>OY284483.1:33509037-35909037 GCA_958336345.1 Dorcus parallelipipedus | reverse complement strand
GCTAGCTGTTTGAATAGATAAAATGAAATCATTCATTCAAATGAAAATATTTTTTTTACTCAATAAAAAAAGGGAGTGATTGACAGAAACTACTTGGACACCTGTATATGTATTAAAAAAAATGCACCCAGAAGCACCTGCCTTATCAATCAATTGTTGTTACTTTTTTACATGCATGTGACCTTATTTTAACCACTACCAATATAATACTCAACCCAACGATTGGGCTCCAAAATGGCGAACGAGTTAGCTATGAATATCCTATATAAGTAAACACAAAAAGAGTAAATAAACAATATATTTACAACAGAATCGTACTTGTATGGAGCTCGCTAATATTATTATTCCATGACTTTTGCCCATTAGCATACATTATAACCAATGATCAATATAAAAACTAATTAAGGTAAGCATTGAAATTTAAATGGATGTCTTGGATAATTTCATAGTAATACTAATTGTCAATCAATTGTGACATAAATAACACGCCGGAAATGTTGCTTAACCTTAGTCACACATTAGTTCGTAGAGTACACAAGCATCTTGATGGTAATTTTACACACCTGCTTAAATTTTTTTAAGATAAAACGTTTTTCTCGTGTTGGATGTTTTAATTTCAAATGGAATGGTGAAAGTGACTGAAGGAACGTTCGATGAACTAAATGTACACGTGCTTGCTAAATTATGATATTTGTTTCAAAGAACTCTCTCCTATGAAAAAAAAACTGCAGTTTTTGAACCGAAGCTTACATTTAACCATTGGCTGTTATTTCTTATTCCAAGCTAAATAAACTTCAGTAAAAAATAAGAGTGTACTTGCACCATAGCCCGTCAGTAAAAGATAAAAAATTCCCTGCAAGTTAATCAAGTCCAAAGGCCCAGAATCCAAAGGGTCGGGATAAACTTTAAAAAAATTTCTCATATACTTCGTTCCGTGCTTAAGAATCACGTGCTGGTTCCACCAGTTGATGATACCAAATTCGTGCAGCCTCATTATGCGTTCGTCTACGAACCTCTTGAGAGGCGAGTGTTTCTTCAAAACAAAAATGATGTTTTCTATCGCGTGACACTGACCCAAAAGCACCAAGTTATTCTGTGCGTACTCGTCGATGTTTTCTATGTCTGTGACGAAGCTGCCCGAGAGGATTTGTACCATCAGTCCATATTTATGCTGGCGAATTCCTATATTTCTTGTTTCGAAATCGGGAAAGTTCGTTTTCTTGATGAGCCTCAACAGAGGAGGGCCGACGATGTCAGTGTCAATACTGAAATTTCTGTTGACATAGGCGTTTTCAATCTGGTGATCGACCATATCACGCAAAGACTTAATCGGTTTCGTGTATCTGGGATAAATCAGGATGCTACTGAACCCGGTGGAATACGCCGTGGTCAAAAGCAAAGACGTCAAACCCCAGGAAGTCAAAATTATTCTAAGCACCGTTTGAGTGGGGGGTGGAAACTTTCCCAGGCTTCCGAGGGTCATGGAGTGCAGTAAACTAACGCTGTAATTCGAGTATAATTTAGACACGTGGAATCCGTAATGGGTGAAGACATGGAGTAGCACGATTATTACCACCCAAGCCAAGAGTATCGTTGCCCACAGATTAATAGTTAAGGGCTCATAAACAAACCAGGCCTTCGCTATCAAGTAAGGTCTGGATACCAAGAAGGTACTGCAAACTTGGCCATAGGGATAACTAACATCAACGCTGTATCTAATCATTGAACTCTGCCATATAGAACACACCCCCATATCAGTTGTGTCATTTTCTACTACGCGTACCACTTGCCTGTGCATATTACGATAAGGGTCGTAATCCTTTATTATAAATTCCACCGGAAAATTTTCAAAGATTTGCTTCACTACGAAGTAGTCAATCCCGTCAGAAACACCTCCTTCAAAATCGGTGTAAATAAACGGAGTGCAATTGTAGGTGACTACTGTTATCGGGGTCACAGGCGTCCAATTTTCCTCAAGAAGGAAATCCTTCTTGCGCAACCTGATTTTTCCATCATATAGCGTTTTGTTTTTCGTAATTGAAAAGACTCGCAATTTCTCTGGGAATTGTGTTGGGTCTTCTTGAAAACCGTCAGCCACCACCACGTCAATTCCAGCAGGGATAATCAAATTTTCAAAATCCAAATTTCCTCGGAAAAAAATCAAGATTCTTTTGTGAGGTTTGAAACGTTGGGTCAGCATCCATTGCACGTATTTTTTTGTTGCAGAAACTATGACGTAGCCACTACACACCCCATCGTTTTCGTATTTGAGAAAATGCTCGGTATGTTCTAGAATGATGGGGATGCTCATTTCATACAATGTTTCTTGCACGTAGGGTATTATATTTAAATCGTGTGATATGTAGTAGAGGCAATGATTTTGTTCAAAACTGAACGAAATGATTTTCGCACAGAGACTCTTAACGCAAAATTGTTGGCTGTTGCTAATTTGATAAATCATAACCAACCAGTACAGCCTCATTGTTATTAATGATCGGGTATAGTTAAGGTGATTACCTATGCCATGTGCATTGATCCCGGTGTATTGATGACTGATGGTCAGCTGTAAAGCTTTTAACTTAATTTCTATCATTAGACAACACTCTATTATGCGTTCGCATATTTACAGAAGTCAATTTCTTATAGTAATTTCTATCATTTATTTTTATATATCCGGGTTTTCCTTCAATTTAAAAAAAAGGTGGCGTTTTATGTTTCGTAATAATTCAAAATCGCACTGAGAACATCATAGGTTGAGAATGTTGAGATCGACTTTTTATATTTTCTGTAATTCAAATTTAAATAAACCAATAACGCACTATACAGGATGTGTCTTATGAAGGTCTACTTTATACTATTTTTTCTATTTTTATTCTTAGATGCAAAAAAATTCAAGAATCTGCAACGTTTTCTACTTCAAATTATGACACGCACTTAAAAGACGCCAAATACAATAGCACATAATTTTTTGTACAAATGTTACACAAACGAAATTCTGGCAAAATATAAAAGAGAACATTTAAATCTACCGATCTATGCTATCTCTGAGTTTTGGCCGATCGGTTTTATTGATTGTTTACAGATTCTAATTAGGCGTTCCCACGGGTTTAGGTATTCAATACAGCGTTAACTATAAATGCACATAACTTTTTATGCAAATGTTGCACAAACGAATTTCTTACAAAAAATTAAGGAGAACATTCAAATCTCTCGATTTATGCTATCTCTGAGTTTTGGCCGATCGGTTTTATTGATTGTTTACAGATTCTAATTAGGCGTTCCCACGGCTTTAGGTATTCAATACAGCGTTAACTATAAATGCACATAACTTTTTATGCAAATGTTGCACAAACGAATTTCTTACAAAAAATTAAGGAGAACATTCAAATCTCTCGATTTATGCTATCTCTGAGTTTTGGCCGATCGGTTTTATTGATTGATTACAGATTCTAATTAGGCGTTCCCACGGCTTTAGGTATTCAATACAGCGTTAACTATAAATGCACATAACTTTTTATGCAAATGTTGCACAAACGAATTTCTTACAAAAAATTAAGGAGAACATTCAAATCTCTCGATTTATGCTATCTCTGAGTTTTGGCCGATCGGTTTTATTGATTGATTACAGATTCTAATTAGGCGTTCCCACGGCCTTAGGTATTCAATACAGCGTTAACTATAAATGCACATAACTTTTTATGCAAATGTTGCACAAACGAATTTCTTACAAAAAATTAAGGAGAACATTCAAATCTATCGATTTATGCTATCTCTGAGTTTTGGCCGATCGGTTTTATTGATTAACTATCGATCGAAAATAGGCCTTCTTACGACCAGAATTAAACGAATTTATTATTACTTTTTATGTAAATGTTCGCAAACGATTTTTTTGCAAAAATTCATTCTGTTCTGTCACATCATGCTACCGTATAGAATTATAGGTATAATTGTAAAGTAAAAAGTAGTAATAAATTTGTTCAATATAGTCGTGAGAAGGCCTATACATATTCGATCGACAATTAATCAATAAAATCGGTCGGCCAAAACTCCGAAACAGTATAAATTGATAGATTTGAATGTTTTTAATTCCTTCCTCTGTGCAAACGAATCTGCCCGAAGAAATTTTCTAATGGATTCTGGTTAAAGGACCTGAGGAGATAAAAAGCAATGTTTTTGATAATTCTTTCATATTTTGCAAGAAATTCGTTTGTGCAACATTTGCATAAAAAGTTGTGCGCATTTATAACTAGTTGACGTTGTCTTGAATATCTGAATATCGGAGGACCCGTTTTCAATCGATAAAATTAGTCAATAAAATCGATCGGCCAAAACTCAGAAATAGCATAAATCGATAGATTTGAATGTTGTCTTTCGTATTTTGCCAGAATTTCGTTTGTGCAACATTTGTATAAAAAGTTATGTGCTATTGCATTTGACGTCTTTTAAGTGCGTGACATTAACTATTTTCAATCGATCAGTAATCAATAAAATCGATCGGCCAAAACTTAAGGCCGGTTTACACGCTACGACTTATCGTACGTTTTGTATGATAGGACAAGTAGTATCAAGTAAAACGGAGCGTGAAGACAGTAAAATGTACCTACGTCTTATCGAATCGAAATGAAATCCATGGTGGGATCGAAGAAGCATCGTTTTTCGAGAAGGGATGCGATATGACGGAGTGTGTAAACACTATTGCACTTAATGTCCCTTTTTAGTTCTATTTCTTTCGAACTCTCAGCCTTTTTGTGGACTTTTTACTATGATAAAAATATGTCATCGAATTTGCGGCAATGCTCCCGAGAATTCCTCACAGAGTTTATCGAAATTTATGAGTTATCCGTTTTTGTGACAAATCAAAAATAAAGTATACCATGATCGGAATAAAAAAAATGTCGCCTATGAAGAACTAGTTAAAAAAATACAAAGAAGTGGATTCAGCGGCTAACAAGGAGACAGTTACAAAAAAGATAAATGCCTTAAGGTCAGTCTACAAGAAGGAGCTCGTTAAGGTTAAAAAATCAGAAAGTTCTGGAACTGGGGAAGAGGAAGTATTACTGATGACATCTTTCGATATCATTTGCTATCCAATTACGTGAAAGTTTTCATCGTCAATAGTTTCTTTAAAAAGTTATTTATATAATTAGTACTAGGCATTAATTACTGCCAATAATTTGGGTTTCCTTTTTTTCTCAATTGTGATACACCAAGGATAAACTATAGTTAATGATCATAATGCTGTTAAAATTACAGTTCTGTGATAAACTAGGATGGCTTTAGCAGCCAATTTAAATTTTGAAATTTTGTTGCTGGAGGTTTGTTGCTAACTTCTCACCGGTTTCTTTTTATTTTTTATTCATTCTTTCCCAAATGAAATCGTCGATTTTTTTTCTGCTCATATAATTATTTAATTCGTTGTTGTTTTTTCAGTTCTCTTTTGTTTTTTTTTTTTTTAGTTTTTCTGTTTCAGTTGCTAGTTGTTTCAATTCTCTTTTGTTTCTTCCTATGTAATTGGTTCTCGTATTACAGTCTTTTTCTTTTGGTTTTCCCCTTTTGTCAATTACGTTTCCGAATTTGTCAAATGACTTTCCAATCTGTTCAAAGTATACATAGTAGGCCTGTGGATTGGAAAGTCATTTGACAAATTCGGAAACGTAATTGACAAAAGGGGAAAACCAAAAGAAAAAGACACAAGAAAAATTGTTTTTGTTTATTTAATGAGAATTTTTTGTATTATTTAAAGTTCTTTTCTTTATTTTTGTAATTTTTTTCTAATTTTTTTCAATGAGATTTTAAAATTTTTTTAAATTTGTCGATTGGCTTTTATTTTATTTTACTCCAAAAATTGCCTAAAGGTCAAATCTTAATTTTACAAAGTTTTATTTATTTTTTTAATTTTTATAATTTTTTATAATTTTTATAATTTTTTGTAATATTATGGAAAGCAGAAAGTATTGTTTATTTAATGAGAATTTATTAATTTTTATTTGTTTGTACATAATTTTATTTAATGAGATTTTTTAATTTTGTAAATTTTTTAGTAATTTTATTCAACGAGATTTTTTTTATATATGTATATATTTTTTAATTTTATAAATTTGTCGATCGTCTTTTGCTTTATTTTTGGTAAAAAATTGCACAACTATCAAATTTTAATTTTAGAAAGTTTTGTTTATTTAATGAGAATTTTTTAATTTTTTATAATTTTTTTGTAATATTTAGCTTTTTTTAATTTTTGTAATTTTTTTCTAATTTTATTCAATGCGATTTTTTAAATTTGTCGATCGCCTTTTATTTTACTTTACGCCAAAAATTGTCTAAAGTTCAAATCTTAATTTTAGAAAATTTTGTTTATTTAATGAAATTTTTTTTTTACATTTTTTTTTAAATTTTATAATTGGTCGATCGTCTTTTGTTTTATTTTACGTCAAAAATTGCACAAATGTCAAATCTTACTTTTAGAAAGTTTTGTTTATCTAATAAAAAAAATTTAATTTCTATAATTTTTTGTAACTTTTATAATTACGTATTTGTAATTTTATAGAAAGTAGAAAGTATTGTTTATTTAATAAGAATTTTTTAATTTTTATTTTTTTGTAATTTTATTAATGAGATTTCTTTTATTTTTATTATTTTTTTCTAATTTTATTCAATGAGATTTTTTTAATTTATATATATTTTTTATTTTATAATAAAAGTAATGTTATAAATTTTCTTTATTTCTCGTTCGTCTTTTGAAAACAAAAGTGACGCTAAATTTTTATTTGCACAAATTGCACAATAACTGTCAAATTTTTTTTTAATTTTAGAAATTTGGACCCAGTTTTGTTTATTTCATGAGAAGTTTTAAAACATTTTTTAAAATGATTTTCAAAAATAAAAATCGCCTGAATAAGATTAATGATTTTAAACAAGCTCAACCGAAATTCAGAGACATCTATCGGAATTTTTCACAACTATCTTCCGAAATGCTTGGCTTGGTCGGTTGGCAGCACTGTTGCCGATTGCCGGCCACATATAGATGATTTTAACCTGAGAAGTCTGTCGTGTAACGTCCATGTGTGCAAGGTAAGTCCAATAATATTAGGTATTTAAATAAAATAAATTTTGTACTAC
Source organism: Dorcus parallelipipedus (assembly GCA_958336345.1). Taxonomy (NCBI): domain Eukaryota; kingdom Metazoa; phylum Arthropoda; class Insecta; order Coleoptera; family Lucanidae; genus Dorcus; species Dorcus parallelipipedus. The sequence goes on along the minus strand of OY284483.1, from coordinate 35,901,921 downwards.
TTCATTAGTTCATTTCAATTTCATTACTGAATGTGATAGGCAGTTGTGGGTAAGAGCGGGTTTTTAAAATTTGAAAAGGGTAATCGGCTTAGAATGGATTGGCAACACTGGTGACAAATGTTCTCTTTTCGAATTTGTCTATACACGTGACATCTATTGAGTATTTAACAAACTATTTTTAGAGTGTCATCCGTTCCTATCTCGTTGGCCATCTGCAGAGATCTATTATCTGCGGTCTGACCTATTTGTAAAAAAAATCCGCCCGTTTGTTTGGGAGGCATGTAATAAAATTCCGACTTTCTGTACGTTGGCACTTTTCTACAGTACTTTTTTTTATGTTAGTACCTACTTTGATTTTTGAACGATCGCCAATGATTTCTGTTTGATCTTTTTGTTTTGTATTTAGAGTTTTCTTTACTTTCTAACATTCTCCGCCAGAGCAAGATTTCTTCCTGAAAATTTTGTCGTTCATTTCATTTCCCTTTTGTACATTTTCGTAGAATTAATACCTACCTCGATTACGTTACTATTTTCTCAATGGTTTTTTATGGTTATCATCGTGTGTCATCTGTTTTCTGTTCCGTCTTTTGTCTTTTGATCAAATGAAAAAGGAATTAAAGTTGGCGTTGCGACCAAACTCACATCGGACGTTAATTTTGACGTTTCTATTCAACCCTAACCTTAAACTGAAAAACGTTTTATTAAAAAAAAAATACTTAAAGCGGATGCGTAAACTGACCACCGCCTGCATCGAGACACTTTTGAACTTAGATGGATAACGTTAAACATTTCCAGCGTGTTATTTATGTCACAATTGATTCATTGATTGACAGTTAATATTGGTATGACGAATGACATTAGCCAAGACACACACGTCTAAATTCCAACGCCTACTGTAATTCGTTTTTGTTTTGATCACTGCTTATTTTAGTATAAGTAATAACACTGTGACTTATGGAAGTAGACATCTGTACAAAAACAAATTTTTGATTGTACTCTATGGCCCCCGCATTGGGCTGCACGCCCAATTGTTACGCGTCTGATGATACTTACGGGCCATTTTTTTACTATATGCAGATCGATCATCGAAGTCTAACTTCGTCGTACATTTTCTTAACTCAGAACTATACGAACCGCATATATATAAATAAAAAGTGCAATTTTACAATGCAATTTTATACACTCCTTCGTTTTATTAGTTAAATGATAAAATTTGTTTATTTCACTGTAATTTATTTAAAACATTTTTACCTTATACACTGCGTATGAAGAAAAACTCTAATTTTTAAATAGATCTATCGAAATTAGTTGTTAGCTACTTCCTTTTCCGAATTGAATAAATCTCAACAAAAAACAGCACAGTACTTGCACAGTAGCCCGTCAGCAAAAGATAAAAAATCCCCTGCAAGTTCTTCAAGTCCAAAGGCTCGGTGTCCAAAGGATCCGAGTAAACCTTAAAGAAACTCCTCATGTACTTCATCCCGTGCTTCAGGATCACGTACTGGTACCACCAGTCGATGATACCAAATTGGTGCAGCATCAGCATGCGCTCGTCCACGAACCGCTTAAGAGGTGAGCGTTTTCTGAAAACGAAGACTACGTTCTCAATCGAGTGACACTGACTCAACAACACCAAATTATTCTGTCCGTACTCGTTGAGATGTTCTGTGTCTGTAACGAAACTATCTGACAGTCTTTTTACAGGAACAGCGTACTTATGCCTGTGAAATTTTTTGTTTCTGGCGTCGAAATTAGGAAATACTTTCCTCCTAATGAGATGGAGCAGAGGAGGACCGACGATTTCACTGTCTTTACTGAAGTTTCTGTTGACATAGGTAGCTGCAATGCGTTGGTCGACCATATCACGCAAAGACTTAATGGGTTTGGTGTATCTGGGGTAGGTTAAGATGCTACTAAACCCGGTGGAATACGCCGTGGTTAAGAGCAAGGAAGTCAAACACCATGAGGTCAAAATTACTCTGAGGGCCGTTTGACTTGGGGACGGAAATTTTTCCACGCTTCCAAGGGTCATAATTCTAATCGAGTGCAATAAACCTACGCTGTAATTCGAATATAACTTGGGCTGATGGAATCCATACTGGGTGAAGACGTGGAGGAGCACGATTATTGCCAGCCAAGCCAAAAGTATCGTTATCCACAGATTAACAGTTAAGGGTTCGTAAACAAACCAGGCTTTCGCCATCAAGTAAGGCCTGGGTACCAAGAAGGTGCTGCAAATTTGCCCGTAGGGATAACTAAAATCAACTTTGTATTTGATCATTTCACTCTGCCATAAAGAACACGCCCCTATGTCAAATATGTCGTTCTCAACATCGTACATCACTACTTTGTACATGCTCTCATAAGGGGTGTAATTCTTTGCTATAAATTGCAACGGCGAGTCTTCAAAGATATGCTTCATCACGAAAAAATCGATCCCATCAGAAACGCCCCCTTCTAAGTCAGTATAAATAAACGGGGTACAATTGAAGGTCGAGACTTTTAGGGAAGTTGTGGGTATCCATTTTTCCAGAACGAAATCCTCCTTGCGCAAGCTGATCGACCCATCACCATCACAGAATGTTTTATTTCTTGTGACTGAAAAAATTCTTAATCGCTCGGGAACCTGTTGTAATTGGTCTTCTGAAAAACCATCAGCTACCACCACGTCAATTCCAGCGGGAATCGTAAAACTTGTAGAATTCAATTTCCCTTTGAAAAAAATCAAGATCCTTTTATGAGGCTTAAACCGTTGAAGGAGCATACGCTGTAAGTACTTCTTTTTTGCAGAAACTACGATGTAACCGCTACACTCTAAATCCTTTTCGTATCTGATGAAATGCTCGGTGTGTTCTAGAATGACGGGGATACTCATTTCGTACAGGGATTCTTGTACGTAGGATAGTACATTTAAATCGTCAGATATGTAGTAGAGACAATGATTTTGTTGAAAACTAAACGAAATGATTTTCGCACAGAGACTTTTGATGCAAAATGGTTGGCTGTTGCTGATGTGATAAATCATAATCACCCAGTACAGTCTCATCGTTGTTAATAATTGTACAAACTTGAAGCACTGTCCTGCCTGAATTTGTCTTGAATTTATAACTAACGTCCAGTGCTAAAGCTTTTAACTTTATTTCTGCCATTAGTCATTATTCAAGACCCCCATTACTTATGTGCTCGTATATTTATAGACGTTAATTACAGTACGGCGGTTTTTGGTACCTAATTTATTTTTATGTATCCGTGTTTTTTTCTTCAAATTAAAAATAGATACATATAAAATTAATATTCCTAATAAAGCAGGGCAGTATTAAAAATATTTTAAGAACTAAGAGACGTTGGTAGATAACTATTTTATTTAAGCTAAAGTAAATAGTTTCTTGCCAAGTGAATTCTTTCAAAAATTTATGCAGCCTCTTCGTTTATTATTTCTCTAAAAGATGCTGCTCATTTACATTAACAAATGTTTTTAAAAGTTGTCCAAAAAATATTTATTTCAAATTTAATCGAAAAAAAGTTAAAAAACAAGAATAATAATCCTAATAAAAAATCTGTTTAAATAATCGTAGTAAATTGAGTAATTTAAATTTGGCACTTAAAAATGTTAGTACATGAAAATGTTACACAGATGACGCCAACTCTTCACAAATTATTTAACTTTGAAACGATTATTTACAATTCAAAAAGTAAATTTGACAGTGCCATCTACACAAAGATATTTAAAGTGTTTTATTAAGCGCCAAGCGTAAATTATAAAATATGTGCCTCGAAAGCACGAAACTTTAATATTGCACGACAAAATTTAAATTATTTAAAAAAATTGGAAAGATAAATTTATTTCATTTAAAAATGTTAATACGCGAAAATGTTCACAGATAGCGCCAATAACACAGTAACGATAAGGTTACTGTAACTGAAAAGGTAGCGCCATTTTCTACTTCACTCACTTCTGTCTCTTTTAATTTGGGGTAAGATCACTTGCGACGTCATCACTAGCTCCATAGAAAGAGTAACTTGTCATGTATCTAACCTTTTTCTTCTTAGCATTTCAGATTTCAGAACGACCTTTTTAATTTGGGGGATGAAAAACGGGGAATGGAATGGTGGTACCTTACCTTCTCAATACAGTAACCTTAAATAACGGAAGCGCAATAAAATGCGAACCCTGTTTAACTTTGAAATGATAAATCGTAATTAAATTTAAATAAAAATAAATAAAATAAGTAAATAATAAAATAAATAATAAATAAAAAAAAAATTTGACAGCGCCATCTGTGCGAAGTTTATTAAAGTACGAAACTTCCAGCATATTCGGTTAACTACTCTGGAGCACTCTCAGAGTATTTTCATCTTGTTTTAACCTCATGTAATAATAAGGGATGGAGATATTCTGAGTGCTCTAGAGTAGTCAATCGAAAACGCCATTAAACTATGATGTAGTATACAGGGTGTTAGGTAACTGACTGGACACCTTCAAACCACGTATTGAGAACACTCTGTAGAGTAAAAAAGCATTTACATTCGAGGGTGCTGCGGCTTTCGTTTTCCAGGAAAAAATTCAAACAAAAATCGATAAAAATTGTTTGGAAACCACTGATTTTCTTATCTACTGTTACACCTACGCGCCGAACGCCATCCGGGCGGGCGATCCCTTCCCATTAATTCCCAGATGGTTTACTGTTTTACGACAAGCAAATAACGCACGTTCAGTGTCTCAACAGATTTCGAAGTGTGCGGGTCAGTGCCAAGTCAGGGTCAGCTTACACAAATAACGAAATTGTTGACATTATTCTAACGTACGGAGAATGTAGGTGCAGTGCGTAGATATCGGCGGCAGTATCCCCAGCGTCGAATCGTCTAACAATTATTGCAATTGTGCAACGGGCAAGAGACATCTGCTTTAATAGCTGCTCGCTCCGTAAGTACTATCAGCGGTCCTCAATAGTTGGCTCTTTTTGCACTTTTTTCAAAATGTCCCGAAAATCCATCATGTCTAGGTACTTTCTGATCCCATTTGACACTCTTAATCTACAGTTTTAATTTGTCCAAGCAATAACTTAACACCCTGTATGATGTTCTGAGCCACCAATGCCTAAGTTTAAGAATTTTTTATTGGTATTTGTTGAGTTCATTTTCCCAATTGTTTGATTAAAGCCCCAGTCCTTCAAACACAAATTATCTTTAACTTTAACCCTCAGTTTATTGCCGTGAGAATAATGAATAAAAATGTTATCATAATTGTTACAATGGGATAAACCGACAGATAAAGTTAACTTGTGATTGAAAGATCAAGCCAAAAACAAATTGTTTAACTTTGAAATGATAAATCGCAATTAGGTCCTAAAATTCAGAAGATGCTAAGAAGGTGAATTTCACAGCGCCATCTACGTGAAATTTATTAAAGTATGCCTTTTCATCCCGAAAATCAAATCTTTTATTGTAGGAAAAAAATTAATTAAAATGTTAATAATTTTTAAAAGCGGTCCAAAGAAAATTTATTTCAAATAAAAAGTAAAAGAAAAACCGAGCAATCGCAAGAAACAATCAGTTGAAATCATCGCAGTAATTTAGATAATTTAAATTAGGCATTTAAAAATATTATTAGAAGTAAATCTTACACATACAATAGGTCTGTTCGATAGCTCTGCACTTTTCTACACTTTTTGCACCAACCGCTCCTGAGAGAGTGCGATGTATATGACATAACATAAGTAGGAGTGAGAAAAATAGAGTAAAGAAAGGTGTTAAAAGTGTAGAAAGTGCAGAGCTATCGAACAGACATAAGCCGTTTTTTGGCGAACAAAACTTAAAAACGACTGGTGCTGTTTCAAAACTTTTTTACTTTTGACGTTATTTAGTGATGATCCCGCTAAAATAACTTTCCGTTTAAAAAAAAACAATGTATGCACCTGTTTCAAAACATAAGGTCGTTGTTCAATGTTAAAAATGCACATTTCGAAATACATTTACGAAATAGTTTCAAAACACGGCTCTAATGTGATCAACAATGATTGAAGGTTTGCATTTAAAATATTTCCGAAATATTATCAATCTTTCATTCCGCAACAAAATTACTGTACAACGGCACGTTCAATCGTTGTTGATCACAGTGTAGATGGTGCCAATAAAACAATAATGAAAATAAGAAGTGATCTAATAAAAAAATGAATTAAAGTTGGCGATGCAACTAAACATGCATGTGTGCATTTATTTCATCGAACGTTCCCTCAATAACTTTGATGTTTCTACAGAGCAAGAAATACGTTTTATTTTAAAAAAATTAAAGCAGATGCGTAAAATAACCACTGCCTGCATCAAGATAATTTTGAACTCTATGAACAACTCCGTCACTAACGTTAAACAATATTTCCGGCTTGTTATTTATTCTTTATTCACAATTAGTATTAATATGACGTTATCTAAGACATGCATTTCAATTCCAACGGCTACTCTAGTTCGTTTTTATATTAGCTGCTTTCGTTCATACCAGTGATTACTAATCATAAATACTGGATTCACTTCGTGCACATTTATTCGTAACTTTTATGTATTGATTCTATAAAAAAAAACGAAGGAATGAAACTCATATTTCATAAAATGAACGCAAGAAAGTTACCAATAAATGTACACGAAGTGAACCCAGTATTTATGATTAGTAATCATTGATATGAACGAAAGCAGCTATAGATCATTGGTTAGTTTGAGAATTCTCTGTTTTCATTTGTTGAGTTTATTTTCTCTATTTGGTTGAATTGGCACTTCTCGCTCACTTCGTAACAAATCTTGCACAAGAAATATCATAGTGTCACACGGGCCTTATGTACAATAAATTAATAAAATTGTAAAACGTAACACTCTTGCCGCTTACACTAGCAAACCGTTTTGCTTTCATAGTAAATTATATTCTTTTAAGGATGGTGACAGTTTGAAAATTATTGAACAATAACACCTTTAGCCATCATATAAAAATATTACTTTTATTACGATAAATAGCTAACACTGTTTAAACGAGAAATAAGTAAACAATAAACAAATGCATTACAGAGTGTCAAACAAAACAAAACAGAACGCAAAATGATAATAATTACATTATTCGTGTAGGCGTACGAACTAAATTAAATCAGCGCGGTATAAATTCCATTACACTTGCAAAAATTCCAAAAATAACTCATTTTCACTAACGAGTGATACTCGGAGCTGAACTAGACACTTTCTCTAATTTCTCAAAGTGCTTCCTGGCGTTTCTTATATTGATTAACGTGACTTCAGACGGTATTTGAGGGTCAGACATGCACACCATAACGTAAGTGTTGCTCGTGAACAAATCTATATACGAAGCGAACGCAGAATTTCTAACTTCCATGCTTTGGAATTGAGCTGCTAGTTTAGAACAAGATAGTTTGAACTGTTTTATTATATTCGAGACCTTTTCGAATCTATGTACGTCCCTGTGTGGCTTACGCTGACAGTGAGAAATGACTAGAAAGGTCGCTCTTTCAAACAGCAACACTTCATCGGCGTCCACGATGTTTGCAAACTGTTGCAGGCTGTTTTCCAAGGCCTTCACATTAGGGATGAGCATGTAAACTATACTGGACCAAGCTCGGTACAGAGTTTCATCCCATATTGACGTCCTAAAACAGGTGCATTCTAAAGGCTTGGAGAGTCGCTTCAAATCCGCTTCGCGTTCACGAAAAATTATATCCCTTTGATCTTCGGCTACCAAGTCCATTTTGTGGACTAAGCAAAAGATTTTAGCGTCCGGGGAGTTTTGTAGTATCGCTTCGAGACATGACTGGTAATAATGCATGTCCTTTTCTAGTTCTCTGCTTTCCACATCGAACACGTATATTAAGACCTCTACGTTCCTAAATATGTTGTCTCGTTGTGATGCAAAATAGTTTTCCATGAAAGCTTCCTGTCCACCACAGTCCCATAAATTTAACACGAGGTTTCCCAAGAATCTCACATGTGAATGCTCAACGTCAACTATAATAAAAAAAAGAGTTGAGTTGCCAAAATTATACACTTTCTCACATTACATTTAAACTGTCTGCAACTGTCAAACTCCATGTTAACTAACTTTGGCTCCATCAGTACTGCCAACTGCGAGTCAAATTTTAATTGATCACACAGTATATGTATGATTTTTAGTCATGCTCGAGTGAATGGCAGTAACATCTTTAATTAAAATTCAACTTGAGTTTCATATAGTTTCTTGACAGCACTAAGGAAATTGATCTATTTTACTTACTTGTGGCTCCTAAACGCCTGGTATCTCTAGCAATGTAATTAGCAAATATAATCGACCTCATGCTCGTCTTCCCCGATCCACTTTTCCCCATCAATAAAACCTGGAATTCGGCAAGCAAATTAAAATTGAAAAGCAAACTGGTGAACCTAACCTTACCTTTTTCTTCATGGTCGACCTTTGGCTGCTCGATACGTGAGTTAAAATTAATTTATCTTTGTAGCCTTTGTTTGACAACATATACCCTTTTGTAACAGGCAGCAAACGTCAAAAGATAAGACGTCTATCAACATCGACATGAGATAGTAAAAACTAAATTCCCTAGCGCGTCCGAATTATGACATGATAGAAATAAAAAGCCCTAAAGCTTCGAATTAGCAGCGACGTACTCGTCGTTATTGGTCGCCTTGTGACATTAATAATAAAAGAGAGCGAAAGGTGGAGTGCGTGTCGGTACTTCAATGGTAGTCGTACTTGATCACTTCGCAATGGTGGTGAGATAGATGTATTCGGTATTTAGTTATGGATTTAAGAAGTTTATTTGGATGAATGATTAGTTTTAAGGGGCAGCAATAGGTTGTTAATATAATTTACCCCGCGTTTGTGCTTTTTTATTTCAGTGCTTATTTATTTAAGGTAAATATACTTTTGTAAAGTGACAATATGAAATGCCAAATTCACTTTAAGGGCCGCTGACGCATACGGCGCGCCCATGCTTCTGCTGCAAGTTATCTTGCACTTCACCACACTAAACACGAGGACTGAGTTGTCCTACATAACAGTACTTATTGCACAGGTATAACTATAATCAGGAACATTTATTGTAGTATAACCATGTCTTCGGACGAAGAGAAACCTCCAGCACCTCCAGTGCGATTAACCTCAAACAGAGGTATGGACTTAGCGAATAATACCATAGCAGTAGACAGACCCTTACCTAAAGAACCCGAGGACGCTGAGCGGAAGAAGAAGACGCTCAAATCAAAAATCAAAAGCAACAAGTCTTCGACCATACACACGTCAGATAAACCAAACATTTCCTATCCCACCAATTTCGAGCATACTGTCCATGTAGGATTCGATCCGATTTCTGGCGAGTTCACGGTAAGTCAGTTTTGTCTAAGTTACACTTGATAAAAAAAGTGTAGGAGCTTGTTTTTCTTATGTTCTATTAAATCATTGACTTTGTTACAAGCTGCCTTTGAAAGTAAGTAAAGCATGTTTTTGTTTAGTTTGCATTTTAGAGTAGGTGTTTTTTTCAATATTTATTACATGGCACTGTACATTTTACCACACACGTTTTAAAAAGTTTTGCAACTATTATCTTTTACAATTATAATAGATGCCAGTTGGATATTTAGATTTAAATGGCAGCATAAGGAAATTAATAAATATGATGAATGGAACAATTAATTGTAAGATTTTGCTTTACTTAAGCAGTCTTGATAAAGAACAAGTTTTAAATTTTGATGCCAAACAACCTTAGCAATCATGACATGAAAGAAAAATTATTCATCAAACTATTTTATAATGCAAACTGACAACATAGCTGATAACCTACAAAGAAATCTTTACTTTTCACCAACTTTATTCAGCATCTATTATATCTGTAAATGGATATTTTTAATATGTCATTCACAAATAATTTTTGATGCCTGTGACTCATCATTGATCAATTCATGCTACTTTTATCTGCGAATTGAAAAATGTTATTTTTAAATCAAAATCAACATTAATAAATTGTGGTTCTATACAGACAAATGGAATAAATTCAAACACATCATAACTGTGATTTAACAAGTGGCAACCCTGCTTATAAAATGAATGACAAACTGTCAAATTAACAGCTTTGAAGTCAGTCATTCTTACAAGCTGTTGACAAGCAGATGGACTCTGCAAAACTAATTGTAACTTTCATCAGAATTTTTTTTAGCTTACTTTTGAAGTTTATAAATTTTTCAACTAAGCAGTTCTATAGATTGTTTTTAAATTATGAGGAGTATTTTGAATTTTGTCCGTCAAAAACTCGCAAAGTTATTGGCCGTCTTACACAAGCCTTTGATTTAGACCTAAAAATTTTAATTTTAACAGTTTTAAACTTGTAAGCAAATCTGTTGCTAAAATTGGTTATCGCATAAGTGCCATGAAAGTCTAGCGTGAATGCGACCAATTTTTGTGGGATTAAATGAAGGACTTAGTTTGTTCGACACCTGTACCAAATCAAATGAAACTCGCTGATCGTACCTTTGGAGCCGCTGCTGAAACACGAACGAATTTTTGAAGGCACAAGACAAGCATTAATTCATCGTTGTCAGACGTGTGTGCAACCATTTTGAACATATGATGTAATCGATCTCTAAAATTTTATTGATTTAATTACTTTGTTTTAGTATGATAATAATTATTTTATGTTTCTGCAATATTAAATTGTTTTTACAGTTTCATAAAGTATATAATCAATAATTTCCAACCCTAGATTTCATAACAAAATTGGCTTATTTTAATCTCATTTACCTACCCTAGAAATTTGGCAGTCGAATTTTCCAACAGCCTGTAGATAAGAAATGGATAATAAGCAAGCCAAATTAATTTTTGATTTAAGCCCAGTTGTACAATTCCAGCTTAATTTTAAGCCAAAGTTTAAACCTTTGACAACGATTATTTCAACAATCGTTGTTATAGATCTTAAACCCATAACAAACGACCAATTAAGTTGAAGCTTAACTTCAGCTTAAATTTAAACTGGTATTGTACAACTAAGCCTTAGTATTACAAGAATTTGATCAATACAAAGAATTATTTGCCTTCCATGGGTCAACAGATTATTAAGAAAAACTGAATAGATGGCGCTATTCAATATCTCGCACAAATACAATTTATTTAATCCTTTAATGACGATAAGTGACATTTTTTTATTGACCTTCCGCATCGCGGTGATTGGCTAGTGAACCACCCCCATAAAAACAGAAGAAAAAAACTTTGAGCATGTTTTAAAAGATGGCGTTGTTGAATGTCTAACAATAACAACGTGTCATTTTTTGTTACCGTCCAGAAATGTTGAAACCAATGCTCAACGGTTGGTAGTTTTTTCAATATAATCCATAAATAACTGGTGAATCACCCTCGTAGAAACAAATGAAGACTATCGGCAAGTTTCAACAGATGGCGTTGTTGAATGTCTTACAATACTCTTACAATTCTTACTACAACGCAAGGGTCATTTTTAATATGTAGATACAGCGAAATCACAAATGATTTCAACCCACGTGACCCCGCCGTATGGGAAACACATTGTACTCTGTTGGTAACAATGCAGTGCTGCATGTTAAATCGTTCGAGAATATAATGCTTGCGATTTGCGAAGGCATCGTAATTTACATCACCATCAGGGGCGCGTTCACAATAAACGTCGGGCGTGCAACTTTTTACCCCTCGCGTTCATAATAACCGCAATGTAAAGAGTTGTTCCGTTCATAATAAACGCACCATTTCGTCCGGTAAACAAATTTTTACCTATAATACTAATACAATACTAATATATACATATAATACTAACAACGTAATCCATTGTTCTGGTTTTAGGACGCTTTCAGTATTTCAATCTTCACTATTTGACCGTTTTGATAACTCGTTTCAAAGCGTTCCTAATAGCCTGTTGTCCGAGCAATCGTCCTGCCAGGGTAAACACACTTTGTCGGGCGTTTATTCTGAACGCACCCCTGGGAATGCTTGGTTAAAGCGGTTAAACCATGGTTAAACACAACAGAACACATACTGTCACGAAAGTCTACGACAAATGCACGCTAATTTGAAACAGTAACCTCACTTTTTTCAGTGTTGCCACTTCTAGAAAACAAAAAATTCAAATTGGTTACATGGGTTGAAGTAATTTATGATTTCCCTGTACATTGAGAAAAGTGTTCGTATTATACAGGGTGCCCATGTTAAATCGTGACCCCTGAAGGTTTTAGAAAAGCCAACGCGTCATTCAAATCAGAAATAATTTCACTTTTCAACCAATATGTTGAAATAATTTAGTCTATGACGTCATGAAAATGGGAATCGCTAAAATGTAAATATTTCGACTACGATTGCAACTATTGTCAAATGCCTGTCAAGTTTCACTGATTGTAAATTAAATCGGACAATTATCCGTTAAACGGCGCCTCTGGGATGAATTTTCGAGCACGTAGCAAAGAAACATTTTAAGTTGATGTTGCCCAAGTCACGAACTATCCTCCCAAGAATGTTTCAAACAAGTTCAAATAATTTCAAATATGACGTCATTGTTTCAACGCGAAAATGCCAATGTTTGAAAATATTGCATCGCCATCGTGTTTTCATAATGTACTAAATGCACGGAAGTAGAATGGGTTGCCTATTTTCATTTTTTAAGGCGTCACGATTTAAAATGAGTACCACGTATAATTATTTTGAAAATAAGGTTTCTGATACGAAACATTTTGACAAATTGATAGATTTGATGTTAGTTTTCCTTGTTGCGTTATTATTTTTCCTAAAAATATTTATTTTTAAAACAAACAAATTGAAATTAGTGTGTAATTAAATTAAATTAATTAAAGGCCATATCCAGTTTCATTAACAACCTCCATAACTTTGATTATGCACTTACACAGGGTGTTTAAGAAAATATGAAGTGTAAAGTCATTGTTATTTGTGCAGCCTTTCAAAAAATATTACAATTTTCGTTGTAGCTAAAAAGTAATTGAAAAAGAGTTTGCTAGTTTTTGGCTTACTATAATATTTTCTCTTTTTTGCATAAACTCAAAGCTCGTGAGTGTTAATTTTGTGTCTGGTCAGTGTGAAAAAAAAACGTTAAAAACTTTAAATAAAAAAAAAGAGATTGCAGATTACTACAACTTCAATACTCTTTTATAATAAAATCAAATGCTGTTGAATTATGCATAAAGTTTACGCAAGTATAATAAAAATTATTAAATCCATGATTACAAGCTTCATAAATATTTAATTTTTGTAACAAATTAATGGCCAAAAATAATTATGTAATTATCATAATCAAAGGTAACTCGGATTATTAAAGCATTACCTTGAACTTTACTTATTATTAAATATAATTGACTGGATTTGTTTCATTTAATTAATAATAAATAGAGTACATTTAATGATTAATAATTTATTCTTTTACTCTCCTTGAGGTTGTACATAAGACTATCCAATGATTAATGCACAGGCAAAGCATTATGATTGTCATGGTAAATGAGAAGTAATTTTTGGATAATCATTTTAAATAAATTAATTAAAATCATAAAGCAAAAAAATAGCTAGAGAAATTTATTCATTCTTTTCGCATTTACTCTCATTTAGCAGTGATCATTTGAATCAACTAACACATCATTAATTTGATTAAAATTGAAAGTGTTCCATTGATTTTCAGGGCATGCCGGAAGCTTGGTCCAGGTTGCTGATGTCTTCCAACATAAGTAAGCAAGAGCAAAAGAACAATCCGCAAGCTGTTCTAGATGTGCTTACGTTTTATGATAACAATTCGAAAGAACCTCCCAATAACAAGTTCATGACGAAAGCAAATACGACAACTCATTCAGGCAAGTCACATCTTATAGAATTTTTATTTTATTTTAATTAAAAAACATACTGAGCTGTAAATAACAGGTAAAAGATATTTTCATTTATATCCTGATTAGATGATTACATAATTTACATTCAAGTCTATTTAAATCACCAAGTAATGATTCATGCAACTGTATACATACAATACTAAGCAGGAGCATGAGGTGGATGTTTTATTAGCTTGTTTACAAAAGTAACCTTATATGTTGGAGGTCATTGTATTTCAAGCATTATCAAGTTACTGGCCACTCCTTTCAGTTATGTATTTACAAATAACATTTGCATAATTCGTGCAGGTTCTTCATTGAGCAGAGTATCAAGTTCAAGTCCTAGTAGTACAACTCCAACAGAGGCAGAGGCGGGTCCTCAGTCCTATCACAGCCCCGTGCATGCTCCGAGTTCTGAGATCGAAGATGAAGCACCACCTCCACCCATTGCAAGTCGACCAGAAAGAACCAAAAGTATTGTAAGTATTCGCCGCCGCATAGTTTTATTGTTATTATCGAGAGTGTCTGCAGTACACCAAACCCATTGATGAAGATATTCAAAACACCAACAACAGTGTGCACACTCCCACGCACAGCCTAAGTCCAATTCACACCACACCCACACATGGACCTAACTCGAACATACCCGGTGCACCACTGCTGGACAGAAATAAGAATCAAGCGGGACCGGAAATGTCTAGAGCAGCTTCGGAGAAGAGAAAGAAAAAAATGACCGACGAAGAAATTTTGGAGAAGCTTAGGAGCATCGTGTCCGTAGGTGACCCCAATAGGAAGTACACAAAGATGGAGAAAATTGGACAGGGGTAGAAAACCCCTTTCTTTTTTCTTGAATCAGTCATTGTTATACTGAGTTATTTTTAGTGCATCAGGAACTGTATACACGGCCATCGAAACATCGACGGGAACTGAAGTTGCAATTAAACAGATGAATTTATCGCAACAACCTAAGAAGGAACTAATTATCAATGAAATTCTAGTCATGAGAGAAAACAAGCATGGGAATGTTGTTAATTATTTGGATAGTTATCTCGTATCAGAGGTAATTGCTATTAATCAGCTAATTCAAAGATACAAATATGTGAATTTTTATTTAGGAACTGTGGGTTGTGATGGAATACCTTCCGGGAGGTTCCTTGACTGACGTAGTAACAGAGACCTGTATGGATGAGGGACAGATAGCAGCCGTGTGCAGGGAAGTGTTACAAGCGCTTGACTTTTTACATTCTAATCAGGTTATCCATCGAGACATAAAGTCTGACAATATTCTCCTAGGCCTTGATGGATCCGTTAAACTAAGTAAGCCATTAGAATATTAATTGTACCTCTTACAAATCGACTGTGGTTATTGTATTTTGCAGCGGATTTTGGCTTCTGTGCTCAAATAAGCCCTGAACAATCAAAACGAACTACAATGGTAGGAACACCGTATTGGATGGCACCGGAAGTAGTTACAAGGAAACAGTATGGTCCTAAGGTATTGATTTATGTACATTTTATTATACAGGAGATTTGTTTTCACTATTAGCAAATCTTTCATTGGTTAACTGACAAATACTTCAATCCATGTTTGCTTAGATTCATAGCAAAAGTAGCAAAGATATTTCTGTCGTAGATTTTTTTAGGCATATATGTAATTTAATTTATTTACTTTTTTCAGGTAGATGTATGGTCGTTAGGAATCATGGCTATAGAAATGATAGAAGGTGAACCACCCTACTTAAATGAAAATCCCCTCAGAGCGTTGTACCTCATAGCAACAAATGGCAAACCAGAAATTAAAGACAAAGACAAGTTGTCGTCGCAGTTTCAAGACTTTTTAGACCAGTGTTTGGCTGTTGATGTAGAAAAAAGAGCTTCAGCGAAAGAATTGCTAAAGGTAAGCCATAACATACATTTGAACAGAAATCTATAAATTATGAAAGATTCTAAATTGTCATGATTAATTTTCGTAATTTTTCTGCAAATTTTTTAATGTTTACCAATTAACAGAAGACTATAATGAATTACTCATTGCATGCAATATTTTCATCTGTGTAAAACTTCATCAAATTCAAGTGTGGGCGGTAAATTTAAATTTTGTTGCTCACAGAGAAATAAAATTTGGAGTTCACCAAGCAGATAAATGTTCTTAAATATTTACCAAAAACAAAAGATTAATTAATTACCAATTACATGCAGTATTTTAATTTTCTTTAAGTAAAATCACAGATAATAGAACTAAAAAGGTGGCTCATCAAATGTTCTAAATTTGACGCCCCAATTTGGAGACAAACTCGGATTAGTTTGGAGACTACTGTTACAATAGCAGAATGGAAAACAGAAACCTGTAAATATAACTTACAAAACAAATTGTATAACAGAGGTGTGGTGCAAAGTTTAAAAGGAGAATTAACAACATATTATAACCGTACGTCACATTATCGTGTCCTGGCTCCAACTTTTCTCTGTTACATAAAAGCGTAAAAGCGACATCTGGCGGTAAATGAGCCAACTTCGGAATTAGAAAATGGTTTGTGACAATGTTCAGTTTTTGAATGTGTGCATACAAATGACATCTATTAAGTATTTAACAAACTATTCATTCCTATCTTGTTGGATATCTGGAGAGATCTATTATCTGTGGTAAAATAATAGTGGCGCCATCTGCGTAAAACTATATGAAATTCAAGTGTGGGCGGTAAATTTAAATTTTATTGCTTACAGAGAAATAAAATTTGAAAGTAACCGTTTAGACAAATGTTCATAAATATTTACTTACTAATAACAGAAGACTAATGATAATGAATTACTAATTGCGTGTAATATTTTTTTATAAGTAAAGAAGAAGTGGCGCCATCTGAGTAAAAAGTCCATCAACTTCAATGCGTGGGCGATAAATTTAAATTGTGTTGTTTCCACAAATAAAAGATCATCGTTTAAAGAAATGATTGCCAATACCAGAAGACTATTGAATTATCAATTGCATGCAATCAGTGTTGCCAATTCGTGGAAATTTTCCCGATTCGTGCCTTCTCATTGCAAAAAGGAGAATTTTTTGACAAAAAGGCAACTCTTGACAAAAGTACATTTGAAATAGCGTAAAATTGCAATTTGAGGGAAAAAAGCAAAAGAGGGAATTTTTGTCCCGATGTGAGGAAAAAACGACCGTCAATAATTGGCAACACAACATGCAATATTTAAATTTTTTAAGGCTCGTGAGTGTGGAGTATAAACTTGAAGGCCTATCCTATGGTTTTATAACCAACTGCCAAAAATGAGAAGAAGTGAAAGATCAACTTATAAAATAATTGTCAAGTCAACTAATAACTAAAGCACGTAACTAATTTCTCCATTAGCTGATTGATCACGTGATTTCTTGACAGTTAGCTCGACGATTTTTTTGCAAGTTGGCCGTTCCCTTAACGCAACCTAAGCAAAGTGATAGTGGCGCCATCTATGTAAAAGTCCATCACCTTTGAACGTGGGCGGATAATGTCATTCCCGACATTTTCTAAACATTAATTATTATCATTAATTGATTAATAATTTTGTTTTGACAAGTTTCTTTTAACAGAAATTCGTTTTTAGGTCAAAATATTGTATTTTCGGTATTTATAATCAATTTTTTGAAATTGAAGCCCATTAAAATTAAAATGGCGCCATCTATGTAAATATTCGTGAACTTCAATTTTACGCGCTAAATTAAAAACATTTTTACGCATAGACTCTTGCAGTTTACTCTATATTTGCTTAGAATTCATATCTCTTGTCTTTA
Source organism: Dorcus parallelipipedus (assembly GCA_958336345.1). Classification (NCBI taxonomy): domain Eukaryota; kingdom Metazoa; phylum Arthropoda; class Insecta; order Coleoptera; family Lucanidae; genus Dorcus; species Dorcus parallelipipedus. The sequence goes on along the minus strand of OY284483.1, from coordinate 35,884,292 downwards.
AAGCCTCCATATTTTTTGTAGCACGTTCCTCTACACGAATGAGAGAAATAACTTTTAATATGTTAGGAATGAAAACTTTACGCTTTTAAATATTTGTTATTTTTGAACATGAAATATGTATTGATAATAAAAAAACTCACATGAAATGTAACTTTCTTTTCCAGCATCAGTTTTTGAAACTGGCTCGGCCTCTAGCAAGCTTAACGCCCCTAATACTGGCGGCGAAAGACGCGGCAAAAGGACACTAGCATTAACATAACTAGCCGCTCACTCGGCTAAAGTGTTACGTAAACTCAAGAGACTACACCTCATGTTACTAAAACTGCGCTGGCATTTTTTTTTAATAGAAAGAAGCTAATATATTCTTATCGATTCCTTAATTTTATATGAATACGACGACTGCAGTTTTAGTTTTATGGGTAGGATTATGTATAGGTCGTGAGCATTTAACTACGAGACTATGTTGGTATAAGTGAAAGATGATGACGTGTGCCTAACTTTTATGATAATAAGCAGCGTTTTGTTGATTCTTCAAGCAGGATTATATATATAAATATAATAATACAAAGCTACCAATATAATGAATATATGATGTTTAAACTAGAGTTCTAGTTACTGGGAAATTCAATTATGAATTTACTGCTTCTTATTTTACTCTTATGTATTATTTTTTTTTATACGTTATACATTGAAGACTGTGAGATTTTTATATTAATTGAATTTGCAACATTATTTGCTTTCTGCCGTTTATTGGATAATAAATACATTTTCTGTTGCAGACCTTATTTTCTTTTCAAATTGTATTAAGAATAAATAAAATTTACTTTATGTAATTTCTTTTTTAACATATCCTTCCTGCCTTATACTTAATTTTACAATGATAGTGCTAGCTTCTCGAGACCTCAAATATAACACAAAATAAAACTTATTTACTATTTAGAAACAAATAAGGATTTTGTTGAAAATATTACTTAAGACCCAACGATGTAATCACCCGGCTTTGTGTAAAAAAAAAGTAAAAGTAAAAATCAGTAGGACCAAAATGTTCAATTTGATGAAGTGCTGTTGTCTTTAGGCAGTATGACATAATTCATTTCCCAGTTAGATTATTTTTAGACACTAGTAACTCTCAATACATGAAGTATTTTATTAATCAGATTGCCATGATCAGTGTTTGAGGGCTTACAGCTTCGATCGTTTCCTTTCTTAGGCAGTTTCACTGATTATGGCAATTTTAGAGAAGAAAGCTACTACGTTAAATGGACGGCAAGTATGAATTCAGCAATCAATAGCAGTCGGAACAGATTAAAACGTATTCATTTATTTTGTATCTATTTTATTGATGCGCAGCGGGGTGAATGTTGCAGAGCAAATGTGGAACTAGCATAGTATTTTTGCACTAGTATTTATGAACGAATATATTTCATATTACGATTGGAAAGTAATCATGTAGTGTTTATACAGATGTTTATTTTTATTATAAACGCTTACGTTTCAGTCCTGCTCTAGTTTTATTCCCAGTTTTCAGGTATACATACTTTTTTTTTAAATTATTGCTCAGAAATAATTTCTAATAAACGTCTGTATACAGGTTACATAAACTTGTGCATTGTTGTGACGCAGGTTACTGCAATGTGTGGTCTAATAAATCATTTTTTTAATTAAATATTGTTTTATTTGTTGATGGAAACTAAAAACTTTAAGTACAATGGTGTAATTTTATTTTTAAAAAATGTTCTGTGAAGAATTTAGATTTATTTAACTCTATAATGTATGTATCAGTCATTGTAAATAAAATTGGAACTCAAAAGTATTTCTAACAAATTTTGCAAGAAATTTAACACATATGTAAACTCGATTTGTCCATAATGATAATGAGTGCTGTGAAATTTGAAAATAATTAAAACACAAAACACAGCATACCTTTTATTGCTCTTTTCATTCGTACAATTACAAAAGCGCATTGAAAACAATTTTAAAAACAAACACTTCTGCAAAAGATACAATATTAATGCTGGGTTTCGTAAAAGTTAATCAAATTTAATCATTGATTAAGAATAATCATTCCTACACCTTCAACACATGTAACCATAGCAAAGTTTACATTTAACGAATGATTAAATTTAATTAACGTTTGTGAAATCCACCATTAATCAGGGTATGGCCAGAACAAACCATATCTATTACTTTATGATGCTTAAAACACGTGTTACAAATTTAATTGTTTCAAAAATATATCTTTTAATTTCTTATCTAATTCAAGTCATCATGAATAAGCTACAACTGTATCTTCTGTAAAAATAATTTAAGACAATTCAATTAATTGTTGTTTAAGATGCTATCTACACGTAAAAAAATAATTACTAATCAGACCTTGATTATATGTGCAAAAATATATTATGTATTTGAAATGTTGGCTACACTCATAGTTAATATGACTAGGACAAAACTATTATAAAAAAAATACTTTGAATTAGTGAAATCACACTTAAAATATGTACTACTTTTGATACTAAAAATAAAAATGCACACTTGAAAACTCACATCTGTGTAATTAATTTATTATAGTAAAAATAATTGGCGTTCTAGCATCAGCGTGACCGGTGAGTGTTAATTACAACCTCCACACGAAACTTAAATTAGTATAAAAATTTAATAATTACAGTTGCTTTTCTCCTAAATTAATTCAATAACCTGAAAACGTCATCATCATTTATCACCGGCTACCTTCTGCTGATTACTAGGAACGAAATTAATCGAAGCAGAATTAATGCAAAACCGTTTCCTGGTGGGCGGTGGTCCGTCGTCGAAGACGTGCCCCAGGTGTGCGTCGCACTTCGAGCAGGTCACCTCGGTCCGAATTCGACCTGGTTGGGAGATGAGGAGTAGTAGGTTACCACCAACTTCCGGTTTTTGAGGATAGTTCGGGGAATGGGGAGAAACAAACACAACAGGACAAAGTTAGGATCGAAGGTGAAGCAACAAAACAATAACGAAACAAAACAAAAGTAAAAGCAGATGCCATAAATAGTAAAGAATTAAACAAAATAAAAGTCATAATAAGAAATCAAAAGAATAAATGAGAATGAGTCGTGTCGTTTGGTAAAACGGGGACAGACATTGAGGGGAAATGGAAAAGAAAACATTTATATTAGCGTCCCGAAGAAACTTTCACCATTTATATTTTATGTAACAGTAAACCTCAACCAAATCACACAAAGAGTTAAGACTACTGTAAATAAGCACGGTTGGTTTCCAAAGTTATCAACTCAGTTCCATTTCCGAATTATTATCAATTTTATTGTTGATTTAGAAAAAAGCTATTTAAATTATACACTTTTTTATCACCAATTATAAATTTAACTTATATTTTACGTAAATTTTTTTAAAACAATTTTGTCACATTGAATTTACATGAATATTATATTCTAAAAACTTTCTTTAATCTAAACTAGATATGTGCTTAAATTATAAGAACTTTTAATTCCAGACATCCACTTAAAGATAACAATATTTATAAATGAGCTTTAGGCATTATCTGTCCAATCTCAAAGTATTTATTTTGAAGTCAGATTACTAAAAAAATGTTGCTATTACATATTATTATTGAAAACTTCCTCGTGCATATTTACTAATATTAAAGCAGATTAGATATTATGTTAGATTGTGAATTTGTAAGGATTTTCTAGGAGACACTAAATAATACATAAACCTAGTAATTTACATGTCACTTATAAACTGAAAAAATCAGGCCTTAAGCGTTCAGTTTATAAATAACATGTCTGTAATGTCATGACATGACATTACAAAAAAACAATTTGCATTTTCAACTTTTTACTTGAATGAGTATAGTATTTCATACTGCTCTATGTTTTAGAAATACATAATGCAAATCGCTTTTGTTATGATGTGATAAATTATACCTCGTTATTTTTTTAGATATTTTATAAAATGAAACTGAAGATTTAGGATTACATTTTGGAATTTAAAAAAACACTCAATGCATAAATAACATGTAATGGAAAGTATCGAGTTCTTATGTAACTCAATAGATGACATAATACTGTCCAAATCCAAAAATAAAAGAATTGGTATTTGGTTATATACAATGTCTATATCGACTTGTATAACTTAGCAGTTTGTGTGATGAGTGAAACAAAGAAGGAAAAATTTTGGAGTAAAAAGGGACAGTTCCTGTCCTATCAGAATGTACCTTCCTGTTGCAACTGTATTTCCTCCAACATCTTGCTTATTATGCAAACTGCCGTCACACAAATCGATATACACATTGTATGAATAGTTTGGTTCAAGATAGGGCCATGAACTTATGTTCTGTATGCGAAGCTACAACCACAGTATATTCTCTACCCAGTAGTTGCACTCTACACAATCGGATGTTACCAAATATCCTTTGCGCAAGTTACTGTGCAGATGTCACACGTGTGTCACTCAATCAGTCTTCTGTCAATCGTACACTTAGGTGCGATCTATTTTCATCCTATTTTAGTTAATAATACGTTAATAAACAACTAAAATGAAACTGAAGTGCTGTGTATCTGACTGTACGAGTGTATATTCAAATACGGATACTAATAGGCATAGGATTTTCCGAGTGATTATCTTCTCTCCTTATTTGTAAGAGTACGAATATTTTATACTTTAAAATTTGTTAATTTAAATTTCAAAACTCAGAAAAGCAATAAAAAATGTAATAAATTAATTAATTTGCAACATTTGTGAAATTTTTGTTTCGTAGAATAAAACTGTGTTTATTTTGATGTTCATTGGTTTATTTCATTTAAATAGACTTACTCGAGGTAATTTTATTGTATGTTCGTATTAATAATTTATAATTTTTTAAAATGACTCAAAAAAAAGTCATCGATAGTATAAAATTTACCATTGTGGAATTTAAATTTGACATGTTTGGCGCGTTAAATTCACTGCGCAGTAACCTGCGCAGAGCTCAACTAATTTCACAAACTTCAAAGGTGCCGACAAGGAGTGCGACTACTGCTTAGAGAATATACTGTGCTACAACTATCAATCATCCTCTCAAAATGATTATGTATATTCATTGTTCATACATAAACAATTTAAGGTTATTGATCTATAACATCAACATATCTAAAAAAATAACACAGGAATTCTACAGTGGTCAACTGTAGTAGAATTTGACCTCAATAAATCAAGGGGCCACTCTTATCGGTTAATTAGTCACAATACAATCACAGATATCTTACCTCCGCTGGTATCGGGAGATAATTTAACTTTGCCTTTATCCAGCACGTCATTAAAGGCAGGCCATCCGCATCCGCTGTCGTATTTCGTATCAGACTTGAACAGGGATTGCCCACAACATATGCACTCATAAACGCCCGTCTCGAAAGACTTATCATAGCAACCTAATTTAAGCAGTAACATAAATCTCTCCAAATTTTATAAATTAAATGCATTAAGTGCTTGTCTAACCTGAAAAAGGCCTTTCTGTTCCCTTTTCTTGGGTTACATGATACTGCATGGCCGTCAAGCGCTTCCTCAACTCTTCCTTATCTACCATCTTCGCGACTGCTAAAATAAGACTGCCGAGTTTTTGGTGATTTAAGGTCGACTAGCTCCAAATTAGGCAAGAAAGTTGAATACCTGATGAATGCAAGTCAGCTTTCGTGTAGCTTCGTATTCGCGGCACGTCAGACAGAACCGCATTTAAAACTCTCCTTATCATCAGACTCGCGACAAATATTTTATTACCGCGTTCGTCCTCGGCTACTTACTTCGTAATATATTATGTAATAACCTCAATTTATTGTCCTGATAGCGATATGTGATATGCCTTGTTGACAGTTGACACTTTTCAGTTTTGTTCAGTTTCAGTGACGTAGGCAAGTTCAGGGTTACCGACAGTGTTGTCAGATGGTTTCATTTATCGCCAAACAAGTTATTTTTAGAAATCCATGACAATATTTATTATTTATAAACATGAAGATAATTTTAAATATTTTATAAATAAACATTCTCTTTTATACGCCAAATTTTCTACTAGAGAAAGTTCCTGATTCGTTAAATTCAATACCACCAGTAAATTGGTGTTTATAGTCGTGTCTTATTATTTATTCTGTTTTCTAAAATAAATGCACAAACAAGTATTTTACTGTATTTTTAATTACTTTCCTATGCATAAAGTTAACCGCGAGAGTCAACAAGTAAAGAATAAAACAGGAGGGAGTCACATTAACAGTAGTTTATTGTCCAACGTGGTAACTAAATATGACCGCAGTATGTCATATAGGCGCACACAAGCATTTCATAAAATTCTGGTCGATCACAAACACACAGTTCACCATTATTTATAATACACTTAGGCCCTGTTTTACAATCGTGGAGTAAGCTCTATTCGCCGATTATCCTTTAATATTCTTCCATCTATGTCATGTTATTCCAAGGAAAGTGTTATACTCAGTTTATCCGACGATTGTAAAATTGGGCCTTACTTCGCTAAGTTTAATGAATTAAAATCCAGTTGTATTCTAGACACTATAGCTCTACCTTAAAACTACTTGGAAGGAACTTACTTACATTACGCGCTTGCTGCGCTACTGAAAAATTTATAAAGTAACCTAAAAGTCATTCACTTTTTAAATGAAGTCTATACCTATCAATGGGCGCGTTTAGCGAACGCAACATGTTGAGTTGCTACCACTGCTGCATTCGCTAAACGATTACGCTGTACTGTGCTGCCAGTCAGCAGGTTAGAGATTTACTCAGCGTTCTAAAACATCGCTGCCTTTCGAGCTAAATGTGCTGCATAAGTGGCCTTGACTAAAAGTTGAATATTTTCTAACCTAAAATATTAGTTATAATTTATAAACATGGCACAAACTCCTCCAAAAACAGTATTATTTCTGAAAGACCAAGTAATACTGAATAAAATAATAAATAATGGTACGTAACAAAATGGCGGTACATTTGTGAGTCAGAAACAGCGGATATACGGTTTAGCGAATCATTTGTGCTACTTGCAAGCACACTAAGCAAAGCATATTGCTGCTACGTTCGCTAAACGCGCCCATTCTATCGTTTGTATATAAACTTATAAAGTGCATTGAAAACCGTTATCAAGATAGCTTATGTCTAACGCAAATTTTGCAAAGTCACGTCATAACCATACGATTATTATAAACATAACCTAACGTTTTATAACCATTTAATTAGTATAGTAAAAGGCAAATATTGAAATAAAACATTTATTTTATTATAAATATCTCGAAGATGTAAACAAATCCTTTGACAGTTGACGTTGACAACTCGCAATTATTCAAGGTTGCAACATATTAAGTTACGACGTGCTGTCATAAATTAAAAGCAAGTTCAGAGCGCAACGGTTTTTTCTGAACGCACGTTACTGCCGTGCCTCCAAATGAATTCCTGATTAAAGTAAGCTGTGTTTTTTTTTATAAAGTTGGCGGTACACAATACAAGAGTGAGAGGGCAGTTGTCAATAACTGTCAGTGCCATATTGATCATAACATCACATAAAAAATGTGCAAGATAAACGCAAAACACTTAATTTATTTACTTCAAAATAACACTAAAGCTTCAAGCAGATGCTGAAATTGCTATCCTTCAGCTTAAATGCACAAACGCCCCTGCGCTTCATGTTTTAAAAGCCCAAACGCGTTTGTCAAGTGTTGGGGGGTTACGTTGGCACGAAAAATTAGTTTGACAACTGTCAGTGCTACAAACCTTTAGAAGAAAAAACATTGAAATCAGAGCCTACTTTAATTTGTAATTCCATTGAAAGCACGGTAGTAATCGCAGTTGCTAAATAAATAAACACATAAATTGATTCCAAACTCAGATACAAAAACAAAATCCGGCAATTATTTTATGACAACGGATGTCAATAAAGTGCCATATTGCAGAAACTGACCTACCGCAAAATAGTAACATCCGTTAAATGTAATTATTGCATTCTCCCACTGCCGTAAGGTCCATCCTGCAAATTCTTAACTCGTTGGTGAGAGTACTACAGGTGGCGCTCTCTGTATGCCAAATGTTGATTACATTAAAATTGTTTTAACTGGAGAATAATTAATTAACTACTTTTTTACATAAACAAAAAAGAAATAACGCCTGCCACACCAATGATGACATTATGAGTTATGACATCTCCACGGTAACTTTAAATTAAATAATGACGTTTTGCAAGAAGATGACAAATGTCACAGCAGTAGTAACTCTAGCAGTAGTTCCCCTACTTTTTCTTACTATTTTCCCTACGATTTAATTTTTAAATTCGATGATTGGACAAGTTACTTAATTCCGTTGAGAAAGCAAAACAAAAAAGGAAAAACTTAAGAATTTATAAGCAGCAATACGGATAGTTGGAAATGAAAAAGACATAAGGATATTTTGACAGGATGTCAACGGTGTTACTTCCAAGATAAAACAATTTTGGAAAATTTTGGGTGCGAAGCTCTTTATAAATTGGCATGTTCTAAACTGACTAATTTCAAAGACGACTCTCCCAGTTGGGGTATTAATGAAAGGGCAGGGATGTTTTGGGAACACCGGAAATTTCACGCCGCCGACAAAATCGGCCAAAAAATGAGCGCGCAGAATCTACAAAATCTCAGCGACAATGGTAACATGCCTTATGAAAAACCGATCACGTTCGCAAACTATCACGTCCACCGCCACCACAAAAAGAACGCGATTTCACAGATTTCCAATTTTGACAGACTCAAGCAAACCCAGCCGAAAGGGTTGGTCTTCGTGTGGCCTCAGAGACGGAAGTTTTACTACGTGAAAGAATTGTCTTTCCTGACGTGGTTTATAGCTCACGCCTTGTTTTGGTTGCACGTCATGAATATATTTCCTAACGGATCAGGTAGATATATTGGAATTTATTTTTTAGACACTACAAGATGCATAAAATTTTAGGGATGGGACTGAGTCAGCCCCCTTGGAAGTACAAGCCACCTTTACCAAAACCTCAAAACAGGGATTATATTATAGAACCTGACTGGGATTCTAGTTATGATTAAATATAAATTCTTGTTGCATTGTATAAAAATTTTCTTTTTTATTAAAATCTCTCTTGAAATGTTGAGACTGAAACAAAAACCTCAGGTTGCAATACTATATGGACCTGTTGAGGACAAATTGATATTTTAACCAAAAGTGTAAATAAAAAATCTTTTAAAAATCATAAAAATTTACAGGATAAACTGATAATTTGAAGTAAAATCCCGTTTTTAATTTTTTTTTAATTTAAGTATGTAAGTATATTATACAGGGTGACTGTTAATTATTCCGATAAAATGAAATCACGATAAGAAGCAATGTCCGAGAGTATGGGAACAATTTTTTTACTTTAGTTTTCTAAAAATAATTAATCAAAAATTAGCCCCAAAACGGTGATGGTTAAAAAGTCGAGGAATAGATGAACGAAATAAATGCTGTGGTAAAAGTTTTTTTTATAGTTTTATAATACTGCACTTGACCTTTAAGTGGAGTTTCACAACTCCGTTTTGAGGTCAACGCCCGACGTGAGCGAACTCGAAAATATTTACTTGACAAATAGTGCAAATTACCTGAAATAGATTATTTCAGGCTAAGAAGAATAATAACACTTTGAGCACCTGGTAAACAAATAAATCAGTAGTAATCTGTTTAGAATGATAATTATTATAATTTCGTTTTGTGTGTGAGGAATTATTAACACAAATCCATTAAAACTTTAACAAATTCCAACGTTTACAACTTCACAACCTGTGTCTTGGCGCACTGGTTGTAAATCGTTCCTTGTTCTACCGTACACATTCTTTCACTTTGTATGCGATTTATTTAGAAAAAACTTTTATAATCCCTATTATACTGCCGTATTTATAGAACATGGCCGCTGTATTTCGTACGCAGTGCTGGAGCTTGATTTTGGGGTATTTTCTTAATTAGCTATAAACTGTTCACAAGAATTTTTTTAACATTTTTCCCGTAATCTGTGACATCGATTCTCTTACGTGTTTTTTTTTGTCGGTACAATTGCCATTCACCTTGTATTATGTATTTCTAGAAATTTGATAAAAAATGGCAACTGTGAATCATCCGAAAATAAATATCAGTTAATACTACAATAACATCCTTTGCAGCACGTTCCCTAATCGCATGGGAACATCGTACAGCGAATTTCTGTAAGTTGATTAATAAATTAACAATTACTTAGAGATTATTAAAATTAAATTAATTAAGGTCCGGTCTTTTACGTGTAAATCCATCTGTCTTGTAAGTGAAAAATCTGTCTCGCAACAGCCTATTAAACAGTAAAGCACTTTATTAACAGTAAACTGCCAGAACTATGAGATGAAGTATTGTTAAACGTTTTGTTTATTATTTATCTCTTTCGGATTATCTAAACGATTGCATCTACCTCAATCACAGGTATGTAGGTTGCATTGTAAAATATATATAAAAGGCAATATTCGGAACTCTGGGACACTCTGTATAAATGGTACAGATTCCTTTTAGACGCTCCACTTTATAATCAATAGATGTCACTTACATTATTTTGAAATTTAGATAGGCCTCTATATGATAGATTTTGATAACTGGAGATATGCCATTGCTAGACAATTAACATCTGATAGGTTTAGATGTATTAATGCAGGAAATACGTTTGTAATACCTATAAATTATGAATCATACCCAATTTTATCTGGGCCCAACTATACATAATAGAATTCACATGGCCTACTGTGCATATAATCTACTATATATCTCTTTTGCTTAAGACCCGTGGTTAAGACTTTTAAATTTCGAATTAAGAATTCTTTTTGAAAATAAATAAATATTTGTAATAGCCAACTCGTTCTGTATTGATAAGATATCAACAGACATAAATCGTAGAGTAAACATTTTGAGGACCTCTAGTTTAGTTAACACGATCTTTAGCTCGAATGACGTTGCCTGACGATTCGTAAGATGGAGTAGTATTACGCAAATTGCGGCTGATTAGCTATCAACAAATCACCGAACGGAAAATGATTTAAATTTGAGGCGTGCAATGTTTGAATAATGAAGAATTTCAAGAGCGTTTCAGTGCAAGTGATCGACAGCGACATTGCCTTGCTGTTACCGAACGGCGTGTACGAAATCAAACAAATGGAACCCAGGTCCAGGTTAAAAAGCATTGCGTTTTTCTGCTTAGCCCTGGCGGTGTTTGGTATCGTAGGCTTCGGATATTTTTGCCCGGATAAGGTAAGAGCTAAAAGCACCAATTCGAAGAAATTTTCGTTTAATCTGAGAGGTGTTTTATTTAGCACGAAATAGCAATAGCACCCGTTTGTTTATTTGATTTGGACAGCTACTTCAAACATCACATGTCAGAATCATTTAATTTAATTTAGAAAAAGTATATTGTTTATCAAAATTTCTCGCTTTTTTAATGTTACATGGTGTTTAGTATGTAAATAAACGTTCAGTAACCTTTGACATAAGAGATCTTTCCTGGGTGGCTGTTGTGATAAGTTAATCTCATTATTCAACTTTTTTATTATGCACATGCATTTCTATGATAATTATTATAATGGGTAATTATTAATTGTGAAACTAATTACTTAAAGAATACAATCATTTCATTTGGACTTCAAAATAAATAAATAAATCATATATTTTTGAAATTATTACAATTTTGTTTATTATTGTTAAAGTGAAGCGGAAATGCTTTTGTTCTACATATAATCACCCTCATTATGTATGTACCTATAGACATCATATTTTTCTTTAAGTTGTTTATATGTACGGTTGCGGAATCAAAAAAAGCATACAAGTCTTTAGACGTTTAGGTTATATTTTGCAATATTAGAGTAGTGTAAATCGATCTCTGTCAGATTGACATAAACGCTGACTTAAAATGACACAATGCATAATTCAACTTTCACTTTTAGGAGTCAACAAGAAAGCCATAGATTGTGGTAATAGTAAACTAAACTGAGAATTCATTTACGATAAAATAACATACATAAATATATTTAACAAATTAATGTCTAATGCTTCACAGCAGCTCCATTATTTCTCACAACACTTTACAAACGCTCAGGCATTGAATAAATAGAAAAACCGATATAGTCAGGGGAAAGTTCATTCCCAATTTCTTCAATCTTATCTAATAATGCGTGTGCATTTGCAGGTCTAAAATGAATGGCGTACATTTTCTTCACGATATAACCCCACACATGTTCAATGGGGTTGATATCTGGGCTTCTGGAAGGCCATAGCAAACGCACAACGTTATTTTGTTGAAGCCAGCTTTTCACAACTCTAGATGTATCTTCTTACTGACCACCCTTCTCCAATTGGTGTAATTATTTGCGGTTTTTGGGCAACAGTTAAATGCGGCATGTTACTGTCGGTATGTCACCTTGACAATTATTTTGACGTAAAAGTCGAAAATATTTCAAACAAAGTTAAGTTCACAGCAAGACATTTTGAGTGTATGCTTTTTTTAATTCCGCAACCGTACTTATATAGAGAGTTGAGAAAGTGTGAAAGATATTGGTATAAAGAGGTGCTTCTTTTATTGAGTTTTTTTGCCTACAACAGCTTCGGGTTAAAGTATTTCTGAAACTATATTAGAAAATTTTTAGAATCAAAAGAAACGTGAAACCCATCTAAGACTTTTATTAAATATGTATTGACTTATCACTCTTATCAGTATTTGATATATATTTGCATATATTTCAATCAATATTGACTTTGACTAAATGAATAGTAACAAAATTTTACACGTCAATTTCAAGAAATATACAAAGGATTATTTATATGACCAGTGATAACCAGTGAAATCATTAATGATAACTTATCAGATCCATGCTAATTCGCCTCTTTGTTAAAGGCAAATTGAAACAAATTGTTCATTGTTAATTTTTTTTATTAAGTTAAACTATTTAGTTATTTCCACAAAAATTTATGACCACTGAAATATCAAAAAGGAAACAAATATCAAAGGTGAAATGTTTTACAGAAAAAGATTCTTTCTCCTTTTTTTTTTTTATCTAACCATGACCTTTCTTGGAATATGTAATGTACTAACAGTGATTCCCAAACTTTTTGGTTTATTAAAAATTGTGCTGCGGCGTCATTGGTTTACTTTTGTCAAAAAAATTAAATATAATTACGAAGCCCAAAACATATTTTGTATTATTATTATTATTATTATTATTATTATTATGTATTTTTAGGTGTGTGCACTCAGTAATCGAGAGTTAATCATGCCAGAAGTGATGAACGATGGAATAGGTAAACCAGTTTCAAATTTGAATAGCAAGACGGCTCTGAGTTATGATGATATGTTAAACGATGATTTTACATTTGACATGGATTCCCATGATGTGATGGTTTTCCTCCACATGCAGAAAACCGGTCAGTAAGAGAAACATGTTTACACTTAGCTTTGGCCTGTATTATAAGCTTACCAGATTCAATCTGGAAGTGATTGTATTAAATAAAAAGAAATCTATTCATTTTTAATGTTATTTATGTAAACTTTTCTATAGATTAAAAAAACAGTGTTTTACATTCAAGTAAAATTCAAACACCAGTGGCGTCACCTGTAAAAAAAAATATATAACTTTTGTAGGTGGAACTTCGTTTGGTAAACACTTAGTCCATGACTTAGACCTACAACGTCCATGTACTTGTCCCTTAACGAGAAAAAGGTGCTATTGTTTCCGGCCACATTCAAATCAGAGTTGGTTATTCAGCCGATACACGACAGGATGGAAATGTGGCTTGCACGCTGATTGGTCTGAACTAACGAATTGTGTCGATGAGAAACTTGATGAGCTAGAAGGTCACGTTGCCAAACGAAGATATTTCTACATAACCTTACTGCGCGAACCTGTGGCCAGATACCTATCAGAATTTAGACACGTCCAAAGGGGAGCGACGTGGAAAGGGGCCCGCCTCTTCTGCAATGGGCGTTCAGCAACGTCAGAAGAAGTACCACCGTGTTTCACTGACGACAACTGGTTAAATGTGCAACTCGACGAGTTCACGGATTGCGAATCTAACCTCGCAGTTAACAGACAAACTCGCATGCTAGCAGATTTAGAATTAGTGGGATGTTACGACATGCATTACATGCCACAATCAGAACGTGATAGAGTCATGCTCGCAAGCGCGAAGCGCAACCTGCAATCAATGGCCTTTTTCGGACTGACTGAATATCAGAAGATTTCGCAGTATATTTTCGAGGAGACTTTCAACTTGAGGTTCGGTATACCGTTCGAGCAGAACAATGCAACAGTTTCTAGTCACACGATGCCCACTTTGACGGCTTCGCAAGCGGCTAAGGTGGCTCGCTTGAACGCGTTAGACATCGAATTGTATGACTTCGCTAAGAAACTTTTGTTTAAACGGTTCAACAAGTTGAGAGCTAGGGATGTGGACTTTCAAACTAGGTTCGAACATCTCGGTGAGTTGCCCAGTAGAGGGACGGAGTTTGATTGGGATAAGCTCGATGATACTACTTCTAATCCTGTATAGAGTATTTATTTTTCTTTAATTAACGTCTGAATCTCTCTCTTGTTAAGTATATGGTTTAATATATTATAACCAAACGACTGACCAACAGTTTAAAAAAAACTTACTGAGAAATACCTATAAATGAAAGTTGAAAATGAATCCACACTTTTTTGTAAATTTTCTGAATTAACAATGCAACATTCTTCCATTTCTTACAAAGTACTGCCACATTTTTATTTTGGTCTGTTTTTAATTTTAGAAACATTCCAATGTCTGTAGACTTCATTAAAATACATGCAAATGATGTCACTTTCATTTTTTAGATTAATGCTCTGGTAGGATTTTAATAAATCAAAAAACTTTCACAATTGCATCTCTAGTGGGAGCAATCCCTGTCATTTAAATATTACAACAATTATGATATATTAAACTGTGTACGTAAATTAAAATTTTGCGCTTATCAATTCACCTGGGCTAGCTCAAGAAATTCCGATGAGACTCTCAGAAAACTAATTAATTTTATTTTAAATCACGAAAAATAACACTTTTCTTTGAACAGGCCCAGACTTAAAATTTTACTTAGTGAGGATACACAATCATTTTTAATTCAATCTCATTTTTTGTTTAAATCTACTACCAAGTTGTTAGCTTTTAGGAATTACAAATGCATTGACAAATCATACCTGGAATTCATGTTATTTATACCTATGTGTACAGTGTGATCGCATAAAAAATTATGCAAAGTGCATCAGAGATATGGTTCTAGAGTTCATCACAATCAAAGACTTTAAAAAAGAGTTCTTTAAAGTCTATGATCACAACAGATTAGTGATAGATCAAATCAAGATTATGTTACATTAATGTAAGGACTTCTGTGGTAGGTTAGGTTTGAAGTTGTGACGTCCCGGGGCTCTAAAGCCTGGGACAGCTCAGATTTACTGCTTTATGTAAAAGGAAAACATCTCAGGTTTAGTGACAGATAATAATTCAAACACATTTTTATGAAAGATCCTCAAAGTGTCATCCTTGAACTGAGACACATCAATAAACATGATTACTAAGCTGGATTGTAAGCTGTCTTTGTTTTATAATTAATAACATTGTGATGATAGTAGGACTGTATCTATGACGTACTCTAATTGTCTAAATTATTTTTTTATTTAATTTAATCTGAATTCACTCAATCAAATGCATTTGTTTTTTTTTTATGAAGAAAAAAAGTTTCTTTAATTGTAATATGTTTTTATAAAATGTATCTGCAAGCCGGAACTTTTGACTAACATTGTATATGGCAATGTGCCTCTAAAAAGAAAACTCAAATTGCCATATACAATAAATACCATTATATTAGGTATACATTTTGTTAATGATAATAATATATACATAAATATAAATATAGAATGTACATGTACATAGTCATATGGATAACAATTACACATCGATCGACTTTCATGTAACTCTCCAAGTAACACGTTCTCATACCAAAGATGTTAAAGTTTATTTTCGTGTGTATTGTCCCTTGTAATGTACCGTTAGGTTTAGGATTAAACGATGAACCAATTAGTATGTAACTACAACCAGGAAGTACACTGAATTCGTAATTGATAATTTCCACTCGTTGTGATGACTGTGCAATAATTATTTTAACTTCGAAGACTAACCACAGCGCTGATGATTTTTGCACTTGTACTTAATTTCATAATTCACCTTTATTTATGCTTTTGTTAATATAAATAGTTATGTACGGAATGGTTTAGTAGATGATCTCTAAAGACAAAGCGATAAATATTTTTTTGGTAATTTAAATATTTTATACCAGTGTTTATTTGTTTAGTCATTGTTTATTCGTTTAGTCATTAGTTTGATATTTAAATAGCACAGATCACAATTTCATAGAGTTAATCACAGAAATGTATGATCATGGTCATAATTACCTATGATCGATCGAAATTAAACATTAAAAACAGAAAGTTTTTTTTTTGTACATAGGATTTACTTATAAAACAAGTTAATTAATTCATATAAGTGTGACATATCTTTCGTTAACATGTATGTACGTGTGAATGTTTGAATGCGTGTAACACACATAGATTGTAAATAATTGCCTTAAATTATTAAAATAGTTAACTGACTCGTTCCCCTTATGTGTTGAAACTTATATGTATTACCTAGTTTTAAGTTTTTCGTTTTTTGTCACGTGCTTTACTACTTCACTGGCCTAATACACACCACTTGCCACATTTAAGATTAAACCACAGCCAACATCCCAACCAAGATATTTTTTATGAATTTCATAAACTAAAAAAGTGCCATCGTGCATCTTCCACATCAACGAATCCTTCATTTTAGTCTAGTAACAGATTTATATGTGTAATATGTCTAAAGATAAACGCAGTGTTTCAGCACAGATTTTTGTCCCTGCCCTTTATTGATATTACGCTGTCATTCTGTAATGGTTTAATTTAACGGTAATCATTAGACTGACTTTACGGTATAATTACGTTGTAAAAAGTAGATATTATCGAGAATGTTGTAATTTTAAATACATGAATAATTGTACAATGAAGCAAGGTAATGTAAAATAGAGTATACTTTTTCAAGTAAATAAATTTGTTTATTAAAACTTTTTTTGTTTTAGTTTAAAATATGCTAGGTTTCCTGACCTTTGTTTTAATAATGCATTGCCTAACGAAACAATGTACAGATGATACACACCTTAAGTTTCACAGCTTACACTCCTTGCTCCCTAAGACAGCAACCGCAGAAAACTCACTACACTTGGAACACTAATGAAACCGTGATGAAACCTGAAACAAGAAAATGTGAATAAATAAAAAGAAACTCCATGAATATAATAAGAAAACATAAAGCAATTTCTTCTGGAATTGAATGATTCTTTCACTGTAGTGTTGCTGTTTATATACCAAGTCGTACTTCATACTGCTCAGTGATGTATTACGTTCTCTACTAACCATGTAGGTAAATCCTGCGCCCATACACCCGTTTAAGAGACCACGGCGTGTTACTGAACACGACTGTATAAATAGCAACATTACTTCAAGACTCATTTAATTGCGAAAAAAATTGAGAATATGAACAGCGAAACGTACAAGAAATTGTTTAACGTGCAGCATTTCGCCAAATCTGGACATTGTTATTAACATAATTATAAATAATTCAAAAATGAAACGTAAGAATTCAAATAATGGCGCGTAAACTTGAAACACTTACCCGCGCATGCGCTTTGCAGTAGCTTCAAAATCTTGTTAATTTTAATCGAAATTTCAACAAAACCCGCACATTTTAAGTTTGTTTTGAATTAGAGTTTGATTTTTACAAATAAATCGTCACGGTTTAATCAATAACAAGTTCTTAACCACAAAATTTCGAACCGAGTTTATGGGCGAGCGACGACCGCGGTCCGGGATTCATTCACGGCGAGGCGTTTTCCACTCGCGAAATCAAATCTGTGTAACATTCGAAGCACTTCAAGCAAGTTTTATTCAGTTTTTAAAAGTGTTTTACTAAATACAACACGCTTGCGAAATGAAGACGAAAATTCAAAATACGATAAAACGGAAGACTGCATTACCGACTTTGCATAAACTGGCGTAAACCAAAAGCGAATTTTAGCGACGAATCAGGTTATAGTGGTTATGGAACTAAATACATTATCGACAAACACGTGACGTCATTGTTATATATTTTGAACGCGGTTTGTGGAACTATTGGATGATGGTTAAGAAGAGTGTTTTAAGTTTTAACAGTTTGAATTTAGAAGATAGGTTATGTTAGATGATATTTTGTTAATATTTTGTAACAATCTCTCTATTATAGTACTGTCATCGTCAAATACGATTTCATTTGCTACGATAATAGCTATTTCTACATTCATTTTCACTTAAATATGAAAACAACCTCAATAAATTGATTGATTGACAGTTCACAACAGGGAGTGTGCACTGTTATGGATACCTGTCAATCGGTTATTTTAGTGTTGACTCCAGATATAAGAGGCGCTGTCATGCATAAAGATTACCGCCTAAATTTTGGATCAAGTTTCCAACAAACAAACGTTTTTCTGACAAGTCTCCATTTGCATTGCATAAGGTTTTTTCTTAACATTTCTGAGCTTTTTTCGGTAGTTTAGTTATCAGTTTACCGTTTATTCGATTTGTACGTTGTGTTTGGTATTAGCATTAGTGTGTTGGTGTTTAGTTCTTTGTTTTAAATTTAAATTTCGTGACTTTTTTTACTGTGACCGAGGTGATCTTGTCATAATGCCGCCTGTCTTCTACTGTTGCATACCGGCTTGCAAAAGTACTGGTAAAACAGAAAAACTCCATCGTTTAAAGCAGGAGACGGATATCTATATATAATATAATAATCTCTAATCTATGGTTCACAATAACATGCGCCCACTTTGGCGAATATCGTTTTTAATGACGTCATAACATAAACCGCGTTAAAAATGTAGGAATAATTGTTCGTCGCTAAAATTCGCTTCAAAACCAAAAATGAAACGCATGAATTTAAATAACGACGCGTAAACTCGAAAGTAGCGCATGCGCACTGAAGCAGCTTCAACATCTATTAATTTTAATCTACTTTTCAACAAAGCTCGCATAATTTCAACCTTCTTATGATAGAATTACATTTTTACGAATGAATCGCCAGAGTCAGGGTTCAATTTTATTAATATCGAATGCCGAGTTCTTGACCACTAAATTTCATGCGTGACGACCGCGGTTTACTCACCAAACATAGAAACACTTAACACCTGAGGCACTCTTAAGCACATGTTATCACTTTTTAAACGACTTGCATTAAATAGAAAGTGATAAATAGTGTTAAAATGAAGAGAAGACGCGACTCGCACAAAAATTCAAACGACGATAGAACAGGAGACTGCATTACCGACTATGGGCAAAATGGCGCACCGGTTACTTGCGGTGTTGCCAGATTTGCGAGATATTCCCATTTCAGTGGGTAATTTCAAGGTGCACTAAAATTATTTCTAATTAGAGAAAATAGCACTTTTAGCTTTTAGGTTCCTTTAGGTATTTGGTATTTAAAATTAAGTTGTGATATGTGAAATTTTGCGAAAAGTTCAAAAATTGAAAAATTCAATTTTGAGATTGTTCAGTAAGCTAAAATTACTACACAGTAAAAAAATTTCGTTCAAATCTTGATTAATTTCCAAGAAATAACAATTTTAGGCTTTTAGCAATTTCGAAAAGCGCCTCTAAATAAGTAAAAAACACTCGGTATATCTAATTGGGGCAAAATAGGTTTTCAGACAAGCACAAATTATTGTCGTTAAAATTTTTCCCATTTGATGCCGACTTTTTGGCGAACACTGTATGATTAAAAATGCAGTCTTCATCGATTAAAACTAATTTATTAATAAAAATAAATACAAAAACTATAAATAATCATTTTCATATAATAGTGAATATTTGTTTAAAGTTGTTATACAAACAATTTTACCTCATAGTTTAGTGCATTTTGATAGAAGCGGTCTTATATTTTTGTAACGCTGCGTCAATACCAGTTAATACATTTTACAATCAACAAACTTTATTAAATGCAAATTATTTAAGTCATCAAGCTAATGAAAGATTAGCTGTTAATATAAAATTTTAGGTACACCTTTTCATATTGAAATAATTAAGTTCATGTTCATAAATATGTTGTTCTTCTTCAAAAAAACAAAACAAAACACGGGATATGAACTTAAAGAATAATGTTGGGCATGTATTAAACACCTTTTTCCAGTCAATGACATTAAGATATGTATAAAAATAAATAGTGAAAGACTATACAAGTTAATTAATACTTTTACGTGAGCTCTTCCAACTAAACACCTTATAATTATATACAGTGTACTCTCTCTTAGCCGGACAGTTTTTAATTCCCCATTTATGTAATTTACAGGCTCTATTAGGCAGACATCTCTAATAGGCGGTCATGGTAGGTGCTGCTTAAGAGAGAGTACAGTGTAAATATTTAAAAAAAATTAAATATTAAAGACTGCCTAATCATTAGATGCCCACAATACACACACACACACACACACAAACTTTCAAAAAAGAGTGCAAACTTCCGCACAGTTGGGCGATGGGCACTAACTTAATTACAATGTTAAAGATAAATATTGGTAATGTTGAGACAAACTATATTATGTATATTCATAAATGGAAAATTTGGTTCTAAATCTTCAAATATGTACAAGTATATTTCTATATACACACATATTTGTAAACACGATTGTTTCTAATATATACACAGACATAAGTGAATTTTATACACATATACAACATTCATTAAAACTTAGATTGGTACAGCGCATGTTTGTTTGAAGAATTAAAATTAAAACTGAAGAAAGAACAAGGGGGAACCACACTTGCATCAAAATAAATAATTAATCGAATAATTTGTTCCTGAATTACCACAGACAGATAACACCAAGAATATTTGTTTTCGGTAAACTTAATGGTGTGAATAAATTAGAGAAGGGACTGCTCGAGCATGATCTTTTCGAAACCACCTGGCGGTGAATAATTAAAATGTTCCAGTATTATATCCAATATTGCACCATCATCCACTAAAATAGAAGTCATATTAAATTATTGTATTCTAAAAATCTAAAATATCACAAAATTTTAAATGTGAAGCTTAGAAGTTGTTTGTAATTAAATGAGTCTGTAATAGATGGCGCCTTCACATTTTCTCTAAAGTAATCAAATCATACTAGCATCTAGAGTACCAGTATAAAAGACTGTCACATTCGTGTTTCAGTTGGATCATAACATCATATTTTATGTAATTGTTGTAATTGTATAGAATAAAAACAATTAATATATGTGAAATTGCAGCTATACTTTCTGGTGATGTTAGTTAAGCTGCAACTTCACACATATAAATTGTTTTTGTTGTCAGTTTTTTTTCTCTTACCGTATAATGCTGGGTACACTGTTCCTTTTACATTGGTCACCGGAAACTCTATTTCACTACCGTTTAAATAAAACTTCAACTGTATGTGATCATAAGACACCCCTATGACATCTCCCTCTTGCGGCGTTTTATGCGGCGAATTCGTTGTGCCATTCGCAAGAATGCTATTCGTAGCAACTATTCTATACAAGTCCTGTTTGTTGTGCCTCACAACGTTATCACTACACAACGCCCACGAATACTCGTCCATACCACCTGAAACCTAAGTCTTCAAAACGCATTCCAACAAATCAAGAGCGACTGTCACCGACCCTGCGTTAAACTAAGATCAGTCTGGCGAGTGGCAAGTCCTACCGACCACGATCCGCCTTGCTGTATTTTAACCTCAAAATAAGACTTGGACTGGATGAGGGGCGCGTTGCCCAGGGCAGCGCCGGCCCCGCAAAGCCTCTGCCCGGATTTTACAATGACCACTTCGTACCCTGAAAGTAAATTCAGTTAACAACAACGCCAGACTGCTTTGTATTTACTCACCCATGAATGCCGTGTCCAGTTGAATGGGGTTTTCTCGGGGGATGTGGGGAATGTTGGGGGTGAATCTGAATCCATCTAAGCAACCTCGTAGGCAACAAAACACCGAAACAGACGTCATATTGATATGCTTGGTTCGACTTAACCTAAAAACTTTCTTCTGTAATCATCTGCTGGGACAGAGTTGCCAACATAAGAAGTCTCAAATTAAAACTTCGCTAGATGCCGTTGTTCAAGATTCAAGCAGTATTACCAAATCGAGATGGTTTACTGTTAAAATGAAATTGTACTGGATGAATTTGAATGAAATAATAATACCTGGTATTTCCTAATTAAATGAATTTACTTTCCGTTTTAATACAAAAGTTATTTTCAACTAACACTGAAAATCATACAGTAATGATCAACTGTAAACACAACAAAAAGGAAGGAAGTGATCCATCAATAAACCTAGAATATTGTAACCGTGTACGCTTAATAAAAAAATATTTACAAGATATAAAAACGGTCAATCCGTGACACTATTTCTGCACTTCTGATGACGCCGGTTTTGCGGGAGTCGACGTTTTAGTTTGTGTCACGATGAATTTCTGAGATGCGGGGATTCCTCCGGACGACAAGATGGGATTTGCCGACGACGTTACTGTGATTATATTTCCAGGTTTGATTTTATTGAGCACTGTTGTGTTAATTATTTTCCCCCCCACTGATATAGGTCCGTTTCCTACCAACTCGTAACTTCCAGGAGTCGGCTCTACTATTGTGAGGGTGTTGCCCGAAGACGTCTGTAAAAATATAATTTACTTAAAACACACTTTTTTTTTAAATTCATAGATGGTGCCACCGTCTTGAAAACCATTTGTCAAAAAGCAGCACTTGTTTATTCTGTTCTCTCAAGAAAAACTAAAATTTCTTTACAACAAAACTTACTTTCACAACAGTGCCTACTGATACTTTCGCTCCTACAGTTTTGTTTACAATTACGTTCGCTTGTTTTGCACCAACCAAAGTTTTCTAAAACAAATACAAATGTCACATTCACAGCAATATGTTAATTAATAATATGTTAATACGATCATTCTTACAACGTATTATATCATGAATTTTTTTATATCTTTGAATATATTCAAGAAAAAAAAAAGTTTAGGTCGCCATTAATTTGTCCTGAACGTATGGCGTAGGGTGGCTCATACGAGTACTGTCACTTTCATTTCTAACCTCACTTTAACCAAAGAAAACATTTCAAAAATTGAAGTTATTTTTACAAAAAAAAATTTAACGCGTGAAAAAATTATGTCTTTGTTTAGTTCATTATTTCAAATGCCATTTGAATTATTTTTATTGCATTCCTATCGTTTTGTATAGGAATGCAATATAAATATGTAATTCAAGTGGCATTTGAAATAATGAACTAATCAAGGACACATGATTTTATTTCCGTAGGTCACTTGATTAGAAAAGATACTGATCACCTGTTAGTAAGTGTTGAAAACATTTCAAGGTTCTGTGTTTAATTGCATTTATCACGTTCTCTGAGTTGAAATACAAATATAGTTAATCCAGATATAGGTTCCTGACAACAAAAACGTGTTAAAGCCTACTTGACCGTCTTTTTTTTTAATTGAACACGTTAAGGCGGTTACACAATGCATTTGCATAAAACATAAGACGTAAGCCGTACGGATTCTACCTATGTAAAGAAGTGCGTTGTAACGCAATAGCTCCGTAACCAAAACAAAAGCTTATGTGTTTCTTAATCTTACGGCTTATGTCTTATGTTTTATGCAAATGCATTGTGTAACCGCCTTTAAGATGTAAATATTCCAGTGTCAATTAAGCAATGTCAAGTTCTCTGAATGTTTAAAATGTTCTTTTTCACATTTTAAACATAGTTTGTACTGTATTAAAGATTCGGAATTTAATTCATAGCATTTCTTAGTTGACAGATGCAGTGACAGGACTTTTTTTATTGTTTACCTGGGATGCATTCAGAAATATAAACCGTGTTTACTATTCAGTATTATATACAGGGTGATTCCAAGATGGATAAACTCTCCAGTACACTATTCTAAATACTTAAGAGAGTACCGGAAAGATATTGAAAAACTTTTTATTTCAAAATTTTACAAAATATAAGAAGTGAAAGTTTTTTTTAACTTCTTAGAATTCACAATAAAGCTTGAATAATGAACTTCTACATGAAATTTATTGCACTTATTAGGGAGTTTTTGCACAACATAGTGTTGCCACTTTATATTATTTAACATTACTGAAAGAAGTGCGTTCAGCGAATCCATATACGAACCCCGAAGACTGGCACCAAAACGAAAGCGACAAAAAACAAATTTGAAACCAAATACCCTACAATTTTTGCGTGAGAAGCATGAAAAAGAATTGATACTAAAAGAAAGAGAAACAGAAGTGTAACACAGAAAGTTAAGTTTGGAAGAGAGCCGGTTGTAATTGCAAAGAGAAGAATTTGAATTTAAAGAGAAATAAGGAATAGAGAAATTAATCAGCGTTTAAAGGATCATTAGCATCAGCAAAGGATTATCGAAACATTGTTGCATAGTATTCTTAATAATAAGCACTAGTAAACATTTTATTATACAGTATTGAAAAAAGTACGAAATAAATTCGAGGAAAAATAAAATATTGAGTTTTAACAAAAATCTAAAAGCAAGTCAATTTTTGTTTTAAATTATACTTTTTTTGACATTGAACTTAAATATACAGGGCGATACATGCAAAAGTTATGATGTCATCGATATTTTTTTTTAATGAGAACCCCGTATTTTTTGTTGATATTTTAGTAGGTTAAGTATCTGTCAAAATACTCATGGAAAAGTTTTTACCTCTGCATAAGAAAATTTTTGAGAAAATGTAATAAAAAATAAATAAAAAAAATTTGAGCATTTACTATTTTACTTTTGTATTTTGAGCAGTTATTATAATTTTGATTTAACAACATTGCTTTGAATTAGGTATTACATATTTTTCTACATTCAACCAATGTCTTACCATATTCCAATTTAACCAATAACTCAATATTCCTGTTAAAAATTAAAAGTTAATTTTTTGGATTCCGATATAAATTTTCTCAAAAATTGTCTTATGCAAGAGGTAAAAATTTTGACATAGTGTATACAATACACATATTTCTTTTGTTTGTTTATGTTAACGTTGAACAAATGTGTGTGAATAAAAAATATTAATATTATATATAATATCCACTATCTCCACACAAACAAAATTTTTCACCAGTTGCAAACGTAGCACACAATTCCAGCTGAGTATACAATTTAGTGTCTTTAAGAATTCCTGCATTATGCCTTCGTCCAGGATAAGGACCAACGAAGACTAACAATAATTCCATATTCCATCAGGGCACAAAACAGACTGATATTTTACGGAATTATGTCTTTTGTGTCCGGAATAGTAATCTTGCTGTTGTACGGAAGGCCTGCAGATTACTCTTGCCGTGCCATGAATAAAACCCCAGCACTGACGTACAAGTCCACCTTTGTTTGTGACTGCTTTCGAATAATAAGAGTCACCCAAGACAAATTTTTTAATTCCTTTAAAAGATGCACCTTATTCCGAAAAATAATGTTTCCTACTTCATTTGCTAGCACTGAAATATACGGTGCAGATAATTCTATAAGCTAGCCTTCTAAGCACAATACATAAACCTTCAATTCCACTAACAGAATAACCATTAATAGTAGAAATCTTGTCTGGAATACTTACTAATCTACAGTGAGAATTTTTCTACATAGAACATAGGCAGCAGGAAGCTGGAATACATGGAGCCTATTCACTGCTATGGATATCAGTTTTGTAATACGAATTTATATGTTCGATGCAAAAAAATTCTCATGATATACAAATTTTCTTTATCAAAACGAAAATTCGATTTAGTATCGCAAGAATCCATGCCTCTAAGTCAAATCTACCAAATTCCTTTGCTCTAGGACGTGGTGGTTCTTTTATGTATTAAGTATGACTAAATCTTCAAATTTATTGTTGTCTATTTCACCTAAAGCATGAAGTTCCAGAATTTCATCCATTTCGTAATTTTAAGTTTGACAAGTGACAAGCGAATTTAACAACTGATCGTTTGACAATTTAATATAGCGTTGAGCGTGTAAGGTTTACAAGTGCAAAAAGTATTTTGGGTGTTCATACCATATTTCAAAAATATCATAATTACGAACGTTTAAGGTTATACGGTATGAAGTGACCAAAAACTCCCTATTATTTGATCCACACAAAATTCATTAAATTATCAACTTAAATAAAAATTAAACTTGAAGGGCCAGTTTACAGAAAATTTAATTGCAATCAAATTTTAATAACGTTGTTAATTTGACAGTTCGCAATGTAATTCTTATGGCAACTTAGTCATGATTAATTCGAAATTAAATATTTGATTTGCTTTCTGTAAACCCACCCTAAGTTTCTAGAATAATGTACTGGAGAGTTTATTCGCCATTTTCGAATCACCCAGTATAAGTCGATTGTTATGGAAACAGAATACAACCATGACATTGACAGAGATAGTGAAATGCAAAATACGTAATTGAATGAGAGACTCGAATACCTACCTATACTTTCTGAACGCACCCCTGCAAAGCATTGACATTTTTGTTTTAATTCAACATATGATTATTTTTGACAACAATTTTGACAACACTGCAACGGGTGTTTTTTTTTTTTAATTTGCCGTCGAAGTTGGTCGTGACAAGATGCTTATTGTGAACACACCATAATTTTGATTATTTATTGTAAATGTTATTTTCTTATTATCTTTTTGCGTTTGTCACAACAAATCTCATTCTTACTGTCTTTTTTGGTTTATTACAATAGAGCACATTCAATAATTATTGTCAAATTAACAAGTGTCATGATGATGTTTCACAATTAAATTTTCATGGCCAACTTCGACGCCAGATTTAAAAAAAAAACACTTTATATTTGTGAAATTGACTTTACCTATTAATTTTTGACAACTTCAAATGAATATTGCATGACCAAAAGAAAAATGAATTTGAAAATGAAACGAAAAAAAAACTTAGAACTGAGATCTCTAAATAATTTCTTCAAAAAATCAAATAAATACTACATAAGAAAGTTACTTGGCGTAAGTTATGACCAAAAGTGACAGATTGACATTAATGATTAATTTTGGATATACCAACAATCAACTTCACTGTATTGAATGATAGAACAGAGTTTAAAAATTTTTCTGATTTTGACAATTATGTGGGTTGTATTTTTTAGTGGCTCTCAAATTGACACTGCTAATTAATTTTTGACATCAAATTAATACCATACGATAAAAAAAGTATCGGCCAAGATAACTGTCAAGTTTTCATCTTTGTCCTTATTAACTCCTAGCACAACAAATTTAAATAAATGTTTAACAATTAACTTGCATCTGCCAATGTTTCCCGTTGTGCAGTTATTGTATTGCATAATAAAGCAAAAAGCATTTCACATAAGCAGTGACAGTAGCTGTCACATTGTCATTGACGATTACTGTTTGATGCCAAATTAATACAACATGATAAAAAAAAGTATCAGCCAAGATAATAACAGTAAAGTTCTTATTACATATTATTCATTTCTAACAAAACGAATTTAAATAAATGTTTAACGATTAACTTACAACTGGGGTATGTTTTGATGCAGTCGTTAACTGCATAATAAAAAAAGGTATTTAGCATCAACAGTGTTGATAACTGTCAAATTGACAATTCTGATTAATTTTGCCATCAAGTTGAATTGTCAAGTTCATCATTATTATTATTAATTTCTAACAAAACAAATTAACTTACACCTGGAAATGTTTTTGGTGCTGTCGTTTTCCTTAAAATCAAGGGTTGCACTTGCGTCTTCGGACTACTATTACTATTGTTGTTATTTAATGTCTGCAGATTGGTTCCAGAATTTTGGGCACACTTGGTCATGTGCTTGGGCCAGTGCTTCAGCTGGCAGGGATAATCACAGTAGCTCGTGTTCCAACAACAATAGAACTGTGCCTCCTTCATGCAGTTCGCACACCACTGCTTCGCTTTGGCTTCCTCCACCCTCTTTATCGTCTCCGCCTCGCAAGCCACCCTCGTCTCTTCGATGAGGCGCTCTTTCTCCTCCAGTATACTCTTCTGTATATCCCTCAGTATAGAATTGACGTTCTTCTTAACTTCCAGGAGCTCTTCATTGTGCTTGTGCTTTAACGCCTCGATTTCTAGCTTCAAGCACGTTATGACGGCCTGGGGGTTTTCGGCTTTGCCGAGGTCCTGCAAGGTTTCAGTTAACATCCCCCTAAAGTAGTCAGTTAACTGAAATTAAAAAAAAAATTACTTCTGAAAAATTTAACGTAAAAAAAAAACTGACCCTATGAGATACAGAATTTACAAAGCTTGTAACAGAGCCTGCTGCACTGGGAACTCCGGGATCGAAATTTGTGCTGAGTGGTCCGGGCGGTCGTGGTTTTAATTTGGGGGGTGCCCGACACATCAAATCTGTAATTGCTTTAGTGATATTCTCAGGCACGATGCCATTCAAGAAAGTAATATCATTGATCATGTCGGTAGTTGAAGGTACAGTCACTTGCCTGCACAAGCTTGGCACATTTACATTTTGGCCGTTCAGGACCGTAAAGCTGTGATTTGAGTTACCGTTGCTGGCAATGGTGCTGGTGTTGACGGGGATTTCAGTGGTGCTCGCTGTGACATTAGTTGTTGTTGCTAAAATCGCCACGGTTTCTGTAACAGTGCTACTTCCAGCGTTAGGTTCGCTTATGCTTTCCAAGTTCGGAAGACCGCAAGGATCTCTCTGCGGAATATAATTTTGAGAACTAGAAGATAGATTTACATTGGTAGTAGGGACGATGATATTAGCAAATGGCCCACCAGTCACAGGATGTTGGACCATCGTCAATATGGGGTTGGTTAAGCCCGTACTGTAAGCTATGGTTTGGTTGGGGGGTAAAACTGTAATGTTATTGATACCAGAGTGAGGTTGGGCTAAGAACACGACGTTATTAATTTTCTGTGGTTCTTTCACTGTGCTAGGGGTTTTCGACGTGCTAGGTGGACAGATGATTTGTTTAATAGCGACAGTCGGTTTAGGGAAGGACTTTCTTGCCCTCTGCTTTTGAGCCAACTTCGCTTTGTCTTCCTTCAATAAAATTTCTTCTCCATCGTGCTCTTCGCTGTAACTTGAAGCAACGGTATCGATGATTTTAGTCATGTTATCAACAACTTTGAACTTTGTCGGTTTCACCACTTCCTTCGACGGAACTTTCTCAGATATGTTTAAGGCAGATAAATACTGGAGTTTTGCTTCCTTGTAGTTAGGATCGTTAGTTTCCTCGTCGGAATTTGGTTCGCTCTTAATAACGCAGGTTTCAAGTTCTTCGTTTGTTTTCTCATCTGCGTTTAATTTCTTTAAGTGTTTTTCTAGTATTGTGTCAGTTATCGATTCAGGCCCCATTTTGTCACAGAGTGATTTTTTTATTACGTTTATATCGACCAATTTGATTAATTTCTTTTGGATTGGGCTGTTTCTGCGCTCTTTGCTCGTGTTGTTTTCAGGAGTATGCTTGCGTTTCTTCTTCTTCACTTTCTGTAGCTCTGCGTTGACTTCTTCTCCTTCATCAACATCTTCCGAGTACATTTCTTCCAGGAGGTCATCGGAGTTACTCGCGTCGCTCTTTTCCCCTTCCACAGTCTTGGCAGTTTTATTATTGGAATTCTGTTGGGCAGTGATGCCCACTTTTTCTTTCGGTGTTTTCAGAGTTGGGCTATCACCTAAAATAATCTGTTTTATGTGGTTGAGACTCTCGAGCTCCGTTGTTCCCTTATCACTTCTGCTTTCTTTAGGTTCTTCATCGTTGCATTGCATAATTTGATTGTTGGTCTCGGTGAGTCTCCGCATCAATCTCTCAGCTATTTTACATTTACCACTCGTCGATTTCGTAAGCTCTTTCTTTAAAGAATTGATCTGATCTCGTGAGAGTTTACTAGGCGATGTTTTCTCTACTATCTTCAAATTATCGTCACCCCCGTTTTCAAGCGTGATCTCTGTGTCTTCGACTATGTTCAGTACATTTATTTTATTGGAGTCGCTCTTGGTGTTTGTGCTGTGCCTGCGCGATATCTTTCGAGGAAAAATGCTAATTTCATCGGTTGATACCCTCTTGAAATTGTCTCGCACCTGCTTCATCTGAGGTTTATCTGAAATAAACAATTTCTTAAATAATTATCACAGTTTAAAATCACTATTATTCAACCTGATAATTTATTGCAATTTACATTATCAGTTTCTTCATCATCCTCATCTATGATTTCTGTTACAGAAGAATGTCTGTACGTCACCGAATCGGATTCCTCATCGGTGCCGTAACCTTCCATTTCTTTGCTTAGATCGTCTACCTTCGATTGCATATCCAAGGAATTATCGGATTCAGATCCTATCTTCTCGCTGGCGACCGAGCCGTTCAAGTCATCTTTCCCCTTGCTTTCTGGACTTGCGTTGCTTGATTTGGAGTCACTTTGGTAACCATTCTTAATCTTGCCCCCCGGAGATTTCATGTTCTGTCTGTAGCCGGGCAGAAAAACTTGCAACTGACTGGTTTCCATCTCGGGGTCGAAAGGAATTCGGTATGGTGCATAGTGGAACTCACCGTAGACTTTCTTCAAGTTCTCTATGTGAATATCCAGTTCCTATAACCGACAAGAATGAAAAAGATGTTGTTTCGAAAGTCCTTTTTAAATACCTTGAGGCATTCGTTTATGTCGTTTCTTTTCTGTTTGTTGCAGTTGGGATCCTTCTGCGAAAATAAGAAGCACTCTTTGGATGGTACCCAGGCTCTGTCATGGGCCCCAAAAAATCTGACGTCGACCATCCCCTGGGAATTTGTGCACATCGCTTTCGCTGGCCAATAAGGAAATCCTATAAAAAAAAATTAGAAAAGTATTATTATTACTATTAATAATTTTGGTTTTTGGTTCAACTTAGTTTAAGTTTGATGTAGTGACATTGTAAAAGATCCTTACCTTTCAATTTAGCCCAAAGTAAGATGTGTGGCTTCGGACAAACCTCCACGAACCAATCTTTCTTCGTATTGGCGTTCAAGTAACAAGAAGAGCAGTTTTCGATCTCTTGCATTTCCTGTTTACATACCTTTATGATCGCCTTTGCCACAGTTGTCAGTTTAGACTGATCTAAAATTTAAAAATATATATTCGTCACTAAATTATCTATTTTTTTAATTGAGCAACTGATTCTGTTTTATTTAAAACTATTAAGAAAGAAAATTCCAGTATCCCCTCATCACTTTCAAATTCTACGAAAATTTGTAAAACCAATAAATTTCTTTAAAATAAGTTAGGAGCGAATAGAAAACGCCGTGCGCTTACATGAATTGAAGATGATGCTATTGTGAAGCATCCACTTAGCATCGGCTTCGAATGCGTTTGTACTACCATACATATTATCTTTTATATTCTTCTCCAGCTGGGTTAAATCCATTGGCTGGACTATGTACTTTTTATAATCTGGGAATTCCACTGTGTTAACGGGATGTATAAACGGTTCAGCCTGAAAGAAAATATATTTGGGGCATAAAAGTCAATCTGTAGCAAATTTTCTTTCAGTAGGTTGAAAAAACTCTGTTAAATTAAGAAAGAACTCAAAATAATTTAATGCATTTTCTTCAAATCTGTTATCGACATTGGAGCTATTTTATTTAGAAATAGTTTATTTCACATAAATTGTTTACTTTCTTATAGATTTTTGTTTAACGTCATCTGTTTTGATTTATACAATTAATTACATGCATTTTTTTAAAATGCCTTATATGAAGAAGAAAGTGTAAAAAGTTGTCTCAAAAAGAAACTACAGCAGTGAGAAACAAAAATTTTAAAAAGTCGAGAAAGCACTTGCAATTTTAAAATATATATGCAGGATGGTCCAAAAGTAATGAGACCCAGAGCATCAGTGGATTCCTGACGTCAAAATAATCCGAATAATCAGAATAATAATTTAACTAAATTCACTTACAATTAGTCCAAAAGTTGATAATAAAGGATATTAAAAATTTAGTATCAACTTTCTTCAATAATTCTTAAAGTTTTTGACATAATATGACAATTTTTTGGAACGAAAAATAATAATATGACCTTAATTTTGATGTGGCAGCTAGAGGGCGCTACGTACGATATCGTTTTAAAATGCTCTAACTTTTTTGTGAATAGACTTATGGAACTTTTAACAAAAATATATTATTTCCCTATCTTTTTTTAACCAATTAGGTATAACTGTTCAATAGCGCTAAAGTTAACCCTTTTCAAAATTTTTAGATATTTTAGCTTTGAATGTAACGTGATCTCTTTGATAATATTCATTCGATTTTGTCCCATATTAATTTGGCAATGTTAATTTTATTTCCATGAAAAAATCATCATAAAAATTATACACGCCTACCAACCTATTCAGAAATGAAGGAATTTTGTTTCAAATTAGACAGTCTTTTGTAAAATGCATGGTGAAATGTATTTATTATGAATTTCATGGAAATAAAAACAATATTCTTAAATAAATAAATACGCGTTTTTCTTAAAAAAATTGAAATAAGTCTACTTTATTTCGTAGTGTTTTGTTCACCAAATATCTGAATAAACTTTTTATAACCAATAAATTAATGTTATTATTATTATTATTATTATTCATTTATTTCTTGGACAGTACAAAATCGAACAAATTATAATCACATCAATGCTGCCATTCAAAGCTAAAATAGCAAATACCTCGAATATGGTTAACTTTAACGTCGTTAAACAGATATGCCTAATTGGTTTAAAAAAGATGAAGGAATAACAATTTCCTGCCAAAAATTACTCACAAAAAGTCTACTCATACTCACAAAAAAGTTGGATCATTTTGAAAGCAAGAATGATACCACCTTCTATCTACTACATCAAAATGAAGGGCACATTATTATTTATTTTCCCCGAGAAATCCCAATACGTAAGTTTTTAAGGTAATATGTCAAAAACTTTAAGAATTATTGAAGAAAATTGAAATTAAAATTTTTATTTTAACGTCCTGTCTTTCCTTCATTATCAACTTTTGGACTAAGTGAATTTAGCTAAATCGCATTATTTTCATGTCAGGAATCCACTGTTGCTTTGTCCCATTACTTTTGGTCCACTTTGTATAAATATCTAACACAAACAAGGATTCTATTGATCAATCTCTAGGCTGCCTTAAATAATTGGCCAACTTGCACTAAAAATTTAAATCAGTAGTTAGACTAATCCTCATGATCAAGTTTTCCAATCATGATTATTCAGGTGGTTAATCTGACCATTGACTTGACGATTTTGTGCAAGTTGACCATTAACTTCACACAACCTTAATTAACAATTCATTATAAAGACAATTTACGCAGATTTTGAGCACCTGGTATATCTACATACAATAGCTAAAGTTAACATCACAAAACAATTTAAAAAGTACTTGCATTTTAATAAACAAGACGAATTCAGGTCGATTAAATCATGCACTAGCTACTTAACCTATACACGACAGTCCAACAAAGAAAAACATTTAAATGTCATGCAACAAATACACTTACATCCGTGCACTGCATCATTCTTTTGAGGGCGAACTTCAACAGACAGCAGAGATGCTCCAAAGTCATTTCTTTCAAGGAGGGCGGTCTGAAACAAACAAGAGTCGTAGTTCGTCGATGCCGACACTTTCACGGGAAGAATCCTCACCGTGTCTTCGTGCTTTCGGCCGTTAAGATGGCGATGCATTCCGGACATACCCAACGCTCGATGTTAGAAGTTGTCTGCTTCAAACACCTGGTGTGGTACGATCTCGGGCAAGTCCCGCAGGAGATGTTGATTTTGTCTCGATGGCACCGAAAGCAAAACCCATCTTTATCATTCTGTTATAAAAAAAATTATATTGATTGGTAATGAGCTGACCTAACAGACAAGGGGGAAGGAGTGTCATGAACTGCCTACAAAGAATTCAAGGTGGATGCTTTGAAAATAATATGATTTGCTGTTATTACATCTTTTGGTGTATTTTAAGTTAAGAAATTGTTAATATTTGCAAGCTTAGTTAATACAACAGAATTACCTGTACCATGGTCAACACTGGTTTTAGTAACTTTCTAGTCTTTTCATCGATAGCGCCACCTATGAACATCTCCCCGAAGCTCTCTTTTTTCTTTTTCTGTGGCTTATTTGGGGTATCACTCGTACTTTTTTCGGCGTGTTCCACGTTTTCTGGCTCTGTTAAGAATCTTGACATATACTTGTGCTTGAGGAGAAAGTCCGGGTTTTGCGATCGCATCGAACGTTTACCTTGTTCCTCTCGGCTTACAACATTACTCAATAAAGCAGGAGAACTCTTACTCGGCTTTTCCATGGTGGTGGTGGTCTTTGCAGGGTCGACACTTTTTCTTTTGTAAGAAATGTTAGTGTCTAGGTTAGCTTCCTTGGATAACTCGAGCAGCAGTTTTAGTTCTCTGCTTGGCTTCGAGTTCAACTGTTCTGTTTTGTTTACACCTTCATCTTCATCTGTTTTCTGTTCTGCACTTGCTTCATCATTTTGGACCTGCAATCCGTCATCAACAACATTGTCCTTCTGTTCTTCAAGCTGATTCGTTTGTAAATTATCGCCTGTTTTCTCGTCGCCCTTGTCATTCTCTTGGGGCTCAACCCCTATGGTGTTCGGTGCAGATTCTTCGACTGACATAGTGACAGAATTTACCTGAAAAATTATTAACCCAACAGGCGTTACGGAAACTGAAAAACGACACAGCACAACCTGCTTTATAAAATCTAACCTACCCCAATCATAAATTCATTCGATTATAGTATTTGACGATCCAATGTAAACGTTGCACAGTACAGAGCCAAGTTAGAGCAGTTACATTTGTAATTACTACTGAATTACATACCTTACCGCGTACTTAACCTACAATTACTGGTAATTTCTTTAAATATTTTTTACAACCGACAATTCTATGATATTTAAATTAGGTGAATTAATTAATATCGGCTGGCTTCAGATTATGCGTTGCTTTGTAAACCTGAAAGTTTACGTAGCACTAGCGCCAACACATTCGGTGGCCAAATCAGGTACTAAGAATGGGTATGTCGCGCCGTAGATTTCCGCCAATTAAGTTTGAGCTTCGCTTTTAACATACAAAGCGTATGGGCGTTGAATGCTAATTAATATCAAATTGCTTTCGGTCACTTGTAAAATTGTTATGAGTTAAATGCTTAACATTTTTATATAATATTTTTTATGACTGAATGTCCGCAAGTCACATTACACCAGCGCCGATACTGTTGGTGCCGTTGGTGGGCGTATTGGAAATTAAGGCGTGCAGATCTTCGCCAATCAAATTAGGTGACGAAAGAAAAGCGGGTAATTTGAAAGATATGTTGTATTTGTTGCTTTATTTATTTATTATTGTACCGTGTGATTTTTAAAATTTTTTATCAACTCTTGCCATGAAATCTGGACAGCATGTCTTAGCTTAGATGAAAAGTAAGTCATTGCACTCCTTGATGCTGTTTTGCCATTTTATAGTCAAGCTAAAACATGCTGTCCAAATTCCATGGCAAGAGTTGTTAAAAAAAATTACAAAATCACTCGGTGTCATATTGAAATAAAATAAAAGTGACGCTTTAGGGTGCGTTCGGACTGTAACGACGGTGTTGGAGTGGAGTTGGAGTAGAACTTGGTCATGTGACATGCAGAGTATTTAGAGTAAAACAACACATCCGAACGATCTCGAACATTTAAAGCTTATAAACTTAACCTAAAAGTATTTAATATCTTCCTGTACTCCAAAATTTTAGTCAACGTATATTCATTTCTTCGGAAATTCACTCTAATAAAATTAAATAATAAGTTTCCATAAATTTATTCCATATTTCAAGAAATAAAAAACACTCTCTTTAATGACGACTCAGATCAAGAAACTATAAGAATATATTACTGGAGAAAGTGAATAATTTTACTGATTTTATTATTCTTAACATGATTAAAGAAAAGTTTTATGTGTAATTTATATTTGAATAATAAAACTTTGGCGCACTTTTTAGAGCTCACTCTTCTCGAGATAGGGCGAATAGAGTCAACTCCATACGTTCAGGGTGAATAAGGTCGAACGATTCAAGAGTTGCTCTATTTACCCCAATTGTACAGGGCCGAACGGATACTGAGCATTTAGAGCATAAAGGGCTTCTCGAGTTAGCAGTCCGAACGCACCCTTAGAAGTGAACTTGAATGCTTCTTACAATAGACGTTATCTTTTTGTCCCTTTTAAATAGGTAGATCTGAAAACGTATGCCACGTCAGAGCTAGCACTCAACTAAAAATACAAATTGTTACTTTTACAAATTCCTGCGAACAGCTATTCCATCCTTATTCCACGATTGTAAAACTGGGCCTTAATCGTTATTTATGTTGAGTTCTGAAATTCACTCGGTGCAAGCTCGGAGTGAAAAGTAGAATGAGAACGCAGCTGTTTTGATATACGTAAAAGTGAGACAAAGTGCTCGAGGAGTGAATAGGCGCCAAGCACATCTCTGCGTTCAGCGCCGCCTGGCGTGGTGACTTGTGAATTAGTGATATGAAAATATTTCTGGAGACTCATTGCATGGGAATAATATCACTCTTATGACAATTTACGATTGTAGTACATAATACTTGACCTTCCTGGTATTGAAATACATTACAATATTCAAGGTCAAATGTTCTCTAATAATTTTAAACAACTCGTATTTTCATACCACTAATGCAAAATATGGTCATTGGTGGCGCTGGCTTCGCATGTGCATGGTCTCACTCACTTTGTATCAAATTTTAGATTAAAAATGTCATAGTGTAAAACGGCCATAAAGCTTCTGCCTCCAATAAATTCAGTCTTGACAACTTGACTTCGAGATGTTGATTTTTTACTTCACCTCAAATTATTGTCCGTTTTCTTTCTCTATCTCTGTAATACTTGTCAAGTGTTTCTGTACCTGTTACCTGAATGTTAGGAAGTTTCAAAAATTTCTGTTCTCAACATAGGCTTTACACGATGCAATTTGTATTGCAGCAAGACCCAATCTTTATCAGGCGCATGCGCATTGGCAAATGGGTGCTACTGTAGTGTGCGGTCTACCTGCGAATTTGTGATCTACCTATTGTAAAGTGCATTCTACTCTCAAAATATATTTGAAAAACATGCTAATCTCTAATTTGACCCTATTTGTTTGTGTCGAAGTAATTAAAGGATTTACTTGTTTGGGTATAACTGTTTTTCTATGAAAATTAGGGATATTAATTAAGATTAGGGATATTGTTACAACTTGGCGTAATTAAAGGCTTATTTTGTTTTTGTTTGCAAGTTTCGGGAAGAACAATTAGAAACATGCAGGTAGACCGCACACTACAATGGAGACATGCAGGTAGACCGCACACTGCAGTAGCACCGGCAAATGTTTATAAACAATAATTATTAATTAACCGCAATAGGGTCACTCAAATATGAGACACTATAAATATTTACATGCAGCAATTGGTACCTTTCATTGCAACTACTCAGGAATAGCTTAAATATAAAGCCGCGAGCAAAATACCTATTTTTTATGTGCAGTGTTCATTGCATTGCGTCCGTGTAAAGCCTGCTTTACTATTTAGGGATAAAAGCAAGTTTCCAACAGAAATCCTAAAATTTTGAGACTGACAGGTATTAAAGAAAACAAAAACTATAGAAAGGGCCAGCGCAAACTTTTGCGGGGCCGGGTTCAAAAATTGCGCAGGACCAAAAAAACAGTTCTAAATAAATTATTTTTATTATTAACAAATTATTATACATATATATCGCGTAACGCAGCGATGAAAAATCGTGTAGGAATGAATTCAGTTTATAAAAGTGGATTTATAACTGCAACGACAGCACAAAGTTTAAGCGCGGGGCCGAGTTCCAGGGAACGCGTTGAACACGTCTCGCGCCGGCCCTGACTATAGTTATAGTTGCGTCCACGAAGTAAGAAAGTGACGTCATCAGAAGTTTCAAGTGTCAAATTCAACATGCAATAATAAAATTTAAACAAAAACATAATTACTTAGAAAGCATAGTTTAATCGATTTTAACGTCAGCGATTTTACATCATCATCATCATCATCATCGAAAAATATTACAGCCTGTATTTTGCCGCGCGTAGTATAGGGTATTTTTGACCACTGCAACGCCCCTTGAAGTCATCCAAGGTAAGATCGTAAATGGCAACTCCTCCCAGTTTATTGCTACGAACATACGACGCCTTGTTTCCGGCAATGTCAAAATCGTCGTATCCAATCCAGATACCTCCCTCCTCGTTTTCGTCAGGCAGACGGAAGGCATAGGTACCTGAAGTACACAAAAGAAAACAGAAACATATTTCCTGTGGCTAGAAACAAAATAAAAAAATTAATTCACCGCAGCGTTTGGTAAGATCTTCGACTTTTTTAAGGAGAAACTCAGTGCCTTGAGGTTGGTCTGGTTTCGCTATTTTGCTGCAGAATTCCGGGTAAGCCAAGAGACCGGGTGTGTCGGTGTAAGGCCCTGCTTCTGCAGGACCGTCGATCTCGAAAGGTGGCACGCCGCTGACGGCGGAATCTTCCGTCATTTTCCAAGCTCTTCCAAAAGTTGGAATGCCTAGTATTAATTTTTGAGCTGGCGCACCATTGTGCAACCTACAAAAAATTTCAAGTACATTTACGTGCATCTACTTAACAATTAATGATAAAAATTAAATTAAAACAAATAACAATGTCGGTCGCCATGTTTGTCTCATATATGGGAGATGTGATTTCCATCACTCATAATTACAAACTATTTTGCTCTTTTTAATTTTATTGAAAATGCCAATAACGGGAGATCAAAAAAAAATTACCAATATTTGACTAAAGCGTCGACGTTTTCGTCCTGTTTCCGGTCGTACAAACTGTACAAGGGTGCGGGAAAGTCGGCTTCCTTGGGATTACGTTTTGGATTGTAATAATCAAATCCCAAAAGATTGACGAAATCCAAATTCTGAATTATGTTGTGGGTGTCGTAATATACTAAAAAGATCAACACTCTATTTCCCTGCTTAATCGACGACTTTATCATTATCAAGCAGCAAAAGTATAGAGCGATCACCAACAATTGGAGGTCTCGTGACCTGGGTTTCGCCCTTACATTAGAATAACAAACAAACAAATAAAGGGCCACGTGATCTTCAATTATTGTGGCTAACTCTATAACAGCTTGATTCAAAACTAAAGGGAGAGGTACCTGAACTGTTTACGTTGGGAAGTACAGACAACGTGACCAATAAGTTATCAGGTTTGAAGACGTGCTTGATTTCGCGCACCAGCGCAGTGAATTGTTCTCTGTGCGCCTCGGCGTTTTCGTCTCTCACGTGTTCTCCAACAATTGTTTCTTTCAGCGAATGGAAGAAGGAACCTAAACGTAAAATAAATTTATTTTGAAAAGAATGAGGCCCCACAAAATCGCAGCTGAAAGCCGAACAGTGGCGCCATCTATTTAATTGTGGGAAAACGAAACTGTTTCGCTGCTATACGAACGGCTTTAATTGGAATATCGTAGGCCCTATGTCTATACTGTATCATTCTACGTGATGAAAAATATACTGGGTTTTAAAAAAGTTTAATAGGATTTTTTCGCGACTAACCGTGTTAAGATGTAGCGGTTATAAACGGTTAGTACTCCACCTATCAGCTGATTAAGGAACGGTTATCTAATCTATTTGAATCTCGTACTAAATTTGAACGATTCATAGCAAATGAAAATAAATTGATTTTGCGTTTGTGAACATAAGTAAAACTGATCTTATATGACACTGAAACTTACATCGTAAAATTTATTACAATTGGGACATTAATGCATGAAACAAAAACAATAGGATTTATTTTTAATAAGTATTTTTTCGGATTCGAATATAAGCATAATATATCAACACATGTCAATACAAAACCAAACAGCAAACACGGTCCTACGCTTACTTTTATAACCGCTTTTCGTTACACACGTCGAGAGCTGTGTTAAGGGCTCCACAGACTTCGTTCAAATTCGCGCGAATTGGAACGCGCGGACATGTCCGAACGTGCTAAACACCTAGTGTGTGGACTGTGGAGAAAAAGACGGTACGGTTTTATCGATCTCTTATACGATCTTGTTTCGCGCGATTGGTCCGCACGGTCCAAATCGTGCGAATTGAACGAAGTCTGTGGGGGCCCTTACTGATTCAATAACACGGTCACAAATGATGACGTTGCTCACATACGTCATTATACCTTCCCCTTGATAACCGCTGTCAAGAAAATGAAGCGGTAATAGTAACCGTTGCGTTCGTCAGTTCAACGGTTACTCGCGAAAAAATCCTATAAGTCTCCTTTTTCTAGGTAAAAAAGAAACAATTGAACATAGGCTTTAAATTCTAGCGATCGAGCAAGTGTCCGAACAATTTGGAAATTGTTCGAACATATTTGGTTTGAACAGTAGGTGTGATTTAAAAACGCAGGGTGCATTCAATAACTAATTCATACAGGAAAAATTACTATTGCAACAGCGAGTGAACGGTGACGTCATCTATTGAACCATAAAGCAAGCTACTTTGCGAAGAAAAGAATTAACTTACTTGAAACTCCCTGGATACAACCGAAAGTATTAAGCCCGA
This sequence comes from Dorcus parallelipipedus, assembly GCA_958336345.1. NCBI lineage: Eukaryota > Metazoa > Arthropoda > Insecta > Coleoptera > Lucanidae > Dorcus > Dorcus parallelipipedus. The sequence goes on along the minus strand of OY284483.1, from coordinate 35,843,526 downwards.
AAAATATTAAGCTGCGCTCGTTTAGTTTTATGTATACACCACGTGTTTCTATTTTGTATTAAAATTAATGATTATTTATCATACCTATGGAACTACGAATTTTTTTCGGTTTCGTCGTCGGAAACTCCCATCCAAGGTCCAGGCCGTCAAATCCATAGACCTTGACGAAAGTGTGCGCGGAATTAATGAACACCAAACGATGATGAACCGATTCCAACTAGAAAAGAGTAAAATTACAAGTCGATTATACAGGGTGATACAAATTTAAGTACTACATACGAGAGTTAGATACTTTTCTCTGTCTTGATCGTCGTCATTACCTCCTAGAGAAAGAAGTACTTTTAAGCTGGGGTAACGCCGTTTGAGTTCTATTACTTTGATGTAGTTGCCGCTAAGAACGTCAAAGTTTTCATTTAGGGGCGTTATCTTGTACGTCTCGGAATTGATAGCTGCAGATCTATAGATGAGGTGCGTACAGTACTGTAGGGATGATTCGAGATCATAGACGTTGAATTTGCCTTCACCTACATATTAAAGAAGTTTTGGATAGATACACTACACTTTTAATGTGACACTTGGCAGATTTCTTTTTTAATTAAACAAAAATGGCTTACCAGCTCTGGAATTCGCTTTACTGTCGTAATAACAAACCACTTTTGTTGAATCGACGGCCGCGGCGATGGCCTCGTGAAGACTTGCCAAAAAGCAAAGCCCTAGTGCAATAGTAAATTTGTTCCTCATACTTCTGTTACTCACTCTCAGTGAAACCAAGAACGAACTAAGCTTTGCTTTACTGGCTAGCAAGTTGATAATTACAGGATGTTTTTTGATTAAGAAATTGACCCGTGTTTGTTTGTGGAATGCGCTATCGCTGTTTTAACTTTCTTTTGGCCAAAGGTTCGGCCGTATCGCGGAGGCGTACTGGATCACGTCGAAAAAAGAAGCACAGATACGAAATGTATGTCGTACACTCGATAAACATGAGCAGGTTCGAAATTTACAGCGAATCCGAAAGTTCAAGTTCATTACCTAAGTTACAACAAAACAAGTTATTGGTATTTCAATTTTTTTTTATTAAATAAATAATCACTTAAAAAAGTGAAAATGAGACAAACAAGAATATAATTCACTTCAAAGAATATTATCGTCGGGTTACTGAAAAAACAAGCTAACTCCACTTGTTGTTAATTCGGAGTTAAATGCTCCATTAGATTAAAAAATGCTCAAAAAACATATTTACAAAATTTTTAAAACCATATAGATCCAAACAAAATGTTAAGGCGGAAGAATCAAGTGGCCGAAATAATCCAACTCCATTTTAGACTGCAATTTAAACCGTCAAAGAACGACTTCTCAAAAGTTCCAAAAATGGAGTTATCTTAACATTCATATTTGTTGTAGATATTACTTTAATTCAATGATAAATGTTTTAATATTTTGGTTCTTTTAACTGATAGATAGTTTAAGTTGGCAATAAGCCAACTTCAGGTTTATCATTTAAGAATTTAAGTTGACAGTTGTTACCTATGGTTGTTAAAAAATAACGTTGCTAGTGATTAAAAATATAAAAGTTTATAAAAGCTGTGTGGTGTTATTGACGATCTTTATAACCACTCTTTTCTGCTTTTTCCACGCCCTAGTAAAAATTACAACAGGTTATTGGCCCAGAGCCGTTTAAAAAAGAAAGCAGAAAGGATGATGCAATAATCGACGAAGAACGTGCAAGGTGGTGCAAGTAAAAAAAGAATCTAAGAAGTTCGTGACGGTAACAAAAGGTGGTACAAAGTGCATAAAAAAATAAATAAATAAAAAAAAAATAAAAGAAGGGCATAAAAATGGAAAAAATAAACACCTTAAAATTAACCGGCGAAAATTGGCCGGTTTGGAAGTTCCAGACAACCATAATATTAAAAGGAAAGGTTTTTTTCGACTTGGTCGAAGGGACAAGAGCTCTACCCACAGTGCCAGGTGATAACCAAACTAAATGGCAAAAGGACGACGCTAAAGCCCAAGAAATATTGGTAACACGAATGGACGAAGGTCCTTTAACACACATTTTGTCCTGTGAAACATCCAAGGATATGTGGGCAAAATTAAAGTCGGTGTACGACAAGGAATCAGCTGTGTCGGTTCACCTACTACAACAAAGGTTTTTTCTTTTGGAGTTTGACTCCTCGGTATCAACCTTTATGTCAAAAATAGAAGAAATTAAAAATAAGTTGAAAACAGCAGGCGAAATATTGTCGGATAAAATGATAATAACGAAAGTTTTAATGACTTTGCCCGAACAATATCGCCACTTCAGGTCTGCATGGGAGAGTGTACCAGTAAAAAATCAAACTTTAGAAGAATTGACGTCACGGTTAGTGTTGGAAGAAGAGCGAGCCAAGTCCCAAGAATCGACTACAGCTTTAGCAGCAAATTTTAAACAAAATAACCTGATATTACGATGTCACGTATGTTCCAAAATTGGTCATTTAGCAAAAAATTGTTATTTCCGAAATAAAAATAAAACTAAAAGGTTTTGCACACACTGTAAAAAGAGCGGCCATGAAATAAAGACTTGTTGGTTCAAGAAAGGACATAAAGAAAAAAATTCAAGCAAGAAAAATGAAGAAGGAGAAAATGAGACAAATGCTTTCATGGTTTACACGGAAGATTTAAAAAGTCATGACTGGTGTCTTGACTCAGGTGCTAGTGAGCATATGTGTTGGGACAAAACTCTTTTTCAGAGCATAAATAAAGTAAAACACAAGAAAATGGTGCAAGTAGGAAATGGAGAAAAGCTAGAAGTAAGAGGTGTTGGAGAAATTAAGCTATGGGCATGTACCCAAAACAAACAAATTGAAACAACACTCACACATGTGCTCTACGTGCCAGGACTTAAGTTTAATTTGTTTTCTGCAGAAAGTGCTTTAGATAAAAATTTCTATATGTTTTCAGACAACAAACAGTGTGAATTTGTAGATAAAGCTGGCAACACCAGGGCACTTGCTATCAGAAGAAATAAATTATTTAAAATGCTGTTCACCACAGAAAGGTCTACAGAGTGCAATACAACAGTATTACTTACTAGCGAAGAAACAGACAGTTTTGTTGAAAAAAATGATCCACAAAGTCCAGTGTCAGAGTGTATGAAAGTCAAGGTAATAGAAAACATTAAAGTTTGGCATGATAAGTTAGCCCACCAAAATATCAGACATGTTCGAGACATTTTAAAAACAAATGAAATAGAATTTGTTGATGTTGAAGATTTTGTGTGTGAGCAATGTCTCTCAGGCAAACAACATAGACAAACATTTCAAAAGAGTGATTCAAGGGCTGCAGGTCTCCTAGAGCTGGTGCACGCTGATGTGTGCGGACCTATGGAAACAACGTCTCTAGGAGGTGCTCGTTACTTTCTACTTCTTAAAGATGACTATTCGTCATATAGATTTGTTTACTTCTTGAAACAGAAATCAGAAGTTAAAAAGAGTATCGAAAAATTTATATCTTTGGCAGAAAGGGAAACTGATCATAAAATGAAAATTCTCAGGACTGACAATGGCTTAGAATTTTTAAACAATGATGTCAAAGAGTTGGTAGAAAGCAAAGGCATAAAACATCAGCGCACAGTGATCTATACACCAGAACAAAATGGACGAGCCGAAAGGGAGATGCGAACATTAGTCGAAGCTGCAAGAACAATGCTAAACGGAGGACGAACATTAGAAAAACATTTTTGGGCTGAGGCCATAAATACAGTGACTTATATATTAAACCGAAGTGGACCAAGCCCACAAAAGCTAAAAACGCCCTACGAATTATGGCACAAAAAGAAGACTACAATTAAAGACTTTCAAATTTTTGGAACGAAAGTATCTGTGCATGTTCCTAAAGAAAAGAGACTTAAGTGGGACCCAAAAAATCAGATGGGAATATTTTTGGGTTATGGACAAGATGTCAAAGGTTACAGAATATATTTTCAAAATAAAAATAAAGTGGAAACACATAGAGATGTCATTTTCATATCGGAAAGAAATAAAATAACAGAGATGACAGAAGAGATTATACGCACAAAAGAAGTTGAAGAAACATTAGAAGAAGAAAACGAAGTTGAACAAATAGTTGAACAAGAAAGTGAAGAAATTAACGGACTAGAAAATGATGACAATTTAGAGTATGACGTAGAAGAAAATAATACAAGTGACTCAAATTATGAAATCGAAGAACCCATGTACAATCTGCGACGAGAAAGAAGAAGAAATTACAGGTACAATGACTATGAAATGGATATGGATAAAATCATGTTGACAACAAGTGAAACTGAAGAAGATCCGATGTGTTATGAAGAGGCTATAACAAGCAGTGATAGTGAAAAGTGGAAAGAAGCGATGAAGACCGAAATTAATGCGTTAAACGAAAATGAAACCTGGGTGATTGTAAAAGAAAGTGAGGTTAAAAGCAGAGGTGTGCAATGCAAGTGGGTGTTTAAGAAAAAAAGGGATGAGGAAGGAAATGTAGTAAAGTTTAAGGCTAGATTGGTAGCTAGAGGCTTTCAACAAGTTAGTGTGTATAACTCCGATTTTTATAGTCCTGTGGCAAAATTAACATCGATAAGAATTTTCTTAGCTCTTTGCAATAATTTCAATTTTAAGATTCATCAACTAGACGTTTGCAGTGCTTTTTTAAATGGTGACATTGACGATGAAGTGTTCATTACTTTTCCGAAAGGTTTTGGTCAAAATACAGGAAAAAGTGCTAAACTAAGAAAATCCTTATACGGTTTAAAAAACTCACCAAAAAATTGGTATAAAAAATTCAACGATTTGATGTTAAAGCTTAACTTTACGAGATCTGAAAATGAATATTGTATTTATATAAAAATTACAGAAATGTCTAAGACGTTTGTCTTAATATATGTGGATGATTTATTATTAGCAGGTTCAAATGAATTAGAAATTAAGGAACTTAAACAGACTTTAAATGATAATTTTAAAATAAATGATTTAGGTCAAATCAGATATTTTTTAGGTATGTTGATAACACAAAATTTAACAGAAAACAAAATAATAATAAATCAAACCACCTACCTCAAAGGTATTTTAAAACGTTTCGATTTAGAAAAGTGTAAACCAAGCAATATTCCTATGGAAGTGAACTTTAGGCATGATGAACTAAAACGTGAATGCTCCGAGAGTCAGGAAATCGAAAATAAGTGTAGAAGAGCTATAGGTTCTATAATGTATGCAATGCTCTGCTCTAGACCTGACCTATGTATCTCAATAAGTATTTTGAGCAGGTATCAATCCTCTGCAAGATTTCAGCTTTGGCAAGCTATCAAACGAGTTTTACGTTATGTTCAAAACACTTTAGATTTATCTTTAGTTTTTCACAAAAATAATTATGAAAACTTGCTAGAAGGATACGCAGACTCTGATTGGGCTGGTGATAGGGTGGACCGAAAATCAACTTCTGGTTATTTGTTTAAAGTTTTTGGATGTTTAGTTAGCTGGTCTTCGCGAAAACAATCAACAGTCGCTCTATCATCAACCGAGGCTGAGTACATTGCTTTAAGTCTGGCTGTGAGTGAAGCCTGTTGGCTCAGACAGTTAATCTTTAACCTTTTAATTACAAATGGAAAACAGTTAAATGTAGTAATCTTTGAGGATAACCAATCTGCAATCAAAGTATGTAAAAATCCTGAATTTCATAAGAGACTAAAACACGTAGATATACGTTTCCATTTTATAAGAGAAAAAGTTAAAGATAAGGCAATACTCTTAAAATATGTACCAACAAATTTGCAAATTGCTGATTTCTTTACAAAGCCCCTATCTGTACCCAAGTTTAAAATCTTTTGTAATAAATGTGGTTTAGAGTAATGTACCAAATGGGACGTTTATCATTGAGGGGGAATGTTGTAGATATTACTTTAATTCAATGATAAATGTTTTAATATTTTGGTTCTTTTAACTGATAGATAGTTTAAGTTGGCAATAAGCCAACTTCAGGTTTATCATTTAAGAATTTAAGTTGACAGTTGTTACCTATGGTTGTTAAAAAATAACGTTGCTAGTGATTAAAAATATAAAAGTTTATAAAAGCTGTGTGGTGTTATTGACGATCTTTATAACCACTCTTTTCTGCTTTTTCCACGCCCTAGTAAAAATTACAACAATATTGAATATTAGTAGGTTTGTTCCAGCAATGGTTCGTAAGTAGTTCGAAACCGTCAAAAACATGGAGTCATCAAAATTGTACCTCTAACAGCGTGTTAAAATCGTTACTTCGGTGGGCAAATGTTTTTAACGGTTCCGAATTGGTCAGAAAATGTTGCTGGAACAAACCTAATAGAGCAGTTCTGACTAGTTTGGAACCGTTGCGTTGGAAATATGCACCAATGAACGTTTTATAATTAATGCAACTGTCGAAAATGATCACTACCTCGACGGGTGACTGTTTCCGACACGACGATTCGAAAAACTAGGGCACTTTTCAGAGTTAACCGGTTATTCCACCGGTAGACATTTTAAAATTCTAAAATCCACTGTAAAGCTATAATATGTTATTATAGCTATGATAAGTATATAATAATAATACAGTTATAATAAGTTAATTACTCATTATAGCTAAAATAACATATTATAGCTTTACAGTGGATTTTAGAATTTTAAAATGTCTACCGGTGGAGTAACCGGTTAATTCTGAAAAGTGCCCCTAGTTAGCAACGGAACGGAAGTTATTAACACTTGATCTGACAGAGGCACTCTAAGCAACTTAAGGCATTCTTCTATGCTGATCGAAGCCTGATTTAAATTTTTTTTTGTCTTATTTTGAGCGTCTTCATACCCCCTTCTATACATATATAGTGGAACACCTGTATAACTAAAGTTCAAAAACGGTTTAGAAAAAACTTATAATAAATGTAAACTATAATAATATTTTAATGTACTCAGAAGGATGGTAAACCAAATATTGCCGGCTCGAACTCATTCATCGTATTTAAAACTAGAGTTGCTTTTCCTCCCCCCATTTGAACGGGGATGATTCGCTCGGGGATCCAAATGCACTGCATACCCGCACTATACGCAGCTTCCACCCCATTGGTGCTGTCCTCGAACACCAAACACTTCCTCGGGTTCGGCTTATCTGGAAACCGGGATGCGCAAATAAGGAAAATGTCCGGACTGGGTTTCCCCTTTTTAACTTCCGGATCGGTGCCTCCGGTAACCACGTGGTGGAACAGAGAAAAAAATTCCTTCAAGTGCTGCGTTTTTACCAAGAACTTGTCGTTGTCTGATGAAGTGGCTATCGCAATGGGGACGTTGTTTTTGTGCAAGTGGCGCACCAGCTTCTCCACTCCCGGCAGCAGGGGGCAATCAAACAGAGCTGTTTTGGTCCTTTCCTGAAACTCCGCTATTATATCGTCGAGTCCTACTTCCAGATTAAATATTTCGATCGCTGTTTTCCAGGTATCCCTCATGGTCCTCCCGAACATTTGGATTCGAGCTTCTGTGGTGTATTCCTTGCCATATTCCTTCAGCATCTCCCCAATAATCCTCTTGTAAACGGTTTCAGTATCCAACAGAGTTCCATCCAAGTCGAAAATGCAGTGGGTTACTTTTCTAAACGCCCCGCATTCACACATTTTCTTCTTTCCTTGATGTTTGTTAATAATTTTTGATTGGTGTCACTTTGACACAAAACAAATAAGCAATCATTTTTATGATGCCAGAGTATTCTCATCTTATTTTAATCTCGTGTAATAATAAGGAATGGAGTAAATCTTCCATGGCCTACTTCTATCAAAAATTTATCTGTGACACCTGCACCACAACGAAAAAAATCATTCAGTATTTTTGACAGTGACAAAATTGTCCGATAACATTTAAAATGCAAAAAAATGAAGAATTATTACAGTGTTGAATTTGCAAACGAATAGTCCAAGTACCCCATCTTCTTTATAAAATTTCAGGATGACGTACTCTAACTAAAAAGACCAATGGATGCCAAACACGCGTGCGACCTCTGCGGAGGAAAAAATTTCAAAAAAGTAACCCACTGCATCTTCGACTTGGACGGCACACTACTCGACACCGAAGTCCTTTACAAGCAGGTGATTTCCGAAATGTTACACGACCTCTTTGACAAGGAGTTCACACCTGAAGCGTACCAGAAAATAATCGGGACAAACACAGCTGACATGTGGACGATGCTCATCTCGGACTACGAACTCGAAACCTCCCTGGACGAAATTCTTCCCGAATATTTCACACGATGCGACGCCCCCATAAGAAATCGCCCCCTAATGCCCGGGGCGGAAACCCTCGTGCGCCACCTGCACAACTGCAATATACCCCTCGCCATAGCCACCTCCTGTGAAGAAAACCTCATAGAAGTCGAAACGCAGCACTTAAAAGATTTCTTCTCCTTGTTCCATCACGTCGTGTCGGGTCCTTCGGATCCGGAAGTAAAACGGGGAAAACCCTTCCCGGATATTTACTTGGTGTGCGCCTCCAGATTTGAGGGTAGGCCTAGTCCTGAGAGGTGCATCGTGTTTGAAGACTCTCCGAACGCTGTGGATGGTGCGATTAACGCGGGGATGCAGTGCGTCCTCGTCACGGATTCTAGCAAGTCACGTGAGCTATGTGAGAATGGAACGCTGGTCTTGAACTCTTTACGTGCTTTTCAACCTCAGATGTTTGGATTACCACCAATTTAATTGCCTCAAATACACAACTATTATAATGAATGTACTTCTTTTTGACGAGTTTTGGCTGTGATTTGAAAAAAAAACCCTAAAAAAAAAAAAGAACTTAAGTTGGCAACACTGGTCGTAATACACGAACCACGCACGCCTATGTTCACTACGGTTACTTTTTTTTTAGTGACATGCATTTCTTTGAGTGCGCGGAACAAATTTGGTCACGTGGGACTTGGGAATTGTTGAAAGCACGGTAGTTAAATAAAAAAACTTATATAATTTTGTAGTAAAATCGCATCAGTTTTGAAAAACCATAAACGATTTCTGTACGATTGTTTTATTTCGTGCAGTTTAATATGGCGGCAAACCAAATACTTCCGGCCTAAAATCCTCTAAAGAATCAAGAGTTAAGGTCGCGCCTTTGCTCACTTCCCTCGGAACAAAGTTGTTAATCATGACACATTGCAAACCCGCCCTCAACGCAGATGTCAGCCCATTGACGCTATCCTCAAAGGCTAAACACTGTTCGGGTTTGGGCTTGTCTGCAAACTGACTCACGCAGGATAAGTAAACTTCGGGACTCGGTTTTCCTTTGTTAACATCGGGATTTTCAACGGCGGAAGTGACGTGACTGAACATGGAAATTAAATCTTTGATGTGGTGTGTTTTTAATTCGACGTTCTTCGGATGTGAAGACGTGGCTATCGCGAAAGGGATGTTATGTTTGTGGAGGTGATGGATGAGACGTTCTGCGCCGGGGAGTAGAGGACATTTGTTAAAAAGTTCTCTGCATTTAGCTCGGTAAGTCGTAATGATGTCCTCCAGGTTAATCTCCAGGTCGCATTCTTCCATTAAACACTTCCAAACGTCAGAGGTTCCCAGACCGTGTGTCTTTAGACATAGTTCAGGTGTCAGTTCCTTGCCAAAATTCTGCAACATCTCGCTCTGCACCGCTCGGTAGCATTGTTCGGTATCGATGAGGGTTCCATCCAAGTCAAATATGCAATGGGTGACTTTCTTGTAGGTCTTCACATTTTGACAATCGCACATATTTCTCTTTTTAGAGATGGTTTCTCGATCACATTTTTTAAGATTTGTGGTGTCGAGGACGCGCTTTGCATAATATTTTCTAACATCTTGAAGACTCGACGTCAGAAGAAAATGGTAACAAAACAAAATTGAAGAATGCGTTAGTGTAAATGAGTTAAATAAGTGTGACATCTTACGTCGACGTCAGTTTCACAAAAGTCACTTAAATTTAATCAACGCAACGGTTAAAAATAATAATTCACTTTCAACACATGTCACCACAGCAACGTTTACTTTTAACAGATGATTAAATTTACGTAACGTTTGTGAAACCCACCACTTAACATCCAGTCACGATCTCTTTAGACTCTAGAGGGCCATGCTTTTTTTTTCGTTAAGTTACGTACATGAATTTTGATATAACTCAAAATGTGACCAATGTAAAATTCTGACACTTTAACGTCAATCCCATTGCTTCTTATAATAATAACTAGGGCCCGGACTAAATAGTCCCTGCTCCCTGCCTCAGTTTACCAGTTACTTCGCTACACAATTTACGCGATGCGCGCAGCAATAATTACAGCGGTCCACTGCACCGCCAGTAACACGTCATCAAGCCAGCGGCGCCAAGGCAAATTCCCAAAATATTTTCCGTGCGGTTTACGATATTTACGATAAAATAATATCTATTAATTTTGTTTAATGGTTTTTATGATTACTCTAACACAAGTTCGGTTTAAGCGTATCGACTAATCGAGCAAGCATTCTGAATGCAATTCGTACCGATCGAAGTTGAATCATGCGGCTCGCCTCCCAAACGCACATCGCTGCGCTGGAACTATCTAATCCGGGCCCTAATAATAACTTCAGAAAAAAATAAAGATAATTACGTTTTTCAGTTTTTTGGAAATATTTCAAAAACTACAAATCGTAGAAGATTTATCAAAACGGATTATTGTTCAGCACCAAACTACGCAACTTTGCCCTAATTTAACCGACTTCGTATCTCTTACCGTTTTCGAGATCCCAATGGTGAGCCTTGAATTTGTAACAGCCTGTATAGTCACAAATGATCATCACATGGCTAGAACTGTCACGGCACACGTGTATTTTCACGACCAATTTGCAGTTTCCGCATAATTCCGCCCGCGGCGACTCTTTCGTTCAAAGACGCGAATACTTATCTATTTAAAAAAAAAAATAAATTTGACGCTTCAAAATACTGACATACCAACGAGTTAAGAATAATAGGAGTGTGTCATACTAACAGTAGTTTCTCGTCTAAACCGGCCGCTGTATGTCATAGGCGCTCACAAGCGTTTTACAAAATTCCGGAACGTCCACAAACTAACAGTTCCTCATTAGGCATTTACGAAAATTCACCGGGTGTACACCGCCTAAACCGAATGCTTTCGATAATTCAACCGGTTACTTTTGTACCGCGTACGATAATTTACCACCTGTACCGAACTCATACACCTGGTGCATAATTTGTACGCCGAGGACATGCGGTCGGTACATTAAACATAACCTAAAAAAAGTTATTAGTTGTAGGCACCGTTTTGTAAAATTTAAATAATTACTAGTTGCAATGGATGTGGAGTTGGGAAAATGTTCAAAAATAAAATATCAGCTTCAGATATGGAAAATATCAATAAATATGCTTATTTTCAAATGTTATTATAGATTTTGTTTGGTTAGTTCACCGAAGTTTATCTACCGAAGCGTTTTTAAATTCAGTCAACCGACCTCTGCACCGGTGTATCAGCTGATTACCGATCGGTAAATTTGGTGTACCCAACGGGTGAATTTTCGTAAATGCCTATTGTTTATAACACACTTACTACATTAAATTTAACTAAAAGATTCGAGAAATGTCAATTACAGTCAGTTGTACTCTATACACTGGAGTTCTCTGGCTAAAAGCACTTGGAAGGAACTTTCTTTTTAGTTTATATCTGTGGCTTGGTCGAAGAAGGGCCTATCTAACAAAAATCAAGTTTTGAGATAATCGAGGATTTATATGAAAATTTAAAATGCTTATTATTTAAATGTTTCTTTTCCGAATCCGATAAAATTTTGCTAGGGTCTTCCTAAAAGCAATAGTATTCACAAGGGATATTTATTTTATAATAACTTATACTATTAATATATTTTTGATTCTTAGGCCCCTACATTTTTTAATTTTTATATGCATTATAATTTTTGCACTTAGGTCTTTTTACCTTGAAATTTTCAGACTTACTAGGTTTATTCATTTACATTTAATTTCATTAAAATGAGCGCAATTTGTTTAATTAGATACGCCCAACAACTCATTTTTGAAGAATTTGCACTTAGGCCCTTTTTCGACCAAGCCACAGATATTATTCAACCTCCTTTCTGATTTACAATTGACCTGTTAAACGGAACATTTTAATAATCGATTTGTTTTTTTTTTTGAGTTTTGAAAGTGGTGGATCGTATTTTTATTTATAATCTAACTTTTCGTAAACCTGCGTAGTCCCCGTCTTGTGAAAAATTAAGTTAAAAAACATTTTTAACATTCAAAAGTAAGTAACTTACAAAAGTATGTAAGTAATTTTTTTCGTAATTAGATTGCTTATAAATAAGAGCAACAGCGGGAGCCATACTTCACAGTTCATTCACAGATGTTAAAAATTACATTTACTATTCAGTGATCATAAATATTATTTCAAAATTCACTGTTGATTTGATTGGAATTGATTGGAAATTGATCACCGCTTTACCAATAAGATTTATCGGTATAAGTTTGATGAATTCTGAAACGTGTCCATTATTTTATTTAATCTGATAATTTTTGAATTTTTGTTACAATTTTGTGTTTCAGTGTTCTTTCAATTTTTGTTTTTAATTTTATTATTAATCTACTGTTGTGCTGTAAAATTGACCGTCTTTTGTTTCTGTTTTCTTAAATTTTACTTATTTTTAATATTATTTTACCTTTCTTTGAAATTTATTCCCGAATTTAATAACAAATTTTAGGGATTTTCTATATTAAAGAGGAATTTCTTGGTAATGGTAAATTAAACTCTTGAGGAATTTCTAGCTTTTTACACCTGTGGCGTGATCGAAAATACAGGGAGTAAGTACCAACAGAGTGAATAAAGTGAAAAGCAAAATATACAAAATGATTTATATGAGAGAAAAAGAATATTACCCAAAAGTACAGCTGTATTCAAAAAGAACGGGAAATGAAATTTTTACAGTTGTAAATTTGGTTGCATTTCGCATTTGTCAATTAATTGTCTACTTGACAACAGGGACTTGACAACAGCATACCTTTTAAAAAAATATAACATATCTATTTATAAACTGACGTAGCGTCAAATAATTGTAACCTATTTCTAATAAAGTCGTTTTCACACTATGATAATATTGAAAAAATGTGCCAACTTTTTTTGACATTTCCCGTTTTTATTGATTTCAGCTGTAATGCTGAGTTTTCGAACACGCCCCTGTGTTTTACACGTTGTTGGTAACAATGTTTGGATATGACATTTCTTAATCGGACAGGTTGTTTATAACCAAGGTTTATAACGTTCTTTTTAACAAAGGTAATCAACAGTTATTTAAATGAAATATTGAAAATTTAATTTATATATGATACCAGTTTGATACAAAAATGTTACCTGGCATCGGAGTGTTTGGGACAGGAACGGCCGTCAAAGTGCTAGTACCAATGCTGAGAGAAAGCGGTTTCAAAATCGAAGCAATTTGGAGCCGAACCCTGCAGGACGCCCAAGAAGTCTCGAAAGAACTGGGCATCCCATTCTACACGAATAAAATAGACGACGTCCTCTTACGCAAGGACGTCGACCTGATCTTCGTCTTGTGCGCCCCAAATTTACACGCGCAAATATCAGTTAAGGCCCTGGGCATAGGAAAACACATTGTCTGCGACAAACCAGGAGGCCTAAGCCAAACGGACGCCTTAAAAATGGTAAACGCAGGCCAGTATTACCCCACACTTATATCGATAATCAACCACTCGTTTCGATTTTTACCGGCATTTACTCACATGCGTAAAGCCATTGCAAATAACTACCTCGGCCCTGATATTAAACTGGTGGATATACGGATTCAGACCAACAGTTTATTTGCAGAGAATGACTGTTTCGATTGGAGGTGCAATGATATTATGGGCGGGGGCATTTTGAATCTCATAGGTAGTCATGTGATTGACATTGTTACATTTTTAACTGGTAAAAGAGCCGTGCGGGTTCACGGATTGGTCAGGACTTTCACTAAAACAACCGACAATATAAACGGCATACGTCAGATATCCGCCCCAGATTTTTCCACCTTCCAGATGGAACTGGAAGGCGGAATATTAGTCACCGCGACTCTAAACAGCCACATGCTGAACAACAGTTTCCAACAGGAAGTGACGATAAGTGGAACGAACGGTTATTTGATGGTGCGTGGATGCGATTTGGTGGGGAGGTGTTTCAAAACAAGTGAGGAGTACTTGTATAAGGACTGCGAGGATTTAAAAACGCAGACGTCATTACCAAGGCCCTACGTCGTTGGTTTGTGTAAAATGGTGGGGGCACTGCAAGAGGCCTTCCTGCCTGTGACGGAGAAAGCCGGTTGGGTTAAAGAACCTGTGTGCTTGGCAGCCGGTTTTGAAGACGGACTGTATGTGCAGGCTGTCTTGAGTGCAATTCGTCAATCTTCACAGACCAGACAGTGGGTAAAAGTTAACATACTAACCGAGCAACCTGACACAAATGCACTGCTTAGCGCTGCAGTGAGACGAACTGCAATTTCTATGTCGTAGTTATTAAATTTTATGATGTTTAAAATTTAATGCTGTATCTTGCATCTTGCAGCAGTATAAGGTAAAGAAAGAATAAATGTTATTGCATTTATGTGTATGTTACTGTAATGAGCGTTCAATAAAAAGACGGTCAAGTAGGCTGTGACACGCTTTTGTTATCAGGAATGTATGTCGTGATTGAAGAATGGTTAACTGTATAACGAAAACGATGGCTCAATCTCTGAAATCCATCTGCCGTGACGCGTGACGTAGCTAACGGGCCTACCCCTACAGTCGCGTCTAGGAATGCGAAGGGAATACGAGGACAGATTAGAGAGCGGGGGTCTTGTACGCCGCGATGAGAGTTGTTTTCCATTCCCATCGTTTCAACAAGACTGCAGCTTTTATTGCAAAGATAAAATTTTATTTTAAAAAGAAATTTACGATTTGAAAACAAAAATATATTTAAGAAGTGGCGAATTCAAAATTTGGTCGCGACATCTGCAGGTATTTTATGGAGCTAACGTTTTATAAATGTGCTGTGACGTGACAATTAAACGGTGTTTGAAAGAAATTGTGAAATTGCTGAAATTTGAAATACGAAAATAATTTGTTAAGAGTTAGAAACTCTCTGTTGTGCAGATTTCAAACAATGTTTGTTTCACGTAAAACGCCACCATCCGGAAATTTAAGTAAGCGCGGCCCGTTAGTGACGTCACGTGTGGAGGGGAACGGGCTTACATTGCAGCATAGGGAATGAGCCATCCTATAAAGAGATTTTTCTACTTTGCGTTCACAATGAACTCATTGTGACACCAAAAACAGTTTCACAATGAAGCTCATTGTGACACTGTTTTTGGGGAAATTTTAGTCATTTTTAATTGAAAATATTTAATAGATTTTACAAAACAACTCAGTATTTATTTGTTACTTAACAATATACTCACAATGAAGCTGGATAAGAAAAATTAATAACTTGTTAATGTGACTTTTGATTAAAACGAAAGGTTTTCAGTGTTGCCACGCATTACAACTAAAATTCCCCATATACTAAGAAGATCCAATATTTTTCATATTTTTGTTGAATAAGTGACGTAAAGTAGAAAAAATAGTATATTATACACATTTCACAAGAGGCATTGTAACACTCGTTCCGTTGGGGCACTCCTAGCTCGCTACGCTTCGCTAGTCGTACCCCAACCCCACTCGTGTTACAATAAGCCTTCTTGTGAAACTTGTATAATAATATACTATTATATCCTTGGTCGTGATTAACTTCATTTATATTTCAATTTTGACAAGTTGACGGCGGTTAACCTTGTGCCAACAAAATTCCACAGATTTATCAAGTAGCAGATTCTCTGTAGAGGAAGAAGAATTGATATTAACTTAGGAGTGAGATGGTATATACATCCGTTTCAAAAGCATTGTTCATTCTAAGTCACGTGATCTAGGCTTTGAGCGGTATCCTTGTCGAATACATGAGCTAAAATTACTCACAGATATTTGCTATTTCACTCAAATGCTGATATCAATCGAGAATACAGGAAACATAAGGCACTGTGTATCTACGTCTTACCAGATCATTGCAAAACTTGAAAGCTGTTCAAATTTTTTTGGAAATTTGAAGTATTTTGTAAATTTATGCGCAAAAATTGATGGAAATTGGACGTCTTTTTTGGCAAGGTGCTCTGAAGAAGTTTTTGAAGACAGAATTATTATTTGAATTGGCTTCCGGTTGGAACCGCGTCACGTTGACTTCTACTGCCGACGTTTCGTTCTTCATTGCAGAAGAACTTCTTCAGGGCTGCTGCTGGTGGTGTTGCTGCTGCTTCGGGTTAGTCGTTGAGACTAACGTCGGCAGTAGAAGTCAACGTGACGCGGTTCCAACCGGAAGCCAATTCAAACATGGACGACGGCCGCGGAAGCCTTCAAGTTAAATTACAGAATTATTAGTCGAACACTAAGTCCTTGACCTCCGAGACCCTGTGATTTTCTCTTGTGGTTTTACATAGGAAACTCTATATTTACATCAGTTGCTGATTTAAAAGACATAAGTCAGCGGTTTGCTAATAAAATTCAAGAACTGAAGGAATCGTCCTAAAAAATCTGATGAACGCAATTAAACTTAAAATCACAATAAAACCTTGAAATGTTTTCAAGAAGAAGGTAGACACTTTCAGCATTTATTATAAAAAATGTAGAAAGTTTTATAAGTTATAGTAATAAGTGTTTTATTTTTTAAAAAGGACGCGATGAACACGCCATGAAACGCTATGAAGAAAAAGGATAGATAATAGATACGTAACAAGTTACCGTTGCTAGGGAGTTTATGAATGAATTTGATTAACCCCAAATCAAAAGAGATAGAAAGTTGGCGCTACCTTCTCAATACCGTAACCTTAGCTGGGAGTGAATAAAATGAAAAGCAAAATTTACAAAATAATTTATATGAGAGAGAAAGAATATTACTCAGGAGAACCCAAGAGAGTTTAGGAACACAGTCTAGAGTCTAGACGTATACGAAGAACCCTAACTAGCGTTTTTTTTTTTTAAATTGAATACTCGTTACTCACTCTTTTTTAATAAGGATGAAACTAATTAGTTTCTGTATGACAAATTTCAAGTTTTAGAAAATTTAAATTTTACTAAATTTAAATTTTACCAAAAAATAAACTCAAGAATGTATTTATAGATGGCGCCACGTTGATTCTGCCATGGATGAATGCAGTTACACTTTACGGATGTTAGTTATGAATCTGTAGCGTTTGCTGTGTATTAAATTCTGTTAAATTCGATGAAGCAAGAAGTGAACGTCTATTTTACCTATTCTTACTTAGTTACTACTTAATAGCATTTATACTGCAGTTCTTCTTTTCTCTGACCATGTAATGTAATCGAATTTCCATAATAATTTGTAAGCTAAGAAAGTTCTCACCACAGTTCTCACCTCCGACGACTAATCTAGGTAGATTGGGCAAGCGAGCTTTAAAATGTAGCTAGCAAATTCACAGGAGTGAAAGGGGATCTGTTTACTAAGACTAATTTAGTGATTAGTCAAAATTGCAGTCGATAATTTTCGGCGGATGTCATGTAACGTGTAACGCAACAGAAAGCATAGGCGTAGATACTATTTCTATTGTGTGTATCTGTATTTAATGAATTAATTCAATATAATTAACTGATTGATTAATTTAAAAATTCTGTTTTATAGTGAGTAATCTATTATTATTTCAATTAACAAATATACTTTTTGTAATATTCGATTTTTATCTCCATTTAATGAACGCCGGCTATGTGCACTAGGGACGAGTAAACACCTTTCCTTCCCGCCGCGCCGCAAGATCAACCGTCCTATTTTCAGTGTTGCCATTCGTAGCGACTTCTTGCGTTATGTGTAGCGTAGCGGCAAAATGAATAATTTCACGAATTTGAGCGACTTTTTAGTCAAGAAGTAAATTAATTTAATTTTAGATGAATGGAAAATAAATATATTCCAATTCAAAAAGAATGGCATGTCGGTAGGCGTTGGAAATTCAAATTTATGTTTGCAGCAATGCATCCTTGATAATAAATAAACATCCCTAACTACTGCTGTCACTTTATTTTTGACGTTTATTAAAATCGTTTTGTATAACAGCATAACCTCAAAATAATTTAATGGTAGTTTCACAATATATTCTAGTATCTTTTTTGACATGGGATAAAGCCCGATTCACTCAGCCCTCGCCTACTGGGATGCCAATCAATTTGAACGGAACTATAGATAAAATATTTTTTTCTAAACAGGAGTTTCCAATTCGGTGAATTTCTCAGCAGACAAAAATGCTTGGTGAAATGGCGTATGCGCGTGGCACTGGCAGTCATACTTGTATTTATAGTAGCATGCACCTTATCAAGAAGCTGCTTCACAATGTCGATTCCTAAAAGAAGCCAAAAGTCAATAAATAATTTTATGACATCTTTGTGTACATGTTACCGCTAAATAATAACAATGCTTTGCGGTGCTTTGCATTCAGTCCATCTCAATAAAAGAAAAGAATAAGCTACTTACGGTTCTAAATATGGTAGAAGAAGATAGATCAAATATGAATACTATTGATTGGGTATAATTTCTCGATTTTGCAATGTAATTGCTGTGGCAACACCGCCTGTTTTGCAGTGGCATTACCAGGCTATCTTGATTAGCCGTCGACGGTTCTCACGCACAAGTGCTTTAAAGCACTTCAGTGATTCTCAGGTTGTTTTACAATACAAATAGTGCAATTTCTAGTTTTGAGGTCTATTGTATTGTATCTTTTGTATTTTTCAATAAATTTCATTTTCATTCATCATTCATCGTTTTTGTTCTCGATACTTGGTGCTGCGTAAATTCTGGTACTTTGGTATTATTTGGTTTTCCGTTGAAAAGTCGTCGGCCTTTTGAGTGGGTGGTTTGAAAAGTCGCATTTTCAGTGGTGGCTACATGTGTAGTTTTGTACTTATAACCTGTGAGCAACTAAAAATCAGATTAGAGTCGGTGGTGCAAAGAAAAAGTATGTCTGTTATTAACGCGGCGTTAGGCTGATCTGACAGTTCATGAATGTATTAAGATTAATTAATTTAGTTAATCACAGACATACATTTTCTTTGCACCGCCGACTCTAATCTGATTTTTAGTTGCTCACAGGTTATTTACATTTATCTATAAGCGTTGTCGATTGATCGCACTAGTGCGCACTCAGAGTATGTTCATTTCATGTTATTGCATGAGGTTAAAAGAAGATACAAATCAGTGCTGCCGGATGCGACGTGTTCCTTTTCCCTAGAATTCTCACGAAAAATTCCCTAGATTTCCCTAGACTTTCTTCTCTCTCCTCTCTACTAAATTTCTTGAAAACTACCTTCTTAGGTAAATAAAAACATTCGAATTTTGCAATTTTGTATTAACAAAGCCATTGAGCAATAATCTAAATACACAAATACTACAAATACACTGAGTGCAACCAGTGCAGCTGAATCGAAAACGCTAAAGGTTTTGTTTCGGACAGCGCCATCCAGTAAATTCGTAGTAAATTAATCGATCCTGTCAAAAGATGGTCAAAAGCTCTTAACCTCAAATCCTCAAAATATAGAAGAAAGCGAAGTTGGAATTGTCCCTACAGCTTTATACGTATTTTAAAATTACTTCCAAGAAATGCCTATATACGAAGGTTTCGGAGCAATAACAGACAAACTGACATTGGTTCTCGACATAGGAGCTTCGTACACAAAGTATAACCTAATCTCATAGGTTATTTAGATGCTACATAAATGTATTTTGCTTCAGGATAGGCTTCAGTGCTGAATTCGGTCCTCGATGTATAATACCATCCGAAGTAAGATGTAAGGATACGGGCAGAATTCGGAAAGTATGCGATTATGAGGACAAGGAGGACCTGTACGACTTGCTTGTGGATTTCATACACATAATATGTTTCAAGTACGTTTTATTAATGCTCACAGAATCACGATCATTATGATTGGCATATACTCTTTTTTTTTTAGGTATGCACTCATAAGCCCTAAAGATAGATCCATTGTAATCGTTGAATCTCTTTTATGTCCAACTCTATTCAGAGAAGTATTAGCCAAGGTGAATTAGTTCATTATCAATTTCAGTAATAAGTTTGAGTGACAACAAAAAAAAATATCTTAAATACTATGAAATCAATCTAATAGAGAAGGTGGAACAAAGGTCCCCAAAGTGGCAGCAGTGCCTTCATTCGAATGCGCAATTTGGTTTGAAAATGAGTAGCATTAACATAAACAGCTTTTTTAATATTGTGAATAGATATAAGAGTACAGTGGGCACACCTACATTTGAAATGCGTTGCATACTTCAAGGCATTTCTCTCAATGTTACCACATCTTTTCTGTACATGGCTTTAAACGTTTTCCTTGCAGGTTTTGTTCTACCATTATGAAGTATCTTCCATACTTATTGTACCGTCGCATCTAGTAAGTTTAGCTACACTAGCTATCGACTCTGCTCTCGTTTTGGACATTGGATACACAGAAGCGGTCGTCATTCCTATATGCCATGGCTCACCAGTTTTACATGCATGGCAGGCGCTTCCTCTAGCTTCGCAAGCTGTTCATAAGTAAGCACATACATTTTGAATCGGAACATCCCTTAAATATCTCCAATTACTTTCCAGCAACATAAAATCTCTATTAGCGCATGACAATATGGGCATCCAAAATATAACGGAGTCTACTCTGGAAGACATTAAAGGTTCTTGTAGCTAATAAAAAATGTAAATAATAGAAGTGACTTTTTCTAAATAAGCAATTTTTTAGTGCGTTGTTGCTTCGTAACAAAGTCAGAGCGCAGTGAAAAATTACAACTTCCATCGGCAGAGATCAAGCCTTGTCCTGATGTAAATTATCCTTACGGGGGAACCAAGATATTGACCATTTCCGGAAAGCTTCGCGAGTTGGCTTATGAAGTATTTTTCGAGGAAGACGGGGATCACCAGAACATCGCGACAATGATCCTCGATGCTATTTCTCGTGTGGATATCGATTCAAGAGTTCTCATGGCTGAGAATATTTTGCTAATTGGAGGCACCGTGATGGCACCGGGATTCAAAGCGAGATTGCGTGAAGAGTTGTATAAACAACTCAAAAATAAGCGCTACAGCAAATTCAAGAATATCAAGACCTTTAAGTTTCATTCTCCACTGTGCAAGGATAACTACACAGCTTGGCTCGGAGGTTTGCATTTGATTTCATTCAGTTTGTTTTTACTGACTTGGAATAACAACTATGATCATGTTACATTAAGTTACTCTACAATTTTTTTTCCAGCTGCAATATATGGAGCGACGGATATAGTTTCGATGAAAGCACTTACTAGGGATCAGTATTTCAAGGAAAACAGATTACCTGATTGGGTTAACCTGAAGGATAATGTTCGGTCTGTATGATGAAGACTGTTTAAATAATGAAATTAAACGTGTACAAGTCATGCATTAATGATAATTTACTTCATAGCACTTTTGTATTTATAGTTACTATTTATATTTATGCTAATGGTGTTTTTATAATTCGGTTCTAATTAATATTATTAATAAAAATTAAGCACGAACTAGTTCCATACAAAAAAGTTTACCTTGTCGAACTAAACTGAGAAGTTCTTAATATAAGTTAGCAAAATAATAGTTTGAGAATTACACTGCAGACAAACTGATCTGTCCTAAATAACTCACAGCAAAGTGGTTGCTATTTGCCCATTTTCACACAATGTTAGGTGGTCCAATTGATTTCCTAGACTTTTAAGCAGAAATTCCCTACCTTATCCGACTTCAATAATTTAAATAATGCAATCCACAGCTTCTTTCACCAAGAATCATGATTATTATTATTAAAAACAATAATAAAACCAAATAAATAGCTAACCAAATTCATATTTATTTACAAAAATATGTACAAAATATTTTAAATTCTTTTTTTCCAGATTTCTTATTTAATGCAACTTAAAATTAAACTTTGATAAACAACTAATCAGACTGAACATTGCAAAATAACAGCACACTTTCTTTTACAGAATTAAATTGTAAAATTAAAATTACCTTTGCCCCTTCTTTGCTTAAAAGTGAAGAATTTGTTATGCGCTTTGCCACCTTGCATCTTACTTTTATTCTGAAAGAGATTTATATTATGCAATAATTTAAGTGCAAATGCGGAAAGCGATGTACCTTTTGCTTGAATTGAGTATCCACTTTCGTCGTACTATCACCAGCGCTACCACCTCCTCCATAAAACTGTCCGTAGTCGATGGATGAATAGTCGAAAGCAGAGAAATTGCCGCCTTTGTTCGCGTCATTTTTGTTAAACTTTTTGAAATTCTTGTTCTTCCTTTGCTTTGGGGTGAAATTTCTGTTATCATACATCTGACCATCATTACAATCTTGTTGATCCACAATAAAATCTGAATTCCTATTAAATTCATTCCGCTTTTTGTTATAATTCTGCCTTTTGAATTTTTTCGCTTTGGCGAAGTTTCTCAAACCCTGTTGCTCGACTCGTTTCCTTTTCTTCGCATGACCATCATCATTGAAATCATTTCGTTTTCTTTTGTTGGTATCAAAGAATGAAGGTGGTTCATCTTCATGGTCACTTCTTTTTCTCTTTCTCGAATTTTCCATACTCGAATTTAATGAGGGTTGCGAATCTTCGGGGACTGTATATATTTCCTGTGCATATTTTTCTTCAGGCAATTTCTGTGGCGTTTCTTTGGACAACTTCAGGAAATGTTGGTGCAGCTATAACACGAAGCGTTATTCCTTTAAACAACTGTAATTTGAGAAAATTGATTTACCGAGGCGATTCTATCTTCGTTGGTCCTATCATCTGGTTCATTTGGTTTCTTGTCCGTGACAGCAGATTCCGTTGCAGCTGCCGCCGCCTTTTGTTCTTCAGCTTGAATGTATGGCTTCACTAGTTTATACCGTTCGTACGGACCTAAGAATTTTAGTTCGCTGATCTTCTCTGCGGTTTTGTAATTAGTCTAAAAATCACATACGTAAGTAATTATGGCCAAAAATTGGGGGTAATTTTTACATCCTCATCTGGACTTTCGAATAAAGAAACTCTCGCTTTCATTTTCTCAATTTCGCTCTTAACATCCCACACGGAATTAAAAATACTTTCTTCCTCGGCTTCGCCTAAGATGTTTCCAAGCAAAGTGGGAAGGTCATCCCTAAATTCCTGCTGCTTCGTTAAATCATGCGGACAATAGAGTGGATTCTCGATGTTTAACTTGGAGAACTGCTGAGTACTTCCCCTATCTCTGTTATCTTCTTTCATTATAGGCTGATTAAAGAATTTTAAATTATTTACATAACTCACAACAAAAAATGGGAAGCCTACCTTTTCCAAGGATTGTTCCCTCGCACGCAATATAATCTGGTGTAGTTCTAACAAATTGGAACGAACCAAGGGTGGAATCGGATTGCAACAAGCCAAGATTCCTTGCACTTCTCTCGGTAACATTTCAGAGATTTGCAACAGCATGTGATTCGGTAAGACGTAACTAAAAAAAAAAAAAGTGATTTATAGTGTATGAAACGGTCGAGGAAAATACCCGGTGCTTTCATCTTCTTCACGTGCGGTTTTATCTCTCCACTCGTACAGCTCCTTCAAGGCGTGCATTTGCCTGTTATCGAACAGCCTCTTGCACTTACGATAGAAATCCAGGTGGCTTTCATCGCGTAAGATCGGTTTGAAATATCTCTGTTAAGTCAACTCGTTTTAATTTTAATTTGCACGAATGATGAGGATACTTACTTTTTTGCAAACCTCCGTGCTCTTCTGTATGACGGATTTTAAAATGTGATCGCTTCCGTTTCCTTGCTTAAGCAACTCATTGCGCAGCATGTGATAGATGTAGATTAAATAATGAGTGTCTTCCCTCGCGTAACTTTTTAATTCTTCCGGAAGGGGTCTACAAAGCAACACGACTGATGAGTTTGAATTTTTAATTGAGTCGTTACCACCTAATTCTCCAGTCTGCTAACTGAAACTGCTTGTTGGGAAGGAACTTGCAAAACCTGTTGAGTAAGTACGCAAGTGATAATGAAGAATACCCAAGTTGTTTGGCGGCCTGATACGTATCGAACATGTTCACTATGTAAAGAGACAAATCCCGCTGTAACCACTGTATATCCGACTCTGCCCCGTGCAATATCTGAAATTAATTCGCTCGACCTTACACTCTATTAATTCAAATAAATTTACTGACTTTAACGATCGAGGGTTTGGTGAAGACCTCATTTAAAATGTGCAGTTTATCTCGCAGCTCTAATGTATCGATTAGGTAATCAGCATCTCGTGTTGAAATCTGCATTAGGCATGTAATGCCCATGAAAGTCCTGTAGGAATGGTGTTCCAGGTCCACCGCTATCTCATTGTGTTGGCGCAGCTCCGCCAGCAATTCCTCTAGCTTCTGTGGAGTCGAGATTGCATACAACGGCGTCTTTGTAATTAACAGGGGTTTCACAGGTGTAATTTGAGTTAGTTGTTCCGGACGTGGATTGAATTGATCCAGTTCCATTTCATACGGATGACAAAAACTTAAAAAAATAAATAAATTAGTCGTATCTGTCTTTTTCTTGACTTCTAGTGGCAGAATCACTTATTCTTTTTAGCAGGAGAACAATATATGCTTTTGAAACTTTTTGATTTCAAGAGAAACACTGAGGCCATAAATCTGCGGACACTCGCTCCAAGAATAATATCTTTTAAGTACTTACGCTTCACCAAATTCTGTTTCTTCCAAGTACAAAGCCAACGGTCTTATGGAGTTTGGTTTGTCGATAATACGAGGCTGCCAAGGAGTGTTAGTATTGTCGATTTTGTCTTTGAAAAATTTCTGAGGCCTTATAATATTCTTTCCGGTTAACAAACGAATTGCTTGGGGCGCACTGGTCTCATTGGTTTGCTAAAAAAAAAAAAAGAACAAAGGTCTTTATTCGGTTGGTCACTTTCCTAGTCCATAGCTATGTTGCCAGAAAATATGCTTTGTTTGTAATACACAGCACAGTTCCGTTTTGATATAGATTTTTATATGTGGTAATTCCACTGGTCCTTAATAGATGGTGTTGTTAAAGAAAAAGAAGATGAAAACAATAAAGATGTGATAACAGGGTGATTGTTAAACGTTTCCAACAAAATGGAAAAAAGAAGAAACACAATATTAAGTTATAAAGGATATTTTGAAAAACTAATGACTCACAGAAGAAAAGTACACTCATACGCAACATAAATGCACCGCTGGTAAGCAAATCTGACCCTTATGGTTTTGTGGTGGGGAATCGGATTGTGAATACATCCTTGAGTTGCAACAAGGCTCACAGAATTCCGGAATTGGAGAATTTTTGTTGCATATCAGTGTACATCTGCTTCTCAATAGATGTCGGATGTAGAAGAGGAAGAAGAAGATAATTAAGGGCGTTTCGACAAATTAAAACTAGTAAGAGAGTCGATATTAATATGAATTGAATTCAATAGATGGCGTCAGTGATTATTATTTTTTTACTACGTCGTCAAATTTAAATATACGATGCGTTTAACACAAGAACAAACTGCTTTGGTTTTTTT
This sequence comes from Dorcus parallelipipedus, assembly GCA_958336345.1. Lineage (NCBI taxonomy): Eukaryota > Metazoa > Arthropoda > Insecta > Coleoptera > Lucanidae > Dorcus > Dorcus parallelipipedus. The sequence goes on along the minus strand of OY284483.1, from coordinate 35,817,904 downwards.
TTCTTCAACAGATGGAGTTTTAAGCTCCTCCATAAATAAAATTTACGAATGTATTCCATTTTCTTTAAGTAAGGTTTAGAAATTTTATTTTTACATTTTACATTTTTACTGTCATTGTCAAAAGTTGGTGTTAGGGTTTTAGTAGTTTGAAATCATGTTATCGATTTAAAATAAAAGATAGTCTGATGTATGTTTTTAAAATAAACAGACAGAGTTGTTTTACAATGCAAAACTAGTATTACTGTTTCAACGAATTCGAAGGCATTCACTGTGTAAGCGAATATACTAGGACTCAACAGTTGGGTTTAAACCAAATTGGTTCTTATTTGACAAAACTTGCAATTATTAGGTATGAGCACCTCAAAATCGGAAACTTTTGAACGTTTCGTATCGACTGACAGCTTCTTCAAGAAAAAAAAATAAATAAATTTTGGCCAACTTAACAACAGATGTCGCTAGTAACTACAGCACGAAAACAATTCAAATCTCCTTGATAAGAATTCCTAGTATTTTTCATTAATTTTAATTTAAACTGTATCGTAAATAAAGTGTACTGATTTTATCTGTAGACAAATAGTGAAATAAAATATTACCTTCTGGATTTCAACTAATTATGCAACACTAGGCATTTTGGGGTGGTTAGAAAGCAATAGATTTATGATTTATTAATCAAATTAACATAAGATCAGGGTAATGTTTGTTTATTAGTTCTGCACTAATTTATTAGATGGCACTGGATGATTCTACAGAAATCTATAAAAATACTGTTAAGGTTGTCTTAAAGCTGACTTAGGACCAGTTTCTTCATAATCAAATTTAAAGTCACATTCAAGTGTGTAAACGAATGTTTTTTCATATTTGTTTTGACATCTGAAAATGACTTTAATTTTAAAATCTCCTTTAAATTCGATTATGAAACTGGTCCTTAAAGAGATAAATCCCTTCTTAAGGGTTTTTCTTTCTTCAAGTCATCAAGAATTAAGAGATTTTATTTTCTTAAAAAGGGAAATTTTCGGATTTTATTTCATAAAAAGCAATTGAAAAATCTTTTATTTTATCCACTTATGTATGTTTGTAACAATTCGCATAGTAAATGCGTTATGTTGTAGAGTAAAAGTTATGTACGAACTTTAAATTTAAAATTTTTTGTGCAAATCGGTCTTGATTGCAGCGGATTCATCGAGCAGGCTCTGTACAGCTGTTTCAGGCCTAGTTGGACCAGTTTCATAGTGGAATTTAAAGAAGGCTTAAAATTAAAGTCACATTCAGATGTGTGAACGAATACATATTTGTTTTGACATCTATTATGAAAACGGCGGTTAATTACGCAATTCAAAATTTTTCGTATCCGAAACCTTATTTTCAAAATAATTATACGCGGTGCCCCTTTTAAATCGCGACGCCTTAAAAAAATGAAAATAGGCAACCCATTTTACTTCTGTGCATTTAGTTAGTACATTACCACAACAAGACGTTATTTTTGATTTGATTGTTGCGTTGCCTTTTCTGACCCTTTCAGGGGTCACGATTCCAAATGACCATCCTGTTTAATACGAATACAGTGCACTCGCGCTAACGTGAACACTGCTTAACATGAACTCCTGTATAACGTGAACACCTAAATTTTAGCACTGGTCACTGTCTAACGTGAACAGTGCACCTCGCTAACATGAACAGCTACTTTATATACTATAGAAATTTACAACATAAGTTCAAAGAATCACTTCTTACTTCATTTTTTTCCAAAAATACATAATATGTAGTGCCTAAATAAAGGTTGAAAGTGATGTGTCATGTTCTTAATTGTTTTTAAGAGATGAAGACTGCATTTCGGAAACATGAACAATCGCGCAAAGTCCAAAGAATCACTTCTTACTTCATTTTTTTCCAAAAATACATAATATGTAGTGCATAAATAAAGGTTGAAAGTGATGTTTCATGTTTTAATTGTTTTTAAGAGATGAAGACTGCATTTGGGAAACATGAACAATCGCGCAAACATGAACACAGCTGGTTTTAATTAGTTCATGTTAGCGCGAGTGCACTGTACTATGCGTTAATATATTTTTTAGATCAGGGGAGGCTATGAAAAATAAAATCAGAGTCTTAGCTTGATTCGAAACTTTTATTCTGACATTTGCTTCCTCACCCCTGTCAAATCTGTTAATTGTTTAAATTTAAACGCTCTTGAACACTATAGTCACTGGTCAGCAAGCAATCCAAGGGCATTTGAAATTAGTCGTTATCATGTTAAAGAGTTTTAACAAAGCCTTATGTATTCAACTGGAAGATTTTTTCTACTACCGTCAAATGTATCTTGACATTTCAATTTTGACATAAGTTAATTTCATTTAAGCTACGACTTAGGTTTTACTTTTCATAGACTCCTCTAATCTAAAAAATATATTAACACATTGGGTTGCGTTAATAAAATATGCCTTCGAGTGCACCTTGGGCGTGTAATTGTATCTCCCTTAATCATGATTATTTGCTTATTTTGCGTCCCGCTTATCTGTTTCAAGAAGTCTTGTGTATATATTATTACCATGACAACGGGCGCACTTTTTACGCCGCACTTTTAAGTGGGGTGTAGAAAATATGTTTGTTGCTATGGAAACCACGCCTGATTTATTTTTTATGATTCATAGATGAGAAACGAAATACGTAAATTCATTTATACGAGAGAGACTGCAATATTAGCCAAGAGTAATTCTAGAGTGTCTTTTATGAACACAGCCCTGTACTATTAAAATGACCCTTATGTATGTTTTTAAAATTATTTATTGCATTTTTATAAGACATTCAACAGCGCCATCTGCTGAAATAAGACGAAAGCTTTTTTTCTTTTTTTTTAAATTTACTTTAAATTATGCTTTATTGTGTCTTTTGTTTTCATTTTTTTAATGTCATTGTTATATGACAATTTTTAAATTTTGTTCATTTGTTTTCTGTTTTGTCACCTTTTCGTTCAGTTATACATATTATTTTTTTTTTTTTCTAAATTTATTAATCTACTGAATCGTGCTGTAAAATCGATTGTCTCTTGTGTTTAGTGTTTTTTATTACTTCATATTATTTAAAAATTCTATTATTTCATTTGCTCTGTTCATTTTTATTTAATACAGTTTTATTAATTAAATTGTGTTGTAAAGTCAACTGTCATTTGTTATTACTATTTTTTTAATTTAAGTAGGTAATTATTCTGCCAGATAAATTTTATTTTATTTATTAATTAATCTAGGTGGCCATGATCTTGATAACGAATGACAGTTATTTTCAATGTCAAAATTTCTGTGAACTTACCAGTGAGTTTAAAGAAGTGCTGACAGAGAACGTCGCCTTGTTGAGACGATTCCAAGAACCATTGATAGGTAACTGTGCACTCACTGTTTGAAACTCAACCGGTGCGACCGTTTTCTTCTTTATGCCATTCATTTCGTCGATGTTATCGCTCACCCTCTCCAGTATCATGTCGTTCGCTTCCACCAACAACTCCGTCTTCTCCTCCGACCCTCTGGCTCGTATGTTGTCTTCGACTTCGTACTTTCTCAAGATTTTGTTTATCTGACGGAGTACTCGATCGCCTTCGTCTCGTACTATTTTTGAAAACGATTCGTTCAGCTTGTAGAAGTTCCAGTCTCTGTCTGATGGTAGAGCGTTGGAAGCCCTGATCGCTTCAGTGACGGTTTTAAAGCCATCCTGTGCATGGATGGAAATGAACGGTTACATTAGGCGCTTTCCATTTGCACAAATGAGTCGCTCGGAACAGCTCTGGGGCAGCTCATATGTGCAAGTGGAAAGCAGCACATGTGTGTGGTAGCACATTGTTAACCTCAAAGAATTTCTTGCGTTGGTTGGCGAGTACCTGAAGGCTTACCTTTGTGAAAGCATCTAAGGAAGCACTCGCGTTGAAGTTTTTCGCAGAATCTTCGTTTTTAACTTTATTATTATTCTTAATTTCCGACATTTTATCTTTTACCGCAAATAGATAAATGTCAATTGTCAAAAACAGTGCTGCGTCCAGTACCACTGCTGCCAATTCGTTAGACGAATTCCCTTTTGAGAGGTTATAAACAGTGACAATAGGTGAATTCGGCAATGCGCTCGACGATTCGAGCAGAGCTAATGAGATTTTAATCAGCTGATCACAGAGCGCTCCACATGAGCAAACAATGACGAACGATTTCGAGCAATTGGCGTATAGATTCTGACAGTTGAGTTTGCAAATAAACAGAATTTTATTAATTCTTCTCTTGAAAACAATCTTAATATTTGAAATACTCTATTTTCTTCCAACAGTCACTTTTATTATTCACTTTTAGAATTTGGTTGTATTCCTCATCATCAAACACTATTTCTTGAAATTAATTATGCTCATTATAATGTTGAAATTCGTCTTAATTTCGTTATTTTACACTGTACAAACACTTATCGTTTAATTCATGAAAATATATAAACATAACCTACTTGACAAGTTCTAAATCTGAGAGCTCCTCCAAAATATTCCGAGCTGAGCGAGCGCGATCTTTTTCATCTGATCTGTATTTGCCGAACGTTCCAGATCTGTCAAAGTAAGCTCGACTTTTCATTACCGAACGATTCTGAGGTGATTGATGAAAAAGATAATAATAATAATAATAATAAAGTTTATTGACCAACAAACAATAGATATACAATACAATGCATAACAATGAGTAAGTGTTGATGTCAGTCAAAAGGAGCAGAATCAGTAATTCTATAAATATAGGATTCCTGATCTTCCTTCTGCCCTTAAGAGCCACTTAGCTAGTTCTGCACACAAGAAAGAAATATCCCTACACCTCAAGCACTCTGGACGAATTGCTCAAACACTCTGGACGAATTGCTCTCTGACTAGATGATTCTTATAATTATATTTGAAAGCAGCCACGCTGCCTCGCTTAATATAAGACGGAATACCATTCAGCGTATTAGCGATATTATAAGAAAAACTGCGCTTATAAAATTCATATTTATGAGAAGGTATAGAGATAACATTCTTGAATCTAATGTTTATATTATGGATATCTGTCCTATATTTAATTTTATTATACAGATACGGAGGCTTTTCGCAAGCAGTAATAGAATAAAATAAGGTAGCAGAATGAAGCTTGCGCCTGTTAGACATATTCAACCATGAGGCCCATTTAAGAGCGTGAGAAACATGTTCATATTTTCTTATTCCATATACAAAACGAAGACAGCTATTTTGTATTCTCTGTATTCTGCCCACATCCTCACTGTCTAAACAAGAGTTGCACAATGCATCACAATAATTGAATTTAGATAACACAAGAGTTTCGCATAACTGCAACTTTAGACGCTGGCTTAGTTGCTTCCTGTTGTCAAACAAAACTTTTAAAACCGAGTAGGCCTGTTGTAGTAATTTTGAAACGTGATTTTTAAAACGTAAGTTATCATCGAACACAACACCCAAATTGCATTGCAGATCGCATTGCCGAACTCAGCTAATATAAGCTGCATTCGATTCACACGTCGAATCAATTCGTTTAGATCAGTTTGGATCAGTTTACAATCGCGAAATTAATGTGATCCTTGATAGCGAAACGAACAAGTTTATCTGAACTGTTTTGTTTATCTGTTGTCGCCACATAACCGACACATAAACTTAGTTTATCGATCTAATGATCTAAATGATTCTTTAAATAAGCAGGATCACTTTGAAGTGATTTGGATCACTTGAAATTATGGCGGGGGTTAACTGATCTGGCAGGAAACGAACGCAGAAAAGCTGTTTGGATCGATTTAGATCGATCCAAACAGCAGTGTAGAAATCGCAAAAAACTATATATCCCTACTTTTTTAACAAAAAAATGGCGGAGAAGTGGTCATATACAGCGGCATCTAGCGGAGACGGAAAACGCCAATAACCAAACAAAAGACGATGGCAAAAGAAAATCAAAAAGGGACGAAATTATTTGGGCACGAATTTCTTTGTTCATAAACAAATTCATTTTTATTTATCGTTATTATTAAACGTCAAATCGTATCATAATATGATTTTTAAGGACAAAAATAAGACTCTTTTTGAAAAGATACGAAGTTCCAATATTGATGAGTTGGCAACACTGTCCATGAGATGATAACTCAGCAAGCGAAACTTTAGTTCAAACATTTCAACGTAACAAGTTAAGTTTACACGACTTTACAAATATAAAGTATTTTTACTTTTAAAAACTTAACACTTGCCTCAAATGTTTATAATAGCGTTTTCGAGTGACTGCTCCAGAGTACTCTGTGAGTATCTCTATCCCGTGTTATTACATGAAGTTAAAACAAGATGAAGATAATCTGAGAGTGCTCTAGAGCAGTCAGTCGAAAACGCTATAAATGTTTGACATCGCGTAAGCTGTGTTGCCTAGCATCTGTCATCTCTTCAATTAGCAAGTTCTACAACCTGTTGGATGTAAATATTGATATTTAGTTTACAAGTTACCTTGTTCTTCGAAGAAAGTATGCCGTAAACAATCTAAAACTTTTTGCGACTTTTCCGCGTTCATGAGTAATACGAATTAGCGAATTAAATCAAAAGCGCAAATTCGCACTGCGAGCATAATTAGTAGAATGCCTGCTCTCTGCTGTAAGTAGATTACATAAAACGATGAAAAGTATCAAGTTACATAAACCATTAATTATTGACAATGTTTGTTGTAGGAGGAAACTACTAGTGAAAAATGCCTCCGGAATACTCGGAAATGATAGCTGCGGTGGCCATCGGGGTCCTCATGGCAATATTTATTAGTGCTTTCATAATACTCGTAATAATATGTAAGAGGCAGAAACTTTATTATAAATCGATGCTCTCCAAACATGATGATACTTCAAGGTAACAATCAATTAACAGTAACAATTATTTTTTTTTAAATTTACACATTTTAAAGTAAACAAAAAAACTATATTGAAGTAGTAAGATTTGTTTTTTTAATCACCACATAGAGAGTGATCAAAAGAAATTGTTCGACTGACAAAGAAACTCTGAGAACTTTGCATAAAAATTTGTAAAGTTAATTTTCACTATCGAATGTCAACAATAGGAAGTATAGGTGCACTGCTACCAATTTGAAGTAAAATTTTTTATTGTCAACTGTGATCATCATTTTTTATCAAGCTTATTTAAGTACATGTAAACACACACAAAGACTTTCTTATGCAGGATTTCACCAACGTCACTTACCTTTAATAATCGATTAAGAATTATTATTCCTATACCTTCAACACATGTAATCATGTTTAATGTATGAAGAAAAAGGCACTTCCTAATTTTTTAAACTTATTTATTCTAGCGACCGGTTTCGGTGAACATCACCTTCATCAGGCCTGCAAATTTGGAAAGAAAAGAAGTTTGAATGATGATACATATTTTGTAGAAAAATTGTGTATAAATACAATAAAATTGAATTGATTGAAAATTGTGTTCGTAATATTAAGTTAACATTTTTTTTTTTTTTTTCAAAAGAGTAATTGGATTGAAAATTGTTAGTGACAATATGTGTAAATATAATAATTAAATGTGAATTTGAAAAATGAATAGACTGGAAAACGTGTTCTTAAAAATTAGGTTAGATTTTGTAAAATATATAATTAGAGAGTTAATGTTAGTATCAAATTTTGGTAATGTTCTTGATTGATTAGGATACTTACTGCTAACGTCGAAAATAATTGATATTTAATATCAATCAATTATATATTTAATTATATATTTAATCAATTATTTTCGACGTTAGCAGTAAGTATCCTAATCAATCAAGAACATTACCAAAATTTGATACTAACATTAACTCTCTAATTATATATTTTACAAAATCTAACCTAATTTTTAAGAACACGTTTTCCAGTCTATTCATTTTTCAAATTCACATTTAATTATTATATTTACACATATTGTCACTAACAATTTTCAATCCAATTACTCTTTTGAAAAAAAAAAAAAAAAATGTTAACTTAATATTACGAACACAATTTTCAATCAATTCAATTTTATTGTATTTATACACAATTTTTCTACAAAATATGTATCATCATTCAAACTTCTTTTCTTTCCAAATTTGCAGGCCTGATGAAGGTGATGTTCACCGAAACCGGTCGCTAGAATAAATAAGTTTAAAAAATTAGGAAGTGCCTTTTTCTTCATACATTAAATTCACCTAATTATGGACTTCATTCAACAATAATCATGTTTACTTTTAACGGATGAATAAATTTAAGTAACGTTGGTGAAATCCGCCATTAGTGAAACTTATTTATTAAATTGACTTATGTCATCCTATTATAGACCGGAAGTAATGTTGATAGACCCGGCAGATGATTCTGAGATGGAATTGGGAGTGGTCGAGTTAAATCCCAATTTAGAGCAGATACTCGCCGATGAGCAGTGGATTGACGATGCTACCGGACTTGTACCTCACTGTCTCTCTATTTTAAAGACCTGTAGGTACCTAACGGAGCGTCTGACAGGTCTTGCAATGAGTGCAATGCACACAAAGGGTGGTTTGACGCAGATAGTCGAGGTAAGAATAATTTGCTTTACATTTCAACTTGAAAAACAAAAATTCTTGTTTCAAATCGGGACTTGTTTGCTTGATGGTGAAATATTTTTAAGAGTGCGAGAAGAATATCTGGTAGAGTCGATGATATGGTTCGCAGCATGTACCCTCCATTGGATCCGAAGTTATTGGAAGCTAGAGCGGCTGCGCTAACTCTCGCCGTTGCCCATTTAGCTTTAATCGCAAGACACGAGTGTGAGCAGAAAGATAAACCTCTGGCATGGATCGATAAGTCTTTGGCAGAAATGGATGGTCACATGTCGGTAATATATCTTTCAAAATTCAGTTTTGTTTGGGTTGTTTATTTAGGCTTTAATAAATAACAGAAACTCAATTTTATGATGAAATAAATACATAGAGCCAATTTTTCCTCATCAGTTTAAATAAAGCATTAAAATAAACTAACAGTTAATAAAATTGATCCAAACTATGGTCATTGTAAATTGTTTGAAATTAAATGATAATTAAAAGTTTGCATATAAGATTGTTTAATTAATCATTATGAGATTAAAGCATTGTGTAATAAAACAATGATTTTTGTAGGTTCTTCGAGAATCAGCACTCTGCCAAGAGGCCAACAACAGAATCCAAACCATAATTGCCAACAACAACAACACAACCTTATAAGTGACAAACAAGATACTCGACACAAAAATTTTTCGAATGTTGTATAGTTTATGCGTTTTATTTTTATGGATCTTAAATATTGTAACATTTCAGACACATGTATTTTATATAGTATGTACACAAAATAAAGTATTATTTTTTGAATTTCCTTTGAATTATACTCGACAAGAAACAAAAAGACCCATTACTTAACAGCATTATATTTTTTGCTTATCTTAACAATGGCATTATACAACTGCTTGTTTAGTATCTTTGCATTAATTAGTTCGGTTTCCAAATCGCTGCAGTCATTTTCAGTTTGCTTTACCTGTTCTTCGTCTTCATCACTGAAACTAATATCATCGTTGTGCATAATGCCCACGCTGTATTTAGCAACGTCGTCCTCAATGCTTCTCTGCAACGATTTCAAAACCTCTCTCGGCTTGAGCACTTGCAAGTTCATATTTTCATGCGCTTGTACGAACGTTAAATTCGTGATTGTGCCCTTCTCTATCCTCCTCAAAATATTCCTGCTCTTTACCTCCCATATAATGAAACTGCCGTCTTCAGATCCGGACGCCAAAATACTACCGGCCGCATTCAGAGATAAACAAGTGACTTTCTTCTGGTGTCCCGTGAATATTAGCTCCGACTGGTTCGAGGTTGTTTCGATGTGACATTCCAACGTGCGAGGGGAGTTCTTTAAGTTAACCAAACGTATATGTCCTTTCTCAGTTCCGATGAACAAATTCCAACACGGGGTGTCTAGTATGACAGCCGATGGACTTACGTCGAGTACCAACACGAGTAGTTGAGTGCCGGTGTGAAGGTCATAAACCCGGCAGGTCTGGTCGCCTGAAACTGTAGTTAAGCGAGATTTTGCGCCGAAATATCCCAGATGGCAATCTAAAATGGGGCAGCTGCTATCCGTTCTACAATATAAAGGTTCACAACGTCCTGCTTCACTTTGCACCACCAAATAATTGTTATGCAGGTTTATGACGTCACTAAACTTGTATGTCACTAGCATTCCATCCTCTCCTGTTGATACCAAGTATTCACCACCGGAACTGGAGAATTTTACAGTGGTTATTGGCAGATAGTGTTTCTGCAAGACATTCAACAAACTCCCCGAGTTGAGGTGCCACACGTAAAGCTTTGTGTGTGATGCTACAGCTAGGTAATTGCTCGATGGATGTACAGCGACGGCTTTGGCTACCTCTGGCAAGACAAATTTTACATTTTTTACTTGCTCTGCACTGTTGACGGGCCACACGTGCAACAAAGGCTTGTCTTTTTCCCCAGTTAATATGTAGTCGTTCCCCACCTGACAGAGTGTTTTCGCAGTAACCGAACCGCCGTTCTTGTAAATGTGTTCGATGTTTCCAGTGTTGTAATTGTAGACGCACACTGACCAGTTTTGATTCGACTCGTGGGTGACCCTGAGTAACTCCTTCAGTCCGTTCATTTTGTATCGTTAATCATAAATTATTGTTGTTCTTTTTAAAGTACTTTTATAAAATACACACGTGTTTAACCCTTCCAGTTTAAATTGAATTTGACAGATACAGTACAGTGCCGCCAACATAATATTGAGAATCGATGCGAGCACAATTTGCTCTCGATTTGTAAACTAATCAATGCGGATAGTAATTACTCTCAATATTTTTAAATATAAGAATAGATGGAAGTTTAAACCATCTAACTCAATAAAACTTTAATTTACGCATTGCCAACTTAAATTGTGATTAAAAATAATTCTCTTTGGATCTAACGTCAATGTGGACAACGTCAAAATGACTTCAAATTTGCATTAATCATTCATTAAACTTTAAGAATTCATTTAAATTATAAATTGTCGTATAAAAGTAGGAATTAAGCAAGAATTTTCTCCTTAACCGTTCAGAATTTAAGCGATTGCCAACATTCGAAACCAATCAACCAATGATGACTACCGGTTTCGTGATGCGATGAAATTCAGGTCCGTTGTACGCAATGGTGTGGTATGTTAAATGTATCCAACTTACAAATACCTAACGACGTTGACGATTTTGATAATCCTAAGCCGTTCTTTGAGTGCTTCGCTTGTGCTTTTGCTCGTCGTGTCTGGGATATTAATTCTGTGCCTGTCGGACTTGCGAGTGTTTCAGGTCAGGAAGAAAATCACAAAGTTGAAGGTTAGAAACCGTAAGCAGAACATTTCTTCGTCATATTACGATTGTACAAATTGCAGTAGCTCTGCATCAACTAGTTCAAACATGCACAGTAGTTCTAAAGCCCAACTGTCACCCGTGAGCAACGGAATCTCGAAACGCATCGGTTACAGTGTTTCATCCACACCGTTTCCATCTTCCACACCCATCGTTCCGAACACGTTGTTTACACCACCTCGGATCTCACCACTTAGACATCCTCCAAGGTAAATCTACCTACTCTACTTGTAAGGGTGCCTAACGTATTTAGTTTCAGATATTTTCTTTCTAACGCAAGCCCGACTAGGTCACCGGTGACTCCCGTTAAAACACCAAGGCCAATACAGAAAAGCTCCGGCCCGCTTTTAGCATCTACGAGATTTAATGTTAATTTAGGGTAAGTGTTTTACCATCAAGTTGAAAAGTTCGATCTCTCAAAGTTTTCTTCTAATAGAACGTATACCGATTCAAAGAGCCCCGGTCTGTCGAGTCGAATAGTACAGTACGATAAGGAAGCCAAAGAAAAATCTACTCCGACGCACCAAGCGAAATACGGGAGCCCCGGTGTGTTCCCCGTCGTCCACTTCTTTAAAAAAGAGATTCCCGTCATTTCCCCCAAGGCCAAGCGAGTTACTGTACGTTTGGCTTCTCCAGGTAATAAGTCATTTGACCTTCGTCGTAAATTATAATTCACGATGTGCTTCGCAGATGGAAATTTCTATGGTACGTCGAAATATTCGAGGTGTTTATCGAATGAAGCGCTGTCGGAAGTTAGAAACGGACATGAGAGCGACTTCAGAGAGACGAGCACCAGCACGAGGAGTGTCTTGGACGCTTTGAAGGAGATTTCTAGGAAGCGCATTCACACATCGACCGTAAGTGCCCCAATTAGGTTAGTTTCTTGAGTTTACGATTTCGTTTAATTAAGGGTTTCGAATCAAGTCAAGAAAGTACCAAACGTCAAAGAGTCGATTGCATCAACGATGTATATGAAAACAACAAAAGAGCGAGGGAAGAATCTCCCTTACAAGAACCCAACAGTGTTACCACCACCATCAAGTCAAGTCCAAGTCAGTCTGCCCCGAAAAAGATTTGCGTCGTTGATGTTCTTGCTGCGTCATACACCTCATCAAATCTCCTAAAAGAACAACTGGAAAAAGGATTGAAAAGGAAAACAGAACGTAAGTCACTCATACTCCTTGGATTGCTTAAAGTAATGGCCATTTATTTTTACAGTGGAAGAAAATCAGAAAAGCAAACTGAAAGAAATAAAACTCATTAATGTGGAGACTCAAACTCAAGAGAACGTCGAAAACAAATCAGAATTAACCAAACAGCTTCAAGAAGTGTACGCCGTAGGAAAATTAAAAGAGCTTGAAGCGCCGAGCTCTGAGAAGAAAGTGGCACGGGCACAAAACAGCTCCTCAAGGTACGTCAATATTTTCGACGAGAAACGCCTGGAGATCAACAGGAAAAATAAACTGGCGACTCTGCTGAGTGCGATCACCGGAGAACCCCCCCAATTAATTCCACACGAGAGTCTTCCCAAGCAGCAGAAAGAAGACCTCAAGCTCATTTCAATTTTATCACCGCAGAACAAGCCGAAACATGACAAGCACGTCAGTTTTAATTTGCCACCTGAGAAAAAAGAAGAAGTTGCAATGGAGAAAAGCATGAGCGATGTCTCAGAAACGAAATCCATTTCGAGTTTCACCAGCAAAAGCTCAAGTTCCATTGTAGAAAATTCATCCGTGCAAGCTACCAGTAGTGTACCCAATCCGGTGACATCGTTAGTTGGTGGATTTGCGCTGAAACCTCAAGAATCTGTGAATGCTGCCGTGATTAGTACAAGTGCAAGTATCGCTGTAACGACGTCACCCTCAAAACCAACGGGAGGTTTCAAATTTGATTTGAGCAAAACACCAGCGACTTCGTTTGGTGTCACACAGAATAAATTTGTTTCTCCTACGAGCCAAGCTGTTAGTAAACCGTTTGGTGATGGAAGTAAACTTACAGAAACGAATAATTTTGGCTCACCTGCATTTGGAGGAGGACAAACGTCTTCCAGCTTGGCAAATGCCGTGACATCTTCACCTGTGTTGTTGCCTGTAATGTCTGCGCTAGGAAGTTCTACTTCTACAGCGACTGATACGTCACCTTACAGTTTTACAAACAGTGTTAATTTCGCGGGAAAACCTACCATGTTTCCAACTACTGCGCTTTCAACTTCAACTGTTTCATTTCCTGTCATAACTTCTGCTCCCAAGTTTGTTTCTCCGACAACCACTTCAAGTCCTTTGTTTGGTGCAACCGGGACTTCAACAATTACGTTTGGTACCAAGCCATCAACAACTTCACCCTTTAATTTTGGTGGTAACACATCAACTGCAGCTTCTAATTTTGGTACTACATCAACTGCAGCTTCTAATTTTGGTATCACATCAACTTCTGCTTCTAATTTTGGTACTACATCAACTGCAGCCTCAAATTTTGGCACCACATCAAGTTCAGCCTCAAATTTTGATACCACGGCAACTTCAGTCGCACCTCTTAAGTTTGGTAGCACGACAGCCCCTGCCCCTAATTTTGGTACCACGACGACTCCAACTACAATGTTTGGCGCCAAATCAAATAATTCAGCTCCTATATTTGGTGGTGTCACAACGACCACTTCAACTCCCATATTTGGTGGTGTTACAACAACCACTTCAACTCCCATATTTGGTGGTGTTACAACGACCACTTCAAGTCCCATATTTGGGGGTATCACAACAACCACTTCGACTCCGATGTTTGGGGTCACAACAACCACTTCAGTTCCTATGTTTGGTGCCTCAGTCCCAACCAATACTTCGACTTCTGCATTTGGTACCACAACGAGCACTCCGACTCCTATGTTTGGTACCGCAATAAGCACTTCGACTCCTATGTTTGGTACCACAATGAGCACTTCGACTCCTATGTTTGGTACCACAACAAGCACATCGACTCCTACTTTTGGTACTACAACAAGCACACCGACTCCGATGTTTGGTGCTACTATAATGAGCACTTCAGCCCCTATGTTTGGTACAACAACAATCACCTCCACTCCTAAGTTTGGCGCCACATCAAGTGCTCCTATGTTCGGTGGTGCGGTTACATCGACTTCAACTCCTTCATTTGGAACCACAACAATTTCTGCTTTTAACAACGTGCCAAATTTCACATCAGGTTTTAATTCACCCGGCAATTTTAACGCCCCCACGACCACAGCACCATTAACGAGTGCTGCAACTTTTACGAATTCCACAGTTACTTTCGGTACACCCGCGACATCTTTCGGCGGTTCAGATACGATGTTTAGTGCTCCAACTTCAACAGGGGGAACGACCAAGCCGGCTTTTGGATATCAATCGAATCCATCTCTCGCGTTTAGAACAAACCTAACAACATCTGCCCCAACATTCGGAACAAACCAAATCACCTCCGCATCTTCGAGTTTCCCACCGAACACTTCCGCTCCCTCATTTGGAACGAATTCTGCGCCTGCGTTTGGAGGAACAAACCCGGCTACGACCGCCCCCTCTTCTTTCGGCACTCCTGCACCTCCAGCTTTCGGCTCGAATTCAGTTACATCGACTTCGACCCCCATGCTTGGAAATTTCGGCTCGAATACAAACGTAGGTTTCGGGGCGACTCCTGCGTTTAATTCAGGTGCTGCCCCTTCTTTCGGCACACCGGTAACGACATCTAGCGCAGGGTTTCCAACGTCGAAGTCGTTCAGTTTCGGCCCTAACCCCACGACTTCTTTTAATTTTACACCGAAGACGTCCACGTCTATTTTCAACACGCCTAAAGCTGCTACCTCGTTTGCAACGAATTTCGGCGCAAGTTCCAATCAGAACGTTAATTTCGGCCCATCGACTTTACAACAGACCTCTGCACCTCCTCCTCCTCCCCCATCGAATCCTTTTGGGGCAGCCCCAAATGCGTTCCCATTCCAGGCAGCTCAGGGCAATTTCGCCAATAAAGCCCCGGCGTTTAACAATAATTCTTTCGGCGGTAATAATACTTCGGGTTTTGGATCGGGGGAACCCCAGAACGTCGGATTCGGCAGTCCCAACAATACGACAGCCTTCCAGTTTAATAACGCCAACAACGCAGCAAATAACACCTCAGGTGGGGCAGGTCTTTTCACTTTCGGCTCAAACAATCAATCGGGGGGGACTCCTGGATCGGGGGTGTTCACATTTGGCTCGGGGGATACGCCCAACTTCAATTTTTCGGCTGGCTCGCCCGCTGCGTTCGGGGGGGCTCCCCCTAATTTCGGGAATAATTTTGGGCCTTCTCCGGCGGGGATGTTCAGTATAGGATCTGGCACGAGCACCACTAATAGATCAAGGACGCAGTTCAAGGTGAAACGAAGAAACTAATATAAGTTAATCGAGCGTTGGTAGGTAAAGAAGAAATGAGAGAGAAATTGAAAGCCAGTTGATGAATAATGAGGGGAATATTTTATTTATTATGTTATTTTAGCATCGCCATTTTAATTTACTCATAGGTGTACGTGTGAGGTTTAGTTGAGTTTGTGCAAGTCGTAGTGAAGCTGGACCTTAGAAATTAGTGTAAAATAATTTCTGCAATGTGAGGCGTTACATCCTGTATGACATAGATGTATTTATTGTAATTATTACATATTATACACCTGAACTTAAATGTTATATTAGTATAGATTTATTGGCAGGAACGTTGTATGAAGATTGACAGTTTATTTGTGTTTGGCCTTAGAGAATGTATTAAAAGAAATCTCGATAAATCCTGTTGAAAGTTTACTTAGCTTTTTGCAATGTCAGTCTTTAATGTAATGACCTGCTTTGATTTTTAAAAAACATATTTAGCCATAGTAGTCAATCAATCATGTGAACTTTTAGATTTATTTAAAAAAAATCACCTTCAATGATGCGCAGACCTTCTTGAACCACTGTGAACTCAAAAAGTCAATTTAACAAATCTGCTGGACAGATGAAATATAGTCGTTTAAATATAATTCTTTTAATTTTAAAAAGAGATCAATTTTAATTAATAAAATTCAAATTACCATAGTTGTACTTAAAACTGATATTCAATCCAAATAAATAAAGCAGTTGTATAATGTAAATATAAATTTATATAAGCATGTCAGCAAGTTGGACGTCGTTTAATGTGAAACTAAAGGTGTCTTGTTGACATTAAATAGATTTGTTACTGTAGATTAAATTGAATTAGCGTAAATGACTTTCGATGTCCAACATGCTCAAACAAATTACTCTATTTTATTCTTATGTAGGCAAATATTCACAATGTAATTAACTTAATACATATTACACAATGTGATTGCTGCTTATGGATTTATAAACAAACTCCAAAACTGAATATTATTTGCTGTTATTTGTTATCATGTTTGTGTGTAGTCTTTTCACAATTAGTCTCCATTCACTGATGAAGTCTACACTCCGATAAATTTTGATTTGAAATATCTACATATTTGTAAAAACTGTTTAGCTTAATTCTGTAAATATATTTAGGTTCGTTCTTGTTTAGAAAAAGAAGTATACTTCGTTGAATGCCTATGTGTACGCAGAGTGTATGCGACGTTAGCATGACATATTGTTACTATGTAACGGGGTGATTTCGAATATTTCTGTGTGGAATTGTTTTTAAACGAGCGTTGTTGTTTTAATTTATATTAAAAACGAAATGTGATATTGTATATATGATCATGCTTACAGATGCATATATACTTATATGTTATTTAATGTTCATTTTTGTGTTTGAAATGTATTTTGGATTCATTTTTTTAAATATATATGTATATGAGAAAAGATGTTTTTTTCTGCCTTGCTTTTGTGTATTCATTATTTTCAATGCAGAAAATGGGCGCACTACTTTTCGCTTAATTTAAATTTTTAAAAGAGTTAAAATAGGCACATAATATTATTCTACAGATAATTACAGTCATCTTAATTGCTGAAGGCGATTTTTAGGGCAATTAGGAAATTAAGGTATTTTTATAGTCACGAGTTTCAAATTTAAAAAAATTCCGCTTAAAAGTAAATTTATATAGTCACAGATAGATGGCGCTCAAGTGAAACGCGAAGACTGTGAGGAAAAAATAAACAGGAGGGAATCATACTAACAGTTGTTTCTTGTCCAAAGTGGTAACTAAATATGAGCGCAGTATGTCATAGGCGCTCACAAGCGTTTTATAATTTATAATTCTGGAACAACCACACAGCTCACCATTGTTTATGATACACTTATTTCACTATTAATTAAATAACTCCTGGAAATGTCAATTGCATTCCAGACACTGGAATTTTATCATAAATAAAGTACCTACTTGGACGAAACTTAAGTACTTGCATCATCCCCATGCTTGCTGCGCTGCTGATCATGGAAAAATTGATAAAGTAACCTAAAAGTTTACTCACCTTCTAACTGAACTGGGCTGTCTTCGACAGCTACACCCTCGAGTGCAAGTTAGGCGTATATCGCATCTCTTTCAGGCACGATTTCAAACTCATTTTGCATCTCGCTCAACTATTTCCAGACATCTTGTGTTTACACTATTACCATGACAACGGACGCATTTTTAACAACCCACTTTTAAGTAGAGCGTGAAAAATGCGATCGTGGCCATGGAAATAATGTAAACACAAGACTTCTTGAGACAGAGAAGCGAGATGAAAAATTAGTAAGAAATCGTACGTGAAAGAGATGCGATACACGCCCAATTTGCACTCGAGGGTGTAGTTGTCGAACACAGCCCTGAAGTCTATAAATAGCCGTTCTCCATTTATAGCCTATTTGAACGCGAATCGATTCAAATTTACTTAAAAATCACTGATCCCACATCATTCCATTTACAGTTATTCAATTGCCGATCAGTAATCAGGAAGCGATTGAGTTTCCCTTCCCGCATCCCGTACTGATCTAGCTGGTAAATCGGTTATTAGTTTTATGTGATTTTGCACGTATTATGAAGTTATGTTCTTTTTTAGTTACAAAACATCATTTGATTTTGAGTGAAATGAATGTAAATGGAGGACGGCTTATAATGGCCGTGTTTTAAAATTACTCGAACAACTCGAACAAGCGTTCGAGCGTTTGATTAATATGCAATTTCCTACCTAATTGAGCACTTGATTAAGGCAAGAAATCGTATGTTAAATAAATGCTCGAACAGCTGTTCGCGTTATTTTAAAACACGGCCATTAACTAGACTTCGAACTTTTCGCAGTGTTGCCATGGTTACGCAATAGGAGGACCAATGAAAAGTGCCCATTCATTCATTGCGTAGCCTCGGCAACGCTGCGGAATGTCCGAAGTCTGAATAACCTAAATCGATGGCTTCAAGTCCACCTAAATGTAAAAAAATGACCATTTTAGAGGAGGCAAATAAAAGTGTTTCATTACAATCTGCAATGATATTGGTAATAATAAAGCACATAATAATAAAACGTCTTCAAAAAAAACTTCTATCGACGTATTTTTCAAAAAACTTGTTAATTTTTAATTGTATTCGACTTTAATTGTACACGTAGTACTGATTGCTTTTTTTGACTTACGAGGGTCTTACGAGGTATTGATTTGAGACCATCGAAATATCAAGTAGCGTTTGCACAGAATGAACAAAAATTATTGATATGTGTGAAGTTGCAGCTCAGTTTAACTTATACCCAAAAATAATACATTTGCCAATATTTACTTCCAAGAATTATCAAAGTCCATGTGCTGTGTCCTTAAAGTTTCGCACGATTTTTATCAAGTAGTCAGAATTTATTTCAGTTATAAACAGCTAAATGAACCTATGAAATGTCATTTATTTCCACCTTCTTAGTAAATGACATTTTACAGGTTCATTTTGCTTAGGGTTACCATCCGTCCGGCAAAAGGAGGACCATGTCCTTTTGTACTCAAAATTTTATGTCTGGCGGGCTTTTTAAAATACCAAATGATTTAATGTCTATTTTCCGTTTCTTCAACAACTGCACGTATTGTAACATGCAAACTAGTAACAAAAGACAAAGTACTCTGTATATTCTTAACGAGCGGAGAAGGTGAATGTGAAGTGGGGCTTGAGGTTTTAAATCGCTCTCGTGTGAAAGTTTTCTAACCGCAACGTGCCCAACAATTTAATTAGTTAAATACATCTTCTTTATGACATGTTTGCTATTTATTTGTTTCTTTTTGTTTCGTACTCTGCAGACCAATAGATTTGATTGAAACATTAGTAGGACCGAATTTTAATAATTTCAAAAATGTCCTGCTTTTTGTCATGAAGTATTCTCCTTTGCCAGCAAAGCCAATGGTAACCCTAATTTTGCTGTTTATGGTAACCAAGTAAACGATACATTGCGGGAACAGACCTGTAATATTTTACGGGTGGTATAAAAGACGTTTCAGAATCTTGTAAAACGTTTATCTGCACCTATGACTTACCGCGGCCATATTTAGTGACCAGATTGGACGAGAAGTTAGTATTCTTAACTCGTTCAAAATATTCTATAGAAGCATTGGAAGCATATTGTTCTTGACAAAGAGAAAAAGCAAAAGGCATGTCAGTGAACATTGAACATTATGATTTACTTGCAAAATCCTGTGAAAATTCGATTTCAATATGTTATTAATTACATACTTCACAATTTTTTTCTTCAGAATTTAATATCTGCCAATTGACATTGCTTTACTTCGTAGTGACCCCTTTTTTTGTTGCTTATGATTAATTTTCTCCAAGTAATATTTTTATAGTACATTACATTTTCTTTGATGGAAGCAGTTTTAGGTTGCTTTTGTCAGGAAAATCCCAAATAATTTGAACATCTGTATATATAAAAAAAATCAACGAGAGAAATCACATTTCCACTTTCGCGTAAAAAAATATTTTAAATCAATTAGTTGAAAATTAATTTTAAATTTCCCTCTCTGTTCTTCGGTTAGGGAAATCCCCAGTTTTCTTTTGTATTTAGTTCTTTGACGCAGCAAATACTATCATTAAGTTATAAAGTGCCAATATTCAGCGTTTTATTCATGTAAGTGTATTCAATTAATTACTTTAATGTTACGGACTTTCAAAAATTTACTAATTTTAACTGATCTTGACATTGTGAAGAAAATTTGCTTAATTAAGGTTAAACCCTTATGCATTCTTCACCGTGCATTGAATCTTAAGAAATTGTTCATAAAATACAGTGAAATAATTCTTTTATTAAAAAGAATATGAGCTACATATTAAGTCTGATCGTTTGTTCTGCACTTTTTGCACCAACTGCTTCTGAGAGAGGGAGATGTAGTATATACAATATAATGTAAGAGCGAGAAAAATAGAGTAATCGAGTTAAAAGTGTAGAACAAATGAACAAACCTTTAATTAAATAAATATGTTAACTTGGATTAACCTCAAAGTCTTTGACAAAGTACGGCGCTTTTCCTAAATTTCATTTTCGAGGTAACATGCGTTAAAAAAAAACGGTCAAGTACGCTGTAATTTTTGTAAAAAGTTTAATAAATTAGTAATAAATATTTATTTTTGCAATGTATCTTTTGAGTTAGAGTGATGTTAGAAGACATTCAAAAATAAACGTTTATTACTAATTTACACAATATTTTACAAAAATTAAAGCCTACTAGACCGTTTTTTTTAATTGAACGCACGATATTTACTTAATTACTTAATCAGAATGACCATAACAGATTTCTCAAAATAAATGTAATAAGAAAAACTTAAAAGGTTAAAATCAGTGTGTAGAAAATTACATTAGAATTGTTATGATCAATATAATGTATGTTTCTATTATTTATTTTAGTCGAATTAGTTGGGAGAAATGAGAATATAATTTAAAGAACAGATATTTATTTCCTCGTTGACAACAGCTCTCTCAAAATAAACTTAAAACACAAATCATGAAAGGCAACTGAAAGCGTACACACAACCGAACACTTGTGATTAACAGCAGCGAATACCAGCGGTTCTAATTTGACTAGCACCCCATAACTTTGACAATTCGTGATGTGGATGAAACTTACAATTTATGTTCTCCTGTTAGATGCAACCACAAATGCGAAACAACAAAACGAAACTGTTGACCGAAGAGATCAATTCGCGCTCTAAACATCCGTTCTTTCTTTGACTTTTGCGAATTTTTTTGTTCTTTTCGGAATTTTTATTAGTTCTTCCCGCTGTAGGAAAAGAAAAGTTAGGTGTTGCAATCTTTTTTTTTTTTACAACATCGATCGACCGGATTGTCACAACATCGACGGATGTTGAATTTTGTTGTTTTTTTTTTATGGTTATAAAGAAATCAATGCAGCAAGACATTATGTTTCAAAGACATTTCATATTCGCGCAGTTAAAGTTTAGCACTTGTAAGAAATTGTAAACATTTCGATACAGAATATTTATAAACTCGTATAAAAAATGTCCGAATACGCGTTAAGTACTAAACTTTTCAATTATTTAAAAAAAAACAAACGATTTTATTTACTATTATATAAATACAAGAAATTTTCTTGGTTAATTAATTACGTCTCTATGAAATGCCTTTTGTCTGCTATTTAGAACTCACGCACTAATAAGATGGTTTGTTATTAACTTAGGCTGATTATTATTATGTGTAGATGTAGAAGAGAGAACCTATGCAGTGCTCTCAGTTGTGGTATTCTGCACAGGTTGACTTTCCTAAAAAAAAAAAAAAAAAGAAAATTAATTACGGTATGTTACTTCAATAATTTCATATCAAATGAGTATAATTGTCACTCCATTTTAGGTACTTCAGAATTTTTCAGAAAATTTCTATGAAATTATATTTTTAATATAAATTTTACTAACACAGTAATTTGTCCAAGACATTTTTATAATACAGAGTGAGCAATAATGATTGGTGGCCAATCACATGATGTCTCCACAATCATTAATATTCAATTTTAACTTAATCAGTATTTTTTGCTTTACCAAAACGATTAATTGTACTCATCAGACTGAAAGATGTATTAAGTAAGAACAATACAAGAGAATTATACTCACTTCAGGCTTAGTAGTTGTAGTGGTATCTTCAGCCTAAAATAAAAAATAAAAAATTTAAATAACGCAGGGAAAGATGCTTGAAAGTCAATGCACTGTATACAGCGCGTTTCCCGATGATCGTTAAATCACAAAAGTAAATAAAAATGATTTAAAAAAAAATGTCAAAGCCAACATAACCTTACAATGTCGAAATGAGAGTCTTTAGTCGTCCTCCATTTATATACTTCACCCAAAATCGAATCAATTTGGTTTTGAACTGAACTGATTTTAAAGTGAACAGAGATATTCTTAAAGGAATGATGTCTTGGAACTAAAATTAACATAACCTCAAAATACGTATGAAATCACATGAAGCTGATAACGCATTTAAAAAAACCAGGAAAGCTTCAGTGATCGCCAATTGAATAACTGCAACCAGTGATTTTTAAATGAATTTGAATCGATTCAACCAATCCGTTGAAAACATGCACCAGTCAAACTTTCATATTTAACGCAGCTGTAATGTTGTTCATCTTTTTGTCGGCCATGTTGCAATTAACCGCGACCTCTCGCGTTGACAATTAGGTCGCGAATAATGTATAAGAGTGAGAATGTGAACACATTTGTCATTTTCATATATTGTAACTTCCATTAAGGTTAGATAGATGCAAGTCAAGGAATGTTTTGTTCCTCACCAAATGCTTTCTAACAAGTGTGTTCTATCTTTGTTTCATCAATGAGTTTTTTCTACCTTAGTGTTAACAGACTCCGACTGAGAATTGTTGCCACGGGAACGGATAGGCCCACGTCTGCGATATCTAGAGCGTGGGGGTCCACGTGATCCTTCCTCACCACCACTCTGATCTGCTTGGCCCTGTCCGTCTTGAGAGCGTGGCCGTCTGCCTCCCCTTCCTCCACGGAAGTTCCTGTGGAAGAAGCGCCTCGGCGGACCACGTCCACGCATGCCCTCACCATCACCCTGTTCGTCTTCACCAGGTGGACCTCCACGGTATGGTCCACGGTAATATCCGCCATAGCCACCGCGTCCGCGCCTTGGTCTGTATCGACGAGGTGGTCCTGATTGTTGTGTTCCGTCATCGGTCACACCCTCCTTGTCACCATCTATTACATAATCTGTTTTGAATTTTCATTAATTTCAATCAACAATTAAACCTCAGTGTTCTTTACATAAAAAAAAAACAAACGCGTTGAATTTACAGGAAGAGTTGTGTTCCAATTAATATGTAAAATCCAAAGAAACAACACCCTGTGTATTGGGATTGACCTTAAATTTTTTTGGCGAACTATTTAAAAATACTTACCACTTTGAGGGTCTGATCTTGGACGTCGCGCCCCTCTGGTTCCTCCACGACCACCACGAGGGTAAAACCACTTGCGAAATCCAGATCTCCTATCAGCTGCGTAGGGAGAGCCGCGTACGGGTCCTCCGTTGGGGCCCGTAACATTGGCGGCCTCGTTGCCTTTCTCTCCCACCACTACGCTAAATTCAACCACTTCCCCGTCTCCCACTGAACGCACCGCTTTCTTGGGGTTGTTCTTGATAATTGCTGACTAAAACGTCAACATCAAAAAAATTAAAATAAATAAATAAATAAACAAACCGATCGAACTACGTAAGATAGGATAGGAATGTTCCCCAATAATTAGGTTTACCTGATAATTAGTGTTATCAGGAGACGGCTAATTATTGGAGGTGTCGTTTTTTCGCACATTTACGACTCAAGCATCTCCTAGGTGTATCGGAGATGGATCTAAGGAACGTGCTTGTTTAAAATCAACATAAAATCTAGAATAAAATGAACGCACTTACTTGATGAACAAATACATCTTCCTTTGTATCATTTCTGTAGAAGAAAAGGAGAGCATAAATACATATCCATAAGAAATTTAAAAAAATGTTAAATACACAACATGTATCTGTGTTTAACTTTTTTTTTTTCAAAGACATAACTGGCCACACCAAAACCTCTCTCCACATCTTTCTACTTTTCTGCTTCTGCACAACAGCGTAGACAGAAATTGAAAATTTGCAAAAATGAAACAAATCTCAGCAAAAGACAAAATCTTAAATGCAGGCCAACAACATTTGCAAGTGACAGATGGCAAATAGTATACTACTATTTGAACAAAGCGGCACATTAAAATGGATTTCATAGCCAGCTTGATCCAGAAACATTTATTTTATTACATATTTAATGAAGACCGGTGGTGCTTCCTCATCTCATAAATCTAATAGCGTTTTCGACTGACTACTCTAGAGCCCTCTCAGAGTATCTCAACTTCATAAGGGATGGAGATTTTCTGAAAGTGTTCTAGAGCAGTCAATCGAAAATGCTACCGAAAACTTTGTACACACGCTCCCCTTCCTCTCCCTCGTTTTAAATGCTGCTTTAAATTTCGGACATTTCTGTCTGCATATTGCATAGATAAAGGTGTTTGGTGCAGTCTTGGTGCAGTACTTTCAACATTTGCTAGCGTCAATGCAACTGAACCACTCAAAGTAGGTTTTAAAAGTCATGTGACAGTATTTTATATACCACAAGAGCGTAAGTTTAAAAACAAGAAAAATGCAAAAATATACATATTACGAAAATATTTACTTCACCACATGTAAATTGTCACTAACCTCTCTACTTTGAGCAGTCATAAGCAGCGATTATAGCGCCACATGTGGGAATGGCGATAGCGGATAGATAGCGTTCAATTGTTATTTAAAATATTGAATTAAGAAACTATTAATTATATTCATATTCACCTGTTGATGAACCCATATCCACTTTTAACGTTAAACCATTTAACGGTGCCGGTAACCTTATTGGCTGTAAAAAAAAGAAACATCAAAATCTGAGCAAGTACAAAATAAATTAATAACTTTCATATTAATCTTCATAATTTGTTTTCGCTTCAGGGTTGCCAAAATGAATACTCCATTCATGTTAAGAATATATGAATGTATTAGTGGGCGCTGACGTCTGCGTGTGTATCACATAGGAACAATAAGGGCTCGTTTTTTTACTCTACAACATTTAAAACGCTGCATCTTAAAATTTCAACGCTGAACCTTGATGACGTCAGACTTTCAGCTTTAAAATGACAATTTCAATCGCTACATTCAATAGTAAAAAAACACCTTAAGTACTCTGGAGGTGAAACTTGAGAGATTACTTTTTAATATGAAACGAAAATTGCAAGAGTTTTTAATATTAACAGCTGCAGAATTGGCTCTAGAGAATCTTATGGGCGAAAAAATGCAGATTTTTCCTTATTGCTATTAGAGGTCTCTGTTAATCGCAAAATGGACGATGAAAGGGTGAACAACATTGCAGTTGCGAAGTGTGACTGGTGCATGTTTTCAATGTTGAACCAATCCGGTGAAATGTTGTTCACCCTTTCGATGGTACCAGCAGAGGACACCTACTTTGAAAATAAATTTGTTAAATGAGAAGTCTTCCTTACTACAAAGTAGTTTGATTTCGCGAATAGATAGATTTTTCTTTTAGAAGCTAACTGGCCAGAAATGGCGCCATCTCTTGTTACTCGCGAAATTAGCTAATGAATTAAAAAAAATATTCGAACATCGAGATTTTTTTTTGCAATCTAGAATCGACTGAATTTATGTTCTGAATGAAGACGATTAATTTTTTTTTAGAAAACAACAGAAATGGCGCCATCTTTTGGTTACTTGCCAAGTTAACCGCCGAGTTTAAAAAAAAAAAAACGAAAATCGATCGTTGGTAGTTTAAAATTTTAAAAGTTTAAAATTCTGGGTAAACCAATCATCGACAAACAAGAAATTTTATTTATGAATATTGTACAGTAAGGTGCAAAATTTTATAAATAATAAAATGAAAATAATTTTTTGATCTAAAACGATTCACTTCTGTTTTGCATGTAGCTTATCAAACCATCTCCATCGCGAAAAATATTTTCGTTGAGTTTAGATTTAGATTATTTTATATCACCACGAGCAATCTATCCATTTGGATTTTATATTTCGCCTTTTTCCGCAAGCATTTTTGATTTTACCAGACTTGCAGAAAGGCTAGTACAGTAGGTACTTCAGAAGAAGCAATTCTGATAAGATTTACAAGTGGTAAAAATAAACCATACATAAATTGACGTTTCGACTTGCGCCGCGTGCGGAGAATTTAAACAATTGCGTATCGCAAAAATTATTTCAAACAAATGATAACAAAAAAAAAACAATTTTAAGCACGCGTTGGGACCGATTAGATAAAGACGTGAAAACAACTGAAAAACGAGAGAGATCGCATGCTCCAGCGACACGCGCTAAAATAGACACGCGACTCATCGGTTTCGTTCCCATTGTAAAATTATTACGCCGCCGTTCTCCCGAAAATATTTATATCACACACTTTCTATGTAGGTAGTTTTCACGATTTATGACATTTTTGCCCTGGTTAAATGGACAATTCAAAAAATACATAATACGAATAGGTACAAATATAGGTATTAACGTCATGTGAAAGCGACTTTTAAATATTTAGGTACGTCAATGAAAATTTTAATTATGGTGTGATGTTTTCCAATCAAAGGAAATTGTAAATGTAACTTCGAAATTTATACCAACGCCAAAGCACGCGTTCTACTAGCATGGCGGAGAAACGGACGTTGTTAATTTTCTCGCGTTCGTTTAAGAAAGCCGTACACAGCTTTTTCTAACTGACAGATTAATTACCGGTGTCTCAAATGGGGTATTTATCTCCCGATTATGCGCCGAAATTCCCTCGATTATTAAAAGCGGGCAAATCTGCACATGTGGTTAACGAAATCGAAGATGGATGCCGGTCAGGAGGCGAACGACATCCGAATTTTCGACGACGCGCTTTCAACACTCACCGATAACTTGCTTTTGGTTGGCCGTTTTAGGTTGTTCTGGCGCCTGTTCCGGTTCAGCCATGGTGTTAAGGGCCGGTGGGAAGATGTTGTCACTCCGCTACCACTCCAAGATGTTAACTTCCGTCCTGCTGTTACAGTTGTTACAGACTTGCCGATGTTCAGCTGGTTCCATATAAATATTTATACTTGTGGCTAGGTTACGACGTACGCGAACATCCTTCATATCACACACCTGAATTTTAAACTCGATGGCGTAATACGCAGACGATGTCATTCGCTTTCTGCTTCTGCGCGTTGCTATGGCGGCCGCTTATTTGAATTCACGTTAAATTAAAAAAGGCCATTCAAATGTAAACGATGCAAGACGGACCACAAGAAAGTATTCATTAAATAGATAACCTATAACGAACAACGGGGTGCAAGGTTGATAATGAAAAAAGAAGAAATTGAACTACCTACTAAATATCGGAGGAATACATACAGTATTTTAATACTTTCCGAAGAGTAAATTACATTTACTAACCAATTTTAATTAAATGCAATGAGGCAATTCGATGTTAACGTATTCTCCAGGAGGGTCATCTAATGGTGGTCGGTGAAACTTCAGGTTCATCTGAAAAATTTCAACTATTGCAAAGCAAATTACTTCGCTTAAAGAACATTAAACTGCCTTTATTACCTTTCACCGCTTCAAAAGTATTAAAAGCAATCGTGCTACTTATGAATACAAGCGTTTGTAAGTCCTGCTCAATACAGTTTCCTGTAGATCGTTTTAAACCTATGGCAGCGTAATGCTAGAAATTCGTTAATGTTTATATATGCTCCTGTTTGAGAGTATAAATTGCACTTACCACTCAATTTTCCAGTTAAAAATGTAACTGTAGGAGGTTAATGATGTCAACGTATTCTAAACGAGCGGCATCTAGTAGTGACGGATGAAAGCACAATTTCACGATGAAAATTTCACCTGAAATTTGTTGAATTACTGAAATTATTTCATTTAAGTAATTTGAAATTGTGTCGTATTAAGCGGATTTATAATAACTGTTGCATTTGTGGAATACGATCGCCCCAAGTTCTACTTATTACAGTTTCCTGTAAATTGACAAATAGCATACAAGGGTTTGTTTAGTTGACACCAGGTGGCGAACGCTTAGTTGCAAACTCCAATATCTAAATTTTTAAACCTTAAGATAATTATCACCGAATCAAATTTATCAGTTTACACAATCTTTTTACTTTGGTGTCGTTACCTTTGATGTTTGTAACCACTGCGCATTCTTCTGCGAGTTGATTCTTACGTGGCGCAAACAATTTAAATTAAAAATCTTGCAGTGTTTGCAGTTGCACGAACCAAACTACGAATAGAATATGAATAGAAGCAGTGAGACCAGTGTTGTTGTATAGTGTTGAAATTTAGTACCAACGGTTAGGAATTTGTACTTTGTACCAAATCTAGTGAAATTGTACCAAAAATAGTTTTGACATAGGTAGGGTAGGTATTACCCATTCATAGGCTTACCATAATCATGAAGCTCTAAACCGGGAAACAGGATAGGGCGAAGAGAAACACATTAGGCTACTACCAAAAAATGTGTTATTATTTTTAAAAAAGCAGATAGATAAGGTACCCAAAGTACCGAAAGTTCGCTGAAGCAGAAAATTT
Source organism: Dorcus parallelipipedus (assembly GCA_958336345.1). NCBI lineage: Eukaryota > Metazoa > Arthropoda > Insecta > Coleoptera > Lucanidae > Dorcus > Dorcus parallelipipedus. Next base: position 35,788,954 of record OY284483.1, on the reverse strand, counting down.
AATTATTTTAATTATTTTTTGTACCATTCGTACTTCTCGTTGGAGTGAACTTTTTTCAACACTTTATCATTCTTCTTAATTTTTTCATAAAAGTCGTTGCATGTACCTAATGCAGAAGTTTAATTTATAGTACAGGTAACGCACCCGCCCTCGCGCGTTTTTATCATTTTAAGTTTATAGCCGTTTTATAACCGTTAACCGGGACAAAATAACAAACCGGCCGGGACCAATGCCTGAAACCGGGACAATCCCGATTAAACCGGGACAATCCCGATTAAACCGGGACGTATGGTAAGCCTATCCATTCACGTTCTTTTTGCATTCTAGTAGGCCATGTTTTTTTTTCGTTAAGTTACGTACATGAATTTTGATAGAACTCAAAATGTGACAAATGTAAAATTCTGACACTTTAATGTCAGACCCATCGACTATATTGCTTCTTATACTCTACGATGACATGAAGAAAGTAAAATAATAGTATTAAATCAAATAATTACTTGTGACTTTGTAATACTAAAAGTGAATTTTAGCGACGAATCAGGTTATAGTGGTTATGGAACTAAATACTTTATCGACAAACACGTGACGTCATTGTTATATATTTTGAACGCGGTTTGTGGAACTATTGGATGGTGGTTAAGGCTGACGCCTTGCAATCCCAAAGTTTCTGAAGGGAAGGAACAGTCAGTAGGCGTGTCGCTGATGAACCCCCACCAAAAATTTTTACGGAGACAAATGCATATATCTGTTGCCTTTGAAGTTTTGCATTCAGTGTTGGCTAATGAGTTAAGAATAACAGGAGAGCTACATGAACAGTAGTTTCTCATCCAAATTGGTTACTCAATATGGTCGCTGTATGTCATAGGGCCAATTGTATAAAATAAGTTAACCACTCGATCAAACTTAAACTTTCCTCCAATGATATTGCTTACACAATTACACTAATAAAAACTATGAATAGGGAAAGTTTTATATTAAAACAGCAATACATAATACTGAACAGTTACTTTTTAGAGCACTGCGTTAATTTGGTGCTAGCAAAATTTATTCTATTTAGGTTATCACGTCTAATGTCAAATCTATCGAGTGTCAAAAATAATTCTCAAAATACGCGGTTGAGTTTCGGAGTCGCAGTCAGATTAGCATTTTTTACGCAGTGTCAAAGCCGTAAAACGCTTTCAATTCCAAATTTAAAAATCGATTCACTAAGAAATCAGTTGCAAACAGAATCGATTTAAAAAATCGATTTTTATGAGAAAAAGATCGACCTTCCAAAAGATCGATTCTGAATTGAACATCTCTAGCTTAGTACGTATGTCGCAACCTTGAAGTTGTCAACAGCGTCAACTCTAACTGTCAAAGGCTTTGTTTACATCTTCGAACTTTATGTAATAAAATAAATGTTTTAATTCATTAATTGCCTTTTATTATCCATTTTGTATTAAATGGATATAAAAGTTAGGTGATGTTTTAGGGATGCACCAAAATTTTAAAAAATCGAATTTTCGAATCGAGTCCGAATCGATTTGACGCTGATACAAATAAAAAAGAATGATGCTCCATTTGCGTGTGTGGCTCGAATTAGTCATCCGCTTGTTAAAAAATATCGATATTAGAAAAGATCGATTTAAAATATAATAATAATAATGTATTGGGTCACCTTGTAAAGTACAGATTTTATTTCATGACAAAAATAATTCTTGAAAAAAAATTGCAAATTTCTTGGGTATATCAATTAAATCGCCGACTGTCCCGAAATTATTTAGTGAATCGATTCGTACATACACGTATCGATATGTACTGAAAATCGGAAGTTTAATGTCGATTCAAAAAATCGATAATTTAAAGGAAAATATCGATCTTCCAAAAGTATCGATTTAAATCGTGCATCCCTATTATGTTTATAATAATCGTACGATTACGATGTGACTTCGCACTGCAGTATATTCTTCTTTGCTGTATGTTTTAGATTTAATTCTTTTAATTTTTTTAAATGTACTATTTAATGCCATTTATATCTTTCGATGCATACTCTATAATTTGAGATTTAGCAGTATCGTAAACTGCTTTACTATATTTGTTTAAGCTGTTTTCTCGCATATAAAACAGTACCGTCATTATTTCAAAATTAACATCACTTTAGACATAGAACACTTTTAAACTCAACCACGATCTACTTTATCTGGTTATCACTATTGAAACTAGTGCTCATCAACGCTTAGCACGTTGTCACAACCCACCTGCCACTTTTCCAAATTTAAAATTCCCGCGAATATTTGATGGACTGCATTCCTTTATTTGTGGGTCTGCTTTAATAAATCACGCATAAAATGTAAGGGGTTGGTCTTTGTCGTAACCACCAATCAGATATTTTGGTAGAAATGTGAGTTTCAGAGGACATCTATGTTTCGGTTTGAGAATCGAGTTAAATAAAAATCATAGCTTGACAATAATACGTTTGTAGGAAATAGTTTATAGTTTTTCTTTTAGGAAAAAACGTAAACCTTTTGTAAAAGGATTATATGACACGGGGCTGTCGTCATTATTTATGAAAAGACCCAATTTATTTAGAAAAAAAAATATTGAATTCCTGTCAAATTTTGCTACAAATATACGTTTTAAAATTAAAATTATTAGCTTTTAAACTATTGTTTTCAATATTTCAGCTGCAGCCCCGTGTAGAATATGATGTTTACTATACGTGTAAAGAAATCTAAATTAATACAATGAATATTAATTATGTTATATTGATTCTTTATTGAGTATGTTTTAGGCGTATATCTGGAAGGAAGTCGGGTGCCTTAAGAAGAGTGTTTTAAGTTGTCATCCATTGTTCGTGAAAATAGGTTATGTTAGATGATATTTTGTTAATATTTTGTAACAATCTCTCTATTATAATACTGTCATCGTCAAATACGATTTCATTTGCTACGATAATAGCCATTTCTACATTCATTTTCAATTAAATATGAAAACAACCTCAATAAATTGATTGATTGACAGTTCACAATAACATGCGATGGAATAGCCCACTTTGGCGAATATCGTTTTTAATGACGTCATAACATAAACCGCGTTAAAAATGTAGGAATAATTGTTCGTCGCTAAAATTCGCTTTAAGTCAAAATGATAGAAATCATCAATGTTTTTCGGCGTCAGTTTTCAAAAATATAACCAGCAGATTAAAATAGGTACCAACAAAAATGTCACCCTAACACGGCCTACTCGAATGGATAATATACGTTTTATTATTTATTAAGAACAGCAATATCAAAATTCTAAATCAACGTGTATGTTTGGTTGCCTCTAACAACATACTCAAGGATTGACTCGATGCTCATATTCAGGGTACGGAAGAATATATTTCGACATCATCATGTCACCTGCGTACGCAAATATCTGCCGTCTACTCATCTGATATTCGTGTAAAAACAACAAAAGTTTCTTCGTCTACGTTTGTGATGTTATAACGCAATGTTGTACCAAACTTTAAAGCAATGGCCACAGCCTGTCAATGTGAAGTATAATAAAAAAAAAATCTGATCTCTACTCATAATAAATGTCATCTCTTGACGATTGACAAGTGTCAAGCTAAAACGCATCAGAATGCCAAATTTCCGTTAACCCTGACCTAACAGGAAAATGTGCCAAAATCTTGAATGTTGCGACGCTACTTTGCCATTTTTCCCAAAATATGAGACCCAGAGACTCTTCGGATCACACTTGCGAGTCACATGGTTTGAGAGGGATTTTTGCCAATCTCATTACAACTTCGACGACGAAAGGGGTAGCAATGCCTGCACCCTCATAGCCGTTCTGCTGGCGTCAAAATGTTTCTCTAATAAAATTCAAGTTAAGCATTGCCTCGACGTTGTCGTCGTTATTATCACAATGCAAAACTCGTTTGTAGATGTTTGGACCTGACAGAAAAATTAACCATTTCTTGATTAGGGCTTTAGGGGAGAGTATGATACAGGGCAACCATATACACGAGCACCTCAAAACGAAAGGAAAACTGGCCAACATCAATCTGACAGTGCCGGAAGGAATTAAGTACTCGGGCCTGAAGCGCCGCGGATTGGTCGAATGGGTATTCATCACTTTTGAAAGTAAAATTATTGCTAAATTAGTCAGTCAGAAAGATCTTTGCGTTTTAGAAGAGCAGCCTTTATATGCAACCCCTCGAAGACACGCTGTATAAGAATTTGAAGGCGGGCTGGATGGAATGGCTGCGCTCTCCGACGGGCAGAAAATATCAAAACTTGTACGTCGTCTTAATTTGCGACGCAAGGAGTGTGATAATAATCATGCAAGACGATAATGACTTGGATACAGTAAGTTGAACTGATCAAAAAAATACCACACCTGACCACATTATTTTTTAACATGGGTAAAAAATAACGGGTGATCGAAAAAAATGGTCACAGTCGAATTATTTTCGTTCACTATAAAAATAAGGGTGATCCAAAAATTCTTCTCGATTATCCTGCTTTTTTATAGGTAACTCTTGTAGATTCTCATCAGCATACTAGCGAAAAGGGTGCTGTAATAGCAGTGGCAGCCAGGTCAAGAATGAAGTGCCTGTGCCAGTGGTTCGGAAATACGATTCAATATTGCTACCAGTCGAATCCGAGCTTGTACGAACTGTCGTTCCTGTATTTTCGTAGGAAGGAAAAGTATAACAAGAAATCAAAACAAAAATTATCTTAGGGGGGACGAAAAAATACAAAGGCATTCTTTGTTAAAATATGTGGTATGACACTCTCAGTAAATATTTACCATTAATTGGTCGTTTAAATCAATAAACTTTAAAAAAAATTATCATTACAAGGTACTAAAAATATCGCATGATCGACAAGGTTATAAATGGTTTAGGTCGCGACATCTTACGGCCGATTTTTGATCTAGAATTGTGTGAGAAATGACAAATAGCAACCAGTTTGCTGCCTAATAAGTCATACCTATCAGACAAAGCGGCCAAATAATGCTTTTACAGCAAATAGGGTCCAAACAGCTGTCCAGAAGATACTCGAGGAATCCATTGCAATCAAAACCGCAACAAATTTCTGAAAAGGTTATAGGCGTAAAACAATAATTGTTGACAGAAAATTAGGCATAACCAGCCCCATCTATTGAATAGAATCAATATGTTTTATTCCGAAAAAGTTATTGTCATCAGCTATTGGTATTTGTGGTACCATCAGTAAAGTTTTGGTATGTACGTTTTTATAATGGTAAAAATTAATACAAATTAATTAAAATTCCTAGGGTATATACAGTTGCGAGCATTCTTTTATACTCACGAAAGCCTCGTACAATGACATGTGTGTTCTATTTATCAAGTTGACTAAAATCTAACAGACCCAAAAATAAGATCCTAATTTTAATGTTTTGTGATTGTCTAATTTTTGAATGACATTGATCATTTTTTTTGCTCGCGACTGTACTTCTCCAGTAGCGTCATCTGTGAACTTCATTTAAAACTACTGGCAATAGTGAACGTCATTTGTGTATTAAAAATTTTGATCATATGATATAAAATTATTTGAGAACTATTCAATTAAATCTCTAGATAATTTTTTTTTAAACAATGAATATTTCAAACTGCAGTTAAACTTTATTTCCTCAAGAACGTTTGTACCTACGTACATTAGTGAGTAGTAAATTGAGAATAAGTTGAAGGATAATTTTCAGGATTTATTTCATTATTAAATCGTGTATAAAGATTAAATAAACTAAGTTCTTCTTTTAAGTAATGTACAACTTTAAAACTTAATATTCACTTTTATACAAAGACATCATAATCTTATGTATATTTTTTACAATTGCAATTAATCAACGCCATTATCTCTAGTTCACCGATTAATTATATACAAGAAGTAACCTAAGAAGTTCGTCAACAGCACAACTTCCGAAACAATAACCGTTATAATGAGCTACGCGAATTCATCCGGATGGTTACAACGTAAACTAAAAAATACTCTGCTATTTAACTCTACAATAAATAAAGGGCGGCTGAAGGTCGGTTGAAATACTAGCACACAATGTACAGTACATCAGAAAGTAAACGATGATGAAAAACTTTGATTCTATAAAGCGTCTATTGAAAATCACTTATAGTCAGAGAACGGTTGCTAATCTTGACTTGTACTGTGTGGTAAATTTTCTTTAGTTCGCGTACTTGCCCACTCCACGAAGTCGTCTATGAGTACGGGCCAGGCACCTTCTTCATCATAGTTGCTCATGTCATCTGCTATTTGGCCAGCAAAATCTAACAACAGGTTCCATGTGTCTTTCGGGATAGATCTTTTATGATGCTCCTTAAAAAAAATATATACTATACATACAATTACTTTTTTTTTATTAATAATGGAATATGCTAAATTAAATTTTATATAATTATTTAATTTATGCGATTACTACATGTTTTAATATAGACCGTCTAGAAAGTATGCGGAATTTTGAAATTTCTATCAATATGATGCTTATTATAAACATTATACCAAGAGATCATTTAAATTTATAATTAGAGGAGGCTATGAATTTTGAATTAGATTGGAAACACTAACTGTTGACAGCTTAATTTGAGTTTGAATTGTCAAAGTGACGCTTCAAAATGTTTAATTAATTGCCGGGGGCGAACACTTTGAATATTTGCTACGGTTTTCATTAAAACTGTTTTACTTCCTTTAAATTAAGACGATTGAACCCGATGAGAATCCTGTAAATGTCAAAACATTTACGTAACCTCCAATCTACACTGCGAGTCGATTGGCAAGGTGTACAACCGTATAAAAAAAAATCCGGCCTACTTTAATTATAAATTTAAATGATCGCGTGGTATATATTTACGATATCTTTAGGAGCGCAACATCTTCTCAAAATCATATTTTTCAAGGAATCTAACAAATAAAAGTGACCACAGATGTTGAATGTTAACACTTTGAAACAAATAGAAAAATTTGAGTAATTGTGTGAAATTTGAGAAAAGTGAAAACTGATAGAACATATTTTCAACAAAGGGGTTCATAATTAAAGAAAAAGGTAAAGTTGTTCTACCAAAATATGTAAGACAAAAATAAAATATGTAGCATAAATTTTACACGCATGAAACATAGTGTTGTGAGTAAAAAAATAGCCATTAAAATATCCGGTTATTTATCCGGATATATATCCACGGCTATAAATATTAATAGCCGAGTGGCTAATTATTTCAAATTTGCCGCCAAATAATTCATTTAAAGTTAGTTTTTTGTGGCCAGTACCAGTAGTTGCAAAAGTAATTGGAAATTAAACATAACATTACTATGTGGTTTTTTAAATCTAAAGAGAAAGAAATTTAATTTAATGAAACAATTTGCTTGCTTCTACCACATAACTAATTTTATTTTAGTTATTGTAAAAAAAAAAATTAACAAATAACCGGTTCTTCTGTTATAAATGTACTCGAAATTGAATAAAAAGTCAATAAATAGCCGATTATATTATTTATCTGCTACTTTTGTTTCTCTTTTAACCGAATATTTATATTTATATAATATATATTATATGTATATATATAGCAGGATATTTTCAATGCAAAATATCCGGCTATTTTTGCTATTTATATAAATAGCTGGCTATTTTACAACACTAATGAAACACCAAATCTACTCGGGATGCAGTTGATTTGATTTCAGGTTCCCTGAACGTTTAATCGAACTTTCAGGATTAAACTGAAATTACATAAACAAATAACTAGAATTGTTTTCCTCTATTGTAATCGTTTCGCTCATAAATTCAAAAACTGGAAGTTTCTTTTTTCCGGATATTTTCTGGACGGACTATATTAATGAATTTTTCTTTCAAGCCAGTAGATATTATCCGTTCACTCGGTTTCTTCGTCAGAGTAGGCGAGTTAGGGCGAAATTTTTGTTGATATGTTATGACTTATGACCAAGCGGCGGGGACTTGCTGGGATGGTACGGCGAATGACATAATTAAAGCGCAAAAACTGTACAAAATACGTAAACAACAGTCAGAGAATGATGTCGCCTGGCGGCTAACTGAAATAAAATAAACATCCACACGTAATATTTACGTACAATCAAGCACGCGCCGCGTTTGACTTTAGACCCCACCACTGTCCTGCCGCTTGCTTATGACTCGTTATGATTTTAGCAGTGCTGCAGTTCGTAAAATAGCAAAATACGCGTAACGTAACGCGAAACATTTCATGAACGACAGTAGAGATAAGTGTTTCTTATTTTTTCTATATGTATTTTGATTAGAAAATCTTTGAAAATCCAAACGATAATGATATTTATCTATGAAAATAATGCGTAATTAGACCAACGCCGACAGCGCCTCTTGCGAGTGTTCTGTTTCTTTTATTCTTAGCGCCATCTAAACGCAACTCTTTTGACTATAATTTTGACTTTGAATTTTTTGTGTGAATTAAGAATATACTTAAGTTCAGATATATGTATCTCACACACATAGTAAATTGCAAATTAACTCTGTATATTGCAATTTATTTTTTTGGTTTTTGACTAGAAATGTGATAAATTCTTGTTGAAAGTAAGTATTGTCTGTTTTTTTTTCTATAATACCTGTCAAATGTTTCTGATGTTGCTACCTGTTACCTGAATGTTAGGAAATTTCAAAAATTTCTGTTCTACATCATCTACATTTAATAGGAATAAAAACAGGCTTCCAATAGAAACCCTAGAATTCTGACACTGACAGGTATTAGAAGAAAAAACAAAAATTAATTATAATTAATAATAATTACCTGTAAAAACGTACACCATAAATCGAGAAATTTGAATTTCCCTTTTAAAACTATGTTCCAATAAGCGATAGCCATATCTAAATCTAAGCCCTTCTGTCCGGGATTTTTGGCATAATTAAAAGTGAAATGGTAAAAATCCTTAAATTTAAAACTATCCTTCAGCTCGTTTTCCAAGTTGGGCAACCTGGCTTTCAACTTCTCGATGCTATCACAACCAATCTCCGTCATCCCCACGATGAACTCGTCCCTGGTGAACTCGCATTGAGTGGCCGCCTTAAATTTCCAGGCGATGATGAGCACGAGTTTGGATTCAGGTGATAGTTCGAGGTCGTCCAGGAATTTCATGATGCCATCCGCCATGATTTTATCAACTTCTGTGGGATCTCTGTATTTGTTGTAGAGGGCCTCCAGCTTTTTCCTGTCGACATTCCTAGGTTCCTTGTAGTAAGCCTCCGGGTTCTGAAAGTAGTTATCGCTGGCGAGGTCCAATTTCCAGTCATTTTGCGCCAGACAGTAAATGGCTGTGTTTTCTCCGGTCTGCGTGAACGAAATGAACTTTCTCACCTTCTCTCGCTGAGAGGACTTTAGTTTGTGCTGGAAGGCAAGCGAAATTCGCGTAAGTTAGGTTAGAGTGATTTTGACAGGTGACAACAAGAACTTGCTGTTGTTTCTACGTTTATCGGGATTGTCTGCGGCGAGGACCTTACCATTGCTAGGTGTGGGTGTGATTGAACTAAGGATTTCCAAGTTCGTTAGACGGCGGCTCAGAACCAACTCATTTTTCTTGAATAACAAAAATTAACCTCCAAATATTGCTATTGCACGTACATGCAAGGTTGCCACCTCCATAGAAATACATATGATAATTTGTAAACATGTGTTTACACATGCAGCAGAGAAAGTGATGTTCACACTTACAAATAGAAGAAAATGCACGCGAGAAGTTCTTCAATAAAAATTTTGTCACTTTTCTATCAACAGCCCAAGAGGGGTTGCACCACCAAGAAACAAGTTCGAGTTCGATTTGCACCGAGCCCCACAGGTTAGTTCGTTTAAATTTGAAATAGAATGCGTTACAAATTCTTTTTGCAGGCTATTTACACTTGGGAGGCCTTCGTACTGCTTTGTATAATTATTTGTTTGCGAAAAGGAACGATGGTAAATTTGTGCTTCGAGTGGAAGACACTGACCAGACGAGGTTGATAGAAGGGGCCGCTGAACAGTTGCAAAGAGACTTAAGATGGGCAGGTATAGAGATAGATGAGGGCCCCCGTGCTGATGGTGGTTATGGTCCGTACGTTCAATCAGAACGTTTACATATCTACAGGTATTTAAGTCCACTTTGTTTAATTCCAACAAGGAGATACAATAATATTTCGACTAGCTAAAATAGTAAAAAGTTAAATTACATTATACCTGCAGCATTAATTTGCGGGCAATTACTAATTTATTCAATACCTTTATTTTGGTATGTGTGATTTAGATAGATGTAAACTTAAGATTTTGTTAATTATAAGTAATTTGAACCCGCTCAAAATTGAAGCAGAAAATTTGGGATTTAATTTGATCATAATTTGATATATCAAATTTATACTTAAAAGAATTGCGTATAGGTGGCGCCAAAAATAAAATAAAATAATAAAATTACAGTCAGTAAATAAATCAGGAAATGTCACAAGCGTGCAGTGATTAAAATTTGATTGCAATTAAATTTTCTGTAAACTGACCCTTAATATTTCTAAATAAAGTCATTTTCAGACAATGAAAATATTGAAAAAAATGTGTTTTTTTTTTTAAATTGGACTCAAAATTTACTGTACATATTTTAATTTGATTTGATTGAAAATCATTTGATCTCTATTTTTCAATTTATTTAGTTCTATGTTCTATATTAATTAATAATCAGTTTTAAAAAATCTAGCGGTCAACAAAATGTCACGGCTTCCTAGATTAGTAAAGCCCAGTGTGCTTTACCCGGCTAGCCGCATTTCAAAAAAAGTTGTTCCTGGAAAAATGACCTTGACGCACTGTACTGTATCGCCCTCTGGGCAATTTTCAAGTAACTATGTGTACACGTCAATTTGAAATATTTATACGATTTGACGAATAATTCAAATAATTCGTTTTAAATTTGATTTCGTTATTTAAAAAAATGCCTCTACGGCAGAGATGTTGCGTAAGCAATTGCAATTCGGAAGACAATGTTTCTTTCCATTGCATACCAGCAAATATGGAAGTAAATTTAAAGTGGAAAGAGATTTTGTTAAATCATACAGGTACAACATTAATGCTGTAAAATTACTTTATGTTAAAAGTCGTTACGTTTCTTTAGATTTTGCACCTTTATCGGAGTATGCGGTAGTTTGCAGTAAACATTTCTCCCACGACAGTTTTTTAGTTACGCAGAAACGTAAATTATTAACTGCAGAAGCTGTGCCTTCTATATTTGAGGTTTATTTATTAAAATATACACATACATATCAATTACATTAAATATAATTTTAGTTTGTCGATGAAAATCTAAGTTGTTTGGAAAATTTAACGCCTGAAGTACCATATAAAATATCTGGTGCAACTCAAACATCAGCACCAACCATTGAAATAAAAGATCTAATATATACTAATAAATGTCTCACACAAAAAATAAGACGTTTACAAATACAGTATAATAAAATGAAAGAAGAATTACAAACACAAAAGCAGAAAACACAAAATGTATATTGGAAACATTTAGAACAAATTACAGAAGATTGCAATCAAATGAATCCTCGTGCAATATTCATATTAGATCAAATTCGAAATTATAAAAAAAAGCTTCCCAGATGGTCTGAGATTACAATTCGACATTGTATTGCTTGGAGATTTTGTTCACCAAAAGGATATAAATTTCCAAGTAATTCAATTCTTAAGTTACCAAGTCAATACCACTCTAAGGGCCAGTTGTACAAAGTAGATTAAACCACTTAGAAACTTAACAAAGAAACATCTTTACCCTTCTAGTTTAGAGAAAATGAAAGTTAATTTGGCTGTTAATCTGTTTTCTCCTCAAGTAACAGCAGCTTTGAACTACCTTATTCATCATGGTGGTGCAGAATATTCTCACTTCAAAGACTGCATTACAACAGTAAAATATATGGAAAACATGTACAAATACTTTCAAATTCACAATGTCAGCAATAAAACTCAATATATCCATCAAAGAGAACCTAACAATGCTCCATACACAGATATTCAAGATGCACGTCTTTCACGGCTGCCTAATGAATTCACCTATTTTATTGTTGACATACAGTTTACATCAAGAGAAGCAGGTATGGCTGGATTAACTAACGAAACAGCAGAAGCTTTAGTTTTCACAGCCAGAAGCACATCTCTCTGCATCCCATATTTGATTTGTGATTTAAATTTTCATTATGTGTTAACCAGGTGTTTTAGTTCTGATGCTGTCGAATCCATTTTTGCAAATATTCGACTTCGTGGTGGTTCAAATGACTTGACTGATTGTAGAGCAGCTGAATATGCACTCCGGCAAATTTTAAAAAGTGGTTTGATTGAAAATGTAAACACCAGTAACACGATGAGTAAAGTTCATTATGCCAGCACTGCAAAACTTGGAAATATTCAGGAAAATTTAGAAGATAATGAAATTAGCATTACCTTAAGCGAGATAACAATTAAGAAATTGGAGATGATGAGGGAGTTTGAAGGCAGTTATTTAGGTTCTCTTTCGATTGAATCTGCAGCAATTGCATTTTTATGTGGATATTTAATCATGAAAGTTGAAGAGTCTGTGGAATGTAATTCATGTTTGTTTGCTCTGCATGATGATTCTTGCAAGAAAACCAGTCCTCTCCTTGACTTGATCTATAACCAGGACAGAGGAAAACTGAATTATCCCTCTGAAAAGTTTGTTGGCTTAATTCATTATGTAATACAAGTTATCCTAGAGATATTACCAAGCTTACCTAAACAATAATTGGAAATAATTTTAAAAAGAGTAATTGTCTCATATCTCAGTGGTAATCCCATGTTCTCATGTGAACTGCACAACGCCAATATTTGTAACATTATTTTATCGAAATTAATACCTCCACTGTTAACAAATTTTTGTAATCTGCAAACACAAAACATTGACAATAAACCACTCCATCTTCAGAATGAAAACATATTATACAATAACTCAGCAACTCAACTGCTACGGTCACCTGAACAGGCCCTATTGATTTAGTTTCAGCAACAGTTCCAATGTGTCAGACCTGAAGTTGCAAACTAATAATAAATTATTTTCAAATGTACAAAATACACATAACTTGCAATGCTTAAAGGTGTCTTCCACTTAGAATTAAATTTTATGCTTCAATCACATCAAAATTCATAGTCAGAATTGAAGATTTCATCGTTATGCAAACACCCATCATAATAACCATTGCCGAAGCCAGCCAGACCAAAGCTTAATAAACGATCATTGCTTTGTCATTGCTGATCGTGTTGATACTGCTGCCATTACACAATTTATTTAAGAGCACTAATAAACTTATGATAATGACTTACTTCAACATCATCCAAAATCAACTTTGAAATCGTGACTTGACAAATAAGAAATGTCATATGATGTTTTACTGTACTGTAGCTCCCTCTAAGCACAGAAAAAAAGCTTTGAACTAAGAATGCGGCTAGCCGGATGAAGCACACTGGGCTTCATTAATCGAGGAAGCCGTGCAAAATGTAGTTGTAATAATAATTTACATACCTAGATGGCTCTGCTATTAGTACGTTTCTCGATAATTTACATACCTAGGTGACTCTGCTATTAGTACGTTTCTCGATATTTATTTTTTAAAATAATTTATGGTAATAAAATAATAAATAGCAGCAAAAATTATATTATCTTGAAATCAGAACTTAATTGTATGCTGATTTTATGATTCAATTTAATTTTCTCAAAAAAGTAGATTTTGCAGTGGTCAAGAATCACTGTTGATGAAGGCTTGATACTGACAACCGTCATTTTACAAGGGTCATTTGACATTTCAAATTCAAATTAAAACCCCAATTTTTATTCACATAACATAATAGGGACCATGCACATGCGAAGCCAGCGCCACCGATGACCATATTCTGCATTAGTGGTGTGAAAATACGAGTTGTTTAAAATGATTAGTGAACATTTGAACTTGAATATTGTAATGTATTTCAATACCAGGAAGCTCAAGTTTTATGTACTACAATCGTAAATTGTCATAAGAGTGATATTATTCCCATGCAATGAGTCTCAAGAAATATTTTCATATCACTAATTCACAGATTACCACGCCAGGCGGCGCTGAACGCAGAGATGTGCTTGGAACATACAAGAGCCTGTGCACAAGTATCTGAAATTCTATGTCCTGTACTCCAACAAAATACAATTTTTGTTTGTGACAATCACAAAAAACAAATATGCGACATTATTGTTAAAACAGCAGTGAAACCAGTTCTCGATAATATATGTAGAGAAAAAACAGATTCTTTGAAGAGCCAAATGTTGGAATTTAAACCTACAAGCAGAAAAATTTTGAAACTATAACTTATTTAAAATTTATTTAATGTGTTTAACATGTAATAATGTATTCAATGTTCTAGTGCTATAGTGTTATATACTTACCTTCTATTTTTTTACAAATTTCCTAGAATTATGCAGACAAAACGAACTTTAAATAATAAATTTGATTTGATTGATATTGAGTTTTTACGAAACGACATACTTATGACAGCCCACTGACACTGAATGACGTACAACTAATTAACAACTTTCGCCTCAGAGGTCACTACTCACCGTATGAATCTGTAAATTTTCTGGAACAATTTCAACAATGAAAAATCGCCAATTGAAACGGCCATATAAGCGTTATTATTAATGTAGTTGGCTATGCCTAAGTACTTAACAGTGGTAGATAATATAGAGAGATGGCACTAGCAACATTCCACACTTTTTTAAAAGAGATTTTGGATTTGGCCAAAATAAGCTCTACTTTTCAGTGTGACTCATACAAAAGTGATTGTATTATGAAGGACAGGACGTTGTCCCGTGCAAGGAGTTAAAGTGAATTTAAAATAATTTTTTTACATTGTTGTAGAGAGCAAATTCAGGCCCTCATAGATAACCAAAGTGCTTATTACTGCTTCTGCAAGAATAAAAGATTAGACTTGCTACGCAAGGAAGCCCTCAGGTCCGGGCAAATACCAAAATACGATAACAAATGTCGACATCTAAGCAAAGACGAAGTGAAGAGGAAATTGGAGCAAAACAGTTCATACTGCATTCGATTTAAGGTTATTCAGACTCGGCTTTGATTTGTCTTAAATAAGTTCACTTTTCTCTGTTTAGATCTCACCTGGCCCTGAAACATTCGATGATTTGATCTACGGTAGAGTCTCATACGATGTTTCATTGAACGAAGGCGACCCTGTCATTATGAAATCCGATGGTTATCCAACTTACCATTTCGCAAATGTCATTGATGATCACTTCATGGAAATTTCGCATGTGTTGAGGGGAGTCGAATGGCAGATTTCCACAACGAAACACATGTTAATGTACAGGTAAGGAAAGCAATTCAAGATTTACTTACTTCACCTCTAATTACTTACGAAAGGAAAATTTCTTAGAGCTTTTAATTGGGCGCCACC
Organism: Dorcus parallelipipedus; assembly: GCA_958336345.1. Lineage (NCBI taxonomy): Eukaryota > Metazoa > Arthropoda > Insecta > Coleoptera > Lucanidae > Dorcus > Dorcus parallelipipedus. The sequence continues at coordinate 35,773,512 of OY284483.1, read as the reverse complement.
TGTGTATGGCCATCTCCCCTTGTTGTTAAACGCAGACGGAAGCAAGCTGAGTAAAAGGCAAGGTGACATTCACATTTCGCACTTCAGGGAAAGCGGGATTCTCCCCCTGGCCCTCGTTAATTTCATTGCAAGCTCGGGGGGCGGTTTCGAAAAAGACCAGGAGAGAGGTATGAAATCGAGGGTTTACAACTTGGATGAATTAGCAAATCAGGTTGAGTGGTCAAAATCTTGTAGTTTTTTTTTTTTTATTGTAATTGTATTGTGTTGCAGTTTGATGAGAAGAAGATTAATCCATCGAGTGGAAAACTCATGCCCGAGCGCTTGCTCGAATTTAATAGACTCGAAATAGAGAGGCAGCTTCGTGATGGTGATGGTCAAGAGTTAGTAAGGGCAGTTAAGGAAATAGTTGAATCTAAATTCCGTGACAGGTGAATTTGAGCTCCTAATTTTGCACATACTTTTATGGTCGTTGTGTAGATCAGAGGGTGCCTTTCTACAATTGGAGACGGAACATGTAAAGTCAGTGCTGGAATGGTCTGTGAATAGGATCAATCGCTTGAGTGATTTGGTTTCACATGACTTGATGTTCCTGTGGGTTGCTCCCTCTTGTAGTAGCGGAAGGTGTTTTAATCCGAAACAAGTGAACGCAGTCGGAAAACTTCAAGAACTTTTGAGGGAAGCACCCGTGGATTTGAGCAAAGGAAAACTTAATGTTACGCTTCGGGAGTTGGCTAAAGAAAGCGATGTCTCTTTTAGTGAATTCATGAAGCTGTTGAGGAGTGTTTTAAGTGGCTTGAAAGTGAGTTTCAATTATGCGAAATAAATTTAGGTTATAGGTTGTTCTTTATAGGAAGGACCGAGTGTAGGTGAAATGATGGAAATTCTAGGAAAAGAAAACATCTTGCTGCGGCTAAAAATATTTCTGGATAAAAACACGGTGAGCTGAGGTAAATATATTTATTATGTCTGGTAATGTACAAGTTCATTTGTTAACAAAAAAGAAAAACACATTAAAAGTATTCAGTAGATTATCAAGATGTTATCACTTCATCGTATAAAATAATCGTTAACTAAGAGAAGTCTTTCCTTTATGAGAGTATAAATATGAGTCAACTTAAGGCTAATCGTTTATATAAAAAAAAAACGGGTGACGATTATTACATGAATAGAAAATACACATTCACATATTGCTGTGAGAATTCCAAAATGTGATGACTGCAATTCTATATCACAGAAATCGAAGCAGTCTTAAGGTAAAAATAATGCTAGCGAAAGGTCTCGAAGTCGTCTGCTTCGAGCCCTTTTCAGCAATAAAGAATGTTAACAAACTGCTCTTCAGAACCGAAGCTAAACCGTAAATCACTAGGGTTTTTAGGTATGTTTTTTGTAATTTTCAACAAGAAACATTTAATTTTTTGGTCCTCAAATTCTTGTATGGATACATCGGAATGACTATTATATATTTATTTAATAATTTTTTTTTGCTTCCACTTATTCTGGTGATTATGTATCAGGTAATAATCTAAATGTATATCGTTTCTAAACCAACGAATATGTTTTCTTTTTTTTTTTGGTTTAAAGTATTAAGTAGTGCACACTTAGAGAGTGTGTTGTTTAATACTTGCGTGATATTTTTGAAAGTTTTTCCGAAAACTGGGAGATCAATTCTAGAGAGTTCCATTTAAAAACACCGAGCCGATCTTATTCGTTATATGAAAATATGAACACATCGACTATTAGAGAGAAATTTACAAATCTAACTACGTGGAATGCGGGAATCAAAAACGAACTAAAATTAATTAGTCTTACGATCAATTCAGAGTTTCACGACTACAGCTCAGCTAAAACCGCTAAGGTTCTACGTTCACTGTATTCATAGTGCTTAAAAGTCGTTGTTTTGCTTTTTGTATAGCTTGTAGCTTTCTGCTTTAATTAATTAATTTATTGTTTAATTTTTTTCACAAAGGGCGATAATTTTTTTTTTCTGATGGGCGCTTAAGACGCCGTGAAAAAAAAAATTTAACTGAAACGTAAGTGGAAATGTTTTATGTAGTAAAATTGGATCAAATTGTAATATATTATTATTTTTTGAGTACTTCTCATCAATCGGACTCAAATGGAATGAGGTAATTGGTTTGGTCATTTGCATCCTTCGATGATAACCAGAGAGAGGAATTTTTACGGTAAGACGAAAGCACGCATAGTCCAGCTGACTCGAGTCATCGGACCGACTATGCGTGCTTTCGTCAACACGTAAAAATTTCCCTATGTGATGATAACAGACAACAAGTCTTTTTCTGATCCAATTTTGCAAAGTGAACAAAAAAAATTGTGGCTGACATATTCAAATGATCTAAATCTGTTGCGTTTTGGTTTTACTTATTATAAATAATCAGGGAAGGGCAAGATATGAAGAGAGGTTGATTCAAAAACAGTAACTGCAAGCCACAATTAGAAAAAAAAACCTAAAGTGTCGATTTTTTTTGTAATTATCTTTTAAAGATTAAAAAAATTAGATAGAAATCAGTTACCAGATTTAAACCAACTTGAACCAACCATTTAAGAGAGTTAATTTTAATCGACGCACTCATTTGTTTCTTCTTTGTTTATTGCACCCAGCTTTCTTGAGTGCTCCGTTTAAAATTCAGACTGGATTTACACAAATTCTATCATGTCAGGGATTTTTTTTTAATTCCATCGCCTGTGTCATTTTGATTGTCATTTACAGCTACTTATTTTATCGCTATATTTTAGAGCAAATCGTGGAGCTAACGCGTCGCCAATTAATTTCACTTGCAATTGCGTTAAGCAAAATTGAACTCGTCGGCAGTGGCAAAACTGCTACAGTAAGTAAATGAGTGGGTCCGACTGAGCGTGGGTCGATGAATTTTTTGGTTTGTTTCTTGGTCAAGTAGTGGCAGTGAAAAATATTTTTCGGTTTCGGGGGAATCCCAAGTGCAAGTGAATTTAAGCGTCGACTGTAGGCGGAAGTGAAACGAGTATGCATAGAGCATCATCCTATTTCTAATAAGTAAGTAAAAATGAAGAGTATTTACACGTGCAATCTATAAAATTATTGAAACGATATACCTATTGAGTCTATCGCATGCAATAATAGTGTAACACATTGAGAATGTTTAGGCTACGACATACAAAAAGGCATTATACAATGATTATCATAGTTTTTCTAGTACAGTTGTTTTTCTCTAGAGTATAGTCACTTTGTATTTAGTATCTATACAATAAGATAACGTTTTGTTATATATTCAAGAAAACGTTCGTATGTAGGATACTTGTATTGGAGAAAAAGAGAAAAATATATTAAATAACATCATTTGCATAAACATTAAGTAAGTCACGTAGTCTCTCTTTTTTATCTCATATGTGATGTAAAACGAGAATGAACTAGTCGTGTGAACTTCGGAAATGGTAATTTAAAAAAAAACAGTGATTTCAGTTGCATTCCAATTAAAATTTTTTTATAAAGTTTCACTGACGGCCTAGACATACCGCGCGCTAAAATACGCGTCCTTAAAACCCCTAGATTGACGCAGTACTGAAATTAATTTGACCCGCAAAGTAAAACGAGAAAGTTTGATTTTGATTTTCTTAACAAACCCTTGAGAGGGCCAACCGTTATTCGCCAATAATTATTTTTAAATTTAGCGCCACATAAATTGTTATCAACTTGCGGTACTTCATCAATACAATACTCATCCTGTGTCACCAATTCATACTCTTTTTTTCAGTTAGTTATAAAAGAAATTCGAAACAATAAGTTCCAATAAATGGCGCAATTTTTTCCTTTACTGAGGGACTCTACTTTACTGATTAGGCAATGCCTTCATCAGATGTCATGTATTACGTGCACGGCTGTTGCTGTTATTTATTGACTAAAGGGTATTCGAATCACATCTTGCACATTTATTGTTTATATAAGAAGCACCTTCAACAACAAAAGAAAAGTACAAAACAATTATTGAAAACTAAACGATCGTCAACGTGTCATCTCATGTACCATCTACGAAACGAAAAATCGCGTCATCTACTGAGCTTGATTTTGTCCAATTGCAATTGCCGTTTTCATGTAGACCGAGAGATGGCACCAAAATCGCTCCGCATAAAAATAAATAAGCATTAGAGAAAAGAGAAATCTTCTTGATTTTCCTCACATTAAATATGAAACCAAGTTTCACTGTCTGTCAAGAGATGGCGTGACGAAATACTCATCTTGAGTTATTCAAATTCAATTTACTTTTATTACTGGGTTACTGACGACATTTCCCAATCAAAGACGATCTAGTTCATTTTTATTCCAATTGCTGTTTTCCATGAGAGCCAACAGATGGCGTTCATTACAATCTTTTCAAAACTTTCTTCATGTAATATAATTGCTCTTGTTGTTGACTCATAGATGGCATTTAAAAGGACTAATTTCTTTCTTCTAACCGTTGTTTTAGCTGTAGACTTAGAGATGGCGCGTTCACTACAATTTTTGTTGTTGCTTTCTTTTATGTAATACAATTAAAATGAGGATTTTTTTTTGGTTCTTTTTCGTTTTACTATAAAATTATTTCATAATTTTTGAAAAGTGATCCTGCTACTTGATCAACAAAATAAATAATTTACGCTTGCACTTTGTTTTCGAAAGATTAAATTAAATTTCATTATCGGTCAAGAGATGGCGCTCTAAAAATTGTATCAAAATTAGGCTTTGTAAATACGTAAATGAAACAAATTATTGTCTTTGCATTTAAGATCGTATCCAAAACAAAATTTACATGCGCACAGATCGCGTGCTTCCGATAACTTTGATGTTATTCGCAGATTATTTTATTTTTGTGCTCAATTCAACGATAAAGGGCTCTGAAATTGTAAAACAATTGCATTTGCTTCTGATGTTAAACCCATTCTGGAGTAATTAGCTTGTAAAAAAAGGGTGCCATCTGTGAGCGACGAAAGGAAACACTTTAATGACGCAGGATGAATTATTTCCATTGTTTTATTTTCTGTTTTTTATTTTAATCATTCAAACACAAAATTTAAGTTCGCTACGTTTTTATAGATGGCGTTGCTTTCGTTATACGCGAATTACATACTTTCCAGAGAATTTTATTTTTGTTTTTAATTCAATAATGAATAACTATGAAACAATTGCCGTCTAGGAGCGACAAAGAGAAACGCTTAGGCTCCAGCGTTTTATCTTGGACTTTTATTTTGATTCATGGATTATTTTCCAGAGAATTTTATTTTTGTGCTTAATTCAACGATAAAGGACTTTGAAATTGTAAAACGGTTATTGCATTTGCTTCTGATGTTAAACCCATTCTGGAGCAATCAGCTTGTAAAAAAGGGGGCCATCTATGAGCGACAAAAGAAAACAATTTCAATGACACAGCTTAAATTATTTCCATTGGTTTATTTTTTGTTTTTTATTTTAATTATTCAAAAACAAAATTTAATTTCGTTACGTGTCTATAGATGGCGTTGCTCTCGTTATTCGCGAATTACTTTCCAGACAATTTTACTTTTGTTTTTATATCAATATTGAATAACTTTGAAACGATTGTCTAGGAGAGACGCTTTTGAAAGCATTAACTCATTTCCAGTGTTTTATCTTGGGCTTTTATTTTGATTATAAAAAAAAAAAAACTATTGATTAAACAATTTCTGAGTGTTTGCAACAATTAATAAATAAGTACTAAAAAAAATTTAATATTGTGTTATTTAATATTATAGTCTTGTAATTGGATGAAGCAATTCACCGATTTGCATTTCATACGAATAATTTATTACTCTCGTTACAAGTTCATAGATGGCATTGCTTGTAACTGTCATTTAAGTCCATGTAAAGTCCCTAGATAGGTAAAGTATCGCAATTGCCGCCATTTAGAGTAAAACTTAAAGTTTCATTGACTAAATAAATGGCAGCACTTTATGTATTTAGTGACTTTACCTATCTAGGGACTTTAATTACGCGTGAAGTCACTAAATACGTAAAGTACTGCAATTCCTTAAGGCAATGTATATACATATATATTTGACTCAAAGTGGCGGTAATTGCGGTACTTTTTCTATCTACTCTAAGTCCATGGTGCGTATTGCGCCACCTAGCGGATATTCTAAAGTAGTTATATTTCAAAAATTAGTATTTTTATTTGCATTGATTTGTTTTTTGTCTGAACTTTCTAATTTTAAAATATTAAAAGTTAAAAAACAATAAAACAAAAGACAATCAATTTTACAGCACTATACATTAAATAAATTTAAAAAAACTAAAAATTTTGGGCATGTGTCAACAGATGGCGTTGTTGAATGTCTTATAATACAGTCACTAAATAAATACAGTACCGCAATCCATTTGCTTAATGTGTAAGACAAAGAAACCACGTTCTTGCACTAAAATGGCCGACTTTTCTAGTGATTTTCTTTCCGGCAAGTCAAATCAAACTTAATACCTGTCAAATAAAAGGATTAAATACCCAAGTGCGTCGTTAGCGTTAGACATTTAAATTTCCCGCCAATATTTTTGCAATAAATGGCGGCTGATTGCGGTACTGTAATTATGTAGTGACGGTATCTTATAACAATGCAAGTCATTTTTGTTTGTTTTCGTTTCAATTCGAAAGTAAACTATTTGGAAATCGTAAAACAATTGATGCTAGTTTGCCTACGCTAAAAATATCATGGAATAATGACTTTGTAAAATCATTGCCATCTGTGGTCGACGAATGGCGTGTTTTATTTTAACAACTAGAAAGATTTTGTTGATGAAATAAATATCAATCACTTACGAGTAATTGGCAATTAATAAACAGTTCGATTCTCACCCGTTTCGATTAACTGCTCTATACCATTCCCAGAGTATTCTCATCTCGTTTTAACTCCGTGTAATAATAAGAGTTGGAGATACTTTGAGAATAGAAAAAAATCAAGAAGCTTGAGCATGTATTTCTCCGAGTATGGTTTTTAAAAAAGAAAAAAAAAAGATTTCAATTTTTCTCAATGCAATATCCTATATACACATATAATTTATCTAACTTTCTAACACCAGTAACAATTATTAAAAAAGAAATTTTTCAAAAATACTATATTATCCTTAAACTATGTCTTCTATAATTTATTATACGAAATCTAACAACAAACGCATTTGTCGCAACAATATGATGAGTGAGTAACCGGCGTGAAGAGATTTAATAGACAGAGAGATGTTGACGATGCTGATAGGTAAGGAAGAGGTAAAGATATTGCTAGAGGGATAGATCATTGCTTTTAATTTAGAATATTAGTTTTAAAATTTAAATTGAAATCGATTAACAATACTTTCTCTTTTATATTATAGAATAACGTATATTTTTTTATTTAATAAGCGTAGATAAAATCTCTTGAAAAGTTTGTGTGATTTTTCTTTTTTTAAAAAACTCGTGAATCACAGAGAAGTTTTCTTTCTATAAACAGTATACAATTATATCGGGAAAGTATGTAGTATAGGAATCTTGGATTTTTAGGACAAACACCTACGAAATTAAAGGGGAACGACCCTTGTCCTAAAAATCGGAATCAGGTGAAACCAATTTAAACAACTCCTTGGGTTAGATCTTTAATGGCCTGCAGGATTCTTTTAACGTGCCCGACTTTCGTCACGCCCAAATCTTTAAGGTCCCTTCTGGCTAGAGTCAGTAATTCCCTACCTCGAATGTCGTTCCTCACGAAGCTGTCGATGTACTCCGATAGCTGAAGAGTTTCTAGCCAAGTGCCGACTTCCTGGGTGCCCCATGAAGCGACATCGCGGGCAGACTTGCAATTCGTTGGCTGTTGAGAATGCGAGGAGATACTCTTGGTGCGGAATTTCAACCAGAAGAGTCCTTTTCTTTTATGTTCGGACTAGAAAATTAAGAAGTCATTTAATTTTAAATTAACTGAAAGTAGAAACACTCAATTATTTAAATTCTTTAATGGCCGTGGTGGAATCGACATAATTCTACAGAGAAAAGGTAGTTTCCTCCACGGTTTGAGTTTTAATAATTTTCTTACCTGATCTTCTTGCAACGGTTGAAGGAAGACCATATTTCCACTGACCGTCTCATACATAACGCACTTCCTCAACTCCATCTCTATGTTCGCCAAGCTAGCACTCAACTTGTTCTCCAAATCCTCCCTCAGTTTCAGTTTGTGCCCCCTATCATGAAGCAAACAGCAACTCTCTTCGTACAACTGCTTCACGGTGCCTACCAATTTCGTAAACTCGACCCTTAACGAGCGCCCCTCACGTATCTTCCCCCTGGGGTGAATATTCTCCAAGCAAACATCTGTTTTTGTAGCCAACGAATACAGGTCGGTCTCCAAGGAATAACTGATGGCGAGCATTTTGATCCACTTGGTCAATGTGGTGGCGCATTCGATGAAGTTGATCAACAGGTAATGTTCTTCGTCGGAGAACAAGGGGTCCGGCTCGTGGACTACGAGGGGTTTCTCTAGGAAACTAACCGAAGGAGGAGGGCGCTCGTGAACGGGTACGGGACCGCTGAATGAATGCTGGCGGATCTTCTCGAAATTGACCCCCAGGAAGGATTTTTCGTGCATCGGCATGCTTTGGCGAGCGAGACTTTGTCGACCTCGGTCGTGTGATATGGAAAGACGGGGTTTGCTTGGGGCGGCGATGCTTTGTCTTTGTTTTTCTTCCCAAGTCTTCAGGGAGTTTTCCAGGGATTTGTTTCTGCAGAGCATTTGCATGCGGTTCTTGTGGATTATTCTGATGATGCCTGGGGGTTGAAGCCAGGCCTCCCCGTCTACTTGGATAGGAACACCTTCATCTCCTTTTGAGAAAATTATTTGGTAACTTTTACTCTGAGTAAAGCTTAAGTACAGAACGAGCAAACGTCAATCCAATTGGACAGGCCTCGGGAGAATCAACGTCATGTCACCGATTGAATTTATTTTTGATCGCTCTGTGTATTAATGTGAAATTACAATGATGTAATTTTATTTATAAGGACATAGAGTATTTTCGTGTCGGATTTTATACTCTAAGTATGCCGTGGTGTAAAAGAAGAATCTTTAAGCGCAAAAAGTAATTTCCAACACGGTTTGAATTTTTCTTTTAAAAAAACTATACGTTTTAATGATAAAATGACAAAAAAATAAAGGAGTTAATGATATTAAGGAGTTCTTCTGCTATTACACGCAGAAAAATGTGAAATTAAATTAAATTAAATTTCATTATTGGTTAAGAGATGGCGCTCTCAGAATTTATCAAAATTAGGCTTTGTACTTGAATGAAATAATTCATAGAGAAAATTATTGTCCTTGCATTTAAGATGATACCCAAAACAAAGTTTACATGCGTTACACGCGTACAGATGGCGCGCTTCTCATAATTTTGATGTTATTCGTAGATTATTTTATTTTTGTGCTCAATTCAACAATAAAGGACTTTGAAATTCTAAAGCAATCACTTTTGCTTCTGATGTTAAACCTTTTCTAAAGTTATCAGCTTGTAAAAAAAAGGGTGCCATTTATGAGCGGCGAAAGGAAACACTTCCAATGGTGCAGTATGAATTATTACATGAATTTTTTTAATTTTTATTACTAAAAAAATATTTAAGTTCGTTACGTGTTTATGGATGGCGTTGCTCTTGTTATCCTCGAATTAATTTCCAGAGAATTTTATTGTTTCCATGACAACGGGCGCATTTTCCACACCCCACTTGTAAGTAGGACGCTTAGAGTGCGCCCATTGTCATGGAAAAAATGTAAACACAAGACGTTTTAAAACGGAGAAAGACGCGATTATACGTTCAAGACGCTCTAGGAGGTAATGATTCTGAACACACCCCTGGAGTAATCAGTTTGTAAAAAAAGGGGTGCCATCTATGAGCGACGAAAGGAAACACGTTCAATGGAGCAGCATGAAATATTTCCGTCGTTTTATTTTTTGTTTTTTTATTTTCATTATTCAAAAACAAAATTTAATTTCGTTATGTGTTTACAGAGTTGGGAATATTGAAAAACTGCTTTGATTTTTTAACGTGTCTGTTATTAATAATAAGAAGTCTATACATTTGACAGTCCATGAATGTATTACATGTGGTATTACATTAATTAATTCAGTTCATCACACAGACATTACACCGTCTACTGTAATCTGATTTTTTTTTGTTCACTTTTTATACAGGGTGTCGCTAAATTCCATGGACATGGCTTAACCACAGATTCCTAGGCTCAATATAAGATGATTTAGCTCAAATTATCTATATCCAAAAGTGCTTCGTTAAGTCGGTATTCTGCTTCAAAGTTGTTGAAAAAAAAGTTAATTTTTCTTATAACAAAAGAACGCTTGAATTAATTTGGATGATATTTGGTACGATGATCAATAGTAAGGTAAATCACATTTTCAGATGGTTTTAATAATTTGGAGTAGACAGCTAGTGTGAAAAGCAGGGTTACCACAGCACAGATTTCGCAATAACTTTTTTGATGTTATGAAGATAATTTTAGACAATAAGTTTCTAGAAAGAAGCATTCATTAGGAAACTTTTTCGTGTCTTTGTAATTTTTGATACTTCTTACGGTTTAGTCACAAAATAGAAAAATCTAAGTGGCTGCAGCGCCTCTTATTGAAAAAAGTAGTCCATACACGAAGAACAAATACTTTTTATATGGATAATGTTGAGATTCGTCTTACTTTTGTTATTTTACACAGTACAACACTAAATCGTTAAAATTAGACGACGATTATTCTTAATTCATGAAAATATATGAACATAACCTACTTGACAAGTTCTAAATCTAAGAGCTCCTCCAAAATATTCCGAGCTGAGCGAGCGCGATCTTTTTCATCTGATCTTTATTTGTCGAACGCTCCAGATTTGTCAAAGTTACCTCGACTTTTCATTACCGAACGATTCAGAGGTGATTGATGATAAAGATCGCATTGCCGAACTCAGCTTATGGCAGATAATCTCGAACCCAAAACGTCGATCGCATTTGAATTTTCACGTAAAATTTTAATTTACGATAAATTTAGAAATTTCTTTGAATCAAAATAAAGAACAACACGTAATTAAGAGAATTAAAGAATAAAAAGTTCGTAAATATTAACTGCACGTCAATTATCTTGAATTTTATAATAATTAATCTCGAACCCAAAACGCATTCGGAGGGCGTTAACCTCGAACCCAAAATGCATACGGCGGGTGTAAAGCCTAGAATACAATGGATTTACATAAAACATAAGATATAAGACATAAGCCGTAAGAAACACATTTGTATCGTTCTCGTTACGGAGCTATTGTGTTAAGAGCGATTTACACGAACAAGTTTTTCTTTTGAAGCGGCTTTAAAAGTGACGTTAAAAGTATACCTACATGTACAAGTTTTTCTTATAAAGTCTCTTGCTTGTGCAAAACTGCCAACTTTAAACCGAATGTAAGTATGAACATGATAAGAACCAAATAAGAACATAACCTTTGAAAGAGACAGGACAGCCTTTCCACTACTGCATTTTATTTCACAAACAATAGAGACACAAACTTCTAATTGTCGGAATTAAAGGTTTTAATGAATCACACGTTGTAAAGTTAAGTTGGTATATCGAGAAATAGGTAGATTGCGCTTGCGCAAACCGTCAACTTTTACAGAAACTTGTAGAAAATAGCGCTTGTTCCAGTTTTTCTGTAAAAGTTTTTTTGTACAAGTAAACTTTTAAGTAATTAGTTGTTTCTTTCTAATGCATGCAAATATTAGAGAGAGAAAACGTTTAATGTCACTTGCAAAGAAAAACTTGTTCATGTAAATCGCTCTTTACAGCGCACTTCTTTACATAGGTCGAATTACTGTTATGGCTTATGCCTTATGTTTTATGTTTTATGCAAATTCATTGTGTGCTGGCCTTTAGCCTCGAACCCAAAATGCATTGCTCAGATATTCTACATTAAATTTTTTATTTATAATGTAGGTATTTGTGCTCAATCAAAGCCGTCTATATCTTACAAGCCGTGCTGTTACGCTTGGCAACGTCGCATTGATACCCGAAAGTAGTCCTAATCGAACTTGACATCTACAACATAAACCTAATTAATAATTCAGAAAGAATAGTTATTTATTTACCTACAACGAAAAGTCAAGTTTTAAAGTAATTAGGAGCAAGTTGTTTAGCCGAGGCTGTAATTACTTCCAAGTATATATATTTAAAGTCAATTTTCGTTCGAGGTAAATATGAAATTTTCTTTCAAACTAGACGTTTAACGAGTTTAAAATTAAGTACTAGGACTTTAAAGTTCCACTTTTTGTACCATTGAAAATCCGAAAAATGTCACATTGGTATGAAATAAAAGCAAATAAAGGAAAGCGAAAAAGTTTGGTTATCTAGCAGAATTAGGCTTTGTGGACTTACCTTGATTGTTAATATAACATTTAAAACGTTATTTTAGTCACCAATACTATAATAAACAATAATAAACAATAAAATTTGATTGATAAGTACAGAATTACATTACAGAATTATCTCGTACAATTTACGTCAAACTGGTGAAACTCGTGATCAGACTACTTGCTCTGTTGCCAAATTTACAAGTGCATGGCTTGTAAGATATAGACGGCTTTGGCTCAATTCAACGATAAAGGGCTTTGAAATTCTAAAGCAATTGCATTTGCTTCTGATATTAAACCTATTCTGGAGTAATCCGTTTGTAAAAAAAAGGTGCCATCTGTGAGCGACGAAAGGAAACGCTTTCAATGGCGTGGCACGAAATAACTATTTCCGTCGTTTTATTTTTTGTTTTTGTTTTATTTTAATTATTCAGAAACAAAATTTCAATTCGTTACGTGTTTACACAGTTGGGAACACTGAAGTACATTGTAATCACTAATCTCTATAACGCGAACGTCCCATGATTTGTCGAAACTTGATAGTGTCAAAAAGCGTTTATTTCGGTGTTCATGTTTTAGAATGAAACGTCTTTCACGTTTTAGAATATGCAGAATAACAAAACCAGGTGTTCACTTTTAGGGATGTCCATGTTATGGGACGTTCACGTTATAGAGACTACAATGTATGTATTTTCAAAGTAATTTTCGAATTCTATAATTTCGTAACAAAATTTTTCCCATTGGTTATTTTGAAAATTCACAAACTTTACAGTTAATCCAAAAATTTATTTAATTTTAGTTTCGCTGACATCCGCGCATTCAGTAATTTCAATCAAAATCGCATCGCCTATGAAATAACAAAAATTCTCGGCGGGGGTAGACGGGTAATTTAGTTGCGTTTGATCGCGTCGTCGTTTTCGTAGTCCGCGTCCCTTGCATACAATAATTAATTAACAAAATATCGAAGAACGATGAACATTAATACACGTAATAAAATAATTAATCTGCAGTGAAGTGATTGTGATCGTGTGAGTTCCTTAGTGATGTTGAATTTAGTCCTTTGAAAGAAGGCAACCAAATTTGAACAAGAGGAATGCAAGAGATAAAATCATCATCAATCAAAATTATATTTACGATTCGTGTAACTATAGATTTAAATATCAAATCATACTTTTAAATTATTGGAAAAAATTGCTGAATTTTTTTTCCTACTGGATTTGGTGGTTATGAATACAGTAGAAAGCAATAATAGTAGACAAAAACAGTTTCCTGTAATTGTTCTTTCTCAAAGTGGTATTGTTTAAGTACGACTTCACAGATGACATTTTGGAAGCTTTCAAATTTAACAAACTTAAAACTTCTGTAAAATCATTTTAAAATGTCTTTTATAAAATGAAGAAATGAGAGAGAACAATTACAGGAAACTGTTTTTATCTACAATTTTTTGTTTTCGACTGAAAATTGACGGTATGATCATTTTTCTTACCTAATATGTTGATTTGTATACTTTGACATTGAGCTATCCTGTGATGTTGTAAATTAATCAGTCTCGAAGCGGCCATTTGTACTGACCCAAAAACGGCAACCACCTCCAAAATCTTATCATCGAAAGACGGAGCCAAAAAAATATCGCCCTCCTTGGTGCCTCCCCAAAAATTAGTGCCGCCCATGAAACTGAAACACACGTTAAATTAAATTAAAACATAGAAGGCCACGACGACGTTTCGCCTTCAGCACACCTGGGAATGTTCAGAATGACAATACCCTGGAGGCTCGGCAAGGGTATTCTCTGTCCGTCGCACTCCAACTGCACCCTCTGCTCTAAATTTTTGTACGTCTTTTGTAGCCATTGCTTGCTCCCGAGCACCCCGTACCACATGTAATTTTTCGCCCTGGATCGGCACTTTTCCGGGTGCTCTTCGCGCTTGTGGTGAAAATCTAAGGAAATTTTGGCATCGATTCCGATGCCGAAGTAATTGTTCATGACACTGCGTTCGAAGAAGCCTTCGAGGAGGGTTTCATCTGGGTCAATTAACGGACTGACAGCGGCACATAAAGTGTCAGCATTAGCTAGAAGACATTTGCTTATGAAACCAGATCCAGTACTAACGTCTAAAAAATACAATTTATTTTGTAGGGGGTTTATTAACACTGTTCGGCTTTTTTTTTGTGAGTCATCCATGCCCTGTTCTAGCTCTACTGGTGTGAACGATACGAGAAAACGTGTTCGGAGCAAGCCAATGAATGCTAAATCACAGAAACAATTGAAAATAAATGAAAACACAATAATTCAAACTATACCAATCCATAAAAAAAATATATTTTTTTCAATTTCATCAACGTGTGATGATAATATGTGAAACGATGATTTAAATTTGTTATTTTGTTTCTAAACCATTTATTCGAAAATCAAAATGCAAGGAGATTCGTGTATACCCTGTATATTCAAATTCGAAATAAATAAATTTTCGAACAAGTTATCAAGTACGTAATTCACAAATACACAAACAATTGTTTATTGACTTAATTTCTTACTTTTTTTTTAATTAATCTACTACTGCTTGAAAACAATTAAATTTTTTTTTTGTACTTGATTTTCATTATGTTGTAGCAACATATTTATATTACGTAATATTTATGTATAACTAAAACGAAGAGAATTTGTCTCTTCATTACCGCTGTAGTGTATTATCTACTGAATTTAATTTGATATAAATTTACTCGCAATGAAAGAGCGTTAAAAGACGTACACATTGTGCATCTACTGATAGACAAAGAAATAATTGTGCGTGACCTAAACTACAACAGAGCATATTTATTCATAATCATCAAAGAAACACATACTCCGAATATCAACTGCTTTTAACACGACGTACAGGCTGTCTCAACTGAATCAGCAAAATCCTTTGTTAATTGAGAAAACAAAAGAAAAAATATCAGAGAAGTGAAGAAAACGTACTGTCAAATGAAAAAGATATACGGAAACCGATTAGTAAACTAAAAAAAGATAATCAGTGGACGAATAAATAAAAAGAAAAATAAGTATACCTACATATTCGATAAAGAAACCAAACTGAAAATAATAAATCTCGTAATCTGTTAGAAAACAAAAGGAAAATATTAATATGGCGTCATCTCGGTGTCACGGGGAAAAATAGGATCATGTGCGCGTGTGTTCGGTTTTAAGTAGTCGTGCATGACGTGTGTCTTAAAAGGTCAGATCTTAACCAACCTCTGTATTTTTGTACACTTTAAATAAATAATTAACAGATTATGTGCCCAGATCGCGCAGTAATAAACTTGCGATTTCTTTTGTAAAAATGTCTGCCGGCAGTAGTGACTAGTCACTATAAAATACAAGTGGACAAAGTTGATGGACCTGAAGATTGGGCAAAATGGAAATGGCAATTGCCAAAAGAACTGTGGGCCGAAGCATGCAATACTGCCACATACCTTTTGAAACGTACTGGAAAGTCTTCCATTGAAAACAAACCACCCTATGAACTATGGTATGGACGACCAGTAGGAAGCTTAAACCACCTGAGAATATTTGGTACAGAATGTCATGTACAGCCTCAATCAAAAGTAATGAAACTTTTAAAACCGAAACGCTGTAGTCAGAGTGCAACGGTGCCGAGTTAGAGAGAGCGCAACGTGTTGTGGGGTTCCGAAGGACTTCGGAAACATTCCTCCGCCATAAGACTTCATCTCACTCAGTATCTTCTCTCTCTGACTACAGCGTTTCGGTTTTGAGCGTTTCATTACTTTTGATTGAGGTTGTACGTGTGAACAAGAACTTCCGATCGAAGTTTGACGATAAGGCCGTTCGTGGACATCTAGTTGGGTACGTGAATGAAAGGGATGGATTTAAAATCTGGATTCCATCTCAACGGATGGATGTAAAATTCAAGCCTGAAATTGCCTGTCATTTGCGCACCAACAGTGTTGAGTTTAAAGCTGCTTGCGAAGAAACCATGAAACAAAGTCAATATAATCCGACTTCCGACGTGAAGAAAAAGTCAGCCACAATGAAACGACGAAGGGTTTAAGGGAAGAAGAAAAGGAATAACACTGAATCCAGTTTTGGAGGAAGTCAAGTGTCAATTGGAAATGAAGAAATAATAGAAAAACGAAAAAGCAAACGCGAAAAGAAGAAACCAGAATGGAAATTATGTGTACAAGGCAGGACTAGCGAGCAAGTCTAGCGATAAAAATGAGTGGTTGAAGGCCGTTCATGAAGAATTAGAGTCCCTAAGAGAGAATAGTACCTGGATATTAGTTGAGCGTCCAAATGGTGTACAAGTTTTACAGATTCGATGGGTTTTGTGTCAGAAAATTATAGATAATGGAAAAACTCATTTCAAGGTTCGACTGGTGGCCAAAGAATATGTCCAAAAGCATGGAATCGACTATGGAGAAACATTTAGCCCTGTTGCACGTTATGATACCATTCGGACCTTGTTGTCGGTGGCTCTTGCAAAGAAGACGAAGCTCGACCAATTTAACATCATAACAACTTTCTTGAAAGGTGTGCTCCATGTACACATGGAACAACCGGAAGGTTTCGAAGATGGCACTGGACGAGTATGTCTGCTGAAGAAAAGTTTGTACGGTCTAAAACAAGCACCACGTTGCTGGAACAAACGTTTTGTAGAATTCATAAAAAAAATCTGGGTTTAAAAACAATGATGCTGATTCGTGTCTCTTAAAAGATTGATTAATAAGCAGAATGACTGAGAAATTCAAAGAAAACGTGAATAATGAGTATAGGAAATGTAAGAAATAACGAAAATTTCATCAGCCAATTCAATTAAGTGAAACACTCTGTACGTAAAACCAATTTGTGTAAGTTGCGTCTTGTGTTTTTTTTTTAAATATACTATAAGGTGATGTTCAGAGTAGTTAAAGATAGGAAACCAATTGCGTCATCAAGAAAAGGTGCACCAGAAACGTTAGAACGAAAAAGAAAACCTCGCTTACTTGGCCATGCAGGAAGACGAACTAGTGGATTTATAATCGGAAGCTTTCTTTTCTCCTGCTCGTCCTTTTTCGGTTCTTTCTTTTCAAATTCGGAGTAAAACTTCGAGGTTGCCGCTGCCGCTTGTAAGGCAGCCGCCTCGTTTGGGGTTAGCATGCTACAACAAGAGATTCTCCTGGTCGCAGCAGGCGAACACGTTAGAAAATGCTCGTTATCGATACCCAGCAGGTTCGAATTTGAACTGTTATTGCTCGTTGTCACTTCGCTGGTGGATAGTTTCTCCGCTTTGGCCAGAACGTTCCTCAGATCATACTCAGACCCCATTTCGATTTCGACGCTGAGCTTTTCGATTCTTTCACATCTGATCTGCTCGTTGAGGTCTGGAGACGGTGGTTCGACGATGACGCTAACCTGCGGGAACTTCTGCCCGGCTTCCTGTTGCACATCCGCCGTCTCTTTCAAATTGGAAAGTTCTTTCTCGAGCTTATTTAAGCTTGTCCTCGAGTCCTTCAAGCTGCCCTCGCTCTCCTCGGTGAGCGTGCTCTGGCGATTCACGTTGGTCTCCGTCTTGGAGAGTTTCGTTGATGGTCTTACCCGCTTAAATGATTTCCTCGCTATGTCACTACCATCTATGAAATGCGCTAGACTACAATACTTAGGTTCTGATTCGTACGCGTTCTCTAGTAACATGTGCTGAGACATAAAGGCACGGTTTTCAAATCCGAATTGGGTGTCCTCCTCTATTTTGCTACGCGAACTACGTCTTATTCTATCTATGGAATCACGCCGTAAACTCTTTCGTCTTTCCGACTTTCCATCTTTCATTCCGTCGCCACTAAATTCATTGGTGAACAAAGTCGTATCGTCCGTGTACGTGTTCTCCATACTATCATATCCACACAAGTCATTTCCAATCATGGAACTAATATCATCCATCAGTGATTCCCCATGCAGAGCCTCTGAGTTTGGATACGTGTCGGTTTCCGGTGAATCTATATGCCCAATGTGGCCGTTCACGTCTTCACCATCGCTGTTCTTCCTCGGGCAAAACGACTTGGGGTCTGCCACTTCAGAAATTATGCTAATCTCCTCGTTGGATATGGCGGAGATGATGCTACTACACTCTTTGTCTTCATCTCCGGCCTTTTCTAGTTCTGTCTCTTCTTTCTGCTCGCTGAAATCCTTTGTACTTTCCAGTCGTTGTTTCTCATCTTCGTCTTTGGCTTCTTTTGGAAGCTCGTCGTCATCCGTCGTCGTTATGATTGTGATGACTTCGTTGCTTATGCTTTCCTTTATCTCGATGGATTTGAGAGTGTCGCAGGTCGCGATCAATATCTTCTCTGTGATGTCTTCCTTCGTTTCGTAACTGAAATTTAAGACGTATCTTTAATTTTTTACAGACACTGTTAGTATTAGTTCTTTTTCTCTAAATAAATAAAGAAACTTCACCGATGTGTTTAAATTGTTCCTCATTCGAAATTTACAAAAAAGAATCGGGAAATTACTTTAGAATTGAATTATTGTTAATCCATTTTGTTCTGTGCCTCCCAAAGTGTTAACTTCTAATTCCAACACGGTATATAATTTCGTTTTATCCACCAACCCTTTTGTGCAAGGTTTTCGCGTATAAACCTCATTATCGCTTTACTTTCGTGTATAAACGATACACGAGGGAGAAAGCAATTTAATTCTTTAATATTCTGTTTCTAACATGTTACCAAATTTAATTTTCATCGTTTTATTGCTAACAAGGGAAAGCCCCTTTTGAAGGACGATGTTTTAATCAATAGAGAAGTTCCTAAATGTTTACCATATTCTGATATATCAGATGTTTAAAGGATTTTTAAATTTCTCACCTCTGTTGAATCTGACTTGGTCGTCTGCTATCTGCAAAATCCGGTGGTACTGGTAAATCCAAGAACTCCGCATCCTCACAGGTCGATTCTCTTCGTAAATCCGGCATGGGAGACAGGTTTGCCAACCTCGCCGTTAGAACAGAGCTATTACTACTGGGAGTTGGGCAAGAGCTTGCGACAGAACTCGGGGATGATTCAGCAGTGGTGGTGGCGACCTTCAGCGAATCCATTTTCTGCGTACAATCTTTATCCAAATCGGTGGTTAGCGAAATCTTCACAGTCGGTAGAGCAGCAACAGCTTGCCTGGTTCGTTCATCCACAGCCTGCTCAGTGTGTTCAACCAGATTTCTAACAGCACGTTTTAAACTGTTGGCACGCATTATCAGTGCATCCTTTTCTCGTTCAACAAACCTCGAGGTCCTCCTGTGCTTTCTGAAATTAAAGTTACTCAGGTCCTTCTCCGTCTTCGATTTTTCGTAGGACATTTCGCTCTCGGTGTCCTCTTTATGATATGAGGTCTTCGACGTCTCCTCCTCATCGAACTCTATTCGCATCGCGTCGAACTGTTCACTAGTTAAAGTTTGCAATAATAAATCTAATTTTTGCTGTAAAATATCACATTTTTTACTTAATTGTTCATCACCTTTCGTGAGCGAGCTCTCGGACACTTGCGTCACAAAGTCTTTCACCGTTTCGCAGAGTCTCTTAGCCGAGCTTAATACGACCGACGTTTCGTCCGATTGCAAGATGTTCTGCAGGTGCGTCACTAGGTTGTCTTCGTACTGAATGATCTGAGAGTGTAATTGACCGTCGAACTGACCCGGCACGAGGGATAATTTCGGCATTGCTATCGTGCGTTCGAACGTCATTATGCTCCAGCGGTCCAGGATTTTCGTGCTGGCTTTTTCGTACTTCTCTAGCAACTGGGGTAGGTGGGTGTCGTCGTCGCACGATGCTCCCCAGCCCAAGACGCGGGCTAGGTCGTTTCCGGTTCCTAGAGGTAACACTGCTACTTGGCACTGCTTCTGAAATCATTAAATTACCATCACCCTGTATATTAGCGAGAACAAATTAATTTATAATTGGAGTAAGCCCGTGAATGTTGTACTGAGTCACATCAAATTTATATAATTTTAAAATGTTTGACTTGGAATATAAAATAGGAAGTTATTTGAAAGTGCGGAAATATTTTAAAAAATACTCAATTTACGATAGTTAAAAGAGAACGAGAAACAATAAATTTGTACCAAATTCGACCTTATTAATTAAGAGGGCTAATTTAAAATTAATTAAGGGGGGGTAATTTAAAATTTGCCGCCAAAAACTCTCAATATCATTGGCTGTTCGAGATCCAGATTCACACTTCATTTTTAATAAAAAAATTACGTCTAATAATTCATAATTCATAATGGCGGTTTCTATTAGTTTTAAAATTGTATATCAATTGTATATAGCAATCATTTCTCTGAAGATAGTAACAGATCACTCTAGTGTGGCTCGCTCTACGAAACAGAAAAGTGACTCTGAACTAAGAACGCGGACTTTGTCCTTTACTATTTAAACTAACTAGGAAGTCATGTCTTAACAACTCGGTAGAAAAGTCAAGGCCTACTCTAATTAACATTTAACTTGATTTTTGTGATATTTATGAAGCAACTCTATCATTCAAGCGTCCAATCTTAAAGTACCTAAATAACTTTATGCATGCAGTATAAAGAAAAAAAAATTAATGGAATTTCTTAGGAAAACCTGAGTCCGTTAACTACTTCATTTTCTGAGCGATTTAGGTGGAAATGTGCGAGTTTAATCAGAGGCGATGTGGCATCGACACCCCCCCGGGAGGGAAGTATCAGAGTCTCTCGTCGAGTATATGTTTTCTAGTTTCAAGCCCGGGGATAAAAGGGGTTTCGGTTAACCGAATTACCGAGCAACATAATCATCATTTCGATCCTTTAATGTTCCTGCTTAATGGCAATTATAAATTTTCCTGGACTCTGCGCGTCGCCATAAAATTTCCCAAAACATAATTTGATACGATCAAATGAGCAAACGCATTACAGAATTATTAAATTTATAATGATTAATATTTCATGGCCATTAAGTAGAAGTTCTGGTAGTTAAATACGATTTGATCAAATGAAAAACGAATGAGAGTTGGCGAGGCAATCAAACACGCATGTGTGCATTTACTTCATCGGGCGTTAGTTTTGACGTTTCTATTCGAACTTAACTTTAATTTGAAATTAAAACATACAAGGCAAGAAATACGTTTTATTTAGAAAGAAATTTAAGCGAAATGTAAGTGTAAAATGACCACTGACTGCATTCAGATACTCTACTCAGAACAACTGCGTGTTATTTATGTCACAATTGGTTTGACTTTAGTATATATTAATATGAAGAGCAGCTGACTGCTATAAAACTTTCCAACTATAAAATTGCAACTTATTTTTGCCGCAATGAATCGCAACATGGAGGATCTGCGATCCTCATTAAGAATACTCTAAAGTATAAATTAATTTCCAAAGAAGACATCTTTTCAGAAGCTTACCATTTCGAAAGCTGTGGCTTGACGGTAAAATTGGAAACTTTCAAGTTATGCATTGTGACTGTCTACAGATGTCCAACAAGTAACTACACGATATTTTTAAAGAAATTATCATCAGTACTTGACTTAATCAGTAAACAATGTGAGTGCTTTGTGTTATGTGGTGATTTCAACGTAGATGCGCTTACTCACTCCCAAAATAGAAAATTACTGGAGGATATATTTAATTGTTATCAAATGGCAGCTTTAGTCCAATTTCCTACCCGAATATGTACTAATAAGAACGGACAAACGTCCTTAACAGCAATTGATTACGTCGCAACAAATTGTATAAATGCTATATCGGGTTACGAAGTCCTTGATTGTAATTTCGGAGATCATTTTACTCAGAGTCTAAATATTCGTGTTCCGGGTTCAATAGTAGGTCTCCCAAAAAAGCAAATTGTAAACACAAGACAACTAAACGAACCAAACTTCCAAACACTAGAATTTTATTTACAGCATGAATCTTGGCAAGACATTTATGCCAAAAGTACCGTGAACGAATGCTATGATAGTTTCATGGACACACTTCTCCACTATTTCAATATGGCTTGTCCTAAGATAACAAAAAAATTGCCCCTGGAGGTTCAGGTAAAAATTGGATAACATATGATGTAACTCGTTCTAGCGAACGATTAAAAAACCTACATTGTCTGTTAAAAATTTCGAACGATGAAGCTTTGAGATTGCAATATCGTGATTTGAAACGTGAACATAGGGGGATTGTGAACGATGCCAAAAGTTTTTACTTCAACCAAACCCTGAAAGACTCTCCAAATATAATTAAATCAGTGTGGAAAACAGTAAATAATATATTGGGAAGAGATGAAAAACAGACCTCAATTGTCTTAAGAAAGGAAGACTATGAAATTGCAGACGTAGTGGATGTTACCAACGAATTCGCCAATTATTTTACAAAAAAAGTTGCTGGAGACATTACGTCATGCTTTGGTTCCGAAACAGAAACATGCTGCACTACATCGAGAATCAACAGAATGTCAATGTTTATTACGCCAGTTCACCCACAAGAGGTTGCTTCTGCTATAAACAAACTACGAAACAAGTCTGCTCCGGGTATGGATGAGGTTTGTGTCGATGTGTTGAAATGTGTTAAGGAGTACATTGTTGCCCCTCTAACTTATGTGTTCAATATGTCCATTAAAGATGGCATATTTCCAAGAGCATTAAAAAATGCCAGAGTTGTGCCGATAAAAAAATGTGATAAGCTGGACCCATCAGATGTAACTAGCTACAGACCGATAACAATTGTAAACAGTATTTCTAAAATTTTTGAAAAATTATTTTACGATAAATTAATCAATTTCTTAACTGTGAATGAATTGTTATATAATGGTCAATATGGCTTTAGACAGGGCAAGTCAACTCAGGACGCGACAATTGCACTACTTGATGTAGTAAATAAAGGTATCGATCAAGATAAATTCGTAGTTGGCCTATTTTTTGACCTGTCAAAGGCCTTTGACAGTTTAAATTTTCGTATTATACATCAGAAATTGGAGGGCGTGGGAATAAGGCGCCCAGCGTTGGACTGGTTACACAGTTTCTTGACGGGTCGGAAGTTACAGGTAAAATTACAAAATACGTCTTCTAAAGTTTTTGATGTTACTATGGGTGTACCACAAGGCTTATAATGGTCAATATGGCTTTAGACAGGGCAAGTCAACTCAGGACGCGACAATTGCACTACTTGATGTAGTAAATAAAGGTATCGATCAAGATAAATTCGTAGTTGGCCTATTTTTTGACCTGTCAAAGGCCTTTGACAGTTTAAATTTTCGTATTATACATCAGAAATTGGAGGGCGTGGGAATAAGGCGCCCAGCGTTGGACTGGTTACACAGTTTCTTGACGGGTCGGAAGTTACAGGTAAAATTACAAAATACGTCTTCTAAAGTTTTTGATGTTACTATGGGTGTACCACAAGGCTTATAATGGTCAATATGGCTTTAGACAGGGCAAGTCAACTCAGGACGCGACAATTGCACTACTTGATGTAGTAAATAAAGGTATCGATCAAGATAAATTCGTAGTTGGCCTATTTTTTGACCTGTCAAAGGCCTTTGACAGTTTAAATTTTCGTATTATACATCAGAAATTGGAGGGCGTGGGAATAAGGCGCCCAGCGTTGGACTGGTTACACAGTTTCTTGACGGGTCGGAAGTTACAGGTAAAATTACAAAATACGTCTTCTAAAGTTTTTGATGTTACTATGGGTGTACCACAAGGCTCTGTTCTAGGGCCACTTATTTTCACGCTGTTCATTAATGACCTTCCACAATCGCTCACTGAAAGAAATGTAATTTTGTACGCTGATGATATCTCGGTTGTGATACTAGGCGATTCTCTAAAGGAAATTCAAGACAAAATATCACTAACATTCAAAGAACTCCAACGTTGGTGTAATTCAAACCGCCTCATTTTAAATACCAACAAAACTGTCTCAATAAATTTCTATAATAGAAAGTCTGTTTTAACTACATGTGAACTTAAATTTAACGACACGAAATTGATTACAAGTGACCACATCAAGTATCTGGGAACAATAATCGATAAAAACTTAAATTGGCTCAATAACACTGAACTTATATGTAAAAGTCTTAGTAAGTCTTATTTCGCACTCCTTAAACTAAAGCCATATATGTCAACTTCTAATTTGTTAAATATATATTACAGTATATTTTTCCCACATTTGCAGTACAGTATTCTATATTGGGGAATGACCTCTCATGTTAACCGTATCCTTTTATTACAGAAACGTGTAGTAAGACTTATTTTCGACTTAAAACCTTATGACTCTTGTAAGCCGCTTTTTAAACGTAACAAAATTTTGACAGTTCCATGTATCTATATTTATAAAGCAGCAATGTATGTGAGAAAAACGTTAGCAGCTTCAAACCGCTATCTGAAAACCATGATTACTACACACGGCATTCATCAGTCCTCAAGTATGATAGGCATGACTCCTCTTTGTACGAGAAGGGTCCCATGTACGCTTGTACAAAAATATATAATGCCATTCCTGCTGCTCTGAAGGAGAAAAGTGATGCATCTTTTGGCCATAATTTAAAAGATTTCCTGTGCGAGAAAGGGTACTATAGCGTATTAGATTTTCTTAGACAATAGGTTAGACTAATGCTATTACTAGGTTTTTTCAATGTTGTTTCTTTTTGACGAAGGTTTTTGTCTTACTTTTTATTTTTATTGTGACTCATCACACCCGTTTTTGTAAATGGCTGAAGTGATAATAAAATTTGATTTGATTTGATTTGATTTGATATGACGTCATGCGAGACATGAATTCCAACGCCTACTCTAATTCGTTTTTATATTGATCACATTGTGAAAAATTACATATGATTCATGTCTTAGCTAATATCACCTGTACTAATATATTTCGCTGTCACTTTGACATTTTGAATTTAAAATTATTTCCTTTAATTTTATATTAATTCTAACTCAAATAATAAACTGCTAATTAATTAAACATTTGCTATAAATCGATGTTACTCTAAAATAATTGGGTTTTTGCATACACGTGTTACTTTTAATTTTTAGGTTAGAAGTCTTGTTTACCTTAATAAATGGGGTTTGTTCTAACCAAAGACATGAGTTCTTTTTCTTTTACATGGCCACTCGAATTCTAAATTTTATTAAATTATATATCTTTCAAAATTGTACCGTGCGATCAAAAAAGTTGCGGTTTTTTAGATAATGTATGAAATTTCTTTTTTTGATAAAATTTTTGCATAAAATTTAAATTGTATAATCTATTAGTCGTTTTTTTTTTTTGAATACTTACATGCATGTCTAACTTGTCAATCTCCGATAGCACCCAGCCAACGGATCCGTCACCACTACAAACTAATATTCGGAATGGATCGAAGTGTCTAAAAAGCCGAAGGCCTAATCTGGGTCCCGTAGAAATGAGATCAAAAACTTGCGCCGGATTCAGCAGTTGCTTGAACCTTCTTAAAAATTTTACTCCTTGATTATCACCTGCAAGAAAACAAATCTTATCGAGTTACTTCCTTAAATTTATTCAAAATTCAATTTCGCCACGTTAATACACGTCTTGGTGCAGAAGTACAATACGATCGAAATAAAGTTTGCCACGAAACTAACTTATATAAAAAGTTGTGTTGGCAACAGTGGCGTCGCTTATTCTTTTCGATCAGAATTTGACATTTAACGATTTAAGGTTATGTTTAATACATCTTATAACTTTTCCCCAATTCGAGAGTAACTTTGGATAATGAATATTTTATGTTTCGTGTCACACATTTTTCACAATTATAAATAAAGTTTCATTGTTTGTTGCGACGCGACGGCGGGTTAGAAGTTACTTAAAAAAAAATCAATCTCAAGTATAAAACGTCGATAAAACAGAAAACGACAATCGATTATTTATAGTTGTGCTACCAACATATTTTTTTTAAGTCAGTTCAGTGTCATGGCAAACTAGGTAACACGAAGTAAGATATCTCTGTGTTCAGATCTACTTAATTAGCGCTTGTGATTCTTGCTTTATCACCTCAACCCTTCGATTTCGATTTCACCTAAGCCAGCAGTTATCCGCTTACCCGTCCGGACACAATACGGCACGGATCGTTGGATCGGAAGATCCCTTCCTGAATTATGCATTTCCGCCTGTGACCGGCGATAAAATTTCCATAATCTCTGTAAGCAGGTTCTTAGCAAAATATTTGGAAAAGCTACCCGACGATTCCAGTAATAAGAGCGCAATTTTGTTGGTCGTGTTAACACGAGCTGACGAAGCTCTCTTTTGTTTTATTAATTTTCAAGTTAATTAACAATTCATGTACGATAGTGTTTCAGTCGAAAAATAAATTATCTACTTTACGTTTATAATGAACTTATTTTAGGTTTCGGTTGATCACTAATGTTTTAGACTCTCGAAATTCTCTTTTGTTTTGTTAATTTGCCTTTGGTAATTTTTATAACAGTTGGGAACACTGTAGTTCTCACATCAAAGTTACTGTGCGTTAGAGTTAGAGGTGCTGGCTGGCTAGGTGGTGGCTGGCTATTGTTCGCATGTAGCGAACTTCGACGTCCATTTTCGAAACGAACACGCTTTGCATATGACGGTTGAATATTAAGTTACGTTTCCTGTGTTGATGCTTTGGAGTTGAGATCGCCCTTAGATAAGGGATTTTCCCTTTCAGTTTTCAGTTTCCAACGCTTTCGAAGCGGTTAAGTTATGTGCTTCCCGTGAGCCTACACGCCACACGTTTTCTTCGTTTAGCGCAACTGACCTTGGGGTAAGTTTTACTCGAACCAGCTTCCTTCTCATTTTCGAATTTCTTTTATATCTGTGATTTTTCTTTTAGTACATTGTGTTGGGGAAGTTTTGAGGGTTAGAATCACCCCCTTGTTCGAGTTGTGGGGCGGTTTGGTTCCTTCCGAACGAGTTTTCCTGTTGATACTGTTACGGTAATATTTGAAGTAACATGAAATTAGGGACGTAGCTTAATATAACAAAACATTTATTATGAACTAATAATTTACAAGAGTTACAATTTACTTACATCGTGTATTGCACTAAAAGACAACTAGTCTACATGACACTCTGAAGAGATTGGTTCTAATACTCTTCCTAGCGTTTGCTCTTGCGGCTTTTTATAGGGGTTTTGTGACGTCAATTGTTGCCTTGAAGTTTGTACATACATGTAATTCCTGTAGATGAATCATAGTTTTTGCACACGACCCTCTGTGCAGGTGGTCCGTTTCCTGCAGCTGCATCTCGGATGAGTCATACGTTACATAATTTCGACGAAGGCAACTTTTGTTTATGTTATCTCTCCATGTTTACGTTATAGCCGACTGCATTTTCGCTATACATCTTTGTTGGTGCTCTTATCTTAGTTACAATACCATCGGATCTCCAGAGCCTTTCTACTATAACATCGTGTTGGCAGAGTAGGACCCTGTTAGAAGCTGCCGAATCGCTTAAGGTACGCTCCGAGGGCTACACCCCTTTCCGAGGCCGAATACATTGCAGAATTGGTGGAGAACGTCTGGGTATTGTACGTTTTTACCTGACGCAGGCTTCTGAACCCGTGTTTAGATATATCTTCAAGATAGGTTTTTTGCGAACTATCGTCTTGAGGACAACGTTGTGTATTCGTCTTGTAAACCAAACAGGATATCCTAGCCGGTGATTACGCGTCTAATTTCGCGATTTACTTGCATTTCACTGTTTGAGCGGACTGTCACGGTTACTGACGTACTGTTTTTCTTCGGCAAATTCTCTTTTAGTGACGCCAGTTACTGGATTGTTTTTAGGATTCTTTTGGTGTGTTAATAAACGACCGTACCACCGTTTCTTGTGTTTTATCTGAATTTTTGATTACGATACAGGATGGCTGTCAATTTTATCATTCTACAGGGTGACCGTCAATCGTACAGGGTGGATCAATTTCGATGTCTCTTATGGACATCTCTGTAACTATAAGAGATAGAAAAAAACTAGTGGGTAAGTCTTGATCTCTTTTTTAGAGATAAAGTCAATGGACTAAACAAAAATTGGCCATCTTCTTTTGTTTTCGAGTTATAATAAGCCAAAATTCAGATTTTCGACTTTTCGTCAATCAGTCATATCTCGTTTATTTTTGCAGATATTAAAAAACTGTTTTGACTTTATTAGGACACTTTTTGGAATACAATTCAGTGGTGTGGTAGGTTTTTGGATATTTAATTAAATTTTCGAGTTATAGCATAAAGTTATATTTTTTTAAATGGAAATCGTAGTAGGCAATGTCATCATTAAATAGAGATTTTTTTTCTGTTTTCAAAAATATATACTTTATTGGGTTTACTTCTTACAGTTAATAGAATAAAACGCCTTTTTTATTATTTTTTGATGCATTCTTTTCTTAGTAGGCTAGTTTCATCAAAAGCCGACAATTTTCTTTTGTTTTTATTAAATATCAACAAAGATTTGATGATTGCGTAGCACAGGAGTGAGAGGTATTGCGATGAACATAAGCTAGCGCCGATAGAGCTGGGTTGGGTTACAACATGAGTTGGCTGCGTATTTTAGCGCGGCAGTATTTAAATTGTGATTTTATTTTGATATTATTTTCAGGGTTTTAAGTTATTTATTGTGATATATCAAGAGTTGTGTTTATTATCTACTTACATTTCAATATTCTTTAACTTTTTCTGCAATAATTTGTTATTTTTAAGATGTTTTTAATTTATACATATAATTTAGTTCATTATCCCATGAAATGCATATTTGATCGAAAGAAATGCGTTTTAAACTTAAATATTAAATGAAGTTACATAATTTCGAATTTGACCCAAACCACATGGTATCGGTATTGTTGTAATCTTTGTGATTCTTACACAGGATGCTCGTTCTTATCTTTCTTTTTCTTTATGCGGTTGCAATTGTCAAAATATTTGAACAAGAGTTGATATTTAATAAAAACAAACAAAAAAATTGTCGGCCTTTGTTGAAACCAGCCTACTAAGAATAGAATGCACCCAAGAATAATAAAAAAGCCGTTTTATTCTATTAATTGTAACAAATGAACCCAACAAAGTGTATATTTTTGAAAACAGAAAAAAAAATCTCTATTTAACGGTGGCATTGCCTACTATGATTTCCATTTAAAAAAATATAACTTTATGTTATAACTCGAAAATTTCTCGTTATGTTATAACTCGAAAATGTCAAAACAGTTTTTTAATATCTATAAAAATAAACGAGATATGCGCAATTGACGAAAAGTCGAAAATGTCAATTTTTGCTTTTAATTCGAAAACAAAAGAAGGCAGCCAATTTTTGTTTACACTATTGACTTTATCTCTAAAAAAAGAGATCGAGACTTGACTAGTTTTTTTCTATCTCTTATAGTTACAGAGATGCCCATAAGAGACATCGAAATTGATCCACCCTGTACATGTTATGCGGGTACAAATCTGAGGGAATTTCAATTTTTTCAACACGATGAGTAGTTCTAGCGGTATCAAGAGTTTTATTAACCTACTTGGATAATTTTACGCTAGGTGGCACCCTCTTTACATCCCAGTGTTGCCACCTGCCTAGCGTATCCTGCCGCTACCGTGATCCGATAATTCCGCTACATTAAAAAAAAACTGCTACGATAAGAGTTTTCTGTAATGGTAAACACAATGCATGTTGCTGTATGTTAAGTTCTATAATTCTAGTTTCCTATTTATGATTTAAAGTGTGGTACATTGAAGACGCTGATACGATTTTTCCATAGTTCTATTTACGTTATTCCGTCGACTTAGGCTGCGTTGTATAACAGGTTTAAGCCAGGGTTAAAGTTAATCCTAAGTTAGAATGTGACACACATAATGCTATACATTACAAGTATCACATTCTAACTTAGGATTAACTTTAACCCTGGCTCAAACCTTTTATACAACACAGCCTTAGAGTATAGATTTTTGGTCTACACTGAACGTGAAATGAAATGACATTATCGAAATAATTTTATTTTATAATTTATTAGAACAATCGTTCGTTGTTGGCATTCTATAAACATACATATATGGAGTCTTTATCCGATTTTTATAAACATACTAAAAATGTTTTGTTTTTAATTGAATTCGTAGAACGTTAATATAAATTAAAGTATACCAATGGTGGTCTCCCAATCAGATTCCGCTACTTTAAAGAAAAAATGGTGTTTCCGCCGCTACAAGGGGTAAAAAACCGCTACAGTAGCGGAATTCCGCTACGGGTGGCAACACTGTTACATCCAGACTTCAGCCACCAACAATCTATTTGTAGTCCACTCCGTCTCCACTGAGCTGTGCATATTTCCAAGTAGAGTTTTTAACATCGATGATTTCCCGTGGCGTTCATTGCCCCACGCGGCTTGACTTTACCGCATCAATGTTGCCACCGTATTTCTTTTAGCCTTTTTAATTCATCTATCTAGTTTGTTAGTGCTGTCAGATGTTACTTTTGTACTTTTATTAAATAAATGACGGGTTTCGTGTAAGACTTCGCTGTTCGGGAACTGCAATCGCACCGCACATTTTACCTACAGCTTATGGGGTAGGCATATTTTTAAAGTTACGATTTATTACGAATCGTAGGTTTACATTACAAGATAAAGAAACACACGTCGAATATTACTTGGTAGGACCGACATAAATAACACATGAATTCCGACGGTGGAAAGAATCACCTAAAATGTGTCTCCGCAGATATTTCAAACTCGACGAAATCCGCGCTCAAACTGGGTCAAACTACATCGAACAATGGCTGTGCTGATATGTCTTCGTTTACGTACAAAAACCTTGTTTATGTGAAAAGTCGTTTCGCGCGAGTGTCCTCTGCTTTAGATTTATCTCCCTTTTTCATCATAAACCCAATTACATGTGTACTGTGAAGTCGAAACTTTCATTTCACAAAGCCAATTGCAGTTGCTTATTTCTGTGCCATCAGGGCCGAAGAGTAATTAATAATATTCATTGAAAAAATGGGAACAATTAACTTAATTAGCGTGCCACTTGCACCTTAAGCTCACAAAGACGAATTCTCCCTAATTAATCAACCTCACGCCCCCTCACCATAAAGGGCAGCCGTAAAAGAAATTTATCACCCGAGATTTTACCTTGCCCAAAAAAAGGGAAGCGGCATATATTTCAGGCTTTTGAATAGCGTGCAGAAATTATACTCATTAATTAGTCCTTTTGTTTACTTACGATTCGCTTTGATGTTATTAAAAAAAAATCTGACCTGACTTAGAATTGACGAAAACCAAAAGGGGCGACGAAGCTTGGGGACGAACGCACTCCCAGGCTTCGTCCTGAATGGAATGCAGCGACGTGGGGGGAACGACACTGACCCTCGCGGGTCCTAGGGGACAAGCTGGAGGCAGATTAGGTCTGCACTGCGTGTGCACGGTGGCGCGACACCACAGACATCTCCAGTCCTGCAACCTGGAATGGGATTATTTTATTAGATTGCCTTGCGCCGGGTCGTAAATCTCGTGGTTACCTTAAAACAGAACCGCACGTTTTATCACAAACGGCGCATTTCGCCGAAACGGGGAGGTTCCCTTCCATCCACTGATGGGGCATCGTAATGTTCTGCAAACAAAAAAAAAGATTGCGATGATGATTGATTACATTGACCTCAAAACTTTCTCGTCCAACTATATACAAAAGAAAACAAACGCTTATTAAGTTCATAGGTGAAAGAGTTTCGAGCGGCGGGTAATATCAACCCACGCAATGAAATTACATCATTTAGGATGTACTTCACCCCAAGTACATTATTAAAGGCAAGTCTGCTTGAAATGAAGTTTACGATACACACCCGAAGACTTTCGGAGCCATGTCTACACATGAACTGCCATGATCTAGACGTTATAAGTAGTTTCAGTTCGGAGCTTATACTTATTAAGTATGTGCAAATGCTTGAAGGCATGTTCCGCTTCGGTACAGTTTAACGAACTAACTTAAACACTTGAAGAATCGAATTGTTGGAGCTATTTCGGTTATTTAATTTTCACAAAAACTTTGTGAGTGGCTAAGTGAGATTATTCCAGGTAAGTTGCGGGAGTAAGTAGGATATTGTTTTAAATTACAACTAATGCTAGTTACGTATTCCAGAGTTCTATCCTCAAACCTTCATTGCTACGGCAGAGGCCTTTTTACATGTGATATCGAGGAATGGAAGGCTAGTTAAGGCACAAATTGTATATCATCTTTTGAAGAAACCGAATCATCGGAAGTTCTCTCTTAGATGTTGAATTGTTCTCTCCAAGCTCTCTATGAAAACCTCTAAAGAGTCCCGTGGAGACCAGAATCTCTGGTTTTGTAGTATAATGACCTACCTACTAGGTTACCACGATCACCTAAGACAGAAGAAAATATTGCTGTCGTTTAACTGGAACTGTGATCAAGTAAAACGGTAGCAGTTCCTTAGCAACTTGGTAAGAGTTGCAATCTCGACAATGCTCGGTAGTAGCAGGGTTATGCCACCTCGGCAATGTACGGAAGTTGTAATTTGCAGTTACGGTTAGAATGACCCCATTATAGAGGGGGGCATTTGTTCTTTCTTAAACATTTGGAGGTGTAGGTATATCATTCTTTGCGTTTCTAAGTGAGCAGGCGAAAGTTTTGTAATCGTCATAGCTAACAAGGAGGGTTATTTACAATCCCCTTTCCTTTCAAGTTACATTTCCTTAATATTGGCCTAAGATCTTATGGAGTAGAACTTGGTTTGGACTTACCCCATCAGCATCTTCGACAATATCCTTGCCAACCGACGCAAGAGTGGTCCACTTGCAATTGTTGATCGCCTTGGCGGCGCATCGTTTGTGAACTTTGCATTTGCAAACCTCACAGCTCAACCCATGACTAGTCACGCCGCTGAGGGCCTCTCTGCATACGTTGCAATACGTAGGCCGGGCGTGGGATGTTGCATACCTGAGAAGGAAAGGTTACAGGGTTGATTCGAGAGAGGAAGCGCGAGGTGCTTACCAGTGATGATAACCGGAGAGGCAGTCGGGATGATCTGGCTCGTGGAAACGTCTTTGAGAAGCGGCAGTGAGCGCCCCAAGCCAATCTTCCATCTCGCGACGCGATTCAGCGCACAGCACCAGTGATCTGAACGGTGTAATCACCTGAAAAGTTTTACTTTTTAAAGATTGTCATCTTCATCATAATCAAAATTCTTGGCGCTCTGCATTCCATTCGTTTTGAAGTAAGTGTATGCGCCTATGACATATTCTGCTATAACTAGAGCGCGGTAAAGTGTTTCCCTCCTTCTCTTACGTATATCTACCGCTATAAGCATGTCCCACTCATTGGAACGATATTACAGTTTAACGCCGGGCTCTAGTTATAACTAACACAACCTAAAAGACGCTGTTTGAGTTTTCTCGAACGGAATCCAATCTCGAACCCCAATTTTATTTTTTCATTCGAATTAAAATTTAATTAATGACGAAGTTTGGAAGTCCTTTCTGTTCAGAATAAAGAAGAATTCATCATTTGATAAAAACTTTTCCCTTTTACGAAAAACATTAAAAAAAACTTCTTACATCTAAGTTCAACTTTCTCGTCTAAAAAAACACATTTTCTTGCAAACATCTTCTGTGTTATTCCATTTACGATTAATTTAATCCCGTGCATAATCTAGACGCCGGTCGGGCGTTTCGCAATATAAATCAGCATACGCGCGCCTCTCGCGGAAAGAAGGAAGAAAATTTAATGAAACTTCGGAAAAACAAACGGATGGTGTTGCCCTCCTCCCCTTTCCTGCGAACGTGTGTGGCACGCATTTATTTCCCGTTCGCCGGAAAACACGCGGCGCGTGACGTCATTTCTCTCGTTTATTTATCCTCACCCTTATTTATTGATGGTGATGATGGGCGTGCTGGATGAGGCAGCGTGAATTTTCGAGCCATACATTATTCAACGTGTAAATTGAAGCAAAATATTTTTCCTAGATGAAGAGACGGTGTTTTGATATAATTACAGAAGCTGCTGCTTGGCGATAATTAAGAGAATTCAGGCAAAAACTACAAGAAAATTATTTTAGAAAGCGAATATTTTATCAAGAAATCAAAAAATTTTGCCACTGGCTAAGAGATGACATTTCGCTTGTATCGTACTCATTCCTTACACTATTTCACATTTGTATGTTATTCTAAAAACAGGCTCTTTATATTAGAAAAAAAAAAAAAAAATTTAGACATGAAAGAAAGAACAAGCTTTCTTTGTGATAGAAATCAGAAAATTTTATTATTGACCGAGAGATGGTGCTCCATATTATTGGCCAAAAATTCAGTAATTAGTATTTTTTATTGGCTTTCAAAACTAACATGACTCTTGACTGGTAGTTATATTTAAAATTCAGTTAAAAATTATGAAAATCAACAACAAGTTTTGTGTTCAACCAAGAGATGGCGTTTTGTGGTATTTGAACACGTGATATTTTTCAAATGAAGAGACTGTTTAATAAAAGTGTTCAATTTATTGAATGAATAAAAATATTTCACTATCAATCCAATCAAGTCGAACTACCTAACGAAATTTAAAGGAACGTTTGCAATTTTCCAGTTGGCCTGGAGATGGTGCTTCAAATTATTCACTTAGCTTTTTGATATTTCTTCGAAAGACAAAATCTATGAGCAGGTGTATGGAAAATAATAAACTCAATGAAATTCATAATTAATTGACGAAGTCAAACTGTCGAACAAAATTTCAAGGGACGTCTGCAGTTCTCCAACTGGTACAAAGGATGGCGCGGCGCTTCAAATTACATATTCACTTTGCTCTTTGATATTCCTTCGAAAAACAAAATCTATGGGCAGATCTAAATTCACAATTAATTGGCAACTCAAATTGCCCAAGGAAATAAGTACATTTTCAATTTTCCAACTGGCCTATAGATGGCGCTCGAAATTATTCACTTAGCTCTCTGATATTTTTTCGAAAAGAAAACGTATGAGCAGGGAACTCAATGAAATTCACAATTAACTGGTGAAGTCAAACTGCCCAACGAAATTCCAAACGACTTTTGCAACTGGCCCAAAGATGGCGCTTCAAATTAGTCACTTAGCTCTTTGATATTTCTTCGAGGAACAAAGCGTAGGAATACAGGTGTATGGAAAAACCAATAAAATTCGCAAGATCAAAGAAAAAGGATCTTTTTAACTTAATGTTACCATTATCGGCTGTGTTAAAAAGGAATTCTACTCAGCGTCATCTCATCAGGGTTTTATTTGACGACTTTAATCAATATAGTTAGATGTAGATGTTAATAGGGGGGGGGGGGGGGGCTGTGTTGAGAACTTAACAGAAACGACCTTGTAGATAAGTTAGCACTAGAAGACATTAATGTAGTTGGCAACGACATTACATTAAGATATGGCGCTTTACATTATCCAACAACTTTTTCAACCATCATTAATCAACGAGCTAAGAATTAACAGGAGGGAAGAAGATACGGCAGTGGGAGACTACAATTACGTTGGACGGAAGTTACCACTTTGCGGTGGGTCCATTTCTGCAATATGGCGGTTTGTTGACATCCGTCGTGGGAAAATAATTGCCGAATTACGTGTTTGCATCTGAGTGTAGAGCGAATTTTTGAGTTTATTTAGCAACAGCGATTAGTAGGTAGTATTTACATAACGGGTGATTTTTTAAATTTTTTATCAACTCTTGCCATGGAATTTGGACGGCATATCCTAGCTTCAAGGAGTGCAGTGACGTAGGTACTTTTCACTTAAGCTATGTACTTATAGGGTGGGTTTACAGAAAGCAAATAAAATATTTAATTTCGAATTAAACTAATCACGATTAAGTTGGCATTGCGAACTGTCAAATTAACAACGTCATTAATATTTGATTGTAATTAAATTTTCTGTAAACTGGCCCATAGTGTATATATGATATAATCAAACTGATTAAGTAATATTGCCCAACGTACCAATCTATTGTTTGTAATTTTAGATAAATTCCGTTTTTCATCGAAAATCCTTTCCAGAGGTCAATGATCAGTTCTCAAGATAAATTTTCTACCGTACAAATATTGGTAAAAATTAGTTGTACCAAAAATGAGGCTTAATGCTTCTCTGTCGATAGGAGCATATAGCTTTTTGGTTTCTATCAATTGAAGCGTAGGCGATAGGTCGTTCATTGCCATTGGACATTTGATGAAATAATACAGCATCTAGTCCTTGCTCTGAAACATCACATCGTCGGCCTAATTTCAAAATCTCGTAAGTCATTTTACAAGAGAACGTAAAAACCATCTCATTTTCCAATAAGCTGCCGGCTTACGAGTTTCGATTAAAGTCTTACAGATGTTGCTACGATCGAAGACAACTTACGAAATTTTAACACACTGTAGACTTGAATCACCTTAACAATAAAATTGTCATAACTCAATTTTGTCCATTTTCGGACTTACCGAGGTGTTGAAATTAGGCCGACGACATGATAATATAATTGGGAAAGTTTCATTATAATGCATGAGTGTACTTGATGTTGGTAAAATTTCTTTGATTCTCTGGAATGTCTTTTCTTCATTTAATAAAGTTTTCAAAATCTTTACTTGTGGTTCTTTCTCTTTGAGTGACTTCGATTCTTTATTTGTAGATTGTTGAACTGCACGTACACCAGCTGGTAATGGTATTTTGAATGCTCTATTCCAGCTCAACCCGAATAATGGTACATCGTTCGTTCTGGCTACAACCAATGGTAGAATCATTTCCTTTTCTTGATGTTTCACCTTCGCCATAAATTGTCCTAAAACTTCCAAAGGTCTACCTCCATAACAGTTAAGTTTTTCGGTAGATGACAAGATGGGACTCCCTATTTTTTGCCACAATTCTTCACGTATAATCGACTGTGAAACTCAAAATCCATCTTGAAATTTCGATCATTAATTTTCACATCCAAAATGGCCCTATTATTTCTGTTGACATTAATAATTAATTTCTCACTGTTCATCTTTTCTTTCACTTTAGAACGTATTCTTTGGTATACAACTTCTGCTTCTTTTTTAACTTCATGTTCAGTTCGCTCCATCGTTAATGCTAATTCAAAAATTACGTGAAAAGTGACAGGCACATCTACGAATACACCATTGGAATTCACGGTTTCACCTCCTGGCCGGCGTTGACGAATTTCAACTTCAAATTTCTGATGATTTATTCCAGCTGCGAACTTATCTCGGAGTCGTTCATCTAAAACCTTTCCATAATGACATATTCCGCTTAATTCTCGTAATCTGTTAGCAAATTGCGTGTATGTTTCAGTTGTTTTTTCTCGAGTTGCTCTCTCAAACGCTAATCTTGGTGCGAAAATTGTAACTGATGGCTTGTAGTATAAATTTCACATTATCAGATATGATAGATAGAAATTATATCTGACTGCTTCTAAACTTTCAGCTCCGACATAAGCCAAAAGTAAAATTCTTCTAGCGGTTGCTGCATTCTGTCCATTTGGCTCTACATTTCATGGATTCATAGATTTCATGGCAAGAGTTGATAAAAAATATAAAAAATCACTATACAAACGATACATTGATAGGTTATTATAGATTTCAGTTAAAAAGTGAACGATTTTTAGGTTAGTTTTGGAATTTCTCGATGTTCAGTGGCGCAGCACATGGCGTGATGTAAGTAAGTTCCTTCCAGGTACTTTTAATTCCAGTGTCTAGAATACAATTGACATTTCTGTCAAATCTACCTTTGTTAAATCTACTGTAGTAAGTGTGTTATATAAACAATGGTGAACTGTGTGGTTTGAGGTCTTCCAGAATTTTCTAAAATGCTTATGCGCGCCTAATATAAAGAGCGGCCATTTTTAGTTACCACTTTGGACAAGAAACTACTGTTAGTATGACTCCCTCCTGTTTATTTTTTCCTCGTTGTCATTAATCTAATAATAAAGAATTCAATAGGAAGCACATTTCTGTAATGAAACACAAAAAGTATTTTTTAAAAAGTTAAAACTACTCCCCGTATTAATAGCGTTATCGAGAGAGCCCTGAACTTGCTTTTATTTTATGGCGGCACGTCGTAGCTTAGTACGTATGTTGTAACCTTGAATAACTGCGAGCTGTCAACAGCATCGACTGTGAGAGATTTTGTTTACATCTTCGAGGTAAGTACATATTGGTAATAAAATAAATGTTTCATTTCATTAATTGCGTTTTACCATCCATTTTGTAGAAAATCGTAATTTAATGTATTTAAAAAGTTAGGTTATGTTTATAATGGCACAGTTACGACGTGACTGCAAAATTTGCATTTGACATAAGTCTACTTGATAACGGTTTCTTTGAATGCACTTTATAATACAAACACCGACATACCGAATGATTTTCTAAATTTGACTTCTATTCGGCTGTGACTTTTTTAAGAAGAAAATTTCAAGCCAATCGTAGGGCGTAGCTTATTACACTATTTTTTTGCACAGTTGATTATGTTCAAGTTAAAGCACTTTCAGGAAAATTTGATTAAATCACAAAAAATATAAATTTTGATGTTAACTGAAAGAATAATTACCGAAGCGAAGTTGAGGAACATCCGGACAACAGGTGGCAAAAGTAAGGTTATGTTGAAATTGTCAAGAAATGTAGCGCACGTTCAATCTACGCCATACGTCCATTGTTGACAAAAAATTCACGGTACTCTCTAGATGTGAATTTAAAAAAAAAGTTCCTTTTGACGTTGTTCTTTTATATTGTTGCAACTTAAACGATATTTTGATTTGGTTTGCCAATTGTTTTTCAGATATCAAGACCAAATTTATTTGAACTTTCAAATAAATTAAATTCGAACAACATAATGAGAAGTTACCTATTATGGAAACAAATGTGCCAGAAAAGTGCCTAATCCTTTATTACACATTTAGGTTAAAAATTATGGTTTCGTTGCGTTTTATGAGCTCTTAAAAGTGAATTTATTTCCGAATAAATGGTTGCGCAGCATCTAAATTCTAGTTTACATAAAAAGTAAAAACGAGTATAATAAAAGCTTGACGAGCTTTCGATTCGATCGTAATCCGGGGTATATAAGAAACATATGCCCGGCAGAAAAGATGATCCACTCAGAACCAGAACTAAATTCGGCATAAAACGAAGGTTCACAATTTCTCTTTCGGGGGGGAGGCTCTGACTTTCGAGGGCCTCCTCCGCCTGATTGATTTTCCGGCGCATTTCTTATATCTCGACGAGATGCTTGCCGCGCTCCTCGAGGACGTACTCACCTGAAAACTGTGGTTGACGTTTTTTATAGAACACTCGGCTAGGCACAGGTCGGTGAGTTCGATTTCATCGAAAATCACAGCCTGCAACAAATAAAGTCTTATTTTTCGCGTTTCTCTGCTTCGCACAGTTCGTTTTTATGGGCCAAGGCATTCAGAAATAAGTATATTATAAGATCGAAAGCTAACGTGGCGTGTGTATCGCTGATACTACAGAAAAATATTGCATCCTTTTACGTTTATGTTATAGAAACGTTGCTATTATTGTACTACTATCGTACTATTATTATATTAGGCAGTTGCCTAAAATTGTGTTGTATTTGAGGAAAAACATAGGCAATTAAATTTGAAACATTTAGATTACAATTTTAATTAGACTGAGATGTATATTTTTTTGATACTCCCTCTGTCCCAAATTATGGTATACATTTCTATAAAGATGTTTTGAATATGTATGGTTATATAAAATGATAATTTGTTAATGGTGGATATTTATCTAAATCAAGAACTCTTGATGATTAATAGATGACTTTGCATGAATCTGTTCTATTTTAATTTTATCGTTTATCTCAATATTGTCAAAAGGTTAAATGACACCCGTTGTGTTTAGGTAAAGAAAATTATAAATTCGGAAAATAGCATTTTTCAAAGAAGAAACGTCAAATCAAAGTAATTAATATTAAAATTCAAGATATTATGAATAAAGAACAATTTCGCAACGAAGGGAATTTGCCGGTATCTATTTTGTGTAGTCAATATGCAGTTGACATCGCAAAATATTACAAAATATTATTGGTCAATAAAACAAACGTTTTTCTTCATAACTCTCTCTGATTACATTAATTTTGAATTTCAGTAAAGATAAAAAAAAGTAAATCCAATATTAGAGATTTGTATACCTTAATTTGGGACAAATATAAAACCCGCAATGTATACCATAATTTGGGACAGAGGGAGTACTTTAAAGCAAATAAAGTCGCGTGAGAACCTTACAAACCCAAGGTAAGTAGCGGAGCTCGTTCAAAAACACTTCGCAATCACTTGAGGGTAGGCAACTTAAGTCACTCCGGTGACCTAAATGAGCGGGACTAAAAGGGGGACTTGCACAGATCGCAATCCCTTACAAAACGGGCTCGGGTTTTGAAAATGTAAACAATACGTGAGAGAAGATTCGGAAATTAATTAATTTTTTTTGAACAATTGTATTTCTTTTTGTGTTTGATATTTGAACTCGTATTTTTTTTTGTTGTATTAATATTCGAACTCGCAATCAGTAAAGGCGATAGTTAACTTCCTTTGAAACCTACGAACCTACTTCGAGATTCGCCTGTGCACTGCAATAATCAAGATTGTTGAACCAGAACTGCTTCTAATTAATTCACTGGTTTACATATGAGCGCACGGTATCAAAGCAGTGCCTTTAACTTTGTGTGTAACGAACATTGTAACTGGGGCATATTCTACTAAACGAGATCAGCTTACACGAGAGCCCTTTTGGTTTTACAACAGCCCTCAGAATTCGTTTTTGTATTGGCCTTACGTTTCCAAAAAAACTAAATTCTTTTGCCTTTGTTGAATCACGATTTCGTGTCCTTCGCTGTTAAAGTACAGGACAGAATAAATCAATTATTTAATTTAAAGTAAAGAAAAACAAATTCGCAAGAATGAAATAAAATCTCGGGGTGGATTTTAAAAGTCGCGTTTTTACACCGCCGTCGCGGGGGTAAATATATTGAAACGGGATAACAAAAGGGATTTACAAAGCCGGAATTTCATTTGCTTTGTGGAGTTTCCGACGCTACACGTTCGCCGGGGAAATAAATCATTCAAGTGTGTGATACAAGACGTCGACGTCGCGACGTTAGTTTCCTACTTGCCAGGATGTAAGCAGTAAACGTAAGCAGTTTGCGCAAAGTTGTACATAGTTAAGTTTCAGGTGATATTGATTTTGTCTGGCATTTGACTGCCAACAAAGACAAGCGTCAGGATTCGAACTGCTAAATAAATATAAGCATTTCGAAATCCTTCATGACAAATAAAATAAAAATAATAAATACCCACGCCAGAACAAAACTTTGATGGAAGTAATTTTCAAAATACATCAAGACGGGGTGAGTGATTTATACGTAGAAAGTACTAGAGGAGCTGAATACAGATGTGACCAGGGCCGGGCTTAAATTAATTACAATATCCTATTAAATGGACACATTGTGTGATGAATACCAGGCTAAAGCTTTTAGCCGCGCGTTCGCTTTAATAAAGT
Source organism: Dorcus parallelipipedus (assembly GCA_958336345.1). Lineage (NCBI taxonomy): Eukaryota > Metazoa > Arthropoda > Insecta > Coleoptera > Lucanidae > Dorcus > Dorcus parallelipipedus. The sequence continues at coordinate 35,731,693 of OY284483.1, read as the reverse complement.
ACAACCACCCGTGAAGCTTTATATTGAACCTGTCTCGCTTTATACCAGCAGGTATCAAAAATTTATGGATCGATGAGTTACGAGTTTATCCAACGGCCTACTGGCGTGCTACAAACAAATTATTTGCCAAACAATTGTCTATACGCTGCTATATTTTTTGTTACACTTCAAGGGTTCGAAAAACTTTCTCTGCACACGCACGTTTCCAGACGCATTGATTTTATTTTAATATAGAGGGCGATCGAATAAAAGATGAATCACAAAAAGACTTAAAACTTAAAACTTCTTTCTTTGTCATCAATTTCTTCTTTTCCTTCAATTTTCACCCAACTTACTTGCTAATTATCTTTACTTTTTTTTTGTTTCATTATAATTTTTTTTTAATTTGGAAACTTCTTTTCGTTTTGTTTTGTCATTTCCCTTCTTCACTGCAATTATTTTTTCAGTAACAAATGAATGTTACCTTACCGGTAACATTGGAGATTTACCTTACCGGTTACCGGTAACATGGCAATATGTATTACCGACTTACTGAAACGGTCGCGAATTTGTATATAAAACAAATAAGCATGTTATTGATGTAACTGAAATTTTTACATGAATAATTGCAATTATGGTTCTTGTCATGGGAGTCGGGAGGAAGCTGTTTTGAAAATGATAAATCACAAACAAATGTACACTTGTTGGAAATTGTAAGCGAAAGCAAGGATGCCAGGCATGGGATCATTCGAGAGGGCCATTTCACAAGTGCACCATCATAAATCCCAGTCGTACTTGAGCTCGTTTCAATAGCTTCTCGGACTGACTATCATAAATCTGTCATGCGAACTTCTAATGCACATTTGGTTTTCTTTAAAAGTTGAAATTCGATACGCATAAGTAAAATTAAGAGAATACAGCGAGAACGACACTTGCACAAGAAACAGGAAATATAAAAACGTCAGGGTAATTTGAAAATGTACAGACGCCGAAGACACGTGTGGAGCACCCCGGGTGGGCCTTGTGAAGCCGAAAACACATTCCTAGAAACTGTAGGGCGTGCATTTTTGAATGCTAGACGCAATCCTATTGGCCAAAGTGTATTTTGAATTTTGTTTTCCGATCAAGGGGAGGGGCTTTAATTAGGGGCAGCTGAGAAATGAATTTTAAAATTACAGACAGATAGCCACGCGCTTTCAAAACGATCAGTCGTATCCATTTTGGCTGGGCAACTTGCTTTGAGTTACTTACTGATTTCTTTGACTAGAGCGGATAAATTAATTAGTCCTGTCCGTCTAAAATACCAGTGTTTTTGAGAGGCAATTAAAATACAATTAAATACCGCGGGCGTGACGTGTAATTTAATCGCGAAGTGAATCTAAAATTTGGTGCTGTGCGTGAATTGGGATTCTTATTCCGCGGCGCGGAGTTAGGTAATTTGCTTTAATTTGTATCTTTATTCGTTACATAATTGGTGGTATTAGATGATAAAATTTCCATAATCTATAAAGTTCTGTACTTGCTCGGTTTGTGAAATTTATTCGTAGTCTTAATTTGCATCCGAACCAAAGTTCAAAGTAAATAAGTTGCATCCACATTCGTGGAGTTGATTGACCATTGTTATATAAATTATTAACTAGTTTGTTTGGCGTTTCTGTAATTCAAATCGACCAGAGGCAGTCAGCCGACGCTTTCCATCTATAGTGCAATTCACATACAGCGTACTTTTGTAAAATTAGTTAAGCCTTTTGCGATATTCTCTGGCGGTTTGGAAGCACTCAAACAAAGTGTCCGTCCGATTTGCGCAGTGAAATCGATTGATTTATACCACTGGTCGAAGGCAAGTTTAGATCTGCCACTAAAACCAAGTGTGACCAGCACAAATTAATTACCTAAATCAAGGCAAATCAGTTGTATTACTAGTGCAGTAAAATTAAGAGGCCAAAACAATTCTGAATCACATAGTCATAGCCATCTTCTCAACCGAGTTTCCATCACACTCTGTGTGTGGACCAAAGTGTAGTCTTTGTCGGGAGATCTGTGGTTAATTAGAAGTAATTCGCTGTGAGACCGAAAGATCATAACTACCCATAGTAGAGTATCATATAAAACGGTCAAAACATTCCATTGCGTACAGGTTTAGATCATCGTCGAAAGAACGCAATCAGAGGTTAATTAATAAAGCGAGAGGCACTGACCCTCCACCTCAAAATAGCGACAGGAGCGGTCGAGCAAACTCGCAGCGTTATTAGTTTATCAAAATCGGGCTACGCGTCTCCCCAGGAGAGCTTCTCTTGAAAAACTAGCGATTACTATTGATTCTCTCGCAGATTGATCGCCTGGGCGGCATTTTGTATCACATACTTCCCCCAGTATCTGATTAATTAATTACATTCATTAAGGAAGTACACTGTAGGCACAAACGTCACACTGTGCACTGGTTGATATACAGAGCGTGTCTTCGAGTACGATTGAAGTGTTAAACACGAGTACTAAGATAAACATAATTTTGAAAACAAATTAATTGTTCATTGAAATTGAATAGTAAGTCCACAAATACTGTTTGGGACAAGCATAAACCCACCAACTGTGTAATTGGAATTAGTTAGTTCGTCACGATATTCGAACGAGAAAGCCGTTAAACGAATTCTACTGTATTTCTTATACGATCGTAATTTTTTTCTTGTGTGTGTTTCCTTTGTACGGTAATTAAAAAACAGTGTTTTTTATACTCAGGTTTCCAGGCTGCAGAGCGCCTGGAAAACGGAGTTTTTCCCTTGATCTGCAATAAATAATTGATTAAATTTTAGTCCGCATTTTTATTTTATACGTATCCAATTCCTGCTATCTCATAGTTATAACCGTCTCTACAGGATTAAGAACAGGGTACCGGCATAAGTAGAATCCACCACTGATTAACGATCACGAGCCATTTAATTATTGAAAATTGTTTAGAAATATCAACTAAGGTAACTCGGATAATTTCTTCGAAAAGCTGGCGCCGAGCGTAGCTTTATTGTAGTTGTATTATTGCATTGTATAGGAGTCCCGTAGTGCCAGGTAGCCATCCGTCTAGACGGAGTGCATGGAACCATAAAACTGACCTTTTCTTTTCTTTGAAATTTCTGACCGACTTACCCTAGGGTAATTACACATTAAATTCTGCAGACGGCAATCTTTCAGTTGCCAGTAAATTAATTTGCTAATAAATTAAATTTGTTTATTTGTTTGGATTTATTTATTACTTATTTAGTTGTCCGTAAAAGGCAACAAACAATAGTAGCACATCGGCGTGTTACAACTGAAACGGTCGCGAATTTGTATATAAAACAAATAAGCATGTTATTGATGTAACTAAAATTGTTACGCATACTTGCAATTAAGGTTATTGTCACGGGAGTCGAAAATTGTTTTGAAAATGATAAATCACAAACAAATGTACATCTATTTGAAACTGAAGGCAAGTTGCCGGCCGGAAAGAAGGCGTAGGATCATTCAATAACCATTTAACAAGCACGAAAGGCCATAAATCCTATCGCACTTGAGATCGTACCGGGACTTTGAAGGGATTGTCACATAAATTTTGGGCCACGAAAGTTTCGGGTACGAGTCTGCTATTCTTTAAAAGTTGCAATTCGATACGCATAAGTAAACGTAAGATAATACCGCATTGAAAGGGACACTTGCAAAAGGCAGGAAATAATAAAAACGTCAACTATGTCGAAATTTAGTAGAAGCAGACGTTAAAGACGCGGAGCCCTTCAGGGTGGCATGTTTTGGAAAGTTAGAAAAACACTTCGTGAAACGCGGAGGCGTGTTTCTTCTAAACACAGGACGCGATCCGATTGGTCAAAGTATATTTTGCATTTGTTTTCGGGTCAAAGGAAGGGGCAGTAATTAGGGGCAGTTGGAAGATGAATTTGAAAATTAGAGAAGAGAGCCACGCGCTTTCAAGACGGTCAGTCGTGTCTATTTTGCGGGGCAACTTGCTTTGAGTTACTTACTGATTTCTTTAATTATTTTCACTAGAGGGTATAAATTAATTAATCCGTCCGGTTAAAATTAACAGTGATTTTGAGAGGCAATTAAAATAAAATTAAAATATCACGGTTTTGGCGCGAAATCTAATCCGCGAAGTGAATCTAAAATAAGGTGTTGTGCGTGAATCTGGATTGTTATTCCGCGGCACGGAGCTAGGTAATTTGCTCTAATTTGTATCTTATTCGTTACATAATTGGTGGTATTAGATGATTAAATTTTCATAATCTATAAATTTCAGTACTTACTTGGTTTGGGAAATTTATTCTTAGTCTTAATTTGCATCCGAACCAAAGTCAAAGTAAATCAGTGGCATCCACTGGAGTGGCATTGCTTGACCATTGTTATATAAATTATTAACTAGTTTGTTGGCGTTTCTGTAATTTAAATCGACCAGGGCAGTCAGCCGACGTTTCCAATTTATCGTGCAATTCACATACAGGGTACTTTGTAAAATTAGTGAATCCTTTTCGGTATTCTCTGGCAAATTGGAAACACGCAAGCAACGTGTTTTTCGATTTGCGCAGTGAAATCGATTGTTTCATACCACTGGTCTAAGGCAAGTTCAGATCTGCCACTAAAACCCAGTGTGACCAGCACAGATTAATTACCTAAATCAAGGCCAATCAGTTGTATTACTAGGGCAGTAAAATTAAGAGGGCAAACCAATTCTGAATCACGTAATCAGAGCCACCTTCTCAGCCGAGTTTCCATCACACTCTGTGTGTGGACCAAGGTGTAGTCTTTGTCGGGAGATCTGTAGTTAATTAGAAGGAATCTGCTGCGAGACCGTAAGGCCATAACTACACATAGTAGAGTGTCATAAAAAAACGGTCAAAATATTCCATCGCGTACAGGTTAGATCTTCGTCGAACAACGCAATCAGAGGTTAATTAATAAAGCCAGAGGCATTGACCCTGCACCTCAAAATAGCGAAAGTAGCGGTTGAGCTAGTCTCCCCACTTCGTAGCGTTAGTAGGTTATCAAAAATCGGGTTCCCGCCTCCAAGGGAGGCTCCCCTGAAAAACGAGCGATTGCTATTTATTTTCTCACAGATCGATCGCCTGGGTTGCATTTTGTATCACATACTTCCCCAGTATCTGATTAATTAATCCCCTACATTCATTAAGTAAGTACACTGTAGGCACAACGCCGCTGTACACTGGTTGATATACAGAGCGGGTCTTAGAGTACGATTAAAGTGTTAAACACGAGTACCAAGATAACGTAATTTTGGAAACAAATTAATTATTCATTTAAATTGAATAGTCAGTACACAAATATTGTTTGGGACAAGCATAAAAACAACCCACCAGTTGTGTAATTGGAATTAGGTAGTTCGTCACGATATCCGAACGAGAAAACCGTTAAACGAATTCTACTGTATTTCTTATACGAGTGTAAATTTTTTGGTGTTTCCTTGTATGTTAATATAAAAAACGGGGTTTTTTATACTCAGATTTTCAGGCTGCATAGCGCCTGAAAAACGGAGTTTTTCCCCTTAATTTGCAATAAATAAATTAATTAAAGTTAAGTCCGCATTCTTATTTTTATGTTAAGTATCCAATTCCTGCTATCTCAGATTTATATCCGCTGCACCGGGACCAAAGAACGGGGCACAAGTGGGTCCGTTCGCATTAGAGATCACGAGCCATTTTAATTCTTGAAAATAGTTCAGAAATATCAACAAAAGTAACCCGGAAGATTTCCTTGAAGGCTGGCGCCTGGCATAAATTTATTGTAGTTATTATTGCCTGGTATAGGGGCCCCTTAGTCTCAGGTAGCAATTCGTCTGGCCAGAGTGTCTGGAACAATAGAACTGACCTTCTTTGCTTTCCTGGAAATTTGCCGAGTTACCCCGAGAATAAATACGCGTTAAATTCTTGCAGACGATAATCTTTCAGTTGCCTGTAAATTAACTTGCTAATAAATTAAATTTGTTTATCTGTTTGGATTCATTTTATTACTTATTTAGTTGTCCATAAAGACAACAAACAATAGTAGCACCTCGGCGTGTTACACAACTCACAACTCTAGTTTTTAGTGAATTACTATCTGTTCAGACTTTTTGCGAAAGCCTACTAATAACACTGACTAGATTATGTGAGATTTTAGCTTGAGCACTGACATCAGAACGTCATCAATGACAGAAGAAAAACTAGGTTTTTAGGTTCTGTTACAATACGTATTAAATAGTGACTCAATTTCGGAAACACCCTGTTTTATGAACATATCTAATAGTATAAAAAGTGGAAAATTCATCTGCACTTAAAACTTTTTATCTGACTGTGTATTTGTATTTCATATTGAAAAATACTGCGTTTTGTTTCACTTACAGCGCAGCTCGGAGTTTTATTTTTCAGAAAATCCTAAAATTTAAAGCAAACTTCAATTTAGTTGCGGATTGCAGCGAGTTGCCGGAAACTGAAACGTTTCCGGTTGAGTCTGTAAGTTTAAATTATATCGCCTTCCCACTTTGTCACTCTGAAGGTCTGAAGTGCGGGGGGCACAGCTGATAGCGACCGTATCGCAAAGCCCCGCGATTTTTCAAAACTGTTCTGCTTCCTTTCGTTTTTCTTATCTGCACTCCAACATCTTGAGAAACGGATTGATAATCACTTCGTCTCAGTTTCAGATTTCTCGTCGGTATTTTATGAAAAGATTTCGTAAACTTTTATTTAAAAAAAAATAACAGTAAAAAAATAGTATCTTATAATACAAGTGCATAAGAAAGCCTTTAAAATACGCTCGACGGGTTTAAAAGCGCGACAAGTGGTTTCGAAAGAATGCAATTATACATGAATCCTATTAACTTATTTCCGATTAAAAACTATACTATATTATGATTATAATTATTCTATCGTGACAATATGGATTATACAGGACGTTACCAAACTTGAATCATTTTGATTGTATACTATTGAAAAATATTTTCCGATTGAATAAATATAAATCTCTGTATATTGCGACGCAAATTATTTTGTTACATCGAAAACTGTGCCCGTAAATTTATCGTTAATTAGTAACAGAAAACAAAAAGCGTTCGGTTTTAATCATGTTTTATGAAGCATCGTCACGTTACGCGTATATACATCGATATTTTATTTAACTCGCTCTCACGGGTTAATTATTAACGCGAGTTAGATTCGTATAATGCGGGCGCAATCAGCGGTGCGGTTGGAAACGGATTCGGGAGAGACTGCATAAATTCATGTTTAACAAGGCAGGGATTTTCGTGTAAGTACGGCGGTTCCTGAGCCTAATTTGAATGCGGTGCGAATGGCTTCGGAAGATGCGATCTATTGCATTAATTATATTTCAATGGATACTTACTCTGTCCTTGGTGCTTAAGTACTCAGCATTCATCGAAGTTAATTAAAGCAGGGCCGGATTTACCTCTTTGTGACTTTCAAGTTAAAGCCACCGGAAGGTTTTCCCGGCGGGAAAGAAAGAAGTGGGAAACATCTGCGAATTTTCACACTTTTTTAAATTCAAATCTTTGATAAACGTTTGGTCTTTTGTTTTTCTTCGTTTATTTCCTGAATCTTTTCATAATATTCCCCTTATTTATAACGCATTTTTCATTCTTTACTTTTTCACTGACAGAGTTGCTGTAATAATTTGTTTAATCAGTTGAAAAAGTCTTTTTTTTTAACACTGTGGACGCCAAAGATGACTCAAGTTCAGTAACGTCCTGTATATTGTGTTTTTAAATTTCCCTTGGCAATCGACCATTTTCAGTCTTATTTTTCCTAATTGTATAAAATTGTCAGTGCTGCGTGTACAAGCAAATTTGTTTTTATTTTATCTCCTTATGAAACGAACGAACCTTTCATTTTCTTTAATAACTTGTTGAATATATTGAATCAGATAAAAAAAAAGGTTTGAAAAATACTGTGCAGTAAAGATGACTCAAGTTCAGCAACGTCCTGTATATTGTATTTTCCCTTTGTCTATGACCTTTATCTATTTTTATTATAAATAAAATGTACGATTGCATTTAATTTTCTTTCATTAATCTCTTGTTTTTTGATTCCTTTTACTTTCATCACGCATATTGTGTATACCATTAGCTGCGGTTGCGATTGACTTACTAGATGTCTACTTTCTCTTGTAATTCGCTGTAGAAACTCAACTGTAAGGGTGGAGGGGAACATACATTCGAGAAATTATTTTTCAGTTCAGTAGTCAATGCGCATTTGTTTCGGTTTTAGAAAGAGGGCGGTAGTTATTTTAGTTGTAAAACAATCCAATAGTTCTACTCTTTATAGATCATTTGTTTCACAAGTCGAACCGATTGTCTGGAAACTTTGGAAATCGCTATCTACTTACCGGAGTAGAATTTCCTTGTTACGAGCAGTTGCTCGTTGTTATCGCATTTATCATTTACAGCTGTTTGTTCAGGGGTTCACTGACGCCGAAGTAATTTGATATTAAATCCTATTCGGCTACCTAATTTAATCACAGTTAAATGTACAACGGCCCGAAGCGTTTGCTGTGTTATTTATTGGATGCTCTGCATGTTTAATTTGAAATCGATGAATAACGAATTAGCTTGCGCGGTACATACAGGGTGTTATTGAACACAAACACATTTATTAAAACCGTAAATTTTACTTAAACACAGAGGGTGACTGTTAATTAACCCAACAAAATGAAACTACGACAAGAAGCAATGTTCGAGAGGACTTTAGTTTTCCAGAAAAAATTACCCTCAAGACGACGATGCGCCTCTGGTTAAAAAGTAGAGGAGCAGATGAACGAAATAAATGCCCTCATAAGTTTTATGGTAGGCACAGCGGTGTAGCATCGATCATAACTCATATTGTTAGACATATTTTAACTCTATGTTTAATGTAAAAAGACTGTATTTTTAAAGAAATCTTTGCAAGTTGAATTTGAAACTAGAATTTAGTAACACTCTGTATATTTATTGACTTCTTAATACACTATATTTAACCCGTACCGAAATAATGATTTAACTATAAAATGAATAAAGACTACAAGCGCTTAAGAGAAAACACAAATAAAATTGATGTGAATCGCCTTAATTTTTTAAATGTTCTGTCAAAAGCTGACATAACTTATTTCAGCGAGAAAGCAGCTTCGTTATTATTAAGTAATAGCATGAAGGTCTATTGTGTAGGAGCGAAATACCATTCATCATGCAGGAAGGTCGGCTGGCGGCGGGGTACTAAAGGTCACCTTAAATTATTTACAGAATAAGTGTAAAGTAGAAAATGCCAGGCGAGGCTTAAATTACAAGGCGACTCTTATGCCCTCTATTATTAACATCGGCTCACTTAAATTCTTAAGTGGGATGCTGCTTTTCTGCGACGCGAATAATCCACCGGAAAAACGTCGTCCTTTTCAATCCGAAAGAGCCATCGATCAAAATTAAGATTGATGGCTCGCTCAGCTTTTATATTGGTGGGATTATGAATACAAAAAAAAAAAAACTTACTGAATAAGACTTTATTTCTTGTAAATAAATTTGTACTTGAATTTATTTAGAAAAAATTAGGTACAAATGCCGATATGTGTATAAAAAGATGATTTAAAAAATTATTTTTCTTTAATTTTACAAAATTCCAATTATTTAAAATAAATTCCAAACTTTTCAAAGAATTTAGTAACACCCTATATACAGGGTGATTCACGGAAGTTCTTCATTAGAAGTTTAGGCCTTCATTATTTTTCTCTTTTCGCAAGTGCCTAAACTTCTAATGAACAAGTTCCGTGAGTCACTCTGTATATATTCAAACGAAATGTAATGCTCTACCCAGCAGCGTAGCAACAGGGGTGCACGGGGTGCAACCGTACCAATCGAAACGAAATCGAAGATCCATCAGGGCTCAGTGCACGTTTAGTTTTGAGCTTTCGCAGTCTGTAAAATAAAGTAACCACCACGCCACGACAAAAACCAACGCCACGACAAAAACCAACTTATATCTTTGCTTATAAATAAAAAGCTATCAAGTAAAGATAAAAATGTATTTTATTTTAAACTTCTTTTTATCATATCCATAAATGTAGCATAACTACGAGAAACAGTTTGTGTTTAAGCATGTGCCTGGGCCCAGTACTCGTTAAATTTGGTATCATATGTAGTCCCCGTAGATCGTAGGACAATGCGAAAGGGACACCTCACTCACTTACTTTTCTTTAAACCATGGTATAATGCTATAATGTATATAAACAATAGTGTAACTATGAGAAGCAGTTTTGGTCTCAAAGCGCTTGAGCCTAATATCGCCAATTTTGGAAATTTATCACAATTTTGTGACTTTTTTTAAATTAATTTTTTTAAAAAGAGTCCTGAATATTTTTACATGAAGAATAAAACACAAAAATTGTTCAGAGCGATGTAAGTCATATTTATTATATTATATTTATTGAATTCTCTACAGGTTTCATATTGAATTTACTCACGGTATACAGAACTTGTGTTACAGAACTTGAGTCATTTATGATTTTTTTCTTTAAACTCTTTCATTGTCCTTTGCTTAAACAATGTGTTTTTTGCATTTCGTTTATTTATTGTCTGTAAAATATTCGTGCAAATTTCTTGAAAACTCAAACACCACCTACATTTGAGTTAGGAATAAATTAACTGACAGTGGACCGAAATTGAACTGAAAAACTTGTAATACGTAAATTATTTACTAGTTACGTTACAACCAAATTTAATCGCACAGAATTTGCGACGCATTTTATAGCGAGCTGGCAACGTTTCCTGTATCTATTGTCTGTTTCAAAATTAAAAAACCACTACCTGTTGAATTATGTTGCCAAAAAATAAAATTCCCAGATATATTTTAGTTGGTACTTGACATTCAGCCCTAGTATGTATCCGCACAGCAAAAATAACGTTTACATGTTATGTTAAAATTAACGTTTGAAAATAACGTGCGGAATAACGAAAACGTTATATTTTCAAGTATGTATCCCTTAAAAATGTGTTATGTTATCATGGGCGTTAAATTTGAAGACGTTATTTAGAATTCAGTTTTGTGGGCACGTGACAAAGATAGAATTATGTGAATATGTACGTATTAAAAAGAAACAGATATAAGACACGTTATTATAACAGGAGCATGCGTTGTGAGTCTGTTCTGTGATACGCACGTGTTGTCGGAGGACGTATAGATGGATTCATTAGTAAAAATGGACCCAGAAAAAAAACCAGCCGAAGTCAGTATGAGTACATATTTGTTAAACTTTGAAACAGAAAATAATGTGTTATAAACGGGAAAAACAAAACAAGCTTAAACTAACCTAATTAATTATGTACTTACGAAAATAATTCCATTTCATTTCTAAACATAATGGAAATATCAATTTGCGGCACTGCAAAAAATACGTCATCTATTTTATTTTAGCAAATTAATTGCAATTAAATTTAATCGCAATTAACATAATTTAATTGTTAATTGCAATTAAATATTTGTAATGATAATTATTAAAAAAAGTAGAGTAAAAAGTAAAGATCCTTGAATTGATGTCATTGAATCGTAATTTATGAAAAATATCAGAAACCGTTTTATGTATTTTTAGCATTTTAACTTAGGTAGTAAGAATAAAACGATTCGACAATTACAATTAATCAATTATTAGTTGCCAAAATAATTTATTTATTGTAACCAACACTGTAAGGAACTGTGGTTTTAATTAAAAAAAATTGCAACGATAAACGGTTTTTCAGGAAATCATTATTTTATTTAAATTTTTAATATAGTATGTTATCGTCTTTTTTCCATAACTTGTATATTAACAAATAATTTTTCAGCAAATACATAATTTTGTAAATTTTGATCCGGTAACTCAGAAAGCATATTTCAGAATTTTCCTCTACGCGTATGATATCTAAACCTAAAATAAAGAATATTACTATAATTATGAATGTTTATTAAAAATACTTGTCTTAATTACATCTCCTCTATATGATTCAGTTTTTCTAATAATCATTTCACAGTTGAATTCATTTTAAAACCTACATGTTATTTCTCAACGGCACCTAAATGGATGTCGCTAAATGTAGGCGTTAAAATGTCCTTTAACGTGTGAGAATAACATACACGTTGAGTGTTAACCATTGTGGACGGGATACATACTTAAAATTTATAACGTCTCACAAAATAACGTTCGACCTTTTAATAACGTGTACGTTATGGCGATTGAACGGGATACATACTCGGGCTGATTGTCTTTGTAGTTTATGCGAGTCAGTAATTTTGCGTCAAAATTTGAAATGTCATGTCACATTTAATTTGCCCTAAATCTTATGATGTCGCGAAAACACAGAAATCTTTTAAATTGTGGAGTTGAAATTTTCTTCCCCCTAAATTTGCCACTAGCAGGTACATGCAGCAGCGTTGCCGGTTGTATCCACTGAGTAAATTGCGAAGTTGGTGGTTTCTTGATTTTGAAACAGACAGTATATGTTTTCTGAACATCTGACAACACTGTTAACCCGTGCCGGAAATATATATTTGAAATTCCGCTTTCGTATTGGTTCTTTTATTCAGAATTCTTGACGTCACATTCATGCCATTGGTTAGCGCTTACGACGGAATAGTATGTCGGCGTCCTTCCGTTTTACGTTGTTCAGTGTTGAAACTGCTCACTTGGTGTATAGTTGCGTGGTTTTGTGATAACGAAATTCTTGCTCTGAAAGTGAGGAGAATTTAACAACGGCCCTGACGGAATAGAATTCACACCACCGAACGAATTTTGGGATATTTTCAGCCCCATTTCCAGCTTGGGATTCTCGCAAATCTCAGGTAAAATATTGAACGAACTGGCCAACGCCATTTTGGGACGCTAACGGTTTTCATTTCTCTTCAGGCTTTCAGTACAGGCTCCCAGTACAGGCTTTCAGTTCGAGCTTTTAGTTCGACTTCGACTTTCAGTTATCAGTTTCCGGACAAGTCAAAGTACTATTTCGATTTATCGTATCGAGCCAATTCGCCTCCGCTGCGAAGAAATCAGTTCGGGTGTTCCTGCGACGTATCTTGCGAATCCGCTTTGAACCGGATCACCGGTGTTAGAAACAACCCACAGGTGGCGTCGTCAGTGCCAACTTCACTCCGTGGCTCGACTGACAGATGAATGTATCCGCGTCCTGACAGCAAGGTCGTGAGTTTTGAAGTCTACCTTTATTATTATTTTTTTGTGAACGGTTATTTTCGGCTGAATGCAGCTGGTATATGTATCTAAATATAGTTTTCGTTGTCATTAAGTAAATAAACTGACAACCGTAGATTGTTCGCATTTTACCTATGCTTGAATTTGGTTTGTTGCAAACAAGCACCTTTATCATCTGGTGTGTGTAATACCTGCATTCGTTGGAATCTTTCATTTTCAATAAAGCTTAAATTTGTTAACTTTAAGTGCGTGTTTGCGTTACCCTTCCTTCACGTACCAGTGAGTCAAGTGTAGCCTCTATTTTGTTTTTGACTTTTTGCCCAATCCACTCAGTTCGGGGATACTGACGGGATTGTTTGCCTATCGGCTGAGGTCTTCCGTCCTAGCGCCCTTAAGAATTTTAACATCGTATTGACCCACTCCCTTCTCAGTGTTGCTAGCCGAGGGAATAGCTGATAGTTAATACAGCGCAGAATTTGTCACCTAGTCAAGGTAAGGTTGAGGCTGTCAATTTAAAATAAATTTGGTGACAGTTACTTATTTTGGATTAAACTATGCATTGCATCAAAAGAAATAGCTTGTCTCTGATTACTTTTGAATAACATTTTCATTTTACCTGCAATTTTATTTTTATAGGTTAGGTTGTAGATCAAAGACAAGCCTAACTTAATGCGTGAATTTTTGATGACAGTTGAAAGCACCCAATTTTTTTTTCTTATCACATGATATACGTGCGTGCGGATAAACCCCCCCAACGAAAAACATAAAACTCGACGTTATTGATTTTTTACCTAAACCATTATGCGGTATTGAATTTGATAGCCGTCACGTCCTCGGGATACCGAGCAATTTACGGCAGGCCGGTTAAGACAAATTCGCCGCTTGTGTTTGCCGAGGGCCACGAAAATATTCGCCCGGAATCCCAAGTAGGTCAAATTCATCTCCGCGGTCGACAGCTTGTTTAGGCTTGTTTACGCAGGTCATTACGCTCCACCGTATTTAATAATTCAACAAGGCGGAGGAACGATCTTGGCGTCTCCTTGTAAAAAATGCGAACAATTACTGTTGCTATTTACTTACGCACAATAAAAAATAAAAAAAATTAATTTCGACGTTTATTGTTTTGAAAACAAGCGTTTTTGTTACACCCTGTACAACTGAAAACATTAGAAAGATAAACTAACTTTGAAACTAAGGGCTAGTTTCATAATGGAACTTAAAGGGAGACTTTAAAATTAAAGTCACATTCAGATCTGTAAACAAATATTTGTTTTGACGTCTGAAAGTGACATTAAATTTAAAGTCTCTTGTACCCTTAGGGTTATGGCCGGTATTACAGTAATCAAATTTCTCTCTTTATTTTTCTAGTGCGTTCCCTGTCGCACGCATTATAACAAGATGTCCAGTTGAACATTCACCGAATCTGTATGTATATTATTATGAAAACAAACTTTTTTGTCATAATTAAAAATACTGAAAATATAAACTAAGTTACGCTCGTTAATAAATGCAGAAACTCGGCGACGCACAAACCAAGTAAAAAGAAGAATATAACGGTGCTCCTGCTGTATAAACCCCAAACCACCCGTTAAGTGGAATAGTAAATTCTCTTGTTAAAAGGAAATTGAGGTTGTATACGTCTGCGTAATTCACACCCCGACTGCCTCACACACTTATTAACCTGGAGTTTCATCAAATGAAACCGACGCGCGTTAAGAGCGAGCCGAGAGGTGAATTCGTCTCGCTTCCTGATGAGAATTTATTGAAACAATGAGAAATTAGAATCGCAAAATATAACTTTCCGCCAAATTATTAACGAACGCTGTTTTAAATGTTCACCTCCAATGTCTATACAGGGCTTTACCAAACTCGTGTCTTTCATTAACATTGAAGGCCTCGTCCACGATGCACTAGAGCAAAAGACCGTAACTATTTATTACCTACACAAAATTAGTTATTAGTATACAGCTACTGAAACAAAAGAAATTGACAGGTTTCGAGTTACTTGTCAAGTTTTAGCTAAAACAAATTTTTTGCATCGATAGAGTTATTAAGTGTATGTTGTTATATGAACGATAGTGATAGCCATTATTCACGAGGATGAGGTCTGCCTTGAGAAACCTTTTCTTTCGTTTCGACCTTGTCCAATTATTACCTACTTCTTTTTTAATTCGCCATCCAACTTTATCGAGGGACGCAGCCAGCGTTCATTAGGTAGATAAACGTGGAAATTTACACAATGGTCTCCCAGATTATGACGCTGCTTGGTGAAAAGAGGCAACTTCAGAAAACTGCTCGGCCTTTTATGCTGTGCCAGTTGCCGAGGTACAAACAAAACATGGGATGTGGGGCGCAAAAGAAGAGAGATAGAGAGAAAGAGAGATAATTTGTATGTGCTGTTTGTGAAAAATTGCGCGAGAGAGGAGGATGAGGGAGATGTACAAGGTTGAATATATCGAGATCTGTTAACAAAGCTCTGTCTGGAAGAGGTTCATTATCAAAATGTTTCGGCAATGATTGCGTCGTTGCATTATTCAGTATTTGAACGTGCTCTCCTTTTCTGCGTAATATAATGAAATGCGGTGCGTATTCTAAAAGTTCTGAAAACGTTGTTGAATACAAACAAGAGAAAGAGTAAATTCACAGAATTTTGTAACGTGTAATTTAGAAAGCATAACAGAATACTTATATGAAAAAAAGAAAAGCATCGATCAATCAAGGAAATTAAGTTAAATGAAATGCCAAAGGATAACGCAAGAGTAGGCATTTGAAAAACGTTATCGATTTAAAAAAATAAAATAAAGAATTGAAGTTAAACGCAATATTAAAAGTGAAATGACAGATGCAAGAAATGATGACCTTGTGAGAAAAAAACACAACATCAAATGAACACATTTTACAGTTATAATTTGTTTTATCTTGCATTGTGAGGCAAGAAAATAAACGATGATCAACCAAAGAAGAAAATTTAGAAAGACCAAAGTGAAGTGTTAGTAAGAAAAGGGAACAAACAAACGACAACAATAACAGACAAACGCATTTGCTTTTTCTATTCTGCGTGAACGAGGGAGAAAACAAAAGACGATCGATGGATGAATAAAGTAAAAAGCAAACAAAAAAGAAAAAAAAAAGCAATTGTTCACAGATGAAAAAAAAAAAGGTAAATGTACCGATAAAACAAAAAAAATATGATAAAAAGAATGAAAAACTCATGACGTCAAATGAAGAAATCTATTGCCTCGTACCTACCTTGACAGATGACAAGCTCTGCTGACTAACGTATCAGCTGTTCCCCTCGACTAGCAATCAGTGAAGATAGGGGTAGGTTAATTACGATGGTAAAATAACTAAAGGGCGCCAGATCAGACTTGAATAAATAAACTGAACGTAAACGATCTTGTCGACGTCTCCGAATCGACTAAATCGGCAGAAAATCAAAAGTAAACAGAGGCTTATTTGACTCACTGGTACGTTAAGGAGTAAACACAAACGCAATAGCAAAAGTTTACTTCAACTTTAATTAAATACCATTAACTATGATGGACAAAGGTACAATACGTAAAAGTGTACACGACAATTTGACTTCTTAACAATAATGTGGTTTACCCACAAATTCAAAGGCCTCACAACTCGGTTATGCAAGAAAAAAAAAAATAAACAAACCGATCCACGATATGCCAAAATAAATTAAGTTGGAAATACCTTAACCTTATTGACAGCGTAACGTCAGGTCAAAAATGCCGAAGTGCCGCGGGTAGTTACGACGCCCTCTGTCGATCGCGTTCAGCGTCGACAATCCGGTTCAAATTGGATTCACAGGGCCCGTCAAGATGGCTGGTCAGGTTTCCCTCATAGGACCGCGGACCGGTAAGTTCGAGAAATGCTACAAGTTGACTCGGTTTGAGCCCAACTCACGACGGTACAATACAAGAAGGTTGAAGCGCAGCAGAAGATCTGTGCATACAACTAAAAGTCTGTATAGAAAGAGAAATGGGTCGTTAGCGTCCAACATGGCTTTCAGACAAAACGCTGGATTTTACCTGGGTTTTTGGAGTATTCCAGGCTTGGCATGTGGCTTAAAATACCCCAAACTCGTTCGGTGGTGTAGTCAGGAATTCCGGCAACGCCGTAAATGAATTCTCCGCATATAAAGAGCAAGAACCCCGAGATTACACTAAGATGGCCGATGGCCAAACGTAGAATGCAAGGGGAACGCGAATCGAAGATGTTGGACGCTAAATAACGCGCGAAAGTTGCAAGCGGTAACCAATGGTGAACCATGATATAGTCACGTGGTGTCCTATATCGAATGAGCTTCGTGGTAGCGGAGAAGGAGTACTAGGTTGCCAAACGTACCGAAACGCGGCTTAGACGTCGCTTTGTTTGTCAAAAAAAAATAATAATAAAAAATAAAAGTACATCGACAGATGAAGAAAATGAGCAGAAGAAGACCGTAGTGATCCTTTGCATGGAATAATCTGTTTCAGGTGATTTGCTTGCGTTTGTCAAGTAAATATTTTGTACTTTGTATTTCACGGCGTCGGACGTTGACCTAAAAACGAAGTTGACGTGAAATTTCACTTAAAGGTGATGTTCACGTTCGACGCTACGCTGCCGTGCCTTTCATGAAACTGTTTTGAGGGTATTTATTTCGTTCATCTGCTCCTCTATTGTTTAACCAGAAGCGCATCGTCGTTTTGGGGCTAATTTTTGATTAATTATTTCTCGAAAGCTAATGTAGAAAGAAATTTTTCCTATACTGTCGTGTTTTTTTTTGTTGGAACAATTGTCAGTCACCCGGTATATACGTGTTTGATTTGTGTTTTCCATTGATAACCGTAATTAGGTCGATCACGTGCAATCCGTCGGCATGTTCTAATTACACGTGCGCGCGATTACGGACAAACAGTGAACTCATTTAAAGAGCCAGTTCCAGTCGGCCGACTTTCTTTGTGCGCGTCTCGAAAACTTGACGAGCGTTAAATTAAATTCTTTTGCATCTTTGTGGAGCACTCGCGCGCCGTTTTAAATTAATTCGTCCGGAGCTTTATTTCGAAACGAGCGCAAATACGCAAATGAATAAGTTATTACTACGCTTTGTTTTGTTATTTTTTTTCTAATTCGCACAGTGACTCATATTTACAACACAATAACACGAGTTTGGATTTTTTAATTGGAATTTGCTAACACCTTTTGGAAACTTTACAGTTACTATAAGCTTCTCCTAAATTAAAACAAAAAAAATTGTATGCGTAGGTATAGGTCTATATTTTATTTTTAATTAAAACTTGTTTAATTTTTTTTCTCCTGAAAAATCGCACGTCAGTCTAACGACGTTCACCTTAATGAGCTTATTCCAGTTTGGCGTACTTTAATGAGCTGCCTTATAATTTCTTTGTTTTAGCCATCTCGTGTAATTACTTTCGAGGAAACTTCAAAGGGAGAAATTCACGGGATTTAAATTTTCCAGCGCCACAGACTTTGAAGCATTTTCATTATAAAGCGAGCCCGGACCGGAGATTTTCGCGGAGATTGTTATCTGCACGTGGAGCGTGCATGATTTTACATGCGAATATGAAATCGTATGGTACACACGGGGGAAGTAATACAGTATTTATGTATTCCGGAAATAAACTGGGCAAAGCTTTATTTTTACATGTATATGCCGGGCAAAACGGAATAAAGAAGAACATAAATTGGTTGTGTTTTATTTTACATCACTTCAATTAATCCATAAGCTTAAAAATAATCTACTTATTATAGTGGTTGCGGTTGTTTAGTGTAAAGACACGCCCCTTTTATCTACGACAACCAATGGCCACGCAGATTTTACTAATAGTATCCACTCCTTCCAGCAATTAGATTTTACGACATGTTCTAATAACATACGACAGCCAATGTTCATGAAGGTGATTGCTAATACTCTTGTCACGTACCTTTATCTCGTTTATTAACGTATTGGCGAAATTATATTAAAAGATACCCCGGCAATTCGTTACAACTAATAACAATGGTAATGTCGCAATTATGTTACCGTGTGCTAATTAACTCATCCATCAAAGCGCAATAAGTAGATGACATTAATAATCAATAACACATAACAATAGCACTACCAATTTCCCATGTATCCATTTAGTCACTCAACTCACCAATCGGGTTCCCATAAATCATATAGGTATGTACCCGCTGAGTAAATTTAAAATAGTTTGGAAATGAATTCTAAAAAAAGTTCAAGTCAAAATGAGAAAAGAGATATTAGAATCCATGCCCAGAGAAAACAGTTGAAGTTCGAAATGATGATGACATGTTCACGGAATTAACTATACTATAACATAACTCATATCTAGGATAGATTATGGAATATTAAAAAAAAAATTGAATCCAGAAAGGCGGGAAGAAAGAAGATTTTGGAAGGTTTGAAGAAAAAGGCAGCGGAAACAAAAGAAATTAAATAGAGGGTAGTGGGCGTGGCTATATTAAACATGCCCTGCTACTCCATTACAACCAACAGGAGATCTTCATAGAATGCCTTGATTATTTGTAACCAAAACAAATGAAATGCTGTTTTTGTGACAACACTGATATTGCTTATTTTATTACTTATGCATAGCGGGATACCAACTCACTTTTGACTTAAAAAAATCGGCGAATGGCATACGTCATCTGGGGCGTTCAGTTAAAGGAAGAATTTAGAGAAATTAAATGAAAGGAGTTGGGTCAGATCTGGGCATTAATTGAATTAAAATGCTTGAAAAAGTAATTGAAGCGTTTTCATTAATTGAATTAAAATATTTCAAATACTTTTGATATCTAATCCTGATAATTGTTATTTCAATTACTTTATTGAAATACTTGGTATTTGAAATAATTTTATGTTATTTCAATTAATTTTCACTATTTGAAATACTTTTGAGTAATTACTTTTAAGAATTGAATTACTTTTGAGTAATTGAATTACTTTTGAGTACTTCAATTACATTGAACAAACAATAAAACATATTCATTGATTTATCAGCAAATCAAAGCAGAAGAACCAGTCGGAAAGGTTAAGTAACGTCAATATTAAAAAAAATAATAATTCAAAGTAATTCAATTACTTTAGAGTAGTTCAATTACTTCAGACTAATTTAATTACTTTAGAGTATTTCAATTACTTTGACTGCTTGAATTATTATTTGAATTACTTCGATTGATTTAGAGTAATTGAGTTACTCTAAAGCAATTGTATTAGTCTAAGTAATTGAAATACTCTAAAGTAATTCAATTACTCTAAAGTAATTCAAACAATAATTCAAGCAGTCAAAGTAATTGAAACACTCTAAAATAACTCAATTAGTAATTGCTTTGGAACTTCAAATACTTTTCTTTTTAGTTGGTAATTGCCAATACTTTGTATATGAAGAGAAAAAGATAATTGATAATTGCCAATACTTTTCAAATTAATTGAAGCTTGTTATTTGAATTACTTTTTTTAAGTAATTTATCCAGCTCTGAGTTGGGTGTGGTTGTATTAAACGCACCCTGGTATTCCATTGTAACCAATAAGAGATCTTCATAGTACGCCTTTGGTTATATGTGACTTAAAATAAATGAATGCAGTTCCTGTGACAATACTGACATATTGCATGTTCATAGCACAGCTAGCGAGTTACCAATTAACTTTTGATCTTAAAAAAATCTGAAGATGGCATATACCATCCGGAGCGTGCAGTTAAAGAAAAGGATTCGAGTTTTTCAGCAAAATTGTCGACAATGACGACATACATATATCGACAATAACCGAAAGGTTTTAAGGAGAGAGTTCTTTGGCAGGTTATATGTCAACAATCTGTATTATAAGGAAGTGTCTATCGCTGATGTTACAAATCTAACTAAAGGCCTTAGAAAGATGAACATAACTGTAATCAAGTCTCCATCTTGAATTTTAAGATGGCCGCCGACTTAAAATCGAAAACATAGAAAGAAAATGGGAGACACGTCGCGTTTGGTGCCAAATAGAAGGTCTCACTGATTACTACTGGCCCACCATCTTGAAGATACATAGATCTAAGATAGCCGACTTAAAATAAAAAATTAGAGACACCTCGTGTTTGGTATCAGATAAAAGGTCTTAGTGGCACCAATTGGCTGTTACTAATCCTCTATCTTGAAATCTAACACATTCGACTTAAAGTGAAAATAAAATAAAACTAGAGGGATGTAACTAATAGCGTTTTCGATTGACGGCTCTAGAGCACTCTCAGAGTAGTCTCATCTTATTTTATCCTCCTGTAATAATAAGGGATGGAGGTATTCTGAGAGTGCTCCAGGGCAGTCAATAGAAAAAAAAACACTATAGAATACATGAATCCCGTTTCTGACAACTTCATCGTATTAATATGTCGTATGCTACACGTGTATATGTGTATGATATACAGAGTGACTGTTAATTAATCTGACAAAATGAAACTACAGTAAGAAGCCGATGTCCGAGAGTATATGAAAAATGTTATAAAATCCTTTCTACTTTAGTTTTCGAAAATAATTAATCAAAAATTAGCCTCAAAACGACGATGCGCCTCTGGTTAAAAAGTTGAGACGTTACTTGGTTACAAATGTTGAAATGTGCAAATTAAGTTCATCTCACGTCCGGCTAACTCGTAGAGATGGGGGGATCAAACGTAATCCCAATACAAAGGCATGAATTTAAATTCGAAAATAAATAAAAATCACCAGTAATGCACATTTGTTTTTATTTAAATTCAAAAGTTTCACACACAAATTTATGAAATAAATGAAATCTAAACTGCAGTTAATTTGACAGTGCAGAACGTTAAGCATCAAATGACGTAAAACGTCAAAACGCGACTCAATCGGATCCGTTTGGTTCGTTACAAAATTATTAACTTAATTTAAAAAAAAAAGAAAATAAACACCATTTGCAGATCAACCTAGTCGGCACCAAGCGGCCAGGGAGCAGTACGGGAAAAATAATATCTGGACAAGGGATGGAAGGATATTAATAAAAACAATGGAAGGAATCCAGAAGTTATAACTTTTTCTCTGTCTTCTTTCACTTGTTCAGCTTACCGTTATTTTTTTAATTTCGTAAGTATATACTTTCGCTAAGTAGAAACTTTTTAGATTTTCAGCAATTAGTACTGAATTGCTCATATGATATTATTGCAGTGTCAGAAACTTGGTTGCTCTCGACTTCTGATGTGAATTTGTACAAAATAGAGAATTATAACTTCATACATTGTGCGAGGTCTGAAAGAGGTGGTGGAGTGGGAATCTACGTTAAATCTAATTATGATTTCTCATTGGTCTTTAAAGAATCAAATTCAAATTTAGAACAGCTGTGGATACGAGCTTGCGTATTTAAGTTCTTATTTTGGGAGTAATATATAGGCCCCCTAACAGCTCATATCAAGATTTTTTTGATAACTTTGAGAATAGCCTGTCTAATGTCTTAGTAATGTCTGACGAGTTCGTTTGTTTGGGAGATTTCAACATAAATGCATTTGATGTAGGTAATCCTGTCAATGTCAAATTTAATAAGTTACTTGATGCATTTTGTTTAAAACAAATAATAACTGATCCAACCAGAATAACCCTAAATACAGTTACACTCATAGATTACGCTATTACCTATAGCGACGCTGAAGTAGTAGAATTACAAGTTTTTGGTACAAAAACCGTTTTTTAAAAAGAGTTTTATTTCCAAAAAACAATTTACGTATTACAATTAATTTCTAACGTGTAACGTGAATTACTCAGAGCGGGATGAATAACTAAACTAAACTAGACGCGTTCGTGCTTTTTATATGTTTTCCTTATCGCTGACATGGAGTGTCATGTTACTTGCTGAGATGTCCGTTGTATGAGAAGTGTGCCTCGTGTAACACCTCCCGCCTTAAGTGGAAGATTGCAACCATGGGTGAGAATCTTCCTTCTTCCTGGCCGGTTCACTGGGTTCATTGACTTGACCTTCCGATAACACCATTTTTCTGTAAAACTTACGAGCAGAGAAAATTATTAGACAAATAATTATGATAGCAATTATTAACGAAGATGTCCCAATCGTAGTGTATCGATGGGTGGAGTCCACGTCGTCGAGGTTTTCTCTTAAAACTTCTAGGGCTGCCTTGGAGTCGTTGAAATGTTGCCATCTAATTTGGTGTAGCTCCAGGTCGTGCATTTTCCAATGGGGTAACTCTTCTTCGGTATTGTTTAGATTGATTTCGCTTAATTGGAAATTTCTGTTCTGAAGCTCCTTCGAGTGGGTTTTCAGGATTTCGTGTTTCCATCGTACTTGGCATTCTCTTGATATTTGAATAAGATGTGGTCCTTTGATTTTTCTGTTCTCTTTTCTTTCTTCACACGTGATCGTAATTTGTTCTTCGGTTTGTGTTAGTAGGAGCCATTCGTTGGTACTTATTTTCTGGATCGAAGGTGGAGTTGCCTTGTTTATTCGATGAGTACAGTTTCCCTCGTAATATTTGTGTTTAAGGAGTCTGTATTCACAGGGGGTATCTACGTAGACGTCTCTACTGCTCTTGTTGCAGAGGAACTTGTTGTTTTTTATTTCAACACATTTCTCTCGGCTACTGATATACCTTTCATTATTTTCGGCTAGGTACGGGTTCTGGATATTTATAATTTTAACAGTGTCATTGATTAATTGCGGGATAGGAAAAAGTTGGTAGTATTGATATGTTTGAGTTTCGCAGAGAGGAATTTCTATCAGGAAGTGCATTTTAGTGCCTTTACTATAAGCCTTGACAGTTAGGGTCCTTTCTAGCGCGTAGACATTCTCTTCGGTAACAGGTAGAGCTAATTTTTCTCCTTCGCTTGCGCGTTGTATTTCAGCCAATTCTCGTAGAAGTATTTCGGTGTCCAGCATTGTCGGGTGGTACGTTCCCAGTTTTGCGAATGTTTTGGCTGTGATTAGTCTTTCGGCTACGGAATTTATTGCGATGATGCAATTTGTCAACGCAAAAATCATAGCATATAGATCGGTTTTCCGTTTCGCTTCCAGCGCAAATAGATTGACATTTTCTAATGCGACTCCTAATTGCATAATACGAGACTTCAAAATTAGTTGATTTGTTTGAAGTTGTTTCATATCTTCTTCAAAGTCCTTGATAGCTTTGATCGATAGTGAAATTTGTTCCCTTTGGTTTTTCATTATTTTGTTCTGGCCTTTCGTCAGGGCTTCTATGGCGTCGTCGTACCTTATCGCGTCTTCATGGTCTAAATTACCTGATATTGCCTTGATTATGCTTCCTAGAAAATTAGCTGCTCCTCGTGTTGATCGAATTTTGGGTAACAATTGATTTTTATTAGTGTTCATTAGTTTTTGATTTATCCTCAGAGGGGATAAGACACTGTCTAATTCTTGATAGTGGCTTCTGGCTTCCTTGCTGTCGTTCACAATCTTATTGAGTTCTTCGCAGCGTTCATTCAGGTAGCTTATTTCCTGAAGCATCGGGTCAAGGTCGTATTGTGAAATTACTGTCCATGTCGAAGCTTGGTTTTCCGCTGTTCCGAGATACAGTGGAAAGAGGGGATCCTTTATTTCCATTAGTTTGACCTCTGCGGTTGTTCCGAGGGCAACGCATCTGGAACAATACCATGTCTTAAATGTCTTTGATGATAAGTTTGGCTGCCTCTTTTAGTATTAACTTCCACAGTGTCATTATCGTTTATTTTGGTAATGATGTAGGGGCCAAGGAATGGTTTCGCCAGCTTGTTACTTTTGGTTACATTTTCGACATAAACCTTTTCTCCTATGGCCCATTCGGTTTGATTTATTTTACTTTGCTGTTTCTCCTGTGTCTTTTCCTTCCGTGTCTCGTCTTTTCTTTTCACCTTTTCGTAAAGTATTTTCATTCTTTCCTTGTGTTTATTGATTTGATCTTGATAAGCCACCTTGTCGTAGAACATATCCATTGGGTTTCTAGTTTTGGTGTGCCCAAATAATATTTCCATTGGTGTCATTCCTGTCGCCGTAGAGATGCTATTGTTATACGCAATAAGCGCTGATTTCATGCGCTGCTCCTTTTGATTTTCGTCATTCCCTTCTTCGCACCTTAAATGTTCGATTAGGGTTGAGTGAAATCTTTCTATATTTGCTTGTGATTCCGGATTTTTTGCGGTTCCGAAGTGTAATTTTATTTTGTGTAGTGCAGCTAATTCTTTTAGTAGTTTATTATTAAATTCTGTTCCTTGATCACTGCAGATTTCGTTAGGAACTCCGTAATAACAGAAGTAAGTAAGGAGTGCATTAATAATTTCCGTCGGGTTTTTACTCGTGATTCTAATAGCTTGACCTAATCTAGAAAACGATTCAATTATCGTTAGATATTTTTCGTGTCCTACCGAGAATATGTCCATGTACAATTTTTCGAAAGGGGCATCCGGCGTCTGCGTAATAGGTAACAAAGTTACTTCTGGGTGACGATTGTATTTCGCCGTATTACACACATCACAGTTTTTTATTACCTTTTCAATAGTTTTCTTCATTTTCGCCCACCAATACTGTCGCTGGAGATGTTTGAGCGTTTCTTCTATTCCTCTGTGATTGTTTGCTCCCTCATGATATTGCATTATTATTTCTAGCTGTTTTTCTTGATCGGTTATTACTTTGGCTCTTTTTGTACATTTGATTATTCTCGGGCCATTATCAGATAATTTTTCGGCGTACACTTTACAACAAAGACGGTACAGTTCGTCCTCTCGTATATGTACATATGATGTGGCTGAATTGTCCATATATTCTTTATACAATTTTAGTATTTCTTTTTCCTGATCATTTTTCGGTATTCTTACTTCATGAATCGTTCTTTCATCCTGAGTTTTTACATGTACTTCCAATTTATCGTTTAACCCGGTTCTTATAATAAATTGTCTTTTTTTGTTGTCGATAATAGTATCCTGAATTTCTATGGTTTTCTTGGGTTCCGTCGTATCAGTGGAGTGTATCGTATTGGAATCTGATTCCTCATTTTCCGGATGGTCTGTTATTTTTATTTCCTTTCTGTGTGTCCCTTTGCCCGATATTTTTTTTTCTGAACGGGTAGAGGGGTTTTTCGGTGGCGCTTCGTCTAGGATTGCGATCGACAGTTCTTCTGCTATGGCCAATAATTCTTCGTCATCTATTTGAGCCATTACCGAACCCATCTCGTCCGATTCTTCTTCCGAAGTTGTCATGACATTTAGCTGGTCTAATTTTATCCTGGACAGAGCATCGGCGTTGTTATTAAGTTTTCCTTTTTTATATAAAATTTCGAAATTATGTTCTTCTAGTTTTATTTTCCATCGCATAAGTCGGGTGTTAGGTTCCTTGAGTGACCAAAGCCATACCAGGGGTTTATGATCCGTAAACAAAGTAAATTTTCTTCCATACACATATGGCCTAAATTGTTTGACGGCGTAAACCACTGCTAGCAATTCTTTCTCGATGGTCGCATATTTTTGTTCGGTTTCCGACAAAGTTCTAGACGCGTAACACACTGGTCTGTCCGATCCAACAGGCCCTTGAGATAGGACCGCGCCTATAGCAATATCCGAGGCGTCGGTGGTAATGACGAATTCTTTCTCAAAATCGGGGTATTGAAGTATTGGTTCGTTTGTCAATAATTCTTTGCAGGTTTCGAAGGCGTTCCGATACTCCGTTGTGAGTTCAATTCTCGCGTTTTTCTTTAAACATTTCGTAAGCGGCTTCGTAATTCCAGCAAAATTTTTTATAAATTTCCTATAGTATCCTAATAATCCTAAAAATGATTTTATTTCTTTGCGTGTGCGTGGTATCGGGTATCGTTTTATCGCGTCAATTTTTTCAGGGTTTGGTTTAACTCCCTCATTGGTGATGACGTGTCCTAGGTATTTTAATTCCTTACGAAGAAAGTCACATTTTTCTAGACGAATTTTAAAGTTCGCTTCTTGTAGTCGCATGAAGACTTTCGTAAGTTTAGTCAGGTGTTCCTCCAGGGATGTCGAGTACACGACGATGTCGTCCAGATAGACCAGGCAGGTATCTTCTTGCAATCCTCTCAAGACGTTGTCCATCAAGCGCTGGAAGGTAGCGGGGGCATTTTTTAGGCCGAAGGGCATTCTTTTGAATTCGAAATGTCCTTGCTCCGTGGAAAATGCGGTTTTTTCAGTATCCTCTTCTGCCATTTCGACTTGATGGTAACCACTTGCCAGGTCCAAAGACGTAAAATATTGACTGCGTCCCAATTTGTCGAGAATATCCGCGATATTGGGGATAGGATACTTATCTTCGATCATTTGCTCATTGAGCTTTCTGTAGTCAATTACCATGCGTTTCTTAATTTTCCCATTTTTCTCTGTCGTGACTATGTGTACCGGGGCCGACCAAGGCGACACGCTTTCCTGTATGATGTCTTGCGTAAGTAGTTCGGCCACTTGCTTCTTTATTTCCTTTTTCATTTCCATCGGTTGGCGATACATTTTCACGAAGATCGGTTTGTCTTCTTTCATGTTCAGTGTGTGTTTAATTTTATGTGTAAATGTTAGTTTTTGTCCCTCTTTATAAAAGAGGTTTCTGAACTTACTTAGCAGTGCCTTTAAAGCCGCATTTTCTTCAATGTTTAATGTATTTTCTTGCAAAATTTTATCGATGTCTTCGTTTTGCAACGCTGACGATTTCCTTCCCGTTTTCTCATTGTATCCTACATTGTAATTTTCCTCAAATTCGCATACCGGTAGCAGCGATATTTTGTGAGTGCTTCCTTGTGTGGTCAGGAGCTGATTAGTTATGTTATTCACGCGGATCAAAGTTTTCCCATTTTTTACTTTCACTAACGCTGGCGGCGATAAAATTATTTCTTCCGCTCCTAATTTAATTTTTGTTTGGGGAAAGTACGCGTAACCACTAATCATATTATTGACCTGGTATTCCACTATTTGTGATTGATTTGGAAACAGTTTAATTTCGTCCAACCGTGTATAATAGGGGATTTCTACTTTAGAGGTTTTTAAAACTTCCTTTTCAGTATCGATATTTCCTTTTAGTGCTTTTATTACGTCCATACCAATCAGCATATCGTAAACGTTTGAAAAATTAAAACAAAAGAAAATATATTCGCGCTTATCTTTGAAAATATCGGGTAACGGCACCCGCAACGCTCTAGATCCTTCTTCTACACCGTGTGGTGTTTGAATACAAAATTCATTTATAATAGCATAATCATTCTTCATTGATTCGTAAATTTCTTCATTGATCAAACTTTTTGACGCTCCTGTATCTATTAAAATTTTATAATGACCAAATTTAATGTAAGGAAGTTTTGGATCTGCGATAGTGGTATTATAGGTTATTACTCCCGTTATGTTAGGTTGTTGGTGGAATGTACCATCATAAAATTTACTGTCTCTTCATCCGACACGACTCTAGCTTCTTCACCTTCGTCCTCGTATTGGTTTTGACCATACATTTCCTCGAAATTCGCGTAATTTTGGGGATCGTATTCTTCTAGAGCACTCGATTGCTCTGGATATTGATTTTGCTCCCTTTGATACGTTGAGGTTTGTTCTTCCAACATCATGTTATTAGGCCAGGGTCTTTTGGCAGGTCGCTGCAGCGTTGATGCTGGACGTTTCATACCGGAACCGTCGACTTCCATAGGGGTTGGTCGATACGGTCGTTGCGGAATTACCTGTCCCGGTGCTGGGGCGAATCTGGGTGGCGGTGGCCTCATTGGTAGTCGTGTAGGGGATACAAACTGTCTTTGTTGGTATCCATAATTTGGGGGCTGAGTTATCGGTCTCATTGGTGCGCTGGTTTGGGGCTGCGTTATCATTGGTAGAATTTTTGGGGGTGGCATTTTGTATGCTTCCGTGTAGTACTTCTTTTGCGTGTTAAAGTTTTCGATCTCGGTTGCATATCCTTCCGCGGTCTCAATATCTTCCGGCTGTCTTAATTTTACTTCTAAACCAAGTCTGTCGTTTATCAGGTCTAGTCCGAATAAGAACGTTCTCAAAGCTATTGCGTTGTACTGCGTTATTTTCATCTGACGAACATTCAAGTCGGCTTCTTCCAGGTTTATTTTCGAAAGCAAAGTATAGAGGGTAGCTTTAATCTTATTAGCATAATCTTGCGCTGATAGATTCTTCGAAGGGCGAATGTTATTAAGATCGTAGGCCAATACATCTTCTGACCTTTTGTCTCCAAAGCTATGCACAAGAACGGCTTTTAGTTCGGGCCACGTTGTCGGGGTGCGGTTGGCGTCCACTGCTTCGCGTGCCTTGCCGTCGAGTTTTCCCATGAAAATCATGAGCAATCTGCGTGCTATTCTTGCATTATTTGGATTAGGATTTAGGAATTCTTCGATTAAATATTCGCATGCGTTCACGTAACTTCGAAGATTTGTTCGTTCTCCGTTAAACACGGGGATGAGATTCTGATCGACCTGTTTAATCTCCATTTCGGGTACGGCTTGGTTCATTCCTGCTATTTCTTCTATAGCTTCCAGCAGTTCGTTGAAGTTCTCAATTGTGGCGTAATGAATGACACTTGCACTTTAGGTAGACAAAAAGGAAAAAGGAAAAGCCGAAATTATAACTAGGTACTTACAGTATTATTGTAATAATCCTCATGGAAACTGCTTTGTGTGTTGTATCCTGGGTGTGGCAATTCCAGCAACTTTCCTCTGGATAACACTACACTTGTTGGTTCACAATTCACTTGTTGAAGGATTAAAATCCTCCGGCACTTACACGACGTTTTTTAATTCGCGAAAGTTCCGTACAAATTAATCCTACTGACTGCGCCAATTACAAGTTTTTGGTACAAAAACCGTTTTTTAAAAAGAGTTTTATTTCCAAAAAACAATTTACGTATTACAATTAATTTCTAACGTGTAACGTGAATTACTCAGAGCGGGATGAATAACTAAACTAAACTAGACGCGTTCGTGCTTTTTATATGTTTTCCTTATCGCTGACATGGAGTGTCATGTTACTTGCTGAGATGTCCGTTGTATGAGAAGTGTGCCTCGTGTAACAGTAGATAGTGGTGTTTTAGACGTAGGTATTTCAGATCATTCCTTAATTTACTGTTCCCTTCCTCTAAAAAAGCAACATATTCACAATCAAGCGCGGCCAGTTAGAAATTTCAGAAATTTTAATTATGATCATTTCTATAGTGATTTAGTTGCTCTGCCTTGGTACTTAATGTACGATATAAATGATAAAGTAGCTTTTCTAAACACGCATTTGCTGTTTCTTTTTGACAAACACGCCCCACACAAATTCTATATTTTTAAAAAACCATACTCTCCCTGGATAACTGACAACGTCAAATTATTAATAAAATTAAGAAATACTGCGTACAAAAAATATAAAAGAACTTCTTGCAAGTCTGATTGGGAATATTACAAAACACTGCGCAATTATACAACTTTCGCAATTAGACACGAAAAGAAGGTGTACATTGACTATGTAGCTCGTACCTCTAATACCTCAGATCTTTGGAAACATGTAAAAAAATGCGGCATCTATAATAACTCAAATTTAATTAATATACCAAGTTCTATTGCCAATGCTGATAAAATTAATGATTTCTTCATATCATCTTCTAATTATCCATTTACACTTGATTTGAACCTGGTCAATTATTATAGCACTAATACTAAAGAATCTGTCACAGCACTTTTACACTTTTCTGAAACAACCGAAACTGAACTTTTGCGAATACTTATTAACATGAAATCTGAGGCAATTGGTGCTGATGGTATTGGCTTGAAAATGATTAACTTGTGTTGCCCGTTCCTTTTGCCGTACTTAACTCATATTATAAATTATTGTATTACATCCAAAGTATTTCCGAAGTGCTGGAAACAGCACCTGTGCCGAAAGTTATACAACCGAGAGAATATAAGGACCTCCGTCCAATCAGCATTTTACCAACGCTGTCTAAATTATTCGAGAAAATAATAGCTAAACAATTGCAAAATCATCTTTCAGCTATGAATATACTTCCCATGTACCAGTCAGGTTTTCGGCCTGGATTCAGTTGTGCTAGCGCTCTATTAGACATCACCGACAATATATTTAAGGCACTCGATGATAATTGTGTAACGATATTGGTTGCTTTCGATTACTCAAAAGCTTTCGATACTCTGAATCTTGAAATTTTGATATCCTTGCTTAACTACATAGGGTTGTCGAAAGATGCAGTGAAACTGCTTCGTAGCTATATCTCAGAACGTACACAGTGTGTAAAACTTTTAGGTACTGCATCAACGGAACGACGGGTAAACTCTGGAGTGCCTCAAGGCTCAATCTTAGGACCAATATTATATGCCATTTATGCCAGCTGTTTGCCTGACGCTCTTCAGTATTGTAAGTATCACTTGTATGCCGATGATACGCTCATATATTACTCTTTCCCTCATGGGTACTTAAATTCAGCTGTAACTAAAATAAATACAGATCTCCAAAATTTAAAAATTTATTTAAAAATAAACCCGAGCAAATCTAATGTAATCGTTTTTGGAAAAAAAATTCTTAATCAGGATCTTAATATAAAAATAGG
This sequence comes from Dorcus parallelipipedus, assembly GCA_958336345.1. Taxonomy (NCBI): domain Eukaryota; kingdom Metazoa; phylum Arthropoda; class Insecta; order Coleoptera; family Lucanidae; genus Dorcus; species Dorcus parallelipipedus. Next base: position 35,699,985 of record OY284483.1, on the reverse strand, counting down.
AAGTATCTTGTTGCCTGTGGTAAAAACAATTAAAGTTCTCGGAGTAATGTTGGATAGTGAGCTCAGATTCACAAATCATGTGGCTCTTATTCTTCAAAAAGCCTATGGAACCTTAAGAAGACTTTTTTCTAGCAGACATATATTGAATCACAAAGTTAAACTCTTATTATGTGACTCATTGGTCTTGTCATTTTCTAATTATTGTGATACAGTATCATGCTTAAGAAATATAGATGTTAACAGAATCCAACGTTTACAGAACTCGTGTTTGCGGTTTACTTATGGGATAAGAAAATTTCAGAGAATATCTCACACGTTAAAATGGGCCAACTGGTTGACTATGTCGCAGAAAAGATCTTTGCATTCGGCATGCTTTTATTATAAAACTGTAAGATCCAATACACCACCATATTTAAGCTCAAGGATAAGATTTAGAACCGATGTCCACAACATTAATATCAGACGCAAAAATCTAATAGATGTTCCTAAACACAATGCTGAGGTTTTTAAAAGATCATTCTCATATAATGTCGGCAACTGCTTGAACGCTATATTATTTGATTGGACATCGATCACATTAAGATCATTCAAAATTCAATATAGGAAGTTTCTGCTTGGCGAATAATTATAACCATATTGTCAATTTATGAGATCGGCATTTTAAGATAATCTGGTCATGTTACATATATGTAGTTACATGCATATTTAATCGGTATTGGTGCACACAATAGTTGATCATTTTATTAAAACCTTAAGTTAATTTTTTGTTCTTTTGTTTTTGACGACTCAATGAGTTAATCTGATTGTACTCCTTTTGGCAAAAAAGAATGACATTTATTTGTAAGTAATAAATTTATATGTGTCCATGTAATTAACTTTTGCCAATAAAATTATTATTATTATTATTATTATTATTATTATTATTATTATTATTATTATTATTATTATTAAATATTTACTCGACAAATGCACGCAAATCACCTGAAGAGGATTATTCCATGCAAAGGATCATTGGTAATCTGTTTCGATTGTTAATGATTATAATTTCGTTCTGTGTGTGACGAATTATGAACACAAATCCATTAAAAGCTTAACAAATTCAAGAGTATTTGCAACTCCATATCCTGTGTTTTGAGCCCATTTATTTGCATTATTTCGTCAGCTGGTTGAAGCTGTGTACAGACTTGACAAAGGACGCAAATTGCCTCGTCGCGTTCTCGTAAAAATTCTGCACGAGAACGTACGAGAGTGTTCTTCGTTGATCCAGTTGTACGAAGCCGTCAGTCAAAAAATTTGGATATAAAACATTACGTCTACACTGAGCATAGATAGCACTCGGATCGTCCAGAGGTCGTATGCCGCGCATGCTGTCAGTATGCAGTTTAACACGCCTGCTATGGAAGGTCAAGTTTTACAAGCTTTATTCTGACTAAGCATCCTAAAATTTTATGACATACGTACGCTGTGAATTTATCGTTTTAGTCTAAGCATATCTACTTTTTTGGGTAATTTATATTTAATTAATTACAAACTGTTCGACAGAATTTTTTGTATATTTTCTGATAATCTGTGACATGCATTTTTTTTTTAATTAATAATTAATTTATTCAACCAAACCATCAAGTTACAAATATACGCACTTAATCAATATTCTATCTTAGTGAAATTGACAAAAAAACCATTGGTATCCTATGAAAATTATATAAAGAGAAACAAATGAACTTAACAGTACGTTCATTTGAAATCTAAGTATGAAGTTTCAATTGAGACATGCCAAGGTAAAACAGATCAGATCAGATTTTTTATCAAATCACGTACGTGATTTGATAAAAAATTGTACTCATAATACTAGCGGCATTTAAAACAACTGTATCCTCATAGTTCTATTTTCTCTATGCGATAATGAGACGAAAGGTTTTACTATCAGCTGTCTGTCCGGCCGTGCGTTGACAACTGCGATCACCAGATTTAAATCCTTGCGATTTTTTTTTGTGGCCGAAGCAGCTGGTACATTCCACTCTAGTAAATAATCCGCACGAATTAACAAAAAATTATTTACACAATTATTTGCGTATTTGTTACCCTTGTTTCATATTTCAGTTAATTTAGAAATTACTTATAATTTCATCGCGTAAAAGAAGTAACTCAGACTTTCGTTCCCAGCTGTTAAACGTGCAATAAAACGAAATTGAGATATGTGTCGAGGTCGCATCGTGTGCAGGCTAGAAGTCAATAAAATTATAATCATAAAATTTAATTTAATTTTTAAATTAATTGTAAACTGTTTAAAGAAAATTGTAAACATTTTTCCCGTAATCTGCGACATCGATCCTCTTATCGGAACAATTGTCATTGACCCTGTATGTATAGTCATAAAAATAGCAAATAAAAAAAAGGTATTTTTTTGAAATACACCAAGTTTTCCTTTTTTCCAACCCAACAACTCAACTATCTTATTTTCCAGGCAAAAAATTTAGGGTTTTCGTTTCGAAATCCGTTTTTGTGTTATTTATTCAATATCTGCCTTTTAAATAAAATCGCAAGAGCCAGACGAATGAGTGAGCGTCAAAAAAAAAAAATCGGTAGCAATTGAGTGGAGCGCAAAAACCGGTCGCCGAGTGATTGCGGCACGTTATGCACAACATACACGACTTTGAACTTCCAAATTTATGGGGAGGTCCTCGAACCCCACTTCGCTTTTTGCCCTCGGGAGTGGAAAATCTAAGCACGCGATTTCCAAGCGAAATTATTCAGAGATGCACGAAACCGTACGTGACAGCTTAAAATGTCATCAGTGGGTGTTTAAGTGTTCTTTTTTTGTCACGTTAGTTTTTCTTCAATAAAAGAGAATATGTTTGATTTCTTCTTTGCATACCAGGTAATTTTCGAATAATCCTCGTAAATGAAACTTATTCAAAATTTCAAATACGTTTACTTTTTCTGAACTTTATTAATTTTGTCACGCCTCATTAATTGCTTGTGAATTTTTCCATCGGTCAGGACTTGACGTGCAACGCATAATTAGAAACGTCAACGGGTAACGAAAAAGCAGTTGCATAATGGAATGGAAACAGGGTCGTCGCGTCGCGTCGACAGAAAGGAGTATTTTTAGAGCTGTCACCTGTCACGTGCAGGCGCATTAAAAATTCAAGCTTTTATTTGTCGCACGTGCTCTTAATCCGGCTTGTCCGAGCAGCATAATGGCGAATTCAATGAAATTAAAGTGCAACGTTAATTAAAAGTTTTAATTGGTACGTCATCGAAAAACAACATAATTGCCATCAAAGGAAAAATAACAATAACAGATGAAGAAAATTGTAAAATATGAAAGAAAAGAAACGATAATTAGGCTACCAAAAAAAAAGAAAAGATAAGTTTTGAAATAAATTAAGAAACAGAAACGACCGTAGAAAAAAAAAAGAGGGTGAAGAAAAGAAAATGAAAAATAATAAGGATGAAATGCTATTCCTTTAGTAACTGTTAAAAGCAGTTGTAATTTATTTTATTCTTGTCAATGAGGAGAAATAAGAGATGGTAGGTCGATACTGATGAATGAAGAAAATAAAAATCAAGCAAACAACCTAACTTTATTATCTCATTCCGTTTGCGAGTCGCATTTTCCTGCTCACAGCTTTTAAAGTACGCGTTTTTTCAGTTTCCCACTTTACCTCCGCAAAAACTTCAGACGTCTACTTCTTCTTCTCCTCCTCAAAAAAAAAAAAGCTCTAAATCATCGTCGACGATCACCCAAAGTGGGGCGCAATAACGACGCCAATTTGGGAATAATGCTGTTGGCGTTTTAATGCGTGCAAAAATAAATTGATTGAAAACTGAACAGCGTTTGATACGTGCGTTCGAAGCGGGCTTTTATCGGAAATGTGTGTTTTTTTTTTGATATTTTTGGAACACGTGTTCCTTTGTCGAGGATTATGCTTTGTTCGTGAATAAAGGCGATTTGTTATTTTTATACGATTTGTTTTATTTGATTAGGTGCCATTTTTAAGCGTACAAAAGCAAACTGCTAGATTACTTTGCTTCTCTTTTTTAATATTAATACTGTGACAAGATGCAAGTAAATTCATGCATTGGATTTATTTAGCAAACTTGAGATAAGAAAAAATGCAACTCGTCATCGTAAACAACGGAACCTTGACACCTGCGTGAAAAAACCTTGAACACGTTGGAACGGATTTAAATTATCTCGTAATCTAACGTACCTTTCCGGTTTCGTTAGAATTCGGAATTGCTCGAGTTGCACTTTGTATAAAAACCCCGCGATCTGCATAAAGTAAGAAGATCTTAAACTAGTTGCTATCAGAGCATGATGTAGGCTCTATTTTGTTAAAGTGTGCTGTTAGGGTAAGTTGAACTTTGTACAATTATGTTTGTCTGTATTTATTTATGTTTAATATAATATTTATGCCCCTTGTTTCGATTTATACCGTAACATTTTGAGAAGGCAAACTCTAAACATGTTGAATAGTACTGGAATAGAATAAATGGAAGTAAAATAATGAAAGCAGAAATTACTTATGGCATGGGAGCTGAGACCGCCCGCGCCCTTAGATAAGGGGATTTTAGTGTCGTTTATAAAATAAATACTTGGAAGAGTCAGTTTCCAACGCTTTCGAAGCGCTTAAATTATGCGTTTCCCGTGAGCCGACACGCCACGTGTTTGGTCCAATTAACCTTGAGGTAAGGTTTCATTCGAACCAGAAGCTATTCCCTAAAAAGCCCACGATAAGCTGGCCGATTGGCGAAGACTTATCCGAGGTTAGACTGATCACAATGGAAGAGATGGACCTGTCAATTTCCAAAATAAAAAAAAGGGGAAATCGCCGGGCCCAGACAACATACATCCGGAAGCCGTGAAAACGGTAGCCAAAACGAACAAGGGTTCCTTCATGAGGGTTATGACTGACCGCCATTTGGAAGAAGGCTAAGCTGGTGCTGATAAGGAAAGCAGCGTACAACACGCCCCCTCGACGTTGCAACCAAGCTATTGGAGGCAATCGTCAAGCAGCGATTAGTGGAAGGATCGAATGAACTAAACACCTTGCACGATCATCAATTTGGCTTCAGGCCGGACAGATCCACTGCAGATGCACTTACCAAGCTAAGTGACATCTTAAGTAACGCTTGCATTAGACATAAAAAAACGTGTTCAATTCTACCTAGCCAGTCTATCTTCTTATATCCTACAACACCCCACGAAATTTCAAAACTTATTAATAAATTCTCATCCCAAAAATCAAATGGCTCCGATCACGTTCCTGGTTATATATTAAGTAAAGTTAATGAACTCATATCGGTACCACTAGCATACTTAATCAATCTATCGTTTGAAGGACATTTTCCCTCGTTATTAAAACAGTCCAAAATAATACCTGTCTATAAAAACAAAGGCGAAATAACTACCTGCACCAATTATCGGCCTATTGCCATACAATGCTCCATTGCAAAAATATTTGAATCTGCCTTCAGTGATCGATTAATAAATTTTTTAGAAAAAAACAATTATCTCACTCCGTATCAACATGGTTTTCGGAAAGGTCGATCGACGGATACTGCTATTTGCGATGCACTTAATTTCATCTTAGATTCTCTGAACAATAAAAATAAAGTTGCAGCTATTTTTTTTGATATGTCAAGGGCTTTTGACACTATAGAACATTCACTGCTACTAAACAAACTAAACAATATTGGTATCCGTGGACCAGCATTAGCCTGGCTAACAGAATATTTGAGTTATCGTACTCAGTATGTACAAATTGGCAAAGTACAGTCATCACAAAAACAGAATCCGATGGGTGTGCCGCAGGGATCACTGCTGGGTCCATTATTGTTTATTATTTTTGTTAATGATATGACGCGTACACTCTCTACGCCTGGTAGAATCATCTTATATGCTGATGACTCTACAATGCTAACTGCCGCTAAGGATCTAGAAACTCTAATCCAAAATTCAAATAACATCGTTAATGAGATGCATTTATATTGCTGTAACAATGCATTAGTTTTGAATCCATTTAAAACAAATTTCATCAATTTTATAACTAAAAACGTTCATGTCTGTAGTAGTCTCCTAATTAGATTACAAAGCAAATCCATACCACAGGTACATAATATAAAATTTTTAGGTATCTACATCGACGAAAAATTAACATGGAACAAACACATTGAATACCTATGTTCCAAAATGAGCTCGGTGTGTTTTCTACTGAGAAGATTGCGCGGACTTGTTAATATAAATGTTTTGCGTCTGGCCTATTTCGGTCTTTTCCAATCTATTGTATCATATGGAATTATTTTCTGGGGATCTTCTTCCAAATATAACATGCAAACATTATTCGCCATCCAAAAAAAAAGCTATCCGTATTATTTGCGGTGAAAACTACAACACTCACTGCAAACCATTATTTTCTAAAACAAGAATACTAATCTTACCGTGTCTTTACATCTTTAATCTAGTAACTTATGTTAGGCAAAATATTTCAAGTTTTCCTACGAACTGTTCCATACATGAGCACAATACGCGGAGTAGCAATGATCTATACATGCCATATAATCGTCTGTCAGTATATTGCGCCGGTCCCCTGCACAATGGCATTAAATTTTACAATAAACTCCCCGCAAACATAAAATGTGCGACAAACCTAAGTACCTTCAAGGGAAAAGTAAAGGCATTTTTGCTCTCTCAACAGTATTATGATGTACAAGAATTTTTGGACAACACAACACTGTGATGCTTGACTGTAATGTTCCCTCTTTTCTTTCTTTTTTTTTTTTGTTTGTCTGTTTTTATTATTATTATAATATTATGACATATTCACATACCTTGTTAATACATTTGACTGTAGTTTGCAATGGTGATGAATAAAAAGATATTATTATTATTATTAACTCCGTTCACTCTATTTACTTTTTTCGCACTTTTGTCTCACTCTTACTTGTATTAAAACTTATTCACTCTCAGTCTTCAGAGCGCGAAAAGAGTAAGTGCAATAAAAGAAGTTGAATAAAAGAACGCAGCTAATTAATATCGAATATTGATATCAAATACAAATGACAATTTTCAATTTGAAATGAACTTTGTTTTTAATGTAATAAAAATAATACAAAGTAGCAAACTCAGTTGAAAAATAAAGTTGGAAGTTGGTAATACCTCACGGCTGCATTTAGTAAACGACCCTATAAGAGCAGGCATCAGCAAACCGATAATCAGGGTGGTACGGCCCTATCTACAGGATAGGACCATTATTACCCCATCGGGGAAAGAAGTCGAGATATTGTGTGGCGGTCCGCAGGGATCTGTCCTTGGATCGATCCTGTGGAACATTTTGTATGACGGGATACTAGGGATACCGCAAAGACCATCGCCCTATTGGAAGAACGCGCGCAGTACGCTATGACCAAAGCAAGGAACTGGCTGGAAGAAAACGACCTGGAACTGGAAACCGCAAGGACAGAAATATTCATACTGGCGGGCCCAAAGAAATTAAAAATGATGACTCTAGCAGTCGAAGGAACGGTTATCACCTTGAAAGACAGGGGTACATTTAGACAGAGGACTAAGGATGACCACCCATGTTAAGTGAACATGCGAAAATGTAAGGAAAATCCAAATGGCCTTAGCAAGACTCATGCCCAGTATCGGCGGACCGAGACCCAAGAAAAGGAAGGTCCTGGCGGGACATCAACCATCATGTACCATTACATCATCCATCATGTACGTGGCGCCTATTTAGTCCTCGGTACGCTTCACCTCCGCGTACAAAACGGTGGCCACACAGGCTGTCCTGGCGATAGCAGCAACTTCATCTATAAAGCTGAAGTTGGAGGAGCGGAGGCAACAGCACATGGCGAGGAAGACTACAGGGGTTGCAACAACTACCCTAATGGAACAGTGACAAAACGCATGGGACTGTTACGATGGGTGGACCAAAACCTTCATCAAGGACATCGGCGCGTGGTGTAGCAGGAAACTTCGTCAATTACTTGCACAAAATAGGTAAGCCACCAAACGTCTGTTGGTACTGTGACGAAGAAGTCATGGCAGAACACACGGTCTTTAACTGCCCGAGGTGGACAAAGAACAGGATTGCAGCGAATACCAAATGCGGTGTAGTCACACCAAAGAACGCGCAAAGAGACAAAAACATACCAGACAAAACAACTATCACCGCGCGAAATTTCTGATGCTGATCCCAGAAACTACCAGCGGATATTAACAACTGACAGTGCGAAATCCCTGACGTATCCCTGTTAACGTTAATACGTTGTGTTGGGCAAGTTCTGAGGGTTAGAATCAGCCCTTTGTTCGAGTTGTGGGGCCGTTTGATTCCTTCCGAACGAATTTTGTTATTGACACTGTGGCGGCACAAGATCGACCATTCCTGGACTCGATGACTCGTCTCGTTCCAGTTACACCGATCACACGACGCCCGGTGCGGTGTTCCTTCTAGAATTCCGAGGAAATGCAATCCTTCTAAGTACGGGACCACCGGGTTAAGCAAGGGTTTGTAAGTGCCTCGAAAGAGAAAGAACGGACGGTCGACAACGAAGATTCACGGGAATCGGTCCGGCGGCAACGTTGCCTATATTAATTATTAGTTTTATAAATAAATTAGGGCCAGTTTCATAATCGAATTTAAAGGAAACTTTAAATTTGAAGTCACTTTCAGTCAAAACAAATATGAAAACACATTTGGTTTAACATCTGAATGTGACTTTAATTTTAAAGTCTCCTTTAAATGATTTATTCGCGTATCGTGCGTCGCGTTTCGTGCGGAACCATAAAACCTTCTCGTTTCGTCCGCAAATCCGGAGGACAATAAAATTCTCTACTAATGACTTCTTATTTCATGCGCTATTGAGATGACAGTTCAACCGTACACCTGAGTATCGATGTAAGTTAAAAAAAAATTACTGCAAACTGTATTTATTTCAACAAATGTTGCTAGATAAAAATAACCTAAAATTTACAACTTATTAACAATATAAAATATTACTTTAATCAAATTTTATAATACAGATTCATTTTCTCAACGTTTCACTAAGGTTTATTTTATTTTGTGAGAAATCAAGTAACATGTAGTAACATAAGTCAATGTACTTGTTTATATGTTTCGGTGTGTTCAAGTAGAAATCATACTGTTGATTAGAATGTCATAGTAATTAATTTCTTGTTCAAGTATTTTCATAAGTTCAAATATCGAGACATTCAAAAAAAACCTCATCAAAGCAGGCCGAGGAAAGAAGACGTATATCTTTCCTTAATTTTACAAAGGAACTAAAACGACAGGTATATTTTTCACCCTAAATTTCTCTAAACTCCTTTCATTAAATATACACAATTTCCATTGATTTTACTACCATTTCTAAAATAAATTTCTACTGAAACGTGTTTTTGTTCGTCAGGGGCTTGCTCAGGAACTGTATCGCGAGAGTACTTTGGGCGTTTAAAATGAAAAGCAAAATGCACAAAATCACTTACACGAGAGAGAAAGAATATTACTCAGTGCGCGGCTCTTTTTTAATCGGAGCGTTATTCCTGAACGGGCCCCAGTAAACTTAAATTCCATGTTTGCGTAAAACGTTTTCACGAATCTTGACGTCTGTCATACAGTTTGGTTTCGACGTGACCTGCTTTGATGACGGTTTTTTTGAATGGCTTGTTATGATCGGATGTGTTTTTCCAAAAAGTTTATTTAATCTATTGTGCCAGCCTTCCACTGAAGTTGTTGAGCGATGCCGCTCATTGTAACAAATCCATATATGATCGTTCTCAAGCCATTGTCACAGTATAAAAATCACACGGTAGCGTCACTCGAGTATAACTGTCTCAGATAGGTTACGGTTAAGAAACAAACAAACAAGAATTAATAAATGCGATTATTTTTGATCCGCACGAAATGAGAAATCTTCAGGTAAACATTCGTTTACGCACGAAACGCGACGCACGAAACAAGAAAACACCCCTTTAAATTTGATTATGAAACTGGTCCTTAGTCTTGTAAATAAATTAGTTTTACGAATCGAACCACAATACCATTGGAGCTTTCTACTACGATATCGTGTTGGCAGATTAGGACCCCTGTTAGAGGCTGCCGATCCGTTGAAGGCACGCTCCGAGGGCTGCACCCCCTTTCGAAGTCAAACACATTGCAGAATTGGTGGAGAACGTCTGGGTATTGTTTTACGTAGTCTTTTCTACACGTTAATTTTGGCTACTTGTACCTCCGAGTACCTTCTTGCCTGACGAAGACTTTTGGTTCCTTCTGAACCCGTGTTTATTTTTAAGATCAATCAAGAAAGATTGAACAAGAATTATTTTATATAAACTGGTAGAAAAAAGGTAATAGTGCGTGACCTTTTCTTAACAAAACAAAAGTAACAAGATGTACGATAAGTTGTAATATTCTCGCATTTCGATTGGACGTAAAATTTCTCGCGAAGTTACGATCACATAAGTTTAGAAAATACCTAACCGTTTTTATTGGGGACCTCACATCATAACACGAGATGAAAAAAAAAATAAACAGAAGATATCTAACTTCGTCATCCAACAAAGCTTAAATAATAGGATTACGAGGGAGTCAGAAATTGAAAGAGAGTTAGTCAGTCAGCGTTGGATTATGTTATGAATCGACGGGGCAATCACCCAGAAATCCATTCAGAGAACCCCCGGCGCAAAGAAAGAAGAGACAAAAGATAACTCGAAACAGCTTCGAAACTCATCAGTTTTTTTCCCCCCTTAATATTTAAAGTAATTATTAATACGGCCGACCGAAAAGCGAAGTTCGGTTTCATTACGTAATTTAATCTCATTCGGAATTAAGCTATAAATGGCTGCCTGCCTATATTAAAACGTTCCCTGCTACTTCGCTACGGGGCTTTGAACTTCAAGATGTTTGCTAAGCGTCGAGATTAGATTAATCGAAGAGACGCTGATCGAAAGTTATAGAACCGTGACCCTTCTGCACCCTCCTTCGTTGTACACAAGTAGATTACCGTCAGTTTATACTTGTTCCTTGACGTATTACAGTCGTTACGAGATGAAAGGATTCAATCTATTCCAGGTTTTTTTTTTTTCTAAATTTCGGGTTAGCTCAACGAGGAGCCGACCGAATTACTACGGTTGAGGATTAAGTTTACTACAAAAAGAAATAAGTCTGCGAACTCGTATTGGAAAGTTTCACAAATTCTGAAATGTTAGGGCTACCCTCAATCGGAGGACTAGGAAGTTTTCTTTCGCTAACTTGGCCGTCTTCTTGCCAAAGCAACACCATTTCGTTCATTAGACGGTTTATATACGACAGACAGGGATATTTTTGGTAATGGTATATAGAATACCAAAAATATTCATATTTTAATGGTACTGGTTACCCTAGGATATAAGTGATAACGTTAACTATACGTTTTCATTAAATTGTAATAAAATGTCGCGACTTGCAAAACACGTTTATCAAATTATTAAATTCCATCTTATCATGTAGGCGTAGGCCCATAACATACATTTTTCTCATTAAAATTTATAATATAATCTAAAAAAGTATAATGAATGTTTAGATGTAACATTTATTAACAAATATTTATCCAATTGGTCTTGTGACCACTGTTACATAGTAAATTTTCTATAAAACTACTAACATTGTATCACTACATAAGATGAGAGCTTAAAATATGAGTATCTTATAAATTTCGCCGCGAGATGTCGCGACCTAAACTGTTGCTCACTAAAGTTGTCGTTTATAAGTCAAAACCGCAGGAACTTTCTTGCCCATTACAAATCATCACAAAATATATAATTACTACAAACGAACAGACACTTGGCAAAGTTGAATTAAATGTCAACATTTCGCTGTACGTTTCACAGCTTCTTTAGAATAAGTTGTAATAATATAAATATATAATTATAATAATTTTATAATTCCAAAATATACGTCTAGTATAAACCATGTATAAACGTTGCGCGTACCCTATAAATATACATTTTGTGTAAACGTTATATTTATCCCAAAAAGAGACGTTAGTTAGACTGTCACTCATATGTATAAATACTAGTCTATAATATTCTACATTTAGACTAAATTCAAAACGTGTTTTAGACATATTCTATATTTGGTGTGTTACATGGGTGGTTTATCCGATTCATATACACTACTTGTTTTTTTTTTCTACTTTTCTTTCTACCATTAGGATGCCAAGCTCAGTTTAAAGTCTTATTGATTCCAGCTAATCTTTTATGAGGTTGTTACTCTTCCTCATCTCGCGTTCTTTCTTATCGCTTGTGTGATGAAACAGCAGGTGAAAGTAAATTATTTTAGGTGTGAGGTCAGGCGGGATTAAAATAATGAAAGCAGAAATAATTTCAGGTGTGGGAATAAGTAGACTGTTCTAATTATCTGAAGCCGCCCGTTACAATGAAATAAGAATTAAGAAGATTATTAATTGAACTAAATATAGTGTGTGTTTCAAAGAGTTCTACTAATGGAAGAGGATATAATGAAATAAGTTACAGAATATTGTTACGAGCGAAATAAAGATACCGACTAGAATTTAGAAAGAGTACAGTAGCTAGCTTTATTCGTTATTCGTTTATTTTTGTTTATTTTGTATTTTCTTGTCATTCCAACAGGATTAAAAGCGTAATTCTGTTAGAATCGATGCGTTATTCTGGCGGACGTCGATTTGAGGCCCGGCTTTATTGCAGGGCTGACTGTTTGTCAAGCGTTTTAATCGGTTTTTCTGTTGAACGCGCTCGATTGAAAGCCCATAAGCGTTTTAAAATGCCACGGGCCGGATGATGTACACTGATGTCGAAAAGTTTTAAGACGAAAAGCAACACCCCTGGCCTTACAAATATCCGTGCTTTGCAATTATGAACCTTAACAACATTTAGCCGGCTACCTGCTTTTATGATACGGTCGGCGGCAAGTTAAATAAATAGAAACGTTTAAAATATTGGTTATGGTTTCCAGTATATGTAATATACCCTATGTCAACGGCCCTACGTCAATATATCCCTATGTCAATATAGCCCTATGTCAATATAACGCAAATGATTACCTCTTTCCCTGTTTTTCGTTCTTTTTAACAATAAATAATATCAAAAGAACAAGAACAAGAAATTGTTCAATACTAAAGAAAAATTAGTTCGCGGCTTCATATACCCGTACACTAAATTGGAATAATGGATATTTTCCAGAATTCCAAGATTACACTCCTTCCTAGAATTCCGAGATTTTAAAATTGTAATAGGTTTTAGAGGTATAAAATCCTATTTGCACAAGATAATTAAAATGTATTAAAATTCCCGGTTTCAAGAACAGAAATTTGCATCAGTTTTAAGAATATTCTTTATCATATGTATTCACGAATTAATTAATATAACAGTAAGTCCAATTAAAAACTAATTTGTAGTAAAAGACTTTATTACTCATTCGATTTATATAAAAAATAGGATAATAAAATAATTTTGGTTTATTTTTACTCGTTTTGTTTGACACTGTATAATATAATCTAAATCAGCGTTGGAAATTTTAAATTGCAACACATAAAACACAAAAAGTATTTTCTTGTTTCAGATTACTTCATTTTTTGTTATTCAACAAGAATAACAAGTTTACTGCTCAAACTTGAAATTTAAATTTACACCCATTCCAAACTTAGGGCGGTTTAAAACATTTTGATTTAATATCTCTCAATGTTTGTTAACAATTTAAATACAGTAAAGTCCGGTTATAACGAACACAGAAATTGTATCAAAATATGTTCGCTATATCCGAAGTTCGCTATAATAGGTAAATTAAAACAAAGTGTGTTTTTAATAGTCACTTTTTATTTTACGTTAAATAACATTGTAAAAAATAACATGAAACCTTTGCGAAACAGTTATACATAGGTATACATATGTTGAAAACCACAAATCTACGAAATAAAATCGATTATTTTTGTTTTTGCTTTTTCCAAATTTTGAAGACGGTAGATTTTGTTAAATTCATTTCGTGGCAAATATCACTTTGTTTAACACCATTTTGAATTTTTTGAATAATGTCGTATTTGTCCTTTAAAGTGAAAGCTTTACGTTTTTGTTTATTCATTTTGAATTATTACAAGCGAGTCTTGCAACGCAGCACGTTGGAAATAACGTCCTACTCCAACAAAAAACAAAAAGTCTGTTCGATAGCTCTGCACTTTTTTACACTTTTTGCACCAATCACTCCTGAGAGAGTGCCATGTATATGACATAACATAAGTAGGAGTGAGAAAAATAAAGTAAAGGTGTTAAAAATGTAGAAAGTGCAGAGCTATCGAACGGACCTAAAGACTCGACTGCTATAAGAGCTCTAGATGCACGTCGCTCGTAACAAGTAATCGGAGAATAGTGTGTAAATCGGGGAAACCCCTCCAAAGTTCGTTATAAAAGGAAAATTGTATCACATTTTAAGTCATATCTGGTTCACTATATCCGAAAGTTCGTTAAAAGCGGGTTCGCTATAACCGGAAAGAAAATACATTGAGCTTATGGAAAACATTTTGTTGCTTGAAATATAGTACGTTATAGCCGGAAGTTCGTTACAAACGGGTTCGTTATAACCGGACTTTACTGTATGTAAATCTAAATTTAATCATAAAAAATACAGAATATAACAAAACCCGGGTAGGTATTATTTTTATTAACATTAAAGTAAAAACAATTTTAAACATGACTTCACAAAATATAGCTATATACCTCACTTAATTTTATTAATATTTACTGTCATAATACATTATAAATTATGCAGTTCCCATTACCAGGAATTTCCGTACTTAATGCTTATTGTATTTCCGTGCAAGAACCAGTATCAATCATTTAACATTTATTATTAAGAATTTATTTTTCTGTACTTATTATTTATGTAATATAAATTAGCAAAGAAAATCAATAAGTAAATTGTTTACCAACATGTTTATATTGAATTTTTTTGAATAATAAATATTAATTTTTACTTTTAATCTAGTGCGCATGAAGTAAATAAAATAGAATAGAATTTGCTTGACAACATAAATGTTCAGAAATTAACAGATTACCTGCTCTCGTGAATGAATTTTATGACCCTGCTCAACCACTCGTCGAGAGAGAGAGAAACGGGGAGGCTCAAATGCAGAAGGTTCTAAATTCAGACGGGCTGTTTCAATAAGGCTCAAATTCCAACAGATTTACTGCTTTTCGTCTTAAAACTTTTCGACACCAGTGTACATAAGTCAGTTTAAACAGAAACAGTTTAACATTGTTTTCCTCTCGCTTTATTTATTTATTTGCTTAGGGTACGCTTTTTTCTGAGGATTTTTTTCAGTCACTTTCATTTTTATGTAAGCCTTTCACGGAACGAGCTCTAAATTTTGGAATTTGGTCAATTAACTATTTGAATGTTTACTTTCAAGATATTTTTTAAAGATTCGTTCCAGTTTCAAGACTTATGTAATATCAACCTAAAAACGCACACGATGATGTTATAAATAAGTTTAGTTTGGTGGAAGGGCCATGCACCGGTTAGTGTATTTGTTTGATTGGCGAACCGTAATAAATTCTTGAATGTTATGCCGCTTGCGAAACGTACTAATCTAAAGTCGGGATAGAACCGAAAACAGATTGCAACAAGTTTAAATTGTTTCGGGCTGGGAGATGGGGGCGGGACGTAAACGGAATTTATTTTCCGTGCGTAGAGGACGCATCTTATCCCGCCATATATTTATCCCGAGGCACTTATGTATATCCGGAACTTGAGTGCGCTTCATCCTACCTCGTTTCGCAATCTCTCCGTTAACCGGAAGGCATCGCTCTTACCTGAAACAAACACAAGGAGTTAAATCATGTTTCCTAAGCAGCTCGGGCGAGCGAAGCAAATACACCAAAAATTATTTTAATAAACCATTTCAACAGGAAGAAAAACTCGCAGGATTGATTACATAAATCGCCATTAAACTAAAGCGGAGGGTACTACAGCACTCTGAAATGTTCAATCTTCGCTTATAGACCGCTGCAACTCCCACGGGATCTCCTCGGCTAACTTTTCCGGTTAAAAGTTAGGAACTTGTTAATTTACAAACATACTTTCACTTGCCGTAAGCGGCGAGCGCTCATTTTATTAAATCTGTTAAAACTTACTGAGCTTACTTTTAATAGTGATTAAGGCATTTGCAGTACCTACTCGATGATGTCTCGGAGTTTTCCGCACTCGGGGGTTATAATTTAATAACTATTAAAAGAAAAAATTCCTAGTATGTAATGTAACCGCAAACCGATTGTCGGTACTGCCTTTAGCATTTTTGCAGAATTTTCCACCTACCTGAAGGCTGCAAGTTTATGGGAGGGAAAATTAACTTCGTCTGAATGCCGGCTAGATCAGTGGGACGGGCATGTTCAGACGAATAAACAGTTGTCTTTATTTGTAGCTACAGTGAACGATCGAGAGCGCCATCTCTTGCATACTAAACGAACTATGTTTTTATCTTAATTTGCTGATCTTCCAAAATCTGTTGACCGAAATGTTTACTTTCGGTGACCTGTTAGTAAAACGATTTTCAGTTGAAGTGAAGCGCGCCATCTTCTGCACAATAAGCGAACTGTGTCTAATTTTAATTTACTAGAAAAAAATCATTCGCTTTTTCCAAACTTGTCGACCGAAATATTTACCCTCACTTACTCATCACTGAAACGATTATTTATCAGTGATAGTGTGATAGTGAACGGTCGAAACCGCCGCGCCATCTCTCGAATAATAAGCGAACTGTGGATGACGTCATCAGAGTACGTGATTGTAACGTCATAAGAAATAAATGAAAAACGCCACCTGGTTGAACTTATTATAATAACGGTACGTGTATAATAAACGATTTTTAGTTACAGTGAACCGTCATCTCTTGAAAAATAAGAGAACTACGTTTAATTTAATAGATTTATAAGAAGGAAGTCATTCGTTTATTGTAGTTTTTCCAAATTTGTCGACCGAAATGTTTAGCTTCTCCTGTTTATCAGTTAATCGATTATTAGAAACTGTGAACGGACTAAAGCGCCATCTCTCGAAAAATAAGAGAACTATGTTTGATTTAAATTTATAAGAAAAAAAAACAATTCGCTTATTGGAGTTTTTCCAAATTTGGCGACCGAAATGCTTTACCTTGACTTGTTTATCTACGAAACGATTGTTAGTAACTGTGAACGATGTAAAGCGCCATCTCTTGAAAAACAGGCGAACTGTATTTAATTTTAATTTGCCAAACAAAAAATCATTTGCTCGTTGCCAACTTACTGGAAACTTTTCCAAATTTGTCGATCGATATGTTTACCTTCACTTGCTTATCAATGAACCGGTTATTAGTAAGAGTGAACGGTCGAACGCGCCATCTCTCGTTAAGCAAGCGAACTATGTTTATTTTTTTAATTTACAAAATAAAAATAAATCGTTCGCTCGTTGC
The DNA here is from genome assembly GCA_958336345.1 of Dorcus parallelipipedus. Classification (NCBI taxonomy): domain Eukaryota; kingdom Metazoa; phylum Arthropoda; class Insecta; order Coleoptera; family Lucanidae; genus Dorcus; species Dorcus parallelipipedus. The sequence goes on along the minus strand of OY284483.1, from coordinate 35,682,522 downwards.
TAAGTTATTGCAACTTTTCGAAATTCGTTGACCGAATTCACTTGCAATAAGCATTCTCGTAGTTACAGTGAATGAACAGTCGAACGCGCAGCGCCATCTCTTGAATAACAAGCGAACTGTGTTTTTCTTTTAATTTGCCAAGAAAAAAATCGTTCGTTTATTGCTGTTCTTTCAAGATCTGTCGGCCGAAGTGTTGACTTTCAGCAGTGACCTATTAGCAAAATGATTTTTAGTTAAAATGAACCGCCGAAGGCACCATCTCTTGCGTAATAAGCGAACTGTGTTTAATCTTAATCTACCAAAAAAAAAGAAAAAACTCCGTTTATTGCAAATGTTCCAAAATCTGTTGACTTAAAATGTTTTCTTTCGGTGACTCGTCAGGGAAAGCGCCATCTCTTTGTATAACAGGCGAAACAGATAGAAAAATCTCAAATTTTTTGTAGCAAGTGTTGCAAGGATGAGCCAATTATTCAACAAGATAAATAAACAACGCAACACTCTGAAGCTAAAAACACGAATTGCGGGGCCCGTACTTTGTTTGCAAACGTTAACATTTACACCCGAATCAAATAATCTGCTTGCGTGCAAGAAGCATACGCCGTAGTTTGACCCTTGGAACTTGGACTGTTCCTCTTTGAATGCTGAACAGCCCTTTCTTTTATAATGAGACTGTCTCATATCGAAAGTAGGATATATTGAAATCTTGTCATTGGTCAATAGACCTCTCCCCCGCCCGCGGACCGTTCACGTCGAACGCCGATCCGATACGAAATTCCGCCAGTCTTGTGGCTACTCGCCAATGCATTCAGACCGCACGCTTCTGTGAAACTTTTCATTAAACGGTGTCTTTTTGGAAGTGAAAAGTAAACGGGTATACTGCCCGGTTGTTACTTTGTTTGCGGCGAGCCCAAACCTTCTTCGAGACTTCTCCAAGCTTGTTCCGTTGTATCTACGGCAGGTATGTCTTTAGCATCACTTTGTGCGTCGGTCGGTTCGTAATTCGTGATTTCTTTCATCTGGGCTTTTTTATATATTCTTGTTTGGTTCTTCTTCCCTCTCATTAATTCCGGACGATTCACCGGGAGCTGTCTGGCGATTTTCTTCGCGGTGTGTCCTTGCTGAAAGGTTTGAAGGCATAAACGCATTTTGGCCGTCCATCTTGGAGTTTGGTGATACGGCGGTTCTTCACGCAACACATCGCTCTTCGGAACGAATGTGGTCACTGAAATTGACGCAAGTGGTCACTTAAAGTTCACGAAAGTGGTAACTGGAGCATTTCTCCCATCATATTCCCATCTCGTTGGGCCGAAGCCAAGCTGTCATTTGGAATGTCACGGTGCTACTATTACTATTACTATTATTATTATTATTATTATTATTATTATTATTATTATTATTATTATTATTATTATTATTATTATTATTACTATTACTATTTTCCTTTATCTATGACTATTACGCCTAATCTCGACGGACGATGTTCGCTCTTTGGACAACCGAAGGTTGGATTTAACTTTTCTTATTTTAAATTAATTAAACAAATATTTAAGGCAGAAAAAGGCAAAGAAATTAGGAAAAGCTGAAAACCAGTAATCGGAGAAAGTTGGAAAAGAAATAATGCAGGAACCAGAAAACTACAGAAACCCAAAATGAGAGAGAGAGAGAGAGTGGTCTGCATATTTACTGCTTCTTATAATAATTCAGGATTCTGTAGGTATCACCATCTTCCACGTTATTCGTTTGGTTTTGTTTATTTTGAGCTTATCTGTGATTCCCAACCGGATTAAAAGTGTAATTCTGTCTGAATCGATGAGTTTTGGGAAAAGTGAACAATCTGCACGTTTCATCATCGGTAATCAAATTGGCTCGACGTTCTGTTTCTTGTGAGCATTACCAATTTGGTCTGGAAGTACGACAGATGACCAGAGGTGCGTTACAGTTCTGGTGAGGTGGAGTTGGAGTCCTTATTGTTGAGCAAAATTTGAGTTATTTGATTAATTCATTGCAGTGATGAAGGTGAACTAAAGAATTGATGATTGCCTGTTTTTGACATGGATGGTGATGGGAAAAGGCATCTAAGTCATGATCAGTGGGGGCCAGCTTACAAAATAGGTACAGAATGTCCTAATTTAAAGTTTGGAAGATGATTTGCTAAAACATCAGGGAATGTAGGCGACCGTTTGACTCGTGAATTTCTTTGCTACGTGGTGAAACTGCAACTTGAAGCCTTGTGCCTTGGCCCTCTTAGTAGAACATTTTTTAACATCGATTTACTTAATTTTTTGGGAACAACGCTTCGAACAGATATCAGTCCTATTGTGGTTAACATGTTGGTGAAAGTCCTCGAGAACAACAAACCTTAGTCTTCTCATTTTACGATGTTTGGTGTGGTCGGTCGTGGCATTGGCTGCTGAGAACCGTCGTCGGTGAAATCTAAGGGGGTGGTCGTGATTGAAGGAGTGACTGACAGAGGGTGTATAAACTCAAGTTGACGAAGTCTTCGCAACTTCGCCACTTGACAAATAATTCAACAGCAGCAGCTTCGAGGAAGTCCTGTAGTAATTCAAGATGAAACGTCGACAGAAAAAGCAACCGGAAGCCATAAAGTATTTATATCGTCTTCTTGCATGCCCCGACGTCGACGACCTTGGCTTAGTGTCATACCTTCGACGGTGCATTTGGGATCCCATGGTGCCATTTGGCACAGTGAATCACAAGCGTTTCTCTTGGGCATGAGCCAGAGAAATTCCATAGCCCACACAAGTTTCAATGGAATTCTGACACGATTACACTATGACATTATTCCAGTGCCAATTCTGCCGATGTGTAATAGCAATTGCTACAGTGTAAAATTTCGTCCGTTAGAATCTAAAATGTTCCAATATGACTGCCAAACCGGTAGGTGACTTCGTGACGTCCCTGTCCTTGTTATGGATTCTTGACTGGATTCTTTTAGATTTGTTCATATTTACCCATTTTTCCAGAAACTCAGTGATTGGTTATATTGGATCAGGTGACCCCCCTCCTTGCTTGTGGTTGCATTTCAACACCGTATCCTGTACGATCGCGCCAGTAATTCTGCTCATCGCCTAGAGTGCACATCGTCGTTTCATCAGATTGAGATGTTTGATTGAATAGTGAACAGAATATTATTAAACCATGCTCTGAGAGCGGCACTCTAAGCAATCCAAAGTATTATTTTATGCTTTTCTAAGCCTGATCTCTACAAATAAATCAGGTATTTATGGCAAACAAATTTTGGGCGCAGATCAAGTCGTAACATGTGTTTTCGATTGCTATCATATGGGGCTACCCTGCTGGTATAATTTGGTGCTGACAAAGTTACTTATCCATGCTCGGATTCGACCCAGTCTGTTCGATCGATGTGAACGTTCGAACGACGCCTCGCTTCCCTGGTTGTTACATCCGCACGGATTATATCTGACCTGAAGAAGAACAGGTCGATCACCGTTAGAACAATTTAAGGTTGGATCTTCTGATTTGTTGGCAAGGCGTTACGAATTTTGACGTTTATTATGTGACGTGAATTATAAATAAGGACAAATGTGCAATAGTTGGTGATTATTGTTTCTCGCCCGTCCCGTTGAGCTAGCCGGCAATTGGGACGGTCTTAGTTTGCCCTCCCATAATTTGCGGTCTTCAGGTAGGAGCGTGATGATAATTGTCGGCTTCCACTTCCACCAAAGAGCTCCGATTAATTACGATCAAATTTAGCAAGTCTAATCAAGCTGTAACTATCGCATACATGTGCCAAAATGGATGCAGGTATTTACCAGTCAACGGGGGTCTATTTAAAGTAAACAAATTTTTGTACAGAATACCAGTTTCTTACATACATATATAAATATGCTTAAAAGCCATTATCATTTCAACAACTTCGTTCTAATCTCTGTTAGACGATTCTCGAGTTGGTGTTCGCATTAGCTTATTGGCAGAAGCGTCCAGCATGAAACTGGAAGACTGGAGTTCGCTTCTCGATTGCGACGGAAAAAAAATTTTCCGCTAAAAATATTTGTGTTGGTGTTATTTGAAATTTATTTTCGCATTAATTAATAAATATATTATCACAGATTTAGTCAATTAATGACACCACAATCACAATGAAGGACTTTCAAACATAGAAAGACAGACTGTTTCAGTTAATGGCATCAGTAAATGATGATTCTAGACATTTTCAAATCACAATCACAATTAGGGTTTAATAAATGATGTACCTACAGTATTGCTCTAGTGAGAAGATCTCTCCGGAGGCACAGAGAATAATTAACTCTGTTTATGAGTCTTACTCGTTAGATGTTAACAACAACATACAAAATAAGGATATTAATTTCGAGAACAACGGCGAAGCAACCCTAATTAAAACGAATTTATATGTAACCGGGGGGCTTTTTTTGCAGCCCTCGCGAACCGTAAGTTGCGTCTTAATATATCTCGTTCATAAATTCTAGTAATTATGCTCATGTTGTAGGTATAATATGTTAAACTTATGTTATATAAAAAGGGAGAAATTTGTAAACGATTTTTGAAATGTTATTATTTTTCTTTTTTAATTTTAATAGGATGTGCTTTTCATTATCAAAAGATCCGAGCAAAGTACGTGTACTCTAAATATTTTGCGCTTCTGTGTTTGATGTTCTTTTCTAAACATACGCCAAAATACTCTCTTGCAGCGAAAACAAGATGTAAAAACTGAGGAGAACGTAAATGTTTAAAGGCGAACAAACAACTTTTTCGCTTTCGGACGATAAATAAATAATATCCTTGTTATTTACGCTTGCATTTGAAGTCGTTTTGATTTACTGTGCTCGTAGGTATTTGACGACTAAAGAACGTATTTTCCAGAGAAAAATGCAATTAAATTCAATCAAAATCAAATTAAGCTTAAATCGGTTATTTGATTTTATTCGCTGTTTAGAAAATTGAAGTTTTTCTTTAGCAAGACTTTAGAGAAGTGATTTTCTTATACAAGTTTACAGTTGCTGTTATAAAGTTGTGCAAAATCCCTAATTTATTTATAAAATAAAAAAGAAAAGTTTAGTGGAAACTTTTAAATCACTTTATAATCAACGTTTCGCTGTTTGCGTTGAAAAGCCCACACAGTGAAATGTCGCTTATAGGGCAAATTAAAAAGTTCTCCTGCATTCAATTCCTAATTAAAGTAGGCTGTGATATCGTTGTTTTTTTTTCCTAAATGTTTGCAGTACTGACGCAAATCAAATTGTACTAAAACCACTAACATTGTAGGTACTATGACACACATAATGGCTGTCAACAAATTGCGCAAAAATTCTATAGCGTGTTTAATAGAGCTATATATTGCAATCCTTTCGTAAGATTACACTTTGGGAAAGAAGGGGAATATCATTAAGAAAAAGAAAAGAACCAAGAACGAAACTTTGCGGTACCCCTATCTTTGGCTACAAAAAATCTTAATTCGGAAATGTCCAATGAAAATATCCACATCGTGCTTTTTTTAAAAAATTACTAAATTTATGTCATTTAAGTTTTTTAAAGAGTGTACTTTATTTTATTATGTTCCTTACTTGATCCGTACCCTAAACAGACATAACTTTAAAAAAATTGTTTTATTGATTGATTTTACAATGGTTTTCACATTGCAAAAATTTCACATTTTCAAATTCATGTGTTGAGGAACACTATCACAATATATTACAAAAGTTATAAAAACTGTTTTAGACAGATTAAGTGATAATTGGTTTAAAGCTAGAAAATCACTAACAGTCTTCAGAAAGAGGAGCATTTGATTTTGAGCCTTGACCCAAGATTCTGCAGAGCTTAAAATAACAGTATTATCCGTGTAAGACAATACACATCCTGAAGCTAAGAGATTTAGTAAATCATTGATATACAAAACAAAAAGTAAAGAACCTAGAATTGTTCCTTGTGGAACACCAATTTTAATATTACGAGGAGTGTTGTTAAAATTTACAGCTTCGACAGTTTGCTTTCTGTTACTTTTTATAAACTGTAAGGCTATCTCTCTAATGCCATAAATCTAGAAAAGTTGCTATTATATTTATTTTTATTTGATTATTTTTGTCAAAACTATCATAGACTATATTTGACATATAATTCAGAGCATTGCTGGAGCCTTTATTTTTTACAAAACCAAATTGGTTGTCGGATATCAATTTACATTTGGTCACAAAATCATATAATTTAATATACACTGTGTTGATTCGTTTTTCAGACATATGGAAATAGCATGTGAATATGTGCAAATATTGGCTCTTCTGTAAATTTTAGAACAAAATGGTAAAGGAAAATATTGTTCAGAATTCTAAAATATACTTACTTATTTTTGAAAATTTTGTACTCATATTTTCAAAAATAGTAAAAGTTTTCAGAAAAATTGATATTTTATTAGCAGTTAGCCATGACTATGACAACACAAAAAAAAACATCAAATTAACATTTTTAGAAGTCTTCAAACTGGTCTCCATATACTAAACAATTTGTTACAGTTCATTTTTCCTTTCTGTTTCGAATACACCCTGTATATGCGTTGTCACTACTACTCCGTTTTTATTACTGTTCCGAACACGCCCTGTATAAGGCGAAATTAATCGTGCCGGAAGGTTGCTTGGAAACCACGCCACTGTACACATTGAGCTGATTGGTTCCCCCCAGTCGCTAAGATGAATTCCGCCAATGGTAAATTGGAACGTGTCTCTTTCTCTCTCTTTGGAAATTGTTCCTTTTCGGTCGAACGGAAAATATTGCGCCATTCTTCAGAACGAAATCCGTCGTCTCCCGGGCTACACCTTCCTTTCGTTAAACAAATTCATTTTGTGCGTGTCATTACATCAAGAGGATGTTAGTGAATTCTACGGCAAATTGCCGCTTCTGAACAGGCTCGCGTGGAGACAGAAAAACGCGTACTTCGTGTTTTGTTTCAGCTTCGGTAAAGTGCCGAGGTAAGTTTTGCACGGCGCAAATTTTCAAAATTGACCCTTACGTTCGATTTCTTTTTTTTGCTTGTAGGCTTTTACTACGGATTCTTTACTGCGAATTTTATTACGGACTTCTAATTAGAGCTATCTTTTTGTTGCGGACATCTCATGGGATGACGCACTTTCGAATCGTGCAGGTGTTCAGAGGCTTGCGACGTTGAAACCTCCCCTCCCGACTCGCGGCGTGATTATCGGCTTTCATCAAAGAAGTTTGCGGCGACTTTGACACACCGAGGCCGACAAACAAATAAGACGCCGACGAAATAGAGGTGGGAGCGTTACTTGTTTTCTTTTATACGTAGTTTTGAGCGTTAATTCGCGTTTTGATTTTGCGGAATTCTTTCTTTGATTTTGCCGCAGTTCGACATGCACTTTATTGCGTACATTCCGGTGTAAAATTAAAGTCACGTTTTAACTTTAATGTAGGATAGTTCTATTTGTTGGTGGTGTCGATTTATTGTTTATTTATTTTATATTTTATTTTCTTTGATGATTTATGTATAATAAACTAACGTGTTCTGGAGGTAACTGGGTTTCTTAATTTTCCCCTTTCAAAAAAAATTAAGTGGCGCCTATTTTTGGTTTTGGCCTCGTGTTTCGGAATCGAACCCCCCGTCTCACTGCAGCTGGCTGGCCACATCGGAGAAGTACAACCCGATGTGAAACTACTGCCTATCTTCGCAGGTAGGTAGCAAATTTCCTTATTGATAACGTCGCATTCGGCAATTATTGCTTTTTTAACGTCTCTACATTTTCATGGGAATTCTGTTAATTATACAATTTATTTTTTAAATTATCGCAGAAGAAAAAGTCTTTTGGAAAATCAGGAAAACGTGCCGGCAAGTTAATGGTACCTCCTCTCCCTAGCAATGACTAGGAAATACCTCATTTAAAAAGATTCGCACAACTGCACTATTGCGCCGGGAACAACCATCTTGCTGTAGTTAAATTTCGTGGTGTATGTCAAGATCTCCTAAAGTGGATTCTACTGAATTCTGCAGCAATTTGAGGTACTTGTTACCGGTGAGGGATCTCTTGATAAAAAACGGACTAACGATTCCTAAAATTCCTTCCCATACGTTAATTTGAGGGTGTTGACTTCAGTTAGGGACAGTTAATGTAAATTTTGAGTAGGTACATACTCCGATATAGAAAATTTTGGGGTTCCATGTGAAAGAATAAAAATATTCGCTGCAAAAGATTTCTAACATTATTGCATATTTCCTAGAGAAATACAGAGAAGCTGTAGTACGATGAATTCCCAAATTCTGACTAATGTGTCAAACTTAAATTTTAATTTCACTATTGCTAATACATTAAAGTGATTTTCATTTTCTATTTCAACGATATTTTTTTACATTCGCATAGTTAGTGTATGCTTCCTGTTGTTTCAAGATGTTTAATAATCCTACTAATGCTCTAAAGTATTTTCCGCTCCGTAGAAATCCCTGCAAAGAGTTTCAGAAATAATAGGAGTAATATTTTTTCGTTGGTAGTATAATACTCTATTACAATAATTACGAAAGGGAAAGAGAATTCGAACTTTTCTAAGTGTAAAAATTTCAAATTTTTCAAGTTGTCGCTTTCAACAATTACGTAAATATTTGTCAGTCATAGCAAACTTAGTAAATTATGTGCATTTTCCAGAAGATTTTTGCCATTATTAAAGAAAATGGCTGCGAAATTTAAAGTTTTAAACAATGTATTAAGTGCATTTTAGAAATCTGAACAAGTTTTTCCTTCACCGGTTTCCTCTAAAATTTACGAGAAAACCAATATTTGCAAATATTTAATTTGACATGCTATTTCCCTATGTCTGAAAAACGAATCAACACCAAAACCAAATTGGTTGTCGGATATTATTTTACGTTTGGTCACAAAATCATATAATCTCGTACATATTATTTTTCCTAAAATCTTTTAAAATCTTGTTTATCTTTTGATTTAAAAACAGGAATAACTTCAGCAGTTTTTAATGCAATAGGCCAAGTAGAATTTTCAATACAAAGATTGAAAATGTGCTTTAGTGGTTGAAGAATAAATGTACATTATTTTTTTCTATGAGCACACAGGTTTATATTCTGTTATTATTTTGAGAACTTCATGATTTATTTAAAAAAAAATCACAGCTTACATTAATCTAGAATTCATTTGAAAGCACGGTACTAAGCACAAATTGTGCTTGTGGCCTGATAGATAAATATTCATCAATTAAAAAAGATAAAGAAGTTGTCAGCGTACGCGAAACGTCGACGTTTAAATTAATTTTAAAAGCTATCTGATGAAAATTTATTATAAACTGTTTGACGTCACCACTTTTTCAATTTTTTTTTGTTTTAATTTTCTACTTTGCGTCTCATCCACTATTATATACCCTTTATTATATTTCAGTATTTTATTTACTTATGTGATCTACTCGCACGCGAACGTCTTCAAAAGGCGATAGCTTATTGAAGTGTGCAGTGAAGAGTGTAACAATAAATATCGTGCTTGCAAAGATGCAATAAATAAATGCAAGACGCAAGACCTTTCTCACAAACAGCAGGGCAGCTCACGTTTCCATTCTTATTTAAGAGTGCCCACGCACCATCTCGCCTTTTAGCTAGCTTGTAATACGCCGAAGACGTTTAGCTTGTATAAAAGGACGTATACAATAAATCAAGAAAGCAGAGAAATGGAATATTTTTAGTTTCTGACGGACGTAAATGTACTCAAACCTTTCATTTCAAATGAGATTATGCCGCGGATCGTGTGCCACTGTCTCGATCTTTTTGGGTTAGAATGTATAAAGACAAAGTGAAAACTGACGTTATTTGAAAGTGAGTCATGTGTTAGAGGAATTAACTAATGCTGCTAATTACGAATTTGTGTCAACAATTAATCAAATAAATAAATTACTTTAGTGTTAGTAATTAGTTAATTATTATGGCTCGTCTGTTTGTTGCCTTATTCGATAGGCGTAAACAGTTAAATTAATTGAAATAGAATCGATTATGTATATTCGAACCCGAAATTGTAACAATGCTTTTAGGACGTTATACGCGTAACAATTACGGTCAAAATAATAGCAGTAGAACGTCAAGGTAGCGTAAAAGTGCCTTGTCCTTCAATTATTGAAAATATTATACCTGCCATCTATATATGAGGTAGCGAAATGCCGAAAGACTCGTAGCGACATCTAAAATCGATTGTGTTAGATGAAGTATCGGGGAATTTCGGAATTTTCCGTCGACAATATCTGTTACGCCTGGTCAAAATAATAGCAATATTCATAGCTTTTGTTGTATGACAATGAAAAAGTTCTGTGTACATTACAATATTTTGCTCTAAGCGTCTACTCTCTCGATTATATTAATTATAGTTACTTTTAAGAAATATAATGGGCCGAAAATACATTGTAGTAAAGAAACGCGACAACTAATTTTAAGAGGAATCCTACAGAGTTACCCCTCAGAAGTTCGCATTTTACTATCCCTACTTTTTGCTACGTTAAGGGGAAATATTTGTGATATTATGATTGGTTGGTTGGCAGTCGCCTGCCGACCATGCGGCTATTGAAAACCACCAACATTAGTTGCTTAGAGCTATCTCTGTTCAACACATATTGCGAAAGAACGATAATAACTCTTGCGTGTCGGTGGTTCCGTCATCATAAGCAACTTACTAGGCTGCGTTCGGTCATATTCAATATTCAATATTCAACGGGTTCAGAAATACACATGCATGTACATAATTATATTCAAATACTTACACATTTTTTACGGTAAATTGTAATAAGACTTTGACTGTAATAGACTTTATTTTTAATTGCACGTATGCGTCGTATAATAGAAAAGGAACAAGTAGTTATCTATATTTGTAAAATATTGAAGAGGATTGAAGCTGCAACACCAAAAATTTTACGTATAATCCTATTTCATGCCCATGCGAAATTTTAATATTACCTGCAGCTCAACAGTGTAATGAAATTCATTATTTTATTTATTTAAATTGTAAACATGGGTAAATTAAACTCCATTAACAAGAAGGTCACATATAGGAAAAGAAAAATCGGCGGTAAATTTATAAATGTAAATATGTATCTACATATATTTTTTCGAAAATTGTTAAAAAATGTTGATAATTAAGTACATGACAAACATCATGACGCGAAGTGACTGTTTTTTGTTTGCAGAATGTAAAAGTCTTTTGCACTGGCGTCATATCTTTTGGTGTCATCGGAACGCCAGTGTCGTTTACTATAAGGTAAATGAAATAAATTTTTCAAAAATTTACGATGATATAAACATAGATGTAAATCTGCAAGGTTTGGATATTACAAAAGAAATGGTTGAGTATGTAGTAGTCGAAAAAATATTTTTCGCCTAACATATGTGAAAGTAACTCATATTAACCCTAAAAATGTGACGGAAAGTAATGTTTATCTGCCCTAGGGCTGCTAAACTCATAACAACACGATTTATAGTTCGTAACCTAGCAACACATTGACTTTCATTTGCGCGCTTTGACATTTCACAGAATTTTTCATTAAACGTCAGTTTTAAACAAAGTTTGAATTTGATTTAGGGCTAAGCGAAAAACAGTTGTGTGTCACACACGCAGAAACGCATTAGCAGCCCTTAGATATGAGCTGCCCTCGCTCGTGCAGCTCATAGCCGCGGGTTGCTAATGCTCACTTTCTACCCCTGTGACACAATATACTATATATGTACCACGGCAGCAAAGTGTCTTTATCGACCTCGTTTGCTTGCTCATAAATGGTACATAAATAACTATTAAATCCAGAATGTAAAAATATTTCGCATCTTGCAATTTTTGATTGAAGAAAAGGCCACAGTTTAAGAAAATATCAAAAAAGTTTATTTCTTTTGAAGCCGATATGAAGTTGGCAATAACTTTCGGCAATAAAAAAAAATTCTAAAGTAATATCAAAACAGTTTCAGTATTTATGTATTAGTATAAAAATCTACTAATTAAGTAATATTCAATAACTTAAAATGAATATTTTTAGAAATTGATTCCAATTAGTTTAACATGTATAGTATGCAAAATTTTAGAAAAACTTCTGACGAACTATCTTCAATATTTTTGTGATAAACATAATATTATTAAAAGAAATCAACATGGTTTTAGAAAACATTTTTCCTGTGTTACTCAACTGATAAATTTTCATACTGAATTGGCAGAAATAATTGATGATAAGGGACAGGTAGACGCAATTTTCATCGATTTTACAAAAACCTTTGATAAAGTTCCTCATGATTTTATTATAAGAAAATTACAAAATTTGGGGTGTGATATGCGAGCTGTAAAATGGATAAACGAATATCTTAAGGACAGGAAACAGAGAGTTAGAATAAATAATATCTATTCATCTGAGCTGACTGTCATTTCTGGAGTACCTCAAGGTAGTGTGATCGGACCAATATTATTCATTATATTTATAAATGATATTTCACAAAATTTAAGTTGCGAAACGAAATTATTTGCTGATGACTGCGTTATTTATAACAAAAGAAAAAATACATAATATTGGATTTTACTCCAGAAAGATTTAGACAAAATTCATATGTGGTGTGACGAAAATAAAATGGAAATTAATACAAAGAAATGTGTTGCAGTATCGTTTGGTATTACAAAATTATTTCAAAGCCATTCATACAAATTAGAAAATGAATTACTAACATATAATGATACGTGTAAATATCTAGGAGTGACCTTTAGAAATGATTTAAATTGGAGTAGTCATATTCAGAATATCTTCAAAAAAAGCTTATAAATCACTATATTGCATTAGAAGAAATCTTAAAGACTCTGGAAAACCTGTACTTAAAAAAGCTTATATGACATATATCCGTCCCAAAGTTGAGTACGCACACGAAGTTTGGGATCCGCACCAACAATATTTAATTGAAGATCTAGAAATATTGCAGCATAAAGCAGCTCTTTATGTTATGAATGACCATAGAACAACTTCATCTGTTTCACGCATACTATGGGAATTAAATTGGGAAACTTTATCTTCTAGAAGACAAGAAGCAAGATTAAAATTATTTTGTTATATTCATTTCAAAGTTGATTCGATGCACAATTTTCTAACTAAATTACAAATAAATGATTCGAGCACTAGAAAAAATCATAAATTCATCTATAAAATTCCATTTTCGAAAACTAACAATCATAAATTTTCTTTTTTTCCGAAAACAATTCAAGATTGGAATAATTTAAGTGGAACAAATTTGAAAAAATTAATTGAAAATTGTGCAAAGAAAATAAAAGTTAGGACGTAATTTTTAAAATGCAAATTTTAAGTATTATTAATGTTATAAAACATATTAGTTGTTTATTTAATGTTTAAGTTTGTATATTAGACCACTATATACGATGTACTGTACATCTAATTATATATATAAATAAAATAAAAATAAAATTGACCTATCAAGTAATGTTGCGCGAGGCGTACTCAACTTTTTCAAAAATGACAGCGTTGTCTTATTTTTAAATCAAATATTTTTAGACGAAAATAATCTATCAATAAGGGGCTTTTGATAGTGTAAAAACAAAAAGGGACATATTTTTTGTTCGGCCACAATTAAATCTTAAACTTTAGTTCCGCATACTCCGACGCGCACTTCGTTTTTCTCAAAAATGACAGCGTTGTCTTATTTTAAATGATATGTTTTCAGACGAAAAAATCTATTAATAACGGGTTTTCGATAGTGTAAAAACAAAAAAAGACATATTTTTTGTTCGGCCACAATTAAATCTTAAACTTTAGTTCCGCAGGACGCGCGTTTCGTTTTCTCAAAAATGACAGCGTTGTCTTATTTTTAAATCAAATAAAGAGGCGTTTAGTACTGTAAAAAAAGCATTGTGTATCTTTTTATTTTCAATTACATACTTATTTTGAACAAGTTTTCAAATCACCTTAGATTTTCGATGTCCTGGAGTATGCGGAATGAAAGTTTAAGATTTTATTGTGGCCGAACAAAAAATATATCCCTTTTTGTTTTTATATTATCGAAAGCCTAGTTATTAATAGATTACTTTCGTCTATAAACATTTGATTTAAAAATAAGACAACGCTGTCATTATTGAGAAAAACAAAGCGAGAGTCCTACTATACGCGGAGCTAAAGTTTAAGATTTAATTGTGTCCAAACAAAAAATATGTCCCTTTCTGTTTTTACACTATCGAAAGCCCGTTATTAATAGATTATTTTCGTCAAAAAATATTTCATTTAAAAATAAGACAACGCTGTTATTTTTGAAGAAGTTGAGTACGCCTAACGCAAAATTACTTGATAGGTCAATTTCGAATCAATTTCTAAAAATATTCATTTTAAGTTATTGAATATTACTTAATTATTAGATTTTTATACTAATGTATAAATACTGAAACTGTTTATTTTTGAAAGTTATTGCTAACTTCATTTGAACTTCTTTTCTAATTCTATTTAAATGTACATTTTTATGTTTTTACTATTTCGCTTCTAATACACATAAGTTGATTCAAACACAAAATTACAAAAAAAAGAAAAAAACGTAAGTGTCCCACTTCAAATTTTTAAGGAGTGCATTTAAATAAATAACGAGAAAAAGGAGTTCATGCAAAAGTTAGTTACACAAAATAATGTTTTACACAAAAAAGTTGTACGTCAGAATAGGCAAAACGATGATTCTATAAAAATGTAATTTTCCTAGTGATGTAATTTAGCCGGCTAAAAATACCTTTTTCTCCAACTGTGGAAAAAGCCGTACCTTTGAATACTATTCACAGATAGTGAAGTTGATCTTTTCTTGACTAACAAGAAATGTACTTGTTGCTAGACCTCAGTGTATGTATAAATAAATATTAAAATACCAAAAACGTACTGGAAAAAGCAGTGCACAAACTTAAATATGTTTAAATTACCCGCCTTAATCCTATCTGAGATCATGCGCAATAACCCCTAAAAAATCGGAACGCAAAATATATTCTCAGGCCGTGAAAAAAGATCACGTGATTGTCTAGTTTGTTACCGCCCCCAGCTCTTAAGGTGGGGAGAATATATTCACGCCTTACAGAAATAATTCACTAAAAACATACAAATCGGGCGACTTCATAACTTAATTATGGTTACATATTTTTAAAAGCTGTTTTCACTGATTTGTTAACAAAACTTCAATCTACAAAGTGACCAACGCGTTTTTCAAAATTCGATCTGGAAGTATTTTTACTATCGCTGTAAAATTCAACTACAATTCTTCAATGTTAATTATTTTTTTCTTAATTACCAGATGATGATAGAGAAATTTCCTATGGTCACTTTGTAGTGCTTGTTGTCAGGTATATAGGAAAAAAAAATGAATTAATTATATTCAGAAATAAAGTCTCTATGAATTCGCCCGTTTTAATGGTTTTCGTATATGGAGTTATTTCGTAAGATTGCTCTTAAAACTAAGAAAAGAAGGAAAACTTATCAATTTATACAAGAAGTGTTAAACTGTTCTGCTAAAATGATATCAAATACACTACAATGGCGAGAAAAGGAGGAAACCCGCGGCCGTAAAAAGAAAACTACAGTTCGTGAAGATTATCTCATAGTACGTCATTCCAAAATAAACCCATTTATAACTGCCCCAAAGTTAAAACAGGAATTAGACTTAAATGTCAGTGCGCGAACAATACAGAGACGCTTAAGAGACAATAATTTGATGGCAAGAAGTCCTAGAAAAGTGCCACTTTTGAAAAAGCAGCATCTTCAACGTCGTTTACAGTTTGCTAGAGATCATCAACATTGGTCGGCAGTAAAATGGCGTAACATTCTTTGGTCTGATGAGAGTAAAATCGTGTTATTTGGCTCGAGTGGTCGTAGATCGTATGTTAGAAGACCTCCAAGGACGGCTTTTCAACCTCAGTATACTTTAAAGTCAGTAGAAAACGGTGGTGCAAAGATTATGGTTTGGGGGAGCTTTTCTTATTATGGTCCAGGGCCAATACATTGGATAAAAGATATTTTAACTCAGGATGGGTATGCAGAAATTTTAGAAAATGTAATGCTGCCCTACGTTGAAGAAGAAATGCCTTTAAAATGGGTTCTAATGCACAATAACGACCCTAAACATACTAGCCGAAGAGTAAAGGACTGGCTTATTCAACATAAGATTGAGGTTTTGGAATGGCCGGCGCAATCTCCAGATCTTAATCCTATAGAAAATTTGTGGACTGACATAAAAGTAGCAGTATTTAATCAAAATCCCATGACCCAGCAAGAATTATGGGAAGTTGTACAAGCTGCTTGGATTTCCATCCCTCCACAACGTTGCCAACACCTGGTGGATAGTATGCCTCGGCGCTGCGAAGCCGTAATCAAAAATCGAGGCTATGGAACTAAATATTAAATAAATATAAAATTTAGTTTTGTTAATAAATAATTTACTCGATTTTATTACACTTTCCTTTTCGTTGTTCCATCACTGCTATTATTTTGACCATGTTACTTACAATATTATTTCATTTGATGAACAATGTGGAAGTAAATAAATAAATAAATAATAATGTCTTTATTAAATATAGAATACAAAGAAATATATGTGATTCGCAAAATAAGAGGCGAAGTTCAGTCAAAGCCTTAGCTTTGCCTGCTCTTCCACTTAACCTCTGGGTTAAACTTAAAATTACGATTCGAAAATGAGCTTTTTAAATAAAAAAAAAAATTCTAATAAGAAAACAAAACAAATCATGAACATGCAATGTAACGTGTTCTGCAATATGATGTTGCAAATAAACTAGTATGTCTTATTTACATATTTACATTTTAAGATGGTATCAGTTTTACAATTAATTTAATTATTTAAGAATAATACATATTTTTCTAAGAATTTGATGGCACTGCTATTATTTTGACCGCAACTATATGTAAGAAAGACATTGTGTCCCGTATTCTCATCCTATGATTAATTAATTAATAACGTGTTTATTTTCCATGGCAACGATCGTCCGTCACTCCCTTACACATTAAATTGACGTAAAGCTATATCGTTTCTTGTTTATTTTAATCACGACTTTAGTTACCTATTACGATTTTAATCATAAGATGAGAATACGTGCCATTGTTATTATAGACGTGAAAATTGATGTATTATTGCGTATTGGTTTCAACGTAATATTCTATTTTTAAAAACCTAAATAACTAACAATTCTAGATGTAAAAGAATTTCATCATAAAATCAGGCAACGTCAAATTTATAAACCGCCCGAATTTCACTCGCTTCGAAAAAAGAAATTAGTTTTATTACAACCTGGATGCGGCTAAAAGGAAAATTAAAAAAAAATTCCTTAAAATAGAACGTCAACAAAGACACCCCCGTCGTTAATCTCGTGCTTACGCGCTGCTCCGGGCCTGTGCTTTTTAAAAATATCTTATTGTTGCTCGTTATCTCTCACATTCTCTTCCATGAGAGGATACATTTAGTTTACATTAATGGAGGTAAAACAGAAAGCGAAAACGAAATGTTTCATACAAAAAGAAAACAAGAACCTGCTATGATTATTGAATACGTTAAAATGATTTTATTATAAAGTTTCTGACTTTCCCTTTTTGTTCGACACGGGGTAAAACCGACCCCCGAAAGTTTCCATGCAAACCGAATTTAATAACCGCGCCCGACACTAATCAGTTTAAGTCACACGAATCTGCTTTGATTGATTTACGATTGTAAGCTCAGAACTTGCACCGCATTCCTCCCGTTACAATTTTTAAGGGAGGAAAGTTTGCCTTAATTAAATTAAGTTGCAACGGGGCGATTTTAATTTTTTAATTTTGATTACGCTAAGAAGATTCATGATTTTTTTTTTTTTTGGTCGCACGGTAGTTTATTATAATCAAAGTGATTGTGTAAGGCCGTCGTGGAAAACATCCACCCTGATGGATGAGGGAAATGCACGCCACCCTCTCTCGAAAAGGCGGAAGTTCAAAACCCGATAATTAATTATGTAATACTTTCGCCAAGTGGACATTTAACATCCGCTGCCTTTTTTAAATTTGAAAACATAATTAGTTTTTTTAAAAAAATTTTTCATTCGTTCGAATGTTTTACAGAAAAAAATTCCTCCCCCGGTGAAATAATACAGAGTGAGCAACGATGATTGAAGACCAAGGGGCCTTTCATTCGTACGCATTCGTTTTTATGTAGAGAGAAGACGAATGGGAGGCCTTCACTCATTGTTTGCTTGGCGTTTTAGAAATAAATCATTTTCGTTTTTGTAAATACAGTGTGAACCACAAATCATGAGACGATTCAAGAAAAATAGGTCGGGGCAGGTTCAACAAACAGAGCAAAAATTACAGACCTTTGCTAAAAGGAAAGCATATTGTGACAAGATGCAAGTAAATTCATGCATTGAATTTATTTAGCAAACTTAAGATAAGAGGAAATATAACTCGTTAACGTAAACAACGGAACACCTGCATGAAAAAACCTTGAACAAGTTAAAACGAATGTAAATTACCTCGCATTCTGTCGAATCTTTCCGCTCTCGTAACAATTCGGAATTACTCGGGTCGCACTTCCTATAAAAACCCCGCGATCTGCATATAAAGATAAGATTATAATCAGATGTCAGTACAGCATGTAACTTCTTGTACTTTGATTTGTGTTGTGAATTAAGGATGTAAGTATTTACGTTATATTTGTATAATTAATGTTTGTCTAGTCATATTTCTAATATAATATTTAAGCTATGCCCCTTGTTTCGATTTATACCGTAACAATATTATGGGGCAAAGAACTAAACCCTGCGGCATCTCCGTTTTGTTAAAAAAATATCAAAATCTCAGCTGGTTGCCTCAGATAGATATTTACATACCTTTAATAAACAAAGTGAAATTAAGTTCCTTGGAAGACTATTATTAACAATAAGAAAGAATAAAAATGGGAAAAAAACGACATCTAGAGGCATCCCGACTTTGATTTATTTTTAATTGCGAGTTGGCCATTTTATATAAATTTAGTCGTACTTTCAATGATGAAGTAAAAGTACAGTCTGGGAAAATTTTTAAGAAAAAGAGAAAATAATTCGCTGTTATCTCGACCTGACGCCGTAAGAAACATCAAATGGAGGTGAAATCAGCGCAACTTGCGTGCGTAGCATGGGGAAATGAGTAAAAACCACATGTATCGTAACATTACAGTTTGGGAGAGACGGGGAATATCATTAGAAAAAAAAGAACTAAGAACGAAACCTTGCGGTACCCCCCATCTTTAACTAAAAAATTTCAATTCAGAAATGTCCAATGAAAATTTATGTCACTAAGTTTTTCAAAGAGTGTAAATAATTTTTATCAACACACAGGTTTATACTCTATTATTAACTTCATGAGTTGCAAATATCTTTGAAAAATCAGAGCAGTTGAATAAATTTGCTCAAATTCGTTTGCTGTAAGTCCCCCGAGTTATGACTATGCTTATCAACGTTTCCACTCTTTGCATTTTTCCGGAATGTCTCATCATTTATATACATAAGCGACTAGGTGTATGTATCTCTTTAGCTCGGCTGTTAAATGTATCGCAGACAAGATAAATAAATAACTATAATGTTGCTGGCAAATCAAGGCACGTACTCGTAACTATTATCTGCAAGTTGTTAGCCATTCGACTTAAGTAAACATTTCAGAAATATACATAACTCCGCTTATTCACGGTGAAGTTAATTTTAACGTCTTCCTCTTTAAAGAAAAAAGTTCGGTACCTAATTATAAAACTTGAAACAAGCCCGATTTATATCCTCGCGACTCTTTGTCATAATAAAACTGAAATTTACGAGGCTAATTCGTTATAAATTTTTAATTGGAATTCTTTTATGCACGCTTACAAAAGCGCGTCGTGACGCAAGCTCTGAAAAAAATATATAACGCGGTGCCTCGGGCCATCCGACTTCGTGTTCGGGACTCGTATAACGTAACATTGTACCCAGTGAAAATAATGTTTGCTCCTGGGCTGGAAGGAAGGAAGAAAGTCGAAAGGAACTTGCTCGACGGAGCGGAGATAAAAGTTTGAAATTAGTTTTGAAAAGCTCGAATGCACTGTGATTTATGTTTGTGTCGACTTTTGATGCATCGTTATATATACGAGGGGGATTCAAATATGTATATTGCATTTCGTTTGGCATAAGTGAAGAAAATTTAGGCTGCGTTTAGTTCATGGGCGACGTTGTCGATTTCGTTTAGTCCATAGTTATTTTATGTTGTCTGACTAATCAACTGAGTGGTCACGGTGGTCGTGATTTGAGATGCGACCATTAGGCAACCACGGTGGGTATGAGTTCCGTTTAAAAAACAGTCCGCCCGAGCTCGTTAAACTTTGACGGTTCGTCATAATCAAGCAAACAAATCTGCCCTGTCCTAAATTCACGCAAACGACGTCATTTATTAGGCAGCTGATGTTTAACGGCCTCAGAAAAATCTCGTAGGTGCAACACAAAAAGTAAAATAAACACGAACCCTCCATAAATCAGAATTATGCGCGCCCGTATGTATGTAAGCCGCGAACAGAGTAAATAATTTGATTAATTTCGAGCCAAAAACAGCGACCGTAACCCGAAATAATTTATTGGGGGAGCACAATGTACATACATATAAAATGTTCGAATCGAAAATCGAAACGAGAAGTTGCTCTATTTCGTAATGTTTCGCGATTTCTTATCGGATGATACTTCCGAGTGTAAAATTGTTCTCCACTTTCAATCTCGTTTAAGGCGTTCGTGTGTGAAAAAGAAATTATTCGCGTGTGCTCTCTTCTAGTTCTGTCCGATTCTGCCCAGATGTGAGCGCTGAAGGAGTACAAGGGGGGGTGAAACGATGCTGCAACAAGGGCGACTGAATGGTGAGGAAATTGGATTGACTTTGCGGGCACAAAACCTAAGCGCGAGTGATATTTTACAAAAAAAAACCTAAGAAAGTAAAAAAGGAATTCCGTGGTTATGGCCCGATTTATTTTACTTTCGATTTGGATTTTATACAGGGTGACTGTTAACCCGATGAAATGAAACCACGATAAGAAGCGATGTTCGAAAGTTTGGGAAAAATATTAAAAAAATTCTTTCTACTTTAGTTTTCGAGAAATAATTAATCAAAAGTCATTATTATTATTTGAAAAACATTTATAATTTTGGTTGGTAAGCTATCAAAATCCATTGAATGAACGCAAATATATGTATCACCTTCGTACATAACAACATCGCCTGTTATGTTCTGGGAGAGGTCAATGACATATACGTTAAAGAGCAAAGGCCCAAGAATGGATCCTTGCTTTTATTTTTGAATCTCTTCCATCACAATTCCCAAAAGCATTTAGGGGAATGTCTTCCTCCCTGAATTGTTTGGAGTTTCACGACAAACTTCTGATACTGTCACAGAGTTTATTCTATTCCACTCAGAGCGAAAGTATTATCAAACGTGCATTCCATCTGTGATCATGGTTGGGTTAGAAGTTTAAAGAGACGCCAGAAGACTAAAGGTCCAGTTGTACAATTCCAGTTTAAGCTGCAGCTTACACCCATAACAATGATCACTTCAACAATTGTTGTTCAGGGTTTAAGCTTTGGCTTAAAGTTAAGCTGGAATTGCACAGCCGGGCATTAGAGAAATGCAGAAATCATTAAATTAGATCAGATCAAGATCGAAAGTGGTCCATCGAGAGAATGAAGACCTGTAACATTATAAATTTATGGATTTTCTATACGTAGACCTAGGACTTGCCCCATACCTATATGTATAGATCGAGGGCTTGCTACGTAGGTCAAAGACTTTGTGTACTCTAGATCAACGGCTAAGATTAACGGTTAGTTAATAACTACTAGCAGATGCACATATAGGTACATTTTTATTGTTTCTTATTTTTATTTTATTAATATTTGTCATCTATTTTATAAAAAAAATCTATAGTTTTAATGTCCATGGATTTCATTAAATCTATGATTTCGAATTTTCACGCAAAAATCCGTTGGAGAAACCAAACTATTAATTTCTGTTCGTAAACCTTGTGTTTTTAAATGAGAAAGTCCTTGGCAAAGACATTGATCTATATTCGTCAAGTCCTTGGTTTTAGCGTGGACGTGGACGAATTTTATGAAGTCTATGTTTTGGTAACGTCTATGGATTTTATTAAATCTATGGGTCCATGTTTTAGTAAAGTGCATGGACGTTACGAAGTCTATAAGTCCTTGGTTAGACGAAGTCCATGTTTTGGTAAAGTCCATGGATTTTACTTTGATAAAAATGATAAATTTTGTTAAGCATATCATTTTAGTAAATTCAATGGAATTCATGATTTTGGTAGAATCTAAAAAATGTTCTTCCTTCTGTGTTTAAATTTCTACATCTCCTTTCTTTCAAAATATTTTTTTTAATTTCCTTTTCTAAAACCCTCTTTGCAGTAGAATTTTCGCACAAAATATGGTCTCAATTGGCAGTTCATTTTTGAATACTCAAGTACCTAATTCTTTTTCATTAATTCTACAGTTATCGATAGGATGTATTTTGTAAGGTCTGCGACTTTAAAGTTCATTTATATTTTGAAGTCTAGGATTTCAAAGTCAATGGATTTTTGGAAGTCCATGATTTTAAAGTCCATGGATTTTTTTAAGTCTATGATTTTCGAGTCCATGGATTTTTTTGAGGTCTATGGTTTTAAAGTCCATAGATTTTTGAAGTCTATGATTTTCAAGCCCATGGATGTTTTGAAATCTATGATTTTCAAGTCTCTAGAGTCCATTGATTTTTTGAAGTCTGTGATTTTCATGTCTCTAAAGTCCATTGATTTTTTTGAAGTCTATGATTTTAAAGTCTATGGATTTCTTGAAGTCTATGGGTTTAAAGTCCATGGATTTCTTGAAGTCTATGGTTTTAAAGTCCATGGATTTTTTGAAGTCTATGATTTTCAAATCTCTAATGTCCAATGATTTTTTGAAGTCTATGATTTTGGAGTCCATGGATTTTTTTATGTCTATTATTTTAAAGTCGAGATATGTTTTGAAGTCTATGATTTTCAAGTCTATGGATGTTTTGAAGTCTATGATTTTCATGTCTCTAAAGTCCATTGATTTTTTTGAAGTCTATGATTTTAAAGTCTATGGATTTCTTGAAGTCTATGGGTTTAAAGTCCATGGATTTTTTGAAGTCTATGGTTTTCAAACCTCTAATGTCCAATGATTTTTGAAGTCTATGATTTTAAAGTCTGTGACCTTTTGCTTTCATTGGCTTTGATATAGATGGTTTCTACGAAGTCTATTGTTTTAATGTCCATAGATTTCATTAAATCTATGATTTTAAAGTCATTGGCCGGGTTGCGCAAAAAATTAAGCCAAAATTAAATTTGAGCCCAAGTCAGAATGTGACACGCAATATGCTTTAAATTTTAAAGCCTATGATTTGAAAATCCAAAAATTTTATGAAGTCTACGGTAAGTCTGTGAGTTGATAAAGTCCATGGATTTTATATAGTCTGTCGTTTTGGTAAAATCTGTGAATTTTGTCTAGTCTACAGTGTTGGTAAAGTCCATGGATTTCATATAGTCTATCGTTTTAGTAAAGTCCATGGATTTCATAAGACTTTCGTTTTGATCAACTCCGTAAATTTTGCGAGGTCTATAGTTTTGTTGTTGTCTATGAATTTCTTTCTAAACGACTTTACAGGTTTTACGAACTATTTAAGCTGGAATTGCACAGCCGGGCATTGGAGAAATGCAAAAATCATTAGATTAGATCAGATCAAGATCGAAAGTGGTCCATCGAGAGACAAGTAGACAAAAAGGGATTTTCTAAAAGGAGTATTGCAAAGTTCTTATTGGAAGAAGGGAAGAAGTCTACTTCATCATCTAAATTGAGGAATTTCTGCGTTTTTTGACACTTTTGTAAGTCCTGGTCTTTTTGAAAACGAGATGCAAAGTTCCATCAGGTGGAAAAAGATGGTAGTCCAAAAAACAACGAAATGAAAATGAAGTGTCAGGAGAAAGAAATGGTGACTTTAAAGACGCAGCTAGGAAAAAGCCTATTATTAGAAAACGTGGAGGAGGAGAAGAAACATTTTTTCGCTTTTTCAATTTCTAAATTTCCTTATTGACTTATGTTCAGAAATCTTATTAAAAAGGTAATCCAAGAACAACAAAAAGCAGTTTTGAAATATATGACGACTTGAAATACATATTGTTGCGACTCGAGGTTCGCAAATTGTAATCGTTGTTTATTTTAAAAACACTTTAATGTCTACGATCATATTACACAATGAAAGCACAAATAATATCGGCTGCACATTTGTCTAATAGCTTAATCGTTCTACTAATTCGCTTGCTACACACATCACTTTCTAAATAAAAACTGATTCAAATATACCGCCGACCCTGGCTTATATACTAATTCCTTCTTTCGAGAATAGCGTGGAAAATGTAACGAATGTTCCAGTGAAGTAATTCTGATTATTATTCGGGCTCTTGTCAACTGTCTTTTTTCACACCCTAGCTATCCAGATCTTTTCTATACATCACATCTCCCCTTCTTCTTCTTCTTTGTTTTTACATTCTAAAATCTTTTAAGTATTTGGGAGATTCGGTTTTCCTTGCACTTCTCCGTGGTTGTTGTTGGGTTGGTTGTTCTTTCTTTTGTGGGAATTCGTCTGTCTGAGTTGACAGTGCTTCCGTCTGGACTGAATGTTTATCTTGATCCTTTTCATCTGTTGACGATGTTAGTAACTTTAAATTCGACCGTCTTCTACGGTGAGTCTGGAAATTTCTAGAATCTTTGACTGGCTCCATAGACGGCGCGGCGGCGTAATCAGCCTAAAAGTAGCTCTTGAATCATGGAACGTAACAATATCAATGCAAATAGATTTGGAATTGCCAAGCCGAGGAAGAAGACCAAAACACGAATTCTGGGTTTTCCGACGTCTCTTTTTATATTCTAGACTTCCCGGAAATCCTTTGGGAAACAAGTGTTCTAAGTCTCAAAAGGACCTCAGAGGGAAAACTTGTATTGGTCGTGTTTTGACATATTTTTATTTTCTGGGCTTACCTAAGTCTTCTTAACCCAGTCAGAATGGTACGTTCAATAATAAGTTCACTTGAACTAACTGTTGTTGAGAGAAAAAAAAATCTTTTGTAAATGCATGTGCCTAACACACGGAGCAAAAAATTGCATTTTAGGGAAAGCTAACATATTGCGGTGTTTATGAGTAGCACGTAATTCTTTAAAATTTCATAATGAAATAATTTTGTAAATAATGAAGTAAATTGGGAGTAGTGTATATATTATTAGATGTGTTTTACGGAATTTGTTTGTGAAATTATTGAATTCCAGTGTGTTTCTTGAATATTTTAAGTTTATGTAAATATTAGAATAATTAATTTAATAATGTCAAGACAGTCCGGATGTTAGAAGGAAACTGTAGGTAGCAGTAAGGAGTTCGGAAAATGAACAAGTGAGGGCGCCGTGTTTAGCTGCCATAAGCGAAAGTTCCCGGTCGCGCTTTATAACCGCAAGGCCCGAATCACGGAGCCAGTCAAGCGACCGGTTCGGAACTTCATGTAAGTAAAATATAAGGGCGGTTTTGTGAAAAACTCGTCCCAAACGTATTAAACTTCTTAAAAAAAAAAAAACTTCAAACTTCTTTACGGGATACATTTGTTTGTGCAACTCTTTGAAATTGAACAAATAAACTGTCGTATTTTACGTTTTATTCTACGAAATATCTTCTTTATTAATCACCCACACACGCACACACTGACACAGATAAATTTTGAATGTGAAGACTCGCGAGTGCCATCTACATCCAAAATTTATCACACTACAAATACAATCTACGAGATACACTGCAAAATCCATCATCGAAGCAGGAGCCGTCGCAAGTAAAACAACGAAGTAAGCAAATAAGAAAAACAATAAACAAATAAGATTTAGAGAAAATTTCAAAATACCCTGAGATACCATATCATAGCAATACGATTATAAAAGATGGGCCAACTTCTTTACCATTGATGTTTTTCCCGAATTTTCATTGGCCAAAAACATCGGGGATATTTTTTTATTGATATGTCTTCAGGTTTTATATTTTATTATGTTAGTTGTTCATCAAGCTACAGTTCCACACTCGTGCAATACATTATTGTATTGATTGTGGGTGATAGCTTCCAAGATGAAGAAGGATTTGACACTAACTCGAATGCAAATTAATGCCGGGGCACATCAGAAACTTCGATACAACAAATAAACCGAAAAAGTGATAACGTTCTAGAAACTAATTAAGCACAGAAGCCTGAAAGCTTCTCGGAAAGCCCCGCTTAAAGTTGCAGTGCCGCCGATCAATTTTCCCTAAGAATAACGGCTATCGTAAAATAACAGTTTAATTTAGGTTGGTATTAAATATTATGAGTGATACGTCACCTTGCAAACAGTTTTAAAGAATATTGCGTAGCGACATTCTTCATTATTTAATGCTACAAAAATTTATGACTTCTACCGTTAAACATCCTGTATGTGTTTTTTTTTTTTAATCGAAGATGATGCTATATGTATGGGGTGTTTACAATGAAATCAAGCGTTTGCGATTTGAGGTCTTTTGTGGTCGGTTCTTCCCGTGCGTTCGTTTTTTTTTTTTATAAATAAAAGAATCCCGTTATTGCAAAAGTTCCCGAATAGTCGGGTCGTTCCGGGGTTAATCGATTCGGCTCGACACCGCAATTTAGCGCATGAAATGAAACCTCATTAGTAAGCGGTTCCCGGCCATTACATTCCGTAATAGAAAACGTTTATGTAGACGGAATTAAATTTTTGCTGGCTCAGTTTTGAGGGTCGCCTCCCTTGTTCCACAACTACCGTCATGAAAATAAAACAGTGACATGATCCTTGATTAAAAAAAGACAGAAAATCACATTATGTATTTCGAAAGCTTGCAGGTGCCGAGCTTCAGCTCAAGCAGAAGATTCTTTTTTCCTTACAGAGGAAGATCTGGTACAAGAATCTATTTGGACATTCAGTAGGCAAAGATTATATAGATCTTCTAGCAAGCAGTAATTATATAGTATTATATTTCTTTAAACAAAACGGTCTTAAAGATAACGAATTTAAGAGATGACAACTATTGATATTTCAATTTCGTGATTGATCTATTGCTCGCACGTATAGTGCCGCTTCATCGATTACGACGTTATCAGTCCTTTGTTTTCGAATGAGCTTTACACTTTGATCTATCGCGTATTGCTCCTTTGATTAAGCTTACTCTGACATCTCATAATAGAAATTCTTTGCGCGAGTGCCAATTAAGAGAGGCAGTTTCAAATCTTTTGTACATTGAAAGCGTTATCTACAAGAATGATTAATATTTAAATTCAACTTCAGAAGACTGAAATTAAAAATCATATCATTCGATTCAGTTTCATCGGTCAATTTTAACATCGCTTAAACTTTATCTTTAAGCATCATGTCTATTATAAGTAAAGTATACAAGATTTCAGTTTTATTTCGTTTCCTTAAAACTTTTACTTAAGCATTGTGTTCTAGGCTTTAAAGGAATGATGCTTTGAAACTAAAATTAACATAACCTCAAAATACGTATGAAATCACATGAAACTGATAACTGATTTAGAAAACCAGCTTGATCAGTACGGCGTACGGGAGGGGAAACTCAATCACTTTCTCATCACTGATCGCCAATTGAATAACTGCAAATGGAATGCAATCAGTGATTTTTAAGTGAATTTGAGTCGATTCGCGTTCAAATAGGTTGTAAATGGAGGACAGCTATTGATAGGTTACTATTTACTATAGATTTTAGTTAAAAAGTGAATGACTTTTAGGTTACTTTGATTGTTCAGTGACGTAGCAAGCGTAATGTAAGTAAATTCCTTTCAAGTACTTTTACTTTTAGAACTCCCGTGTCTAGAATACAATTGACATTTCTAGGATCTTATTTTGGTAAATTTAAGTCTAGTAAGGCCTGGTTTATCAATCACAAGTTAACTCTAAATCTTTATTCTTGCTGGGCTTTAAAATTCTACACGATTCTATTGGCTCAATTTCAAAGTATATATTTGTTTAATTAAAAGGACCAATCAAATCTCTATCGCGTAACGCGGCCGTGAAAAATTGCTGTGCCTAATCCAGCCTAACTTTCAGTTTGTTCCCACAGTGACAACTATGAACACAATTGTTGTTATGGCAATTAACTGAAAGTTGAAGTTAACTTGTGATTGATAAACCAGGCCTTAAGTGTATTATAAACAATGGTGAACTGCGTGATTTTGTGGACGTTCCTGAATTTTTTAAAACGCTTGTGCATGCCTATGGCCGAGTTCTTTTATCCACTCAGTGCAGGGATGGAGTAGAATTAGAGCGAGAGCAAAGCTGTTTTGATACAAGTAAAAGTGAGACGAATGTGAGAAAAGAGTAGTAAATAGAGTGAACGGAGTTGAATAAACGAACGCAGCTTGCAACATGCAGTTGCCATATTCAGTTACCACTTTGGATACGAAACTGTTGTTATCATGACTCTCTTCTATTTATTCTTTACTCGTTCTCGTTACTTACCCTTTTTCGTACAAAAATACTTAATTGATAACCCTAAATGCTGCTTTCCTTTTAATGATAGGAGCTGCACTGTGCAACTCTGATACGAACTATTTGGTTTCCTTTTGACTGGAGCTTTTAAGACCGGTGGTCTACGTTTACCTCTTCCTTCCACCTCAAGCACCTGCTTTTTGGCTGGTGTAAGAAACCCTAATGTCAAATTTGACCGGTAAAATTTAAAATTACGACTACATGTCAATCGGCAGAAAATAGATGAAGATTCTAAGTACTTAAGACGTATTATAAGTTATGGCTAATGAACAAACTCAAAATCTTACCATCTATTTAAATAAATTATACAGGATTTACAATCAAATGTACACATTTTAGGTTAGGTACTGTCCATCTCATTCTGTGCGTCCCTGTTTGCGTTCCTTTTACTTACTTGCGTGATTTGACATTGAACTGTTCCAAACTTAGAGCACCAGAACATTTCACTCTCAAAAGGAAAATAGCAAAATTCATAAAACACAACAAATACACTGCCAGTTAATTTGTTTGCCTGTTTTCCACGCCTCCTTAGATAATTATTCGATTTAAGAAAATAATTCAAATAGATCTCAAAATCCCGAAAAATATCGCAGACAGGTAGGTATAAGGTATGACATATTTAACAAAAATGAAAGTACTTTATTAAACGAAGAATTTATAATAGAAAAATAACTCGTGTCTAAATAAAAACCTGGTCAAGTAGGCTACATTTAGTAATTCTGCTATGTAAATGCAATGGATAAATTCTCAATCACAACCCACTTGACCAGGTTTTTATTTAGACACTTGTTATTAAGAAATTTGAGTTTTGTCATTTTGAAATTTAGGTTTAGGTATAAGCAATGGTATACAGAAAATGTATTTTATGAGCAATCCAAATATACAGGTGTGCCATTTGAAGTAAAAAAAAGTTGCAACCGGGAGCACCGTCTTGGTATCAACTACATCTGTACCAAAAATCTTAGAGTTAAAAATAAATAAAATATGAATAAATAAAATAGTGGCTACAAATGGCAGTTTTTAAGTAAAATATTAAATATTTCAAGAACACTTAGGTTTAGGTATAAGCAATGGTATACTGAAAATGTGTTTTATGAGCAGTCCAAATATACAGAGTGTGCCATTTGAAATAAAAAAAGTTACAACCGGTACCACCGTTTTGATTCTCTCTGTATAGATGAAAATAATTTTATGTTGTAGACCTCTAAAATTAAAAAACAAATTGCGTTTAAAATATTGGGATTGATTTTTAATAGCCACCGCCTTCTGGGCTTGACTATAAATTTGGATCACTTGATACTTGCTAGTTGTGACATTTTTTTAATAGTAACTTAGAGTATTTAAAAAAAAACTTGATTTCTGTATACATATATTTTATATTTATTATACTTTTAACAGAGGCAATTGTGACTGGCTTGTTTTGAGGGAGAAACCTAAAGCATCGTTTGTTGCATTCATCAAAGAGTTTGGGAAAGTAAACGGGGGCACTTGAAGTTAAGTGTTGTAGAAGTTTCGTGTAAGCACTGTGCACACGCAGACGTTGTAACAACGACAATAAAATGAGAAGTCTGCTCTTTCACGGAAGTGAGTCCACAATAAAATTAAACAGCCATAATGAAAATAGTTTGTTGAAAGAGAAATGCTATTACAATTACAGCTTAAGCACAGCTCACGTTGTTTTCATTGTAATAGCATTTCTCTTTCAACTATAGAGTATTCCACATAAATAAATTACCTTGGATGTTTACTTGTACAGTAAAAGTATCGTGATAGTCGTAATCAGGAAGAGAAAAAATGTGTTGTTGTTTAAAAAAAATCATTGCTAACGCCATCTATGAAATTTCAAATGAAAAATATGGACAACCGAAAAATAAAATTGACCACTTCAACGATATTCGTCAAAAGTGCACATTTTTTTAAAACTACTGAATTTACTTAACGAATTTCTAACGTACTGTATAAAGACAGAGAGGGTCGGATTTAACGATGGTTTGACCGGGACCGCTGCTGAATTAAAAAATTCCGCCTACAATTAAATAAATACAAAACGCAACACTGAGAATAAATGTATACTGATATGTCCGAGCCGCCAAGTTTAGACTGGTCGCGCCATCTACATTCTTTCTCGAGTATTCCAATGAGTTTCGAGTTGAACAACAGATGCTTCGACAATGCACGGCCCGACAGGCACCTGATAGTAATTTTTGATCAAATCGCGTACGTGAATGCATGTCACAGATTACGAGAAAATTTATAAAAAATTCTGTGGAACAGTTTGTAATTAATTAATTATAAATTTACCCAAAAAGTATGTATGTTTATCCCCTTATTCTGTAACTCATAACGACATCGTTAGATACCGATATTCGTTATGTGGTATATTTTGACCAATCAGTGCTTAGATACAACGCATTTCTATGTACTGATTGGTCAAAATATGTCGCTTAACGATTGTCGGCATCTAACGATATCGTTACAGAATATGGGGGTTTGTCTAAAACGCCAAATTCACAGCGTACGTATTGCGGTGGTAATGAACAATACGTATTTCTTTGATAATTTCTTTAACATAAGAAAAAAATTTGAAAATAATAGAATAAATTAAGGATAATGTTTTAAACGTATTTTAGAAGATTTATAAAATTTATAAAAATAATAATAAACAAGTGAGGGCGCTGTGGTAGTTATCGCGTGAGTTGGTAACCCGTCACCCTTTAAAACCGCCGACGCGCGGAATCCGATGAGTGCAATGAAACCTACGTTGCACGAACAGTACGGAAGACAAGTGAGTAAAACTTTAGTGGTAAGGTTTTGTGAAAAACCCGATCTAATATTACCCGAACTCGAACCCGACATTAGATATTTTTGAACGTGAAGGCTTAAGTGAGGCTGAATTTAAACAAGAAATAGTTTCAGAAAGTGGTGGATACGTTGAGGTAGGAATTACAAGAGGAAACAAAAATACAAGGCCAAAGAAAGCAACAAAGGTGAAATTAAGGAATACAAAGCAGTAATCAAGACAACAGTCACATACCCATGAGAGACGTGGATTGTGAGAAAAGCAGGCGACAAAAGACTCGAAGATGGCAATGAGGAAGATTTATGAGGATTACAGATGAAGAAGAAGAAGTAGTACAAAAGCCATACAGAGGACTCACTGCATCATATCTACTAGATTGCAAAGGTGAAACGGCTTAGGACACAGAACACTGAGAGCATTTATTGAAAAGACGAAAACGAAGGAGAAAGCGGAGGTGACTTTGATTGAAAATAACTTGAAAATCACAAGACTGAAGAGAGAAGACAAGAGATGACTTTGACTGAAAGGAACTTGAAAATCAGAAGACTGAACAAAGAAGACAAGAGACAGGAAGTATTGCTTTAGGAGTGTAAGGTATGTAGAAAACGTGGATCTTGAGAAAAACAGACGAAGAAGACTCGTAGATGGCAATGAAAAATTCTGAGGAAGATTTATGAGCA
The DNA here is from genome assembly GCA_958336345.1 of Dorcus parallelipipedus. Classification (NCBI taxonomy): domain Eukaryota; kingdom Metazoa; phylum Arthropoda; class Insecta; order Coleoptera; family Lucanidae; genus Dorcus; species Dorcus parallelipipedus. The sequence goes on along the minus strand of OY284483.1, from coordinate 35,650,462 downwards.
ATAGAAATGAAGAAGGATAAATAGAGAACTTACTGTATCATACCTACCAAATTCCAAAGGTGAAATAACTTAGGACACAGAGCACTGAACGGATGTGTTAAAAAGAAGAAAGCAGAGATGACTTTGATTCAAAAGAACTTGAAAATCACTAGATTGAAGAGGGAGGACAAGAGAGACAGGAAGATTATGTCTTTAGGACTATAAGGTATGTAGAAAACGTGGATCTTAAGAAAAGCAGACGAAGAAAGACTCGAAGATGGCAATGAAAAATGCCTTGGAAGATTTATGAGTGACATAAAGGAAGAAGAAGAACAACAAATGCTGTCCAGAGAACTCACTGTATCCTATCTACCAGATTTCAAAGACGAAATGGCTTAGGAAAGGATGTATAAAAAGACGAAAACGAAGGAGAAAGGGGAGTTGACTTTGATCAATTGATGCTGACATGAAGGATATGAGGTCTTGTGTTTTTAATTTTTTTTTATTAGGAATAAGAGTGATTTTTATAATTTTCTCGATGGGAATAACAAAATCTCTGCTGTTTAGTATCTCTAAAAAGGATTTGATCGTCATTAGTTTTTAGAATTACCATAGTTTTTCTGATAGCATATTATAGTACCTGGTATTTCCAGGTTTCGCTTCTAATCCTGAATGAGTGTATATTGTTTTTATTTCCTTTTTCTATCCTGAAGGACTGCTGCTTCTAATTATTTACCTTTTTCGCACTTTTTCTGTCAAAGTTTAAAGTTGGTTTAAAGTAAGTAGAATAAGTACCTTTTTGAGTGGGCTTTTGAGATTATTTTCTCGTTCTTTCTTTTGAACTTACCATATGTCATTCTCTATCTAGTAATTAATTCCAATTCGAACATGTCTTAATCTATTTGGACATACCATCTATCATTCTGTATCTAGTAATCAATTTCAATTCGATCTTGTTTTAATCAATTGCTATATGGATTTCAGTGTTTATCATTGTTTAATATGGTAACTAATTCCAATTTGAACATGTCTTAATCCATTGTTTTATGGCTTTCATTTATTAAGAGTAATTTTGGGCATACCATCTATCATTCTCTACCTTGAAACCAATTCGACCTTGTTTTAACCAATTGCTTTATGGATTTCAATGTTTATCGTTGTTTAACATAGTAACTAATTCCAACTCGAGCTTCACAAGACTTGGACATACCTTCTCTGTCCAGTAACCAACTCTAATTCAAGCGTGTCTTAACCAATTGCTTCATGGGTTTCAAAGTTTGAGCTTCTTGCTTTCCCTTACTTTAATTTTGTTTAAACAGAGCGTCAATTCCTCGACCTATTTTGAACCAAGCTTCACGAAAGAAAATTTACTGCGATTAAGAGTAATTGGGGACTTAAAAAAGTTGATAAGGATCGCGTCCTGAAATTTAGTGGGGCAATTAATAACGGAGAGCGAGAGAGGAAAAAAAGTGCCATCTACAACCAAAAATTATCACATAAAACTCACTCCACAACAAATAAATTGGTCTACGAGATACACTGCAATATTCACCATCAAAGAAGAGCCGAGAGGAAAGTCAACAAAATAAGAAAAACGAAAAAGGAATTAATTATTCGAAAAACAAATTACTCTGAGATTTACGCAAAAAGAAAAAAAAATGCAACGAAAGTTAATATCTAAAAAGACCCAGATTACACAGCATAAAATTGACTCACGAATGTGTGACATTACAAGAATAAATAATTTGGCAAACGTAAAAAAAAATAAAAAAGCAAAGAACTGTCCAAAATACTTGGAGATAAAACAGCAATTAAATTGTCGCCCAAAGTTACGATTTAACACAGTCCAACGTTGGGCCAGAAAGAGAACATTTTCAAAATACCCTGAGATCACAGCAGTATGTCATGAACGTTTTACGATATTTACTTACAATAAAGCTTGTAAAACTTGACCTTCTATAGCAGACGTATTAAATTGTATACAGACAGCATACCTCGGAATGCGCGGCGTACGACCTCGGGTCGATCCGAATTCTGTGTGCTCAGTGTAGACATAATATTGTATATCCAAATTTGTTTACTGACGACTTCAAGTTCAAACAATTTGGTCAACGGCGAACACTCTCATACGTCCTCGTGCGAAATTTTTACGAGAACGCAACGATGCAACTCGCGTCCTTTGTCAAGTCTGTACACGGCTTTAACCAGATGACGAAATAATGCGAATAAGGGCGCTAAATTACAGGATATGGAGTTGCAAACGCGTCCTGAATTTGTTAAACTTTTAATAGATTTGTGTTAATAATTGAACACACGCAAAACGAAATTATTATAGAAAAATTTTGTGCAAATCGGTTTTGATTACAGCGGATTCCTTGAGCATGCTCTGTACAGCTGTTTCAGGCCTTCGTCAGCAGAACCGTAGCTCGAGAAATCCACTGCAAACCAAACCGATCTGTCCTAGGTTATGGTCAAAACAAAAACCGATCACAAGATGTCGCTACTTAAATTGGAAATTATTATAATTAACAATCGAAACAGATTACGAATGACTTTACTGAGTTTTAAATTCTGGTGATGAAGGACACGTTTCTTGTGGAAATAAACTTTATTTAACAGTACAATTTAAATTAAAATGAAAGAAAAATACTAGGAATTCTTACACGGAGATTTAAATTAATTTTCGTTTTAGTGATTTATTTGTTTATCAGTCAAAGAAGGTGTTAAAAGTGGGGCCGTTGTCATCCTTTGCATGGAATAATCTGATTCAGGTGATTTGTACGCATTTGTAAAGTAAATATTTTGTAGCTCGTATTTCACGGCATTCCACAGTGGGATCAAACAGTGAATTTTATTCTAAAAATCATGTATTTGATTGATAAAAAGTAACACATTTATGCTGGGTTTCATAAAAGTCGATTAAATTTAATCATTGATTAAGAATAATCATTCCTATACCTTCAGCATATGTAACCATAGCAACGTTTACTTTTAACGCTTGATTAAATTTAAGTAACGACTGTGAAAATCCACCATTAGTTTAACAGACTCTTATTAAGTCGGAACGATCCCTTATTTGGTTGAAAATGTGTCTATGTAGATGTTTTTTTTTCTTGTTTTGAAGAAAGTGAAAGAATAGTGTTGACATTCGCAGTGACTGTCCTTAGGTCTGTTCGATAACTCTGCACTTTCTACACTTTTAACACCTTTAATCTATTTTTCTCACTTCTAATTATGTTATATTGTAACTAGGATAAGAGAACCAGCAAAGATGTACAGCTGATTAAGTCAAGCATAACGTAAACATGGAGCGATAACATAAACAAAAGCTGCCTCCGTCGAAATTATATAACGTATGACTCACCCGAGTTGCAGAAGACAGACCACCTGCACAGCGGGTCGTGTGCAAAAACTATGATTCATCTGCAAACACAGATCAGTGCAAAATCGCTTATACAAAAATGTCAAGGCAACAATTGACGTCACACCCCGGAAACAAAACCCCTATAAAAAGCCGATAGAGCGAACGCTAGGGGAGTATTAGAACAAATCTCTTCAGAGTGTCATGTAGTCTAGTAGTCTTTTAGTGCCCCAATACACGATGTAAGTACCTTGTAACTCTTGTAATGATTGTTAGTTAATTAGTTAATAATAAATGCCTTGTTATATTAAGCTACGTCCCTAATTTCATGTTACTTCAAAGATTACCGTAACAATATTATATACATCGCACTCTCTCAGGTGCGGTTGGTGCAAAAAGTGTAGAAAAATACAGAGCTATCGAACAGGCCTATTGTATCATTTGATTCTACGTCATTTTCCAATATTATTCAGCGTTGTTTATCGATAAATATTTTTGTTTCTGCAATCTCGAACATCAACGAAGGTTTATAGGTGTTTACAGTGTAGTAATTTTGCTGCAACAACGAAAAAAATGAATATTATGGAGCACATTTAATTTGTCTTGAATTGTCTCATATTCTAAGAGCCTCATCTTTTTTGCAAGAGTTTGCGTACCGCTAATTATGTATTTTGCTATTCTTAAAAATGCATCTTTTGTTTTCTAATCAAAATACGTGCCCAAACTTGCCCCTTTTCTGATTTTTTTTGAATTATTGTCCGTTACAGGTAAAACGAAATACAAGAATTTATTCCAAGAGTGGTTAACTCATAAACATTTAACTCGTATAAAAATGTGAACAATTTAAAGCTTTTGTGTTTAATAGAGACAACATGAAGGATTTGCAATATTTAAATAAAATAATGAATATTTTATTACAACTATAGAAGAAAAAATATCATCGCGGTTTCTTACTGTAACTTCTATTTGCGATTTTTTTATTTTATTTTTACTAAGATTTTACAACTTCAAAATTATCTAACTACTTAAATTATCATTTTTTTGCAGATAGCATATTTTTTTAACTACAAACCAAGAAGTATCGACCTTACCAACGGTTGAACTATTCTAATATTATTATTAAAAAAAAAAACTAGTAATTCCATGAATTTTCGATCCGATATTCAAAATCTTAATTTGACATATATTTGATTTTAATCGTAATTCCGATTAACAGAATCCAGGGTAAATAATATTTTGTAACAATTTTCTAAATCTGGTTACCTTTGATAATAAATTCATTTCGTTTTTCGATCAACAAATTTGAAATTTCGGACATTTTCGTCTTGTGCTCGCATCGGATTTACGCAGAATGTGTTTCATTTTTTTCTTCCGTTATCTGTAACCAATCGATCATTGATTAACAATCTTTGATTATTTACAAATTCTCTTCGTCATTCCAAAAACGGCGGCGAAAATACTTCCTGCAACGGTCAAGAGATGGCGCTTGTTTTGTCTTCTCATTCGCTCGCGTCTGATTTACGCAGAATGTATTTCATTTATTTTCTTTTGCTATAACCAGTCGACGCGACGTTTAACAATGTTTGAACATTTACAAGTTCTTCTAGTCACTTAAGTAACGGTCAAGAGATGGCGCTTGTCTCGTCCTCTCATTCGCTCGTGTCGGACTTACGGACAGTGAAAAAGAAATCGATTTCAATTCAACTCGATTTCAAGCAACTCCAATTTGCGAAACCAAGCAAAGTAGGTGACCTCTGGTGGTCAGTATTGATACCATCAAAAGGGTGAACAACATTTCACGAATTAGTTATTTGTGTGGTATGTTCGTGGTCATTTTGAAAAACAAACTTCAGGCACGAGTCTTACACTCTAAAAAGAAAATAAGAAAAACAAATGATGTTAAATGGACATAAAACATACATGTAACATATAGGTATTTATAGGTTATGCAAAATTGTTCACTCTTTATCGGCCATGTTGCAATTAGCAGCGACCTCTCGCGTTGACAATTAAGTCGCGAGTATAGTTTTCGATTGACTGTTCTAGAACACTCATCTCATCTTATTTCAACACCATGTAATAATAAGGGATGGAAATATTCTGAGAGTGCTCAGCGAAAACGCTACAAGTATAGGGAAAGCAGACTATGCTAAACAAACAGGTGCTAAAACAAACGGAGGCTAGCGCCATCTTTTGACACGTAAAGAAAGTTCTAGGTTTTTTTGCAATCAGATCTTAAAAAATAGGAAATGAAGCTTGTCAAGATGTGCGCCATCTTTTAGCTGGTACGGAAGAAATTTTTATATCGGTTGGATTGTATTCGGAAAAATTTCCATAAGAATTTCGATTTCTATAAAATAAACAGAAACAACTATGCAGAAATCAAAAATGTTGAAACGAAAGCCATGCCATCTCTCGGCTCGAAAGGGAACGTTTGTTAGTGCTTTACAAATAAACACAGAGAAAATAGTCATGTGCCTTTGGTACGACAGATTTAATGAATAAGAAAGAAATTATTGAAACAAGCGCCATCTCGAGATGTGCAGAGGAAACAGTTGATTGAAACAGTTATTATAGATCACAGAACTTTTTGCTGACTATCAAAATCCGCATAAAAAATGAGGGTTGCCATTTAATTGAAGAATTTTGTAATTCAATTGGAATGTAAACTAAAAATTATGTAAGTTAAGTTATTTTATTGTAATTGTACTATATTACATTTCAGTTTTATGCTTTGATGAAGGTAATGAAACTTACCGAAAGCTTAACAAATAAAAAGACCACTTGCCCGATAGTTTTAGAATAGTTCAATATTTTTTTAACTATAATTTCTGATTATATTCTTCCTTTTATTTAAAAAAAAATTAAAAAAAAAACTGATCTTTCGTTGTTGACTCAATAATAAAGTTCTCCCAATTTACTATGTGAGACCACTGTGCGTCGGGTGTCGACCTAAAAACAGAGTTGATGTGAAATTCCATTTAAAGGTCAAACCTACCAAACCACAAGTGTGCCTACCAAAAAACTTTTATGAGGGCATTATTTCGTTCCCTGCTCCTCTATTTTTTAACTAGAAGCGCTTCGTCGTTTTAGGGCCAGTTTTTGATTAATTACTTCTGGAAAACTAAAGTACGAAGACATTTTTTAACATTTTTCCCGTACTCTCGGCCATCGCTTCTTAGCGTGGTTTCATTTTGTCAGGTTAATTAACAGTCACCCTGTATAAACGAGGATCTGGACGCTAATTGAATCAGTTATTATTCCGAAAGCGATACATGTGGATAGAGCGATGAATAGAATGTTTAAGTTGAAGTGTTATTTGTTGGGCGAGTATTTCTTTTCTTGTGTTTTTATTGTGTTAAGCGATTATGGACATTAAATTCTTAAGAAACTGGTGTCAGAAGTGGGATATTTTGAATCTAAACAAGCTACGGTATAACAATTTGGGGACAATCCAAGCATTTTTATGAGATATTAAAACTACAAAAGAGAATAATTAGAACAATTGCAAAATTGAATATTAGAGACAGCTGTAGAGAGGAATTTAAAAAATTACGCTTAATGACTGTAGTCAATTTATACCTGTATGAAACCATTTTGTTCCTCTTTAAGAACAAAAGCTTTTTTTTATTAAATAATGATGTGCACAATTACGATAACACTTATTATCTGCGCGCAGAACAACCTCGTTACAGGTTGTATTCTTCATGCTTTATATTTAACGGAATCAAATTCTTTAATAAATTACCAACCGAAATTCAAGCAGTACACTCCGGAGTTCTGTTCAGGTCCAAGATTAAAGAATATTTTCTACGGTCTGTATATTACACTGTTGAAGAATACATGAACTCGTAATTTCCGATTTTTATACTTACAACTAACAGAAGATATCTTTTACAGAAATCTAAGAGTGTAGGTATTATGGAGCATAGTTCTGTCATCAAAGGTTAACTTTATTGTTAACTTGTGCTCATTACTATAATACCTATTTTTATTTATATATGTACATAATTTGTATCGTTGCATTGACTATTGTAATGATTACTGTGATATTTTATTTATATGTATGTAACTTGTTGTGTTGACTACCGTATTGACTACTGAGATATTTTATTATGATTCGACGCTATTGGCAAAAGCATAAATATCTATCTATCTATCTAAAAAAAAGTGTTTAAATTCGTAACAAATTGGTGTCAGAAGTGGGACATTTCAAAAATCGAAGATGAAGCTTGTTGAATTGAAAGAGATCGTAGATGGCGTAACCTGGCTAAAATTGGATCGTCAGCGCCTCGGAGGTAACAATGCCACAAACGAATATTTAAAATGATTCGATCTTTTCTTGTCTGACATCGTCCTTTAATTTAGAATAAATTGAAATAACATTTGAAAGTTGTTTATAGTTTTGAAGGCATGCAAACCAAGACAAATATTAGGTAAAGAATAGCAGAAATTGAAAAAGATTTGTTTATAGTGTGGTCACTGTGGTCACTTTGTTACAAATTTGTACACAAGAAATATGACCGTCAAAAACAGGCATAATAATTTTTAATGAAAACACTAAAATAGCGAATTTTCACAAATTTTATTAGTTTAAAACATGACAATTGTTTCGACACACAGTGTCTTCGTCAGATGTGTATTGAATCTGCGTAAATTTACTTACAGATGGATAATTTATACCTACTGCCATAATTATCCTATACTAAGAAACTGAGTTGGCAAATCTAAAAATATTTGAAGGGTTCATTATGCAGTGACACGGACTTATTTTTAACAGCGGTGGTTTGTGTAAAATATTTTTCTGTGTAAAACTAGGGATTTGAAAAATCTAAAACTTAATTAGGCGGAAAAAGAAGAAAATGTACAAAACAATCAACAAATTATCTAAATTACATATTTACAAATGTTCAATTACGAAATAAATTTAATAACGGTGAATTATTTAATTCTGTTTGGTCATTTATTAAATAATTAGAGTTTTTAAGTTTATTAATTTCTAAAGATTCAAGAAAATTTAATTTTCTACCTTTATTTTCAGTATGTAAGATTTTGAATTCAAAGTTTGAAAAGTGATTATTATCAATTAGGTGGTTAGCAAAAGATGAATCTGTTTTATTATTAATAAATGACCTTCTGTGTTCTATTATTCTAGTATCAGAATTTCTTCCAGTTTGTCCAACATATACCTTTTGGCACACATCACAGGTTAACTTATAGACTCCTGATTTTTTATTATTTGGAATTGGATCTTTGTTATTTTTTATATACTTGGACAAAGTGTTATTAGTTTTGTAGGCTAACTGAATGTTCTGTTTCTTTAAAAGTTTTGACAATTTTTCAGTAGGTTTGCCTATATATGTTATTGCTTTATATTTATTAGTTGTGTTATTTTTTATGCAAGGGTAGACCATTGAAATAGCTTTATCATAAAGCTTTTTTGTTAATATGTTTTTTACTATTACGGGGTTATAACCATTATTGCTTGCTATGTGTTTTATTGTATTTAGTTCTTTTTCATAATTTTCTTTTGACATAGGGATGTTAATTAATCTATGTATCATACTGTTATATGCTGCTAACTTGTGTTGTATAGGGTGTGAAGAACTATTATGTATAGTTATGTCAGTGTATGTATCTTTACGGTAAATTGAAAAATCAAACTTGTTATTAATTCTTTTTATTGTTAAATCTAAGTAATTTATGCTTCCGTTACTTTCTGTTTCTAGGGTAAATTTTATGTTATTATGTATGGAGTTAATGTAGTCTAAAAATATATTCAGCTGTCTTATAGTACCTGTGTAACAAACTAAGATATCGTCTACATATCTGTGCCAGAAAAATATATTTTTACTTAACGGGTTATTAAATATGATGTTTTCTAAATTGTTCATGAAAATTTCAGCTAACAACGGACTTAGTGGGTTTCCCATAATTAAACCTTCTTTACAACTGTAAATATTATTATTAAACTGGAAATAATTTTGTTTTAAGCATAAATTTAATAGGTCTAAAATTTCATTTTTAATTAATGGATTAGTGTTGTTTTTATCTAGGAGTTCTTTTACTAAAATAGCAGCTTCTGTGGGAGGTACACTAGGAAATAGATTCTTTACGTCTAATGAAAGTATTTTTGCTGTGTTAGGTATCCTTATGTCTTTGATTTTGTTAATTAATTCATAAGAATTTTTAATACTGTGATTCGATTTGAAATTTGTATGATGTTGAATGATGTCTATTAGTTTTTTGGAAAGGTTAACAGTTGGGGCTGTATCGTATGATACAACAGGTCTTGTAGGGTAGTTATCTTTATGTAATTTTATTAACGAATAAAGTTTTGGAGGTTGTGGGTTCAAAATTGGTAATTTGTATTTCTCGTAATCATTGAATAAGACAGAAGAATTTTTAATAACGTTTCTTGTTTCTTGTTGGTAATTATTTGTGGGACCTTTCTTTTCATTAAGTGTGATAATGAATTTTCATCAAGTAAAGGCCGAATCAATCCAAATAATAATTTTTTAATAATTCAAAAATATTGGGATAAATTTGATGCCAATTGCATAAGTGCAAACAATGTTTAAAGTTTTTTGCGTTAAAAGAAATCCATAGAACTACTAAAATCTGTTTATCATAAAGAGAGTGGGTCTCAAGGTAGGTCGTTGAGGTACGCTGATATTCAAACGGCCTTCTGTCGATAATTACATACATATTTGAATTAATTGTAAATGAACGGAACGCAAGATAATCGTCAATTATTGTATGAAAGAAAAAATAGTTTTAGATAAAACAATAATCAAAATATTTGTTTTCTTAAGTCATTCGTTCATGTAGCATTCTTCTTCCAAATAGTTGTTTTGTTTTCATTTTTGTCACGATATTTATTTTATTATTTTTTAAATTATATCAACCGATGAAGATCCATCCACTAATTGGAGCTCGGACCTTTTATATTTGCGTTCGAAATTCGCTTTCACTCTTGTCCTCTTTATTTTACTTACGTACTTTTCCCTTTTGCTTGGAAAAGGCCCTAAAACGTTAGGAACAGACAAAAAAAAGTAATTGAATTTCGTTTTCTTGTTTCATTTATTTGCGCATAATTTTGTTACTTTAACGTAAATAATAATAATAATAAAACGTTCGGAACAAATGTTGCGCCATGTTGCTGAAGGACTTGAAATAATCAGACAGTCGTTTCGAGCCTTTTTGACTCTCACCGGCGAAGCGGGGTGTTTTATCTTAAATACCACTCAAAATAAAACGTATTTATACAGGCTGTCCCAACAATGTGTGCTTGGGCAATAACAACTAAAGATGCAAAAAAGTTATTTTTTAATTTGAAAGGTCTATAACATAAAATTAATTTTAATCTATACAGAATGAATCAAAACAGTGGTGTTGGATACAAATGACACGCACACGATTTTTTAAACGATTACTTTACGGATCCGTTGTGTATTATGTGTGCAGGTACATCTGAATCTGCGTGGACGTTGTGGTCCTCATGTGTTTGATTGCGCCAAAAAAATGCGCAATTTTTTCCTAACAAATTCACGCAAAAAAGAATTTTGTGGGTGTTTTCGACCGCACAAATTTCACCCCCATTTAATCATCCTGACAAATTAGAGGTATTTACAGGCAGGAGCGAAGACAATGGGCACAATTAGAGTTATGAGGTCACATTATATCGCGCACATCCTGTTAGTGCATGTGCGTTAATTATTGTTTGTGGTGCACGTGTATACAGCAGCAAGTTAAATAATCCATTGTATGTGGGATGAATTTTAACCACAAGAGAAATACAAAAATATTTTTGAAACTAGGATCATCAACAGGCGGTGCTTAAAGTACCTGGCCTAGCTTAACGAAAGCGAATCGTTAATTATTGTCCGTGGTGCACGTGTATATAAACCAAAAAAGAAATATAAAAATATTTTTGAAACTAACAATATCTACAGGCAGTAGTACCTGGCCTAGCTTAGCGAAAGCGAATCGTTAATTATTGTCCGTAGTGCACGTGTATACATGAATATAAACCACAATAGAAATGTAAAAATATTTTTGAAACTAGGAATATCTACAGGCGGGGCTTAAAGTCGGTGAACGTGAACGTACCTGGCCTAGCTTAGCGAAAGCGAATCGTTAATAACAAACGAGAGAGCAGCGAGCCCGTCAAAACCATGAAGTCACATGTACAGGGACAGAAGAGCGTATTGGAAATCGGCCGTTCGATACAGCGTCGACGCCGGCACTGAACTCGGCGTCGCGGTTCACGACGGTGCCGGTCATGACGCAAGTGGCGTCCGTTACGACACAGGAGAGAGCTTTCCACTACGCAGGGCGAGAGAGAGTGAGTTTACGCTCGCTCATTACTACGTTCTCGCGTATCTCATCCGCATCTGGAAGATTGTCTTCGTAAAAAAAAAGAAATCACTATAAAACTTACAGGTGTCCACGAAAGATCTATCACACATCTATTAACTTCAAAGAAAGAAACTCTCATTTTGAAAGGGGACTACCTTTTCTTTTAGCTTCGAGCTATTGCATTTTTTTAAATTTTTTGTGTTGTTACTTACGAAAAAAATTATTATTTTTTAGCTGTAGCTGGAAAGCATCATCCCCTAAATGTTGTGGTATTACCTTGCACATAATAAAAAAAAAATAGCACGATAAGAAAAATAGTGGTCCGAACACTGTGTCATGTGGTACCCCATGTTTAATAATTTTTTCTTTACTTATTGCCAATATTGTTCTTGTCCATTAAGTCCTGTTAACAGGCTAACATTTTAGCAAGTTAGAAACTTGACCTCTAAATCGGAAACATTGTTTAAAGTAAGTAAGTGTGCCTTACTAAAGTTTGGCTGCAAGTCGCAGTGCGTTCGGGTAAAGTCGGAAACAAATGTGGGCGGGTTAGATGGAAATTTTATTACTCCGCATGCGCTTAGTCCGCTGTGGTTGAATTCGGCACGCGAGCAATCAGATGTGTATGAAAGTAGCCCAGCCCACTTCATATTTTATTATTTTCTTTAAGTATTTCTTGCGACATCTAACAAGGTCGACCATACACCTGCAAATTTTGTTTTCTCTGTTTTTTTTTTTGTGAGGTCAAACTAGACAAATTTTCAGTCGCATTGAAGACTTGACGTGGCCATTTGTGGAATTTATGGAGATCAAGTAATTTTAAACTGATGAAAAATATTGTTTATACAGTGTGTCCCCGGATGGACCCAACTGGACTTGTAAACTTGCTACCTAACCTGTAGGCCAGCAAATTAGTGCGAGGGACTGACGTTTCTCTAGCACCGCTCGGCAAAGCTCTTGGAGAAGGGAGGTTCGACGTAACCCCAAAGCAAAAGGTGGGCAAAGTGAACAAAATAAAAAGCACTCTTGCTTTTATTTAAATTGCTCAAAAATTTGGTAAAAATAATATAATAAACAAAGTTAATATAAAAAAAGAGACCCAAACGGGGTCCAGTTATACGAACACGCAGAAAAGTAAATAATTTGACAAGTTAGAAATCTCACGTCAAACAGATATGTTCTTCGTTTACAATTAACTTAAACAAATTTAACTATACATCGCAAAATGCGAATAAAAATTGCAAGGCCGCAGAAATTGAGCCAACCCAACTGGGTGATGAAAAAAAAAAATAATTGAAGTAAATCCGACCTGTAATCAGGATCCGGATTCAAATATTGTTAGATATTAATTGAAATGAATTGGTGCTTACAGAATGCACATGAATATGTGTTTATTCAGCAACTGTGTACACATACGCAAACGATACATATATTGATATGTTATTATAGACTTCTGTTAAAAAGTGAAAGACTTTTAGGTTATTTTTGGAATTTTTCGATGTTCAGTGGCACGACAAACGTGACCAATTTGGACAAGAAACTACTGTTAGTATGACTCCCTCCTGTTTTTCTTAACTCGATAGGATAAGGAGATTAATAATTGAATACTACTGTTTACAGAATATAGATGAATTTGTGTTTATTCAACAACTGTGATTAGTGGTACACCATTTGCAAACGATATATAGATATGTTACTATAGACTTCTGTTAAAAAGTGAAAGACTTTTAGGTTAGTTTTGAAATGACGCGGCAAACGTGACCAGTTTGGACAAGAAACTACTGTTAGTATGACTACCTCCTGTTATTCTTAACTCGATGGGTTAAGGATATTAATTGAATACTACTGACAGTGGCGGCCTTAAAGGCGGGCGAACAAAAGTAGTAGAAAAAAAATCTTTTTTCAACCTAACCTCAATTTGTTGCTAGATTCACGAATAAATTTAAAAAAAAACAAAAATTTATAATACGCAAATAAAAAAAAACAATTTGAAGTTGTTGAAGTTTGGCAACAAAACAAAGAAAACTAAATAATAAAATTAAAAATAATAACGAAAACAAAAGACAATTTATTTTACAATGCAATTCAATAGATTAATAATTTTAATAAAAAAGATTTTAGAGCACAATTCAGCAGATTCATAAATAAAAAAAAACATTGGAAACAAACAGTGATAAAACAAATAATTATTTGGTCAACGTATTATTTAAAAGAAACTGCATCGCGGGGAGTAAACCACCCTCGTAAAGACAAACGCGAAAATAAACTTTCCGCATGTTTTAACAGATGGCGTTGTTAAATGTCTTACAATAACGCAAGAAATTTTTCGTCACCGTCCAAAATTTATACTTTGCTCAATGGAGGGTGTTTTTTCAATATAATCCGGCAATACCTAGTGAATCACCCTCGTAGAAACAAATGAAAAGAAGTTCCATCAGATGGCACTGTTGAATGTCTTACTTTAACGCTTAACGCAATAAATAAGTTTTAGAAATATACTCAACGGTCATTTTGATAGAAAATTTTTGGAACGTATTCGTATTATACAGGATGCCCATTTTAAATCGTGACCCCTGAAGGTTTTAGAAAAGGCAACCCGGCAGTCAAATCAGAAATAATTTCGTGTTCCTATAAAGTACTAAAACCACGGAAGTAGAATGAGTTGCCTATCTTTAATTTTGAAGGCGTCATGATTTAAAACAGACACCACGTACCTATAATTATTTTGAAAATAAGTTTTTGGATACGAGAAATCACTGTTACCATCCTGACTCAAGTTCCTTACTCAAAGGGCGCCATATAAATTTCACGCCCAGGCCCTGCAACTATTAAAGCCGCCTCTGACTACTGATTCAATTAAGTAATAATTATATGAATAATAAGATATTATTAATGTAATAATATTTCAAATGTGTAATATTAATTATTTTAATTAAATTAAAAAAAAACATTTTGGTTATATCATTATTTTTCAGTAAAGCCACACACAAAGAATAAAAATCACTAGATAGAGACACGGGAAATTCAAACTATCTCCCACTATTTTCGCCCATACTGTATTTACAGTTGGTTTATAACGTAATAACATAAGAAAACACTTTGTTGTTGTTCAGATTTACTGATTGTAAGATAATAGGTCTGTTTGTTATCCTGAACTGGTGTACACCAATGCATACTTTTTCGCAAAATTTAATGCAACTTGAAAAGTTTGTGTGGTATGTCAGTATGGATGTGTATGATTCATATTGACACATTATCAAAGAATTTAGGCTTCATTAAAGTATATTTCGTAAAAAAAAGTGTACACTAGTGCAGGATAACAAACAGACCTAATTAATATTAGTTAACTTGCTGGACTAATCCACTTTCACAGGTGGGGGGTAGACCTGGTTCGAAACTTCGATCGGTACAAAAACCGGAAACCAGCCTTTTCTTAGGTCCTCAAGGGTTAACCCGGTTATACGAGATAGGTAAAACTACCACAGAAACTCGAGCTAGAAGCCTATTCCTTATTTCAACGACCGGACAGGCTTTTGAGAAGCTTTTTGTTTTAACAAGCTTATAATTCCCTCACGTACGTTTGTAAATCTCGGAGAAATTCCGATTCCTTCTTCCTTCACAGAATCTCGTGAAAAAGGAGCACCAAGATAAAAATCACAAATACACGAGCCGTACGTTGGGAGTACTGTAGAGAAACTGACTGCGAGCGTTCTTCCCCTACCACAAGTTCAGGCAGGAGTTGTTAGGATTGAAAACAGATTTATCTAGTAAACCGAGTGAAATGGAGATATACTGTGTGCCTAAATAACAACGCATAATCTAACTGACGCAATATTGCACAACATTGTGAAATGCGACGATCGGCATGTAGGCCATTTGGCCGTTATGGTTCGTTTTCACGCTCAAACAATTTGCCCAAATGGATTTGTGCAAGCATTTGCGCATACAAATTTGCTTGCGCAAATGCATGTAGTTTGCCAAACTTTTTAGCTTGTGCAAGCAAAAAAATACGTTTTCATGCAATGACTTCCTTGTGCAAATTTGTGTGTACAAGCACATTTGCGCAAATTGCTTGAGCGTGAAAATGGACCATTAGATTTCGACTTTAATACAGGGTGTTCAGAAAAAATTATGAATAACTTAAATGAATTTTTCAAACTTAACAAACTTCCTTATTTCGCATTTTAGGAAGAACAGTCATTCTTCAAGAAGACAAAAAAAGTCAACTTTAAGATACAACGTTCAGATTCGATATTTGAGCTTCTATTGACATTACAAACATCTCTTTCCAATAATACTTTTACTTTCCTTTCAAATAAAAGGTACTTTACTGTTAAACAAATTTCATGTTGTCTCGTTTTCTAACCAACCTGTATGTTATTTCGAAATTTTGGCAGTGAGTAGTGACTAAGGACTTGCTAGAAGATATAAAACTTTTTATGAAGAATGACTGTTCTGTCTAAAATGCGAAATAAGCTTACAAGTATAGTTAGGTCCATCCGAGGACACACGGTATATTTAATCCATTAATATCTTAATCAGATTCAAATTAGTAAAAGAAAACCAATGTTAATCGTCGAACATGTTCAGGACTTTTATCTCGATATTATAATAATATAATAACAATAATATTTTTATTTTCTTGATACAATATGATATAAAGAATCGTCATAATATTTTACAGCAGCGTATTATCCTATGAGTGCTGTTTATGTTACATGTTTCAATTACGTAAGTGTAAGAACATTGTTTGTCAGACTTAAATTTAAAATTGAAGACACTTTAACAATACAAACTATTAGACACATAACATAACATTGAGTGTACCGTTACACTAAAACATGACAGTCAAGAAAGTCTTGGATGTTGTAAAAAACTTAAAAAAAAATAGATTATACATTTTTCTAATACAGTAGATAGCGGATGCCAGTTTTGTCGATGTTGTTTCGATATGTGCCTTCCAGGACAGAGAACTTTCGAGAACTACACCCAGAAACTTTGGAGGCGGTTCACGCGGCGCTTTTTTGGACGAAAATAGCAGAGTTTATGTTTTTTCTTTCTTCATTTTTGGCTTATTGGTGGTGAACCAGGAATTTACATCTGTAAGTGCCGCTTCAGTAAGTGTCGTCAGGTTGGACGAACTATCCGATTTTACAAGTATGGCGGTGTCATCTGCGTACAAGCATACCTCAGTTGTATTGATATTCGTTGGCAAATCGTTTATATAAACTATAAACAGCAGTGGATCTAGTACAGACCCTTGAGGGACACCATGTGTTATGTTTGTTGCAAAGGAAGTCTCCCCTTTGAAAAAAACTTGCTGAGTTCTGTTTTCTAAGTACGATTTTATTACATTGTAAGGTGTTCCTCTTACGCCATAGTAATCTAGCTTGTGCAGGAGAATCCCATGATCGACAATGTCAAATGCTTTACTTAGATCACAAAACAAAGCTCTTGCTTCCTGCTTTTCATCGAATGTTTCCGCTACACGTTCTATGAGCGCAATAATGGCACTACTTATGGATTTATTTGATTTATTTATATTAATTTTAATAACATAAAAGTGATTTGGGAGTGCGTGTTTGGTTTATTGTGAAGCACGACGTGAAATGTAGTTAGTTGTGTCATGGGGCTTGGAATTTGTACAAAATTGAAACAAAGGGGATAAAATGGTGGAAGAACCATGCGCAAGGTAGGACAGTACTGTTCCGTTTTATTCTCGTTTTGAGCTAATTTCTTGATTGAAAAAGTAAGAAGGTCACAAGTTATTTAATATTTCCGAAAACTCAGAGTTACACTTACTTTTTGTGAAAATTTTTTAATTAACTTCTAAGCAAAAATATATCGTCTGCAAATTTTATTGATTGCAGATGAAAATAGTTTATAGAAAACAATCTTTCACGCCACTTACAAGCGTACATTTCTTTTCTCATTTTCAAATTAAAACCTTTCGATTTTATTCCTTGATGATTCTATTAGGAAAAAAATCAAAACCGAAATGGCCACGTGAAAAGCATTTCTGAAAATATATTTCGTAGCAGTTGTCACAATTATTTTAAATAAAAAAAATCAGACGATGTAAGTTAGAATTTAGAATTTATTATTAAAAGTGATTTTTTTACTGAATATAAGTACACATTGCAATTGCAGGTAGGTAATCTGTAAACTGCATTTTGCGGACGTGAATTGAGTAAACTCTGTTGGCGTCTTCCTCAATTTGGCATCTTGGTAAAAAAAGCGGTAAAGAGACTGGCACTGCGGTCTCTTTGTCGCCTCTCTGTCGCTTTTTTATAGCAAGACCATAAAACCGATATACAAAACTGGCATGGCTATATCTACCTATAAATAATAAAAACAAACCAATATATTTTTTTTTTACTTGATTCGTGTCTTATACGAACTATGGGCGCTTTCTCTCTACTTCCCATCCCCTTGATTAATTATCCCCGAAGATATATTATTTAATAATATATCCGATGCCATTGTGATCCGTTTAGCGCTCCCGTTCCCCCCCTCGAAAATATAAACGTCGAGCATTGCGCCGCAGAGCTATTGCGTTAATATATCAACGTCTGTCTGATCGTGACACTTTTGCTAACAGTGAATAGACGCAATCTCATTCCGAAGAATGTTCCTCTCTATTTAGGAGGCGGAATAACCGGGGACAGAACGTGCGTAATCCCCCGCGTAATTTCAGGCGATTCAATCGACAAAACGCCGAAATTATTTCTCGTCGAGAAAGAAATAATTTATTTCGTCGAAAAAGAAATAATTCTCCCCGTAATTTTTTTTTTTTGAAAGTTTTACACTTTCTAAGATTTGATTAAAACTATATAATTAATTGTATTTTGGACGTATTTTGTACTATCTAGGTACTTATAAATACCTACCCTCCTAATTATTGAAGTGTTTCTTGTCATTCTTTTGTCTTTTATCATATTTACCTTAAGAGAACTAGAAGACAAATAAATCAATGTGAATTGGCGCGATTAAAATTTCGGCGAGAACTCAAACAATAAACTTGCAATTCCGTCGCGCGGCGAAAAAGAAAGAGCCGACTAATGGCTCGGACAAAATGGAGGAGCGACATAATTCTTCGCTCGCGGCGCGGGGCCCCGAACAAAATAAATTGTTTTGTATTGATTCTTCCGTCTGCTCGCGAAATTTATTTAGGCCCCGCTAATAATTCGCGTTGTTTCACGCCCGCCGCTGCTGTAGCTATATAAGGGGATCCCCCAAACTTAAAAACGAAAAGTTCGAGGCGAAAGCATCGAGTTGAACATCTGGTTGAATTCTGGCAAGTTTTATTAAAAAGGACCTTATAAATTAAAGTTTGGCAAAAAAAAGAGGCTCGAGGCTTAAATTGGCCGCGCAGTCTTATGCAATGAAAATTAATTTACTTGCAGTTTTGCTATGATTTAGATGCATTTGTTTTCTCGCTAAATTTAAATCGTCTACACACAGAGAAAAGTATGCTCTAATGAAATAAACTTTATTTGTAATGAATAAATCATTGTTTCCTATACCTATACGCAAATAAATATTTGTTACCTTCAAGGAAAATATTTCTTCAGCGATTAAATAAATGATTACATCAAACCAAGTGTCCCAAAAGTTTACAATGAATAAACTTCTTTCTTTATTTTAATAATATTTAATCTCAAGGTAATGCAATAAAATAATTTCAGTAGAGCTTTCTAAAAATCACATGGAATTAAAGCTTTTTGTGATTTAAAACATTCATTGTATTATCACAAGAAAAAATATATTTTAAAGTAAATAATTTGAGAAAATGATTACATCAAATCAAGTAACAGAGAAGCATACAATGAATAAACTTATTTCTTCATTTGAATAATTTTAAATATTTTCAGTAGAGCTTTCTAAAAATCTTATTAAATAAATTTTTGTATTTGATTTGAAACATTCATTATACTATTGCAAGAAAAAACGTATTTTAAAGTAAATAATTACTATTTTTATATTGAAAAAAGAAATAGAATAAATAATATAATTAATTTAAAACAATAATTGTTTATATGAAATATAATGCATATTTTATATGTAATAAAAATACAAAATCTATTTTTGTAAGAAAACTGAAATTTTCTCAGTATCTTGAAAATTTTATGTAGCAGTCCATCAATAGTTAAATCTGTTAAAGGGTGCCATATAAAATTAACAAAATAACGAAAATAAATTTCAGTTTTCTTACAAAAACAGATTTTATATTTTTATTACATATAAAAAATGCATTATATTTCATATAAATAATTTTTGCTTTAAATTAATTATATTATTTATTCTATTTCTTTTTTCAGTATAAAAATAGTAATTATTTGCTTAAAATACGTTTTCTCTTGGGATAATATATTGGATATTCCAAAATACATAATGTTATTTTATTTTAGTTTTTATATGTATTATGTTTTATATAAATAGTTCTTGTTTTAAAATCAAACTCCTAATATAAAACATTTCAATTTTACGTTTGGTTTTTGTTACATTTAATTATGTAATGTTTAGGATGAAAGTCAAAGATACGTATTGTTCTAATATTATTTATTGTAAAGATTAGTTTGAACAACTTTAGAGAAAATATTGAAAACTGAAAACGTATTACATATAATTTCAATAAAGACAATATATCAATAGAAATGTTGGCGTAAATTAACTATACTTCTAAATGAAAAATTAAACGAGCTCTATTACTACATCCTCAAAGTTCTACGAGATTTACCAATCAAGTCCGTATACATGTACATTCATACAACTTTATTCTAACTTCAAAGTAGAAATATACATGTTACCATTAGGCGATTTATGTATGACAATGGGTAAGACAGATTGAAGTTCTACATGGGATATTTTTTTGTAAATACCTGTGTAAGTTACATCATATGCTCGTGTAAATCGTGTAAATCGAATTTCACTGTTGATAGTATTTGGCAAATAAAACTTGCGTTGTTTTTGTCATCTAAGAAAATGTATAAGATTTTACAAAACTGAGGAATATTTTTAAATGTGTCATATAATAACACATTTACATCACTATATTTAAATGCGTTAATTTTACACCAAGAAACACAATTATATGGTTCCTGTGGTAGCAATTCTTCAACGTCACACAAATCAGGATAGTGATATGGACTGTATGTCACATGGTTTTCTAGGGTTTCTTTTGATAAAAGTTTGTAACAAAATTTTAATTGATTTTTAAGGGATAGCGTGTAGATAATATTCTTCCTGGATCTTACTACACCAGAATTTGTTTTAAATTCCCTGTGTTTAGCTTCAAATCTTAGACATGTTATGATATGTTTATTAGGGGTGCGATATTTAAAATAATTGCCGGATAATGCAACATAAAATGATGCTTGGGCTTTAGAGTGTCTTTAAACAAGGAAATGTATAAATTATGATGCTCTGTTATTAATGTTTTCAATAATTTACTTCTACTTGAAGATACTATATGCGATATAAGTAAATCTGTTATTTGAAGTAATATTAAGTAAAATTCCCAAACCGAATCATTTTCTGGAACTAAATCTCCTATGAATAGTGAAAAATTAGTTACAAGCGTAAGCATTTCAGAAGCTGAAATTGAAATATATTTGTGTTGCAACTGTTCCATTTTAATAAACGGAAAATTTTTTTCGGAATCAGGGCAGTAGTCAAAGTAGTTCATACGTTCATTTAAAATATCTAGAGTAAAATATTTTTTTTCTATCAAGTATGATATGATATGTGCCATGTCATAACGAAATACACCTTCAAAGAGATCGTGCATAATATCACAAGTAAGGTTTTGATAAACACGAAAATGTCTTAAGGTATTCCAAATGCATTTACTTTTAATACAATATTTTTTATTTGCAACGTGATCATTGTAGTCATTTACTTTTCGTAAGGTATTTGTGTTCTCTACTACTTGATACTTAAACTCATCTTTAGTGCCAATACAAAACCTACAATAATGTGTCGCTGAAAATGATTCTACAAAACCAAAAATTGTATGTAAACCTAAATTATCGCCTACAATCAGAACCAATGAAAAATATATCTGCATTACTTCATTTGCGATAACAAGCGAAATGCCTTCTTCTTCTAGGAAAGTTAATTCTTCTATTAGGTATACCTAATTGTTTTAATAAAAATAATATTCAATGAATAGGAAATAAAATACCAGTCGGCCATTTCTATTGTATCTAAAAGGGGGCCCGACTTGAACGGGAAGGAAACTTCATTTACTGAGCGCGTTTTGCAAATGATTGATAGCCCGTAATGAATAATAATATGGCCGCTTCGCTCATTTTACAAATATTAAATACTACCTAGTCGCCGGGCCCATTTGCCTAATGAAAAATAATGTAGAAATTAAGTCATCAGGATTTGTAACTACTAAAGAATCTGCGATGGAAATAATTTATTAGGAAGCAAATGGATTGATTGTGAAACCAGACTAGGGATGGCCGTATCAGTTATTTTTTGGTCACCGGTGATTCGGCGACGGTTATTTCAAAATCACTGTTACTTTTAACGGCGACCGATATCACTGGTAAGCTCTCCGTGCCGTAGTCGTCACTGCGTTCGGATCGTAATAATTCAGTACGGAAAACCAGACCGATATTTATTTGACATTAGCAATATTTCAGCGATACTGCAAATAGAATAAAATTTTAAAAAATCAGGAAATACGAACTTAGCTTTAGGCTAAAGAAAATGCTAGAAACAAAACACATTTTTACATAAATAAAAATATGTATATATTTTCAGAATAGCATATTTTGCACATATAGGTAAATAAAAATAATTACTCTGATAAAATGTTAATAAAATAAATAAAATTCTCTCTAAAATAAATAAAGTATATAAATACAAAAATAAAATAAATATTCCATTTAAATGGTAGATAATAAAATTCACTATAGGTTATTTGCTTTTCAAAACAAGTCTGTACAGTAGATCTAATGTACAAAAATACTGTAACGAAAGCGAAAGACACATTTTTCAAGAAAAGTGACACAAATTAAAATTTTTCGAACTTAATTTTGTAGTTTTTAAACTTTAAAATTTGAATTTAAAAATAGTACTTTTTCCACATTTTTCGGAGAGAGATTATTTCGGCGGTCGGATAAAATCGGTCCAGCGCGTGAAAATAATCGTTCACATGGCACTGACGTCGCAACAACACATAATTTTTCTTTAGCCACTAGACTTAAATGAGGATAATTATATTTATGATCTCGCCACCACTTCAGCGGATTTTGCTGCTTAGGCAGTAAATCATCTTCCATGTATCGTTGAAGTTCGATTATTGCCTTTGATGTATTGGAGACTTTTGTCTGTGATGAAGATATATTTTTTTTAAAACTACTCCAAATCGATAACTCATCATCATCTTCGTCATCATTATTATTAAGTTCATGTTCTTCCCTATCAAGATTGGACGTTTGTGCTGCAGAAGTTTGTAACTGAGTTCGAGTTATTTTCGACGTCAAGGCAGTTTGAACTACTCTTTTCGCGTTTTCAAAATTTGTTTGGTCTTTAAAACCAAAATTTTTAAAACGTGGGTCAAGAAATGTGCAAACTGAATATATACTGTTCTTCTCTATGTTTCCAAATCTCTCCAGTAAATCAGTATTTATAATTGAAATCATATTTTCAATAGACTTATGAAATTTTTTTGTTTTTAGAGTAGCGTAGACTGATATTAATCCATTCACAAGAGGCACAACTAAAGGTCCAGTTAGGTACTTTTCACCACTAATATCTTTACTTGCGCGTTCAAGAGGTTTTAGAATTTTACACAGTTCCTTCAAAAGTTGCCATTCTTCACTGCTTAATATTGGCAAGTTTTTATCAATGACAGCTACTGTACTTTTTATGGCATCCTCAAGCTGTACGAACCTTTCTACCATGTAATACGTAGAATTCCACCTGGTGGAAACATCTTGTATAAGTTTTAATGGCTGCATACCTTGATTATCTTGGTACTTCTTCAATTTTTCAGTAGCAATGCAGCTCCTTTTAAAGTGAGCTACAATAACTTTAACTTTTTCTTCCAAAAGAATTGAAATCGTCTTTTCCACTTTGAGAACATTTTGAACAACTAAGTTAATAGTATGGGCTAAGCACCCGAAATGCTTCAAATTTAATTTAAACACTGGGTTTGTTAAGGCACTTTTAATATTAGATGCATTGTCTGAAACAGCTATGAGTATTTTTTCTTTAGCTATATTCCAGTTGTCTAAAATTTGAAATATTATATTTGCTAAATTTTGACTAGTATGAGAGCCTTCTGCCACTGCACAATTCAGTAGCAAGGATTTATATTCAAAGAAATCATCTATAAAATGGAGTGTAATAGCCATAAAACTATCTTTGTTTATGGAACTCCAGCAATCGGTTGTCAGAGAAAATTTTTGTGCACTTTCAGTAAGTTGTTTAACTTTATTTGAACAAGCTTCATACGCTGCAGGAATTAAGGTTTTTGAAATATATTTACGAGTGGGTAACTCATAATTAGGATTTAAGGCCTTTACAAAATCTCGGAATCCTTCGTCTTCAATCACACGGAAGGGTTGAAAATCTAGTATAAATAATTTCATTAAATTATCAGTAATACTTTTTTGAGTATTCAGGCGGCTTGGAAAAAGTGAAGTTACGGAAGATTGAATGAGTCGCTTTTTAGCCGCGGAATGCTCATTTTCATTCGTTGACGATTTTGTTGCGGTAGTTACTTCTGTGGTTACTTCGGTATTTTGACATTGATTAGAAGTTTCAATTGTTGCGTTGGTGCCTGGTGTAGAGACTGATGGCTGCATCAAATTTACTGTTGGGTGACTAGTTTTCATATGTTTCTTTAAATTGGAATTGGTGGTCTTGAAAGAAAATTTTTTCTTGCAGATATTGCACGTTGCAAAATGCTCGTTCGGAATGGGTGTGAAAAAATTCCACAGTTCACTACGTTTTTGTCTCGAACCCATTCTTAAAATTGTAATTTAAAGTTTCAAATCTTTTTCACTTTATTGTATCCGGATGAAATAGAAATAACGTAACAAAATACACACTCTTTTACGGAACTGCATATAACATATGTATAATCTAATTAATTAATCTCTTTGAAAACTGTTAGAAACGGCACAAAGGCTTATTTAGTGAGTATGCGCGACGATTGGACGAGTTCATCTTTGGAAAATTGAAGATGTATCCAGTAGAAATTGTTGTTTGCTTTTTGTACTGGATACACCCCCAAATTTCAAAACATGAACTCGTCTAATTGTCGCGCAGCCTCACCAAATTTATCTTTACAAAACGGTTAATCTAGTTTCGCAACACTTTATTCAGAACAAACTTATATTATTATTATTATTACTTTGCATATTATTAGCAATATGAATTAATTAAAAAAATAATAATTAAATAATCTTTATTTGAAGTAAAATCGAATTGAGATTAAAATTTTAAAACTCCACGATTCATACGGAATAACTACTCATACCCTTGTCGAAAACAACACAATAATCTGCTCTCGATAAAAAACTGATCATCCACACGACGCAGCAAAGGCGATCGCTATGAATGCTATACGAGCGTCAAGTGTAACCGGGAGAGTTAGAAGCGCCAATACAGTTTTCTTTAGTCACCGGTCGCTGGTTTTATGTTACACAAGTCGCCGGTAGTTCCAGCGACCAGCGAGTAACAGCGACAAAGTCACCGGTAACGATATATCGCCCATCTCTAAACCAGACCAAACTGTGACAGTTTGCGCAAAATGAATTGGAATTTTCTCCTCCGGTGGAGCGATTATTTAATTCCCGGATTCTAATTGGACGAAAGCGCCACATTGTTCCTGCGGCACGTCCTGAATGTAAATGCACCTCGGTGAGGGTAGTACATAGGTTTTTTTTTTGTTTATTTTTGCATATGCTGTTGTCACGTTTAATTGCCGGACCTCGCAGCACGACTTGATACTTGTAATTAATTAAAAGCTCTTTGTTACGTTACATAAAACTGTAACATTTCACCTGCGCGCGTTAATTAACGACAGAAAAAGTTATACCTACTCGTAAAAACAATATTTTGCTGTGTCTGTTTTCACGCTCAAGAGTATAAAAAAATCAATTCTTTCGAAACTAACAAAAAGGTTTATAGAAGCAGTTTCCTTTCGAAAAATGGATAAATTTTGTATTCCTGTGTAAATAATTCTGAAAAAAGAAGAAGAAGATAATAAGGGCATTTCGGTGGAGATACCTGCAGTATATGTTTGCATGCAATTTAATTTCTCGTAGTAGAAGTAAGGCCTTAAAAAAGCAAACCTATTTTTCTGTAGGTAACGTCTACGTTCTTCATAATTAAATTTTATTTACGTCATCGCTTTTTGAATAGGTATATTTTTAATTAAAATCGTCGAAAACGTGAATTCGTTTTAATCCTATGTACCTACAATAGAAAAATTATCGCCTCATTTAAATATTCTTAGGTCTTTAACAAGCGCATAATTCCAACTTTGGGGAATAACTTGGGGGACGCATTAATTTACATCGGCGGCTGAACCTTCGCCCTTTCATCATTTAATAATCGCTACCTGATTCAGCACTTATGTCAAACGTTAACCCACGTTCTGGAATCAATTTTGCCGCAGACATTTCTGAAATTACACGAGTTGAGGAGGGCACGATTTTGATGACCTCAGAAGTTTTCGGACCTTTCAGAAGGAAACGACTTACAAATTACACTTCTATTTAACAGTCAAGGGGCATAAAAATATTTTGTTCTTCTACATTTTAATTACCTTTGCAATTTTTTTTGTACTTCAATGAATGCGTCGCCTAATTGATGACAATTATCATGTATGTACGAGTACGTGGAGGAGGTGATTCGTTTCAGATGGGAATTTTGAAGAGCGCCATCGTGTTCCACTCACTCGTTGTGAAGTGCAAGAGAAAAACACTGCAGTTTCATATAATGATGCTTCACATCATGTAAGTGTACGCTGGCACCGATATGAACAGCCCACACTGGAGGGGATATTCACAAGGTGAAAATGAGCCTAGTTTCACTTTCCAAAAATATTTCATCGATCGATTTTTTTTCGCGCGGCCGTTCATATTTCATCGATCGATTTTTTTTCGCGCGGCCGTTCGTTTTTAAATTTGGAAAACGACTTGCGCTCCAGTGTCATATTTCATGGGAAATGTGAAAATCCACTTAACGAAAACACGTGTTCCGCGACAGAAATAAAAAAAAGAGAAATCGGGATCGAAGGCGGTGGAGTTGTTGAAGTGCGCCCGGCTTTTACACCTAAGTGTTTTTCCATTTACACTCGTCGTCCAATAATAATTCCTGGAATTCAGTGGGCCCCCTGCTGGCAGATATAAGCGCCAATAATGGATAATGCTTGTGCACACCCACGGAAGGACGTAATATCGCGGGAATGAATGGTGACGCAGTTTATTCCCAAACACCTTCGGATTATCGGAATTATACATTAAATCGATGTCAACCGTAGCTATTAAAACTACAAAAAGCAAATGTGCGATTTGTTTTACTAAAGAATTTCAGAATTTATAATTTATTACAAAATACAGAGTCTTCCTAATTGATTGTATCCCACGTGATCAAGTGGCGCCTAATACTTAGGCAATATAAATACAAGCGGTTAGCAGGAATGGCGGCAGTATCATTTTAGCCAACTTTTAGCCATTTACCTTTGATGATATGCCTAATTAATTAAGGAAAGTTTGGTTCATTTTGTTATTCTTGAGTTTCAAGGAAAGAAAAAGCATTTATATTTTACGGACAGTAAAATTTAATCATCAAATTCTAATCTCGATTTCAATAAACCCCTCCCCCCCTTCTCTCCATCTCCTCCAAAAGATATCACCTCCACCACAACAAACCGCAAACTAATCCGATCTGTATCTTCCGATGGAAAAACGATACAGTTAATTAAATGAGTTATCGAAGAATAATGAACTTCCGTTAACTCGGCGTATAAACGGGGGGGGGGGGACACGCGAGGGTGAGTTTCGCTTTCAGATTTATGGGTCATTTCGGGGCAGGGTGTAGATAGATCTACCTGGGAAGGTGCGGCTTTATTGTGCATATTTATCGATTGGGGTTTAATCGCGGATTGAGGCTCGCCGGGGGGTGAAATGTAAATTACAATTTGGCGGCCCTGATTTCGTCTTGATTAACAAGGGTGCGTCGTGGTGCGTTCGCTTAATGACCTCTGCTTTATTCATAATTTGAAACGATTATAATTTCTAATTTTTTTTAATTAAATATATATTAAAAAAATTTAATAAACATTAAAAAATTATTGGATTAAATTTGGTGAATTTACTCCGATCACCACCAATCAAAGGAATCATTCATATACCGAGTGAGTATTTTTAATCCGGAACATAGGAAGTTAGCATGACTTCGAACGTCCGACTTTCAAAAATCGCGGCTGCTTCGTATGAAGAACGAGCCGGTAGGGACGTCCTCTCCGTCGTGAAGGGAAAGGATGGGGTATCCTGTGGTTCAATCACCACAACGATATCGCTTCCAGTTTTGGAGAAAGGAATTTTTTTGCCATCAGCTACATACCCGGCGTCAACTATGAGGCCCTCCCGGCCATGGCGTCCAGGTCGAAAAAATGTAGCATTTTTTGGTCATTTTTCCCATTCCCAAAAGAAATAAGTGGATGTTAACACTTTTAAACAACCAAAAGAATTTGAGTAATTGTGTCAAATTTGAGAAAAGTGAAAACTGATAAAAATATAAGAAAAAAAAAAATAAGAGCATAAATTTTACACGCATGAAACACCAAATCTACTCAGGATGCAGTTGAACTGATTTCAGGTTCCCTAAACATTTAGTACACTGGCGAGCAAAAAATTGAGGTCAATGTATAGTTATGACATCTTTGTGGAATTTTCTGTTTTAAGCTTATACTAGCCAATTGTAATTCATAGCAGGCGTTTAATCAGTTGTTTTTGTAGAAATTTTATCTGTCATATTGGTTATCTGTCATGCATTATCACCGACTTCTATGAAATAGCGTGCATTCGCTGTAATTAAAAATTAACATCTAGACAAAACGTAGAAAACTTTTCAATATCTATGTATGTATTTTGTGACCACTCGAAATGACTTCCAGCACGACAGCAAATCTTTCAATTAATTTTAAGTCAATACCGGTAATTTCTGCAGATACTTGAGAATTTGCGAAAAATCGTCTACTTGTATTTAATTTAATAATAAGGTACAGCTACAGAAATATAGTAATTTCCAAATGGCACCACTAAAGTATAAGAAAAAATAACATAAATATGCAAATAATTAAAAACAGTAGTAAACAATAACAAACATTAATAGAGCTAGACATGTATTAACAAGTACTCATAACAATGTCTAGTAATAGCTTTTTGAACTGACTAGCACTAGCATTGAACAAATCACAGTTATTAAACATATTATTATGCACTCTCATCATGCGGTCCATTAATGCAGCTTGACCATAGCTTGTTCTATAGGGACGCTCCCTAAAGATACCTGTATACCGTGTGAGTTTGATATTAATACGAAAGTTAACTTTGGATCGCAGAGTAGAACAGTCTATTTGATTGTTCAAGAGTTTGTATAAGAATGAACACATAGCAACGTCCCGCCTTGAGCTTAAATCCCTCATACCCAGCAGCAATAATCTAGTTGGTTTGGGTACTGGTTTATATTGGAATCGATGTTTCCATAAAAGAAACTTAACAAATTTATCTTGAACACGTTGAAGCTTGTCTTTGTAACATTTGTAGATTGGCGCCCATATAATACTATTATATTCTAACAAGCTTAGCACTAAACTATTGAATAGAGCAGATATAGCTTTAGTATCTTGTATATGCTCTGTGCATCGACGAACAAAACAAAGCATTCTATAACTTCTAAGTACTACATTATCCACGTGCTCAGAAAACGTGAGCTTAGCACTAAAGATTACACCCAAGTCATTAAAGCTGGTAACGGATTGTACGGGACCGACTATAGTATAGTCGTGTACAAGTGGTGAGTGTTCTCTGGTAATTCTCATAACTTTGCACTTATTTTCGTTAACTTTCAAAAAATTATTCTTACAGAACAATAAGAAATTGTCAAGATCCGCTTGAATCCTTAGACAGTCTTCTTTTGTTTTAACACATGCAAAGAATTTCAGGTCATCTGCATAAAGTAGAAATCTGCAGTACTTAAAGCAAAAAGCCACATCATTGATAAACAACAAGAATAGTACGGGACCAACGTGAGAGCTTTGTGGTACTCCAGATGCTACTATTATTTCATGTGACTTTGTATTACCTAATTGTACGTATTGACGCCGATCAGTGAGAAATGACCTAAGCCATAATAAGTAATAGCTAACAATTCCCTTAATTTCTAATTTCCTTAGAAGCAATAAGTGACACACACTGTCAAAGGCTTTAGACATATCTGTGTATATGACGTCAACCTGCCGGCCATCCTCAACGGAAATAGATAAAAAATCCTGAAAAACTGCTAAATTTGTCGCCGTTGAGCGTCCCTTAATAATGCTGCTCCTCGAGGATGTGCAAACGGTAAACATCAAGTATTTCATCAGCAATAATTGCTTCCATTACTTTCGGAAAGGTCGACATAAGTGAGATACCTCTGTAATTGGTTATCTGGTTCTTGTCCCCATTTTTATAAATTGGATACAAAGATGATAGTTTCTAGCATTCGGGAAAAATTCCCAGATTAAATGACTGTTGAAAAAGGTGACATAATATTTTGGACAGTGGTGTATTGCATCGCACAATAAATAAAGGTGGAATACCATCAGGACCCCCCCCCCCCCGCTTTCTTACATCCAGTGATTGTATCTTCTTTTGAATTTCTTCTACTGTAAATACATGATGTGACAGGGTAACCGAAGAACAATTGTTTTCTCCAAATTCCAATGTTTGCATCTGGTCGGAAGTGTAAGAAGACTCAAAGTGTTTGGCGAAAGCATCTGATATCTGTTGCGATGTATTCAACTGTGTCCCATTGTACTCCATATTAATTGGTAATCCATCTTTTTTCTTCAAATTCCTAACGTAGGACCAAAAATACTTCATATTAACGGGTATCATGGCCTCTGTGTTTGAAATATATTCCAAATAACATATGTCAATTAAAAGTTTACAGGTACGCCGCACCTCAGAATAGCTACTGTAATCAGATTCAGATTGCGTTCGTTTATAGACTTTATATAATTTGTTTTTCTTGACAATTAGTTTCTTAAGTTCCCAAGTGTACCACCTAGGATACTTATCATAATGTAAGAAGGTTCGTTTCGGCACAAACTTATTGATACCAGTAAATAACGCATCATAAAAACGATCAATCATTGTATTGAAATCATCCAAATGGTCAATAAATGACCAATCATATAACTCATAGAACTGATTTATCTGTTCAAAATTAGCTTTCTGGAAAAGGTATGTTTCGGTACCCTCTTTTAAATCTTATTCTCACCACGAGTACAGAACTTTATATGTACCTCTAACGGTGGATGGTAAACATCAACGGTAGTCAAAGGATTATCTGATTGTTTGGTTACGCATACCATATTGTCATCACAAAAAACCAAGTCCAACTGCTTTCCCGTCATTGCTGTTGCCACAGCCAGGCTTGGGAACGTCAACAATGAGGCCCAATCTAATCCTAAAAATTTCCTGGATCTCTTTCTTCCTTTGTGCCACATTTTCTTTTTCGGCTTCTGTTTTAATTTGCTACTTTTTCACAGATGTTTTATAAGACCGATGGAGCAAACCTTCAAAAAATCTAATTCGTGCATGTAACGCTGATAAACCAAACTTCAAATTATTTAAGTCAACTTTGTTTGCTTTTGACAAATCATTAAAATCTTTTGAAGTAGCCTTGCAAATGTAGCACCTCATTGTTGACGTTGTTTATGTTGCGGCATTGCAGATTTTGGCATCCACCAAGGTAAGCATCATAGTATGTTTTACGAACACGTCTTTTGATGGTGTCCTTATCTTTGTTTCTTCCAATTGTTCAATCTGTTTATTAATATAATTTATTTCCTCATTGGTAAGGTCTGGCGATTCTTTGACAAATCTTATTCTTATAGGTCTGCAATATCGAGGGGACGATGAAGTTGGATTTCGCCAAATTATTCTGTTGTTAACACGGCAAGTAAGCTGAAGAGGTACCCATGAAGATTGAAAAATATTCGCGTCAGAGTTATTGTTATTCTCGAACCTCTGCTTATATTGTGTTTGTTGAGATCCACGCAGCTCCACTTGCTCTTTCACACAATATGAAATATTGTGAAATATCGATAAATATATGAAATTAAATATGAACATTAAAGGACTCTTGATTATTCAACGTTTTATACAGTTTTTTGAACCGTTAGCTCCCACCCCCTCTTCCTTGAAGTTTTGACATAACTGATATGATGATGTAACGGCGGGAGGGGGTTACAAAGAAGTAATCAAAGGGAGATCCAAGAGGCGGAAGTTCAAATACACTTCTAACTTCATACAAAACTTTCACAATAAACAACACTTTCCCTTTCTCTCACTCTTACCAAATTTTTGGCAAAACCATAAAGAACCCAAATTGCAGTTTATTTATTTTAGCGTTTCTGGTTTTAATTTTAATAATAATCCCTTTTATGAATTATTGTCTTCGATAAAATACTAGAATTTCTTAAAACGAATATATTCAAATAAAAAACTGTACCTATATAAATTTTAAAAATGAAATAATAAAAAGAATACGAAACATTTATAATATTAATAAATAGAAAATTCATATAAACGATCACAGCAAAAATAATTCTAAATACAAACAAAGATAAAAACACAATCAATCAATCCAATCAAAAGTTCAATTCGAAGAGAAAGGAAACGGCATTCTGTACCATTGTTAATTTCTGAATTCTAAGCAGATAAATTAATTTTAAACGTCGAAGTCTGATTATTTTCTCGCAGTCCAAACTTCGGGACACTTTAGTTTTAAATTTGTTAACGACTATGCTTACAATTTACTTAAACTAATGAAAATTAATTCAGCGTGCCGTTTCAAGGAGCGTAAAGTGACATCATCGTGACAGGTGTGCAATACATTTAAGTACTTTTCTTCTTATTAGGCTTACGCAGCGGCACTTGTGTCCAGTTACAGTCTCAGCAATCTGCTACGTATAGCTGCTGAATCAAAAAGCGGGACAGTATAATGTCGTTAGTTTAATTGTTACTTCTCAATTCTGGTAATTATACAGTAACTTAGCAAACTTCGTATCGTATAAATAAAAAAAAAATTAAACAGTGAAACAATATGTATTAGTTGAATGCCATAAGACTTGTCTCGCTTTATGATTCCGCAGCTGTACCTGATAGTTTGCAAATGTTGAGATGTGCAAATTTAGGTCATCCCATTGATCGGCTAACTTGATGGGCGATGGGTCGGAGTTTGGTCGGAGTCATACGTAACTTCGACTAAAAAAATGGAAATGTATGCATCCAAAAGTAATGTTCCCGATTCACAATGTTATGTATACGTCAGTTTCATGAAAACAAATTTTTCTGTTGAATAAAAATTTCGAATAAACGGAAAAATAAACTCTGACAATATGGCACCAAAGTTCGCACATGGCCGACAGTTTTTTGTGCTATTATAGACGTTTTCGAAAATTCGCTCCGAGTAGAAATGTGAGAGAGAACATTTAGAGACTTAATGCACGTAAGAGCGAGAAAAATAGCGCTCCGATCGAATTAACGAAATCGCCATATGTAAATTACCGCGCGTACGTCTTGTCAATGTCAGGTTCAATATCACCCTCATGTCATAAAAAAGAGCATGTGTTATGTTCGTTCGTAAATATTTGGTAACAATTAAGTAGTTTGGTCCAAAAATTATCGAAGTAGTTAGTCATTCTGTCATTGAAGATCGCCCTCGTCTGATAATCATTGTGCTGTATGTTCAGACGATTTAATTTGTTTAATGTTTAGTTATACGAGTTTAAAGGAAGGTCTCCTCCACTTCAACCTCGCAAATATTTCATAAAACAACGTCAGTAAGAAAAATAATTTCGGGAATTGTCAATGTACACTCCACTCCTGTACCTCAATGTACCTCCACTCCTCCAGAGGTACTACTAACCAACATCGCCACAAACTAATCCATCCAATATTTGTAGATGGAGAAACAATGCAGTTCATTAAATGAGACGTCGAAGGAAAAATGAACTTCCGTCAAGTCGGCGTATAAACAAGGGGCACGCGAGGGTGAGATTCGCCTTCAATTTTATCGGACGTTTCGGGACAGATACCTGGGATTATTGTGCATATTTATCGATTAAGGTTTAATTGCGGCGGGTTGTGACATTTTCGCTTAATGACCTCTGCTTTATGTTCATTTGAAAGTAGTTATAATTTATTTACGATCAGTTTGATCGAGTTTGGTTCATTGCTGTCATCGAACAGACAATTTAATTTGTTTAATGTTTAGTTAGGAAGCTCGTACTCCACTTCAGCCTTGTAAGTTTTTACATTTCATAAAGCTCAGTGGCAACGTCTATACCATTAATGTAGTAAGAAAAATAATTTCGAGAATTTTCATGCAGTGTACTCCAGCCCCTTCCCCTCCACGCCGAACATCGCCACAAACTAATGCAGCGCAATTTTTAGATGGAAAAACGATACAGTTAATTAAATGAGACATCGAAGAATAATGAACTTCCGTTAAGTCGGCGGATAAACAAGGGGTAGGTGAGGGTGAGATTCGTTTTCAATTTTATCGGACGTTTCCGGACAAGACACCTGGGAAGGTGCGGTTATATTGTGCATATTTATCGATTAGGGTTTAATCGCGGATTGAAGCTTGCTGGGGGTTGATTGTAAATTACACTTTCACCTCTGATTTCGTCTTGATTAACGGGGGTGGATTGTGACATTTTCGCTTAAGCACCTCTGCTTTTTGTTCATTGGAAAGTGATTATAATTTATAATTTTTTTTTTGTTAAAATGTCCGGAATAATTTTATTCTGTAAAATGTCATTAAAAACCAACTTCGTCTTTAAAGAGGGTGCTTTGATGAAAGACATACAGTTCTCTCCCAGTTTATACTTTTTCATGAGCCAGGGGAAATTGGTCTTGTATTTGTACGTCTATGTGGATTATTTTCCTTCTCATCCTTCTCTTTTGTAATGAATGGGGCGCGGGGGTTAAACGATAAAAGAAAGTGGATTAGGTACTTGTTCAAAATTTTCGAGTTTATCAATTTACAAGGGTTACAACCCCTACTTCTGGAGCTCGCGACAAGAGTAAGAAAGAGATTCGAATTTCTACGCCCAAAACCGCTGACTTTATTTCGCAACTTTATAAAAAAAAATTTACACACGATTTTCTCTCTAATTTAAAACAATTTCTAACGTAAAATTTAAAACTGAACAAAATTTCTAGTTTTTCTGGTCACTTGTATTTGTGTCGAAGTAGAAATCGTTACTGGTTTCCCTTCGTTTCACAAGATTACTAAATGTTGCACAACTAGACAAATGCAATAACTTGCGCCACACGGAGATGCTCTCCTGTGTAATTCAGACATCATCTCTTAACAACCCCCCTTGCAGTGTTCATTCTGTCAACCCCCCATTCGTGTACGACCGCGCCAGTTCCGCTCAGTATTGTTCTTCCTCGCTTAGTGTACGCCTCGTGTTTTTGGCCTCTTCGGCCATTTTGAAAAATTTACCAAGTGTTTTGTTTAAAGTGAAGTTTAAACGGAGGATATTATTCCGAGTTTTGATAAGTGCGTTCTAAGCAACAAAAGGCTTCCTTCTAGGCCCTTCGAAGCCTGATTCCTGCATAAGTGCGCTGTTTTTCATTCTTTCATTTAGGCTTTTTTGTTTCACCGGAGCTTTGATTTGGGACCACCCGACTGTTTTATCTTTGTGCCGTGGTAGAAAATTCTGAAACAATCGTTGCACTTCATAGCACTTAATCAATATACCTAGACTTTAAATTAGTTGTGCATGATACGTTTTTCATTGTAAATTGCGTAGTTATGTCAACAGCACGAAGCCATGCACACCTACCATTCATCATAAAAGAAAAATTGTTCCATTTGTATACAAACATACGTCTTACGTGCCAATTTAATTGTGATCATCAACGTCTAATCTTTAAAGCTTGATTTTCCTGTTGCACACTACAACATAAAAAAAATCATTTTGCTTTTACCATCGGATTTTTCGATTGCTTTGATAAAGGGGGTTGTGTTTTAGGTACGTGTTGCGAGAAATGGGATGCCACGAGAAAATTGTACCGTGGTAGAAAATTCTGAAACAATCGTTGCAATTCATCTCCGGACATACGAACTAGAGACCGATACCCCGTTGCTTGGCATCATCGTCGGGAGAGGGAGTTGGTTCTCCGAAACACTGACGCTACCTCCCGGACATTTGATACTCGAACGACGCACATAGGAGTTGTTGCTTGCAGGTCGAGTAAATACTACCACCTTTGCACCACAACCGCTTTATTTTTGATTCTTGATTTCAAGTGGTTGAAACAATAATACTTGTCGCAATGACGAAGTTAAACTTATAACACGTATGAATAGTTCTCTCTACTACTACTACCACTCCCCTCCAGAGGGCAGCACTACCATTTGCGCGCACCTATCTATACATTTCATTTTTGGCGCGAACAGGAGTATTTGTATGAAAAAAGCGATCAAAAGTAGTTTTTTTTTTTTGTTAAAATCCAAGGAATTGCTTTTATTTTAAAGATCAATGACAGATATATCAAATAGCGATAATAAAAAGCTTTTCCCGCGTTACCCCTTTTTATACCATTAACCGAAACTCGATCATTTTTGAATTGTAGATTTTCGTTCTGAGCGCTTTCGTTTCTGACTTCGTATCCTTCTTGGTGATTTGTCTTTGTTTTTAGGAGAATTTCGAAACAAATTTTTTGTATGTGGAAGAAGAAGGTTTGTATTTTATGGTGATACAGTATTTCATTAAATTTGCAGTTGAAGTACTTATCAAATAAATCGAGTACTCAACTCCCGAACATGTATTAATTTTATTACAAAATAACGAATTAGATTAACTTTTTTTTGTGTCTGTCGGATCTTGTCGCGCAAAATTTGTTATATATACACAAGTTTAGACTATCCTCGATCTAATATCAGAGAAAAGTCGTCCGCCTTTTTCCGCTATTTTATTTAAAATTAGTTAGAAATTAGAAGCGCAAAAAATCTAAATTACATCAATTTTTTTATTTTTCTT
Organism: Dorcus parallelipipedus; assembly: GCA_958336345.1. Classification (NCBI taxonomy): domain Eukaryota; kingdom Metazoa; phylum Arthropoda; class Insecta; order Coleoptera; family Lucanidae; genus Dorcus; species Dorcus parallelipipedus. Next base: position 35,613,458 of record OY284483.1, on the reverse strand, counting down.
TTTTCTTCCTCTCACTTCTTCAGAGTTATTTAATGGATTGATTAGAAAACATTATAAAATATAGTATAAAAATTCCCAAATAAAAGGACTGACGGAAAGTGGAAGAAAAACTTGTAGAAATAACAAAATGTCCAAATGACAAGGAGAAGACGACATACATATAAAATTTGAATAAGATTTAAATGAATGTATTATTTTTGCATTATTTATATGTATATCATCATCAACTTCATGCGAGAATCCGGTTTCTTGAGACTAATTCCTGCATTTGTCTTACAAAATTCCAGTTAAAAAGTGGCAAGCGCGAAGTGCAGATGAAAAACAAATTGTTAGACACTCTTCGATTTTATTGATAAGTAATTCAGATAAGTCCACAAATACAGATAAACAAATTGTACGTCAGAACGCCGTTAATACATTTTTCACTTCTATTGGCGATTTCCATGACGCCGGAAACTATGCAACCCGCAACACTAATACGTCACGACTGGATTCGTTCTTTGACATCGTAAGTTACAATATTTAATTTAATTATGGAATGCTACTTAATAAAAATTCTAATTATTATTATGTCAATCTCATGCAAGAAACTTAAATTATGGGATGTGTCTAACCTAGATTTTTTTCATGTAATGATCTATAATTTTTTTCTCCGGTAGAAAAGGAGATGGTTTTGAAATTTCTAAATACTGGGTGTCTCATAACGTATGGAGAAAATTGAAAGGGTGAATAGAACATCAAGAAATAAGGTAACATTTTCATATAATTTTCTTTCAATAAGTCAATAATAAACGAATTATAAGCTCTGAAAGAGGGGTGGAAAATATTGTTCTTTTGGCAATATCTTCTGGATTCTTTAAGTTATGAAACTAACATTTTAAATTTAGGTATAAGGCACCTAACTGCGGATTTACAACGTATTTGTTAGATTCTTCCTCCTTTTAAAGGATACTTTTAACGGGTGACTTCAGTATTTTATTCCTAACTTTTTATTTTTACATATTTCATCAAAAATTTACAAAGAGAATATTCTTTAGATTATTTGGCACAAGAAGGCTCTCTTGTTGTATTTCGATAAACCGAACCGTTTTCGAGTAATTGAGGTTTAAAAGTTAGCATACGTCCATTGCATTTTGTTACTATAAAATACTGAAAGTAATCCCCTCAAACTACCCACTAAAAGGGAGGAAGGATCTGACAAATGCGTTGTAAATGTTCAGTTAGGTGCCTTATATCCGAGTTTCAAATATTAGTTTGATAACTTAAAGGATTCAGAAGATGTCAAAAGAAAAATACGTTTCATCCCTCTTTCAGGGAATTATAACTCCTTTATTATTATTGACTTTTGGAAAAAATCTATATGAAAAGGTTACCTTATTTTTTGATGTTCTATTCACCCTTTCAATCTCCTCCGTACGTTATGAGACACCCAGTATGTAAATTACCTACAATTGCTACAGTTTAAATTTACAAGCAAATTTGTGAACTTTGTCGCCGAAGTCCCCCGTTTATTGTTTGATGGCTTCGCTGAAAGTTAGTAGAGAATTGAAATCACAGATTTAGGTACGATTTTAGATCGTCGGATAAACTGAGTAGGTATAACACTATTTTTAGAATAATGTGACGTAGATATGGAAGAATGTTAAAGGACATTCGGCGAATAATTATACTGTCATTGTACGTTTATAACTCGTGTCTAAATAAAAACCTGGTCAAGTAGGCTACATTTAGTAATTCTGCTATGTAAATGCAATGGATAAATTCTCGATCACAACCCACTTGACCAGGTTTTTATTTAGACGCTTGTTAAAACTGGGCCTTAGGGTCGAATTCACCAATATCAAATAAATTTAACTAACCGTTTAAAATAAATGTTGCTATGGTTTTAACAAACGTTACTAACGAGTTATCCAACAGATACATTTATCTAATATTGGTGAATTTGACTGTTAATGTTGTAAATCATTTAATGACAATTGCCTGATCTCTGTGTCAATCAGGTGTATTCCATAATACAGTGGTTATTTGTTACTTTATTAACACTGTGCTTAATAATAACTTCTTAACTACTGCTTTTAAATCATTGATTAAAGACGTATTTCATAAGCACATGGTGGTTATTTTACAATTTTAAACATTAGAGTTTATTAATCACTGATATATGGAATATACCCGAATATTTTACCACAGCACAGATTACCTACATTCTACAAAATTTATTTATTTATTTATTTTATAAAACAAACACATGCCATTGCCTTAGTGTGTAAGGGCAACGTCAACATCAATGTTTATTAAATGTGGTTTAATAGAAACAATCATTTTATTTTTATTGTTCGAATTTTTTTAAGCTGTTTAGGAAATTTATGAAAAGTTAAATCTGGATTTTTCCTTCTAATCGAAGAAAGACGGCGCAATTCTGCTTGCTTTTGGCATCTTGAACTGCGTTTTACAAAATATTCAAAGCAAACTCGCACACCATTCTCATAACGACATAAGTCACAGCTGCATAACTTAAATTTCGCACAGAAGCTAACCCAGTCGTGACGTCATTATATTGGTACACTTAGTTGCCGCCAGAGGGAGTAGTACTTAGCAGGACACGCGAATATGCTTGCGTCCATCACTCACACCGTGTTCGTAAGTAGGTGTCGTACTTGCTGCTTCACCCGCGAACTAATGGCGCGAATTTTTAAATTTTTGAAATTGTCGTTAACAAAATTACTCAAATTACAAAAGAAAAAATACAAAGAGATTTTAAAAACGAAACACAAGAAAAAAAAGAAAAGTAAGCCATTTTCAAAAGAGGCAGTCAATCTAATGGTAACAAGCACTCCGCATTTACCTCCAAATGACAATAATAGCGACCAAGATACAGGTACAGAACTTGAGTCTGACTAAAATGATGTATTATTTTTATATTTCTTTAAGTATATTCATCAGCACCGTTATCATATGTACACAAATCAGTTTTTCCAGTTCTTTTAAAGCAACTGATAGGTTATAATTAAGTCATGTTCATACGGCAGACACTGATTACTGGTTTAATTTTTTTGAAAATATAATTAATTATCATTCGAGAATGTTTTTTTCATTGTCTTACATTGCAATAAATAATTTTGACCGGTTTTTTCATACAAATACTCCTATGTGCGACGTTAGTGCACGCGCATTTTGGACGACTCAAGATCGGATTCTTTTATTTAATCTTAATAGTTTAGCCCAGATTTGATATTCATTTTAGTTGGTGAGCGAAAAACGGATCCGTACTTCATATTTAATTTCATTTAACTTATTGCGATTTATCGCTCATTTATTTAAGACCTGCGTTGATCTAGTGTCAGTATAATTTTAAAATGTTGACATAAATGAAGGCAAAAGTATGTAATTACCGGTGACTTTTATTTATTGTAAAATTCAGCCCTTTGTTTTGGGGGTTACCCATCCCATCGAGTTAGCCGGCAGTTGGGAACGTAACTTAATTTGCTCGTTCAACTAATTTGCAACCAACTTTATGCACACGTGTTTTATGAATTGGATGCAGATGTCCTCCGCTCGCTTGAAGGTCAGACGCGCTGACGACGAGTCGACCGCTATGTGACAATGTTACAACAAATTTCTGTTGTGGAGGATTGAACTCAGAGCCGTTTTTTGCCACACTGCCATTTAATTACAGAGGCCGGAACTTTATAAAGTTAAAAAGTTTATCGTGATTAATTGAGTAGTCCAAATTTAAAAAGACTCCTGCGGAGTGAACTAGTTATAGATTATTTTTTAAATTTAATTTATGGACAGGGTTGTAACTAAGAAATTTTTATTTTATAAATTATACCCATTAGTTGTTTTTTATTTTATTGCTTAATAGTCGCGAAATTTAGATCAGTTTCGGTAAACTGTAAGGGGGCCGGATACTTTTGTGAGTAACTGTACCTGTCTTTACATTCACTAGAGTGGAGTAGCGCGTTGTATAACCGCAGTATTGTTGCATGATGGATATTCCTTGTCAATCGGAAAAAGCCCGATCCTGTCACGTCGAACCAAACGCAACACAATGCGACATTAATAAGCGTCGTTTTGTTTTACGTTTCCTGCCAATCACATAATTCACGCTATACAAAAAAGAGGATAATTTAAACGAGCAGGCGCGTTTAAGGTAATACGTACCTATATGCACAATAGTAAAGTTATTATATCATTTAGTAGTTATTTATGTATTGGGAGATTATAGTCAGAGAGTACGTTTAAATGCCCGAGGGCTATTATCTACAATTATGCCCGTGGTACATACAATGTTATATTTTATTTGGTCAAAATTTAATGTTTAATATTTTGATATCGTATGCGAGTGATGTGCACGTTGTTTCCATAAAATAATTTGTTATAAAATGTTTGCGTTACTATGGGTTTGTTTACGTTAGCAACTTTAAAGCCTTCGGGTCAAATTATGCCCACAATTGAGTGCCAATAAACAAGATTTATGGTTTGTTACGGTCTAATCAGATTTCAAAATTTTGCACAACTAGACAAAAGCCATAACCTACGATATACGGAAATGTTCTATTTCACTCACTCCTTTGCGTAATTCAACTGTCATCTCTTAACAACACCCCCACCCCACCCTTGCTGTGTCTGTTCGTCAACATCGAAGCCTGTAGTTACGGGTCAGTGCTTCGCTTAGAGTAGGTACACATCTTTGTTTGCTGTGCTGTTCGGTCATTGGTGTAATTTCTAAATTCTCCAGAACGGAAGATTTTTGAACCGTGATTTGAGAGTGTCCATTCTAGGCGATCCAAAGTATTTGTTTATGCTTTCCGAAGCCTGACCTCGAACGAATAAGTCAGGTATTTATACGAGCCAATTCTGTGCGCGTTTCAAACTGTAATCGGAGGTTCTATTCCGGACGTTTTACTGGAGCTTCTATTTGGGGCTACCTGGCTGGTTTATCTTTGAGCCGTGGTAGAAAAAATTTGGATAGCATCTCCAGTCGTCCGAACTAGAGTCCAATAACTCCGTTGCTTGGCATCGTCGGCGGAAGAGGACTCTTCTTTCGGGGACGCGGGTTTGACGCTACCCTCCCGGACGTTTGCTACTCGAACGACTTCGACTTTCGAATAGCTGATGCGCACAGATTTTGGAAGACTTAAGATCGGATTCTTTTGTTTTATTTACGAAAACGATGATGTGTTATATCAAAATAAGCAAGTTTTGTTGCGCGAATCGGATTAACTTAGATTTGCTAATTGTGAGCGAAAAGGGGATCCGTGCTTCGTGTTTCATTTTAATTTTACTTAACGTGTTACGTTGGTCATAGTTAATTTAGACCTGCGGTGGTCTCGTGTTTGCTAATCGTTCTTTTGATGCCACAAATAAAGACAAGTGTGCCAGAACTGGTGACTTTTATTTATTTTTAATTTCCTCCCTTGACTTCCGCCTATGACTTCGACCCGTGTCATTGAGTTTAGTCGGCAATTTGGGACGAACTTAATCCCCCCCCTCCAAAGATTTGCAGCCTTCGGGTAGGTAGCAGGTTCCAAAATGAAATGTAGTTACATTTTATTTTCGACTTAGATAATACCCTTTTGCTATACCTGTGGGGAGGATAGCATACCCTTGTTCTGATTTTCGATATGGGACGCGTGTGCAAAAATTTCCCAGCGTCCCTTGCGCGAGTAGACGCGTGATCCATCATTAATTGACTGGTTGTTCGTTGAACTTACGCGCAAGTCTTGTTCAACGTCTCACCACGGTGCCCATTTTTGATGCTTTCTGAATTTCGTGTTACCTGAATTTATGGTGTAACAACAGGCCATCCTGTTTCGGGGTTTTGCAGTTGGGGAGACGTTGTTTACTTCTTCGAAGCAAGAATTGACTCGGCTTAAGCCGGATTTTGTGACTTTACGGACACCTCGCATTCGAACGACTTCATCGCATTTCGTCCTTCCTCCGTTATTACACTGATTATACTTCTGCGCTTCGGAATTGTGTCTGTCTTTGTCCACGTGGCCCTTTCGAACTTGCCGTTGAACGCATCGAGGCAAGGACATAAAGCAACTTGACCGGTCTAAGAGGACTTCGCGTTTTGCAGGCATAAAGCAGTTTCGCCGGCCTCAGAGGACTTCGCGTCTTGCAGGCATCGCAACCACGTAATTCTAAGGTCGGAACAAACGAAATTATTTCTTTATTTTACTTTATCAAGAACACTTTTTCGTTGTTTTGAATGCGGTAATATTTAAGTAAATTACTACTTGAATGTCATCTTGCGTATTTTGATTTTCGTCGAAATGAAATGAAATTATGTCCAACAATGCCAACTTGCTGGAGCGAAACGTGTCACTCGTAAAATGAAACTTCGACAAATAAAGGGATTCGTTCTGATTAAAACCGCGCGGAAATTTTTATTTTCCCTTCGCGCGAAACTAAAACTACCGAAGTGCTCCTGGCTTCGTGCCAAAACGCTTCGTCTCCTTCAATCGTTTCAATTCTCTTAACGGTATCGTCCTTTGACGTCTTAACTTCCAACTTCTCACCTGCATACGTATAAAGCCGAAGAAGTAATTGGGTTTATTCAATTTTAATTCGATTCTCGCTTTATGAAAACAATGTTAATTAATTTTACAATTTGTAAGTAAAAATTTTAACTTCCTCGCTAAAAGCAAACAAAGCTGAGAAATATTATTTGTCGAGTAAATTAGGTCGAACCACTTGGACTAATTAAAACTCGTTCTTGAGCTAATTAAATCTCGTCTGACGTACGTACGTAAGTTGTGCTTCACTGTTATGTGTTTGTAGCCGGCAACGACCCCATGGAAATCTTCTAAATTGCGCAACGAAACGTTTAGAAAATTATTCCTAATTGTAAGGTGTTGCAAGGTGCAGTGGATTAATAAAATTAATTTAGTTACTGAAAGTGTGAATGTTCTACAAATTTTATTTATTTTTTTTTAATTTTGTAATTGACATGTTACATTCATTTGTTTTCATTTTTTCTTTTCTGTAAATATTTAATTACAAATTAAATATTTTTTTTTACTTGTGTTTCTCACTGCTTTAGCTTTTCAAGTACGTACAAATTCGATCGGTAACTTCGAGATTCAACGACGGAAAATGATTAAAACACGAGGACTTCGCTAAACTCGCTGAGCTAACAGATTTAAAGATGAGGGAATTAAATTCGACGCGACACAGAAATAATTTCGCGACGTTCACCTGCGCGCCACGGGAGAGAACTTCCTCCCCCCGATAAATCCGGTATCAAAATAACCCGAGTTATTAATTAATCAAGTTCGTTCGGTAAATAAAACTGTTTTGATTCGTGCAATTTCATCCGATGGAAAGCATTCAACTTAATTAATAATTTCTATTAGCCCCTCGCCCCCTCTTCTCCGCTCCCCGTAAACAAAACTTTGGGAAGAAAAAATATATTTGAAATCAAACTTGTTTAAGGCTGTTGCATGAAATATATTTTTGTAAATAGCTTTGCTAATAAAAAAATAAAAATGAATTCTGTAAAGCTACAGAAAATGGAGAGCAGATAAAACAAATCAAACAAATTAAATTAAACAAAAAAATAAAATGTATCTACAGGACGTTACAAATTTTTTGATAGCTTTGCCTTCGTGTGTAACACAGGATGAGTTCTTCTTAGCTGAAGATGTATTTCAGATATTTTCAGACTAAATTAAGATCGAATATTTTGCACTTTTGAAATAAAAGATAATTCAAAAGTAAACTTGGGAAGATTCAAGATGTTGTACAATTAAAATGTTAAACATACAAGTGTTACCAACGGGTTTATAATAAACAGGACGCGGGGACTTGGTGTGATTGTACGGTGAATGACCTAATTCGAGCGCAAAAACTGTACAAAATGTGTAAACAACAGTCAGTGGCGGATGTCGCCTGGCGCTCGATAACTGAAATAAAATAACTATCCACACGTAACTTTACTTACGATCGAGCGCGCGTCACACCTGAGTAGACGTTTAGACTTTGGACCGCACCACTGTTCCGCCGCTTGATAATAAATGTTGAAAATTCAAATATTTTAGTTGCAGAACATTTCATAAAAATCAAACAACTTTATTATTACTAATTACTATTATAACTAATAAGTCAGATCAGGGGGAGATCAGTGTTTTGATAAGTTGATCAGTTGCCTCAATTATTTCTTCTTTCATGAAGTAGAGGAAATTGAATTTGTCTTTTTATTTATGTTTCTCTTGCTTGTATGAGGTAGCTGTTGTGTTTAATTGACCAGCTGTTGATCTGTCGGATTATAGTAATCCCCGACAAATGAGGTGGTTGGAAATAGACTCTAACTTTACTTTGTTGCTTAATTTATTATTCTCAGAATTCATCAGCGAAGTAAGCAGTAATTTGTGGTGGTTTGTTATTTTTGTTTGTGTTTTTCTGTTGATATTTTAACAAGAAATTAGAACGCCACATTACGTCAGTGCCTCCAGGAAGGATAATTGACAGAAACAATTACATAAGACGGTCTTGCCATGCACGGAATCACCAGTATGAGTCACTGGAAAAACACGATCCATCTTTTAGAACGATTTTCCGCTGACTCATACGCCAAGGCAGGTTTGACTTTCCAAAAATCGAACCCTCTATGCATACTTGACAAACTGATTTGTAATTTATTAGAGTGTCATTCTAGTCAGAGGAAAGTCTCCTCCTCTTATAGTGTAATGTAAATCATGTAAGTCTATCATCTTTGTTTTCGGTTTTATCAGGTACGTTACCTTTCATTTAATCAATCAATCAATCGATCGAGAACAACTCAGTTTACATTCTCTTTCATCTATGCAAACTTTTTTAATTTTGAAAAGAGATTCCGTATATTAAAGAGGATTCTAGACTAAGCGCTGTGGCATACCTGTCTGTGAGTACAAAAAAGTGAAAAGCACCATTGCAGTGTTACGGTTGAAAAATCCATTTGAGTTATTTATAATATTTGCCGAACTCCCTGTATTAGCGTGAGGCTTGGCCTACGTGACTTTTGCCATATTTCTCTCAATATTATGCCACAAAATTATACGCTGTTATTTAGTCCTACAGTATCTGTCCATTTCACTCTGTCGCCCGGTTAAAAATTGGTTACAGTCGCAACAACCCGTGTCTTAACTTATGTATGGTTGGGGAGAACGCGGCGCCGGCGTTCCGCTCGCACTCAGTTTGCCTCCAGGGCTCTTAGCGTAGAGGTAAATTAAATAGAGAAGACCCTCACACGTAATACGTTCGGACAAGTCTTTGCGATAAGAAAGAAGTGTTTCGATGTTTCTTGCTGCACACGAATTATAATCATTATGTAGTTTCATTGTTTACTATAAAGTTTGTCCCATCAGTAGTTTCTGACGTGATAACACACAGATTTTGATGCCACATCGGTTCTTCTCTAATTGATTTCACTCTACATCTCGTTTATTTGTGTCTGCGATTTTTGTGTGCTCCCGTTCATGTGATTCTGTGAAGGAAGACGGAAACGGAATTACTCCGAGATTTCTTTCTTTATTTCTTTGTATTCTATATTTAATAAAGACATTATTATTATTATTATTATTTGTGCAATCGTACGCTGAGAAAATTTGAAGCTCGTTAATAAACAGCTTTTCGAAAGCCTGTCTTTGGAATAAACCACAGGTAGGTTCTACCGGCCATTTTGTGCGTTCAAGCTATTTCGTAACGCGTATCTATTCTTCTTCTGTTAGGCTTCCAGTGGTAGTTTTACCTATCCAGTAAACCCTAATAACCCTTAGGGGCGAAAGAAAAGGCTTTTGGAATAATTTGAAGCCCCCACTCCGCCTGTGAAAGTGGACTCGACCTGCAACACGACGCTAGTTGGTGACATAACCGCTTCTCCGAATTACGGAGCTAACCACCGCACAGTGTGAGAAACGGCATAATTAGGTGGACAAAAATAATTCCTCCCGAAATTCGTAACATATTACAACGGTTTTATATTTTGTGTGTTACACTTAGTATAAATAAGTAGTATTCTAAATTTTCAACAAATATTATACAAGGTAAATCAAAAATTAGACCCCTATTAATAATAATAACATTCTTAATACTGAGCTATTAACATTATAGTAACGTAATTTAAATAACAGAAACAAAGTATTTATAAGTTTACGAATTTGTATCAGTATCGGTGCCTAAACTATTATATCTATCTGAATAAGAACGCTCGAGGAGACTCAACACTTCTTCTGGTAAAGGTGTTTCCGACTTGTTCTGTATTTTTCTTAAACTAGAAATTACTGGGTCCGAGGATAATAATAGTCGGTGCAGTACATCCCGATTTAATGCGATACGAGAACATTTTCTTGCATAATTTTCACGAAATTTTCGGAAGTCTTTGTTCCGCGCTTCCTGACATTGTCCATTGTCTAATTGTCCAATAGGTAACAAGCACCACTGAATAATGTCACTACTATGACACAATAATTTATGTACACTGGCCGACATGTAATACCAGCTGTATAATTGCAGATACTGTTTTCGAGTTTCCTCTGTGTATTGTCGAAATTTTTGAATATTGATGTCGTGGCCAGAAGATATCACAGTTAATAATATAGAAAATCTGTGAACGAGGGTCTCATCTAATTCCGTTATTTGGGCACTTTTCTTTACATTTTTAAAAAATATCCTGGCGGTGTTGCCATCGTTAGTGTTTCCGTATCCGGGCCTTGGCTTGTCGACGATCAAGCCCATTTCTGAACGAAACTTTTCTTGTATATTTTTTTTTCTCTCATTCATTGCATTTTTTTCTGCTGGGTCGCGAAGTTGCCACTTTTTAAAAGGTAATTTGTACGCAATATGTAAAAATAATTCAAAGCAACGAATCCGCAAGTGTAATGTTGACAAACCAAATCTATAAGTGTCCGCTTTTGGCATCAAGGTTAATACAGATTTTTCCGTATTCATTTCTTTAGCTGAAGCCCCATAAATATAACATTTCTGGGAACTCGTGTTCTCACTGAGAACATTACATACTTTGCCATCTATCATAGTCATTAAAAGGTTGTGATGTATTTGAACAACATTGCTTTCTATTTTTGTATTAGTTGGCTTTATTTTGGCAATTTGAGTTTCTATAGCACAACTCTCCTCTTTGATAAGATTGACAGTCTCTTTGGCGAAAATGAATTTAATGGGTCTGCAGAGACACGTAGATGATGGTTTGCAATTTTGCCAAATTATAATTTTTGCATCGTCATTTGTATGAATTTGTAACGGCACCAAAGACAGTATGAATACATATTCATCAGTTGAAGTTTTGTTCTCAAATGTTTGCTTGTACAAGCTATGTCCACTGCTTCCATCACAACCCCATTTGCTAATTAGTGTCAATGAATATACGAATACCTTTTTTGGCGAAATATATGCGCTCTTCAGAAGGCGTGAAGATGTATGATCTAATAAAGCCTGGAGATCAATTTGAGCTGATACATCAGTGATGTGAATGCTTTCAGCATCTGGATAACACAAATTCTTTGCATGTTTAATATTATCATAGCTAGGATATATAGCAAATCCTTTCTCTTTAGCAGTGTTTTGCATTATCCGATATTGATTGACCGATAATTTCATGTCAATCATTAAAGCTATAGCTTCATCACTTGTAAAAGATTGTTGATGTTTGGCTTCCAATTTATTTCTTGTTCTTTTTATTTCAACTGCGGCTTCTGGGTGGTTAGTAATTTCTTTTATAATATCAGCAGCTGTACGCTTTCCATTAGATCGTAAACTACTTTCGACAGCTACTGTTAGTTCCGCTGTGGAATGCGACTTTACCAGTGATTGAATTTTGCGCTTTTGTGTTTTCGCGCTTGAATTTGAGAACTGTATTTGTGGCCGACCTTTACTAGTACTTGGTTTCCCAGGATTCCACTCGAGAATTATTCTTTTGGGAAACAAAATGTCTGTATTGAGCCACTCTTCATTACTGCTCAAAAAAGTACTAAGGGTCCTATTACTTTGTCGCCACCGTTTATGTAACTTCAGCAAAACTAATCGTACGATTTCCATCACTTCATGATCTTCATTTGTAATATTTAAAGAATCGAAGACAAACTTGAAAACCTCTTTTTTTTTCAACTTCGTTTGAGTTCTGTAACACACGTCAAAAAGATCGTTCCGTTTCAAGCTGGTCATTTCTGTTTTAGAAAGCTCCATTTATCACTTTTCGTTCGCATACAATAACCACTGACAGGTAAATAAGTGACAGAAGGATTTAATTTTGAAATTACACTAGCCTACTGCAATGATTACTTTCTACCCAGAACTCTTTTCACAATTATTTCAAATTCGAACTATCTATGAAAATCTGACATTTTAGTTGGTAATATTGTAATTTGTTATAATAAATTTATTTTACATAGGTTATAGTTGGTTTTTTTAATTATACAGCCAAATGAGAGATTGATGGCGGATTTCACAAACGTTACTTAAATTTAATCATCCGTTAAAAGTAAACGTTGCCATGATTACATGTGTTGAAGGTATAGGAATGATTATTCTTAATCAATGATTAAAGTTAAGTGACGTTTGTGAAATCCAGCGTGAAAGTATTTCCGAAACGCATGATTTAGAAGTTTATCAGTTTTAAGTCTTTTACTGCAAAAGGAAGATTCTAGGTACAAAAAAACTAAAATCAACAGCATATCAATGTACTTGGATAAATGTTATTACGTATATAAGGGAAATAAAAAATAAATAAATAAAATAAAAATAAAAAATAAATAAAAAACAATGGGATAAGTATATCAATATGAGACCTAACAACGCGGCGCGGGCAGATTTTTCAATTTCTGCTAAATGGGCAGTTATGGGCAGCTGATTTTTATGTCATTCTTCTCATAAAGGTCCAAATATTCATTAACGCTAAAATTCAAGACGGACATATGTGGACATTTTTTTGAAACACTTCTCTTTTAAAGCGTTCTTTGAATCCGTTTAAAAATATGGTAAAATATGGCATATGTATTTATAATTCCACAGTTTACTAAAATACAGTCCGTGCAAGCTATTTTAGCAAATAAATCATAAATAACTGTACTAACATTGAAAATAATCCAAGAATAGCTAAACGTGCATAATTCGATCCCCACGTTTGAACGTAATTGTTGATGTAAATCGTAAAATTTCTATAAAACATGATGACACGTTTCATATACTTTAAGGCTATTATAAAATACTTGAGACAATTAATGTTTGATTATTCGATTTTTGTCCACCTAATTATGTCGTTTCTCACACTGTGCACCGTGGGAGGGCGCTCCGATACTGTTAGCAGCTCTACTTGACAGCTGTCTGTCATTACGCTGGATTTTTGGTGACAAGGGGCCCGATTCTCGAATCGTGCGAATACATTCGTATGCGAAAATGGAGTCAAAATGACGCAATTTTCGAACAATTTGTATAGTTTTGTACGAAAGTCGCAGACGAATCGTCTCGCTCGGTTCGAGAATCGGGCCCCAGGTTGGAATTATTTCAATTATTTACGTTGACTTATTTTGACAACTCACTTTAACGCGGCGTCGTTATAAATTTTATCTCTTTATTTATTTTAAGGCGTAGTGTAAACGAGGGGCAGTTAATTTAAGTTATCGGTTAATTTCTAACTCGATTGTTTGCCTGATACCAAAGTTTATTTAATTATTTTCGTGATTTTTATTTTATTCACTTTGCCCACCTTTTGTTTTGAGGTTTCGTCGAACCCTTCCATCTCCAAGAGCTTAGCCGAGCGGTGCTGGAGAAACGTCGAAGTCACTCGCTGGCCTTCAGGTAGGTAGCAGCAGAAATAATGTTCTGATTTGAAGATGCGTGATAGTGTTTCATCAAACACGTATTGTCGAAATTTCCAGAGAAGAAACATTTTATCGTGCTTTCCTGTGTACTTGCTTAATCATTAAGCTCATTACGGAAGTTAAATTCGATACAACGTCGCCTACGCGACCGCGGAAAATACGTCGACCTAAAAATTATGTAAACAAACGAATTTTTCAAGGGATTTGCTGTCATGAGTCACGACTGACCTTTGCGATAAAACTGCCTTCGGAGAATATCAGCTGCATGTTGCATCACCAAACAGTCTCTGAGGTGGCTCATAAAAAAAACCGGCATTATGAGCGGACGGTCTAGGGAAATGGCGTTGCCTCATAAGGCAAGTGTCTCTCATGCAAAGTTTTTCGTAAGCGGAATTTCCGGTATAAGCGAAATAAAAGGCGATCGAGTTTATGAAGGATATCATACAGCTGGTAGTCGTATGGTCTTGCGCATCACCTGCAGTCCGAAGGCGTAATTAACATTAACATACACTTTAGTTTAGAGCAAATTTGGATAAAATTATCGATCCATGGTAAGCAGCTAGTCATTGGTGGCCTATACAGACCACCTCGTTCAATATTCACTGATTTTTTGAGCGAATTTGAGGATAGTCTGTCTATGGTGGTTCCCGTTGCCGACGATATTTATTGCTTAGGTGATTTTTAATATAGATACGTTACGTACCGGCAGCAGTTTCAACATTCAATTTAATTCTGTCTTAGAAACTTATTGCTTAAAACAGATAATAAATGAACCAACACGAATTTCTCAATTTTCTTCCACGTTAATTGATTACATTTTGACTAATAACGAAGATATGGTGGTTGCTGCTGGAGTTTTATCGGACATGATATATCTGACCACTGCCTTATTTTCTGTACAATTAACATTCAATCATCTGCTGCAGTATTGAGAACTGTTACTTATCGTAGTTTCACTTACTTTAATTATCAAAACTTTTTATCTGATTAATCCACGTATCCATGGCATTACATCCTGCAAATTGATGATTTAAATGATAAGATAATTTTTTTGAATTACAGTTTACTATCTATTTTTGATTTACATGCTCCTCTTGTTAATCGTAAGCTATCTAACCATAAACCTCCATCCTCTTGGATTACCGACAATATTAGATTTTTAATGAAATTACGTGATAGAGCACTGAACAAATTTAGAAAGTCTTCGCTCGGTAGTAATTGGGATTATTATAAAATGCTACGTAACTTTACCACCGCTTCTATTAAAAGAGAAAAGAAAGCGTTCTTTAATTACAAAGCTCGGACCTGCAGCATTAGTGATTTATGGAAGGTGCTAAAAAGTAATAACATAATTAATTCTACCACCAATAATACTATACCTGAAACTTTAAAAAACGTCAATCAAATTAATCAATTCTTTATTGAAGCCTCAGATAATAACAAACTTACTGTAGATCCTGAAGTTCTAAATTATTACACTTCTCATAGAATGTTAGGTGATGGGAATTTGTTTCACTCCAATCTTGTTTCTATTGAAGATGTTGAAAAAGTAATTAACTCTATATCCTCTGATGCATGTGGCTCTGATGGTGTTACCATGAAAATGTTAAAATTATGTTGTCCCTTTCTTCTACCTTTTATCTGTCACATAGTAAACACTTGTCTATTAGAAAGTATTTTCCCTACTTGCTGGAAGGAGTCTTTAATAATTCCTTTACCAAGAAATTAAAATCCTTCTAATTTTAATGACTTAAGGCCAATAAGCATTTTGCCAGCTCTGTCTAAAGTATTTGAAAAGTTAATCGCTCAACAACTTCGGCAATATCTTTCAGATAATTCTATTCTTCCAGAATTTCAATCCGGTTTTAGACCTAACCATAGTTGTGGCACTGCTCTTTCAAATATTGTAGATGATATACTGAAAGCAAATGATGAAAATAAGATCACTGTATTGGTATTTCTAGACTACAGCAAAGCTTCTGATACTTTAAATCATCAGCTTTTACTTGCTATCCTGCATTTCATTGGTTTAGATGGCAATGCAGTTACGTTTTTTTCTTATAAATCGTTATCAGAAAGTGAAAATTGATGATAAAACTTCTTCCTGTTTAAAAGTTAAAGCTGGTGTACCGCAACGCTCAGTCTTAGGTCCTATTCTCTATACAATTTATACTTGTCAATTTCCATCTGTTTTGCGATATTGTAAATATCATTTATACGCAGATGATACACAACTTTACTACTCTTTTCCTATAAATAACTTAAATAATGCTCTTAAATTAGTTAATACAGATCTTTCCAATTTAGTAGATAAATCTGCTAGACATTGCTTACAAATTAATTCCTCTAAATCTGCTGTTATGCAATTTTGAAGAAATTCCATTTCTGCAAGAAATAATGTCAATATTTTGGTCGATAATTTTCAGTTATCAGTTGTTGATTGTATGAAAAATTTAGGGTTGTACTTTGATTCTAATTTGCGCTTTAAAATGCATATATCTAAATTAATACAAAGATCCTTCTGTATCTTAAAAATATTATATACAAATAGACACGTTTTAAATGAAAAAAACAAAAATAATGCTTTGTGAGTCACTAATTCTCTCTAATTTTAACTACTTTGATTCAATATATCATTTCAATATAGAATCAACTGATAGTAAACGGATTCAAATGGTTCAGAATGCGTGCTTGCGATATATTTATGGGATCAGGCGTAGACAGCCTTATATCTCACTGTCTTACATGGGCTAAATGGTTGGATATGTCGAAGCGGAGAAGGTTGCATTTAACCTGTTTTTATTATAAAATATATACATGTAAAACTCCTCCATATCTCTACAATAAAATTACTTATCGAACATAACTTAAATTTACGTTTTAAAAATTCCATCACAATTCCATCACACAGAACTAACCCAGCGAAAACATGTACGTTTATTCAACGTTAATTTCACGTTGTTACGGTGGAAATAACGTTATTCGTTGAAAAATGCAACGTTGTTTTTTGGTTGAATTAGCAACCATAATTATACCACGTTTGTATAACGTGTTTTTTAACGATCAGTTTAATATGAACGTAATTATAACGTGAAATAAATATGTAATAATTTTGTCTTTTTACGACGTGATTTATACTATGAGTAAATGCGATGTATCTACCGTACGTCGATTACCATATCTTTTCAACGTTAATTCAACATCTACTATTCTACGTAATAAATGAGAAAAAAATTAACGAAACTAATACGTTAGATAAATCATAATTTACAAGTAAATTTTTAACCCACGTTTTATAACGTTATTTGAACGTATACCGAATAAATATGCGTTACAAAACGTGATGTTGACGTTAGAAAACACTTAATTTTACAGTGATTGTCTATCGTGTTCCACACCTTTGAATTCCAATTTTACTAAAAATCTCTGAAATATGAGGTTCTTCTCCATGCTTGGCAGCTTTGAAACGAAATGAAACAGGTATGAAAAGTACTGCTAATTTGCACATACGAGTCAACCATAACCTCTTTTTAAGTTGATGTAATCTGTCAAATTTTTTTAAGTTAGTTTGAATTTGATGCCCAAAATCTGTGATCAAAAATACTAAAGGACGCAATAGTCAATCAATTATACATACATATTGTCACGAATACTCATTGGGGACAGCTGTATACAGAGTGGAAAGTTTAACTGGAATAAATTCTGTAACTTAGAAGATTACGATTTGTAAAAAAATTCTTGGAACAGATCAATTTTTATTTTTGATGGCGCATATTACAAAAGGACTTTTTTAACTTTTCAATTATTTGGAGGGGTGAAACGACTCCTAACTATGTTTTTTTAATGGAAGGATATGTTGAAAAAATTGGGAATATAGCTACGTTTTATTTTTTATTTTTCTTTAGCAGTAAAAGGTAAAAAATAAAAAAAAGAATTTTTTTACTAAAACCGTTTTTAATGCCAAAAATTCAGGAACTCCATTTTTTATTATTTGATAAGAAGAAATAAGCATTCCATATGGTATCGTATTGTTGCGTGCAGCCAATAGATGGCGCTGCCAATGCGCTAAATTTTTAATGGTACATAATTACCTCACTGAAGTTTTTCCCAATAGGTGGATAGGAAGAAGACGACCGATGACCGATTGGGTGGCCAACAAGATCTCCAGAACTCACCCCTTTAGACTTTTTTATGGGGTA
Organism: Dorcus parallelipipedus; assembly: GCA_958336345.1. Lineage (NCBI taxonomy): Eukaryota > Metazoa > Arthropoda > Insecta > Coleoptera > Lucanidae > Dorcus > Dorcus parallelipipedus. Next base: position 35,595,439 of record OY284483.1, on the reverse strand, counting down.
TTTAAAAAGTAAAGTTTATGTGACTAAACCAAACGACATAGCAGAACTTCAGAACTTCAAATTCTGCATGAAATTAGGAGAGTAACGCCGGAAATGTTACAAACTGTTAGGGATGGAATTTATAATCGATTAGGGTATTGCCAAGTGAGAGGTGGCGAGCATTTTGAACATCTGATGCGTTAAAATCGTTCTAGTCAAAAATTTATTTTTTATTCTTTCGCCTTTTACTGTTTAAGAAAAATTAAAAAAGAAAAACGTAGCTGTATTCCCAATTGAAAAAGCTTTAAGAAAAAAAATTACTCAACATACCCTTCCATTAAAAAAAAAATAGTTAGGGGTTGTTTCATCCCTCCAAATTGAAAAGTTAAAGAAATCCATTTCTAATATGTGCCATAAAAATAAAAATTGACCTGTTCCAAGAATTTTGCTACAAATAGCAATTTTCTAAGTTACAGAATTTATTCCAGTTAAACTTTCCACTCTGTATAATTGTTAACGGGATCACTTTGCTGAACTACGGATAATGGATTAATTGCGCGGGACAGTCGATTGGGGACCGAGCGGGAAGGTGGCCCAATAGCGAAGGGTGCTCAATAAAGCCTAAAAATGGTGCGGTGGTTTTTCTGAAGAGGACCTTCCTTTTTAGAGCCGAGAATCGGGACAAGCAAGTCTTTGTTATGAAAATTATTTAATTAAAACACTTATACTTTGTTATTCCACTAATTTTATTAAGTCGTGACTAGTTTCGACATAACATTGTCATTTTCATGCTCCTCGCCATCTGTGCTACTTAGAATAAGCCGCTATTTATGACATACCCTTAATATTTAAGCAAAAGTAAACGTATATTATAGTTAGTTTGAAAACTAGTCACGACTTAATAAAATTAGTGGAATAACAAAGTATATTCCGGTAAACTACCTCCAAGTGCCTTTAGCCCATACCTGGACGGAACCGTCTACCGAAAGCTACGTTTGCCCCAACAGTTGAATTTATTGCAAGCGCGAAGAGAGCGTGACAATATTGCGGTGTTTATGAGCAGCATGTAATTTTTTTAAAAATTTTCAAAGAGAAATAATTTTGTAAATAATAAAGTAAATTGAGAGTACTGTATTAAATGTGTTTTGTCGAATATTTTAAGTTAGTGTAAATATTTTTAGAAATAGGCGATTTAGAATTACATGTTTATTATAAATAAATTATTTAGAATTTTTGAAATGTATATACAAAGAAAATAAGCTTAGGATTGTAATAATTAGAAAAATTGATTTAATGATGCTATGATAATATGGATGTTAGAAGGAAACTGTAGGTAGTAAGAAGTTCGGAAATTGAACGAGGGAGGGCGGCGCGTAGCTATTGTAAGTTAAAGTCCCCGGTTCGGCTTTATTTTCGCAAGCCTCCGTCCGCTTTACGAATCAGTCACGGAAGCGATACGGAACTGAGGTTTCCAAGTGGCTTAGCGGTCTAGCCTAGCCGACTTGGAAAGTCGTGTCACACGGCGGCGTGGGTTCAAATTCCACTATTAGCCATGTATGTTTGTTCAGTCTAATGATTTAGACTTTAGACCCAGCTTTGATACACGTCGTAATTGTCTGATTCAACGTTACACGTGGACATTGCCGCGACATTTTTTCGTTGTTTCAACGTAACCATAACACACGAATTCAACGTTTGTTACATGTTATTCTACAACGTTTTTTATACGTATGTGTGCACTGGGATTTAACGTTGAAATACCGTGGACAAAGACGTTTAGAAGAACTTGATTCGAGCGTTGTTAAAACGTATCAATAACACACGAATTCAACGTTGATTAATTGTTATTCTACAACGTTTTTTACACGTGGACAAAGACGTCTAAAAGAAATTGATTGCCGCGACATTTTTTCGTTGTTTCAACATAACAATAACATATGAATTCAACGTTTGGTTACGTGTTATTCCACAACGTTTTTTACACGTACGTGTTTTCGCTGGGAAACAATTTAAGCGTAGTTTTTCAAATCAAGTAGCTGTAATTTTAAATGATATTCCATTTGACGTAAAGAATCTGTCTTGTAATACCTTCAAGAAATCTGTGAAATTTACGATTGCCCAGAGTGCGCGATTCAAATAGCAAATTCTCTCTTTTCCTTTTTTAGCTGATAGTTAGTGTTAATTAATTATAAAATATTCTGTCATTGCAACTAAATTTTTGCTTTAGGCCGTTATTTTGCTCTGAAATTTCCCTAGGATAAGTGGAAGAGCAGATTTTCATCTTGATGGATCGCGTTGAACACCAGGTCACTAGATTATATTTACTTACATATACTCGATGTACATGTACTTGTTGTATACATACTTGGTGTATCAATAAATTGTATTATTATTTTTAGAATCCATCGAATGTCATAACCATAAGTGTGTGATCAAACTCCGAAAATCCGTCCGTCTCTCTGCATCCAGTACCATGGCTTGGGTGAGAAAACATTAATTTCTTCGCCAATTAACTATGTTATTACAAACTAACAACTGCTTTATTTGATTTACAAAATGCTGTTTCTTCTCATTGTAAAATTGTTTTGAATTTGGTTTGCATTGTTTCATATGATACCGTTTTGACTTTGTGTGATATCGATTAAATTAATTTGCAATAAATTACATTTAAATTTTACATGCGTCTAAATTATTAAGTATTTGGATTAGTGATGGATGATAGTAAGATGAAAAAAAGTGTTTGTTTCTGTGATTTCTCTTGTTGCCTATTTTTGATGACGAAAAGTGTTAATGTCGGCGACGATTGCTAATCCATGTTTGATTGGCGCGCTCATTAACTTTGAGCACGGTCTGAGCTGAAAATTGCGGTCGCCTAATCCCAGTTCCGCATACGTAATTCTTCCCTAATTTCCAAATTGATTCTCGTTGCGACGACGTCACGTGTCGTCAAATGAAAACGAGCACGAGCTACAGGTGCAATCCCGATGAAGTCCGCGCGCAGAATCCCATTGATTGCCGGGCTCGAAACGAGATCTGGGTCCTGGGCTCTCTCCCTCTGCTGAAATATGAGAGAAGTCGGCCTTTATGTGCGCCTCGGCACAATCGTCAGGGGCCTAATACATTAACAATGGCTTTTAAGTAATGAATCACCAACAATAGAAAATTTAATGAACGTCTATAAATTTCGCGCGAGCGAAACGTCTAGACTTTCATTCGGGGATTATGAATTTCGGTGGCTTTTACGCGCACGCGATTTCGGCCTTTTTACGGCGGGCGTCGAAATAATAATTGGCGTCGAGCATAATGAAATTGCGGGTCATGTATACGCGCACGCGGTGTGTTTTATCTCAAGGAGACAGGCGAGGCATACATTCTTTATTGTTATTAAAATATTCATCTGCCTCGTCTCCGCACAAGCCGCCGACCCGTTTTTACGTCCCTGAAATATTTCAGTAATTTCAGCTATTTTCACAGACTGAAACTGTTTACATACTTATTTTTATAGTTTCCTTTACTTATTATTTCGCTTTGAAACCGAGTTTCACTCTCAAAGGAATGCCTGCGAATACCAAATTGAATGCTTGAGAGAGAAGTCTGGCCGTTTTGTGTTTACAGAGAAAGCAACAATGACTGAAAGTCACGTGTTTTGTCATTCATTCTCGTGTTAGTTTTACGTAAAAGCAAACATATATGTATCAAGGAATGATTCTCTTTATAAAATTGAAAAAGGAGCTTGTGAACATCGCAGCATTTTGAGGAGGATCACACAAATCGGGTTATTATATTTGGTCATTCTGGTGCGGAAAAGTCTAACGTTATGGTTACCTTATTAACACATCCTTCAATTTTATGAAAACTTTTATTTATTGTTTGGTTCTTGGCTGAGCGGGTTTTCTATAGACTTAATTTGTTATTAACCTTTATTACAACTAATGAATACTAACATTTCACTTAACTAGCTTGTTATGTTACAACGGTTACATACATTATTCTTGGTACCCCTCTAGGTACGCTTCATCGTATGTCCCTCGCAGTGTTGCCAATCTCTCCTATTAAAACTCAATCCTTACACGCCCCTGTTTAAGTTTTATAACACATAATCTTCAAACCTTATGGGCAATCTTCTTTCTCGTTTCGGTCTTTCATTTACTTCAGCACTGTCGCTTCTTTCTTGATTTAGTTGTAAATTGTTGTCTTTATCTACATTACAATTATTATTATTACTAATCGGGGTATTTACAGTTACGTTAGTTGTTATATCAGTTTGTAAATTACGAGAAGTAACAGTCTCATTATCTTGATCAATATTTTGATTTCGAGGAACAAAATCATGTTTTGAAAATCTCAACTGTCGACGGTTTCTCCTCAGTAATTTATTATTTTCATCCCTAACTACATATGATCTAGGCGTATCATGCTTAAATTCGATTCTACCTTTTTCCCAATCATTGTCTTTTTTAATATATACATTCTGTCCTATTTCTAAATTTGTTAATGGCTTTGCACCTCTATCATAATAATGCTTTTGCCTTTCTTGACATTTCTTCAAACGTTCATGGATTATCTCTCGGTTTACATAAGTTGGATTTAGTTTATTTGCAGTAACCGGAATTTTTCCTTTTAATCTACGACTATTTAAAAGTTGACTTGGAGATAAGCCTAAAGTTACTATTGGAGTATTTCTATAATCCATTAGCGCTAAGTCTATGTCTTTACCTTTTCTAAACAAGCTTTTTACAATGCCAACAGCTTTTTCTGCTAGGCCGTTAGACTGTGGGTAACGAGGGCTAGAAGTTATGGATTTAAACTGATAATCTCTTACAAAATTTTTAAATTGGTAGCTATCAAAAGACATGTTATCACTAATTAAGATATCAGGTATTCCTTGCCTTGAAAAAATTTCTTTGAAATGTTTTATAATTTCGGTTGAGTCTTTGTATTTTAATTTCTTTAGTTCTAACCATTTACTATACGAATCTATTACTACTAAATGTTGACTTCCTCCATAATACAATATATCTGCTGCAATTCTGGACCAGGGTCTATTCGGACATTCGTATGGTATTAATGGCTCTTTCGGGTTATTCTTTTGAAATTTTTCACAAATTTCGCAATTACTTATAAACTCACTAATATCTTTTGACATTCCAATCCAGTATAACAAGTCTCTCGCCTTAGCTTTTGTCTTTTCAGTCCCTAAATGATTTTCATGCAGTAAATTTAACATGTACAGTTTCAAACATTCAGGAATTACAAGTCTTTCATTATAGTAAACTAATCCCTCATCTACAGTAATATCTTGTCTCAATTTCCAGTAATGCTTCACACTAGTGGACAATTTATGAGAATTGTTTGGCCATCCATATGTGCATAGTTCGATTATTTTTTTAAGATTCTCATCTTCTACTGTTTTTTTCTGAAACTCTAATTTCTTTTCATCTGACATTACTACAGATTTATGTAATGTAGGAACCAAAAATTGCTCTTTTTCAGGATTTTCAATTTCACTTTCTTTAAGAAATGATCTAGAAAGATAATCGGCTATGTACATTAAGGATCCCTTTAAAAATTCAATTTTTAAATCATATTTTAATAATGACAAACGCATTCGCTGTAATCTTGGTGAAATTTGATTTATAGTTTTCTTAAATATACTTTCTAAAGGTTTATGATCTGAATGAACAATTACTTGCCTGCCATAAATATAATAGTGAAATTTTGTACATGCGAACACAATAGCTAATAGCTCTTTCTCAATTTGAGCATAAAACTGTTCACTTTTGGTTAAAGCACGAGAAGCAAATGCTATTGGTTGAGAATTTTGAAGCAAACAAGTTCCCAGGCCATCTTTTGATGCATCTGTTTGAATAACTAATTGTTCATTCGGATTGAACATTCTTAGAACTGGCGGATTGCTTACAATTGTTTTTAATTTGTTAACAGCTTGAGTATGTTCTGGATGCCACTGAAATTGTACATTGTCTTTTGTTAAGTTGCGTAATGGCGCCGTAATTGTTGACAAATTAGGTATGAATTTATTTAAATATTTCATAAATCCAAGAAAGCCAAGTAATTGTTTTTTGTTTTGAGGCATTTCTAATTCAGTTACCGCTTTAATGTACTTGGTGTCCATTTTTACTGAATTTTTTGAAATTATGTGACCACAGTATCTTATTTCTTTCATTTTAAATTGAATTTTCTCAGGATTTAGCTTTACATTGTTTTCTAGCGCTCTACGTAATAAAGTCTCTAAATTTTTGTCGTGTTCTTCTTCACTTGTACCACTCACTATTAAGTCATCAAAATACACATACACACCTGGCACATCACCAAACAGTTGTTCATTTTTCTTCTGAAACACTTCTGGGGCAGATGACAACCCAAATGGAAGACGATTGAATCTGTAGCGACCAAATGGAGAGTTAAATGTACAGCAATTAGCACTTTCTTCATCCAATTCTATCTGCCAAAATCCTTGACGCATGTCGAAGACTGAAAAAATTTCCTTACCACGAAGATTTTGAATAATCGTTTCTGGTGTTGGAATGCTGTGAATTTCTCGCTTGATTGCCAGATTTAGGTCCCTTGGATCCAGACACAGTCGAAGTTCCTTGTTTGGTTTTTCAATAATTACCAAGTTATTAACCCAGTCAGTTGGTTTATTTACCTTGGTTACTATTCCAGATTTTTCCAATTTATTTAAAGTGTCTTTTAACCTGTCCTGCAGCTTTTGCGGTACGAGTCTTGGTGAATTTATTACTGGATTTACTTCAGAATTTAATGTAATGTGATGTTTTCCTGGCATTTTTCCAATTCCCGTAAAAACTTGTGAAAATTTCTTAAGTATTTCATCTTCAGCTTTTATCTCAGTTTTTATTGATTCTATTCGTTTTATTAATTTTAATTTTAGACAATCTTCTAATCCTAAAATTGGTTGTGTATTGCAGTTAATTACTATGAATTTGATTTGACATTGTTTACCAGCCTTAGTTGTTCATTTGGTTGAAATACACCCAGTAGGTTTTAATTTGTATTTTCTTGGACCATAAGCTTGCAGAGTGATGTTAGTATTTTCTAATCCATCTAATCCTAATCTCCAATAAATTTTTAATGGTAATATGCTGACTTCAGCTCCAGAGTCTAGTTTAAATTCTACTGTTTTTCCGTTTATTTGAATTTTTTCCGTCCATTCATTAATAGAACTGAAATTATTATGTGAACTTTCTTTTACGTCATTAATTTGTAAGTGACTTAACGATACACATTCTTCTTCTTTAACTTTACAATCATTAACCACTTTTTTATTAAATTCACCTGACCTGCACATCTTTGCATAATGATTTAATTTATTACATTTCCGGCAAATTTGATTGTATGCAGGGCATTGATTAATTTGGTGCGTTCTACTACAATTTCTGCAATTGTTAATTAAATTTTGTTTCTTGTTTGGAATTTTGTTTGTATCTTTGAAATTTGTATTTGAATTTTTATTTTTGCTTGAATACTTTGAAATTTTTGTATTACGATTTACTGAATTTATTACAGATTCGCCTGTAAATTCTCTAATTTGCTTTTTACTAATTTCTGAATTTCTGCAATATTCCGTTGCCTTTTCTAAAGTTAAATCTTTCTCATTTAATAACTTTTCTTGTAATGCTCTATCTTTCAAGCCAAAAATAATTTTATCTCTGATAATAGAATCAGTTTGATCTTTATACTCGCATTTCATAGCCGCAGTTTTTAACTCTGTTAAATAAGAATCAAAGGGCTGACTTTCTTTTTGTTTAATATTTAGAAAACAAAACCGTTCATAAATTAGGTCCTTTGGGGGTTTGCAGTACTGTTCAAATTTTTTCATTACCGTTTTCAGATTTAATTCAGGATCATTTAACTTAAACGAATTATAAATTTTTACTCCTTCCTCACCTATGACATTCAGGAATATAGCAATCTTCTTTTTCTCCGTTGCCTCCTCTTCAGAAATTGTCATTAGAAATATTTCGAACTGTTGCTTCTACAGGTCCCATTTGACTGCAACATTTTCGCTGAAATTCATTTCCTTTGGACGCTTAAACATGCTGCTGTTCTCCAACATTTTGAAATTTGTATTTAAAAAGAAATTAGCCACGTACTTTTTCTGTATTTATTGATGAACACGTGTGTAACTTACATGTGCGTCGTTTTCTTAACCTCACTACTCCTTTTTTGGATTTTGTCTTTTCACACTGACACCATGTTTGGTTCTTGGCTGAGCGGGTTTTCTATAGACTTAATTTGTTATTAACCTTTATTACAACTAATGAATACTAACATTTCACTTAACTAGCTTGTTATGTTACAACGGTTACATACATTATTCTTGGTACCCCTCTAGGTACGCTTCATCGTATGTCCCTCGCAGTGTTGCCAATCTCTCCTATTAAAACTCAATCCTTACATTTATGCAAACTTTTTTTTTTAATTTTGAAAAGAGATTAATGCCTCGGATAGTAAACAGTAAACGATTCTCTAGTGATTACAATTTCCAATTACCACCATTTCTTTTTATTCCTAGAGAACGCTCCACTATTTACTATTCAGTAATCTCTTTTCAAAACAAAAAAAAAAGTTTGTAGAAGGTTTGTTCGCGGACTAGTTCGGAACCGATAAAATCAAACACCCTCCCTTATTACTATCGACGGGTTTGTTTTTAATGACTATCGCATTATGTTAATTTACGTTCAGGGGGGTCACAGTATCACCGCCGAAATCGCACGGAAACGTCTCGATCGAACCGCTGGAATTTGCATGAGAATCGCGCCCCTCCTCCTCCTTCTTCTTCCGGTGTTGTGTAGTTGTCCTTTTCGGGGGCATCGATTTTCTGTTTGCGGGAACTCGCGAGTTTTTGCTGACCTTTCGACCCATAAATCCCATGAATCTTATTAAACTTACCGTGTCGTTTTTTACGACCGCTTGAATAATGAATGCCTCATGTTCGTTTAGGTCATTATTCAGGGGAAAAAAATTTGATGAACTTATATTATCTTCATTTTTACCTGGATTACTTCAGTTTTTTTTTTATGAGTCTGGAAGTCAATTGCTAACTAAAAAAAAATATATCGCAGTTAATAGAATTTTGAAATTTATTGTGTTTTATAATTTGCACCTGTGAAGTACAAATGCTTTTCGTATATTAAAGGGGATTCTAGACTAAATAGTAAACAGTAAAGGATTCTCTAGTGATTATAAACTTCTCATTAAAAAATGATGTGCGGAGGAATACATAAATCGGACTATCAAGATGGTTCTTCTGGTACAGGAAAGTCTAACGTTACGATTAGCTTATCGACACATCCTTCATTTGATGAAAACTTTCATCTACGCATCTTTTTTACTTTTGAAAAAAGATTCCGTATATTAAAGAGGATTCTAGACTCCTTCAACACAATTTAAAAAGTTATAAAACCTTCGTTTGTATGTCAATTGACTTCGAAAGAAGATTAGCAGCGCCATCTGTGAAAATCTCTAATTTTACTGGACCATCTGTTAAGGTTTTCTTCAACTACGATTTGTGAAAAAATCTTTTAATTAATGAACTTCACATATCAAACACTTAAAGTAGATTTCAGAAAACTGAACAAATTTCTAGCACCATTTTGCTGCTTCTTTTTAAAAGCGCCATCTATTCTCTTAACCTTAATTTTACGGAAGTATCCAGGCGATATATATTTTACTAAATATTTTTTAAATAAATTTTCAAAAAATAAAAAAATTTAAATTTCTAGCGCCATTTTGTTGCTACATTTTGATAGCGCCATCTATTCTCATAGCTTAATCTTATTTTTTAAACAAAACTTTTGAGGCAATTTATTATTATTTAAAACGCATTAATTTAGTTTTAGTTCAAATGAACAGGAAAGAAACGGCATCCAAGTAATTTCTTCTTTTTAAAAAACAAAAAATTCCAAATTTCGAGCGCCATTTTTTTTTGCTGCGCTTTGATAACGCCATCTGTTTCCTCAAAGTTGATTTTTAAGCGAGAAATCCAGTGGGTAATTTTTATTATTGTTAGATTAAAAAACCAAATCAAAGTTCATTAATTTATTCCTAGTTAAAAAAAAAGAAATATGTAATTTTCTTCTTATTAATTTTCTTTAGTATAAAATGCAGTTAGGTCCAAATATGATTAATTGCCAAATCTATCCTTAACAAATTTTGCTGGCGCCATCTGTTAAGAATTTCTTTAATCACAACTTGTGAACAAAATAATTTCACAAATCAAACATTTCCGGAAATATCGTAAGGTTTTGAGTAAATTCAACAAATAAAACTCAATATTCTTTTCATCGGTTCCAGTCGAAATGGAAAACAAGAGAAAATAATTAGTAGTGCCATCTATGTAGGTTCGTTCGATTACTAATACATTCTCTGACGCCATCTGTTAAAAATTACTTTAACCATAATTGTTTAATATTTTCATAATCGGCTAAAAACGCCGCATCCTAAATGTTTATTTAAAAATCACTTAAATAGTTTTTAATGAAGTTTCGATCGAAATTGAAGATAAAAATGGCCGCGAAATTTTGACGGCACCATCTGTTTTCGCAACGATACTTTTTTAAGCGAAAAATTCAGTCAATAAATTTTACAATTGAATTAATAGCAAATTTTAAGCCAAGGCATTTAAGAACCAACCGAAATTTAAAATTAATTTTCCACGGAAATCAAAAGTGTAAATTTCACCACCGCCATCTATGTAAGTTTCTATTACTACGTCTTGGTGGTGGCGCCATCTGTTAATTTTTTTCTTCGTTAATATGAAATATGAATTTCACGAATAGTTTTCAGAAAATTTTCTGAAAATCTGAACGAATCTGATCGGTGGCATTTAGAGCTTAAAGGTTAATTAATTTAAATTAATTTAAAGAGAAAGAAGTGAAAGCTGCACATATTTTTTTTTATTAACGTTTTCTCTCTGCGGAGAATTTTCAACCACATTATTTTAATATTTTTCTCAGTGGTGTGGAAAAACAATTGGCTCTTAATATAATTAAATTGCTAAATACATATGTCCTGACTGACAAAAATATTTAAAAATTATTTATGTATGTATTTAATTTAACTCCAGTATGAAAGAAATTAGTACTTAAAATTGTAAAATTAGTAATTAAAAAATAATAATAATAAAATAAAGAGGACCTATGGCATCCTCTATATAAATTGCTCTATATAAATTGTCTCTATATGAATTGCTGGCGCCATCTGTTGACACTCTATTGAACGAATTTGATCGATGGCATTTAATTAAAGGTTCATTAATTTCAATTAAAGAGAAAGAAGTGAAAGCTGCACATATTTTTTTATTAACATTTTTTAATGCGTGGCATACTCCGTGGCATACTCGTCTGTTAGTACAAAAAGCACCATCGCAGAAATAATATTCTGATTAGAAAATGTGTAATGGTGTTTCATCAGTACTTCGTATTGTCGAAATTTCCGGAGAAGAAACATTTTGTCGTGCTTTCCTGTGTATTTTCCCAACAAATTTTTGTAAGAAACCAGCATTTCGTAAATCATTAAAGTCATTACGCAAGTTAAGTTCGATGCAACTTCGCCTACGCCACCGCGGAAAACACGCCCACCTAAAAATTATGTAAACAAACGACTTTTTCAAAGGATTTGCTGTCATGAGTCACGATTGACCTTTGCAATAAAACTGCATTCGGAGAATATTGCATCACCAAACAGTCTCCGAGGTGACTCATCAAAAAAGGCGGCATTATAAGCGGGCTGTTTAATATTCAACAGACATTCCGGTAACTTTGCATCAGTATTTTAATCTTTGCTTTTGCTTAATAATGATTGTCCCTCCAGGGAATATATCGGTCTCATATTTAACGTTAAAGTGACGACACCGTGTTCCATGTATTTCCGAATCTCTGGCTCACGTAAACACCGTTGTTCTAAGAAGCAACACTCAGTTCTCACGCACCCCAATTTGTATTTACCTCACCCTGACCACCCTTAGATTTTAAGAAGTAGCGTTAGATCAGTTGAAGATGAGACGTTGAATAAATAAGTTCGTTATTACTTTGACTCTCATTCAATACACTCAATACAGTGAACCATTAGCAGAAACGTCGTAAAGGTGCTGAACAATCAGATAACAGCCCAAGACGTCAACACGGGCGGTCTAGGGAAATCGCGTTGGCTCATAAGGCAAGAGGCCCACATGCGAAGTTTTTCTTAATCGGAATTTCCGGTATAAACGACATAAAGACGGCCGGGTTTTATGAAGGGTATCATACAGTTAGTAGTCGTATGGTCTTGCGCATCACCCATTACTTTTCCGACTAAAGATAAATTGCGCCTTGACGTTAGCCGTCAAACATAGGTGGCGCTCTTCAGTTTCCATAAACAATAATTCCTTTTTAATTTTCTTTCTTTATTGAACGTCAGCTGTCAGACATACGGACATAGGCATCGTATAAATTAGTTCCGAGATCAATTTTTTTAAAAAAATTTTAATGTAAACGCCTGCCGACTGTTAAACATAGATGGCGCTTCTGAATTTAGAAAATAAACAGCTTTTTTTAAAAAAAAAACCCGATGTACCTAAGTATATATTTCAAATGGTCACATGTCGGTGTAGCTATTCAATTTTTTTTTTTAATTTCGCGTGAGACAACTGTTTGGTCGCTGCCAAAGGCAGACGGCGCTTCTCAATTAAAAAAATTAAACAATCTTTTTTGAAAAAAATCGACGTGTATCAAATAATGTCGATGAAGCTAATCATTTTTTTATTTCACCCGATATGCTTTGTTTTTGAGACAGTTTGTTTGTTAGCTGTCAAACGTCGATGGTGCTTCTCAGTTTAGAAAATTAAGAATTCTTATTTTATTGTCATTGTCGAAAGCTTAAGGAGTCGTCAACTTTTTATTTACATACTTCTTTATTGAATTAACGAAATAAATAACGACGAGGAACTTGAAGCGTTGGAGATTCTTAATTAAAAAAAAAATTGCCAAAGCGCATTTATTATTTAATACTCCGGGGGTGGAAGGAGAAGGAGGGGGTTAAAAATCTTAACCTCATGTGAAAGAGAAAAATTAAATCTTTTATTCGAAATTAAAAAAAGAAATGAAAAAAGACTTCCAGGATTGATTGTTTTTAAAGCTCTGTATAATCTCAAAAATAAAAATAAAACAAGAAAAGTTGACAGTCGAATAATGACAAGAAAAAAAAACAATCGAATTCAACTGTTTTTTTTGAGCTCTGAAAAATCTCAACTAAAAGGAAAAATAAGAAATATTGAGAAACGAATTCAACTCTTTACAGACAGAACGACGAAAAAAAAACAATCGAGTTCAATTGTTTTCATCTCATTTTGTGCTCAGAGAAGGTTTGAAAGGGGAAAATCAAAATCGAAATAAATCAGTTGTATTGTGAATGTTTAAAAAAAAATGAAAACTTGTTTCGGAATTTAAAAAAAAAAAACGGAAGGAGACTTCCAAGATCGATCGTTTTTAAAATTCTGCAGAATCTCAAAAGAAAAGAAGCAAACAATTGAATTCGATTGTCAACATGTGACAATCGAATTCAATTGTTTGCACACCGAAATAAAAGACGTAGACAATCGCCAGTCAACTGTTTTATGAATTTAAAAAAATGAAAACTCAGATTTCAGAATCTAAATGTTCCAATGCTTCAATCAAATTACTATTTGGCGGCTTGTATTATTTAAATAAGAAGAGGCAACTTTTTAATTACTTCTTTTTTTTCAATTAATTATTTTAAAAAAATTAAATTTCTCGTATATGTATTTATATTCAATTATTTTATTCCCGCGTGTTCTTTTGTGCAATATTTCTGAAAGACTAAGATTTACTGCTTTATCTTCTTCTATTAAACAAAAAACGAATGGAAACGAATTATTTGTTTATTTTAAGCGTGACGTGACAAAAATGTCTTAATTTTGAAACCATTAATAAAAAAAAAATTCAAACAAGACATTATTTGTAAAATGTTACATCCGTGACGCCGAAAGTTCTATTTTTGTTAAATATTTTTGTGATAGTCGCGCGCCATCTCTGAGCGGGCCGAAGATTCGAGAACTTTCCAGCCCGCGCCCTAGATGATGGTAGTTACGGCCTTGCGATTAACTATCTATAGGTAAATATACTTGAGCCTTGTGGGAAAATTGACGTAGTGAGTTACGAAGGAATTGTGTTATTTACGACGTTATCATATATCAAATAAAAGTTGTAATTTGAAAGTGTATTAAAATTAGGAATGACGGTTTTGTTCTTGCGCTACAGAATTGGTGGCAGCGGTGGGATATACCGATTTATTACTTGGAAAGAGAAGAGAAAGAGAAAAATTGCTAAAAATGACGCCTTCTTTCATTTAAACGTTGTTTACACGCGCATTAGATACGTACATGTCATCCGTCATTAGTTATCTAGGCAACTTCTTTGAAAACGAGTTCGTAAGCAAATTTAAGAAATTTTGGTGTCTCTGTAAAGAGAACGAAAATCTCTACCCGACGAATTAAAAAAGTTACTACATTGCCGTTTAAAAAAAAAAAAAATAGGCTGCGCAAATATTTCGATAACTAACACCGCAATTGTTTGCTTTTTATAGAAAATTCAAAAAAATCAGTATGAAAATTAGAGAAGCTTTGCCGATTCAACCGACTTTCTGTCTTTGAAAATAAAAGAGTTAGCAATGGTGAACGGTTCAATTGAACAACCTGTATATGAGAAGTTCGATGAATGTAAAGAAAACAACGCCAACTCCGAAGACGTAATTAAAATCCATCGAATGTCATAAATGAGCGATCAAACTCTGAATATCCGTACGTTTCTCTGTATCCAGTACCATGGTTTGAGTGAGAAAACATTAATTTTTTTTTGTCAATTAGCTGAGTTATTAAAAACTATTATTTGCAAACTTTTTTTTTGTTTGAAAATAGATTGCGTATATTAAAGAGAATTCTAGACTGGAGCACCTGTCAGTTGCGAGTGTACAAAAAGTGCCATCACAGAAATACTTTGATAAGTAATGTAATATTTTCTGATTTAGAAAATGTCTAATGGCGTTTCTTCAATACCTCTTCGTGTTGTCGAAATTTCCAGAGAAATAGACGTTCAATTACGTAGTTAACGACTACCGAATGCTAGTTTGGCTCCGCAGGACAGTAAAATTAAATTTCAGTTCCGAACTAATTACACTAAAGCTGAATTTTAGCGCAGATGCTCGCAATATCCAACTGATTAACATAGTAAAAGTTCGATGTCGTCCCTTCCGGATATATCGTCCCCTTTAACTCCGCACTTAATCTTCTTTTCCAGTGGAAAGACGTAACACGTGTTTTAACGAAGAGTTATTGTGATTTACATTTCTTTTGATGTTTCAGAATTTGCACGTAAATGCTGCTCATTTTGAGAAAGCCTTCGTAAGTAATTACATCATCATAGCTCATAACATGTTTCTTAAAGTATAAAACCAGAAGCACGGTGGAAGATATAGAGGTGCTCTGGCAATCGCTTCGATGCCGGCACACGAACGCCAGGAGTCAATGTTCGAGTGAGATAGGTAATAGTTTAGGCGGGGATCATTTCGAGTAACACGTTTGCCGACTGATGAAAGACATCAAAGTTTTAAATAAAACTGTATTAAGCTCGAGACTGCTGCAAATTTATCTGAAAAGCGTAAGAAATAATTTGGTGACGCGCTTGTACTCCTTTGCTTTTCTTTCCTTTATACTGTTACGGTAATAATTGAAGTAACATGAAATTAGGGACATAGCTTAATATAACAACAGATTTATTATTAAATAATTACAATCACTACAAGTTACTTACATTGTGGTTTTTTGGGGCACTAACAGACAACTAGACTACATGACACTCTGAAGAGATTTGTTCTAATTCTCCTCTAGCTTTGGCTTTGTGGCCTTTTTGTAGGGGTTTCGTTTCCGGGGTGTGACGTCAATTGTTGCCTTGACATTTGTGTATGCGATTCCGCGCTAGATCTGTGCCTGCAGATGAGTCATTAGATTTTGTGCACGGCCCGCAGTAAGAGTGCAGGTAGCTTCTGCATCGCGGGTGAGTCATACTTTACATAATTGCGACGGAGTCATTCTTATGTTTATGTTACGCTTGACTTATTCTCAGCTGTACACCTTTGCTGGTTCTCTTATCCTAGTTACAATACCGTTCTCTTTCTCGCATTGCTCGGACTCGAAGTGGCGATCTCAGCTTCGTCTGAATACCTTCTTATCTTCTACCGTGGCCAGAAGTAATGAAAAGTGACGAGTTAAGTAACAAAATAAAATTACACACAATGAAAAATAAAAAGAGTAGAATTTGCTTTCATATTTTAAAATACGAGTTAGTGAAACCTACAAAGGACAAGAAAGAAAAAACACACGTACAAAGGCTTTATTTTTTTCCCATCAGCTTCCGTGCGGTGAAATATCGTCCTGGACGTAAAACAGTACACATTTTTGCCCCCTCGTAATAAACGAGAGAGTTCGCGAGATGAAAATGTTTTATTATACCTCGGAGGATTAATGACGGCCGTATATTATACGTTCAGAATCAACAGTGTTTGGAAGGAAACCGGAGCGACACTACTTCTTTCCGTCACCGAAATGTACTCCTTCCGTCTCGGAGCCCCATAAAGCGTTTTATCCTTTTGTGCGGCGCGGTAATGCTACGATTTTTTATAAACGAAAGCCCCTTTAATCTCGGCCAGACGTTTTAACCCCGAGAAAAAAGAAACTTTGGATGCGGTGGCGATACGTTTTCAGAATTTTAAACGTTCACAACTTGAAAATGTTACGTACGGTGTTGTTTGTAAAACGTTTGTCTGGGGGAGGGGGGCAGTTTATGCAAATCAGAGGAGCATGCGACACGGAAAATGAATTTTCATCGTCCATTCTTTCGCGGGCGCACCAGACGTTTCACTGTCTTAATTGCGTTAGAACTTCGCCGGCGACAGCTGAAGCAAGCTGGTGTACTTAATTTTATACACAAGCCAACTTGCTAATTAGTTATCGTCGTCGTCGGTGGAGTTTGTACACTTGCCTTCAAACTCGAGACCTGTCAAGTAATTAATAGTTTAAAGTCTTTTGTCCTCGTATGTTGCAGGTACTCTCTACAGGCCTATTCGATTAAAACTTTCATCCATACAGACGTTTCTGTTTCAGCTTTGAAAAGACATTAATGAATAGTAAACAAATTTTCCAGGAATTAAAAAATGATGATGATTACATTTTTCTATAAAAATTTGACGATGCAAACAGAAATGAAACGTTTCGAAAGTGTTACAGTTTATTTTCCGTCTGTGTGCCAAACACACCCTGTATAGTGCATATTTCAACGTTCCGGTCTATTTTTAGCACGCTTCGTTTTGTTTCTCACATTAGGCGTAGGAATGTACAATTCCTCGCCTGCGTAATTCTCCCAAAACTTTCGTTCTAACATATTTTCGTTAAAAGCTTCCGATCAAACGAACAAGCTCATTTTATAAAATTAGCCCATCCTTGCTTAGGGTCGGAATTGCGTTTACGCGGTGAGTATTTGTCCAATTTAAAAGGGGTCCTACTTTACAACGCGTATGTCTGAAACCTTTGCCCTTTACGTTGATTGGTTTCCGCTGATGTCACGAAAATCAGCTATTGGTAAACTTGAATGTGTCTCTCTCGTTTGATATTCTATTATTTTCTGCCGATCGAGAGGTACGCCATCGTTTCATTAGTTTTCTGTTTGTTCCATGGACCGCACGTCTTCTTCGCGGAAAATTTTGAGTTGTGTTTCCACTTCACCAAGGGGGTGAAGTGAATTTGTACGGCTGTGTGCCGAATTTGACTGGTTCATTTGGGGGACGAAAAAGCCGCGTTCTTTTGCGGTTTGTTCCAGCCTAGCCGACGAAACTAGGTAAGTTTTACGTGCTGTTTCTCTCGATTTGGCTCTTAGGTTCGCTTTTCCCTTTTTCTCGTTTATAGGCTTTAGCGTCAGCTGCTTTAGCGCCAACTGCTTTAACGTCAGCCGTTTTAAGGTGGATTTACATTATAACACAACGACACGACACGTAGCGTAACAGACACGACACGAAAAATACGCAATGTGTACATTATCAGACACACATCAGACAGTCAGTGTAGTGGCACGTACAGTGATGTTTCGAAGTTTTGGAAGGAAAGATTTGGCGTTAATTGCCATGTTACTCGATGAAGATGAAGCAAAGAAGAAAAGAAGACGACGTATATGGGTTCATAGCATTCTAAAAACAAGGAAAGAAGAAGGAGAGTTTCATAGATTATATAGACAGTTGGTGGATGACGAAACAAAATTTTACCGATATTTTAGAATGTCTACCTCTCAATTTAATTATCTCTTAACAAACATTGAATATGATATAAGGAAACAAAACACCACATTTCGAGAAGCCATATCCCCAAAAGAAAAACTTGCTGTGTGCTTAAGGTAAGTTTTATTAAAAGTTACAAGTAAGTATCACAAAATCTTTTAACCGGACACTAAATCTCGCACTATATACTTAACGTTTCACCGTCGTTCGACAGCTTCGTCAGAAGTGAAAAATATAACACGTTGTCAAAATAAACCTTTTATTTTGACAACGTGTTATATTTTTCATTTCTGACGAAGCTGTCGGTGAAACGTTAAGTGTATAGTGCGAGATTTAGTGTCCGATTAAAAGATTTTGTGATACAAATTTCATCGGAACCAACTTTAAATAAAGTTACAAGTAAGGTTAAGGTAAGTTAAGTTAAGATATAGTACATGTAGGTATTATTATAATTGCTAACACGAATGTAGACCTTCACACTAAAGTTGACTGCCACCTGGGTCCTCGGAAGAATATTGTCCAAAATATGTGGCACAAGATGATGAGGATGACTGCTGACCTGGCGAGAATGGTTGATGATGTGGTGCGGGGGATATATTATAGTTGCCGGGGTAATTAAATTGAGTAGATTGGCTAAAAGCTGGAGGCTGAACCGGTTGTCCAATAAGGGTGGTCTGCTTGGCTTGAATTTCTTGCAATTCACACGCGGAAACAAGTGAAAAATTTTTAGATTTAATAACATTTTGATTTATGGCACCAAATGTTTTAACGGTTTTGGCAATGCTTAGGAAGAAGTCGTCTGTAGCATCGTTTGGTTTTTGACTTTTTTCTTCTTCCTTTTCTTTCAAAATATATTTCATAAGTTCTGCAGATGCAGTTGGGGCTACAGTTCCTTTACCGGTGGGTTTCTGCTGATTAGACTTAAAACAAGTGCTACTCTTTGATATGGTTCGTGGTTTCCTGTCTCTCAGAATTTGAAGATGTGGCCTCACTTTGATCTGCCTTATCTTGTTGATGTGTATCCAAGCTATCTTCTGTGTCACCTTCCAAAACGATATTGGTCACTGTTGGCCTGTCTTGGAAAAACGGAACCAAAAATGACATTTCTTCTTCGTAAATCCATTTTCTAATTTTCGTGGCAGCCTGTCCGCTTTTCGTGTCTTTTTTCTTCTTAAGAGACCTCCTGTAGGAATCTCGTAAATTTATCCATTTCTTTTTGCAGTTGTCCCCTGTACAATACAATGGACATTAAAATTTTGTTAAAACATTATGACCGTTTGCAGCGGTCCTGATTAAGCATTAACTACCAGTTAACTAAAATTTCGTATCTTTACAGATTCTTAGCCACCGGGGATGCTTACACAACCATAGCCTCTAGTTACCGTCTTGGAGATAGCACCGTACAGAAAATAGTAGTAGAAGTATGTCAGGCGATAAATAACAAAATGCAAGAAGAAGCAATGCCAATGCCTACAGAGAATGATTGGAAAAGAATTGCATGTGAATTTTGGAACACTTGGAACTTTCCAAACTGTTTAGGGGCACTGGATGGCAAACACGTCGTCATCGAAGCCCCACATAATAGTGGCTCTGAATACTTTAATTATAAGAAGACATTCTCGGTTGTATTAATGGCTTTAGTTGATGCACAATATAAATTCATTGCAGTAGATATCGGATCTCGTGGCAGAAACAGTGATGGCGGTATTCTTGCCAATTCAAAAATGGGAAAAGCGCTGGAGAAACGACAGTTAAATGTTCCTGATGATAGACCCCTTCCGGGAACGAATGATGTAATGCCTTACGTCATTGTGGGAGATGAGGCTTTCCCTTTAAAAACGTATTTATTAAGACCATATCCAGGATCCCAGATAAATGGAGATGTGGACAAACAAGTTTACAATTATAGACATTCGCGTGCTAGAAGGGTGTCTGAAAATGCCTTTGGCATACTGACCCAAAAATTTCGACTCTACAACAGAAGACTAAAATTAGACCCAAAAAATGCTGATATAATAATTTTAACGACTTGCATTCTACACAATTTTATCAAAGATCAACCCGACCCACAACCTAACCTGGAGCAACACAATTTAGTAAATATTAGAAGGCAAGGGGGAAGTGCAGAAGCTACGGCGTTTGACATCCGCGAAGCATTCAAAGCATTCTTCATGTCTGCAAATGGTCGTGTAGAGTGGCAAGAAAATGTTGTTTAATCATATATTTTGAAAATGGCGAACTGATTTTAAAATTGTGCAATTTGTTTCTGGTAACTAAATAAAAATATTTTAAGTTCGTTGTATCTTACCTGACTGACCCAAATCATCACCAATTTTTTTCCATAAATTGTCTTTATACGTGTTGTCACTATATTTAGCACTTGATAAATCATATAAATCCGGATACTTTTGCACGATTTCTATCAATTTTTCAGCGTCCATGGTGTTGTCGGTCGGATTCGCAAAATTCACTGTACTTCAACGACACGCACAGACACGAAAAACATTCCTGGTCAGATTCTCGTCTCGTCTTGTCTTAGCCGATACGTGTCGTTGCAGGATAGTGTGCAAGATATCATTGAATTACATTGAATAATGTTTCCGTGTCGTGTCTGTTACGCTACGTGTCGTGTCGTTGTCTTATAATGTAAATCATCCTTTAACGTTAGCTATTTTGGCGTTAGTTGTCGTTAGTTGTCGATTGTGCACGTGATTTTTCATATACTCACGCAGTGAACTCCATTTCGGAGGGATTCACCTGTCATTTTGCGTCAAACGATTAGAGCATGTAACTCGTCGAGCGCTTTCACCGGCGTTAGGCTAAGTAAAGGTTGTTTTGTCAGTTTAAATAAGTTTATGCGAAGTTCGGATCCGAAAATATAGGACTTTTCCTTTTTTTTACGATACTCATGTTGTATATTTGTTGATTATTTGTCTTTTAAGCTTATTGGTGTAATAAACTGTTCGTGCTTTGGACGTAACGTGTTTTTCTTAATTTTTACGCGATACCCTTTCAAAAAAAAAATTAAGTGGCGCCTATTTTTGCTTTGGCGTTCGCGATTTGGAACGAGAACCCCCCCGTCCCGCTGATGCTGCTGGCGACACCGGATTAATTCCGCTCCGGTGTTAAACTACTACCTATCTACACAGGTAGGTAGCAAAAGAAACGGCGGACCATCTGATAGGGGAAAAACTAATGTAATGGTTAGCTTATCGACACCTTTATTTGATGAAGACTTTCATCTACGCATTTTTTTTTACTTTTGAGAAAAGAGTAAAACAGTGAAGTATTTATTCTCTAGTAATAAAAAATGATGATTACATAAAGAATGCAATCGGTTATAAAATATTTCCGAAAAAATGCAGTGGACATTCTGATACGGGAAAAACTAACGTAATGATTAGCTTACTTCATTTGATTAAGACTCACGTCTACGCATTTTTTTTACTTTTGAAGAGATTGCTGCCTTGAAGAGTGAAACTCTCAACCTGTCAAACAACTGAGTGAAGTGGAGGGATTTCGAAATTTGCGCTGTGGTAATCAAAACTTTAAAGATCGTCGTTCTGTGCACATACAGGTCATCGGAAGGAGATTTTGAAGTGTTTTGTACAAAATTGCTTGAAGTGATTGAGTCCAAAAATGGACGTAATACTGACTGGCGATTTCAACGTGGATTTCACTGAAGACAGCAATCGCAGACGCAGATTGATGCACATGATGTCATCCTTTAATCTGACGCAGAAAATCTTTGCTGCTCCACGATCCAGCACAATGTCAAGTTCCTGTATTGACAATATATTCACCAGTATAAAGCAATCGCACGCCAAAGTCATCGAGATGAATATATATCTGACCATAAGGCCCTCCTGCTTACAGTTAAGGATACGGCATCAGTTTCAGCAATCTGGCTCTATAAAAGAGTTTTCTCTTACTCAAATTTGAACAATTTTATATCAGCTCTGGTTCGATATGAACATCCCAATGAAAAACTGTAAAGTCCATTCGCAGGAAATCCAAAAATTACATAAAAACGAGTAGTTCAATGAACTAAAGGAAATGAACTGAGTAAATCTACGATTATTAAAAATTCTACAAAAGATGACGAAATAAAAAAGAGATTTTCTGATTACAGAAAATGTTATAGGAAAAAAACTAAAAGATGCAAAACGTAAACATAATGAGCAGAAAATCGCTAACTCTGACAATAGAGCAAAGACTATATGGTCTCTTATAAAAAAAAGAAACATTTGAACCGAAGGATAAGGCAAACGAAGAATTGACAGCGGCTGAGTTCGAAGAAACCCCAATGCAAAAGGGTAGGCGAAGTTAATAAAATAAAAAGCACCAGCTGAGCACACTTGTTTTTATTTAAAAATGCTCAAAATTAAATCACGAATAAGAAAAACAAATTTACAAGTATCAAATGCGACCCAGAAGGGGTCCAATAAAACGAACACGAAATGTAAATAAGTAATTAACAAGTTAGATATCCGATCAACAGATCTGTTCATCGTTTACAATTAACATTTAAAGTGATTAAAGAAATGCACTCGTTTAATAAATAAGTATAACAATGCTGCGGTAACTCAACAGCGTAATTAAAAAATAATTAGAATAAATCCGACCTTATAATCAGGATCCGGCGTAACAGTCAGCTCGACACCTGTCAATAGTGAGAGAGCGCCTTCCAACGGAGGTAACTGCCGTCAATGACGTACTTCGACGCAGGTAATACGTCACCAAGTGGCGTAGCGTCGTCTGGCAGGTCTAGTCGGGTCCACTTTGTCAGGAGGGGGGAAGCCATGTTGCGAGGCTTAAATCGTTTCAAATCGCCAGTTCCGACCTTTTCTTGCACCCAAGGGATGACGATATTCTCAACCCAAGTAAAACAACTACCACTAAAAGCTAGAACTTGAAGCTAGAAGCCTAGTAGAAGAGAGAGACTTGCATTACTCACGGAGATCAATTTTTACAGAAGCAGGCCTTCGAAAAGCTGTTTAACGAGCTTGTAATTCACTCGGCGTGCTTTAATAGATGTCGCAGAAAATTCCGATTTAGGTTTAAACCCCAAATTCCATGAAAGAAACACAAAAAGATTTTATTTACCAACACAAATAAAAGGTCAGCACGCAACGAGTGCCATTGCAAGAATGACCGCGAGATGAGCCCGACGTTAGGGATGTTCAGAATCGAATCGATTTATAGTTGAATCGATACTTTGCAAGCGATACATCGAAAGAATCGAATCGAATCAATTTGATGTGAATCGATTCAAGAATCGAATCGGAGAAGTGTGGACATACGGCCAATTGAACCACTTGAACAGTAGGTATATACGTATTTCGTATTTGAGTGTGAGTGTAGAACAATGCCTCCTAAAACAAGTGAAGTGTGGAAGCATTTTATTACTGATAACAGCAAATCTGTTCGTTGTAAACACTGCAATACCATAAAATATGATGATGAATATGAAGTTTTAATTTCAAGAATAGAAATTTGTCATATATGTATTGAATCGAATCGATTCTACGTGTTTAAATTCAATCGATTCGTCTGAATCCACACAATCGATTCATTTAATTGTTTTGAGCATCCCTACTCGACGTACCCTTCCACTATCGCTACGACGTAAGTCGTTACGAATGAATTCAGATTTAGCCGGGCGACAGAGTGAGGGACTAACAACTCCTCTTGCAGTGTACCCGTCAAAACCACGCTCGTATATGACCGCGCTGTTCCATTTCAGTCTTGTTGCTACTTTCTTGGCGTACACTCCGTGTACTGATTGTGAATTTCATTAAACTGTGTTGTTTAAAGTGAAGATTGAACGGAGGGTTTTGAATTGTACGCTTCAAGCAACACATGCTTTCTTCCAGGCCTTTCCAAGCCTGACCTCTGGATACAAGTCAGATATGTTTCCTATCAGCAACTTTGTGCGCAGTTCAAGGTCGTAACACGTGTTTTTCGATCATTTATCTGGGACTTTCTTTTGTTCCGGACGTTTCATTGGGGCGTTTAACCGGGAGCTACTCGTCGTTCTTTTCGTGGAGTCGTGTTATAAATTTTGATGCCGACGTTGTGGACCGAACGCCGTCGCGCCGTCATCAATTTTAGTGTCCGTTACCACGGCTGTTTACTACTCTCCCCATTAGAGGGCGCTTATTTCTCGGAAAGCAAGTTGGCGTTCTTGAAACGTCTCTCCTGTGCGTTCGCTACTCGGACGGCTTTACGACTCTCGATCAGCTGTTGTGCTCTCACAGTTGGAAGTTGAAGGTCGGATTTTATTTTATAATATTATTTAATTTAGTATTTCTTGTGAACGAACAAACGGATCCGTATTTTGTGATTTGACTTTACTCGTCATTTGAGTTTTAGCAAGATTTTTGTTTAACCGAGTGGACATTTAATTCTTTCATTTGCTTTTATTCATTTCTTTGTTTTTAATTTCATTTTCTCTTTTGAAATACAAATAAAGGCATTATTATTATAATAATAAATAATAAAAGAGTTAAGCAACAAGCAAAGTCCCTCCGTAAGGAGATAGAATCCCTTAAATCTCTCCATCAAAATTCTTAGATTATCCCAAAAATGGTAGAATATCTCAAATTATAAAAATAATTTCACGATAATTTAATAATATTTTGCATTACAATAGGGGTAAGTGTAGGCTGGGGTAGTTAAAAATAAAACATATAGCTTTTAACTTTTATAATGGAATTGCCTTATTTATTTAATATTAAAAAATACTTATGTTTTGTAGAAACTTTGAAAAAAGAAATAAAAGTTTCCGAAAGCTCGGTTGAAGTTTAAAAGAGTTTCAACTGCACCTTATAAATTTGAAAGTGCAATTCGGTGGCTAGAAGAAAGATTGAACAATATACATAAATAAATACTGGGGTAATTGGAGACAAGTCATTCCATCTGCGTGTCTTTCGAGGCCTTCTTGAATTCGTTTATTCTGTATTCTTAAAAACTACTCTCCCGGAGCAGAAACGCATACAGAAGTTTGGAAAATAAGTGTGTTGTTAAGAAAAAAAAAACACACGATATAAATATGATAAACTATTAGAAAAGTAAGACAACCAACCAAAAGCCATGTGGATTTTGTGTTTGAATGTATAGATAAAAAATGTGAAAATAGTTTTGACTTCTTCACGTCATATGTCCAAGAGTTCGTATCCCGTAGTATTAAAAACAGTAATCGTGACTGTACAATTAATACCACATAACGAAAAAACTCCCAGAATGTTCGCGAAAAACAAACTCGGCTTATAAAGCACGCGACCGAGGATGAGAAGGGAATTCAGCGTTGGACAGTTCGGCGTTAAAGTTCGTGTTACATTTTCGCTCGGCTGTTAAAATAAATTACGTATAAGTTTGTAAATAAATTATTGTTTAAATTAGTGTTAATTAGTTTGCTTTTAAATAAATTAGTTATTAACTAATACATTATTATTGCCAGAAACCGTACATGCAACAAAACTTGTACAACAATTTTTTGAACTTCATCGTGAATGCACATACAAGTTTACACAGTACAAATTCTGTACAACACTTTTTTGAACACAACTGTACAATGTTCATAAGAATTTTTATCATAAATTTAAAGAGTAGAATAAGACCCTAAAGTTTGGCTAAGTCATTCAGTGACATCCTGTATATTATATACAGAGGTGTTGCTTTAAAATGGTTTCAATCGTACCTATCTGGAGGATCTCAGAAAGTCATCATTGATCAAGCAAGTAGCAAATAAGAGTCAACCTCAGTGGTGAAAGCTTAACGAACATAATATACACTGCTTCTGAAAGTATGCTTAGAGCTGAAACATGGTTTGATTCCATTGGGTTAATACTAAACAAGTCAAATCAAAAAATCAAATGTATTGCTTTCAAAATCAAAAAATCGGTAGAGCTGCAATATTTTAGCCTAAATAATGACATCTTCTGTTTCAGTGAATGCTAAACTATTTTTGTAATAAATTAAGTACAGTATGCTTTGGAATCTGAATAATAAGCAGGTACACCAGTCTAACAATCCTAAAAACATTTATTCTCTAAGTCAGTATGGGATAATATTCTGGGGAAGATGCTCCGATGTACAAAAAATATTTGTTCTCCAGAAAAAGGTACTTCATATTATGTGTAAATTATCAGCCAACAAATCCTGTAGAGGAACTTTTGATGAATTTAAGTCTCAAAATAAGCAGTTACAAAATATCTCATCTCTTATCAAAATATGAACATGGTATACGTTACATGTGTATGAAATACATTATCGAAAAATATTAGAACTATAAGCCAGGTGAAACATTTTAAGGCTGCAGTTTTCATTTACTTAATGAATCTAGAGCCTCACTCAAAGACTTTTCTCCATTAGTACTTTAGTGCCCCAGTATTGGCTTCCTTTTAATCGTTTTGCTGCACTTCTTCATTTCAATTTTTTCTATTATGTATTTGAATTATATGTATGTTTGTACTTTAATGTATTTGATATATTGATTATTTGTACTAATTTATCAATCCTACTTTTATATAATAATAATAATAATAATACACTCTTGACCATTTTGAAACATTGCAACTAGTTTTGAAATAAAAAAATGGTATTGTTTAATTTAGATTATTTGGATTATTTAAAAAAAGTCCTCAAAACACTGAATTAATTAAATTTCTGAAAAAAGTATTAAAAATATTGTCTTTGTAAATTCAGCTTACAAAAAAAAAAAAAAATTAAATCGGTAGAAACTTAATTTGCCCTCCCATTAACTTGCAGCCTTCGGGTCAATAGCAAAACTATATTTTTTAAATGAGATTTTATAGATCTGCTCTTCGTCATGGCGGTAATATCCATACTTACATACTTTTACTTTGCAAATAAACGTATATTTTTTTTTAAATAATTAAAAATTCGTTTATTGGCAAAGTAAAAGTGTAAGTATGCTATATTGCCGCAACTAGGAAGAGCAGATTTCGTCAAGAAAATATGTTATTGCTATTTAAAAAAATCATCGATGACGCTGCTTCATCAGTGCCATCTATGAAATTTTAATATGAAAATGTGGACAATCAGGAAATTTATCAATAATGAACATTTCAAAAAACCTGTATTCCAGACTTTTCAGACGCACTGTACAAAAAAAAACGAATAATGCAATCGGAAATTAAAATATTTTCGAAGAAATGCGTTATTAACGGTGGATCTTCTGATACGGGAAAGACCAACGTTACGGTTAGCTTAATGACGCTTCTTTCATTCTTTCATTTTCATGAAAACTCACATCTGTACAAACTTTTTTTTGTTTTGAAAAGAGATTGGTACCTCGTGTAGTAAACAGTATTCCTAACTTCCTAAACAAATTTAATCCTAAACAAATTTAATAGTATCATAACATTTCTTTCTCAAAGGACATCGGCTATTATTTTTGGATATTCTGGTGCGGGAAAGTCTAACGTTATGGTTAGTTTATTAACACATGCTAATTGGGCTACGTTTTAACATTATAACTTTGTGTTAGGGGAAAGTATGCATTTTTTTCATTCTTCTGCTATCAGCTATCAGTAATACCAAGGATAGGTTACTTTAAGATTGTGCTAATGAAATGACAACGGTGATGTATTGAAAGGATCCGAAGACTGTACGCTTAGTATATTAAAGATAACTAATAAAATTTTTGGCTCTAATCAAGATAAAGAACTTAATAATGAGGTTGTGAACAAAAAAATAAATAAACAAGAAAGAGGGCAGCTAAATTCAATTAGCAACAGAAGCTACGCCGGAATAAACTGACGCCACTTTACGTCGGCATTAACGTCGTCGTCTCGCTACGTGACTTACTTAAAAGTTGGGATCTTATTGTGCGTTAAAGACTTATATAACAGTGGAATTCGCGAGCAAGTGTAAATTTATTTAGGTTGACGCGGCCCAAGAGAAATTCTACCGACCAACCGAAACGGGGAGGTTTTGTTTTTAAAACGGCGAAGTATGTGATGTTATTATTTTTTTGTCACCTAATACGTGTTGACGTTACTTGAGAAATTTGATATAATAAGGTTAGTCTCGAAAGAAGATCATATTTTGAGAAGTATAATTTACGAGGAAGTAGTAAAGAGTGACAAAAATTATAAAGCCTGAAAATATGGAGATAAAAATTCGAATTGTTTGGCTCTGGTAGAATACGACCGAAATTAACGTACGCAATGCGAAACCTTTCGGTCCGATCGAATAACGTCGGCCATCAGATTTGAACGAAGGCAATTTACGAATTTGGAAACAAAAATAATTACTGGTGATTCCGTTACGCGACTCATTTCTTTTTCTCTCTTGAAACGGTCGCGAATTTGTATATAAAACAAATAGCATGTTCTTGATGTAATTGTAAATTTAAATCACAAACAAATGTACATTTATTAGAAATTGTAAGCGGGAGCAGAATTGCAAGGCCTGAAGGGGCGGTTACGGTCATTCAATAAGCATTTAACAAGTGTGGGCAGTCATAAATTCTTGTCGCAATTGAGCTATTCTCAATTTTTCTTGAACTGACTATCACATAAATCTGTCACACGGGTTTCTAATACGCGTCTGTTTTTCTTTAAAAGTTGCAATTCGACACGCATTAAGTTCGGTAAGATAATACGTCTATTGGAAAAATGATACGTTACACAGTCACCGGAAATATAAAAACGTCAGAGTGTTGTAATTTAGAGTTGTAGCTGGGTTGAAGGCCTACATGTGGAGCCCAGGGTGGTCCTTGTGAAAGTTCGAAAACACATTCCGAGAAACTGGGGGGCGTGTATTTTTCTGAATGCTGGACACAGTCCTATTGGCCAAAGGGTGTTTTGAATTTTGGTTTCTGATCGAAGGAAGGGGCATTAATTCTGTGCAGCTGAAAAATGAATATTAAAATTACAGACAGATAGCTACGAGCTTTTGAAACGATCAGTCGTATCCATTGGGCATAGGCAAATTGCTTTGAGTTACTTACTTGTTTCTTTGATTTATTTTCACAGTAGAGTATAAATCAATTAGTCCGGTACGTCTAAAATACCAGTGGTTTGAGAGGCAATTAAATAAAATTAAATAACACGGTCTCGTGACGGGTAAATTAATCGCGTAGTGTATTTAAAACTTGGTGCAGTGCGTGGATTGGGTTCTTATTTCGCGGCGCGGATTTAGGTAATTTGCTTTAATTTGTATCCTTATTCGTTACATATTTGGTGGTATTAAATGATTAAAATTCCATAATCTATACATTTCAGTACTTGCTTGTCTTGTGAAATTTATTCTTAGTTTTAATTTGCATTCGAACCAAAGTTAAAAGTAAATAAGTTGCATCCACACTAGTGGAGTTGATTGACCATTGTTATATAAATTATTAAACTAGTTTGTTTGGCGTTTCTGTAATTTAAATCGACCAGAGGCAGTCAACCGACGCTTTCAATTTATAGTGCAATTCATATACAGTGTACTTTTGTAAAATTAGTTAATTCCCTTTTGCGATATTCTCTAGCAAGTTGGAAACACTCAAACAAAGTGTTTTCCGATTTGCGCAGTAAAATCGATCGGTTTATACCACTGGTCTAAGGCAAGTTTAGATCTGCCGCTAAAACCAAGTGTGACCAGCACAAATTAATTCCCAAAATCAAGGCCAATCAGTTGCGTTACTAGTGCAGTAAAATTAAGAGGCCAAACAATTCTGAATCACATAGTCATAGCCATCTTCTCAACCGAGTTTCCATCACCCCCTGTGTGTGGACCAAAGTGTAGTCTTTGTCGGGAGATCTGCGGGTTAATTAGAATTAATTCGCTGTGAGACCGAAAGATCATAACTACCCATAGTAGAGCATCAAATAAAACGGTCAATTGTCATTGCGTAAATGATAAATACTCGTCGAAAACAACGCAATCAGAGGTTAACAAATAAAGCGGGAGTCACTGAACCCCCACCTCAGGGCGATAGGAGCGGTCGAGCAATCTCCCCCCTTCGCAGCGTTATTAGGTTAGCAATAAATCGAGCCACGCGCCTCCGCAGGAGGGCTTCCCCTGAAAAACTAGCGATTACTATTGATCCTCTCGCAGATTGATCGCCTGGGCGGCATTTTGTATCACATACTTCCCCCAGTATCTGATTAATTAATTAATTACGTTCATTAAGGAAGTACACTGTAGGCACACAGCCACACTGTGCACTGGTTGATATATAGAGCGTGTCTTCGAGTACTATTGAAGTGCTAAACACGAGTACCAAGACAATTATAATTTTGAAAACAAATTAATTGTTCATTTAGATTGAATAACAAGTCCACAAGTATTGTTTGGGACAAGCATAAAACCACCAGCTGTGTAATTGAAAACGGTTAGTTCGTCACGATATTCGAACGAGAAAGCCGTTAAACGAATTCTACTGTATTTCCTACAAAATCGTAATTTTTTCTTGTGTGTTTCCTTGTATTGGAATTTTAAAAAACGACAAGGTTTTTACGCTCATCTGTTTCTAGACTGCAGGGCGGCTAGAAATCGGAGTTTTTCCCTTGTTTTGCAATAAATAATTAATTAAATTTAAGTCCGCATTTTATTTATACGTATCCAATTCCCGCTATCTCATAGTTATTATCGTCTCACCAGGATTAGAACCAGGGAACCGGCATAAGTAGAATCCGTCACTAATTAGCGATCACGAGCCATTAATTATTGAAAGCTGTTTGGAAATATCAACCCCGGGTTACCTCAGGTAACTTCCTAGAAGGGCCGCCGCAGGGCGTAGTGTTATTGTAGGTCAGTAGTGCATCCGTAGTTGCAGGTAGAGAGACATCTAGCCGTATGACAATAGGCAGTAAAATCCGGCCCTTTCTTGGAAATTCTGACCGAGTTACCCTAGGGTAAATACACATTAAATTCTTGCAGACGGCCAATACTCCAGTTGCCAGTCAATTAATTTGCTAATAAATTAAATTTGTTTATTTGTTTGGATTTATTTATTACTTATTTAGTTGTCCGTAAAAAGTCAACAAACAGGCTAGCACATCGGCGTGTTACACTCTGCATTAAAATCAAGATAAAAAAGTACACAAAAAAATTAATAAATAATAATAATAATAATAATAATATAATAATATTATAAATAATATATAAATGGATTTTTCATCGATTTGTAAATCGCCTATTTTAAGTCATATTAAGCCGGACTCAGACGACTGGTGTACTTGGCCAATATACCAATATTGGTATACTTGGTAAATGTACCAGCGGATAAAGGCCATTTTACGCAAAGGCGCTCACACGATGTGTACAATTTTTTTAAAAATACGTCAGCGAATTTATACAATGTTGGCTGAATAGATAGAAGAGTGCTGACCATCATGGATAGCGGTCATTCTGAAAATGTCGTCGCTTGTGCAGCTTTTTTAGTAGTAATTTGTGGATATTATTTAAAAGTAAAAAATCAAGAAATTCAAGTACCACTTCATTAGACACTCCGTTTAATTTTTTTATAATTACTAATAAACACTGTACCTTTTCTATCCGCGTATCAATACAGAATGAATAGTAGTTGCAAAGCAATACACAATTATATTACCAACTCGTGTGAGCGCAACCACAAGTATGAACTTGTCAAGTCGACCAATAATTGTGATTCCTTTGACTTGTGCCATTTTTACCGACAGACGATGGGAAATTGACCAGTACTCACCTGTGACAAATAATTGTCCAAGTAAACCACTCACACGGCATGGCAAGTACACATCATTAACAAACGAATCGACGCTTTAAAAGCCTTGCATATGTATTCGAGTAGCAGTTTCCGATTAGACTCGGCGGCGCTTTCGCTTTGACGACGAGGACGATTCAATATAAACAGATCTAGGGGATTATCTAGAAAATCAGACGAGATTTCAGCTTGATTAATTAAAACGAACCGCCTTTTTGTAATTTACGATTTTTTATGTTAGTTCATAGTCGTTTGACCATAAATTCAAGCTGCACATATAGGGCGAATGACAATTCTTCCGACGGAAAAAAAAACGATGTCACAGATTATGGGAAAAATGTTTAAAAAATTCTTCTGAACGGTTTATAATTAATTAAAAAATTACCCCAAAATTAAGCTGCAGCATGGCGTACGAAATACGACGCCACGTTTTATAAACGCAGCAGTATAATAGGATTATAAAGTTTTTTTATTGACTACTCGCTAATGTTATCTATCTAGTTTCTTTTTTTGTAAACCAAAAGAAAAAAAAAAGGGAAAATAAGCAATATCACCCGTACGACTTTAACTATGTATTACTCGCCGAACATATAAATTCACAAGACGGACACACGCGCCCGAATAAACATCAAAGCCGCGCTGAGCTCCACAAACACGAGGGGCGCGAAAGAAACCCCGTCCATAAAAGCGAAACCCTTATAAAACGAAGACGGGAGGTGAAAACAATATGGTATGTAAATTTGGAAGCGCCAGGAATTATTTCTCTATTCCAGTATCTCGGATATTACACACTTACGTACAATACACAGTCGTACCTTATTACTCCGAGCGCGCGCGAGGTATTCACATAAATAATAAACTGAAGCTTTTCATATGAAGGTTCTTTTATTGAAGTTTCTCTGCGATGCGTCTATTAAAGGTGTACGTATTTATTTTTATTTGTGATGAAATAAATGAACACGTGCGACTCCGATTTCATGTTTTATTCGAGCAACTTAACAAATATTGTTTGAACTTACTGACGCAATCATTTTAAAGATACTGCAAGTTCATTTTTTTATTATATGCCGATCGTATACAACGAAAGTTACAAGAAGATAGGTAAGTAAAAGTTTTTTGATGATATCGATCGATCGATTAGCTTCAGATGATGTGATGAAATATTTAATAAAGAGTAACGTTGGAAGCGAATTATAATTTGTGTGAATTTGGTGTAGTCTGTAACTTTCATGTAAGTGTATTTGTGTGTGTGTTGTCATACGTGTTTGCAATGGGTGATTTTAGGTTTCCCAAATACGCAGACCTGCATATTCTGTAGGAAGAATGTCGAGGAAAGGCGCGATTAGCAGCACGTCTCTATGCGGAAAGGTTTCCTGATCATCAACGAAATCCGTATTATCTACCGTTTATCAGAATGTCTCAAAATGCACATTCTTTCAATGTTGTCACCTTAACACGTCTTTCGGTCAAGGGCAGAATTAAAAGCCGCTCACGAGAGATAATTAATGCCTTCTTGCAGTTGTGTGACGTTCATAAAACAATTTAAATCGCTCGTCTTGTTTCACGGCGGCAGAAATTTAAATTGCTGCAGTATTTCTAAAAACATCGACTCAAAATAATGCTCAGATTAGAAAATTGTATTAAGATAGTTTGTTCTAAATAATGTCAGAAAAGTGTCCCATAAGTTTGGTGCATCATCATAGAAACACCCTGCATTAACAAAACGAACTGTAATTCCATCATCCTATGTATTTTGATTCTTATTGTCTTTTGTAACTCGTTTTCTTTTTGGTTGAAAAATCTACTGGTTTAGTCCCAACCGTACATCATTTATTACTTTTCCTATTTTCATTTTGTTTTCGTACATAAACTATTTTTTCTTGCCTATTAATAACGAGCGATTATCGAGTTGTTTATTCTCATCGAGTGTTACAGCCTTACTACTATTAATACGTAAGCTATCGCATGAGTGCTTTCTTGAGACACTACGAAAGTTGTATCTCGCTGATGAGTATAAATGAAGCTCGAAACAGCTTTCTTCAATTGCTTGCCGGTAGCCTCGCGAATTTCATAATGATTGCGGCAAATAAGATTTTAATATTCTCTAGCCAAATTTACTTTATATGAAGTACATTATAACACTCAGTATATGCGATTTTAGTTTCAGTCAGGGGATATATTTTTCTTGGTAACGCTCCGATAACTCTCTGCGTATTCTTCCAGGCTTGTTTTCAACTGTTATCTTCCATTTTTTGTTATTCTTTCTTATTTAAGTAGAAACTGCCACAGAAATATAAATTAAACAAAAAATCCTGGTTTTCACTTATATTTTTAAGCGCCTTGGTGGAAAACTAGTAGTTCTAAAAGCAAAATATCATTTCCTCCACGGTCGACTTATTATACAGGGTGAGGGCCATATTATATTTTTTGATAAACAGTTCTTATTTTATTTTGTAACGTTCACTTTCTTCGCTGACCGTTACATTATATTTTTTTGTATTTTCTCGTTAATTTGTTGTTGAAATTCAACAATTTATCTCGTAATTATAAATTTAAGGCCCCTATCTCTCAGGACCTGTGTTTTAATTTCAGATGCTAATGCGGACTTTGCAATTTTCTTTTTAAGTCACCTGTTTTTAGTTTCGGAAATTAATCTGTAGATGTCGCCAATGGTCACATTAATCAAGAAATTCGCGTAGTGTGTCTTAAGGTATTTCTGTCCCCTTCGAAATGATTTCGTTATACCTCTGTGCTGGTATCGCCATTGGAAACGCGTTTCATTCGTCTACAAATTTTTGTAGTTTATTGGAGCTGAACGGCTTCGAGATATTCCAGTTTGGCTGTTTATTACTTCGTCCTACTGTGTCGTTTCCGTCAGATCGCTCTTCAACTGCTTATCGTTTACATCCAAGCACGTGTTTCGTTAATGTTCTCGCTCAGAAAAACTAGCAGAAGACTATAAATACTTTGTATTTTTAGTTTGTTGATTAGGAATATATTTTCTAAGACTCCTTTTCTATTTACGTAGAGTTTTTCTTACCGGAAATTTCCTTACTACTTTCTCTGCGTTGTCGTCTGAAGATACTACAGGATAGGAATTCCTTTTTTTGCGTGGTTGTTACTGAATATATCAGAACTTCAGCGTTGTCGTCTGAAGATACTACAAGACAGGAGTTCCTTTATTTGCGTGGTTGTTACTGAATATATCAGAACTTCAGCGTTGTCGTTTAAATGGAATCCAGGTCTAGTTTTCGTCAGGATTGAGTAAGAAACCTAACCATTATTATTCGTATCGTTTCGTATCGATAAAATTATCAGTATCGTTTCATATCGACAAACTCATTAGTACCGCATCATACTGAATACACTGTCGTACCGACCATTAAAGTTTTTTTGATTGTGATTGGACAATATCTATAGTATTGTTACGGTAATAATTTAAGTAACATGAAATAAGGGTCGTAGCTCAGTATAACAAAACATTTATTAACAATTAATTACAACTACAAATACTTACACCTTATTTTGGTCACTTACAGATAATTCAGACTACATGACACTCTGACTAGATTTACTCTAATAATAATAATAATAATAATAATAATAAATCTTCTTTATTTGGCGAAGTTTAGCTATACAGCTATTCTTACACTTAACCAACGTAAAACAATGAAAATAATATAAATAAAATAACAAAATAAAATAAATAGAGATGATTAAATAAATACAAGAAATAGTTTTAAATAGAGTAAATTCAAGCATTCAATTGCTCATCCAAAAGATAGAATTTAAAACTGGATTTAAAACGATTCACTGACAAATCCCACCACTTACGTGGCAATCCATTTAAACGTTTTACGGCATTAAATACAAATGACCTATTGAAAAAGGCAGTAAAATGTCGGGGCATATGCAGGAGGTAAGATGATCGAACATTTGTGTTGTGTAAAGTATTTCTAAAGACAAACTTACTATACAGATAAGAAGGACTTTTAGTTAAAACTATTTTGTGCGCAAGGGTAAGAAAATGCAATATATGTCTCCTTTCCATGCACAACCATTTCAGTTGATTTAGTTTAGGGCTAATGTGTTCTCTTCTGTTGACATTGAGAATAAATCTGCAACAGCTGTTTTGTATTCTTTGTATGCGATTTTTATCAATCTTAAACAGACACGTACTGTATACTACATCACAATAGTTTAATATTGACAAAACAAGTGATTCACATAAGAGCTTATGAAGATTACAATTTAAGATATCTCTGGAAGCATAGAGCACTTTTAATTTATAATAACATTTTGAAATTTGACTGTTGATATATGATGTAAAACGCAATGAAGAGTCAAATGTGACTCCTAAATTTTTACATTGTGATTTAAATTGAATCTGACTATTGTTTATTTCAATTTTTAGTTCCGTGGATAAGGACATATATTTTTTAGGAGCAAATAACATTATATGTGATTTTTGAGGATTAATAATTATGTTCACACGAGATTTTCTCTAAGGTTTTCAAATCAAAATTGACTGAATCGCTTGCATCAGCTAAATTATTTGGTTTAAAGCTATAAAGCAATTGCGTATCGTCAGCATATAACTGAGTAGTACAGTGCTTAATAACTTTGGTGAAATCAGACGTATAAATAATGTATAACAGAGGACCAAGAATTGACCCCTGAGGTACACCGTGATGAAGAGAACTGGATAAAGATGAAACACTGTATAAAGTTACCTTTTGTCTACGGTTCAATAGATAATACTTAAAAAAATTACATGCACTCAAATCGAAACCAAAGAAACTTAGTTTTGCACATAATAGTTGGTGATCAATTCGGTCGAATGCTTTTGAATAGTCTAGTGTTAGTATCGTAACTTTTCCACCATCATAAGCAGTAACGATGTTATTTACAACATTTAACAAAGCAGTTACCGTATTATGTCCTTTCCTAAAACCCGACTGCTCTTCCGGAAGAATATTGTTACGTTCCACATACTCGGAAATTTGAAAGTGTGCAGCTCTTTCCAATATCTTTGACAGGGTAGGCAATATGCTAATGGGACGGAGATCAGCGTAGGTTTCAGGAATTTTAATTTTCGGTAAAGGGTGCACTACAGCTTCACTCCAACAATCAGGAAAGTAACCAGATAGCAAACAAGAATTAACAATATGAGTTATGTATGGTGATAAATAAGGAATACAAAAATTTAACATTTTAATTGAAATACCATCACATCCAACAGCATTTGATTTAATTCCTCGTATTATTTTTTCAATCTCACTTACATTTACAGGTGAGAAATGAAATGAACAATTAGGCTGAAATCTGTGATTAGAATAATAAATGATGGACGGATTATAGTCTTGTACTGAAGTATTTGAAGTTGAAGTAAAGTGATCATTAATTTTTGCAACATCAGCCAAATGTGGCGGTATTTCAGTTATGTTTTCGTTATTAATATTCATTCTGCGCAAAGTTTGTCAAGTTTGTTTCGAATCTTTCGTACGACTAATTAATTCAATGTAAGCGCGTTTTTAACGACGGATGGCTGCTAAAGTGAAATTACGAAGATACTTGTAACTAGCCAAATCATCCTGCGACTTAGTTATTTTAAATTTACTCATCGCGTTGTCTCTATCCTGCATCATGATTTTAATTACATCCGTAATCCAAGGTTTATGTGGTTTATTAATTGTAATCGTGCGCAATGGGCAATGCCGCTAGCGTTCGGTTTGTCGCGTATTTATAGGGGTTTTGTTTCCGGGGTATTGCGTAAATTGTTGCCCTGACATTTGTCTTTGGATTTGCACACGGCTCGACTTTTGCCTTCAGATCTG
Organism: Dorcus parallelipipedus; assembly: GCA_958336345.1. Taxonomy (NCBI): domain Eukaryota; kingdom Metazoa; phylum Arthropoda; class Insecta; order Coleoptera; family Lucanidae; genus Dorcus; species Dorcus parallelipipedus. The sequence continues at coordinate 35,557,561 of OY284483.1, read as the reverse complement.
CACGCTAATGAGTCATACACCTTGACATTTAGATTTGCACACGGGTATTACATAAATGCAAGTGAATCATACTTATGTTTATGTTTCGCAGCTGCATATTCGTTGGTGGTCTTCTCATCCTAGTTACAGTATATTGGGTCACTTTCGTATTAATTAACGAAATGGTAAGTTATTTTTAGTCTAAACCAATTATATTGTATAGTTTGAATAATTTTGACGATAATATTTGTCACCTTGTAGATGATTGTACATATGTTAATTATAGTTATTTGTCCATTTATCACTTACGTTACATTTTTACATGATTTCCAATTATATTATTTTTCATTTGCAAACATTCTTATTCATTTATTGATATGGTCAAAGAACCATATTTTTTAAAAATAAATTTTGTTACTTACCGTTCATTTTTCTTGTTCTACGCAAATTTTGGTTTAAAAAATATAGTTCGAAGAATTACCCTTCCGAATCCACCCCAGCCTCCGTCTAAACTGAGCTATGGCAACAAAACAGGTAAGAACCTACTTACAAAAAGTGTATGTCACAATTTAAAATTAAATCGACCGCAAGAAACCCAATAGCATTCCTTTTTTACATTTTTTTTAGTTGCTTGTGTTCTTGTTTGTCCATTTTAATCCATTTCAACTGTTGTTACTGTTAGTTTCAGTTTCAATAAAAACATCTTTTATTTTTTTACGTTTTTTAATAAACAGTTCTAAATATTTCTTTAAAATTAAATTAATTGCAAAAAACCTGAATCGTCGCTTTTATATATTTCCTTTATTTGCTTCTATTGGTGTTCCTGTTTGTCTACTTTATTCTTTTCGGTCGTTTCTATTATTATTTCATAAAAATATTTTTATTTCTCTGTTCCTTCTTTATTTTTGTTAGCCCTGACTTTTCCCGATCAACTTTCATTTTAATTTTCAGTGTTATTTTTTGTTTTACCGTCCATATAATATTTTGCCATTTTTCATTTTATTTCCTGAGTTTTCTTTTCAAAGCATTTCGCAGTCATACTGTTTAATTCATGATTACATTTACATGCAGGGGCGTCGGGCCCAGGAAAAATGTTACTCAAAATAAATGAATTATTTAAAAATTTATTCTTTATGTTTTTTTTATGGATGTTACTTTTCTTACAAAATTACATCAACGTTCTTCTGGCTTTTTTTGCGTGTAAGAGAAACTAGTTTTAATGAATGAATCCCAGCTCGGGAAATTTTATCCCATCACCCCCTCCTCTCTCTCGTCGACTGTTTAGTGTTACATTTATTTGCTTACAATATTTCCTTGGTTGTTTGTCATTTGTGTCTGTCTAATTCCTTTTAATTTAACTTTACTAATCTTTTATTTTTTTATTTTACTTAAAAAATCTCTGGGTCTTGAACATTTCTAATTTAAACATCGTTTGAAAGATATTCAAAATAGCTGCGAAATATCAATAATTAAATTCCACTTTCGCTAACTCTCAATTTACTTTTTAATTTTAATTTTCCACCGAAGTTTTATCTTATTTCCGAATATTTTCTTGACGTATTTTACCATTTTCATCGTGCCAATTGATTTTCATTTTGTATTAATTTGTTCATTTGTTGTTTGTTTGTTTGTTTTTTTAAATTTCATCCACTCCCGCGATTTGCTTTTCCTTTTCAAGTTTTCTTTTACCTTTTTTAACATTTATTTGCAATTACTTTTCATTTATTTATTTATTGTTATTCTTGATTTTTAAAAACTGCGTGATATGAGAGAAAAATCACATTATGCATAAATTATAGGATAGTGGTACTAAATGTGTTTTAACAGATTTGTTTAAGAAATAATTTAATTCAAGTGTTAGAAATAATAAATTAAAAATTAATTGTTTATTATAAATAAATTACAATTTAGATTTTTTAAGATGTAAATACGTAGGAATTAAGTTAGAATTGTAAATATTAGGATAACTAAAATAATAATATGTAAAGGAAACTGTAGGTTATAGTAAGAAGTTCGGAGAATAAGCGAATGAGGGTGCTGTGTTAGTGATGGCGTGAACCTACAACCCGTCACGCTATGATAACGCCGACGCGTATTTCCGAGGCATGCAATGGAACCGAAGCATCGTATATATAAACCATTGAGTAAATTTTGGAAAGGTTTTGTGAAAAACCTGACCTAAACTTCGTCTTGCAGAATAATAATTAATTTGTGAAAAATATTTAAAGTGTTGCAATAAAATGTTTTACGTTTTTCTTCTACGACATTTTTTTTTATTATACGCCCCCACACACACTGACATAATTTTAAATTTCATTTAATCTCGTGATTCTTTGTCCCCGCCAAATAAAATGATGATGACTTGCCTTTTCTTAATTTTGATTTTTAAAACCACATGACATGTGAGGAAAAAAATCAAGAGTTTGTAAATTGAAAGAAAAAAGAACCAACTAAAAAAATAATACTTTTTTTGTTCTGAAACAGAACACGCGACATTATATTCCTTTACTCTATAGCTGCAGGCGCACTTATTATTATAGTCTTATGCCATACAAAAAAAAAGAATATTTTTGATTCTATGGACGTTTGAAGGCCAATGCTTCGTCCTTTTTGCCCCACGAATACTAGGACTTTGTGTACACAAGAAATCATAAGAAAATATTAGAGACGTGAATATCTGTTTTTTGGGAATGAGAGGTAATCAATTTTTGTGTTTTATACGCAGATGAGTTTTCGACAATGATTCATACTTACATATTTCTCTTTCATTTTTGCAAATATAAAATATTACTCGTACTTGAAGTCTGCCGCTTTCTGTTTTAAAAATATACGTGGAGTGATGAATATTAACAATATACGTGGTATGGTAAGTAAGTTTCGGCGTATAGTTGTATTTATAGGAGCTAATTGTTAAAAACAATCAAATATTTTGTTTTTTGTTACACAATTAAATTATGATTTTTATAATTTTATAGTCAATAAATAATTTAGAATGGACGATCGAGTTAAAGGATTATTTGTTTATGTGTAGCAGTTAAGCAGCACAGTATCAACAACATATTGTTACGGTAATAATTTAAGTAACATGAAATAAGGGACGTAGCTTAATATAACAAAACATTTATTATCAACAATTTACAACTAATACTTACATATCATTAGGGGCGCTCACGGACAACTAGACTAGATGACACTCTGAAGAGATTTATTCTAATTATCTGCTAGCGTTGGCTTTGTTGCCTTTTTATAGGGGTTTCGTTTCCGGGGTGTGACGTCAATTGTTGCCTTGACATTTGTGCACACGACTCCGCGCTAGATCTGTGCCCGTAGATGAGTCATAAGATTTTGCGCACGGCCCGCGAATGAATAATCGCTGTGATATGTGCATTTCCTGCGATGCGGCTGAGTCATACTTTACATAATTACAAATGAGTCATTCTTATGTTTATGTTATCGTCTTGTGTTTATGTTACGCTCGACTGATTTTCAGCTGTACATCTTTGCTGGTTCTCTTATCCTAGTTACAATATTTCTGATTAATCTTTTTTGTGCATACAATCTACGAATTCGTTAACATCATCAATAGTTTGAAAGCGGCAACGTCGAATTTTAAACGAGAAAGAAAAATTCGTTTATTTACGGTACGTCTGCGAAAACATTTACGGCCGAATTAAATTAGTAATAACTTTCCCCAGCCCCTTTTGCAGCCACTCCGTCGTCAGCTCAGGTGGGGGCGTGCGGAAGGAGCGAATTGAAAACGCAAATTTATCTTCGGTTAATCCGAATCGCGGTTGGAAGGAGCAATTGGAAAACGATTTATTGCAAAATTATTTTTTTTTTGTCAACAATTCGATTTAGCGCTGAACTTATAGTCGTACTTGTTGCTGCTGTACTCCGATCACTTTTAATGAAAACAAAAATTAATTTTTTGTTCTTTAAGCAGGTCTGCCAACATTTCTAGTAAACTGTAAAGAATTGGCAGTTATTTTTCAAAAGGCATCGGATATCATCTTTGGATCTTCTGGTGCAGGAAAGTCTAACATCATGTTATGTTTTAACATTATAACTTTGTTTACCAATAATACGAGGTTCACAATATATCATTCAAATCGCCTCGCTGTATGATTGGTTCCAAAGTCTTTGCACTTTGTTAACACTGAACTTGTAGACATACTTGTAAACACGTTGCTGCTGTATTCAGATCACTTTTAATACAAAAAATAGTTTATTGTTCTTCAAACATGTCTGCGAGCATTTCCAGGCGTGTGTAGATTCCTTGCGCCTCAAGGACCAAATATAATTCGTTGTAAAATCAAAATTACTCCCGAAACTAAACTCGTCTTCCGGATTAACAATGCGAATTAGAGGAGCGTATAATTATCGCTCTCAATAACAATATTAATGCGACACCTAATTTCTTCCCCCGGGGTGCAAATTGTTCCTCGAACAACAACAACGCCGCATATACATCGGCGCTCCCCGAAACAATACGTACAATTTCAGCGCCGACTTTCCCAGAAGACCCGAATAAACTTGCGTGTTTATTCCCGGTTCAGTTTCATTTCGCCAATCAGCGCAAATTGTGGAAGGCTGGGACGTGCCGGGATTATTTAGGGCGAAGGCAGATTTCCGCCGTGGAAAAATTATTACGCAAACGAAGGGTGATTTTTTCAGACTTGGGTCGCCTAATTTTGCTCTTACTTTACGGTTGGTTTAATTAAATTTTTGGCTCTGTGTGTTTGGCAAAATTTAATTTGGATCTTCCACCTTAAAACTTATTTTATTCCAAAAGAGAAATTATTTGTTCAAATATTATTTATAACCAATGGGCGTATTTTTTCGAATTCGCTCCACCCAGCAAGTATATAATTGGCCAGAGAGTTGTGTTTTGTTTCTACCGACCAAACAGCGCCTTACAATTGGTTAGAAAAATACTTGAAAGTTTAATGGTGGCCAATGAGTTTTCACCTTTATGTAACCACGACTCTTTAATTGAGAAATGAAAATAAATAAAACAGACATACTTATGTAACTGCTCTTCGCTCCGCCCACCATTCACACCGATTGGTCAGTTGTGTTGTTTTCTTTGGATTTTTTATCCACATCATAGCATCGTACGATTGGTTAGTAAAATTATGACGTAAACGAAGGATGTTTTTTTTAAGACTCTTGAATTTGTTTCACTTGCCAACGTGAAGCGTAGGCACAGACCTTCCGGTTTGAGGGGCGAGGGGCTTAAGTTTTATAAATTCTGTTTCTAATTATAATCGACTCGAAACATACTTGAAAGTTTAACAATGGCCAATGTGTTTTCAGCTTTCGATAGCTTATTGAAATTCAGAGACGTGTTTACGTTCGTACTCACACTCTCCGACCATTTAATTCCTTTGCTCCGCCCAGCACACACATGATTGGTCGATCAGACAGTTGAATTGTTTCTCGAATCCTTTATCTACATCTTGGTGTCTTGCGGTTGCGGTTGGTTAGAAAATTGAAAGTTTCTTTCAAGTACATAATACAACGGTGGTTGTTTAATTTTTAAAAAATTTATTTCAGTGTTATTTAAAATCAAAAAGTTAATAGATGTGTACAAATTAATATTCATTTTCTCCGACACTGCTTTGCTCCTCCTAGCACGCGCGTGATTGGTCGGACAATTTTGTTTTAGTTTTTCGGGTCCTTTAATTACATCACGGCGCCTTGTGACTGGTTCGAAAATGGTGAGTTTCTTTCAAATATCACCGTGAAACATACTTGACGGTATGATCGGTGGCCAATGTTAAGAAAGTGTTCCATAGCTCAATGAAAGAATATTTCTATTATTATTCTATGATGAAATTACAGTTTCCTTCCGCTGCCCGTTATTACGTGTGATTGGTTGCTTTTTACGCATATACTTAGACCGAATTACATTTCGAAAATAAAATAATAATTGAGATTGACAGGTGACAGAGATTTAAGTGTCGAAATCAGGCTTTGAAAAGCAAAAGAATATGCTTGTATTTCACGTGGAATGCTTCTTTCAAATCACGGACTAGATTTTCGTTCGTTTCCCCTTACAAGTATACATACTTAAGGGAGCAGCCATAAAATAGCAACAGGTTAGAAATAAATCAACTGCACTCCAGCTCTAACGAAATACTAATCCAGTCTTGCTCGCCAGGCCAGGGTAAGTTAATACGAAAGTTACGGGCCACGTTTTTAGTTCTGGTGCAAGTCATCGGAGGGCGCTAGTTGCGAACTGACCTGGCTGACCTGCGCAGTTTGCAAACCATGTGCAAACTTTATGAAATATTAAACCGCCGCCACCACAGATAAACTATTCAATTATATTGACTATATTCACCCACGTTCTTTGGACATTGCTGCGTAGTTCGCGATTTACTTGTTTTCGCTTGTCTACAATCGATTACGATTGCTACAGTTTCTTAGTGTTTCCGATATTTTTGAAACCTATTTGGCTTTACTCTTTTACAACTTCTTTGTTTAGGTTTTACGGCTTTTCCATAATGGGCAGAAAGTGTATCGTGCCAGGATGTGGAAATACAGATCGTGGTAAGGAAATCATGCATAGTTTACCAGTAGAGCCGGAGGTAAGTTCGAAGTGTGGTGTAGTGCAAATCATGTTAATACATATTTATTTTTTATTTGTAGCGATATCATCAATGGTTACGAATCGTTCAACGGGAAGAACTTAAACTTGAAGATCGAAAGAAATATAGAATATGTGATGTTCATTTTTCTAATGAAATGAAAGTTCCTGTGTACCATAGCAAGACCAACTTGAAGAGATTAGCTGTACCAAATATACATACACCAAGTAAATATGTCCTATCACTTATTGTTAGTTCCACTGAAATCAAAAAAGAATAAGTAAGACACAAGTTTAATATATGGATGATGATCAAGTTTTATTTGTGTTAATTTAGATGTTAGATTAAAGCAGTCACAAATTAAGGCTGACGCCTTGCAATCCCAAAGTTTCTGAGGGGCTAAAGGGTGAAGGGAAGGAACAGTCAGTAGGCGTGTCGCTGATGAACCCCCACCAAAAATTTTTACGGATACAATTGCACGTTGAAGTTTTGCATTAAGCGTTGACTAACGAGTTAAGAATAACAGGAGAGCTACACTAACAGTAGTTTCTCGTCCAAATTGGTTACTCAATATGGTCGCTGTATGTCATAGGGCCAGTTGTATAAAACAAGTTAACCACTCGATCAAACTTAAACTTTCCTCCAATGATATTGCTTAACCACACAATTAACTTGATCGAGTGATTAACTTATTTTATACAATACATTCGAGAAATGTCAATTTTATTCCTGTGTTGTCACCTTCGCAAATAACACCTCTTACAGAGAGAAAAATATGTAGTGAAAAGTAACACAATTGTAGCTGAAATGAAGCCAGTAACAAATTGTATGAAATACACTAGCCTGCGAAAAAATATTTTTTTTTTGCGGATGAGATAAAATTGGGTGTTTTTGAATGATTTTAGCATTGTAAAGAAGAATCTGTTATTAGTTTTTTTCTACCACCTCAGGTTTAAAAAAAAAAATGAAATTATTGAAGGTGAAGGTCGGCTATATTGAACCCATTTGAAATGAACTCTTGGTTATAACGTACTATATTTCGAGCAATTAAAAAACCTATTAAATACATGCCTCGTATTTATTTACCGGTCATAGCAAACTTTGGATATAACAAACTTGTTCTGGTGCATTTTTTGGATTCGTTATAATATAACCAGATTTTACTGTATACAATTCTCCCCGGATCGAGTTGACAAGAGGAAAAACTTTTTTAATATCAATTTTACGTAAAAAAGTTATTCTTTACAAAAAGTTTTGCTTCTCAAGAAACATCAGAAACAATGGTTAAATTAAAATTTTTAACTATAGTCTGTCTATAAAATTCAAATTTCTTAGTTTCATATTGCACATCAAAGTAACGTTTTTACTATTGACTTTACGCAAAAAATGTATGTATGTATATGTACGTATGTATATTTACAAAAGATTCTACTGTTCGAGCACCTTCAGAAACCACACATAAATGTAAGTTTTTTGATTACATGTACATTCTGTATAAAAATATTCATTTTCTCGGCAAATCTCAGAAACCATACTCAAATTGGAGTCACGAAATACAGAGTGATTCGGCTAAATTCTAGTAGGGTTGGCCAAATGACCTTAGTAATTAGAGCCTAAGTTATAAGGAGTATTCCGCAAGCCGATACCTTGCCCATAAAAGGGGAAAAACAGTCAGTTTCTCGAAAATTATGTTTTAAAAACGTACTTTGAAATATTGTATTAAAAAAATGGGACGTGATGAAAAAATTATTACATTTTTTTCGAACCCAGGAACACCAAATCTACTACATAAACTTAGTTTTATGTGATCCGCCAAACCTTCGCAGGCTAGTGATATTATCACAATTGTAGTAAAATTACAAACAAGAATATTATCATGTTAAACAATTGTGTCAATATTTCATACAATTTGTTTCTGGCTTCATTTTAGCTACAATTGTGTTACTTTTCACTACATATGTTTCTCTGTAGGTATGTTCGACATTACGCTTAGGGCACGCTCTGAGCAGAAGTGTGACGGAGAGCGAATGAGTTTCAGTGTATGTAAGAATGAGACAAAAGAAGACCCCGAGCGCTCTGAGCGTGATGTCGAATGCACCCTGTGTAGAGCATCTTGGGCGTATAATCGTATCTCTCTCACTCACGATTTTTAATATATTTTGTGTCTCTCTCATTTGTTTCAAGAAGTCTTGTGTTTACATTATTTCTATGACGACGGGTGCATTTTTCACACTCTACTTACAAGTGGGATGTGAAAATTACGTCGTTTTTGAGATAAAAATTCTCTTTTACGCTTTTTCCCTGAAATTTTCAAGATTTGCCTTTTGACATATGTACATATTATACCTGCTGGCACTTACATACATACTTTTAAAGAGTTTATAAATAAACAGTATGCCTTAAATAAAGGAATGCGATCCGTCAAAGTATATCTTACGCATATGCCTGTTGAAACTATAACTTTTCGATTCGCTTATGGTCTCTATTACCAAATAATTACAATAAACAAATAAATCACGGCAGTTATTACTTCTTTCGCAGTAAAAGTAATATAATAATTAATTAGTTAATTAAGTAATACTCTTATTATAGCTCTTATTGAACTTGCTTTTATTTTATGACGGAAAGTCGTAGCTTGTTCGATCTACGTAAAAAGAATCGATTTTTGAATCGATCTCGAATCGAAATATAAAAATCGATTTAAAAAATCGAGTTATAAAAAAATCGATTTCATAAAAATCGATCGAATATAATTTTTATTTAAGAAACCAGAAATGGCATGTGAAGTATTATATCACTATTATACAAATAAAAACTATGAATAGGGGAAATTTTATATTAAAACAGCAATACATAATACTGAATAGTTACTTTTTAGAACACTGCATTAATTTGGTGCTAGCAGAATTTATTCTACTTAGGTTATCACGTCTAATGTCAAATCTATCGAGTGTCAAGAATAATCCTCAAAATACGCGATTGAGTTTCGGTCGCAGTCAGATTAACATTTTTTACGCGGTGTCAAAGCTGTAAAACGCTTTCAATTCCAAATTTAAAAATAGATTCGATTCTTGAAAAAAAAAATCGATTTACTAAGAAATCGGTTGCAAACAGAATCGATTTAAAAAATCGATTTTTATGTGAAAAAGATCGATCTTCCAAAAGATTGATTCTGAATCGAATATCTCTAGCTTAGTACGTATTTCGCAACCTTGAAGTTGTCAACAGCGTCAACTCCAACTGTCAAAGGCTTTGTTTACATCTTCGAGGTTTATGTAATAAAATAAATGTTTTAATTCATTATAATTGCCTTTTATTATCCATTTTGTAGAAAAGCCTAATTAAATGGATATAAAAAGTTAGGTTATGTTTTAGGGATGCACCAAAATTTAAAAAAATCGAATTTTCGAATCGAGTCCGAATCGATTTGACTCTGATACTTGTTAAAAAATATCGATATTAAAAAGATCGATTTAAAATATAATAATAATAATTTATTGGGCCACCTTGTAAAGTACAGATTTTATTTCATGACAAAAATAATACTTGAAAAAAAAATTGCGTATCGATATGTAGTTTAATGTCGATTCAAAAAATTGATATTTTAAAGGAAAATATCGATCTTCCAAAAGTATCGATTTAAATCGTGCATCCCTATTATGTTTATAATAATCGTACGGTTACGATGTGACTTCGCACTTCAGTATATTCTTTTTTTATGTATGTTTTACATTTAATTCTTTTAATTTTTAAAATGTACTATTTAGTGTCATTTATATCCTTCAATGCATACTCTATATTTGAGATTTAGCAGTATCGTAAACTGCTTTATTAGGTTTGTTTAAGTTGGTTTCTTGCATATAAAACAGTACCGTAATTATTTCAAAATTAACATCACTTTAAACATAGAACACTTTTAAACGCAACCACGATCTACTTTATCGGGTTATCTCTATTGAAACTAGTGCTCATCAACGCTTAGCACGTTATCACAACCCTCCTACCACTTTTCCAAATTTAAAATTCCCGCGAATATTTGATGGATCGCATTCCTTTATTTAGGTCTGCTTTAATAAATCAGGCACAAAATGTAAGGGGTTGGTCCTTGTCGTTATCACCAATCAGATATTTTGCTAGAAATGTGAGTTTCAGAGGACATCTATGTTTCGGTTTAAGAATCAAGTTAAATGAAAATCATAGCTTGCGAATAATACGTTTGTAGGAAATATTTTATAGTAGGTTTATGCTTAGGAATCCAAATCATCACAGGTATTTTCCTAGCTATACACTTTACTTTTTCTTTTAGGAAAAAACGTAAACCTTTTGTAAAAGGATTATATGACACGGGGCTGTCGTCATTATTTATGAAAAGGTCCAATTTATATAGAAAAAAAATATGGAATTTCTGTCAAATTTTGCTAAAAATATAAGTTTTAAAATTAAAATTATTAGCTTTTAAACTATTATTTTCAATATTTCAGCTGCAGACCCGTATAGAATATGATGTTTACTATACGTATAAAAAAATCTGAATTAATACAATGAATATTAATTCTGTTATATTGATTCTTTATTGAGTATGTTTTAGGCGTATATCGGGAAGGAAGTCGGGTGCCTTAACTTTAACTTTCGGTTGATTCCCATAGTAACAATTATGAAAACAATTTCTCTTATGAAAATATAAGCCGAAGGTTAAAATTAAGTTGTGATTATAAAACTGGATCTTAGTATTTAATGTAGTAGGGAACTTCTCGGTTTCTTGGATACTTCTTTCTCGACTTGAAAAATATTAGTGCAGATTAGGTGTTTAATGTAACAGGAATCTTATAGTGTTATTAATTGACTGCACTAGTCCGTACTCAGCGTATCTTCATTTCGTTTTATTATATGAGGTTAAAAGATGATGCAAATACACTGAGTGCAACCAGGGCAGATAAATCAAAAACACTGTATCTGTGGTGTATTTGTACTTGGTTAGTTACTTCTATCATCTTGTTTTATCTTAGATTTTTTTTTGGATAAATTAAGTTTGTCTTGATCGATGTTATATTTGTATTTGGTTTTCTCTTTATGAGGAGCATTTTTATTTGTTGTGATCCGACCGATTTCGGCTTCTGCAATTTCCAAGAGACAATAACATGTGTATCATTTGAAAGGTCTATGGGTGGAATGTATATAAGTAAATGGTAAATCAGAAATTGGTTTGGAATGAAATAAATAAAGTAGTTAAGATCAGTTCCATTTCTTTTTGGTTCCATTATCTACCTACTATCTAAGCAATCTTCTTTTACTTCACTGCTATTGTAAAATGCATTTTTTTTCATGCATTTTACCTAGTAGTGAAGTCTAAGGCCCAGTATTTCATTCAGAGTTTAACTTTAAGCTTTGTTTTATTTCTACAGAAACAATTGTTTTTACAATTATTATTATGGGAGTAAAACGAAGCTTAAAGTTAAACTCTGAATGAAATACTGGGCCAGAAGTGGTTGCTTATATATTGCGACCACCAAAAGAGAATTTTAAATCTCCCGCTTGTGATAACAGCGCCATCAAGCGATGTGCACCAGCGTAACAGAGAACGTGACTCGTTTAAAGAGTTGCCTATCTATAGTATATAGTTGATCTGTGTTGCTCGCAGCGAGAAATCTAAGCAGGTAGAGAAGTCACATGCCCCAAACCGACCAGTCATCGGATTTCTGGAAAAATCAATACGAACGAACCGATAATGATCCATGACGTCACAAGAACGGGGCACGGTTTCAACGACCATCTTACATGTAACGGAAAAATACACTGTAACAGCTTCGAGTAGTAAACAGTAAAGTATTCTTAACTTCCTATGCAAATTTAATAACGAATCTGAAATGAAACGTTTAAACGTCATAGCATTTCTTTTTCGAAAGGCATCGGATATCATCTTCATATCAAAGTCTATTAATAAAGTGAATAAACTGTACCCACCGAACAGTGTCGTAGTTAAGTATATAGTTCAGTTGTTGTCAACCTGTCAACGTGTACATCATCTCGTTTTGTTATCGTTTCTTATTCATTAATATAAATACAGTTTTATATTTCGGTGTTTATTGTTCACGACAATTCCGTACGTAACCACATCATCTATCACTATGGTTGATTTATTCAAACATTCTAATGGGCTATGTTTTAATATTATTAACTTTGTATTAAGGGAGAGTATGAATTATGTCGATTTCTGCTACTAATAATACCAGATTACTGATTGGTCCACAATATATTATTCACATCGCCGCGCTGTATGATCGGTTATAAAATCGTTGGCTTTCTGTTTATTCATATCCCTGCACTCTATCACTGGCTAAAAACTACACCATATGATCAGTTATGTAAAGTAAAGATCACGAAAAATTCAGTTTACTTCATAGGATGATGCATTTAATACGAAAAATTATTTTAGTACTTTTAAGAGTTTAGCAATTTGATTTATTTGGCTTCCAGCAACCTAGAGGTTGTAATTTCAACTCAACTGTGAGTCCGCCAAATTAGAGAAAATAAATTCAACGTGCCTCCCACACATTTCACTAAAGCGATGATTTATAAAGTCACAGACATGAACATCGATTTCACGACTAATAAATTAATTGCCGTTTCCGATTAGAAATATAATTAATTACCGTTAATTGTTAATTATTAAAAGTTGCCAGCGTTCACTATAATTCTTAATTATTCACGGGCCTTGAAGAAGTTTTGTATTTGTGACGGTATTAATAACGACAATTAGTAAGCAGCTGAAATGTCGTTGTACCTTTAAAGAAGAAGAAGAAATTCGGGACGTTATTGTAAGATTTATGAACGGAACGAATTTTATGATCACATTGCACAAGTTCAATATTTTGGACAACGCGATTTTTTTTTATTAACAAAGTACAAGCATAATTTCGACGATTAACTCTGGAATTATACACAATTGGTTTTAATTTTAAGTCACGTATTATTTAAATTATTTAGATGACGAAGGATTTTCTGAAACATCAAAGCAAAACTGAAGAGCTTCGTATCTATATAATTGTAAGTAAAAAGAATACAGCACTAAAATTTACATAAAAAATGAAAATGAAATTTGTGTTACATACAATGAGGTAAGAAGAAATGTAATTGGAAGAAGAAGAAGAAGAAAATGAAGGCGAAGAGAAACAGTAGAAATAAAAGATAAAGATGCAATGCAGTTTATGTTTCTGATCCACTTAAGTCAATGATTCATTTGCTCAATTTGATTGTAATTATTATTATGACTAATGATATACATGATTAAAAAAGGAAGCATATAAAATATTAAAAGATTTGTTGTCACCCGTTTTGCCATCACAGAAAACACCTTGATGAGTTAAAAGACGTCCTTAAGAAACACATGCCTCCACAAAAACTAGTAATTGCGGAAACTTATAAATTCTATGGTGTCAGCCAAGGGGAAATGTCCATTAGTGAATATACATATAATTAAATTAAAGGGCGCTGCATCAACATGTGAGTTTGGGCGGTTTTTAGAAAGGACATTGAGAGATAGATTTGTATGTGGTTTATCGAATGAAAATATTCAAAGAAAGCTGTTATCGGAGAAGGAATTGTCTTTCGAGCAACCATGTAATTTAGCGTTAGCTGTGGAAGCTGCTCGTGAAGAAAGTAAAGAATTATATCAGAGTGCAGTGAAAGGAATCTGGAAGCAAAAAGTAACAAAAGAGAGAAAGGACAAGACTCAGCAGGAGACAAGAAATAAGAATTTTCAGAGAGTAAATAACGAAAAGTGTGGCCGATGTGGAAAGCAGCATGGAAATGATTGCCCAGCTAAGGAGTACCGATGTTATAATTGTCAGAAGAAGGGTCATCTGGCAAGATTTTGTAAAACAAAAAAATACAAGCAGTGGAAGATGACATCGTAGAGAAAGATGTTGGGGAAGATTACATGTAGATTTCTTGAGAAATTTAGTAAATATTTTCTAATCATTGTAGACAGCAGTAGTGAATGGATTGAAGTATACGAAGTAAATAGTACAAAACCTGAAGAAACAATATTTACCTTAAGGAAGTGCTTCATAACGTTTGGCATTCCAGACGAAATAATCTCAGACAATGGACCACCATTTAATGGAGAAAGTTTTGTTTAGCCAACGGAATTAAAGTCATTTTAACACCACCGTTACACCCAAGATCAACTGGTACTGTAGAAAATATGTAAAATACGTAAAGCAGAGTCTATACAAACAATTGGATCTAGGAAAAGCTGCAAATTATTTTCTCTTAAAACACAGAATTGCACCAAATGTGGCAACGGGAATTAGTCCAGCAAAAATGATGTTGCGAAGAATAACAAAAAGCAAACTGAACTTATTAACTGTGAACCAATATAAAGGAAAAACAAGAACAAAATGGGAGAAAGAAATGGAAAAAAAGGAAGTTAGTAACAGAAGATTTATTGAAGGTCAGAAAGTCTTGGTATTTAGCAAGAGAAATGTTGAAAATCAATGGAAGAAAGGAAGAATATCAAAAGTAATGAGTAAGTGGACTTATTTGGTTAATGTAATTGATGAAGTGCGGTATGTACATGGAGATGATATGAAAGTAGATTTAAGGAGCCCTACCGTTGAACACTATTTCCCATTCCCTAAAGTCTACCCGCAATATCACCAGCAACTAACCGACCATCTGAAAAAATAGATCAGGAGAAACAAGAAGTCGAAAATAGTGTGGAAGCAAGGACCGAAGGGACTAATATGAGAACGACCACCGACAACATCCCTTCTCCTGCACAAAAAGAATCAAACACTCCTAACCCCTTAAGGCGTTCAAGAGGGATAATCAAAGCTCCAGAGCGTTTGAACCTGTAACGGGGAGAGATGTAGTACAGTTGGTATCTATCACATGACTTTGTGGTCTTAAGTTAATACTTAATAGTAATAATAATACCAGATTACTGATTGGTCCACAATATATTATTCACATCGCCGCGCTCTATGATCGGTTACAAAATCGTTGGCTTTCTGTTTATTCATATCCCTGCACTCTATCACTGGCTAAAAACTGCAAGTTTCATTAAGATGCTGACGTAATTGACAATTGACGTCATTTATTTTCGCCTCACCGAAAACGGTACAGGTGAATTTACTTTGATTTGCCGACAGAAACTCAAACCAATTTTTAATTAACATTTAAAGTTTGCGGCCCCCGCAAGAGACTCGCAAAACTAAACCGCCGGCCGCATTTTCACTTCTTCCTTTTATACCTCGGGCGCAAGAACTGTTAATGAAAAAGTTAGATGCAAAAGCGGTCGCCTTTAACTTTCAATTTAAGTTAGGAACTTTGATTTGAGGACCCCCTCCGCAGAAGCGATTTCAGCTCCTTCATTTTTGATTGCCTGGTCCATAGCGGTTCTATTTGAAAGTAACACATTTTATCTCTTGTAAAATGTCCTATTTAAGTCCTCCCCATTTCCCATTGCACAATTTGCATTAACTTAGATTGCACGAAACGCAAAACTATTTATTACGATAGAATACTTCAAAATTTGACAATTTATCGACGATTCTTAGAGTTTATTATTGTAAAGGGTGAACTCGCCAAAATCCGGACACTTAAAAAAGGCTATAAAACCGAATCCCCAAAGTTTTTGAGAAAAACAAATATCTATTTTTAAACTACTCAACAATACTAAAAATTATAGTACATTAAATTATTCCGAATTTGTAGCATATGCTGCTACTGAGCGAACTTTATGGCGCACTCGTCGCATAAGTTTTTGTACGATGGCTTTATCAACTTTTCGAGACGCCCAAAGCCACTTGTATCGGAACTGGTCGATGGTTGTGACCGTTGCGGCATTCTTCTTCAAGATTGTCTTTACAATAGACAATTGGCCTGAGTTCTGGGCTATTGGGTGGGTTATATTCTTTAGGAACATAATCTACTTCATTATCAAGGTACCATTGGATCGTTTCGTTCGAGTAATGACACGTTGCCAGATCTGGCCAAAATAATGGTTTACTGTCATGTTTATTAAGGAACGGTACAGGCGTTTTTGGAGACATTCTTTGCGGTACATCTCTGAGTTTATAGTTCCAGAGGTAATAAAGGGGGTGGTTTTCAAGCCACAGGTGCAGATGGTCTGCCAAACAAGAAATTTCTGTGAAAATTTTGCTTTTATCTTACGCTTGCAAGCTTCAGGAGCATCCTTGCGACTGCGGGCTGTATAAAAAACCTGACCAGCGATATAATTAAAGTTTTTGAAACAGTAGGTTTCATCGTCCATAACAATGCATTTGGATGTCGTTAATTTGTTTTCATAAAGCTTTCTACAGCGGGATTACAAGCAGAAGAATACAAGTAGTACAAAATACATGCTTAAGGCTAATTTTTGGTATTCGTAGAAGACAAAGAATAACACATAAATTGTTAGTTACGAACTGGCTAAATATGAAGGATAGGAGAACTCTGCATTCTGGTTGTCTGTTTCACAAAATTATACAGAATGGGTATCCAAAATATCTGTATAACAAAATATCATTTAGAACTGACGTGCATCATGTAAATATTAGGAATAAAGGGCTTTTGACGCCTCCACTGCATAGAACGACCATGTTCGAAAGATCCTACAGTTACAACATCGTGCTTATTTATAACTCTATACCCCAAAGTATAAAAGTTTTGTCAGTTAAAAAATTTCGTTCGCAATTTTTCAAAATACTTTTCAATAAATAGATTTCAGTCAAAGTTTAAAATTCTTCTCAGAACTGTTAAAGTTTAACAATAAATATTAGTGTCCTCTCAGAGGAATTAAATTTATTTGGAGGATGATTTATTCTAGAATACAAAATATTGTCATGCTTGTATGCGCTATGTATTACATTACTTTTTAATTATAAATTTGTTAGGTTGAGTGTAAGAGCAGAGAATTATTACATAATTCATCTGAACTCCGCCTTTTTTCAATGCTGCTTACTGTTTACTTTAAACTTGTAGAAGTGATTGAAAATAAAGTCATTATTATTATTATTATTTTGCTTTTAAATTTTGTTTTGCGTCTCTATCAGGTACTGTTTGGGCTGTAAAACTTTTTAATCCAGCTCTGGATTTAACTTTCTGCACATATGTCTGGGATTTTTTTACCTTGACCGCAACTTCACGGGATGAAATCTTTGGATTCTTTGTATATGCTTGAAGAACCTTTTTGACCAAGTTATGTTCAGTTTGACCATGTTCACCCCCACTTCCAGACTTTCTTTGTATAGTCAGGCGTTCTTTGAAATGTTTGATGACATTTGCAACCGTAGATTTGGGAATTTTTAAAGTAGCGATCTAACGAACACTCGCGTTTTTATTTTGCATATGTTCGTGCAAAATCAGTTTTCTTCTTTCCAATTCCAACGAAACCATTTTGACAACTAATGACACGGCGATAATAGTACTGACAGATTTTGTTTTTGTATATTCTGGCTATCTTGATGCTAAATAGCAGCTACCTTGATGCAAGAATTGCTAAGATATGCACTGTCAAAGGTGTCCGGATTTTGCCGAGTTCACCCTTTATATACGATTTGAAATTAATTACTGAATGTGTCTGTAAGTTTCCGTGGCTTTTGACGAAGTTAACCACTCCATCCATCGAAAACCGCTGATTGCTTTAGACAAGTCAATTTACTCGCGCAGGAAATGAATTATTGCGGTGGCCCGAGAGAAATATTGGTTTAACCCTTCGCCCGGCGACGGCAACTCTGCGAAAGTGTAAGTAAAATTCAACCCCCTTCCCCCCCGGGCCCATGACAGGGCTGAGATATTCCTTATTGTTCTGAGGCGGTGACGTTATTATGAACCCCCCAACTTTCGTAATCAAAGTTTCCTGACTACCAGTTTTAATTTCAATTTGCAATTCTGCTCGAGCGCGAAATTCATCGGAATTATGTATTACATCCAAATATATTTTTTTTTAATTTGCATAATTCGCGTTACCCTCGAGATCTTGAGACGTAAAGAAAATGTAATTCGCATTTAAATCATTAGGAATTCTAAAAATTAATGAATAAAATGGAGTAATAAAATCTAAAATCCAAAAGGAAATAAACGATTCGTAACAATATTTTATGTGGTATGTAAAAAATTTAAGTTGAAAACTTAATTGCCAATTTATTGTGGATGTAAAGCTGGGTACACATTGGCCGCACCGCACCGTTCGAGGTGCATGACGAACGCACCAATGCGCACCTTGGTGCGTTCGAGGTGCATGACGGGTGCATTAACTTTTATTTTCAACGAACCTGTTACAATACAGGTGCGGTGCGGCCACTGTATACCCAGCTTAACGTGTATACTTACGGATCGTTCCTGTAATTTACAATATGCGATTACATATGCAAAAAAAATATATATTGAATATTTGTAATTAAGGCACTTAATTCCAGTGGCGCGGAGTATCGGGTTTCCGGCCGAATGCTCGCCCGGTATCGGCCGGTAATTCCATTAATATTAATTTCCACAATTCCTCGCTTCCACGTAAATATCAAAGGTCGGCGTTAAATTAACGCGGGGAATCGCGAATTCAATTAAAACTATATACCGTCTTAAGCCCTCATTTAAATATTCACTAACAATTCATTCATGCAATTTACAGCGCAGTGCCTTTAGAGTTTCGGACGGGCACGATTCGAATCGTTAAATAAAATAATTAAAACTCGAATTTCTAATAGAAAGTGTTTGACGTGGAACGAAAAAATAAATGGGATTGTTCGGACGGACGCCGATGGTCACGTTTTTGGATAACTTACTTTAGAGCGGGATACGGATCGAGTTAATCCAATTCGGTAGCAATTCGGATCGGGTACAAATTGTTCCTGATTTGTCTCTCTAAAATACGGCTTGATTTCACTTTGCCAGTTCTCAGCGATTCAAATTTGCCAGAATATGTCATTTGCGCAACGTGGATAATACAATCGCGTACGAGTAAAATCGATACCCCTATGCTTTTATTGACGTTGCAGGCAAGGGTTACAATATTCTCTATTTATGGTGATTGGCAGTAATCAAAATTGTTTCAAATCATTATTATCGAGGTTAATCATGTTTACAATAGACACGTGTCGTAAATAAACCCATGTAACACACCAAATATAGAATATGTCTAAAACACTTTATATAATTATATAATAATTATATATTTTGTGATGATTTGTAATGGGCAAGAAGGTTCCTGCGGTTTTGACTTATAAACGACAACTTTAGTGAGCAACAGTTTAGGTCGCGACATCTCGCGGCAAACTTTATAAGATACTCATATTTTAAGCTCTCATCTTATGTAGTGATACAATGTTAGTAGTTTTATAGAAAATTTACTATGTAACAAGGGTCACAAGACCAATTTGGATAAATATTTGTTAATAAATGTTACATCTAAACATTCATTATACTTTTTTTAGATTATATTATAAATTTTAATGAGAAAAATGTATGTTATGGGCCTATGCCTACATGATAAGATGGAATTTAATAATTTGATAAACGTGTTTAGCAAGTCGCGACATTTTATTACAATTTAATGAAAACGTATAGTTAACGTATCACTTATATCCTAGGGTAACTAGTACCACTAAAATATGAATATTTTTGGCATTCTATATACCATTACCAAACATATCCCTCTGTCTAAACCGTCTAATGAATGAAATGTTGCTTGGGAAGGTTCGATATTCCAAGAAGATTTGGTAAGACCAAAACAAGGAGATCACAGATTAATTAATAGTCAATATTGAATATTATGGATAAGTTAGTGCAAACTGCAATTAATATGAAATAAATTAAAGTAAACAACACTAACAAATACAGGGTCACTGTTAATTATCCCGACAAAATGAAACCACGATTGGAGGCGATGTTCGAAAGTATGAGAAAAATGTTAAAAAATTCTTTCTATGTAGTTTAGTTTTAATAATAATAATAATAATAAACCAGCAACTGGAATTGCCTTTGGCAATATCATATTGGTAGTGTTGTTTACTTTAATTTATTTCATATTGAACAAAACTCGTCTGCATCATTTTCTTGAATGCATCTGAAGGGGTTGCTCGTCTCATAGTAATAAACTGGTTCATGACAGGGAAGTTCAGTATTCAAATGATAATGAGTATCTTAATGGTAATAATTCATTATTGTTCTGCCATGAAAAAGGCCGTAAATTTTGTGTTCGTCGTATAAGACCATAACTAATAAATCCGGACGCGCGTCGCGTCGGTCGTTTTTAGTTGAGTTACGAGCTCTAATTATTCAACCCCTTGTTTGATATCGTGTCTCATATACGTCTATAAATAAACAACGCTTAGTAGCTATCTCAGATATCCATTAATAATAACGCAGAGTTACTGTTACACAGCTGATGTATGTATGTACAAGATATATCTGAGGGCCATGAACGTGCTTAATAATGTTTGGATATACTCGTAAGCGACGCAATAAATATCATCCGCCAGCTTATTAGAAACCAGATGCACACATAATATTGATCACGCCATATAACCGTAATACCGTGTGGTCAATTGACGATTGAATCGCGTTCTATATTTATAAAGTATAAATATGGGCTCTTTCCGAAGCAATTTGGTGCGTGCCTGTTTACATTCTATGTTGTAAGTGTGTTGACGTGAATAACAGGATATAATCATAACAATATTGGTCAAGAAGATGCACACACAATATTAATCATACCATATAACAGTAACACCATGTGATTAAAAAAAAAAACGGCGGTATAATTGATCTATAGAGGTTGTTGCAGAAGTTTGTAAAGTGACGTCTATCATTAGCGAGATACAGGCGAGCACAAATACAGCGATATTAAAAAAAAACACCCTGTACAAAGAGTATTAATTGAATCCTTAAACTTATAAAGTATAAATATAGGGGCTCTTTCCGAAGCAATTTGGAGCGCACCTATTTCCAATCGATGTAGTCTGAGCACTAAAAGCGCGATGACGTCAAAACTAATGACAATTAACGGAGGCGCAACCTGCGAAATCTAGTTAGATAACGACTAATGGATGCAGAAAAGGGCAAGACGACACTACCCCAAACGCATTTAAAAGCTTTCTTCGGGGCGCAAGCCCTCGCGAATATTTCCCCGCCGCCTTCGAAGTTTCCGTGCGTTAAAAGTTTTCACCGCGTGTGGCGCTCGTGCCTTTACGTTTATTACACGTCTATAAATAGAGTTTTTTTTTAACGTTAGGTAGCTTACACAAAATTTAATGCGCGTATTTTTGGGTTTAATTGACAAAATTGTTTAGTTAACATTTCACAAGTACGGTCATCGACGCAGGCTTAATCGCCGCGGAAGTTGTCTAGCATGAATTGCCGACGTCTGCTTAGCTTGCAGGTCAAATTATTTTTCGGTCGATGGAACTGTAACACGCCGATGTGCTACTATTGTTTGTTGCCTTTATGGACAACTAAATAAGTAATAAATGAATCCAAACAAATAAACAAATTTAAATTTATTAGCAAGTTAATTTACTGGCAACTGAAAGATTACCGTCTGCAGAATTGAATGTGTAATTACCCAAGGGTAACTCCATTTAGAGGGTTCCAAGAAAAGGCCAGCCGGGTTTTACTGCTCTTATTGTCATGCGTTTAGGCGCCTTCCTACCTGCAGCTACTGATGCTCTAATGACCTACAAACACTACGCCCTATGGCGGCTCTTCCGGGAATTTACCTGAGTTAACCAGGGGTGATATTTACAAACAACTTTCAATAATTAAATGGCTCGTGATCATTAATTAGGACGGATTCTACTTGTGTCGATAACCCTGTTCTTACTCCCGGTGAGACGGTTATAACTATGAGATAGTAGGAATTGGATACTTATAAAAAAAAATAAAAATGCGGACTAAAATTTAATCAATTATTTATTGCAGATCAGGGAAAAACTCCGTTTTTCAGGCGCTATGCAGCCTGAAAACCTGAGTATAAAAAAACCCTGTTTTTTATAAATTACCATACAAAGGAAACACACACAAAAAATTTACGCTCGTATAAGAAATACAGTAGAATTCGTTTAACGGCTTTCTCGTTCGAATATCGTGGCGAACAAACTAATTCCAATTACACAGCTGGTGGGTTCTATGCTTGTCCCAAACAATATTTGTGGACTGATTATTCAATTCAAATGAACAATTAATTTGTTTTCAAAATTATGTTTATCTTGGTACTCGTGTTTAACACTTCAATCGTACTCAAAGACACGCTCTGTATATCAACCAGTGCATAGGGTGGCGTTGTGCCTACAGTGTACTTCCTTAATGAATGTAATTGATTAATTAATCAGATATTGGGGAAGTATGTGATACAAAATGCAACCCAGGCGATCAATCTGCGAGAGAATCAATAGTAATCGCTAGTTTTTCAAGGGGGAGCTCTCCTGGGGAGACGCAAATGGCCCGATTTTGATAACCTAATAACGCTGCGAAGTGGGGAGTCTGGCTCGACCGCTACTTCGCTATTGAGGTGGGGGGTCAGTGCCTGCCCGCTTTATTAATTAACCTCTGATTGCGTTGTTTCGACGATGATCTAACCTGTACGCAATGAAATGTTTTTGACCGTTTTATACGACGCTCTACTATGGGTAGTTATGGTCTTACGGTCTCACAGCGGATTACTTCTAATTAACCACAGATCTCCCGACAAAGACTACACTTTAGTCCACACACAGAGTGTGATGGAAACTCGGCTGAGAAGATGGCACTGATTACGTGATTCAGAATTGGTTTGGCCTCTTAATTTTACTGCCCTAGTAATACAACTGATTGGCCTTGATTTAGGTAATTAATCTGTGCTGGTCACACTGGGGTTTAGTGGCAGATCTGAACTTGCCTTAGGCCAGTGGTATGAAACAATCGATTTCACTGCGCAAATCGAAAAACACTTTGCTTGCGTGTTTCCAACTTGCCAGAGAATACCGAAAGGGATTCACTAATTTTACAAAAGTACCCTGTATATGAATTGCACGATAAATTGGAAACGTCGGCTGACTGCCTCTGGTCGATCTAAATTACAGAAACGCCCAACAAACTAGTTTAATAATTTAGATAACAATGGTCAAACAACTCCACGAATGTGGATGCAACTTATTTACTTTTGGCTTTGGTTCGGATGCAAATTAAGACTAAGAATAAATTTCACGAACCATGCAAGTACTGAAAGTTATAGATTATGGAAATTTAATCATTTAATACCACCAATTATGTAACGAATAAGATACAAATTAAAGCAAATTACCTAACTCCGTGCCGCGGAATAAGAATCCAAATTCACGCACAACACAAAATTTTAGATTCACTTCGCGATTAAATTACGCGTCACGACCGTGATATTTAATTGTATTTTTAATTGCCTCTCAAAAACACTGGTCTTTTATACGGACCGGAATACTTAATTTATACCCCCTAGTGAAAATAATTAAAGAAATCAGTAAGTAACTCAAAGCAAGCTGCCCAGCATGAATAGATACGACTGATCGTGTTGAAAGCGCGTGGCTATCTGTCTGTCAGAACTTAAATGCGTGTCGAATTGCAACTTTTAAAGAATAGCAGACTTGTGTCCGAAACTCTCGTGACAAAAATTTATATGACAGTCCCTTCAAAGCCCATTGAAACTATCTCAAGTGCGATAAGAATTTATGGCCTTTCGTGTTTGTTAAATGGTTATTGAATGACCCTACGCCTCCTTTCCGGCCGGCAACTCGGCTCCAAGTTCTAATGAATGTACATTTGTTTGTGATTTAAATTCTCAATTACATCAAGCGCATTCTATTTGTTTTATATACAAATTCGCGACCGTTTCAGAACTTATGCAAAATTAACGTTTTAATAGAGGGAATTCCATGCTGACAAATGAAAACCAAGTCGTTTGTTGTATTTCATTCAAAACAATGAAAGTGCTCGCTCATTTTCGTTCGCCAATATCCTGCCCTGCAAGCGAGTGCTCGATATAAGGAAAAACGTAACGTGGTGGCGACCCCCTTATAACATAACTACGTTGACTATATTTCCCTTACAACGTTTTTCCAGAAGCATTTTTTTTTTCAGAATGCTACATTCTGTCTCTGTTTTGATTACGTTATTAATATTTTTATTAAGTCAAAATTATAATAGTAGAATGGGTTGCCTATATTCTAATTATAAGGCGCCAGATTTAAAGATATGTAGGTGTTTCAAAACACCTCAAATCACCTCTTTCACAGAGGAGTTTGGTATAAGTGTTCGGCTTGGTTTTTTTTTTGTTAGACTGATTAATGTCTTCAGCGAAAAAATTCGATTCGAAACACGATGCACTTCACCATGCATTAGGCAAAGCGCGAAACTGGGGGGGACTCTTTCACCCTCTTCTCCCGACATCTGTGTCAACAAAGGCCGCCTGACAAGATTAATGCTATCTGTTCGTGTATCATTTGTAACGGGAACAAAATCTGAAAGCCATTGTTATTCCGTTCCAGACGTGAATGCCAGTGTTAAATTGCTCCACCTCTCCTAATGTAACGTCGCTTCGGGACGTCATTTCAAAACGTTATGAATAAGAAACGCACGACAACAATGCGGAATTTGCTCGCGCCCGACGTTCTGACGGATTAAACAGGGACAATGTACACATGTTGGCTTCCATAATGAAAGGGGGACAAAAATATTACGACACAGACAAGTAAGTTTTTGTTACTTATTCGGAAAATTCACGGGACCTTGCTCATTAGCATGGTGGTCCTTAAGTTGCCGGAAGTACTTTGGGATAGGGCACTCATCCCTAAATAATGGAAGTTTTTCTAGACCTGGAAACCTGTGGGTCCTTACGAGTAAGGGAGGTCTCCAGCTAAAATTCCATAAACACACCTCACATCATGAGATGGGGATGAATTTAGATGCACTTTCGATGTTTTAATTTAGAGCTGACATGGCCTGTCTAATTAAAGTCCAGGGGTGTTGACGTAATGACTTTCCGTAATGACTCAAGCTAGCGCGGGTAAACGGCGGGAGCAACTTTGTCCACAATAAGTTACCCTAAATGCGTACTGACGGGAATTGATCAAACTCTAGAAGCCGCGCGAATGTGAACTAAGCTCACAAGTTGGAGAAGCTTACGATAAATCGAAGTTAACATCTGTTAAAGATATTTTATTTAGAGAGAGAGAGAGAGACGGATGACGTTCATTAATCGCAACAAAAGAAGAAGGAACAACGAAAGACGGCCGAATTAATATTTCACCCGTGCGGTCTTTTACGTCAGCCTCGCCCTTCCACCAGCATCCCCGTGAAATTTTTATGAGCTTCCACTCTGACGTCACCGGCAACTTACTTTGCCGGTTAAAACGGGCGGCGCGTTTGTCTCGTCTGCGATAATTCGCCTGTGTTTCTGCATTTGAATTCGTCTCGACAAGCAGCAGTTATCTCGTTAGGGCATGTGACGCCTGAATAATTCCGGTCCTCGGCAGTCTCTGCGTCACGAGGAGCTTCACGTCGAGGGCCCTTCATGCTTTGGCGAACTTCTCTGTGCGAAATTTCTCAAAGAAAACGCGCAACGAAATGCTTCAAACTATAAAGACTGCGGAAAGTTCTGCTGATGGTAATCAAATAAAAAAGAAAAACATTTTCCTTCGGATTGACATTAATCTGAAAGATTTGGTCTCTTAGTAAAGTGATAATTTAATTTTTGGTCCTTTTTTTTTGTTTTAAAATATCGCACATCGGTTGCATGAGTGACATACCTAACTCAAAACTGCAAAATTTCTATTACATGCAAACTATATGCCGATCGATCGATTGATAAGTCAAAGAACTTTTATATAGCTATCTTCTTTTAACTGTCACGTCATTTTGGCATATAGTAAAAAATGATCTGTAGTAAAGTCACTACTCTTAATTTTTCAGCGAAACTTAAATGATGCATTTTGTCAAAATACAGAACAAACAAACGGCGTTGTTTTACTAGCGCCATCTAGTGGAATGTCGCTGCAATTTTAGAGTATTCACAAGAAGAAAAAGATAAAGAGAGTACTCTCAGACTCTTAAATTTTATGATTACTGCGGTGTTATACTGCGCATGCACCATCTAGTGACTTACAGCAGAATCAAATTCACTTCAGTTTCAGGTTTCTTTTAAAGCAAGTACAGCAGACATACTTATCTAAATTATGTTGTTTTAGGACAAGTATTCAACGCCTTCTGTCGATACTGGGTAAATCAGGAGCTGCAAATTTAATTGAAAGAAAAAATCTTCGTTGCGTTTTCTGCTAAATATGAAAGGGATCTAAGTTCCTCAAATTTTAATACGAAGCTGGCACCATCTAGTATCAACTAATAGAACTATGTGTTTTCTCTGCGATTTTTTTTTGCCAAAAAATGTGCTCTTCAGAGCGCGTTTTATTGGCACCATTCTGATTCCGGAATGATCATTGATCATTCTATGCGTTTTATTGTGAAATGAAGTGTTTCTTAATATTGTCATCAATTGGTACCAGCTCCTCCCCATTATCCAGGATATATCTGCTAGTACTCATCGTCACAAGAAATTTGTTAAATTTGTTGTCACCGGCAGGGGTATTTTTTTCTGTCCTTTTGCAAAATTTAAATTTCAGCGCCAACTTGTCTTGTCATATCCACTCTTATCTAGCAAAACGTTTTATTGGTTAAACGATTCTACTTGTTCTAGATCGAGTAGGACATTTGCAATAAAACACACCCATAGTATTCTGTATTTTGTCGAAGTACCGAATAAACAAAATTTGTATTAAAAATTAGAATTACTGGTGACATTTTGTATATGAACTAAACATCAAAAATGTTAAAGTAAGGTTTACATTGCACAAATTCCCGCTACTGTACGTTAAGCTCAATTCTTTCTGCAGTGTTGCCAACAGTCTTTCATAAAAAATCACATATCTTTAAAAAATCACTAAAAGCTGATAATAATTCACTAAAAGAAAGGCAGAAAATGTAGTTGAAAAGTAGCTCCATCTATTGCCATTGCCATTTTTAGTTTTATGATCTTACTCTCGTTTGAATTTGAAGAAAGTGTTTTAACTTTCTTGGATTGTCTAGTGATGCTTTCTGATTAAAAATAAAACTGTTTTCTTGAAATATTTCTTTTCCTGTTCGCTTAAGATTTCTTGTTGAATGTTTTTATTTTTGTGTTCCTTTTCGTCTTCATTTAATAGTTTATGTTGAAAGGGTCGAATTTTGCAGATTTTAGTTGCAGTAAAGAATCGGCAGCGCCATCTATTGCACAGTTTGGAAATCATTTACACGCGTAATATTTATTTATTTATCATGGGATTTTCTTATTTATCTTACAATTTTCTTCACATTATGACATTTCAGATTTTTCCCTTCTCGATTTCATAATAGTATAATATACTATTTTTTCTACTTTGCGTCACTTATTCAAAAATATGAAAAATATTGGATCTTCTTAGTATATGGGGAATTTTAGTTGTAATGCGTGGCAACACTGAAAACCTTTCGTTTTAATCAAAAGTCACATTAACAAGTTATTAATTTTTCTTATCCAGCTTCATTGTGAGTATATTGTTAAGTAACAAATAAATACTGAGTTATTTTGTAAAATCGATTAAATATTTTCAATTAAAAATGACTAAAATTTCCCCAAAGACAGTGTCACAATGAGCTTCATTGTGAAACTGTTTTTGGTGTCACAATGAGTTCATTGTGAACGCAAAGTAGAAAAAATTGCATTTTAAAAATATTAAATTACCGGTTGCAATAAAGAATTCTCTATAAAGAATAAATTAGCAGCGCCATCTGTTAATGGCTATACGAAGTTCGTTATGAAAATAATTAATTTCTGGCCAATTTCGGATTTTAATGTTTGACTTTACCGATGATTGAATTTCAATATTTTTCTTTTCAAATTTAAGTCCAATTAAAAAAGTGGCGCCATTTAATTGAACAACAACGAAATTAATTCTTAGTTTTTTTTTTGTTTTGTTTTCCTTTTCTTCTTTAATCAACGATTAATTTTGAAAGCTTCCCGAATGCGGTAAGAAAGAGCAGCGCCATCTGTAGCGGTGTACGGAAACGATTTCATCACAATTCATTTTCGTTTCATTTCCCGCCATTTTTTTTAATTCAAATTTTTTCCTATCTCTTAGTAATCATGTTTACTTCGCTCATACTTAATCATCGAATATAAAAAATATACATATATGAAATATCAACACAAAATGTGATCAAAAACTGTTTCAGTTGATAATAAAAGAACTAGATTTTCGTGCTTCGCTAATTATTCTATCTCGACACAAAGTAATATGTGTTAACTGAATGAAATATTTACAAAAAAGAGTCACTGGATTTGGCACTAAATCCATCAAGAAACGGCTAAACTTTCATCTTGTCTGAACTCACCAAATTTTTTTAGAAATTTCAAACAGAAAGTCACCAGATCCGGTGACGAAATCATTATGTTGGCAACATTGTTTTAGTACAGCAGAGGTGCGTTCCTTCGAGTGCGTCTTTAGCATGTAATCGCAACTTTCTCATCCACGATTTTTAACTTAGATAGTTTGCACCTCGCTCATCTGTTTCAAAAGTCTTGCGTTTACATTATTTCTATGACAACGGGTGAACTTCACACATCCCACTTTCAAGTACTGCGTGAAAAGTTCACTAGTTGTTGTAAACACGAGATTTCTTAAAACATACGAGCGAGACGCAAGATATGTTAAAAATCGTGAGTGACAAAAATACACTCCAAGCTATAATTTTCGAACGCACCGTACCCCTGAACCGCAGCTATCCCAGCAGCCTTGCCATCTTTGGAATTTTCCCCCTAAATTTGGAGTACCTTTATGTTTTTTTGTTTTTTTTTTTAATCGAGGAAAAAGGTTTAGGGTTATTCTTGAAAAATCAATATAATCCTGTATGATATCTTTTTCTAATAAAAGAATTTATTTGTATCATCTAGGGTAGAAAGCAAATCAAATATTTAATTTCGAATTAAACTAATCACGATTAAGTTGCCATAAGAATTACATTGCGAACTGTCAAATTAACAACGTCATTAAAATTTGATTGCAATTAAATTTTCTGTAAACTGGCCCTTAGATTTCTCTTTAATCTAGATTAGGCATTTACGATAATTCACCCGCTTCATAACCGTGGTAGAAGTGTGAGAGAGAACTTATAGCGTTTTCCATTGGCGGCTTTAGTGCGCACTCAGAGTATCTTCACCTCGTGCTATTACAATAGGTTAAAAGAAGATGCAAATACACTGAGTGCAACCGATGCACGTGAATCGAAAACGCTATTAGTGTATGTAAGAGTACGGTGTACCCACCGCTCCAATTATCGAAAATAGCCATTGGTGTTGCAGAACCGTCAAAAACCGCTAAATTTCTTTGGCACAAAAACCATAAAATGAAAATCGTTAGTTGTACCAGATATCTACCGTGCATTCAATTAAATTCCTAATTAAAGTAAGCTGTGATTTCAAAGTTTTTTCTTCTAAACGTTTGTAGCACTGATAGATGTCTAAATATTTGTTTTGTGCTAACATAACCCTCAACACTTGACAAACGCGTTTCCTTGGCGCGTTTCAAAACATGAAGCGTAGGGTACGTTAGTACATGCAAACTGAGCAGCATCTTCTTTAAGCTTTAGTATTGTTTAATTAAGTATTTTTCTGGATACTTTACACATCTTTTATGTGATCTCATGATCAGATAATATGACAGTACTTGACAGCTGTCCTTTCACTCTTGTATTGCGTGTGGCCAACTTTATAAAAACATCAGGAATTCATTTGAAGGCACGGTGGAAGTTCATGGCAATTTTGCGGTCTAGTACTTTTAATTCGACGACAAAGATAAAATTACTTGATAACAAACTGTAAGGATAATCTTTCAACTTTTGCAGGAGAATAAACAACAGCAAAACATACAACGCAAATTGACAATCAGCTGACGAGAATTTAGTGAGCTACAGTGAGCTAGTCGCAGGGTTCTGCGCCAAAGGTCACGTGGTTTTTGGTTTTATTTGAAGACGCTGCTCTTCCTGAGCTTGCAAGGAACGGTCGCTTACATTATTCCTCTCTGAAGTTCAAACAAGGAGTTAATCTCAAATCCCAGGAGTGAACTTGACATTTAGCTGCCTATGGGGCTGTGAGCCTTTATAAATTTTAAGTTGGCATTAATATGCCCGCGAGAAACATGAGATTTCGCCTGCGTTAGTTTGACGATAAAATCGATGCAAAATGCATTCTTTTTTATTCTAGTTGAAAAAGGTTAGGTTGTATACCTATTTAAATAAAACAACCGATCGTTTTTCTTGCCCTTTATTCATAACTCATAAAATGACTTTATTTTTAAGATTAACTTAAATAGTGCGTGCTTGCAGGTTATAGAACTCCAGTGTCTAGAAAACAATTGACATTTCTAGGATCTTATTTTGTTAAATTTAGTGACCAGATTGGACTAGAAACTAATGTTAGTATGACTCTCTCCTGTTATTCTTAACTCATTGGTTTGCTCCATATTCAAATGTACGAGAATTTAGTGAGCTACAGTGAGCTAGTCGCAGGGTTCTGCGCCAAAGGTCACGTGGTTTTTAGTTTTATTTGAAGACGCTGCTCTTCCTGAGCTTGCAAGGAACGGTCGCTTCCTCTCTGAAGTTCAAACAAGGAGTTAATCTCAAATCCCAGGAGTGAACTTGACATTTAGCTTCCCAAGCGGGTATGGGCCTTTATAAATTTTAAGTTGGTATTAATATGCCCGCGAGAAACATGAGATTTCGCCCGCGTTAGTTTGACGATAAAATCGATGCAAAATGCATTCTTTTATATTCTAGTTGAAAAAAGTTAGGTTGTATACCTATTTAAATAAAACAACCGATCGTTTTTCTTGCCCTTTATTCATAACTCATAAGATAACTTTATTTTAAAGATTAACTTAAATAGTGCGTGCTTACAGGTTATAGAACTCCAGTGTTTAGAAAACAATTGACATTTCTAGGATCTTATTTTGTTAAATTTAGTGACCAGATTGGACTAGAAACTAATGTTAGTATGACTCTCTCCTGTTATTCTTAACTCGTTGGTTTGCTCCATATTCAAATGTACAGGGTGATAATAAAAAATTGATCGTTCTGAATTTAAATTGCTCTACTTGATTGAGAATCGAAATGGAAACTCATTATTGTTTATTTATTGGTTGGTGCTGGGGCGTTCACGGCCCGTTAATTTTATTTAACTAGTAGTATAATAAAACCGGATTTAATTAAAGACACAAAAAGATCATCCCGGTTAACTGTGGCGGTTTATTGACGCAGAATGGAAAAGTTTTCCATTAAATTGCACTAAAAAAAAGTTTAAAATATTAAACCTGGCATTTTCAATTAAATTCAACTCGACAGTTATTTACATTCGTTAAAATTTTCGGCTAAATTGTTCAGGGAATAACATAATTACGAAGGCCGCGTTTACATGTCGGTGCGCAGAAGAGAGAAAAAAAAACGCGGGCGAAAATTATTTGTTATTCCAATTTAGAGCTCGAATTAATAATTCGCGGGAAAGAAAGATCACCTGTTTACGAAGTGCTCTCAGCTGATAAATTCCTTGCCGGCCCGGTTATTACTGACCCAATTCCTGCTTGCTTATTGATCGGCTTGCATGGAATTTCATGGCGAAGAATACATGCGGAAAAATTAAATATTAAGCGCCCCAGTTATTTCGAAAAGCGATGGTGAAAAAATTGTTCGTTGCAGGACGCGATGGAAATCACGTACGGATTGTTTTTTTATTCATGAAAAATTAAATTCTGATATTGGCTCGTTTATTCTTTTAATGTACAGGCTGATTCTTGAATAGGTCGACAGAGAAAAAATTTTATGTAATTTATAGCGTTTTCGATTCACGTGCACCGGTTGCACTCAGTGTATTTGCATCTTCTTTTAACCTTATGTAATAACACTTTTCCAGAAATGATTGTTACGCTTCAAAATCTCGCATGAAATAAGTTGGCAACATTTGGGAATTTCTTGCACAAACAAAACAAATCCAAATAATTCGCGAACGTAGCTGCGATGTCTTTCAGATTAAAGCCCAAGTGCATCCAGAGTTGCATTCCCAATAAAACACGACAGGTTCGCAGGGAATAGAGGAAGCTTTCACTCTTTCGTTTCGAACGAAACACAGCGAGGGCCTCGACAGCTGTCAAACGCACGGCCAATCGGGACACCGCAATCGATAAATCCACTTTGCAAAAACACTCATGTTTCCTACATTTACATCATAAACTTAACAAAATATCGAATGCTGAGGAGAAATCAGTAGAATATCACACGTGGCAGCCCTCGCCTCAAAACAAAAAAAAATTTTTTGAAGATTGAATTTTTTTTTGATGGCGCGGTATAATTCGCCTAATAACAAACTTCCGCCATCAAATTTGAAGACGTAATGCCCGAGCTGATTTTAAGTAAAACAGTTCCTATACATATACATGTGGCTTAAAATTCTTTGTTTTCAATATACAGGGTGACTAAGTTTTTTTTTTAATTTAGTCTCATAATTTTTTGCCCACTTTGTGTATCGAAAAGGGAGCACGTTCATAGGAGCTTTTTTACTTAAAATAAGTCCAGGACTCCACCCCCTTCAAACTTTTTGCAATAATTAGTTTACACCCTGTGTGATAGAAACGAGTAGGTACGTATTATAATGGAAATTGCCTGTTTCATTATTGCCTCGAGTTTCGAATTTAATAACTGATTAAAGGAGCTTTTAAAGTTAAAGCGCTCGCAGAACGAAGATCCACATAAAACGTTAAGTATGGACAAACATCAGAGGCGGCGGCGTTATAAATCAGGCGCTGCAGTCGCGGGCGGGATAAGGCCCTAATCTGCTTTAAAAGTTTCAAGCTATAGCCTCAGTATCTACAGAGATGAACAAGATTTGTCAAAACTGATTTCTAAACTAAAAATGTGCTGAGGCACCCCTGAATTAAAATAGGTTTCGAAAGAAACCGGAACTATATACAGGGTGCTAACAAACACGAGTAGTTAATTCAGATTTCAAGAAGCAGGAATGAGATTATTCTAAAATTTAATTGCAGAATACTTGTTTATAAATTAACCAATGAAGGTAGCGCTGTAGTCGCAGGATAGTCTGCTTAGGGATAAAACGAACAAAGGAACGTCAAGAAAAAATTGTATCAGTAGAATAAAATTTGCGCTGGGATATTTTTAATTAAAATAATAATCAGACTTCACACATTGCCATGGTTACGCAATACGAGAACCAAGGCATTCGTTGCGTAGCTATGGCAACGCCCGAAATGTCCGCACTCTGATAATAAATAACGTTATTATAAATCAGATGGCGCTGCAATCGCGAACAGCATAGAAGTTTGATGGTATACAGTCTCACTATCCACGATGATGAATTCAAGAAGAATTTCTTGCAATCGAATAAAAAACATGCTAAGAATTTTTTTGATTAAAACAATAGTCAAATAAAATTGAATTATACAGGGTTTTACCGAACTTAAGTCGTTTAAGGAGACCGCAAATATTGTTACCGCAAAAAACATCTCAGAATGAGACATAGACAAACAAAATACTGTCAAGCTCGCTCTGAAGGGTAGCGGCGATTAGCTTAAATAGGGGGTAGGTAACTCAGTGCGGAAGCTAGCACCGTTTCGTTTCCTGGGTTGAAGATCACGATTAGGAAAAACGTGATGGACTTACCTCCTCCTTAATTTTCTCCCGTGCTGGAAAAGGATCGGGTCGAAGGGAAACGCCACCGTCTTTTCCCAAAACTTTATTATTAGGCACACTTCACCGGCGGGGACCTCTGAGGCACACCTTCCTGAGTCGCCACCACCCAGGCAATTCCCCACTCGATCGACTCCCGGTCACACATCTATATCGGCGACTCAGCAAGGTGTTCCGCGAAACAATTGAAAATTGTTATATACAGCTGACCCGTTACAAGTAACCTTCGTGACAATACGATAAGAATAATTTTTAGAGAGTGACCTAAAGGTGATTATGCAGAGTTTAATTGAACTCGAGTTGTTAATTGAAGTACAAATAATACATAAGAAAATTATAAACAAGTTTTTTTTAACTTCCGAATTGTCATTCAACTGTCAAAACAAGTTGAAAGCAATCAACTAGGTAATCGTAAAAAGAAAGCATTTAGACTCGCAAAAAAAATAATATACAGTGATTATTTAATAAGCTTATACTTTTCCTTCTTATTAATTTTGTTTGTTTCTTTTCTTTTTAGTGGATAATTTGAGTAAATTCACTTAAATACCTTTTAGCTGGTGCAAATTAGTAATAATTGACAAATGAACATAAATAAGTAAAACCACTAAATTTTATATCACTGTCAAAATGCGAATGTTGTGTATGGATAATGTCACGTTTGAAAAATTATTATCTAAATCGTTTTTACTTTAGGAGTTGCACAAAATATATCAAGCGTATTTTTAGGTTTAATTGACAAAATTGTTTAGTTAGCATTTCATAAGTACGGTCATTGACGCAGGCTTAATCGCCACGGAAGTTGTCTAGCATGAATTACCGACGTCTGCTTAGCTTGCAGGTCAAATTATTTTTCGATCGATGGAACTTATGCAAAATGAACGTTTTAATGGAAGGAATTCCATGCTGAGAAATGAAAACCAAGTTTTTTGACTTGCTTAAGAATGCTACACAACAGTTCGTATTTCATTCAAAACGTTAAAGTGCTCGCTCATTAAATGTGACGCTGACAATTTTGGTACATCGATCTTTGGACCCGAACCTTTGGAAAGCACTTTGTGGTATCCGGTACGGGTGGTATAAAAAGGGAAATTTGTAAATCAAATAGAGGAGTAGTTGATCGCTGTGACTTCTGAATCGGTGCTTGGGGGCGGCGTTTGAGCGAGTGTGGTACAAAGAGGCGAGGTAATGTAAAATTTAACTTAATTATTATGTTTCGTTCCAGTGCTGGATATAAGGGAAAACGTATCGTGGTGGCGACCCCTTTGTAACATAACCACGTTGACACAACGTATGTTGATGGAGGTGCACTTAAAAAAGGACAATTTATTTGCTTTTGGGAACCAATGTTTTCTATAACGTAACAAGGCGTAGTACATCCCTTGCGTTCTTGACATGGTGTATGCGCCGAAATTATAACTTTTGTATAACAATCTTTTCATATCTTGATATGGTAAATGCTTGAAAGTATCTTATTGTGACAATATTAAATAAAAGTAGTAGTATTAGTTCCTATTACATGCTTAATTACAAATATATATTATAAGTAGTTAGTGTTCATACCTTGAAGAGGATCAGTTTCCAAATTTAATAAATGAGTAATACCTTGTATGTACACGTAAAGGTTGGCCTTTAAAAACACGTTTTTCTCTTGGTGCAGGTCGGTTTTCAGTATTAATGAATGTCTGAAGTTTAGTTACACCCTGTATATGCATAAGCCTCTTTTATTTTTGTTGACATACATAACATATATTCGTAGGCCTATCATTTTAATGTCGTCCTTTATACCGGCGGTACTTGAGTGATAAGTTTTGAATATGCAGGAGGGCATTAAAATGGTATTTTTCGTTCACTATTAATTAGTAAGTCGCTCGTGAAAAGTCATGAATATGCAAGAGGTCATAAAGATTAGATGATTCTTCTCTTGGTAAATAAATGACTGAAGTTTGGTGACACCCTGTATTTGGTTCTCCGTTTTTTTTTTCTTTTAAATTTTAGTTTTTATTGGCATATATTTGCAGGCGTACCGTTTTAATGTCTTGCTTTATAACCGACGGTGCTCGAGTGGAAAGTCCTGAATATGCAGGGGGTCATGAATTTCAGAAATCGAAATTGGCATAAAACATGAGCCCGATGTATGCAAATGACCGATCCGTCGCGTGCAACCGGATTTTGCCGGCCTAATATCCCTCTTGGATCGGAAGAGGGAAAGCTTCCGCCGGATTACAAATTACAAAAGAATATCGAAGTTTTTTTTTGGCCGTCACGACCCTATCTTTAAATAAAATTTCAAATTCAGTCATACTTCGGATGCCAATGTGTATATTTTTTTAATAAAACACATACATATACATAATTATTATTACATTCAAAATACAGTGTGACACAATGTGTGTATTCAAATTTATACAAAAAAGAACTTGCTTTTGATATAGCTAAGAAGACCTTGCCTTTAATCAAACATTTTTCGTTTAATAGACTTACAAAGTAATCTAATGGATCAGTCATTTATTAAACCTAATTGTGTTCTAGATTTGTTTTTGTAAAAATAAACTGGGATTTCTTTTAATTAATTTAGAATTTTAATTTCGTTTAAATATTGTGACAAGACAGAAGTAAAATTAAAATATTAGATTCATTTAGCGAACTTGAGATAAGAGAAAATGCATCTCGGCGGAGCCAACAGAGATGACCTCGACACACGATGCAGGTGGTAAACCTTGGATAAGTTAGAACGGATGTAAATTACCTCGTGTTCTGTCGAGTCTTTCCGTTCTCGTAACAATTCGGAATTGCTCGATTTGCACTTCCTATAAAAACCCCTCGATCTACATAAAAAGATAAGATCATAATCAGTTGTCATAACAGTATGTAACTTCTTGTACTTTGATTTGTGTTGTAAATTAAGGATGTAAGTATTTACGTTATATTTGTATAATTAATGTTTGTCTAGTCATATTTCTAATATAATATTTAAGCTATGCCCCTTGTTTCGATTTATACCGTAACAATATTGCAGCAACGTATTGAAATGCGATCGAATATTTGATGCAAGGCTCTTCTGCTATTATTAGTTTTCTAATAACGCGTTTACTCGAGCGGCGGCAACGAAGACCTAATAAATACATAAACGCCATATCGGTCTCGCCGCATGTCATTAAAACTTCTCTGCATTAAACTTTAGTGTACAGGAACACGTTTACGACATACTCGCGACGTTAAAGCACCAACTTATTACTTCCTTTCTGATAGAAGTGATTGACATTAAAGCGAACGCTCACAATAATCAAATAGTCTACTGCAGAACGAACTAATACAGGGTGACTGTTAGTTAACCCGACAAAATGAAACCACAATTACAAACGATGTCCGAGAGGATGCAAGGCGGCGTAACATCGAACGTGAACTGGACTTTTAAGTGGAATTTCACGTCAACTTCGTTTTTAGGTCAACGCCCGACGCCGTGAAGTACGAACTACAAAATATTTATGTGATAAATGCATGCAAATCATCTGAAGCAGATTATTCCATGCAAAGGATGTGCAGTTTAACACGTCTGCTATGGAAGGACAAATTTTACAAGCTTTATTCTGAGTTAATACCGTAAAACGTTTATGACATACGTACACTGTGAATTTGTTGTTTTAATCTGAACATACCTACTTTTTTT
Source organism: Dorcus parallelipipedus (assembly GCA_958336345.1). Lineage (NCBI taxonomy): Eukaryota > Metazoa > Arthropoda > Insecta > Coleoptera > Lucanidae > Dorcus > Dorcus parallelipipedus. The sequence goes on along the minus strand of OY284483.1, from coordinate 35,519,554 downwards.
AGATAAATTTATAATTAATTAATTACAAAGTGTACCACAGAATTTTTTATACATTTTCTCGTAATCTGTGACATCGATATGTTTTCTTTGTCGGAACAATTGTCATTCACTCTGTATGTCACATGGTCCTATCGATAAACGAGGTACCATGTGACTTTCAATTAAAGAGTAGATTTTTATTTGGTTATCGAAGCTTGATCCTTTATGTATGTACACTGTGATCAACAATGATTGAAGGTTTACATCTGAAATATGTATTTCAGCTATTTACTATCTATAAGGATATCAACAATAATTTCTACACAACGCCGCGCAGACAATAAAAAAATATTGTAGAGCGATACGATCGATCATTGTTGATCACAGTCTTCTATGTACGTTGAGTGGTTTGTATCGCTGCTAGAAACCTTGTTTAGCAAAGAGATAAACCGCGTCCCCATCTGTCCAGTTGCTCCTTAAAATGCTGATGAGATGGCGCTACTTAATAAGAGTATAACAAACGCAATAATAGCATTTGATTGGTTGGCTCCCAATTCCGTGACATATGTGATATGTTTTCAAAGTAATACTTTAGAATAAATGACGTTTATTAATTCAGAAATAAATGCACTTGCTTAATCACTTTCTAAAGCACTTCTATTCCATTTTGAAAAACAAATCTATTCTCTACTCGCAATCAGTTAGATCTCACATCACTTTTCCTTTATACATATAAAACAAAAGACATGCAGGTACTCTAATCCTAATAAAAATTCTTCTAATGGATGTTCCCTGTAAGGCCTGAGATTCAGTTCAACAATTGGCTACTAAGGACGCCGATTGTGAATAAGCTTCATCTATTATATACTAGAGGGCACTGATATGGTTTGATTTTCTTAAAATTTCTTGACTTTTGTTTATGTCTTGATCTCACTTCACTCTGAACTAATTGAAAATTATTTGAAACAGTTCACTTAAAAGTGTATTTACCGATAAGTATAAGTTTAACAGAAACGCACTCTCGGGGATGATAATTGAACCATCACGCTCGTTAAGGTTTGTAACTAAGCTATCGCAATTCTAAGCTGATTTTCATTTCCACTAGCATATTGACTTCTCGGACGGAAGTTTATTTATTAAAATTCGCTCTGACACATCTACGAGGACATGGCAGTTTCAATTCGACTGACAAGAACCTCTGCTTAACGCCATCTCATCGAGGTTTTAAATAACTTTTGTAATCAGTACAATAATAGATGCTGATTAGATCGCGATCGGGCTGAGTAGAGGATTTAATCGAGCGGTCATGTGAATGTTAATGTAACTGATTATGTATTGACGTATAAATTCGACTCCCCTGGTAGAGAGTAGTTAAACTTAATTATTTGATTATCTGCTAAAATTAAGGCTTGTTTATTCATGGAAATAAATCGCATTCTTTCTTGTAAACAATACGATTGGGTCTCCCATTTGGAGCGTAGTTGCTGGTTTGTCTCTCTGTTAGATCCGAGATTTTTAGCAGAGAAATAAACCGCGCGTTATATTGTAGGTTTCAAGCACTATCACTAGGGGGCCGACTTTGATTATACACGTTACACATGTACCGTATGCATCCCCGTCCCTCCGTTTAATAGTCGGATACATTGTTGCCGGTATCGAGAATGTTTTTTTTTCTGGATATTATAAACGCCCTTTCTTAGCCGTGTGACAAAATAATTTTTTTAAAAATATTACATTATCTACGTATATGTTTGTCGTTCATTTAGTGGAAGAACTGTCAGTCTGTCAGAACTGTCTGTATTTTAAACTTTTTAAACGCTGATGTAATTATATTGTTACGTTTTATTTTTGAACTTGTGATATTCCACATTATTACGTCACTCGAGTGGCAACACTGCTCAGACTTTATGATATCGTGAATTTTTATATTAAGTATAATATAATTTCATTTTCATATTAGGTCTGTTTCTGCAGCAGTCCTTGACTGGTTCGAAAGCGTCAGGCGCATGCGCCGATCAAAGTTTCACATTTAAGGCAGTTCTTGAAAGTGGTGATTAATTCTATGGGCGAATATATTTGACAGTTTCAAACTAGTCCAGAACGTTGCAGGAACAGACCTATTATCACATCATTTCATGAAATGAGATCGGTGAATATGAACAAAATAATCTCTTGAAAACATTTCATACATCAAATACACCATGCGATTGAAAAAAAATGAATAGGCCATGGATATAGTTCCAATGGTGGCAGCACTAACATCAGAATGAATTTCAGAACAAGAACTAGGTTATGTTGTACTTGCAGATTGTCTCAGTGATATATGAACATGATTCTGAAACTAATAAAATAAAAACTTTAAATTACATTTAAGTTTGGCGCTTCCATTTTATTTTAATTCAAATAACATTTTATAGAGAGCGCCAACGCTCTTTAGAATATGGAATTAATGAGAAGACAAATTGTACATATAATGAATTACAGCCAAAATAAAAACCTTAAATTATTTATCTGAAAATTACATTTACACGTGGCGCTTCAATTTTTTCTTAATTCAAACGGCGTTTGATAGATGGCGTCACCGATCTTTAAGAATCAACGTCAGTTTTTTTTTAATTCAAATGGCATTTTATAGAGGGCGCCACTGATCTTTAGAATATGAAATTACAGAGAAGACAAAATATAATGAATTTCAATCAAAAAAAATCTTAAATTATTATGCTGAAAATTTCATTTACATGTGGCGCTTAAATCTTTTTCTAAATTCAAATGATATTTGATAGATGGCGTCACCGATCTTTTAAGAATTTTTATTTTAAAGTACCGACATGAAGCGACGAAGGCACCACGAACGAGTTTCTATCAGTTAGAGGGCGCACATGTTTCTTGTTTTAAAAATTTTGTGAATGACAGTAGAGATAACATAGAGATAAAAGTATTGTTTATCTTTTATGTCTTGATTAGAAAATCTTTGAAAGCCAAATTGATATTTACCTGAAAAAATATTTTATTGCATAATTAAACCAACGCCGACAGCGCCTCTTGCGAGTGTTTGATCGTTGTGGTGCTCTATTCGTTGTGACTAGGGATGACGACGGGTACCCGGGTACCCGTTTATTTAATTGGAACCGGTTCCCCTTTATGAATACCCGTTACTCGATAACTACCCGGGTACCCGGTAATTACCCGATACTCGGTAAGTGCCCGACAACCAAGGACCTCCTTTTAAATTTAAATTATTATAAAACAAGTACTTGGAGCGTTATTCTTGTTTTTTTTCTTTGAAAAAATAATTTATTTGCAGTATCAGTTCCTTGGGATATTGTTTTGAAAGATTTTTAAATTGTTATTCAATACTTATCGGATATGCAGATAGTTATTGGGTATCGGGTACCCGGGTAATACCCGGGTACCAATAACGGGTATACGGGTAATACCCGGGTACTAATAACGAGTATCCGGGTAACAAAATTATCGGGTATCGGTATCCTTAGTTGTGACGTCATTCATGTCGGTACTTTATGAATTTATTGGGAAGAACAAACGAAAGAGTCGCCGCCCTGGTGTTTATACGTGAACTTTCGTATGTGAGATAAACTGTCAGTGGAAAGTGGAACAATCAAATATTTACTGTTGTGTGCCTCAGTGTCATAGTTATTATTGTTATTATACCGAAAATGTATGGTTCCCTTCGTTTTCTAAGCATAATCTGCTCAAAAACCGAAGATTTATTATGGTTATCTCACATACGACGGCCAGTTTGAGCGCCACCTACATTCCGTTGTTCTTCCCATTTGGCTTTGTTAAGAATATGAAATTACTGAGAAGACAAAATATAATAAATTTCCGCCAAAATAAAAACTTTAAATCATATGAAAATAACATTTACATTTGGCACTTCATTTTTTTTTAATTCAAATGACGTATAATAGATGGCGGCACCTATATTCTTAATTAAGAAGTTTTGTTGTCAGAATACTCTCTTTTCGAATGGGAAAGTGGTTTTATATTTAAAATTTCTCTTAAAAAAATTACAAAATTTTTTCTTCATCTAATTACCCCAGCGTTTGCAACTTATACAGGGTCAATTAGGTACATACTAAAGGTAGGTAGTAAGTGTTATGCGACACGTTCAATTTTGACGCTAAATTACCGACGCGCATAAATTACAGTGACAACTTGAATTACCAACCAACATATACCTAGGAATTTTGCTTTTTGGCAACATTATTCAACAGATGATGGTTTTTTAATTTTAAGACAGACAATATGAAAAATCATAGAACGGAGCGGCCTATAATAACGTTAGCTAACGCGGACGCCATCTATGCGACTTCGACTTCTTTTTAATTGTTTTAAGAATTAAAAACGAAAACTTTATATTATTCTTATTATTAATCTTCATATTATTTTCTGTGCATTGAGAACGTTAAATTTAAAGTTGCCTTTATTGCCAACTCCCAAAAAGTAATAATGCTAAACAATAAATAAAAACAAAATTCAGTGTCGCCATCTGTAGGAATTTTTTTCGACTATGTGTTTATTGACGCGCCAAATTTAAATTTTTTCAATTTGCCAACGTTCTAAAAAAATATTAAGTGCAAACAAAAATGAAAATTTATTATCTATTGTCATTTAAGAAAACTTTCTTCAGATGTTTACTTATCATTGTGACGTAACCTACTTTTTTACTTTGTCTCTGTGAGATTAATGATATTTTGATGCTGCTGCAACAGTGAACAAAATACTGCTTAATTTTTTTCCCAGTATTATAGTTACGTAGAATTTTAATTAAACTTTAATCTGAAATGAACTATATGAAGTTGCTTCGGCACACTGACTTAACAACAAACACCAGAAGCTTCTTCACCTTTCGAGAATATTAGCCGTGTTTCCACCGCATGATAATCAGGGTGACACTCGAAAGTGCTTCAAGTTTAGCAGTTTGTGGTGTTCCACACGTGGATGTTTCAATATCCGGCGACATTGAAGTTTACTTTGGAGTAAATTTGAAAACGGCGTTTAACGACCCCCGTTTAAGCTCATACTATATACAGGAGGTTCCGTTTAATTTGAAAACGTAAACTCATACACTTCAGTTATCTCTTGATAGATTGAGTGATTTTTTTGTGGAAATGGATTTAAGTCTCAATGAAAAGCGGTCAGTACTAAAATGATATCACTGCGAACTTATTTATGGTTGCCAACTTTTTATTTCATTGGAGTAACTCTGTTGGATAATGTGAACAATTTTGCTTTCTTACTAATACTCCTCTTACAGTGTGGAGCAGTTTGAACTAAAATTTTAAAAGCATCCTGTATATTATATTTTTCGATATGTCAAGTCGCATCATGTAACCAAATCAATTTTGAATCGGTGGTTTAATTACAGAAACAAAACCTTACGTTTTATTTTAAAAACAGTCATGTCTCTCTTGACTCTGCCTTTTTTCAACTTTCAACGAAACAGTCTGTATGTATTAAACTCGTAATTTCAAAAGAAAATCTTCCCGATTCCTTCCTCTGTTATGTATAGGTGATGGCAATCGAAGCTTAAGCTTCAAGGAAATTTGTATCTTTTTTTGTGAATAAAATAATACGAAAAACTCAAAAAATTAAAACCACACCAAACAAGAAAAGAACTGAGTAAATCAATTCGATTTTATTTTATACTTTAATATAAAATATTTTATATTAAGTTAAGTAAGTTATAGTAAGATTAAAGGTTCTTTACCCCATCAAAACGTACCTACCCCCGGAGGGTAGTAAAATATGACGTCCATTATGAACCGGAAATAATTAATGCTCGCGTCGTTTTAATTGATATTAACGGGGCGAACTGTACGATATTTATTGGAAGCTTTGGGAAACTCGAACGTCCTAATTCTCGCCATTAATATCCCGTCGAAATTTCATTTTTCAAACGAAAATGTAAACTAGACTAATGAAAGAATTAATTGGTCTTCCAACTGTATACAAGAAATACCTTATAAAGAAGCGTTAGTCAAAGGTATGTGTATGTGGTTTGTTTCTCTGCTAAATCCGAGATTTTTAGCAAGGAAATAAACCGCACAGTTGGATCTCTAAATGTTTGATTTTCTTAAAATTACTTAGATAATTTCTTGATTTGTTTTTTATACTGTTCGACTTCGACAATGACTTGAAAATTAAAACCATAGAACTGACTTAACTATATTGACCGGTAAGCCTGACAGGGACGCACTCTGGGGGATAATAGTTGAACTATCACGCTCGTAAAGGTTTAGAACTTCGCTAGGTTTTCATTTTTACTAACATATTGAGTTCTATGGCGTATTTCTCATTGTATATATTTTGTTACATCCTTCTGTATAGGCCACCTACGTAACACAAGCCTAGAACTGTCTGCATATTACCAGATATTCGCGATTTTTTTAGTCGACACTAGATCGTTCGAAGCAAAGGAATTCGATTATAAACAAAAACGGGAAATTCTATAAAAATATATAGTGCGTGTTATTTGAAAAAGCAGTATTATATTTTCGTATGTCATGGATCATTTTTCTGTATGTATGTATTTCATGCCTTCAAAATAACATTTTTTTGCAACTCATTGTTTCAGGGATAGAATTCAACGCGATTTATACGCGGAAAATAAAAATGATAATAATAACAAAACGTAACTTCAACGAACAACAGTAATAATTTAATAGACCCGGAGGACGCAAAGTTGCGACGCCGGGCGTCGAAAATTTATACATCGACGTTTCAACCGAAGCCAAGCAAAACAAAGCACGCCCTCGCCACGTGAAAGGGGTTGTTTTCGTTTCGGGGGCGTAATCCTCCGAACGGCTTTGCAATTTTATTAACGGCGGTCGCTGATTTCATTTCCGATACACGAAAACGGACTCCGGATTATTCCGGCGCAACGCAAAACTGGATAGTTGACAATTGGCACTTGTAAAACTTGAATATAATAAACGCGGTCGGCGGCGATAAAGTGCGCAACAATTCCACCACATGCGGAAGGGGTTGGGTTCGCTAATAAAATTTAATGGTGGTGCTAACACGTGTGTGCTAGTTTCATCTAAATCTTTTTTATTTTAGTTTTTCTCGATAACGAGGTAAATATACAGGGTATTACTAAATTTGAAACCACCGTTTATACTAAAAGCCTATATTTACGATTGCGTATTTAAACGGAAAGAAAAAACAAACAATTACGAGAGGATAACAATTTAATGATGAATTTTTTTAGTAAATAAAATTAAAACACCCCCAAGACTACGTTGATACCTAATGCGAGAGACGCGAAACAAGAGCTGTTGGGCAAAAATTAGATTTGACAAGACGTCACTCCTCTTTTAAGACAGTTTTATCGTCTTCGTAATGTACTTTGCGGATGGGTTTGCATAACGCCTTGTGTAATTATCTCGTGTTCGAGATGTAACCAACACTGAAAGGGTTTGCTTGCATTGATTAAAATCAAGTCGGCGAATACAGTCTCAAAGCATCAAACGCTGAGGTGAGTCTAATAAATAACTACATACCATAACATAAATGTCATCCTTAATGAAGTGAGTAAGAAAAGAATACACCTACATATAAGTAGGATGTATAAAATGTGATGGAAATAATTTGCGCTTTTTTCGTATCTCTTTCTCTTTATCATTCATAGATGGCACCTATTGACAACATGATTACTCCAAGACAGATTGATGCCCAGTTTCATAAAACGTAGTTAACCAATCGATCAAGTTAATCGTTGTGATTAAGCAATATCATTGGAGGAAATTTAAACTATTCTCCAATGATATGATATGAAACTAAAGCAGTTGTTTCATTCATTGTTGAACTAAAAACAACACTAAAATTCCCTGGAATTCTATAAACATGTAGCGAAATTAAACATTGCTCTTGAATATTTTATATAAAATACTGGAAATAATTCATGATGCGCATTCGTCGAAAGTGTTTCCTTTCGTCGCTCATAGATGGCACTTTTCCTTTTCCTTTTACACACTGGTTACTTCACGATGAGTTTGACACATCAGAAGCGAATGCAATTTTTTTGCAATTTCAAAGTCCTTTATCATTGAATTACGCAAGAAAATAAAATAATCACGCTCAACATCAGAGTTATGAGAATCATGCCATCTATGTGCATGTGGAAAAAGTAAGCTTTGTTTTGTCACTTGATCACTTATTTCGAAATAATTTATCCAATGACAACACCACAACGAGGTTGGACGACTCCATAAACTCACCAATGAGAGAATGCTAATTCGCGAATAGTCAAATGGCGCGACGTAATATCTGTGTCGCATGTAGTGCGGGAGTGAAAAAAGGCAATTATTTCGAAATAAGTGATCAAGCGATTCTTGAACGTTCTTGTTAGATATTAAGACAGATGTCTCCTGCCAGGTAGAAACCTCTAAAGAGTTTGACTATGTCACAACTTGTATGAGGCGTCGTCAAAATACATATGTATTTAGTGTTTAATTTATGTTGTATATTGCTAAATAATTGAACAGATTTAAATATTATTTACGCGCACTCTTTCTTCAGACGTGCTGTATAAAAAGTTGTTTTGATGTTTCAGTTGTTGGCCAGTTCAGTTCAGATATGTGTTTGTTACACGTGTGTGTGTGTTAATAAAGTTAGTTTAGTTAGTTTAGTTAGTTAGTTTAGTTACTTTCGGACATGTGACTTTTATTAAATCTTGATCATACACAACAATTTAGTTGTTAAATCGTCAACTCTTTTGAAGTAAGGGGGAAGGGATGTAATAAATCGACAATTTCATAATCATTAAGCTCATTAGATAAGTTACACTCTATACAACGTCGCTTTGCTTTGTCAAAGGCTTCGCTTTATCATCCTTTGCAAATTGCAAGAGTTGCATAGAAGACTTATCGAAAAAGCCGCGCATTATGCAAGCGTATGAGCAGAAAATCACGATGAATCATAGAGCAACTGGCACACATGTAAAGTGTTACGTAATCGAAATTTCCATTATCAAACGATATAAAAGGGTGAGTAAACTTCACGGAGAGATCACATAGCTGGTGCCCGTCTTGTGGAGTGCAACTCCACAAGTCCGAAGGAGTAGTCAACATTCACAGAATATCATAGTGTCTGATAGCTCTCCAAAAATTCGTCCGTCTCTCCGTATCTGGTACCATGGTTGTGGGTGAGGAATCAATAATTAATTTTGCCAATTGGTTATGTTTTTAGAAACTAACATTTGCTTATTTGAATTAGGGAATGCTGTTTTTCTCGTTATAAAATCATTTTGAATTTGTTTTGCATTGTATTGTATAATATCGTTCTGAAGTAATCTGTAATCTGTGTCCTTTAATAATTTGACTAAATTATTATATGCAATCAATTTTGTATCTTGTTTAAATTGTCTCAATTGTTATTTGATAATACATGACTTTGAGCTGTTGTCTACTAGAATTTCGCTTTATGCCAAATTCTTTAATTTTTACTTGTACTGAATACATACATTCATATAAAATTTATCTTTATTTTTAATTTTATGTAATTTTAAAAGAAATAACTTAATCTCGAAAATTAGATGTAGTGGCGGGCAAGGGTTAAAATCTCATTCCATATAAAGAGGGCATTCAATAACAATCTCTGGCTAAAAAGTTCAAACCAGATACCTACAAACAAAGAAATTGCTATTTGAGACCTTTGTGGTTTGATTAAAATGTTGATAAAAGAGTGAGGAGAAGAAGTGAAAATTGTTGATTACTTTGAGTGATAACAGAACTTCTTCTCATTCTCGTCGTGGTATCTAGAGAACCATAGTGTCTCGACGGGGCTTGCAAAATTGATAAAGTTGAAAGTAAAGGATAATTCCAACCCCTTCCTGTTATCATTTTTAACTGCCCGTCGCTCACATGTAATGTAAAGACAATGAATTATTTCATTCATGTATGTATATGTATATAAAACTTAATTTTGATAATTATTTTTGAGAGCGTCATCTCTTGACCAATGACGGCATCTAATTTATTCTTTCGAAAACAAAGTGCACAGTTAAATTATTTACGTTGATGATCAAGCAACATAATTAATAAAAGAAGGAAAAATGTTAGAGTCCTTTTATTTCTACACAAAAAATGCTGGTCAGAATAATTTCAAAACCCAACTAGTTTCGACCTAAATGTCATCATCAGGGGTAAGTGCGAAAACGTATAAAGGGGGACAACCACAAACACAAAATACAAAAAAGAAATCTGAAAGTACGTACATATGTCCACTTGAAGGAAATCGGAGTTTTTCTAATTATAATTTTAGAGAAAAAAGCAAGAAAAAATTGTAGTGACCGCCATCTCTAGGCCTATAGCTAAAATAACGATTACATCTACACTTTACAATAAATCAAAAGAAGAAAATTAATCATTCTCAATGCCATCTATGAGTTAACAGCAAAAGTAATTGTTTTTGTAAAGGTATTACGTGATGAAACCAAAAAGGCAAAAAGTACAAATTATTTGAACAAATTCTAATGAATGTTTTCGAACGCCATCTCTTGACCTTCAATGCGATTGCATTTTTTTATAAATCGAAATAAAAATAAACTGGCATCGGCTTTTCTGTTTTTATTCTAATTTTTACTTATTTATTTGCTATAATGAGTACAGGATAGATAAGGTACCGTCAATTTTCTATCTCACTCTCTTCTATCTCTTTTAATTTGAGGTTCAAATGACTTGCGGCGTCGCAAACTCCAAAGAAACATTAGCTAGTTATGTATCTACAGATTCGGTAAATGTTCAATTGGACATCCTGTTATAATGCGTGCGACAGGGAACGCACTAAAAAAATAAAGAGAGAAATTTGACTAATCACGCCCACTTGTTTTCGATTCCAGTCACCGGTCCCCGCCGGGCCATTGACAATTAGTTCTCCGCGAACTGAATCAAAGCAAACTTGCTATGTCCAGCACCCAAATTTCCGATTCTGTATGTATCTCTTTCTTCATAGCGTCCGCTTTAGTTTGGTGACGAAAAATGCGGAATGGATGCGATTTTGAGTGCCATCTCTCGGTCTGCAGGAAAACGGAAATTGAAACTGGGAAAAATTAGGTCCAGTAAGCTTTCTTTTTCCCCTACTCTATTCTTCGCCCTCTTCTTCCCTACTCTACTCTTCTCCAGTTATATTCTAATTTTAAATCTTTGTTACCCTCACGTACATTCTCTATATTCCTATCAAATTTAAGGAGCAAACCGAAAGAAAAGTAGAAAGCAAAAGATTGTTCAAAATCGAATTGGGAAAAAACTAAGTAAGATATTCTTCAAGGAAATGAAAGAAAAACTTAAGGGGGTGTCAAATAAAAAAATTTTATTTGACAAATGCATGCTTTGACAGGTAAATAAATAAGTCACTAAAACGTGAAACAATTTAAATCTCCGTGTTAAGAATTCCTAGTATTTTTCTTTAATTTAAATTTAAATTGTATTGTAAATAAAGTTTATTTCCACAAGAAACGTGTCCTTGCTCACCAGAATTTAAAACTTTATAATCAGTAAATGCATCCATGCTGTCTGTATGCAGATTAACACGTCTGCTATAGAAGCTCAAGTTCTACAAGCTTTATTCTGAGTGAACATCGTAAAACGTTTATGACATACGTACGCTGTGAATTTGGCGTTTTAGCCCAAACATACCTACTTTTTCGGTAAATTTATAATTGATTAATTACAATCTGTTGCCGGAATGTTTTAAACATTTTCTCGTAATCTGTATCATGCGTTCACGTACGCGATTGATCAAAAATCGTACGCATAATACTGGCGATGTTTAAAATAAGCGTATCCTAATCGTTTTATTGAAAGATTTTACTATCAGCTGCCTGTCGGACCGTGCATTGACCCCTTCGATCACCAGATTTAAATCCTTGCGATTTTTTTTGTGGATGAAGCAACTGGTAAGTAAATAATCCGCACGAATTAACAAACAATTATTTACGATTTTGTTACTCTTATTTCCTACGGCTCCTACGCAATTCCAGTTATTTTAGAAATTATTATGTAATAATTACGGCGCGTAAAAGAAACAACTCAAACTTTCGTTCCCAGCTGTTAAATGTATAACAAAACCAATTGAGATGTATGTCAAGGTCGTATTGTGTGCAAACGAGTAGTCAATAAAAAAACACTTTAAAGTCCTATTATACTATCGCGTTTATAAAACGTGGCGTCGTATTTCGTACGCAGTGCCGCAGCTTGATTTTGGAGTAATTTTTAAATTAATTACAAACTGTTCAAAAGAATATTTGTAACTTTTTTTCCCGTAGTCTGTGACAGCGATTTTTTTTGAATCGAAATAATTGTCGTGAACATCAAATTACCATCTATCGCACTTACCTTGGTATCTTTGGCATAGTAAAGCTTGCGTCCTCGGAGTTTGAAATATCTTCTTCTCCAGCGTTGAAACGACCAAGTTTGCTTCAACAGGTACCCTTCTTTGAGAGAAGCCTGCAAAAGAGATTCAACAGATCGAATTTTGAAGGCAAACCGTCAAGCAACACAGCAAGCATCATACCCATTCTGTTAACTTAAAATAAGAATCATCTCCCAATTTAAAATGGACGTTAATTTTCATCTTTTTACTGCCTGATGTGTACAGGGACAGGCCACCCACATAACACGTCTCTAGAACTGTAGTATTTTCTAGTCGACGCTACGTCATGTGAAGCGAAAGAATTCGATTAGAAAAGCAACATTTCGAATTTTGAAGGCAAACCGTCAACCAACACAGCAAGAATCATACCCATTCTGTTAACTTAAAATAAGAATCATCTCCCAATTTAAAGTGGACGTTAATTTTCATCTTTTTACTGCCTGTTGTGTACAGGGACAGGCCACTCACATAACACGTCTCTAGAACTGTAGTATTTTCTAGTAGACGCTACGTCACGTGAAGCGAAAGAATTCGATTAGAAAAGCAACATTTCGAATTTTGGAGGCAAACAATCAAACACGCGACAAGTATCATGCGCATTCTGATAACTTAAAACAAATATCATCGTCGCCCAGTTTTTCTCATTGCAAATCTAATGTATACAGCTTGATGTATAGGCCACCCACATAACACGTCTCTAGAACTGCCTGCGCGTTTCCAGAAACATCAAGTATTTTTTAGTCGCCGCTAGCAACATTTCATATTTTGAAAGCAAACCATCAAGCAACACAACAAGCATCATGCCCATTCTGTTAACTTAAAATAAGAATCACCCCCCAGTTTAAAGTGGACGTCGGTTTTTCTCATTGTATAGATGTAGTGGTTACAGCCACCCACGTAATACGTTTCTAGAACTGCCTGCGCATGTCTTGAAGCATCGCAGATTTTCTAGGAATTCGATAGCTCTGCACTTTCTACACTTTTAACACTTTTACTCTATTTTTCTCACTCCTACTTATGTTATATTATATACATTGCACTCCTGGAGGAGAACAGACCTAAAAGCAACATCGAATGCGATTAATGTAAACTCAAACCAATTTCGTCATCTCAAGAGTTCAAATTTAACTTAAAGTGACAGTAGTAACGTATTTGCGCCCTCCCCCCCTCCATCGGTCCCGATTGAAATTGGAGAGAATCGAGAACCTCTCGAATATCGACGTAGGGTGATAACCTGCAGAGTGTGTACCTACTTCGACGAGCGGAAACGAAATTAGTCTTCCGAACACGCATAAAAATAAATTCGCTTCTTCGCGATGACAGGAAAAGCGAGACGCCGAAAATATTTGCTGCCCGAATTATATAACTTTCGGTATGGCTTCGCGCCGAGTCCGATTAAATTACGTTTCCTTCTTCGCGGGGGAGAAGAGAGAGAGGGTAATCGCGATGTTTCGGAAGCGAAAGTTTCCTCGGATACGAGATTATGACGTTAATGCGGTTATTTCGTTCTTATCAATGAAAAGAAAGGGGGGATTGAAACAGAAATAAGTATTTTTAGCCCTCCCGTAATTAGTAAAGATTACAGCCCTCGTTTTGTACCTATTATTACAAATGGCAAGCCCGGCGATGCTCCTTGCGTCGTCTTTGTGATGATGACGATCATTTATTCAACTCACCCCGGCATGTGCGGTAATCCTCTTTGTGTGCGGGTGTGTATTAGCATGTTAAAACCGGCACGAAATTGTTGCGGGGACCGTAATGAATGCGTAATATGTAAACACTATGTTACAAGACAAAACGACGTAATAATAAGGGAAAAGAGCCCGGGTAATTCCCCGGGGATATAAGTAATAAAATTCTAAAACACACCAGTGCAGCTTTTTTAACCATTTAAAACGGTCTACTCGAATGTAATTCGAAAATGGACGCTCATGAAAAAAATGGTAGGACCAGATCTCAATACAAGTGTCTCAAAATAATCTTTTTAATTGTACCTATCGCTCCTCTTTTTGTATTAGTTTTTTTCTTTTGCTAATGTTGTCGTAGTATATAATTCATTAGACTTAGAATTTAAGAAAGTTTACGCATTCTTAATGTATCCGTAAACCACGAGCATGTTTGTTTATTTTATCTTATGGTTTGGTAATAGGATACGGGGTACGTCTCAGGCAGAGGGATGGAAGGAAAAAAGAAGATGCGGGCAGTTAGTCTCCGGGCGGGCTTTGAAATTTAAATTTCTTTCGTTGTATGAAAATCTGACACCATTCTTGGGCCGAAAATTTCCTTCACAGTCTTTTACATTTTCATTGATTTTTTTTTGTTTTGAAATGCTTGAGAAAGATACAGAAAAAAAATATAGTAATTTTTTTAATTAAAGAAATTAATAGATGTCGGCCCCTAGATGATACATATATTCGGTTCTATCGGGGTTCTATATTGGGTTCTATCCTTTGGCATTACATCAATTGACAAATCAATAGATGACGCTATTAGTAATGTAATAGGAGTATGTATTTATTTTGTCAAACGTGAAAACAAAAAAGTGAAAAACTTGCTGTAGAATTTTTCATTATATTGGATTGTTTTCTTGATTTGTAAATAAATAAATAAATAAAAAGTAGAATCAATTTATAGCGCCATCTATGTATACTTACATAAAGCTGCTGTGACTCTAAATGTTTGTTATTTAAATTTATAGATGTCGCCACTGAGACGTTGTAATTTATTGGGTTCTGTTATTTTGTACTAGAAGTGCATCAATCAACAAATCAACACAATAGATGTCGCTACTAGAAAGTTTAGTATTTGTCAAACATGAAAACTAAAAACAAAGGAGCTGCCAAGAAGTTTTTATTATACAGGGTGTTTTCGGAAGTGTAGCTGAAAACAGAATCTTGGTATTTACGTGTACCGGGTATATGATTGAACACTCTGTTTTTGTTTTTCCTTTTTCAACTATACTTCCAAAAACACCCGGCATAGGATTATCTTCTGGAATTATAAATATGTAGAAAAAGAAACCTAGAATAAATTCACAGCGCCATCTATTGGTGCGTTCGACATTACGCTCAGGGCACGCTCTGAGTAGAAGTGTGAGGGAGAGCGAATGCGTTTCAGTGCATATAAGAGTGAGACGAAGAAACACTCCGAGCGTTAGGTCGAATGCACCCTATATGTGTAATTGTTGCGGCAATTTCTATTAATGAAATTAATAGACGTTGCCACCAGATGGTATATTTCATTAGGTTCTACAAAGTGACCAAGAATCGCTGTTTGAGTTGGCAGCGTTGAATTTTATTTTTAAATGGTGCTGGACTGGAGTAACTTACGGTTGTTGACGGCTTGACACTGCCAGCCGCCACTTTACAAGCGTCATTTGACATTTCATATTCAAATTAAAACGCTCTTTTTTATTGACATAACCTACAATCTGGTCGCTGTTGAAGAAATGTCTAATGGTTATTCTTGATCACTTTGTATTATTTGCTGTTAGAAGGGTTCGACAACTCAATATAACAGATGGCGCCACTAGAAAACGTCAAACTTGAAGGCAAAAACGAAATAATTGCTGCCACTTTTTTAATTCTGTTAGTCTACTTGGATTTATACATATGTATATTAAAAAAACAAAACAAAATTCAGAGCACCATCTAGTATACTATAACTGTCGTGAATATTAATTTTTCTGTCGAAATTAATAGATGTCGCCACCTAGATGTTAAAATAGAACAGATGGCGCCACTAGAAAAATTCACACTTGAAGGCGAAATGAAAGAATTGCTGTAAATTTTTTTATCCTATTGTCTTCTTGGATTTATAAATATGTATACTTGAAAAAGGACAAAAAATTAGGAGCACCATCTACGGATTATTTTTCACTATAAGCCGGTCGTATAAAATACATATAAGTTAAGAAAATATACGACGAAATGACGTGACGTGACAAAAGACACAAGGCTGTTTCACGAAAGTTAGAAGGAGATGGTTACATAACAATTCTTTGGCTTTTTCTGTCGAAATTAATAGATGTCGTCACCTAGATGAAGTATTTTATTGGGATCACTTTGAATTAGCAAATCAGTATAATAGATGGCGTTACTAGAAAACGCAGCACGTGTCAAACTTGAAAAGAAAAAATAAAAAAGCGTGATTTGCCTCCTTGGCTTTACAAGTATTTTATTTTTAAATCAGAATACAGCGCCATCTGTAACCGTTGTGACTATCAACTTCTCTGTTATTGAATTTACAACTATTATACACATACACAAAAAAAACACCAAATAAGTCGGTCGCAGCCGAAGCAGGCAGTACAATATTTTTTTATTGCCTGCTTCGGCTGCGATCATCAGTCTAACGCCTCTCCGACAAATTCTTGCAGAGCTCGGGGCTTCTGTGGTGTTCAGAAAGAAAAAAATGAAGTAATAACCATAATATTATCTTAGAAGTGTCATCAATCGATAATGTAATGTAACAGAGGGCGATACTAAAAGAATCTACTACATATAAGTCTTGTAAACTTCCAGACAACTTTCGTCATTAATGACATTAAACCAGTACCAACTGAACTCAAGATGTAACGTACGATGTATTCGTTAAAATTTAGTAACATTTTGTTACTACAAGTTTTTGAAAATGACAATGTCGCCACCGCTTCAATTATCACTAACGTCAGATGTGTTTACTGTGAATATACAACACATACATAACCTATACACCAACAAACGCCGATCATAGGTGTTTTTGTAAATACCAATCGTGATTACGGTTGTGATTTTAAAATTATTCGTTACGTCACAGCGGTTAATCGGCGATTGA
The DNA here is from genome assembly GCA_958336345.1 of Dorcus parallelipipedus. Taxonomy (NCBI): domain Eukaryota; kingdom Metazoa; phylum Arthropoda; class Insecta; order Coleoptera; family Lucanidae; genus Dorcus; species Dorcus parallelipipedus. Next base: position 35,502,361 of record OY284483.1, on the reverse strand, counting down.
TTTTCGTTTTTCAAACACTCTGATTTGTTTACACGATTTGTTTACTTCTGTGCCCAATGGTTGAAAACATTGGGTTCAATGGGATATAAATTGTTTTTTTACAGATTCGTCTGATGATGAAGTAGGTAATAAATTACCTGCGAGAAGAGAGAAGAAAGAGAAAATGCGCGGAAAATTATTATGAATATAATATTCCACATTTCTCTGATTAAATACAATATTGTTTACTAAACATTACAAATCAGATAAATTCTTTTAATACATGCCCCCATATTGTCAGCCATACCACAGTATAAGAATTACACAGTAGTGTCACTCGAGTATAACTGTCACATTTGCTCGGTAATCGTGTTGGTAAGGTTGCGCTAATTACGCAGACGGGCTCACGAGTGTTGTAATGAATTGCAATGACATGCGATGAAGGAGTTGTGCAAGAATTGAGGCTTGCTGATGATAGATGATACTCTGAGGTAAAGTATATAAGGTGCCAATCTCGCGGTATCCGCTGATGGCTCGGACAGAGAGCAAGAAATTGAGCATTCTATCATAAGGGCGATCGCTCTGTATTCGCCGATGGTCGGAGAGAGTAGGCGATCACTCCACCTGCATACGGCATTTGACTTTATCCGCCAACTGCAGAGGCGTGAGTAGTAAATGCCGGAGACACAGCTAGCTATATACCTGACCAGGTGAATTGCCTTGTGCTTTCAAGAACGGTCATGACTTGGTGTTGACTGGCTTAGGCCGGTGTAGCTAACACTGTAGGAGGCAGTGGCACCAAGGATTCTGAGAACGTACGCTCAGAAGGCAAGGTATCCTAATATCCACCTAGGATTCGTCCTTATGCATGCGAAGTACGAAGATGGACATTCGAGGATACCTTCTCCTTTTTTATTAATTTACATTAAAAAAGCTTCTACATTTTAAGTTAAGAGATGGCGCTCTGACCCTCTCACTCGAATACTCAGTTGATAAATAATTAGATACGACACGATTAGGGAAGATAATTTCGCAAATGAAAAAAACTAAAATTTGATTGGTTGTACGTCGGCCAAAAGATGGCGTGGCGTTTTTGTAGACTCGATTTCAATTTAGCAAAAAATAAACTGATCTTCAATTGTGCTTTTGTGAGTCGTTTTCAGTATGACAAAAGGAGAATAAAAAACCTTCTACATTTCAGAGTTAGTCAAGAGATGACGCTCTGAAGTTCTCGCTCACACGAAATCACTAAATAATGCGCGGTACGATTGTTATTTCAAAAGAAAAAACAAAAGCAGAGATCAATGAAACCGGTGATGATTCAATGGCTCTTTTGCAAATCGCTTCCTGTAGGGCAAGTTCCGTCAAAATAAAAATTTTTCTCGTTTTGTTTTTCTTTGCTAAGAGATGGCTTTTGAAAACGTCACTCACACTTGTAGGATGTTTTTTTTTAATGTTTACTCTATTAATTTTGATGTTTCGGTGCATAATAATAACTAAAAGTTTAGTTGGGAATGCGTTTTACTCTTGTTGTTATTTAATAGCGCGGAATATTACAATGCGCTCTTTCACCAGCAAAAAAACAACTGCAAGCGCGCTTGGATATTGTTACGTGTAAAAGTGAATCACTGTTTTTAAGACAACAAGTTCTTGTTGCAACTGTGCTGAGCAGAAGTGCGTACGAGTGTCCCTCGCCAGATACAAGAGGTTACAGGGTTCTGTTGGGTCGATTTTACCGATTCATTAAGAACGGTCAATGTTGTTCAAATCTTAGTACGTGATGGGCCTAAGATGAGAAGGGTCTGGTATTCCTGAAAGCTACGGTGTGCGGTTTCCCGCCGTGGGCTGTGAGGCGAGAACCTCGTGCGGTTTCCCTTGGTTCTCATTGCACAACCTATAGTAATGTGGTTACATAGTTGATATATTCCTGAAAGCTACGGTGTGCGGTTTCCCGCCGTGGACTGTGAGGGGAGAACCTCATGCGGTTTCTCTTGGTTCTCATTGCACAAACTACAGCAGGCCTTAGTGCCCAGGAATTATGTTAAAGTTGAAAGAGCCCTTGTATAGAGTTGCGTGCGTTTTCCCGAACTCCAATCGTAATCTAATGATGATGGTCGATGCTCTAAAACGTTGAAGTTGACGTTCCTGTAGTTGAATCATTTTGATCATTGACCATTGATCACTTGTCGCTCTGACGGATTTACTGATAAACCGTAAAGTTAAGTACAGCTTTTCGGCGGGTGCGAATACTTTTTAAAATAGAGGATCAATCTAATGAACCCTTAAATTACTTCACGTCATTAAATGAATTAATCAGAAAATAAATGATTAATCACGTTTTTTGTGTTTTTCTTAAAACTGACTCTTCTTTAAACTATTACGACGCGGTTTATGAGAAAAAGTTGAAAAAATGCAAAAAATCTGCTGATATTTCTCCTGAATTAAATTCTGTCGACGTATAGATCTTCCCCAATCCGTCAAAAGATGGCACCCCTAAAGTGCTCACGCGCCTTAATTAATCGGAATCATTTGATAATACCAGGTATTATAGCTGCAAAGGCTCCAAGAAGAGCGGCAAAAAGAGGAACTAACTTTTAGGCTGAATTGTCTAAAAGGTTTAAGCCAGGATTAAGGTTAATCTTAAGCTAGGATGTGACACAAAATGCTGTACATCATAACAAGAGTGACATTCTAACTTTGGATTAGAGTTAATCCTGGCTTAAACCTTTTATACAACGCAGCCTTAGTTTTGGATAAAGAAAATCATACCAGCAGAGTTGTGAACATAAAGGCCGCTATTAAAAATTCCTGTGGCGACATCTCTAATTTGACAAAAAATTGTGAAGCTCGAGAGCATCAAATGCAGTTTCGAAGATCGTTTCCTGAACGACGAAAGAAATTAACAGAAATTAAAACCTTCTTCCGTGTTTTGTCAAGAGATGGCTCCTTGAATCTCTCATTCAAACTCAGTCGCTAAATAATCACATGTATTGCCAAAAGAAAAAACCCAAAAACAGATTTGTTTCTACACATTGAAGAAGCAAATGTTTTCTTTGTCGGCCAGTAGATGTCGTTTTTCGACACCAAAAACAATGAAACTGGTAAGCGTTCAATTGCGCCCTTGTAAGTCGTTTCCCGAACGAGTGACAGTTTACCTTTTCTTGATTATTTTCCTTTGCTGTGAGTTCACTTAAGGCCTTCCGCATACACTCGCATATCTTTGTGTTTCATTCAATACTTCTTTTGGTTTTACACAGGTCACGTTATGTTGTCTTCAAGGGTTGGTGGAAGTTAGTGCGCTCACATGAGTTTTGTACGCCAGTGTACCTCCAAGATGATTTCTTCAGTAAATTTAGAATCTCAAGTCACACACTCCCCCCGTACCAATCAATATTGGCTCTCGCTTAAATGGCCCCGCACTTAACCAGTTACATCGTCGAAAGTTTATTTACGTCGTCAACTTAAGCACTTGAATAACGTTGAGTGAAATTAATGTCGCACATCGATCGACGATGACGGCTCGCGCTGAAAGCGTTCATTTATTTATTTGCCGTCGAGATGTGTTTGGTTTTTCTCCGAAAATATCAAAAGCGCACATTAGTTGATGATCAGACTTCGGCGTTTTCTAGGACACTAGTAAAGCCCGACTTTTATCTTACACGTACAAATTTACAAAACACAATAAAAAGTGTTGGATAGTTTTTTTTTTCTTTGTGTTAAACATGACAAACATAATTATAACATAAACTGATAACAATGTCAGAGGACCGAGTTACAATAAACATTCACTCACCCTTTGGTTAGATCTCTCTTTCCCTGCTTTCTTTCTTTCTTTCTCGTCCACTGCGGAGCTGAGGGTAAACGCCTTGACATCTGGGCCTCGCTTTTCGATTCGACAAGGACGTCATGCAAAGTTACAATTAACCATTTACGAGTATCTACTCAAGACTATAGGACTTATTTACTCACCGGGGCCCTCTCCCGGCCCCGCACCCCTCCAGCGGTGCCTCTAGATGCGGAAGCTCCCTTCTGGGATGCGAACTCACAGAGAAGGTGTCCTCGAATGTCCATCTTCGTACTTCGCATGCATAAAGACAAGCCCCAGGTGGATATTAGCATACCTTGCCTTCTGAGCGTACGTTCTCAGAATCATTGGTGCCACCGCCTCCTTCAGTGTTGCCACCGGCCCGAGCGCAGTCAACACCAAGTCATGACCGTTTTGAAAGCACAAGGCAATCACCTGGTCAGGCATACAACTAGTTGTTTTTCCGACATCACCGGTCGCCCGACAGTGTTACCTGTGACCGCTCTCCGGCAATGTCGTACTGCTGGTGAAGTGAATCACCTCACATGAGCGATCACCCTTTATCACATGTCATTGCAATTCATTGTGCTTTCGTTTCATCCCTCTACTTGAGACGTACCCACGTATCGCATTCCAAATCATAAGATAAAATAAACAAACCTGCTCGTGTTTTACGGATACATTGAAAATGCGTAAACTTTCCTAAATTCTAAACTTGATAAAATATACAACGACAACAAAAGCGATGTACTTTAAAATATTTCCCGACTTCCAAGAAATTGTGTTAGTAGTGATGTCATCGTCGCCGTAAGCCATATAGTTTATAATACTTATAATACGGCGGCGGACAGATATCGGGAAAGAGGAGGCATTCCCGTAATATAGAACTCAAGAGGAATGCATTATTGATTTTTTTGTATGTATGAATAACTAACTAAAAAAATAAAGTTTAATTTTCTATTAACACGTGTTACATTACTTGTTATATTTACCTGTTGGAATATTATCGGAGAACTCATGTTTTACAAACTTAAATGTGCCCGTGAGATCCGGCTCTGAAATGTCCTAAAGAATGCCGAAGTCTGTTGATGATTTTAACGATTTCCTTCGAGCTCGTTTGGTGTGTGTTTTTTTTTGGGGGGCAACTTTTGAAACGTACCTTAATTAGCGCTGCGAAAGAATGCCATTCAAAAAACTTAAAAAATTAAAAGGGATCTCATTTTTAACGTTGTAGACTTAATTGGCTCGCAGACGAAAAAACGACTTGAAAGAAATAATCAGAGCATCACAGTCGCCGTGTACCTTCATTAAACTCCGAATTAGTTTGATAAGTTCCGACGATTTTTTTCTTCTTCTTTCTTCTCCTTCCCCAAATTTTCGTAGATTCCCTCCGCTGATTTATTTATTAACGATTATGTTTGCATAAACTGCGGAGTGTTCGATAAAATTCTCGTCCTACGAAATGTAACATAAAAAGTGCATTAGAGGGCTTGAAAAATAAAATATTTATTTCGGTTTCTTGATTTTACCTTTTCCTGATTTGATGTTCCCTTAAATAATTCCATATTTATGCTATATAACTGCTAAAAAAAAGTTCAGCTAAGTAGAGAAAGGTACTGTGTCGTCATTACCGCTATTTTGAGTTAAAATAAACGTACAAATTTAAAATTGAACGTAAACAAGTAATTGTGATTTCAAATTTGGCGCGCTTATTTTGACTCAAAATGGCGGTAAATGTGGTACTTTATCTCTCTAGGGACTTTAGCTTGTCGTTGAATGGTTTCCTTTTGACACAAAACTCTGTGTTTTTATTTCGTTCAATGTGAATTGCAACATTTGAAATTGTCTTAAATTATTGACAAATAGATGGCGCTTATGATTCGTTCATCGTCGAATGATCATTTCTTGCTAGACAAAATTCTGTAATATTTTGGTTAGTAAACAAATCATTATCTTGATGATGTCACTGAATATTCACTTCTTTGAACTTAGATATTTATATCAAAAATTCTGTATTTAGGGCTTAGAAAATTTTAATTTGTTGGATCGAAAAAATCAGTTTTATTGTTAATTATAAAAACCGAAAAATTATTTTTAAAAATAACAGACAGTTATTAAACTTATTTAAATGTACCGCCTGATAAGTTTATGATAATTTGTAAAGATGGGGTCACCACTTCAATGAAGATACAAATTCGTTTAGAAACATTTTGAAACCATAAAAGATAGCAGAAAAGTTTTAAAATGTTTTTTGAAAATTTCAAATTTTTTGCCAAATAAATTATAATTCGTAATATTTTATAAAGATGGCACCAGCGAAATTTCACTTTTGTGAGGACAAAAATTTATTGCAAGAATTTCAATTTAGCGCTTAAAAAATTAGTTTGAACTAATTTACAAAGATGGCACCACAGAAACATTACTTCCGTGTAGACTTAGCAGCAGGGTTAAATCAGATACGATTAAATAATTAATATAAACGTGAAATATCAACAATTACATAATTTTATTTTTAAATCTCGAAACATTATTTTTAAAAACAGCAGAAAAGTTGTAGGTAGGTGTTTTTTTTTGCAAAAATTATAGTTCCACGCCGAATGAATTTATAGGCCATGATAGTTTGTAAAGGTGGCGTCACTGAAGATTCACTTTTTTGAATATAGAAATTTATTTCAAAGTTCTATATTTAGCGCTTCGAAAATTAAAAAAAAAAGCAGAAAGATATTAAACTTATTTAAATTTAACGCCGGATGATAAGTTTATGATAATTTGTAAAGATGGGGCCACCACTTCAATGTGGTTCAAAACGTGCGTACAACATTATCGAGGAGGCTCTGAACTTGCTTTTGTTTTATGACGGCACGTCGTAGCTTAGTACGTGTACATATAGCAACCTTGAATAACTGCGAGCTATCAACAACGTTAACTGTCAAAGGTTTTGTTTACATCTTCAAGGTATTTGTAATAAAATATATGTTTTATTTCATTAATTGTGTTTTATTACCCATTTTGTAGAAAACTGTAATTAAATGGATAAAGTGAGGTTAATAATCGTACGGTTATGACGTGATTTTGCAAAATTTGCATTTGACATAAGCCTACTTTATAACGTTTTTTTAACGCATTTTACAAATTCGATTAGAAACATTTAAAAATCTTAAAAAATAGTAAAAAAGTTATAATGTTTTTGAAAAATTCAAGTTTAGCGCCAAATGTATTGTAGTTCGTAATAGTTTTCCTTTTTTTTCGAAGCATTTTTTAAAATTAATTTGGTTTGTTTTATTCTGAATTGTCCCGAGTTACAATGCAACAATTGTAATAATTATCTAAAAGTAGTTTACTAGTTGATCAATAGATGGCGCTCATAATTTGCTAGTTGTCTTGAAAATAGTTCATCAGTATACAAATAGTGGAGTGGTTTCCTTTTGAAACAAAATTCTGTAATATTTTGGTGTACAAACAAAACATTCCCTTGTTTCCTTGTTTTTTTTTTTGGAGGCATTTATTTATTTATTTTTTTTGATATAATGCAATATTTGAAATTGTCTTGGAAATAATTCACTAGTCGAAAAACAGATTGCGCTTATAATTTGTGCGTTGTTGAAAGTTTTTCTTTTGCCATAAAATTTTGTAATCTTCCGTTTATAAACAAACATTCTTTTGCTTTTTGCTAATGCTGTTCAATTTGTTCTACATTGCAAAATTTGAATTGATTCTTGAAAATAGTCCACCAGTTGACGGATAGATGGCGCTCACAATTTGCCCCTTGTCGAATTATTTTGTTTTGATTCAAAATTCTGTAATCTTTTCGTTTTGCAAAAAAATATATAATTTTGTTCTTTTTGGGAGCAATTAATTATGCATAATTATGTAGTTACTCAGTTGTCCTTGGTTATAAAGAAATATTTGAAATTGTTTCGAAAATAGTTTCCATTAGTTGACAAATAGACGCCGCTCATAGTTTTTCTACATAATCTTTTCGTTTGTAAACAAATTATTCTTTTATTTTTTAAAATTTCGTCCAATTTTTTCTAAATCGCAATATTGCAAATCGTCTTGATGCTAGTCTACTAGTTGACAAATAGATGGCGCGCATTATGTGCATGTTGTCGAATGATTTTCTTTTGACACAAAATTTTGTTATTTTTTCATTTGCAAACGAATCATTCTTTTGTTTTGTTTTCGAAGCATTTAATTTGTTTTATTCTGACAAAGAGGTGGCGCTCATAATTCATTCACCGTTAATTCACCGTAATTCACCGTTGAATGTTTTTTTTTATACAAAATTCTTTTTCTATTTTTTTTATTTTACCAGTTGATAAATCGATGGCGCGAATTATGTGCACGTTGTTGAATGATTTTCTTTTGACACAAAATTAATTTATTTTTTCGTTCGCAAAAAGATGGCGCTCATAATTTATTCATCGTTGAATGCCCTTTTTTTACACAAAATTCTGTAATCTTTTCGTTTACAAACGAATCACTCTTTTGCTCTTTTTTATTTCAGTCCCTTTATTCGGAGTCTCATATGTTAATTTTCCTTGAAAGTAGTCTACTAATTGACGAATAGATGGCGCTCATAAATTGTACATTACAGAGTCGTTTTGTTTTGACATAAAATTCTGTAATCTTTGTGTTTGCAAACGAATCATCCTTTTGTTTTGTGTTCGAGGCGTTAAATTTACTCTAAACCATCCTTGAAATTGTCTTGAAATTAGTTCACTGGCTGACAAAGAGATGGCGCTCATAATTTATTCATCGTTGAATGTCCTTTTATTTATTTATTAATTCGTTTACAAAAAATCACTCTTGTGTTTTTTTTTATTTTATTCCATTTATTCGGAACCTAGTATCTTAAATTTCCTTGAAAGTAGTCTACTAGTTGACGAATAGATGGCGCTCATAATTTCTTTTAACATAAAATTATGCAATCTTTGTGTTTGCAAACGAATAATTTTTTTGTTTTGTTTTCGAGGCATTTCATTTTTTTATTCTGATTTACGCTTGAAACTATAAAAATAAGTAGTACTGGGCGACAAAGAGGTGCCTCTTATAATTCATTCATCGTCAATTCGTTTTTTTTTCTTTGTGGCACAAAATTTTGTAATCTTGTTACGCTTGAAAAATTCATTTAAATTATTCATAATATTTGGCAGTCGCCCTGTATTTAAGCGGGAAGTAAGAGTCAGTGTGCCTACGTGACGGTCGTCACATTTCATAAGATTTCGCCACCAAACTATTCGCTGTTATTTAGTCGTACAGTATCTGTCTATTTCACTCTTTCGCCCGGCTAAAAAGTTTTTCATCCCGTAATGACCCCCGCCTCCGCGTGTAGTTGGGGAGAACGTGGCCTTCCGCGTTCCACGTCGTATTCAGTTCGCCGATAGATTTCTTAGCATACGTAACTATAGCTTATTTGTGATTTGTGCTTCCTTCATGTGAGTCTTTGAGGGAAGTCTGTAATGGAATTACTCCGAGATTTGTTCAAGGGCACGCTGAGTAAATTTCAAGCTCTGTCTTTAGGACAAAGAACAGGCAGGTTCTACCGGCCATTTTGTGCGGACGTGCTGTTTCGTAACGCGTATTAGGCTTCCAGTGGTAGTTTTACCTATCTGACAAAACCGTGACAACCCTTTTCGGTGGAAGAAAAGGTCGGAATCCGGGTTTGAACCGAGTTGGAGCCCCGGCAACACGGCCCACCCCCCACCTTTGAAAGTGAACCCGACTGGTAGACGCAACGACACTTGGTGACGTAACACCTTCACCGAATTACGACATTGACGGCACTAACCTCCGTGGGATGGCGCTCCCTCACTATTGGCAGTTATTTGTCATTACGCTGGATTTTGGTTACAAGGTCGGAACTACTTTTAATTACCTTTTTGGTTGAATCACTTAAATGCGGCGTCGTTATTTTTAATTTATTTTAAACAAGTGATTTGCTTCAATTCCTTTAAGTTTTATTTGTAAACGAATAGCAGATTTGCTTATCGGTTAAAGATTAACTTGTTGTTTGCTTGATAACAAAGTTTACTTTTTCTTGTTCTGGGTCGCACTCGATACTTGTAAATTATTTTCTCATTTGCTACCTATTTTCGAGCATTTTAAATAAAAACAAGTGTGCTCAGCTGGTGACTTTTATTTTATACAACTTGTCCACCCTTTGCTTTTGGGACTTCATTGAACCCTCCCGTCTCTAGTTTAGTCGGCCGTGCTGGAGAAACTAGTCTACTAGTTGATGAATAGATGGCGCTCATAGTTCGTTCGTTTCAGAATGATTTCCTTTCGTTCATGTTTGCAAATGGGGCATTTAATTTGTTTTGTTCTGAATTGGCCTTGATTGTAATGCAATATTTGAAATTGTCTTAAAAATAGTTTACTAATTAATAAATAGATGACGTTCGTAGTTTGCATATTGTTGAATGATTTTCTTTTCGATTTGACGATTTTTAGAAATTTATTTTAATTACAGTTAATTGTGTTTTTTTTTCTTGTTTCTATTTTATTATAAAATAATAGCCATCGTTATAGTTCTCAAATTTCGACGCTTATATTTACTCAAATATTTCAACTACTTTGATTTTAATCCACTTTCTTGTGCAACAATAATTCATTGGTGATATTTTATGGACGCGTTTTAATATATTGTTACATCGAAGTCGCCAATGAGTCTATTTTTAGAATTGACTTCCTTCTTTTACAGTCGCCCTGTATTATTAATGTATTATTAATTTTGGAGTGTTTATCGTATGTACTCTTTGCCGTGGTCACTTCTATCCCATCATAATATTTTGGAGCTTCTTGCATTGCAAAATATAATAAATTGGATTAAAAAAAATTCCACCTGATGGTGGTTTTGTAATATGTAATCACATATAACTTTTTATTTCCGGTATGCTTCGTTCGTTACAAAATACAAACGGAGATTGACATCTAAGGGGCCTTCGTCTGTCCTTGTAATCATTACAAAGTAACACGAACTTCTTGTAGATACTGCAAATCCATTGTGCACTGGGAATAATTGGCTTGGGGAAAAGCGAGCGTTTCGCTGAGCCTGCACGATGTATGTATTTCGTTGTGTGCCAAATCCCAGACGAATTTTATAAACCGCCCTTTTATAACTGCCGAGTCAGCCCACATTCTACTGACCGAAAATTCTCCTAAATCCTCCAATCATCAATTGGAAGACGTAAGCAGATACTTAACTGATACAGGGTGAATGCCAATTGTTTTCAAAAAAAAGCAGAGAAGAGAGAAGACGATACATCTTTGGTTCAGAAGAAATTGTTTAGTTTTTAATTGTATTATGGTGATGACAACCAGAATATAAAACAATATAATCAGTAGACACATTCGTAATCTATTTGGCGCGTGTTTATTGATTTTTCCAGAAAGTCGGTGATTACCCAGTTTTGGACATGTGACTTCCCCCTTTGCCTGGTAGTTTCGTGGCACACAAGATCGCGTTAGTATTCTGCCACACGTATTGGCAGGCGTTTGCTTTATCTTTGGCTCCGGTCATTTTGCACAGTTCCCTTTAGTGTGTGTATTTGTGAGGAAAACGAAGGGATAGAGAGATTTGATAAGAAGCACTCTACGTGAATTCTTTTATGCTTTTCGAAGCCTGACTTTCGCACATCAATCAGGTATTTATGGCAGGCGAATTCTGTGCGTACTATTCAGGCTTTTCTTTTAACTGTGGTTTTTTTACTTGTGACTCTTCTCGTCGGGATATTTTAAGGCCGTACTCGAGAGTTGATTGGGGATTGGTAACTCTCGCCTCGGTTGGACCGGACCTTGAATTTCCTTGAAAGTAGTCTACCAGTTGATAAATAGATGGCGCACGTTATGTGCACGTTGTTGAATGATTTTCTTTTGACATAAAATGAAGTTATTTTTTCGTTTGCAAACAAATCATTCTTCTGTTTCCGGTAAAAAATTGAATGCTTGTAATTATAACTGATCATTAGTTGACAATAGGCGGAGCTGATGACTTTGTAATACGTTGTTCAGTGGTTTTCTTTTGACGAAAATTCTATAATCTCTTCGCTTGTAAGCGAATCACTCTTTTGTTTTGCATTTAATTTGTTTTACTCTGAATTGCCTCTAAAATAGTCTTGGAATTGGTTCAATAGCTGAAAAAGAGATGGCGCTCATAATTTATTCACCGTTGAATGCCCTTTTTTACACAAAATTCTGTAATTTTTTCCTTTACGAACGAATCACTCTTTTGTTTTGTTTTTAAATTTTATTTTATTTATTCGGAATTGCTTGAATTTATTTTAAAGTAGTCTACTAATTGACGAATAGATGGCGCTCATAATTAGTTCGTTACAGAATCGCTTTCTTTAGACTTAAAATTGTGTAATCTTTGTGTTTGCAAACGAATCATCCTTTCTTGACTTCGAGGCGTTAAATTTAAATGTGTGTACTTGTGAAGGAAACGAAGGGAGACTTATTCCGAGATTTGATAAGAAGCACTCTACGTGCATTCTTTTATGCTTTTGGAAACCTGATTTCCGCACAGTTTAGGTCGTAACGTGTGTTCTTCTTTCGCTCTTCAGGCTTTTCTTTTATCTGTGACTTTTTACTTGTGACTCTTCTCCTCGGGATATTTTGAGACCGTACTCGGGCCGTACTTGGGTATTGGTAACTTATGTAGCGGTTAGAGCGGACCTGACTCTGACGAGATAAATTTTGCTGTCATAATCAAGGGAGCCGTTACATGGAGACGCTGCCCCCTCCCCTTCCCGAGTGAACCACGTTATATGAATACCGACCGTAAGGTCGGATAACGCGGATTTATACTATTCTATTCTTCTATTTTATGTTCTACAATTTTTGTGCGATATGTCGCTTTCATACTTAGTTTGTTTACCGGATTTCAATTATAAGATAACGTAGGTATGTAAATGAGCGTTGATGAAAGCTTTGAGTCACATTTATTTGTGTGAATGAAGGCAACCGTGTAATAACTGGTGACTGCTTATTTATTTTGAAATTACTCCTCCCCTTTGTTTCGGGGTTTCGTATGACCTCGCCTGTCCCATTGAGATAGCTGGCTCAAACAATGTCGGTTCTACTTCAAGGAAGACCTTGATAAGACGCTCATTATAATAACCGATGTTTTATTTTCTTACCAGAATGAATACTTGGGGTGTACAGATCGACTGGTGATCACACCTTTAACGGACAGGTAGGTACCTCAAGAAAAAAAAATTGAAGGCGTTGGTGATGGCTGAAGTATTTTAGGTGCTACGTAACGCTTGCCCAAGCACTTGCCATGAGCATGGGCGGAGCAGCGTGTCAAAGACATGGGAAAAACCTTGGCTAAGTACGTGGTGGTCTTCAACTGCTCGGTGGGACGAACTTAATTTGTCCTCCCTAAACTTGCAGCCTTCAGGTAGGTAGCGCATTAGTAAGTTAAAAGAAAAATCGTCAGGGATGAATTGCAGGTATCATAAAGCGTTTCACATTTTCAAAGAAAACCGATATGATTAAGCAATTCCTTGTAAATGTAATCTTCGCGTATTGTCGCGATAGTTTCTTATTAGTAATTTTATCTACATGCATTTCTAGTAATTTAAACATTATTTAATTATATCGTAAGTAAGTAAAAGAAACATAAGCCAGACTTTCGTTTCCGGCTGTTAAACATGTAATAAAATGAAATTCAGATGTGTGTCAAGGTTACATTTTGTATAGTCTATAAAATAATAATAAAACTTTATACTCCAATTTACTGCTGCGTTTATAAAACATCGCGTTGTGTTTCGTACAGCAGCATGGTTCTAACTAGGGTAAAATTTTAATTAATGATAATAATTTGTAACTTTCATTTTCTGACACTTTTTTGGCGGAACAATTGTCAGTCACCCTGTATGCATTTGAAATAATCCCGCACTCGCGGATTAAAGGTATAAAGTCAATCGATCTGCCAGTCTACTGTAATTGATAAAAATGGCATATAAGAGCGAATTTATTTTTGGATCATTTTAGACCTATTAAGACACAATAAAAAAATGTAGGAGTATAAAATTGAAATGGAACCGACTAACCGGAAAATCCTTTAATCTTGAATGCGGGGCTTTATGCGAAAATATCTGAACGAGTCTCGATCCCCGTTCGGTTCGAGATAAAGCCCACAGGAGACCCATTCATCTAACAGGGACGGCGGTATGAAGGGCGGGGTGGGGAGCGGCAGGAATCATAATTTTGCCGTCCGTGACCATTGACGATCTTGATTTCTGGCATTGAATTAAAGATGAATGGATTTATCGGTGGCGCAGCGATGTAAAAAAATACAGAGCGCCATCTTATGATAAACTGCGGAAGCTTTCTCGCACGAAAACTTAAGCAAATCGAAAGCATTTGTCACTTTTGGTATTTAATACCCAATGTTTTTGACAAACGCCATCTCTTAACTGACAGTACAAAAATACAAAATACTAATTTTGAAAATGTCGACGAGTTAAGAATTAACAGGAGGGAAGCTACGGCAGTGGGAGGACGCAATTACATTTCACGGAAGTTACCACTTTACTTTACGTTGGTTTCTGCAATATGGCGGTTTGTTGACATCCGTTGTGGTAAAAGAATTATCGGATTTTGTGTTTGTATCTGAGTTTAGAATGAATTTATGTGTGATACATTGATAGGTTATTATAGGCTTCACTTAAAAAAGTGAATGACTTTGAGGTTACTTTTGGAATTTTAAGTACCATCTGTTTTTTTTTTAATGCCGTAAAGGGTGACTGCATTATTTTTTACGTCTGACGAATTTAACCTAAAAATATAAAACGGATAAATTATGAAGTGATGAGGGATAATTAATGATTAGTTGTTTTTATTGTCTAACAGAAACTTTTGTTTTCTATTAAATAAATTTGATTCAAGGATGGAAGTTCTAACAGTAAGTCTACCACTGCCACTTTTTTTATTTTTCAAATATGTATGTGTAGCAACTAATTCCAAAAAACTGACGCTTTAGAATTTTGAAAATACATGAATCGTGCTACAACATGAATTTTATTTTCCAAACCAAACTTTGAGGTAATCTTACCTAATAGCAAAATTATGTTGTCTTTCAATGATATTATGACACCTACAAAATATTTTTGAATTTAATTAATATTTAGAGGGTGCGCCTTACGTTTGAATTTTTGAAATTATACAAGAAAGACCATATAGTATGCCATGAAAAGTTCGTATTTGTAATAATAATAATAATAACAGAGTTATCATCAAATCTAAAAGGGCAAGAGACAAGGTGGATAAAATTAAAACTCGAATCTCGCAGCGATGCCTAAATTCGATAGCAAGAAAGATTTCAATATTGAATGATTTTCATTAATTTTTCTGTTGTATTATTTTTTTAAATTATTAATAAATGATTATTTTATTCTAAAAACCCTAATTTCCTTGAGATATTTATGTTATATGACTACCAGAATATATTCAAGTTATTCGTATTTCCAAGGCAAAGCGCAACTTGAAGATGAGGTGCTATTTACTTTAAATTCTAGCATTACACTGTTTTCATGTAAAGGCAACATAATTTTGCTATTAAAAATCAAAAGCACAATATTCGGTTTTTTCCATACAAAAATGACCCACCCTAATAGCCACCCCTTACGGCATTAAAAAAAACACGTGGTATTTTAAATAATAGTGAACTGTGTAGTTTGTAGTCGATCCAGAATTTTATAAAACGATTGTGTGTGCCTATGATATACAGTGACCATATTTAGTTACCACTTTGGACAAGAAACTCCTATAATTATGACTCCCTCCTGTTTATTCTTTACTCGTTGGAAAATTTACAGTTAAAAAATTTGATTAATTACAGGTGGTAATTAATTGGCGTGAACTGTGTACTTTGTGGTCGATCCAGAATTTTATAAAATACTTGTGTGCGCCTATGACGTACACTGACAATATCTAGTTACCTTTTTGGACAAGAAACTACCATAAATGTGAGTCCCTCCTGTTTATTTTTTACTCGTTGGAAAATGTGCAGTTAAAACATTTGATTGGTAATTAATGGTGGTAATTAATTGGCGTAAGGACATTTAAAAATTGTGTGTACAGGTTTAAAAAGCTTATACCGTGTGATGAAAAAAAAATGTGATAAACTGTCGAGGTTTACGAGTTAAATACACGCACACAGAGACGAAATCCATTTCAATATTGCAAGCTTGCACCCTCTTCTCGTCATTTCCTCTCGTGAATCCCATCCACGTCCGCTCTTTATACCTCATTATAATAGGCTTTCCTCCTTCAAATACTGCCTACACAGACATGCCTGCGACGCTTAAAATCTTAGCCTTTGCGTCACTGCGATAAAAACTTATCTTAATTAAATTATTATTGTCAGAGTCTGACTTTGCGTTCCTGCGTTAATGAAATCTCCGTCAACCTAAATTTACAGTCGACAGTTCGCCCTTTAAAGCGCAAAAAGAAAATAGCTAGAAAATAGTAGCTTGAAATGCCATCTCTTTCGTAGTGGGAAAAACTGCAGTTTTATTAATTGATACAAGAATCCATGTATGTAATGCGATTTCACATGAAGTGATATTATTTAATACCGAAATTTATTTGGAATGAAATCACGCCACCTCTTTGATTCTATGGTATTATTTTTTCAAAAGTAAAATTTTTTTATTTTTTTCCCAAATCGTGGGTGAAATTTGAAAGTTATTAAATATTAATTTTCTTGGAAGAAAAAGTAAGAATGAATGGATTGTTGAGAGTGCCCACCTTTTGAACTGTATTGGATAATTTTTTTGTGTACAAAAAAAATGACAAGCGCCATCTTTGGGCCGATAAGACAAATCTTAAGATAAATCATCCAGAGTAACAATGTTATTGGAATTTCAAAATAATTTTCCTGTTAAACACCAGTTTTCTTTAAAGATGATTTAAAGAATGATGGACTGTTGACAGCGCCATCTTTTGAAGACACATTTAAATTTCTTTCGTTGTATGAAAATCTGACACCATTCTTGGGCCGAAAATTTCCTTCACATTCTCCTTGATTTTTGTTTTGTTTTGAAATGCTTGAGAAAGATGCAGAAAAAAAATATAGTAATTTCTTTAATTAAAGAAATTAATAGATGTCGGCCACTAGACGATACATATATTCTATTGGGTTCTATCCTTTGGCATTACATCAATTGACAAATCAATAGATGACGCTATTAGAAAATGTAATATGTATTTATTTTGTCAAACGTGAAAACAAAAAAGTGAAAAACTTGCTGTAGAATTTTTCATTATATTGGATTGTTTTCTTGATTTGTAAATAAATAAATAAATAAAAAGTAGAATCAATTTATAGCGCCATCTATGTATACCTACATAAAGCTGCTGTGACTCTAAATGTTTGTTATTTAAATTTATAGATGTCGCCACTGAAACGTTGTAATTTATTGAGTTCTGTTATTTTGTATTAGAAGTGCATCAATCAACAAATCAACATAATAGATGTCGCTACTAGAAAGTTTAGTATTTGTCAAACATGAAAACTAAAAACAAAGGAGCTGCCAAGAAGTTTTTATTATACAGGATGTTTTCGGAAGTGTGGCTGAAAACAGAATCTTGGTACTTACGTGTACCGGGTATATGATTGAACACTCTGTTTTTGTTTTTCCTTTTTCAACCACACTTCCAAAAACACCCGGCATAGGATTATCTTCTGGAATTATAAATATGTAGAAAAAGAAACGTAGAATAAATTCACAGCGCCATCTATTGGTGCGTTCGACATTACGCTCTGAGTAGAAGTGTGAGGGAGAGCGAATGCGTTTCAGTGCATATAAGAGTGAGACGAAGAAACACTCTGAGCGTTAGGTCGAATGCACCCCATAAGTGTAATTGTTGCGGCAATTTCTATTAATGAAATTAATAGACTTTGCCACCAGATGGTATATTTCATTAGGTTTAACAAAGTGAACAAGAATCGCTGTTTGAGTTGGCAGCGTTGAATTTTATTTTTAAATGGTGCTGGACTGGAGTAACTTACGGTTGTTGACGGCTTGACACTGCCAGCCACCACTTTACAAGCGTCATTTGACATTTCATATTCAAATTAAAACGCTATTTTTTATTGACATAACCTACAATCTGGTCGCTGTTGAAGAAATGTCTAATGGTTATTCTTGATCACTTTGTATTATTTGCTGTTAGAAGGGTTCGACAACTCAATATAACAGATGGCGCCACTAGAAAACGTGGCAAAAAACGAAAGAATTGCCGCCACTTTCTTAATTCTGTTAGTCTACTTGGATTTATAAATATGTATATTAAAAAAACAAAACAAAATTCAGAGCACCATCTAGTATATAACTGTCGTGAATATTAATCTTTCTGTCGAAATTAATAGATGTCGCCACCTAGATATTATAATAGAACAGATGGCGCCACTAGAAAAAGTCACACTTGAAGGCCAAATAAAAGAATTGCTGTAAATTTTTTTATCCTGTTGTCTTCTTGGATTTATAAATATGTATACTTGAAAAAGGACAAAAAATTAAGAGCACCATCTACGGATTATTTTTCACTATAAGCCGGTCGTATAAAATACATATAAGTTAAGTATAAAATATACGACGAAATGACGTGACGTGGCAAAAGACACAAGGCTGTTTCACGAAAGTTAGAAGGAGATGGTTACATAAAAATTCTTTGGCTTATCTACCGTTCGATCGTTACAGAGAAAAAATGAACTGGAGTGTATAACTGTCGTAAATATTAATTTTTCTGTCGAAATTAATAGATGTCGCCACCTAGATGAAGTATTTTATTGGGATCACTTTGAATTAGCAAATCAGTATAATAGATGGAGGGGGAGGGGGAGGGAGAGGTAGGTATCGCGTCGCTACACCTTGTTGATTAAACCTAGTAACCGGTAACAGCGTAGGTAATCATACAGTACTCTGGTACAAACTTTCCATTAAATAAATACAAGGAAAACAAAAAAGAAGTTGCACATTTAATTTGGTTTTCCTAGTTGATTATTTTAAAAAATTTAGAATTAAAAATAAATCACATCTGCGCCATCTAGTTGTGAGATGAAACAGCTGATAACATGGACATATTTAATAGATGTCGCCTTATATTTTTTACTTTTTTCCGTAAATAATTTTTTTAACATTCTATAGAGGTAATTGTACAAGTAATTTAGTAAGAATGTAGTAAGAATTATTGCCTTTTGTGGTTATTGGCAAGGTCGGTTAAACAGCTCAACAGTTGGCAGCACTGATTTTTTAAATCAATTCACTTTTAATTCCCAATTTTTATTCTCTGCATTTTTTGTTGTTTTTAATTTCCATTAGAATATAATTTGATAAAACAACAGCGCAGCTGGATAATGACGATAATGTAATCAAAACATACTGCGCCCATTTGTTTTAAAATCAATCTTTTGCTGTCACTTTTTCTTTTGTTTGGTCGTACAGTAATATTTTTACTCACTTTAGATCTTTAACGGGAGGTATTAAACGATATTTACAACAGACATATAAAGACTTGACAGGTTAAGGTTTTGTTACAGCATCGCAGCCATGAGAAATATTAAAAGACGAGCATTAAAAATTCATAAAAAGTTTATTAAATGCAAAACGAAACCAAAATTACTGGAAGCTTATTACGTGCAAAAAAAAACACAGAAAGATCATCCTCATCATCATCGGCCAGCAATTAACGAATAACGACGTCAATATTTACAACGAGAGAGAGCTGTAAGGTGCACCACGCCTACAGAACCGGAATCAAAATAAACAAAATGCTCATGCCATCTTTCTCTAGCAAAACATAAAAAACGAGCTTTTCCGTCATCTCTCACACAGACATACCGAACATTTTATTTCGCGATTGGTTGATAAACGTCTGTGGAATGATTTAGCTGGTTCGGTTTCTCCCTCGCTTTCGGAGGAGTCCTCGCCTACGGGGGATGGTTCACTTTGTAAATTCTTAGCACTCTTACTACTACCGGACGCCATACTATACCGCCGACATTTTTATTTTATACCTTTATTTATAAAAAAAATTAACAAGTTTATATTGGCATACTACAGATGGTGCTCTGTTTGTTGAGGTCAGTGGCACGCAATGTCGCCACAATTCCTAAAACAAAATTCACACATTTATATCTTTGTTAGTTGAAACTGAAACAAAACAACATATATCGTTTTGATGCAAATTAAAATAGGTACTAAAATACAGTGAAGCTTAATAAATTACCAACAACAATTTTACTCTGGTCAATTATTTCAAATTGGCAACCATGTTGGTTGCTGACGCTATTTACTACACATGTTCAAAGATTTACAACAAAATATTTATAATTTTACACAGTGTCAAGTTAATTAACACATAATAGGTATTATAATTTAAAAATTAATAAAAATATCCCTAATTGTAGGGTAGTCCGACGTCGAGACTCGAGTAGATTTAAGTTGGCAACACTGAGTCATTTAACAAAATGAATTGAGAGCGTCTGTTTGCCGGGTGTTTACGTTTTAAATTATTTCTACGCTATGAGTTTCTCCAGCGACGAAGTGAACTTCTTGGTCTACAGATACCTACAGGAATCCGGTGCGTATATTAATTATACCGTAGCGTACGACTAACCCCAAGAATCGACAGGGTTTCAGCATTCAGCGTACACGTTCGGTATAGAATCGCACATATCACAGTCGAACATCAACGGCGCCCTCGTACCCCCCGCCGCCCTGCTCAGTATCATACAGAAGGGCCTGCAATACACCGAGGCCGAAATCAGCATCGGCGAAGATGGAACTGAGCAGCGGTTGGTGGAAAGCTTGAGCTTGATCGATGCGGTTATGCCTGATGTTGTGGCCAGCAGACAGAATCAGCAGAACCAGCAGAAACAGAATGTGCAGCCGGAGATCGCGGACACAAATGGTGAAGAAGGTAAATTTCAAAAGATTTTAAGAAAGAACCTGCAAGATATAATCATAAGATTAAATTTGTTGGGTTTTATTGGATTACTGGATTGTTTTTGATTTGGGGATGACTTAAAATGCTTGAATGTAGCTAGTGATTACTTGAACGTAGCTAGTGATTGTACTCATCATGGTGACATCTATTTTCATTATAAGAAAATATGCAAAAGTTAACCAAAACCCAAAGAATAGGGAAACAGATGTGTTTTTATATTTTAAAGCAACTCTAAATATAATTATGAAATCGGTTCCTAGATTAACAAAGGACCAGTCCTGGTCGTGTCTACAAAAAAAATCTGTTCCATAATGTTGTCATTAATGTGGCTCCCTCTGTACAATTTTGAATTAAACTTCCGTCGTTGCCATAGTTACTATGATAAGTGTTACATCTGACATTTGATTCGAATTCAAATTTCGTACTTTTCATGTCAATTTGAATGAACATAAACGACGTACTAGATTTCACGAGGCAGAGTTCTTATCCGATCTGGGAAATATTTAATGTAAGGCAAATTTTGCTCGCATTGGCGCTAGTTACCTAAATAAGAAACACCATAAATAACGAAAGAAGAAAGCATAAGGAAACTATATGACACTGATAAAATTTACTTCTTGATTTTTTAGGTATGTGGCGCTAACCGAGCAATACTTGAACTAATAAATTGCGCAGGTCAGATAAAGACACGCTGTCTCG
Source organism: Dorcus parallelipipedus (assembly GCA_958336345.1). Taxonomy (NCBI): domain Eukaryota; kingdom Metazoa; phylum Arthropoda; class Insecta; order Coleoptera; family Lucanidae; genus Dorcus; species Dorcus parallelipipedus. The sequence continues at coordinate 35,480,916 of OY284483.1, read as the reverse complement.
TAAAATCTAGTAGGTCGTGATCATAAACATATTGCATTCTTATCATCCAAAAATGCCAAAGTGTTGTATAATATTTCATGTAGCCACTGGTGCACTAGGTTCAATGTTTTGATAATAGATGGCGCAGCTGTAAGCAAAAAATAATCAACGTGGAACGTGTTGTATTGCTTTAATTTTATTCTATGTGAGAATTCACAAAGTAGAGACTTTGGAATAATCTCAAAATTCTGTTTTGCTCTCTCCCCCTCCCCTTGTCTAAAATTGCATTTTGTATTGAAGTTTTTAACATAGCTTGCATTTTATTAGATTTTTCTTTGGTTTACTTACATTACAAAAGTTCGGGAAAAGCAAATCAGCGCCATCTGTTGAAAAATGTTTTGAATATATGTCACTAACTTTTAGAAACTTGGTAAATTTTATTGTGCAATTATTTCAGAAAATTATAATGATAATAAGCAAAAGTGTAGCTTTGTTTTATAATTACCAGACTTCGGACATTTCGGTGCGTTGCCATAGTTACACAATACGAGGACCAATGAAAAGTGCCCATTCATTGCGTAGCCATGGCAACGCTCAGAAACGTCCGAAGTCTGCTAATTATTTCTAAAAAGTTCAGAAAAAAAAGTAAGTGGCGCCATCTCTGGCTTGGAGGTGATACAAGCAGCAAAAAATGTAGGTTGTAACTTTTGTTATATTTAAAAGAATTCGGGAAAAAATAAAACTTGCGCGTTTAGTTTAACTTAGTATTGCGGTACTTTACATATTTGTCTAGCGACTTTATTGAAAAAAAAAAAAAAAAACAAATTGGCGCCATCTATTAACAATTGTTTTAATTGATCTTTTAATCGCCATATAGGGTTCAAAAATAAAATGTTCAACGTCTTGCCAACTAATGATGCAATCTATACAACAAAGAAGGCTGTGAAAATTATTTAACGAAAAGCAGAATCTACTTCTGATCTTTCTTCTGTTGGCGACGTCCTATTATTTCATAGAAAAGAAATTATGTATGTATTTTCATTAGCTGTCGACAGATGGTATTATTTTTTCTTGGGTCTTCTGAAGAGATTATAAATCATTGGAGAAACTCAAATAAAACCTAGAAAGCAGAAAATTATTACTTTACTTTAAGAAAATAATAATAAACAAAGGAAGTGCTCATAAATTGACAGTAAACATAATAGATGGCGCCACCACCGCTTCAAGAATGTCCGAAAGGAAAAGTAAACTAGCACCATTTCCGGGTTAAAGATCAGATAAAACAAATAAAAACGTATTAATCTTTTTGATTATTGCATGGCGTCACTACTAAAATGTGTGAAATGTAGCAAAAAATTTTTTTTTTAAAGTCGACTCTTTTGATTATGTATTTCCAGAGCCTTCTTGATTTACATTGAATACTCTTTGACGTATCGAGAAAGGCACAAGCCCATCAAATAAAGAGTATTTTTTTTTAAATCTGGCGTCGAAGTTAGCCATGAAAATTTAATTGTGAACCATCATCATCATGACAGTTGTTAATTTGACATTTGAACTCGTATTCCTAACCTTGCTTTCGAAGTTTCGAACTCAACAGTACGATAGGCCAACACAAGGATGTGATCTATTGTAATAAACGAAAAGAGACAGTAAGAATGAGATCTGTTGTAACAAACGAAAAAAGACAATAAGAAAATAAGATTTACAGCAAATAATCAAAGATGTGGTGCGTTCACAATAAGCACCTTGCCAACTTTAACGCCAAATTAAAAAAAAAAACCCGTTACATAAAAATGTTTCACATTGTCAGTTTTCTTCCCAATCAATGAATTTTCTAACCATTTTTGTCTTGTTAGCAAATCGCTTGGAATTTCAAAAAAGTTTATGTTTATTTTCATATACAAAACACTTTTTGGCATCTATAAAAAGACAAAAAGTCTCAAATGACAAGTACAGTTGGGGACAGAAAATTTCGGATGTCACTGTCATTCCACTGACGTAAAAGTTAAGAAATTCCTATATGTATACGTCAGATGAGTGACAGTGACATTTTTTGTCCGTAACCGTACATAATGGATTATGAATATTTGGCATCTAGGGGGCGCCACTTGAATTACTTTCCGGCCAGCTTTTACAGAAACATTTTTCTTTTGAGAAACGGAATGGATATAATAGCGAAACTATTTAATTTATTTGCACGTTTCACAAGTGTACGGTGAAAACACGTTAAAAAAAACAAAAGAAAACAGCTTTTATTTGGATTTGTTCATTGGTTTACCTCTTCAGAAAATCCAGGGAAAATAAAAACAAAGCAATACCATCTATCGAGAAAATACAAATATATAATTTTTTTATTGAAACAGTAGATGTCGCCACTAGAAAAAAATGCCAGAGTGACTTTAGTCAGAGTGAAAAACTCGACTTTGTTAAAAAATTTCGTTGGGTATAATTACACTAACAATTGACAAGTTACTGAATATAAATAAATTTGAATATAAACAATGCCTATCGAACAGGAAAAAAAAACAAAGTTTCCATGCTTTTCAAAATTTTGTTTTATTTTATCTTCGTCTTTGATTTACAATTTTTTAAGGTCTACAGAATTGACCTAATCCAGCGCCATCTGTCGATAAGATATAACAACTGACATAACTTTTTCATAACATAATTCTTTTTAATCTATGTATTAAGGAACAATGAAAATTACACAACAATCAATTGCTCAACGTTTCACTAACGGTTGACAGATTCATCAGCAGTAAAGAATAAAATAATTTTATTTTTCACTCCTAATGAAGCCATCAAGCGATAATGAAACGTTGAGCGATTGTGCGGCTTTCAACGTGTCCATTAATGGATTAAAAGGAATTTGTTACTACTTCAATCTGTTTTTAATGAATTGAAATAGCAATCGTATTTCCAGCTGTGGTATCGACACAGAACGAAAGCATGGAAGTGGACACGTCCATAGAAATCCCGTCTTCCAAAGCGACAGTCCTCCGAGGCCACGAGTCAGAAGTCTTCATCTGCGCATGGAACCCCACAACCGACCTCCTCGCCAGTGGGTCAGGCGACAGTACAGCGAGGATATGGGACATGTCCGACAACACGACCAGCCCGAACCAGCTGGTCCTGCGACACTGCATACAAAAAGGAGGGACCGAAGTGCCCAGCAATAAAGACGTCACTTCACTGGACTGGAATGTCAGTATAACCCTCCCCCCATTTCACTGAAACACCCCCTCACGACATGTACTTGTTTTAGTGCGATGGAAGTTTATTAGCGACGGGAAGCTACGACGGTTACGCAAGAATTTGGACCACGGATGGACGATTGGCAAGCACGTTGGGTCAACATAAAGGCCCTATTTTTGCGTTGAAGTGGAATAAAAGAGGAAACTATATTTTATCAGCTGGTGTAAAGTTTTTAGCTCTGCTATTAAAATAGATTTAGAAAATTGTCAAAACTTTTGCAGGTCGATAAAACGACAATTATTTGGGATGCAGCTAGCGGTCAGTGCACTCAACAGTTCAGTTTCCATTCAGCTCCGGCTTTAGACGTCGATTGGCAAACCAACAACTCCTTCGCCAGTTGCTCGACGGACCAGTGCATCCACGTGTGTAAGCTGAGTATGGACAAACCTATAAAGTCTTTCCAAGGACATACAGTAAGTGACCATTTTAAATTGACAATAATCATAAGAATAATATCTATTGGTAATTATAGAATGAAGTAAATGCCATCAAGTGGGACCCCCAAGGCAACCTACTGGCCTCGTGTTCGGACGATATGACTTTGAAAATCTGGTCAATGAAGCAGGACACTTGTGTTCACGATTTGCAAGCGCACTCGAAAGAAATCTACACGATCAAATGGTCCCCGACGGGGCCGGGGACTCAGAACCCTAACATGAACTTGATTTTAGCATCCGCGAGCTTCGACTCCACCGTAAGACTTTGGGACGTGGAACGGGGTGTTTGCATACACACTCTGACCAAGCACACCGAGCCCGTGTACTCCGTGGCGTTCAGCCCCGATGGCAAGTACCTCGCCAGCGGAAGCTTTGATAAGTGCGTGCATATTTGGTCTACGCAATCCGGACAGCTGGTGCACAGTTACAAGGGGACGGGGGGTATATTCGAGGTATGCTGGAATTCTAGGGGCGATAAAGTTGGCGCGAGTGCTTCCGATGGAAGTGTGTTCGTGCTTGACTTGCGTAAGTTGTAGTCGTCATGTTCGTGAAAGCGTATATTTATTCATACCTGTACATATACACATATTTTGCTATTTGTTTAAATGAAATGTGAAGGGTAATTATTATTTGGTAGATGAGAAAGTATTCATATTTTAAAAAAGAAAGAATTCTCATGACTTGAGTTTAAGGATTAAATTGGAAGACAACGCATCACTAATTTTTTTATTAGGGCCGGTACTTTCATCACTGATTAACTTTAACCTTTGGTTTATTCCCATGCCTACAATTGTAAAGACAATTATTCGTGTAGGAATAAACTAATGATTAAAGTTAATCAATGATGAAAGTACTGGCCCTAAATCATTCAATTAATTAATTATTGTAAAATGTCAAATACTTTATTAAGTCGTTAAGCATGAAAAGTTTTCCAGTTTAAGATAATGTTAATTATGTAGAAAGTAAGCATTAAACTAATTTTGAAAACGTCCAAATACGAACATTTTAATCAGGATACTGTACTGGGATGTGTGCACGATGTGTGTTTGTCCACAGATAATAGAACTAGACAGGTGGCTCAGCAAATGTTGTAAATTTGACGCCCCAATCCGGAAACAAACTCAGTTTAGTTTGGAGACAATTCATCAAATATGTAGTGGCGCTACTGTTACAATAACAGAGTGGAAAACCGAAACCTGCAAATATAAGTAACATAACATAAACATAAATAACAAAGTTTAAAAGGAGCGTACGTCATATTATCGTGTCCTGGCTCCACTTTAGACTTATTTCCCTGTCACTTAAAAGCGACATCTGGTGGTAAATGAACCAATTGAGCTTCGGAATTAGCAGATGGTTTGTGTTTTCGAATTTTTGTACTTAAGCAGAGAGAAAGTCTGAGAGGTGTAACTAGAACAGAAAATTTATTTGTTTTTAGCATTTAGTTTCATCTTTTTCTCTCACATACAATTAGAAATTTACCATCTCAAGGTTAACCAAATGTAGAGGCACCACGATCGCTTCAACTTTATTGTTGGTAGCTTGCGGTTGGAAATTCACAAAGTCCTAGGAAATTTAGTTTTACATTCTTACAATCTAAACACGATATTCAAATTCAAGATGTCAAGAGAAGCTGCATTCGATTCGCAGGTGAAATCAATTCAATTCTCAGTTTCGTTATGGTGAAACCTGCACGAATTGAACGAGTTAATTCTTTTTGAATCGATTTAAATCGGCGAATCGAATACAGGCTAGACATGTCAATAAAAATGTATATCTGTTTGGTCTGTGGGTGCAACGAAGAAGAAGCAGGAAAATTTAACCTCTTACTGTTCACTTTGTCATTTGTTTATTTTGTGATTAGATGGCATCAGACGGCTTTGCAACTCAAACCATGAAAATTACAAGTGCAAGAATATGCTGTCACCATTTTTCATGTTCAGCAATGTCAAGACAAATGGAAATTGAAAAGGGATGGTATTCCAATACCATTTAATAAAATTTCAGGAAGAAGTGAGCGTACTGTGTGACACTTTAATTAAGGATTTTAATTAACCATTCTATATGAATGTCAAATAATTCTCAAAAGAAAGGGCTAAACTGTTTCGGGATCCGACAAGTACGTAACTGATTGCATTACGTGCTTGTAATGTGTTTATTCATTGGTTAATCATAAAATTCAACTACCTATGTTGTATGTAACATTAAACCTTTCATTGGTATTTTGCACCAATTTGTACAATTTGTATTGTACTTATTATATAATCTAAATAACTGTTAAATTATATGAACGTCATTTTTGTAATTATATGCCTATCGGATCAATGTTAATTTTCTCATCTCTCAATTGAGATGCAGTCATCGACATCCTAAAGGAAGAAAATGGAGTTTGCAGGACAAAGTTGTGGCACTTGCACTGCTGAAAAAGAGCGCTGGAGCTTATAACTTTCTCTGAAAAGTAGTAATGTTGCCCTCAAAAAGACTTCTGCTCCCTCTACTGAAAAAGGTTCCTTTTGTTTCTGGCATCAGTGAACATCAGTTTAAACATATATGAATGCCTGTCTAACTACTGAAAAGGAAAGATTTTGCATGTTACTGTTTGATGAAATAGATATCAAAGAAAATTTCGAATATGACAAAAAAGAAGATAGGATTGTAGGATTTGAAGAATCTAGAGATGACATTGCAATTAATTCTCAGGTAGCCAATAGAGCTTTTAGTTTTTATGTGCTTGGGGTTAGGACTAAGAAACAACCAAACTTTTCTCAAAACGATTGCCGATGTGAGCAATTGCAGAAATGCATACAGAAGGTGGTGACTGCCTGTCAAGAAATAGCGAAGGTAAATGTAGTGGGAACTGTGTGTGATATGGGTACAGCTAACGTAAAAGCATTAAAGGATATAGGCTCCTGTGAGCAGCAACCCTATATCAAAATGAATAACAGGAAAATATATACAATATATGATCCACCTCACCTCCTCAAATTTTACCTGTGGAAATTTATGGTATAAAACAACTGATGGAAGCTGATTTTGGACATAGTAAGGGCACATGTCAAAGATAAATCATCACCTCTGATATTCCGGCACCTACACAAAATCAAAGACGAACATGTGGCACCTAAAATGCATTTTGCAATGGAAGTGTGGATGGCAACGCAAATTGTGAGTCATACTGTTGCTGCTTATTTATATACATTAGTCAGCAAAGGTAACAATTTTGTGTATGATATTAGACTTATGACACATATCTGTTTGTCAGCAGTGGCTACAACTAAGCATGGCTAAGGCAAGTTGATGAGCTGTTTGACAGTTTCAGTGCAAGCAAAGCTGTAAAGTCCAGTGAGAAAGGTGAACCAGGAGGTAAGGGACTAAAATATCAAGTGATCAAAAATATCTCTCACTTTGCATACTGGAAGACTGCCTTTCAAACTGTTAACTGTTGGCAATTTAAGCGCCTTACCAGAAACGGACAAATAAAATCTAAGCGACCGCCTTCTCAAATAGGATGGCTGACTTCACACTTCACTGCAGTCAATAGAAAATATGTGGAATGTTTTGAAGTCTCACAGATTTGAAGCAATGCGTCCTCGGTCATTAAACCGAGATGCATTGGAAAACTTATTTGGCTGCATCAGGGGCGGTTGTGGCAGCGGAGACAATCCAACAGTAGGTCAATTCAAAGGAAGTTTAAAAACTGCTATTTTGAACAACTTACCTAATCAAGCCATGTCTGAAACAAATTGTGAAGACGATGAACACGAAATCCTTAGCAATTTACACAAATTTTTAAATGTAGGACAAGAGAGTCAGATTTCACTAAATGATCAGTTTAAAAGTTCATTTGAAATTGGTGAACAAATAGCTAATGTTGTTAGGTCAGGACAATCTGAAACGCTTTCTGTAGCCTATGTAGCTGGCCATATTCTCCGAAAATTGAAAGACTACCTGTAACTAGCCTGTAATTATGATCAATGTGTAAAAGACTTATTTCTATAAATACAGAACCCTACAATTTATTTATTTCATTTAAAAAGTGGTCATCTGAGGAGAATCACTTAATATATCCAAGTGATACGTTTGTAATTGCAATAGGACACCGGTGACAGTTGTAGAAAAGGTGTTATCTGTAAATCCGGCAAGAAGTCACATTGCAGAAAAAGCCAAGGTGCCAAGATGTGAATGTCGTGAAATTTGACTTTAATTGTAAAGATCCTAAGGAAGTACTGCCTATCAGCAGTGAAAGGAAGAAAAGATCAGAGAGCTACCACGAGAGAAATAAAATAAATTCGCCATTCTTAAATTTTGCATATAAAAACTTTAAATGACAGAAGTTAAATGCAAGAAAGGAGTGTGGGTTATTTCTGTATTATATTATTAACAACATTAAGTTTGAGAATATCTTGTTGTTTTTATTATGCAAATATCTTATGTCTCAGTAAGACTTCTCTTAGGCGGACATGGACGTTACCAGCCAACTGTCCACCTAATAGAGTTGTCTATGCATGTAAATTACACAAATAGAGAATTAAAAACTATCCGTATAAGGCCCGGTTTATCAATCACAAGTTAACTCTTAACTTTAAGTTTGTTCTCATAGTAACTACTACGAAGACAATTGTTATGGCAATTAACTGAAGGTTAACTTTAACATTAAGTTAACTTGTGATTGATATACCAGCCCTAAGAGAAGTGTCCGCGATGAGATGTTTTATTACAATCCATTAATTCATTAATATTACATATTACAGTAATTCATATTACAATCCACTTAATTCATAAAACAATAATGAACATTATATTTTACAATTTGATAGGATTAATTAACAATGACACGAAAACCCCTTCTTTTTTCATTTCCAACTTATGAAGTAAGAAATTTGATTATCTTTGCAGTGTCTTTCTTATTAATGTTAAATATTTTTTACCTTTACAATCATGAAGAATGAGAAAATTTGAATTTCTATATTATGGAAGAACTTTCTGATTTTCCATCGTATTTATGTAGCAAGGACTAATCTTTATAATTTATTGGAAAAAAGTATTGCGTGTAATTTAATTTCGCGTTGTTACTACGTTCAAATTCCGCGCCGCTGTGTTTTCAGTGACATCTACGTTCGGTTACATTACAGTTGGCCAGTAAAATTGTGCGAATAAGAATTTGACATTGAGTTGCACCTCTCAACGTTCTCTCTGATACAAGTGACATCTATTGAGTATTTAACAAACTATTTTTAGAGCGTCCATTCGTTCCTATCTCGTTGGCTATCTGGAGAGATCTATTATCTGTGGTTTGTCTTAATTCCATTGTGCTTTGTTGGATTTTGAAAATGTACAGCAAAAGGGGATTCATGATATAAATATAAAAAATCTTTAATAAATTGACATGACATTTTATAAAACGTTAAAAATACCAAAAATGTGCTTCATCTGCAACATCCATTTCATTTTTTTTTTATAATTAAATATATTAGTACTTTTCTTCCAAGTAGTTTTACAAATTTTGTCTGCTTTAAGCATAAACACATTAGGAATATCATTTTGCTGTATATTCCCCAAAGGAATTATTGTTTGACTGGACACTTCCTGTTTATTAAAGTTTATGAGCTAATTTTTCTCCTAAAGGATTTACGGCATTGATTTTAGAAGCATCCTGTACGTATTAACATAAAACGAAATTTTATTTAATGTCCTTAACTGAGATAAACTCGAGGGATTCACAATTAATAATTTAATCAATCATTTGTATTTTTTGTAGACAAAATTGGCCCCATAAATAAATTACTACACATAATTAACTAAGACAAAAAAAAACAACATAGTAACTTCATTCATTTATATTATTTGCAGGTCCTTCACAAATAAAATACTGAAATTACTTGGGTCCCCAACATTTTTTAAAAGTAATTCACATCAGCCGTCTTTTATACGCATATAAATCATCGTGAGTGTAATACGCATGAATCAAATAATACATGTGCTTGAAAAAGAAGAGTAAATCATCATACTGTCCGTTATACCCATAATCACAGTTTGTAACGACGAAGTCTGCAAAGCACTTTTCATTGAAGCACTTCGAAAGTCCACTGTATTCCTTGTGAATCCCCCAAGCGTTTACGTGCATCTCCACCAGGAACTGATGTACAGCCTCCACGGTGGCCAAGTACCACCTCGGGCTTCCTTTCTGGTGCCTCCAGAACTGAGAGATTCGATTCTGAAGGACGATGCAAGGAAGTCCACGGATTCTTTCGTCTTTGAATATGCCTTTGCTCTGATTCCACGTGCTGTCTATGAACACGGCCCTGGTGACGGGCAATTTCCCCTTCTGCACGCCGGCTTTGTTTAATTTAGCTTCGTATTTCGGGGCTTGTTTCATGAGAGTGCTTCGGTTGTAGCCCTTGGGTAGTTCGCTCTTGCCTTCCTGCCTGATATCTATGATATGTTCGTAATTGTCTTCGAAGAGCTGCTTTATTTCGATCGCATCGTAACTGGGGAATATTAAAACAACGTTTTCGTCGACGTAGTCGGGGATGTTAGGGTAAACGTACACGCTGACGTCTTCAGGTGATAGGATAGCTGCGTGTGCTGAAGTACTTTTACCATCAATTTCGTGCTTGTGTTTAATTATATCGATTTCCACTGGAAGCTAGAAAGTCAAATTTTAAAACTGGCATATTTATAGGCGTCTACTTGTACCTTAACTTTCGGTAGTTTTCCTTCGAGTTCTTTGATTGGTATGTAGCAGGTATAGCAGAAGTACTTCCTGGATTTTCCACATTTTCTGCAAGGTCGTCTACCTTCTAGATCGTTCAGGATGTCGCTATTGGTGATGTGGAGGCCTTCGAAGGGATTTCTGTCGATTTTCAACTGTGACTCGTCGCTTTTTGGATCGGACATTGGTAAGTAAATCAAAAACACGAGGTTTTTGATTGTAAATACGCGGCATAACCTCAAATAGTGACAAACAATGTCGCCAACTGTAGGCTAAACACTACCAATATAAATGTGAAAGTAACTTAAGTAATTCACTCCTTTGGAAATTCAGTGAAGTTAAATTTATTTGAATATTAATAATACCTAAAATTTACTGTAAATTACGTTTTAAGTTAAGATGAAAAGAATTTTTGGCGATTTTAAATTTTCTTTGCGTTCGAATTTACAGGAATCTGTAACATTTTGCAGAAATCTGTAAGATTGCTAAAGCGCGCGTGTGAATTCCAAATGAGATTTTACATTTTAATTATAATTGCACAATTTTACAATACAGTACAAACCCAAGAATCTTATTTTTCCAAAGGGATATCTTTCCCCGGGGGAACTTCCCTCCCCCTCACTATTTCATTCAAGAATCTCACTCTAAAACTTTGTGCCACCAACTTTGCATGTAAGGGTCGAAGATGTTCATGGATACGATTGCCGACCACCCTCCCCGACCAACCACCGCAAGTGCTACAGGTCTTATATAGCCTCATAGGTTGCGAGTTGTTATGAGAGGTATGACGTCACATGACATTACAGTTTAAAATTTCAGGAAAAATATTCCCAGTTGTGAACAGGACAAAATTTTCGCTCGATTTGACTAAAAATAGATTTTTTTTCATAATTTCAGAATTAATATTTTTCGTTCATTTTCGATTTGTTTTCCATTTAATCGTTTTAAAATGAATTGGTAGGATTTGTACCCATGTCCACCATTAAAGCTTTTAAACTAATAGTGATTCAGGGCAGGATTAAATTAAATTAGTGAAGGTAAATTAAATAAAAAACCGACCTTTTGGATTACAAATTTTTATTCATTATTTTAATATTGCAATGAAACAATTTGTTATCAGAGATTTTAATTTTATAAATTATCACTTAGGTACTCCATGCTATTTATAAATTAATTATTACTAAGTTATTACTTTTATTACGAACAGATGTTCCTATATGATAATTTTTGTACCCAACAATTTAGGTGGCGGCATCTTGCAGTCAAAACTTTAGTGGCGACATCTTGCGGACCTAAAGCTTTTGTCTATCAATTTTACTATTTAAAAATGTTTGTGGGATGGCTTATTAGTTATTAGGCAGCAAATTCATTATTTGTCGTTTCTCACAATTTTAGGTTAAAAATCGACCGCAAGATGTCGCGACCTAAACTATTGAATATTTAAATTTTAGAATAACGGCGAACAAACATAGAAAATTCCAGCAAATTCTATCACCATTCGGTGCGAGTCTGGAATACAGTACAATCTTGTCTGCATCATAGGTGCATATGCACCAACATACAACGACAATATTAAAAAATTATTGCACTGGTTTCCACTATCGATTCCTCTGAATTCTTTTTTCTTCCTTCTTCTTCTCTCTTCGTTTTGTTTTGATCTTTCTGGGCCCTCTTCTGCCTTTCTGGTCCTTCTTGGGTCCTTTTCTTTTCATTCAGTTTTTCATTACCGTGCTTTTCTTTCTTCTGATTCTTTCGAGTCCTTTCCTTTCTTTCTGGTTCTTCTACTCAACCTGCAAGAATTTTTAAATTATAAGATGATGTAATGAAAATTAAGAAATGGAACAGTTCAAACATTAAATAGATTTAATCAATTGTGGAAGTGATTTCCTAGAAATCATAAATCCGCAGATAAAGAAACTTTCTTTTCTAATCAATAGAAGGCGCTCGCAATTGTCATTGTGAAAGTGATGCTGTAGAAATTATAAGTCTGCAAGTAAAAGAACTTTCTTTGTTAATCAAAAGATGGCGCCTCATAGCGTTCACGTCTTACATAAATTATTCTTACAGAAATATTTCCGCCAATAATTGTAAATTATTTGACGTAAATATTCTCGCAATTGCCATTGTGGAAGTGATTTCCTAGAAATCATAAGTCCGCAGATAAAGAAACTTTCTTTTCTAATCAACAGAAGGCGCTCCACATCGTTCCCGCCAGACGTAAATCATTTCGCGAAAGTATAATCCTGGAAATATTTTTTTTAGATTTATCACAAATGCGCAAACGAAAAAGCTTTCTTTACCGATTAAAAGATGGCGCTTCACAGCATTCCCGCCAAATATAAATTATATTTTACAGAAATATTATCCCGACTATAAATTATTTTACGTGAATATTCTGGCAATTGTTATTGTGGAAGTGAATTTGTAGAAATCATGAACTCGCAAATATGGAAACCTTTTTTATTGATTAATAGATGGCGCCTCACGTCGTTCCAACCCAAATATAAATATTTATTGTAGGATGTCGATATTTTTGCAACTAATAAGTCTCTAATCTGTCAATATTTTAGTTTATTCTCAACATTACACACAAAACGACATGGAACCCGACATATTTAAGCACAACTCACTTCTCAGTGTTGCCAACATAAACTTGTAACTAAACTTCGTTACCATCATATAATTCTTGGCGGTTTATTTAAAATATCTTACATTATACGAAACTAGCACTGCGGAAATAGTTTTGTTTGTAGAAATCAAATCCGCAAATAACGAAGTTTTCTTTACCGATCAACGGATGACATCACGCATCTACCCCCCCACCACCACCAAATATAAATTATTTTTACGGAAATATTCGCACAACTCTCATTGTGGAAATAATTTTGCACAAGTCATGAGTCCACAAATAAACTTTCTTTCCTGATCAACAGATGGCGCCTCACGCCCCCCCCCCCGCCCCCCCGGCAAATATAAATTATTTTTACGTCTCAAATTTGTTAGTATTTTAGTTTATTGTCAACGTTATACGCAAAACGACATAGAACCCGACATATTTAAGCACAACTCATTTCTCAGTGTTGCCAACATAAACTTGTAACTAAACTTCTCAAACTCAACTTTATTACATACATAGCCATGGATGTACAAGTCAAATCTATGATAATTTAACATTCGTTACCATCATATAATTCTTGGCGGTTTATTTAAAATATCTTACATTTTACGAAACTAGCACTGCGGAAATAGTTTTGTAGAAATCACAAATCCGCAAATAACGAAACTTTCTTTACCGATCAACAGATGGCATCACATATCTCCTCTTCACCCCTCCCCCACTCCCAAATATAAATTATTTTTACGGAAATATTCGCGCACTGTCATTGTGGAAGAAATCGTAAGTCCACAAATAAACGTTCTTCTCTAATCAACAGATGACGCCTCACGTCATTCGCCCCCCTCCGCCCTCGGTGATCAGCTTTATTGAAATAGTTATAAAAGAATAGACCTTTATATTTTTAATTTTGTTAATCAATAGTTGGTTGCAGCCGATTTTTGATCCAATATAAACCGACTTGTAACTTTATTGTTTCAAGTTTAAATAAATTTATAAGAATCAGTGTTTATAGAGAAGTTTCTCTTTGCCATTTGGAAACGTCCACAAACTTGTCACACTATTTCGTTCAGAGATAAACGTCCTTGTAGTTCATTTACCTCATGCAAATTTTATCACATTAATTTACGCCACTTCTTGAAGATTTACAATAGAAAGTTGTTTTTGGCGGTCTCGTTCACCGGAAAGGAATTCCGCGATCTGAACGTATCCCTGAATTATTTCTTTTTATTGTTAATGTACTACAGAGGTGGTGTTAATAATAATTTCTCTACACAGACACGTAAACGTCGGTGGATTTTAATGTAAGAGAAGCTGAAACAGCAAAACCAGCTAAAAATGTTGCTGCTGGTGCTCGGCGGACGTGTACAGCAAGATGTTTATACCAGTACAATAATGAGTGCTTTCTCTTTCCATTGCACGCTCTACTAAGCTGCTCGGCGTTTGTGCCTCGTTGATGATGGCTAAATGTGTCTTAATGTAAGTAGCTACCGTGTCTGTTGGTTACCACGAATTCATCGTGCGATATGCTCTATTGTCGTCGATAGTTTTTCTAAGTTCAATTCAATTCACTTGACCCAAAAGATTCGGCTGCATTGAGTTTCCATTATCCACCATACTACCATTGGATCAGTGATAATTGAACTGTTCAGAATTCGGAATTATGATTTTTTTTATAAAACATTCCTTAAGTGACAGTTACCTTTTTTTTAATCAAAAAATCGTGGGTCAAATGCTTACGTCATCGTTTTCTTCCAGTAAAGGCAAGTTGCCAAAAAATGAAAAAATTGAGACGTGGTGGAAATATTTTTTTTTCATATGGGATCAGTTGTTTTCCACCGCGGTAGAAAATACGATTTTTTTTAGTGCAGAAAAAATCAAGTTTAGCTCAGGTTTCTGCTGTCATTTTTCAATTATAAAATTCGGTAAATCAATAACATTAAAATTTAATCACACAGTATAGCTTCTTTAATCCGCATCAACTAAAAGCTAGGCGATTCGAATTTTCTGGGTATCATCTACCAATTTTAAAGAGGTTCCAATAATCTGGATGTTTCACTAATTATGATCGTCTAGGTTTTAATTGATTCGGATTACCGAAGCTTTACCGAATACCGCGTGTCCCACGTCATGTGCTCACATATTTAGAATTTGTATTTTTTAATCGATTTACATGAAATTTGAAAAGGATAAATAAATAAATAAATGAATTTTCCGACATACTATCGAGCACGGTAGGACTTCCGGTTTTGCCGGAAGTGTTGGCCACTTTCTTATTTTAATTGGAACACCATGTATATTTTATAACATTACTTCATTTTCGTTTTATTTCCAGTTTGGACCAACATAGACCTCCTTAAAGAGTTGGAAATGTCGTCTTCAAAAGGCAAGATATGGACCAGGAGGCCTCTTTTAACGATTGGGGAATCACCTGCTTTAGTGTTTTATACACGGTTACGACGAGAAGTATGTAACAAACCGTGAAATGTATGATCCCGATTACGGATTCGTTAGTTGATTCGGATTAAGGGATTCATAACATGAATAAAATTATTGTTTGAATTACTGAGAAATTCGGATTATTGGGAGTCCGGATTATCGGACTGTAATTTACTTTTGTTGTTCAGTTCTTCTTATTTTTAAAGCGAAGGTTTCTCCACACTGCTCTTTCTTTAAACGTTCAATTATACCTTTCCTCGTATTTTTTGACATTTTTAATACTTATGACTAGACTGCGGAAGGTTAGGCATTTCAGGTACCTAAGGCCAGATTTTACAATCGTCGTATTATACTTAGAATAACGTGAGGTGGGAACATCAAAAGATATTCTGCGAACAGTTATTCCGTTCTTATTCCATGATTGTAAAACTGGGTCTAAATATAAATTCGTTACTGCCTAAACTTCCGCATTCTACTTATGACGAATATTAAATACAGGGCGCCCCGTCTTAATAGTAATAATTTATTCTTATTACAAACTTATGGCCAATTTCTTCACCGCCTTATCTTAAGGTTAAATTTATCTGTCACTTAGAATGTGATATACAAATGGCTCCATACATACTTATGTCACATTCTAACTGACAGACAAAATTAACCTTAAGATAAGGTGGTGAAGAATTCGACCATTAAATGTACAGAAGACGACTTTAAAAAGTTATCAAAAGCAAAAAAAAACGACGCACCGCAATATTCTATTTGCTGAAAAAATTGGCACTTTTTGAAAATATTTCGGGTTGAGGCAAATTAGATTGGAGATTTCGAGGAGCGGGCGCTTTTCAGATGAGCATTATTATGATTTTAATATTATTTGCAGGGATGACAAAAAGGGCACAAATTCTTTTTTCTTCGTGGCAAATATTTTTTGAACGTGTGCGTAACGAATAATGGCATTTTCTCAATAGATGGCGCTACATGACGCAGTTTTTTTGAGATTTCGTGGATATTTAAAACAAAACATGTACTGTCACATTATCAAAAACAAAAAAAATTGTTGCAGTCCTTATTATGTACGCAATTATCTTTTTAACGTAGGTATTAGTAATAATGAAAAATTGTCGAGATTTCCTCAATAGATGGTGCTGTTCATGCCTCGCGATATTTCTTGAAACTTTCTTGTTATTAAAAATCTGTATATTATTAAAAACAAAAATATATAACTGCACTACCATATCATGCAAGCGATGTTATCAATCGCTGTACTAAGAAAATTATGCAATGATGAGACTTCCTCATTAGATGGCGCTGTGTGATTTACCGTCACTAATTAATTACAGGGCTGTGTTCGGGAACTACATCCTCGAGTGCAAGTTGGGCGTGTATCGCATCTCTTTTACGCACGATTTCTAATTCATTTTGCATCTCGCTCATCTATTTCAAGACGTCTTGTGTTTACACTATTACCATGCCAACGGTTGCACTTTTCACGCCGCACTTTTAAGTAGAACGTGAAAAGTGCGATCGTTACCATGGAAATAATGTAAACACAAGACTTCTTGAAATAGATGAGCGAGATGCAAAATGAATTAGAAATCGTGCGTAAAAGAGATGCGATACACGCCCAACTTTCACTCGAGGATGTAATTCTCGAACACAGCTCAGTACCGCAATCAGCCGCCATTTTAGTGCAAAATATTGGCGGGAAATTTAAACATCTAACGCCAACAACGACACATTCGGGCATTTTAAACTTTTATTTGACAGGCGTTAAGTTTGATTAAACTTAACAGAAAGAAAATTACTAGAAAAGTCGGCAATTTAAGCTTGTCGAAAAAAAATCACTAGAAATGTCGACCATTTAAGCTTGCCGGAAAGAAAATAACTAGAAAAGACGGTCATTTTAGTGCAAAAACGTTTTCTTTATCTTACACATTAAGCATATGAACGAAAATGGTCACTAAAGTTGACCAATGTGGTCACTGGAGTTGACCAATGTGGTCACTGAAGTTGATCAAAGTGGTCACTGAATTGACGAAAGTGGTCATTAGAGTTGAAGAAAGTGGAAAGTCGGCCATTTTAGTGCAAGAACATGGTTTCTTTATCATACACATTAAGCATATGGATTGCGGTACTGTATTTATTTAGTGACTGTAGCGCGCGGAATTTTTTTCTCATGAAGATTACCACACGTTTTGTAAAAAAAGAAAAGAAAGAAAATAGCAGTATGTTGAGAAACTTCTTCATGGAAATTAAATACGTTTAGTGAAAAAATTTAAAAAAGGTGTCGCAATTCTTAAACGTTCATAAGTAATAACAAAAGACTATCCCGTGTTTCTCAATAGGTGGCGCTGTTTAAATGTGACGTAAAAGAACGGAAAGAATCTCTATATTATTAAAAACAAAATAATATAGCTGCACTACCATATCATACAAGCGATGTTATCAAAAACAAAAGAAAGTCGCTGTACTATGAAAATGACGTAGTGATGAGAGTTCGTCAATAGATGGCGCTGTATGATTGTGCGCGCAATTTCTTTTTTCTCATGGAGATTAAAATACGTTTTGTGAAAAAGAAAATAAAATAGCAGTTGTTTGCGCATAAGAAAAATTTTAAAAAAATTGCCTCGAGTTTCTCAATAGATGTCGCTCTAAGACGGCGCATGAAATTTCTTGAAAATTAAAATATTTCTTACTATTAAAAACAAAAGATTTAGGGTTTGAAAAAATCATGATTTTTATATAAAAATAAAAAAATCGGATTTTTATGATATATATCATGATATATGTATCAATTTGTAATTGTTTACAAATAAAGTTGTCCGTTCGTCTTATTACATATTTTTATCATGATAAAACAGTATCAGGTTCCATCAAAATTAATAAAGAAGCTAAAGTCAACTTAAATTCAGAATCATTGTTTTGGTCGTCGCCAAAATGTTTGCCATCTTCCCACACTCTTCGAGTTTAAATCTCGCTTTTTTTGGAGGTTCTGAATTCATATATTTGAACATTAAAGCTAATTTATTTTAGTTTTTCATAATATTTCATAATAGCTGTACTTGTACTTACTCTGTCAATTTTAAAATATAAATAATAAATATCCTGATGTATATAAAACATAAAAATCCTGATATACAGGGTGGGCCAACAGTGCGTGGGCGGAAGATTGTGGCTTTATTGTTGAATATTTTTAAAATCTGTGTACGCACTAACATACATATGGGTTAGATGTACAATCTAAAATTATTTAGACAAATACAGGGTGTCCCGTAAGAGTGTGGCAACCCTAACTTGTGTTTTTTTAAATGGAACACCCTATATATTATTGCACGATTCGATAGCTCGTCATTAGTGGATGAAAATAATATAGGGTTTTTTTGATCTAAAGTTTATGGTTCTCGAGATATTGATGATTTATCGTTAAAAAATGGCAACATTTGTGACTCTGTAAATTATTTATTTTTAAATATTTGACTTTGAAATTTGGTAAATACATTATCTAACTATTGGGAAATAGAAAGGCATGCACAATCGGAAATTTCTTTTAAAACTTTATACAGGATGATGCATTACGCAAAAGACCATTTTTCTAAAAAAAATTAAATGGAAAGCCCTGTATGTAATCACACTATTTTAAACACCTTTCGTTGAAGTTTCTCACGGCATAAGTTTTTTTATGATTGGCTATTAAACTTTAGATGTAGGAATTTTTTAAAATTATAAATTTAAAAAACGAAGCTATGATTGTAAAAAACATAAGTTTCATCCGTACCATATTCAATTACATCAAGAATTAGTTCAAGAAGATTTTCAAAGACGCAGGACATTTTGCCAATGGTTTAATGAGAAAATTAATGCAGAGAATAATTTTGCAAGAAAAATTTTATTTACTGACGAAGCGACTTTTCATAATAACGGAACTGTAAACAAACATAATTTACACTATTATTCAAACGAAAATCCGCATTTTTTACGAATTGTACATAACCAACATAGATGGTCCGTTAATGTTTGGGCAGGAATAATAGATTCACATATTGTTGGTCCCTATTTTTTTGATGGCACTCTCACTGGTCCGTTATATCTACACTTTCTTGAAAATGAATTCATGCAATTATTGGTGAACATCCCTTATAACGGAATTGAAACAATGTGGCTTCAACAAGATGGAGCGCCACCACATTACAATCGTAACGTTAGAGAGTGGCTGAACCAACAATTTCCAAATAAATGGATAGAGCGCGGTGGACCTGTGAATTGGCCAGCTAGGTCTCCCGATATTACTCCCCTTGACTTCTTTTTCTGGGGCCACATTAAAGAAAAAGTTTATAGAGAGTGTCCTATTAATGTAGAGGATATGAAAATTAGAATAAGAAATGCATTTGCATCGATAACTCCTGTAATGTTATCAAATGTAAGGAACTCTTTGCGTCGCCGAGTTCAAAAATGCATAGAGCAAGATGGGCGTCATTTTGAACATCTTTTAAATTAGTTTTATTTTTTTTTCATTTACACAATTAGAAAAATGTCGATGTTTTGCTGTACACTGACAGTACTTTCTAAATAAGTGCAGCAAGTTTGATATTTACAAATCCTGTAATAATTTTCAAGAAAGTGTTTTAATTAAGTTTTTTTTGTTAGTTAAGTTTTAGTTTATTGTTATTGTTGCTGTAATATACGAATATGAATCAAAAGAAACTTTAGGTTTTCGTTATTAAATTACAATCATAGCTTCGTTTTTTAAATTTATAATTTTAAAAAATTCCTACATCTAAAGTTTAATAGCCAATCATAAAAAAACTTATGCCGTGAGAAACTTCAACGAAAGGTGTTTAAAATAGTGTGATTACATACAGGGCGTTCCATTTAATTTTTTTTAGAAAAATGGTCTTTTGCGTAATGCATCATCCTGTATAAAGTTTTAAAAGAAATTTCCGATTGTGCGTGCCTTTCTATTTCCCAATAGTTAGATAATGTATTTACCAAATTTCAAAGTCAAATATTTAAAAATAAATAATTTACAGTCACAAATGTTGCCATTTTTTAACGATAAATCATCAATATCTCGAGAACCATAAACTTTAGATTTTAGATTGTGCATCTAACCCATATGTATGTTAGTGCGTACACAGATTTTAAAAATATTCAACAATAAAGCCACAATCTTCCGCCCACGCACTGTTGGCCCACCGTGTATATCAATGATATATATCATTGCTATATATCTTCAAACCGTGAAAAGAATATAGTTGCACTTTCACTGGAGTTGACCAAAGTGGTCACTGAAGTTGACCAAAGTGGTCACTGGAGTTGACCAAAGTGGTCATTGGAGTTGACCAAAGTAGTCACTGAAGTTGATCAAAGTGGTCACTGAATTGACGAAAGTGGTCATTGAAGTTGACGAAAGTGGAAAGTCGGCTATTTTAGTGCAAAAACGGTAAGTAATATTGAGAAACCATCGAGAGTTTCTCAGTAGATGGCGCTGTGTAACTGCGCACACATTTTTCTTCCCGTGTTTCTCAATACATGGCGCTGTTTAATATGTGACGGAAATTATTACAAAAATTAGATACGAGATTGTTTCATTTTTTACGTAAATTTTTGGTACATTGCTTAAGATGTTTATTGTTTATGGTGAGCGTGTAACTAATAATGAAAAATTATCGCGGATTTTCTCAATAGATGGCGTCCTTTCAATATATGGTGTTGAAAATGTCACGTAAATGCATGGAACGTTTTACAAGAATTATTGAAAACAAAAAAAAACCGTTACATGAGGAATTGCGTACTTACAGAAGTTCTTTTGTGCAAAATTATTATCGTTAGAATTCAATAAAAATAAAATCATTAAAAACGAAGGAAAAAACTGCATTTTCGATGTTTTTTTTTTATTATATGAGGTGAGTGAACCAGCGACGGGAGTTTCTCAACAGAGGTCGCTCACGTAAATACTTAAAAAGTTTTAAAGAGAAATTTAAAACAAAACTGTTGAACTGTGATACTTGCTAAGCAATTTCCTTTATTTGAAATTATGTAAATAATAGCAAAAAATTGCCGCAATTTACTCAAAGTTCTACAAAGATAATTGAAAATAAAAAAAATGGTTGCACTATACGAGATCGGGGTTTTTGCTGCACTTGTAAAAAAAGAAACAATATTTTCTATGTTTTTCTATAAATAAATTATTGAAGAAAGGGAATTTATTGGCTCCCCCTGTATATTAAAGGAATTCGTTTAATTTATGAAACCCAGCTCCGGTCTTCCATGACGCAATTACTCCCATTAGGCGTAACAAGAACCGTCCCTTCTTTATTGTCCCCGGGATTCCATGGTGTGATATTTATTCAATATTTGTCACTTCTCTCTGACAGCTCGAACTAAAACTGGCATACAAAGGCTAAGTAGGCTACACAGGTCGGCCCATGCCACGCTTAAATTCGTAATGGAACGACTAAGTAAACTCCGTAAATTGTTTGTTTACGGTGCACGCGTCAAAAAGTCGGTAAACACAAACAGATTCGACTTAAAACGAATTCCAGAACGCCCCGAATATACCGCACGATCAAAAAAAAATTGACACTCAAATATCATAATGAGTTTGTTACGACTTGATGTTGTAAGTTGTAACATTTCCGTAGTTTACTCGCCTTCAGTTTCTTGCGAGGTATTTTAATTAAATTTATTGTAAACGTTGGCAATACCGGTAGGTATGGTGGTCATATCTCCGAAGACCCATTTATTCTATCGCTTGCAGCGGAGCGTATTCACCTTTAATCATCTGGTTATTGTTGTGTTGTCTGCACTTGTGCTTTTTCTTGTTAAGTCATCTGTTTTAAATTGGTTTAATTAAATTCTGATTCAAGCTTTAAAGTGCAAATCAAATCGTGTTAGAGAAGGTCCCATCTCTTGGCCGACAATGCAACCTTTTACGTTACAAATATATTTGGTTTCAGTAATGACCCAAATTTACGTGTAAAAGCAAGCGTAAAAATGAGCGCCATCTTTCAATTAATAAAAAAGTTCTTTACTGCAATAGCAAATGTTAGGAGTTTTGATTTGGATGTGTTTTGAAAATGTCCTAACTTTATCAAAAACTTCTGAAATTTAAGTTAAATTTTCAGTGTCATCTCTTGGCAGTTAAGGGAAGCTCGTTTATGCTCCAATTGAATATGCCTTCGTAATTACTCAAATTTAATTTTAGATTTTATTTTGGTAATCGACTTAGAAATTGGGATTCAAGTATAAAAAAGTTTTTAAAAAAACTTCTTTATAACAGTGATTGCTTTGAATTTGTTTGTCCAGTTTTAAAATTAAACATCGCTTCATTAAAAACTTCAAATGGCTTAGAAACTTAAGTACAATTTCGTGTGCCATCTTTTGGCAGTTAAGGGAGGTTCACTTTTATATTACGAATGAATTTGGCTTATCAACTACCAGATTTAATTTTAGCATTCGTTCTGGAGGCTAACTTGGAAATTGGAAAGCAAGTATAAGAATGAGCGCCATCACTCGATGAATAAAGAGAACTTCTTTAGTACAATAATAGGTGTTGGGGTTTCTGATTAGAATTTGTTTATTTAATTCTTGTATACGGTCACCACTTTTATTTAAGAAGCCCTCAAAATGGCAGTTCAATTTCGAGTGCCACCTCTTGGAAATTACGGAAGCTTCTGTTCTGCAATTTTGTTCGTTGCGAAAACCAAATTTTGCTAAATAAAAAGTCTCGAGGTAATGGATTGTTAAATTATATTCAGTTACGAGCGCCATCTCTTGATTAATAAACTAGGCTTATTTGCTTCGACTTTATTTCATTTTGTAGGTAATCGCCATGTAATAAAAAATTTACAACTGAATTAGGCGGTTTCTGTAACTGCCAACAGTTATGTTTATACTAGAAATTGGAAAGCAAGTATAAAAGTGAGTGCCATCTCTCGATTAGAAAATTAAACTTCTTTACTACAATATTGGGGTTTTTTATTTGAATTTGTTTGTTCAATTTTGAACGTGATGTTCACTCTATTAAAAAAAAATCACAAAACGGCGTAGGGCCAGTTGTACAAAGGAGGTTTAAACTGACGCTCAACTGAACTAGGTTCAAAGTAAACAAAATCGCATCAAATTTTATTTATGAATGCATTAATTGCCACATGTCATTAAGATCCTATGCGAATTTGTTTACTTTGAACCCGGTTCAGTTGAGCGTCAGTTTAAACCTACTTTGTACAACTGGCCCTTAGAGACTGAAGTTCAATTTCGACTGCCATCTCTTGGCCGTTATAGGAAGCTTCTCTGGCTCAATTTTGCTCTGTTTCGAAGGTAATTTTCCACATTGTTGTTGTGGAAACTAAACACTGCTAGATAAGGAGTAAATTAATTCCTCTAAGCTTCCAGAGAATGGCTTGTAAAAACAACTTTCGTTACAAGCGCCATCTCCTGGTTAATACAGGAGGATTATTTACTAGGTTTTTATTTTATTTTGGAGGTAGTTGCCATGTTATTAACAATTCTACAACTGAATGTGGCTTTACTAACTACTGACAGTAGCCATTTATCCTCCTAGCTAGAAACTGGAAGGCAAATACAAAAATGGGCGCCATCTTCCGATTAATAAAGAAACCTTTTTTTACTACATATAATAATGGTTATCAGCGTTTCTGACTTGATTGTGTTTGTTCACTTTAGTTAAAAAAGAACCATCAAAATGGCTTAGAGAAAAAAGTGTCAGCTCTTGGCCGTTAATGGAAGCTTCGCTGTTTAAATTTTGTACCGTTTCGAAGGTGATTTTTTCTTGACTTTATTACGATACCCAAATTTTGCTAAGTACGAAACAAATTAAATCCTCAAAGTCTCCAGATAATGAGTTGCAGAATTTAATTCTGTTACGAGCGCCATCTCTTGGTCAGTAAACGAGTCTTTCTTTTCTATTAGTAAAATAATCGCCATGTTATTACATATTTTAAATTTTTCTAAGTACGTTCTTGTCATGGTTTTTAAATAATAAACCATTGTAATAAAAGTTATTTATTAGTTTTAATATGAGCAAGTAGTGATTACATGTTACACGTGTGTGTGTCTACCCAGTACTAGAGGGTGTGTTGTTGTGCGTCTGCGCATTGCCTCGCGTCTGGTTACTGTCACTTGATTGGCTGTAAGAATGCCGCTCAAGCGCGCCACATTTAATATACAATACGTACTACATGACAGTTCTAGTTATTTTATTGTATTAACCAGTCACATTGTATTAACACATTAATTTTATCTACGCTGGATTTTTTAGGCGAATCTTTTTTTAATTATTATTGTTACATATAAATAAATATATAAATAAGACTTGTGTTACATTCGATTCACATGATTAGAAAAAAGATGAGATTAATAATTTGTGGAAAAATGTAAACGTTACGAATTCATAAAACTGTCAACGGATGGAATATTTTTTTTTAATTAATCGAACTGGATATTATCGATTATGGTATTCCAGTGCACGCTCGTTGGATAGAATAATTCCTAGTAGTGCGGCAGAAGGAAGGCCGGTTAACATCTGCGAGGCGCCCCGTCCTACTGACCCACTCCCCCAGTTTCGCGCTCCCACCGCCCCCAGCACGTCACCGAGACTCACGAACTCCATGATATTCAATGCATGGATTATATGTGCCGGAATCCTATGATTTATGCTCGTGTGTATGTGCGACGTAACAATAATTGCCGCACGGGAAATTTGTAAAGCCGGTGAATACCCCAGCTGCGATGGGGTGGGTGGGTGGGTGGCTTTAAACTCGTCTGCAACACGCACTTTAAAATTGAGCAGAAATTACAGCGGAGTATAAAATTTGAATTCTTTCTTTAAAAGTTTCTCTTGTTGGCTAAGAGATTACATATTTATTAACACAATTGCAAATATGTATGTATGTACAGTTGCGATCATGTAAATCGAAACCGATCGAGAATTTTGTGACCCTTGCTGCTGGCGTCTCAATTTACATGATCGCGACTGTACTTTATTATTTATTTTTCCATTTAGCAAAATTTGAGACTTATAATAGTTTGAAGTCGCCCTCTTTCAATGAAAATTAAAATCCCATCAAAGAAATCTTTATTATTGGCCAAGAGATGGTGCTCGTAACTACATTTAAATTACATTTAAATTACATTTGAACTTCCAAGGCGTTTGCCGAGCATTTTGGTGTATTGAAACACACAATTGTTGTTATGGTAATAAACTATTGCAGCATACACTCGGACAAATATAAATTTTCAAAAAAAAAAATTAAATTATTTATGCTATTAAGTAACAGTATCTGTGAATCACTCTGTATATTTAAAAATTATTATATCAAAGGGGAAAACGCAGAAAATGCAATGATAATATAAGGTGAAAAATTGTTCAGGTTATTTTAATTTAAAAATAAACATTTTTCAAAACAACTTACTTTTTGAATTTCCTTTTTTCTTTCTTCTTCTCTTCTTTGTTTACTGTTGTCTTTATTGTTGTTTACTTTCTCCTGAAAAAATAATTTGAAGTTACTGAGAAGAGGAGAAATACCACTCATTATTAAATTATTATTAAGCTTAATTTTTCATCTTAATTATTTAAAGTTTCTTAAAATGCGGTTATAATTTTGCAACATTACTTTTAGAACTACTCACATAAAAATTAAAATATTTATTATCAATTCTTGCAACATAATGTTTGTTTACAAACTTTATCTGATGGTTATACAAAAAATGTCTATAGTTCAGTGATTAGTGAAACGTACATTTCTGTAAAACTGTAGATGCGGTTATAATTTTGAGACGGAGTATACTTTCTATAGTTTTTCATTGCTTTTGGTTTTCAATTCATTTTTTGGATTTCTTTTGTTTTTTCTAATTTATTTTCTTCTTCCTGTTTTATTTGATTTATTTAATACCTTCAATATGTACTTACTACTTTTGAGTTCTTCGTCGATCATTTTTTTTTTATTTCCTTGTTCATCGTTTGCTTCTGCTTCAATAATTTTTTTCAGTACTTCATTTTTATTAAAGAGGAAGACGTAGAAAACAAAAAGAATTACATAAAAATTGACACAAAAGTTAATTTCAATTAGAAAACATTATTAATTTATTTATTATTGATTTATTATTATTTCTTATTTATTATTCAACGCAATTATTGATTTGTTGTGCTGTGCATTTGTAATTTCAGTTTTGATTTAAATTTAATACCAAACAGTTTCTAAATAATTTACTTTCTTATTTGCTTTTTATTTCAATGATGTCTTTTTTCTGTATTTAATTTCCGTTAAAGATGAAGACGTAGAAAACAAAAAGAATCACATAAAAATTCATATAAACGATAAAATTTTAGTTAAAAATAAAACACTTTCCATTTTTTGATTTTTTAAAAATTTCTTCACTGTTTATTATTGATTTGTTGTTGCGTGAATAAAAAAAAATGATTTAAATTGAATCTCCAAATACTTTCCAAACAATTTACTTCTTTGAGTTCTTCTTCGATCGTCTTATGTTTTTTTTTCAATTTCTTTCATTGTTTTTTTGTTTCAATGAGTTTTTTTTTTCAGTATTACATTTTTGTTAAAGAGGAAGACACAAAACAATTTAAATACTGTAAATAATTCATTTTTCGAATATTTGTTGTTCCGTTTGTTTCAATTTGATTTAAATATAATATCCAAACACTTTGTGTATAATTTTTTTTTCGAGTTCTTCGTAGATGTCTTTTGATTTTTTTTTCAATTTCCTTTGTTTGTTTGTTTTTCGTTTCAATGATATTTTTTTCAGTATATCATTTTTGTTAAACAGAAAGACAAAAAGAATCACATGAAAATTTAAAACAAAAAAAAAAAGATTCATATTTGGAACATTTCATCGATTGCGTTATGTTTTCTTTTTTTCAATTTACTCCATCGTTTTTGTTTTTAACGATAATTTTTCTTTAGCTGCGTTTGTGTTCCCTTATTTTCCACAAACAACAGCACATACTTATTTTTGTACAAACGCCGTTCGCAGATTTATTTATACACGGTGGCAAATATTGCGGATCTTTTCTTTGGCACGTTGTAAATATATTTTTTTTATAAATTGAGCTTTAAAATAAACTTAACCAAATTTCGGAATGTTTTTGTTAAATCAATGAAATACTGTCACGATGTTATTATCTGGGAAAATACGTAAATTAAAATTCGTTTCGTAATTATTGCAATTGTGTGCATTTCAAAATTATGCAGGATCAGCACTCATTGAGTAGGGCAGCTGCGTTATACATGCTCACATTTTACTCATGCAAGCTCTGCGGAATGTAAGCGTGTATGTTTACATGTGCCAATTAAGATTGAACGTTTGTAAGAAACAAATTTGGCAAGGGTTAATTGATGCTGACACCTTGAGAACTTTATACCTTGGACCGAACCCCAGCCACCAGGACAAAAGAACCGATTGTGACGTAGATTTAAAAATGTATAAGAGATAAGAGACCAACTCGCAGGTAGCATAGATAGTTAAGCAGTAAAAATGTAGCAGTGAAGATAGATAGTAAAGCAGTAAAAATGTAGCAGTGATAGTGAAGAAGCAGTGATAGTCAGATAGTCAAGTAATTAAGAGCAGTCATCTAGGTAGCAGTGTAAAAGTAGTAATTGTCGGATAGTGAGTGAGTAAGTGTCGGATAGTGATTAGTAAATTAGAAGTGCGTAGGAAAAGCCAAGCGAGTGACTCTACTCCCCTAAGTAAAGTTAAGTAATTAAGTTTAGAACTATAAAGTTTAAAGTTAGGTGATTAACGTTAAGGAATTCAGGATAGATTAAATATAATTTAAAAGGACTAAGTAAGATTAAATTAAAATAAAATTAAAAATAAATAAAAGACACTCTCGCCACTCTCTCCATATTTAGATTCGTAACATTTCTTTTAACGCGACAATAGTAACAAGTTAAACTTATTCGATTACACCCTGTATAACGTAAGAAGATAATTTCAGGTAAAATTGTGTATATTAAATAATGTAAAATTCGATTATTTGTACATTTATTTATATTTTTATTGTGAAATTGAATTTTTTTGACTACCGTCAACCAGTTACAGAATTTTGAAAAGAGAAAAATACATTTGACGCGGACGTTGTTGTAAACATAATATTATAAGACAGACTGTATCATAACATCCGACAAATATTCACATCACGCGATTCTATATTGAAAACTGTACGGAAAATTATAAAACCTCTTTCCTTTTGAGTCTCTGGTTGTGAAGTTATTGAGAGTTGAAAATTGATTTTTGTTTCAGTAAGGTGCGATAAATCTACCTAATTTCGTCAAGAAGTACATGAAACATGGACTAGATTAGTCAACTAAATAATATTTTCACCTTTTTTAATTTATATTTTACTAAAGTAAATTCTTTACATTTTATAATCTGGGAGGATGTTGCAACTGCGTAATTGTGTATCCAAGGTAACTTAAAAATCAATGTCAAATTTGAAGTGTGTCCTACTTCTTACTGAAAATCAGATTTCTAAGAAATGACGCCGTATACATGTTCCCGATTAGTGGGATTAATTAAATTAAATTTACACTGTGTTGCCATATTTAAAAAAAAATTTGATCGGCTATATTTTGGAAACTACAAGTTTTTTGGAGAAAATGATATTATATTTGTCGTTACAATTTTTAACAGAGAATCACGCGGTGTGAATATTTGTAGGACGTTATGATACAAGCTGTATATGTACATCCAGAAGACTTCTCCTCTACCGAGTGTAATAGCACTATGCCGAGTAGGCGTACATGACGCAAACGTAATCTAAATATTATTAAAGGACACACTCACGGACGACGACGTCGTATTCAAACGACATTGAAAGTTACCCCCAAGGTGACTTAAGAATAAAGTAGAACAAATTATGTACTCGAAATATTAAGGCTGGGTTGCACAAAACATTTAAGTCGGGATTAAATTTAAGCCTAAGTTAGAATGTGACACACAATGTGCTGCACCTCATAAAGTGTGTCACATTCTAAGTTAGGCTTAAATTTAATCCTGGCTTAAATGTTTTGTGCAACCGACCTTAAGGGACACACTCACAGTATGACGTCTTTCAACGACGCCCCCCTCCCCCCCAAAAGTCACCCATGGTGACGTTAAACGACGTAAATGTAACCTGAAACAAAGTACTGAAAATATTAAAAAGGACACTCCCACAATGACGTCACAGATGACGTCTTTCGACGACACCCAGACGACCACGCCCACTCCCCCCAATGACGTAGAGGTAGATTAAAACAAAGTATACAAAAAACGACGTGGTGACTGGTGAAGTCATTTAATGTCACTCAATTGTTTAAGATCCCAAATGACGTATGACATGTTGGCTTGAAACGATTACGCCGTAATACAAGAAAATATAAGTTTGAGGAGTAGGAATGTATTTTCTATAAGTTAATGGACGTCTTTCAACGACCCCCCCCCCCAAAAGTCACCCATAATGACGTTAAACGACGTAAATGTAACCTGAAACAAAGTACTGAAAATATTAAAAAGGACACTCCCACAATGACGTCACAGATGATGTCTTTCGACGACACCCAGACGACCACGCCCACTCCCCCCAATGACGTAGAGGTAGATTAAAACAAAGTATACAAAAAACGACGTGGTGACTGGTGAAGTCATTTAATGTCACTCAATTGTTTAAGATCCCAAATGACGTATGACATGTTGGCTTGAAACGATTACGCCGAAATACAAGAAAATATAAGTTTGAGGAGTAGGAATGTATTTTCTATAAGTTAATGGACGTCTTTCAACGACCCCCTCCCCCCAAAAGTCACCCATAATGACGTTAAACGACGTAAATGTAACCTGAAACAAAGTACTGAAAATATTAAAAAGGACACTCCCACAATGACGTCACAGATGACGTCTTTCGACGACACCCAGACGACCACGCCCACTCCCCCCAATGACGTAGAGGTAGATTAAAACAAAGTATACAAAAAACGACGTGGTGACTGGTGAAGTCATTTAATGTCACTCAATTGTTTAAGATCCCAAATGACGTATGACATGTTGGCTTGAAACGATTACGCCGTAATACAAGAAAATATAAGTTTGAGGAGTAGGAATGTATTTTCTATAAGTTAATGGACGTCTTTCAACGACCCCCCCCCCCAAAAGTCACCCATAATGACGTTAAACGACGTAAATGTAACCTGAAACAAAGTACTGAAAATATTAAAAAGGACACTCCCACAATGACGTCACAGATGACGTCTTTCGACGACACCCAGACGACCACGCCCCCTCCCCCAATGACGTAGAGGTAGATTAAAACAAAGTATACAAAAAACGACGTGGCGACTGGTGAAGTCATTTAATGTCGCTCAATTGTTTAAGATCCCAAATGACGTAAGACATGTTGGCTTGAAACGATTACGCCGTCATAGAAGAAAATATAAGCTTGAGGAGTAGGAATGTATTTTCTATAAGTTGCTGAAAATTATAAGACTTTTTTTTTAAATCAAATATAAAAAATTGTAACATTTCTGAAGAGTGAGGTTATGTCCGTTTGGCAATCTTCGTAATTTAAGTAGTTTTAATTTTAGAAAGTAGCTATTACTCTTCTAATAGTATAAAGTGTAGCTCAAAAGTTTATGGGTCAGATATGACGTCTTTCATCGTCACTCAAAAACCTCAAAGATTAAATAAAGTTACACAAACTACTCAAGCACACACACATGCAATGACGTCAAGTATGACGTCACTGAAAAATTTACTTCCCCCAGATGACGTAAACATGAATTTAAATAAAGTGTAGAATATAAAGTTTAAGGGACAGGTGACGTCAGGTATGACGTCTTTCATCGTCACTCAAAAACCTCAAAAATTCATGAAATTAAAACAAACTACTCAATTGTTTAAAGAACACACAATGACGTCAGTACAAAGGAGCTTAACATTTTATGGGGAGACGTCTTTTTATTGCCCGACTGTACCTACAATAGAAAAAAAAAATTAAATTATATTTTCCCGCCAAACATACAGAATTTCTTTTAATAACTGTCCTAATGTATTTTAGAAATATTTTTAACTTGATGCATGTGTATCATAAATAATAATTAAAAAGGATATGCAAAGGTTCCTTAACTATTTTAGAAGGGGAGTTTCAAAAAATTTATTTTTCCGGCTGCACTCTTCTAGGCCACCTAGACGTATAAAAAAAATTAAAATTGTTTATTTTGATTTAGAAACTGCTTTCTTTTATGTATGCACAGAAATCGTTTTGTGTAATTTATCTTTTTGGTATTTTGGACTAAAATACGACCGTCCTTCGACAATAAAAAGACTGGGCGATCATCCTGCCGTAAAGCGTTAAAATAAGTCATAAAATGCGCTCGCTACAAAAGTTGCAACGACTAACCTAAATTCGAAGTGTTTGGTAGCGAACATTAGAAAGCGAAAATATTTAACAATAATTACCCTTCTTAGAACCATGAACTGAGACTGCTGCTCATTCCGCATGACAAGAATATCTAGTTTTTTTTTTCTCTCCGGCGTGGTACGCGTGACTGCAATGTTAAATTAATAAATTAGCATAAGTCGCTGGGCTGATGCTTGTATATTGATAATAATAATGTCATTACTGTGTTTGCGCTGGAGTAAAAGCACCAGTTTCTCGACTAATTATCACGTGTACTAATTGCATATTTAATTGCTTATATTTAAACGTTCCTATTATTTACTGATTTAATTCCAATTTTTTTTTTAATTATTAACAAAAAATCTGGGAAGAATCGTGTATTTATTTCTTTGTCTCGACCATTACGCAAATGTCACAGAAACCGGTTTCTAGTCTGTATACTCACGTGTTAACCATTACCCAAACTGTTGTCACACTAATCAGTTTCCGATCTGTATACAAATTATAATAAAAAATTGGTTCATGGTTCCTTTTTATTATCAACAAAGCAAAATTCGATTGGTTTTGCTGAGCTATTCGAAAGGGCCGTTATGTCCATTAGAAAAACGCCCTCCCATAAACAAAACAAATAAGAAGCATTCAAACAATAAACAATTAATGTAAGTAGCGCCATTAACAGTGTGTGAAAAAGCTCCGGCCGATGTGGGTTAGGACTTGCGTTTTCAACAGTGGTCTTATTTTGTCCTGAATAGAACGATTCCGTTGACATAGTTACATTTCCTAACGGCGAATTATTACTAATTATTAATTATCGCTCGCCGGCTAATTGTTTCACATTTAAATCTTGCGCGTAAAACACTTTTTAAAATCTAACGGTAAGTCAGATTCTTGCGTAAAAATACGAAATTATTTTGTGACAAGTATGTGTATCAATCGCGTTTCGTATCGAGCGTGTTCCTTGCGCACGCTCTGCATTATAAATCGCGGTGATGTCACTGGTCAGCCTATGTCCGGTTGACATACTTCCGGAATTTCTGATTCCGGTCATGTCCGCCGCTGTGTTATACCAGCGCGATCAAACTACTTTTCTATTACACTGGTAATAGCTTTTTATATATCGCTTGTTTACAACTCTATAAACATAATTTACAGTTACGTGAGTTGAAGGAATTTTTGAAATGTAGGTACGTTGCAAAAAAGGTTAAGTACAAGATGAATGGTTATTGGTCGCAAGTAATCTAAATTTTTTTTCACCTCGAACA
Source organism: Dorcus parallelipipedus (assembly GCA_958336345.1). NCBI lineage: Eukaryota > Metazoa > Arthropoda > Insecta > Coleoptera > Lucanidae > Dorcus > Dorcus parallelipipedus. Next base: position 35,447,807 of record OY284483.1, on the reverse strand, counting down.
TCTACATATGTACATATATCTATTTATGTTATGTAGATGAAAAAAGAAATTGATCGAGTGTTACGACGACCAGGCTTAGGCGTGTGGAGCGGACGTACAACTTATTACTTACTTAGTAATTACAAAAATGAATGATCTCTCGATCATTAATGCAGATACATATCGTAATTCTATGTTGAATCATAATTGTTTTTTTTAACTTCGACAGTGGTGGAAATGATTAGTCCCTTTCATTTTCTTCGATTTTCCTCCACGGTTTCGTTTAACACAAATGAGAAATTTAAATCCGGTTTTGTGTTTGCATGTTTACGCGACATTCTACCAAGTTCGAAATTAAATTGCTCGGCTAGGAAATTCACTTTTAAGAATTAATAAAACATTCCTTAATGGCATGTTACACTTTGCTGGTCCGGTAGTTTCGGTGGTTGAGTCAAGTCCGCTTCGAGACCTACTTCGGAGCCACCACATCAGGTTTGCTCATGCGTGCATCGCGAATTTGGGTTGCCTCCAACACACACACACCGTCGAAGGCTTCTGAGACACACGTGGGAAGCATCACGTGTGTCACCCAATATAACAGCCAAATATTTCACATATTAAGTTCCGAAGGCACTTTAGAAACTTTTTTTAATAGAAAATTTTATAAATTAATTTTAATACATAAATCCAATAAAAAACAGAGAATAAAAGCAAAAAAATTTAGAAATAAATAAGAAAAATAGCAAAAATTAAACGTTGATATTTCAAGCACATTAAAAACTTTCTGAAGCTTAATTATTGTAAAGTTTGAAGAATGCAGAGGTTATTGGCTCTGCACATTTTGAATAAAAAAGAAAAGAAAAATGTAGAATATTACGATTTTTTTTAAGTTACGTAAATTAACATTTCTTACAAAGTATGGATAAAATGTGGAACCGTGCAAAAATATTGATATTCTTTATTAGTATTCGATGTGAAAATGAAAAATATCGACTTAAGAAAACTTCGTCGCGTCGCACAGTGTTCGATTCGACCAATCTAGATGGACAAAATTTCTATGTGTCTTCTGCGATACAAAACATTATGCAAGAGGGTATTTAAGTGCGAAAATAGATAAAAATAAACATTTGAAGTATTTAAATATTTATTATACAGCGTGGTGATGAAGTCCCGCACCAAGCTTATTTGTTTATATAATGTTTTTTGCAAAATCTTGAAACAGGTCGATTTTTAATTTTAAAAAGACACATTTTGATGCGAAAATCTTTTCTCGATCGGCATTTGTTTTTCCGCTGTGACGTCATCATTAATTTTTGTAAATGATAACCCTAACTTTTTTTTGATCGTCAGTTAAATGGCGATATAAAAATAGTACCTTTCACAAGTTTTTCGAAAAGAAAATAGACATGGTCCAGACCTTCATCTGGAATTTTGTGAAAAATTTATGCTAAGCTGCAATGAAAATCAGAACAATTTATTGATTCATGGGGAACACCTTCACTACTTTCGTGAATTTTTATCTGTTTTTGTTTTCAATTATCAAGTATCAAGATTATCATTAAAATAAAATAAAATTAAATTGTATTTTTAAATTATAATGTCTATTCTTTTCGAAATATTTGTGTAAGGTACTAATTTTTTATATAACCATTTTGCTGACAAGAAGGACGATCAAAATCTGCACGGAAAAGTTAGAGTTGCCTAAAATGTGTCTTTTTAAAATTAAAAATTGACTAAGGATTTTGCAAAGAAACATTAAATAAACAAATTATTATAACATTAAATAAACATTATCATTACTCTGTACTTATAATTCAATGATTACAATACACAAATAGATGTCTTATTTTAACAACATTAAAAGGTCTTTATCGTAAGAATGTTTTTCTTTACTTGGCAACTTTCTCAATAGACTTATATGCGGATCTGAAGAAACCAGCAAATATTTAAATAAGTCAAAATTTGTTGTTTTGCGCGAAGTTTTTAAAGTATGGCCTTGTCTTATCTTTCTTATCTCTTTATTTTTGGCTTCTGATGCCTCCTCTGACATTTGACCAATAGGTATTATGCATGAGTTTATAATATCGCCTCCGTGTGTTAAAATTTTGTAGAGTGTGGCAGACATATTATACCATGAATAAAGATGAAGATATAACTTTTTTGTTTCGGTAGCGTACAATTGAAATTTTTCCACATTAATTTCATATCTAGAAGCAATGCATCTTAAAATAATGCTTAATTTATAAATTAAATTTTCATCAAGAGAGGTTACTTTCGCAGAATCTTTGTAGTTGTTGAAAAAACGTCGTGCAGTATTGCCATCGTTGCTCGTCCCAAATCCAGGTTTAACTTTATCAATTATTAATCCAATCTCTTTAAATTTATTTTTTATTACCTCTTTTGTTTTTAAAACTATTTCTTTATTTTCCTTTCCTCGAACTTGCCACTGTTTAATTTTTAGTCTATAAGCTACATTTAATAAGCATTCCATTGTACGAATATAAGCATGTAGGCTCGAAATGCCAAACTGCAACATATCATTATCAGGTGTCCTTGTACTCTTGAGGGAATTCATCTCTTTTGGACTTGCCTTACATATGTAACACTTTTGCGTGCAGACAATATGTTGCATATTTTCCCGTCTATCATCGATAGTATTAAATTGTGTTCAATAGTAATTATTTTATTGTCGATGTTAAGAATAGTTGAGGATAGATTGGCAATTTCAAATTTTATTAAATTACATTCTTCTATCACTTCCTTTGTTTCTTTTTTGTATACAAATTTAATCATTCTACAAAACCTTGGTGAGGAAGGGCGCGGATTTTGCCAAATGATTTTTTTGTCATTTGCAATGAGTCGTAGTGGTACCATCGAGATAGCAAACATATATTCGTCCGTAGAATCATAGCTTTCAAATTTCTGTTTATAAATGCTGTGACCAGATGAACCATCGCACCCCCACTTATAAATAAATGTATACGGGTTACTTACATCAGCTATTAAAAAATAATCTTTAAGAATATTTTGACATATTCTGTTAACTGTATGGTCCAAAAGTGATTGCAGTTTTACTTCCGCTGATATGTCCGTAATGGCAATTGTTTCCTCTGATGGATAACACTTTTTTTTTTCTGAAAGGATCCGGTCATAAGAAGGATATAAATTAAAACCTCTCTCCAAAGCTTCTTGTTGTATAGCTTTATACTGCGCGACTGTAAATTTATTTGCAATGAATAGAGCTAAGGCTTCTTCAGGTGAGTAGGGACGTTGCTCTGATGGTGGTGACGTTAAAAACACGCGACTTGCTTTTTTCAGATTTGTGGCTCTTCTTGGTGAAGATGATGACACTTCTTGTATTATGTTTGCCCCATCGCGTTTTCCTTCAGCTCGGACACTTACTGCAGCTGCAAATGCCAATTCTTCTTTTTGATATGTCTTCACCAAAGTTTGAATTTTTCTTCGTTTGGATTTTGATGAGCTTTCTTGAAAAGGCTTAGTTGGGCGACCAACCTTGAGTGTCGTTGTTTTTACTTTAAATACACCGGCAAAATCTATAGTTTCATTCAACCATGTATCACATGATTTTAAAAATATGTCCAAACGTCTGTGATGTCTTACCCACATACGACGAATTTTTTCGCATTCGTTTTTTAAAAAAAAATTTAAACGTTTCAATTTATTCTCGTCATCTTCTTCAAATTTCAAGATATTCTTTAAAAAATCAAAAATGCGTTCAAACTTATGTTTACGTACGCTTGTGCGCCATAATTCAAAGATCTCTCTTCGAGTAATTGAGGTTCCTATTCCGAGAAAAAAGATGTATTTCAGTAATCGCATGAAATCGCATTAAATGATTATGTCTACTTAAAAGAAGATAAATAATAGATTGCTTAAAAAAATATTTTATATGGTTACTACGTGTGACACAAAATATTAGCAAGCAAAAGTAAAATGTTTTCATGCCCAAGAAACGAAACATCTTGGTCACGTTTTAATGTATTCCTTTAAAGAAAATTAATACATATTTCCTATTATTAGCAAGAATGAATAGAAAAATACCTGTAGAACTAGATTCCATTGCAAAAACAATTCTAAATTCCAGGGATAATATTAATAAACGCAAAAACTTAGAAAACCGAAAACAAATAGAAACAGTTTTGCTGTAAAGTGACAAGTGTGTGGTAAGTTTCGGCTATTGTTTTCAAGAGACATACGCACTCTTAATTTTTTTTTCTACTACTCATTAATCACTGATTATTATGACGTCGTAACAGGTATTTTTCATTCAAATTGAAGAAAGTTGAAAATTGCAATTTTGTCCCTCTAGGTTGGTCGAATTGATCACTGTGCGTCGTTTGAAAATAATGGAATACTGAAGATAATAAAAATTTTAATCAAGACGGCGTTACGTTCATAAACTATCCCTCCGAGAGCATCTTGGGCGTGTTATCGCATCTTTCTCATTCACGATTTTTAACATATATTCTCGCTTATGTTTCAAGATGTCTTGTGTTTACATTATTACCATGACAACGAACGCACTTCCCACCTGTAAGAAGGGTTAAAAGTGCATCCGTTGCCAGATCAAGTTACGAGCACGTTTCTTCAGATGAGATGGGAGACGATGTACATAATACATACCTACCAAGGGATTACCAATAACGAAACACAGAAAATGTTTAGAAATAATTGGAATGTTAAGCCCCTGTCACATCATTTGTCAGTTTGATCAAACTGGACAGACAAACTAAACTATAATGACATCACATGACGTCATGGAAGCTGTTTGATCAAATTTTCTAAATTTTAGGGGCGCCTCTATATCCATCAGTCAGTTTGATCAAACTTGCCTTATGATTGGTAGATTTAAGCGGGAGACACATTGAGGTGGTTGCGGTAGCGATTGCGGTGGCGGTCACAAACGTTCACATGTGAGCGATCACGGTAAAGTTACGTAAAGTCATTGGCAGGTCTACCTTGTCGCATACATGTGAACGGTTTTTATCGCCACCGCCACCGCAACCGCCCCAATGTGTTTCCCGCTTTAAACGCACAGGAAGAGATGCGAAACGGAAGTCTAACATCTAACCTAATCTACAACGCTAACAGTGCCACTGTTTTTTCTGTATCACTTTTTGCGTAACTTTTTTAAAATGACGATTTCCAAAAAAAAATTAACCTCAAAGTTTGGTCAAATTTCTAGTGCTAGAGTGACAGCGCAGTTTGACGAAATAACGAATTTGATAAGTCTTGACGTCATTGATGTAGTTTGTTAGTCCAGTTTGATCAAACTGACTAATGATGTGACAGGGGCCTTAGTTACATAACAAAAATAAGAATCCACAGTTTGTCTCGAGTGGGGCTGTTGAAAATGCGATCCAAGTAGCTCTAGATGGCAGTTAATTGTTGATAAAAATAATATACAGGGAGAAAAATAATTGCATTGAATTTACCATTTTCGTGGTTAAATAGGACCTACGAATTTATTTATTTGAATGAACAATATATTTTTTTGATTCAACAAATACTTATTTAATTCAACAAGAGATTTGCTTAACTTGAATAAGTCTATTTTGAATTAAAAGTAAAGTAGTTTTAATTCAATTAAATAAATTCGTAGGTCCTATTTAACCAGATTTTCTCTCCGTGTACCAATATAATCTTTCAACGTTAATAAACCGATTCAATACTTAAAACTTGTTACCTAGTAATTTCATTATCTATTAATTCTGCTCACTTGGAAACATGAGTAACTAAATAAAAACGTAAAAGTTATATTAATTTTAGCGGCCAAATCTCACGTAACCTTTTCGCTCGTAAATAATCGAAATTTATGATCATATCTTGTGGCGCCATCTTTTATCCAAAAAAATTATTACTCTTTAGTATTATTTAAAAGTGAGAAGTTATTTTAATTAAAAATGTTGCTGTCTTGTCAGCAAAGAATAAACCAATAAACTCATAGTAACTGACATTTCGGTTGTTCAACAAATGTTTATGATTTTAATTCATTTTTTTCTAATACAAGTGCGCCATCTCTTGCCCAATAAATGAAGTTCCTCTACTTCATTTCTGCTCACTTTAAAAAATGAGTAACCAAAGAAAAACGTAAAGTTTCATTAATTCTAACGACCAAATTTCGCATAACTTTCTCGTTCGTAAATAATCGAAATTTGTGAACATACCTTGTGGCGCCATCTTTTATCCAATAAAAATTATTACTCTTTAGTATATTTAAAAGTGACAAGTTATTTTAATTAAAAATATTGCTGTCTTGTCAGCAATGAACAAACCAATAAACTCATAATAACTGACATTTCAGTTGTTCAACAAATGTCTACGATTTTAATTATTTTTTTTTAGAATACATGTGCGCCATCTCTTGCCCCATAAATGAAGTTCCTTTACTTCATTTCTGCTCACTTTAAAAAATGAGTAACCAAAGAAAAACCTAAAAAGTTTCATTAATTCTAACGACCAAATTTCACATAACTTTCGTTCGTAAATAATGGAAATTTGTGAACATACCTTGTGGCGCTATCTTTTATTCGATAATAATTATTAATCATTAATATTGTATTTAAAAATGACAAATTACTTTAGTTAAAAATGTTGCCGTCTTGTCAGTAAGGGACAAACCTACAAACTCAATAATAATTGACATTTCAGTTATTCAACGAATCTTTAATTTTAATGATTTTAATTATTTTTTAAGAATGCAGGAGCGGCATATCTTGCCCAATAAATGAAGTTCCTCTACTTCAATTCTATTAAGTTTGAAAAATAATAATAATAATAATAATAGTTTATTTCCCAGATATTTACATATAAACTTTGTGTACAAAATTTAGGAATAATATAAACCTGCTGGAAAAAAGCCAAAGATCAGATAGCCCCCTACTAAAAAAGGGTAGGAGACCCCTGCTTTTCATCATTGGCTATATAATAAAATAGAATACGAACATAGGCAACAGAGTATGAGATAGCAACAATTACCAAAAATAATATAGTATATATATGATGAAGTTATTCCTGCTGTTTGTAGCCATAATTTAATATTGGTAAATGAAATGCTATGTCTTGTGGCACAATGTTTTTTATTATAACGACCGGTTTCGCCCTTTAAAAAGGCATTTTCAAGTTATATATAAAATTACACCTAAAAATAATCAATTAATAGTAATTGTCTTAAATATGTAGATATTAAAATTACTTACTTAAAAACTATATAATAATTTATAATATTATAATATTTATGTATATGAGGAGTTGTTAATAAACAAATTTTTATTTTATTATATCATAGACGTAATGATCAGTCACACAAATTCCATTGAATTGATTTAAAAAAATTATCTGTGCTATTTAATTTATGTCCTTTAGGTAAACATTTGGCAGAAACAGATCACGATTTTGATCGTTGTAATAATGTACAATTGTTACATAATTTACCTTTTTAAAAGGCGAAACCGGTCGTTATAATAAAAAAAACATTGTGCCACAAGACATAGCATTTCATTTACCAATAATATAGTATACATTAATAACTATTTCACATAATTTTATTTGACACCGTAAGCACTCTACATGTGTACAAGTAACAATCAGCAAAAATAAAATTAACTATGGGAGCTTGTTCTGTTGAAAAAGCAGCATATTTTTAAAGCATTCCTTAAACATTAAATAGGACCCGTGTTTAATCTCTTCAGGAATCGAGTTATATACCTTTCCAATTTGATATGTAAACGAACGCTTAAAGGATTCAGTGTGATGCGCAGGTGGTGTAATCTTGCCTTTAAAACGTATATTAACAGTATGCACGTCCGTTCTAAAGATTATTTTCTTACAAAGGTACTTAGGTACTTTGTAAACAATAGTTCTATGATAAAGACATGCAGCATGCAACAAGCGCCTGTTGGACATATTAAGTCATTTTATCTCGTTAAGTTTGAATGAAATGTGTTGACGACGTCTTATTCCAATAATCCGCCTCAAACAAGAATTTTGAAGAGTCTGAATTCTGCGTACATCCACAGAATCCAGATTGGGAGCATAAACAGCATCAGCAAAATTCAATCGCGATAGTACTAGGGAATCACAGAGTAAAATTTTTAGTTTTTTATTTAAAAAATGCTTCTCTTATACAATTATTAATGTGTAATTTAAATCTTAATGGTGAATCAAATATCAAACCCAAATTTTTAGTAGATGTGGTAGGTGCTATACGCTGACCTGCTACATTTAGAACAATTTGAGGTTCCATAAGACACTGAAGTTTCGGAGGACCAAATACAAGCACAGAAGTTATTTTAATTAAAAATGTTGTCTTGTCAGCAAAGCACAAACGAATAAATTCGTAAATAATTGACATTTCAGTCGTTGAACAAATTTTTATGATTTTATTTACTTATTTATTTTTTAGAATACAAGTGCGCCATCTTTTGGTCAATAAATGAAGTTCCTTCAATTCCACTCGCTTTGAAAAATGAGTAATCAAATAAAAACGCGAGTTTCATTAATTTTAATGATCAAATCATACGTAGCTTAAGTTCATGAATAATCGAAATTTTTTTATCATATCTTGTGGCGCCATCTCTTAGCTGCTTTAGCTACTAATTGAAATAATTGAATTTCTATTATACCGAGTGATTTTTTAATTTTTTTTATCAATCCTTCCCATGAAATCTGGTCGGCATGTCTTAGCTTAAGTGAAAAGTACTTCATTGCACTCCTTGATGCTGTTTTACAATAAAGCTAAGACATGCCGTCCAAATTCCATGACAATAAGGGTTGATCACCCGGTACAAACTAGTGGCAATGTCATCATTTTTCTGACAAAAAAGAAGCAACTTCTAATTTGATCAAATAAATTAATTGTTAAATATATCTCCTTAAAAAAGTTAAAATTTTTTGGCACTCAATTTCTGATGTAAACGAAGCAAGAAACATAACTGCATATACATACATAAACCAAGATACGTATTCTAGGTCGAATATTTTAAAAGAGATCCGTTCGCCTGCGATGTTGGGGTGTAGTAAGTTTTATTTTGGTCCGGTTTTTATGTGAGTCAATATTGCACATTACGAAGCAACGGTAATATTTATTGCAGCTTAAGTGACTCGGCCGCCGGTAGCGCGCTTTTACACCAGTTGGACGTCATAAAGGGACCTCCAATAAATATTTTGGAGGTCACGCGTGTTTTTGTAAAGGCCCCTGGAAGTTTCAAGATTTTTAGTGGGGCCATAAAACTGATCTGTCAAAATATTTTTGTCGATTTTTAAATTAGTGAGGAGATAATTGTTCTCATGAGATTTTTTCTTGTCACAAAGAGAAGACAAATTTATTTAGATAATTCAATGGGGCAAATATTTCTTTTTCATTATTATGTGTACTGAAACATTAAGTGCTGAAAAAAAAATTAATTTTAAAACATAAGATGACTTATTTGTGTTAGAATTTATTGTGGCCCAGATCGAACGTATGAACAAAATTTATTTTTAGCTTCTAGGCTCTCTTCGTGTTCCTTTTATCGTGCAGCATGTAACCAACCCACGCCACAAGTACCATTATATTCGGTTTATACGCCATCCTGTACTCACGCACGTCGAATACAAAGCGTGTAAATAATAGCATATGTTATATCACGTAAAGTAATATGTACCTGGATGAACAATGTGGAGTAGAAATCGGAGCTCAACGCGTAAAATACAGAAATTACTTGCAGCATCTGGAATTTTATTTTTTCGAATCACATTTTACTACAATTGTATACAATATTTCAATTTCATCATCTATTTTTTTTTTTTTGAAACGATACATCGAATATACAGGGTCATTGATGGGAACCGTTCATTAAAGGGTTTTAGGGAAGAAATTGAAAATTGAAAATTACAGAGTAAACCGTTTAGCTATCGAAAAGAAACAATTGATTAAAATTTCAAAGAAAAAGGATGAAGGGTTTATTAATTTTTTTGAAGAGATTGTTTGTGTCTTCCTGAGGTATTTACATGCCAGGCAATCTGCAATTCATTTCGGTGGGTTTTTAGCGTCTGCGGAGGGTTCACCAAATTCCGTAATCTCCGTAATTCCGTAAAGGTTGGGAGATCTAGGCTGCTATGGTAAAAGATTAACGTGGACTTGCTCAAGGAAGTTCATTGTGGTCCTTCCAATGTGTGGACGAGCGTTATCTTGCTGGAAAAGAAGGTCTTCTTGTCGCTGCAGGTAAGGAAGAATTTGGGGTTCTACTACTTCATTAACATAACGTTCAACATTCATGCTGCCTCGGATAAACACCAAAGAAGACTTGCTTACGTAAGTGATAGCACTCCACACCATAACACCGATCGTTTGATGAATATGCCTCTCAACGAAAAATTCAACATTCCACCGTTCACCACGTCTTCAGACAAACAAACAGAATCGGGATTCATCGCTGAACACAACCATTCTCCATTCGACGTTCCAGCGGAGTTTCTCCTGCACCAGTCCAAACGATGTGGTCACGATGTTGGGCAGTCAAAGTTAAGATGAGATGTGGCCGATAAGAACCTAAGCCTATAGCTGCGATATGACGGTAGATCGTCCGCAATGTTATCGGACGACTTTCTTCACCAAACCATTGATCAGCAGTTGATCTGATGGTAGATAATCCAATCCGTCTCTTGAAACCAAATTCTGAGGCGGCGATCCTGCACTGCTTTTGTTCGTCTTCAGCCCCCGATTCCTCTTCTGGCCTTCTCCAACCCATGCCTGGTAACATTTCATAACGGTAGATTGGTTTCGGTTGAAACGGTTCGCAATTTCTGGAAATGAGTAAGCCAACAATTAGACCTCTCTCGAATTCCCTCAACTGGTGATAAATGGTACGCTGTCTTACTCTGGGCATTATCAAACTCTCAAAACAGTTAACAAGAACAGAAACAATAACAATCTAAAACCACAAAAAACACTGTGCAATACACTTGCTAATTTATCTATGAAAACTATTAATTCACCATTACCACTCGATTTATCTGATTCATATTTTAATCAATTGTTACTTTTCGATAGTTAAACGGTTCTGTAAAATTTCTTGAAAAAATTTCCACCCCTTCTTGGTGTTGCAATTTCCATGTCAGTGAGCATATTTTTTGCAGTTTAATTTTCGCCATCGGAAAAGCGTTGATCTTCTTTTATTCTTCCTTTATCAATCATACTGTTCTTGTTTTGTTGTTTGCAGGGTTTAGCTGATTTAAATCACCGATTTTAATTAAGCGATTTTCGCTTCTAAAAATCATAATTAAAAAAATATAAAAAATCTTATTAAATAAAGAAACTAGGTCCAAATTTCTAAAATTAAGATATATTTTCAGGCATTTGACAATTGTGTAATTTTTGACGTAAAAGAAAACAAAAGACGATCGAGAAATAAAAAAAAAATTATAAAATTTAAAAAAATATATACAGGGTGTCTCGGGAGGAAAGGACAATACTTCGTGGGGGAATAGAGTGCGTTATTATAAGTCAAAAAGTTTATACTATAAACAGTTTTTTATTAATGGATTCTGAGATAATAGTTATTTATGGTATAAGTGTTTTAGATAGCATTTAGATGCATCTAAAACACGCATTCAATACAATCACAACATTCATGGAATCAGAATGTGCGAAATTTAATTAAAAAGTATTCGTATTCGTAAAATGAAACGTGACAGGCTTTGTCATACCTACTGGTTGCTATGCTACGTTGTTTATTATTATCCACTAGTGGAATAAAGTAACTTTATTCCACTAGTGGATAATAGGTCACTTAAAATATTTCATAAGTGTGGATAAAAGTCTAATTATAATGTGATAGTGGATAAATATTGATTAACTATTGAACAATTATAGTTATTGTTTTTTTTTTTTGTTAAGTGATGTTAAGCGGTGTTAAATCTAATTGTGGAAGTGAGTATTGACCACACCGAGAGGCGACTCGAACTCTCGAGCTTGCGATTACAAGGTCTGTCTTCTTATCACTAGGTCGTTCTGGAATAATTTAAATTTGGCGCTTCATGTTGGTTTTATTCTTCACCGTATTATAGCGTAGTTTTTGACAAATTTAATGTTAATACTTTAAAATAATTATAGTTATATTAGCAACTTCATATTTTTAATTTCAAGTAACTCTATCTCAGAAACCATTAGTAAAAGACTACCTGTTCATATATAAACTTTTTGACTTATAATAATCGACTCTAGACCCCCATGAAGTCCTGACCTTTCCTCCCGGGCACCCTGTATAGGCAACCTTACTGTTCACTCTTTAGACCGTACTTGCTTTACCTTCTAGCTTTATCAAATTACTTGATACTGATTTTAAATGTACATTACTCTGTTCTAATGTTACTTTGTCTAATACTTCTAGACGTCAACGTCTGAACACCTGAACTTGTGTCCAATTTCATTCGCAACTTCTTGTTTTCCACCATCAACTCATCCATTAATGCCGCATCTTTTTTAATATTCAGTAGTCGCTGTCAAACGTAGCCATTTATAGACTAAAGTCAGATGACAGATTGACAACATAAAGTAAGGCATAATGCCAACCTAAGTTACATGAAAAAGTTAAATTCACAAACAGAAAATTTTTTGAAAACTAATGTAAAATTGACAAAATCAAAGCTGAAGGCTTAATAAATACAGAAATTCCGAAACGAACTAGTCGTAAATCACAAATGTAAAAAAGCTAAAAAGCTGAATGTAACGGTTGCCTCATCCGCGTATCAACATATATGTAGCTACATAAAACGTCATCGCTAGACCTGTCTCGTAGGTTGCATGGTAACTGGTAAATTTCAGTCAGTGAGAGTGAGTACAGTAGACTCACTTGGACGACCCATTTAAGTCTATGCATATGCACCATTTACGATCTTTTTTGATACGATGTTAGAGTGAATTTGTGCTTTTTGTTATTACAGCTTGCGATTGCACACCGGGTTCCAGGTATTTTGTTTAACTGTCAGAAAATTTGAACTAAATGGTATTTTTAAATTATAATAGATACTATACTCTATTCAAGATAAGAAGGTAGTAAAGGTCACTGCGTTCGAGAGAAAATACACATAGCTAACAATATAAAACTTGGTGCGTTTTGTATTGTGTTAGTTGTGTGTATTTTCTTTCGAAGCAGTGACGTTTACTACCTTCTTAACTTGAATAGAGTATAGTTAACTTTTATCAATTAAAGTCTACAATTGCCCGGGAATGGGAACACAGATGATAACGATAACAATAAGAAGGGACACTAAATAAGGTTCATTATGGTCAGTTGCATCAAACTTTTAAGCTCAACTTAACTTTAAGCGTCACAATATTAGGCCAGCATCTAACTAGTCCGAAACTGTCAAAAGCATGCACCGATCAAAGCTTCACATTTAGCGCAGCTCTTGAAAGCAATAATTAATTCGACGGGAGAATATATTTGACAGCTTCGAACTAGTCCAGAACTGTGTAGGAACAAAACATGTTGGGTCACATTATTAACACCGCTTAAATTTATGCTTAACTTAAGAGTTTGGTACAACTAGCGGTTAATCTGCATATCAAGTGCTTCAACCGGTATTATTTTAGTGTCATATTCCTTTTCAAATTTTAACAACTGATCAAAACTACATTAACTTCAACAAGCAGGCTTTGATGGTCTATCGCTGACGTCACAAACGCTAGTCCTCATTCCACCCGTCCCTCGACGGGTCTAGGATAATTCGCCGTCGCCAATTCACCGTCGCCGATTCGCCGTAGGTGTACAATTCGCCGTCGGTAAATTCGCCGGCGGTAAATTCGCCGTCGCCGATTCGCCGTCGATAAATTCGCCAGCGGTTAATTCACCGTCGGTAGTTTTAAAATAAATAAATCATTTGCCATTAATGATGCACGTATATATTATTTACATTTCATAATTAATTAAAAGAAGATACAATTTTGTAAATACGGTGTTGAAAGACGAAACTTTGTTAAATTTTTAGGCCAGTCGGAATGAAGGAAATAATTTAGAAAGAAAGAAGTAAGAATAGAGAGGAATGAAAACAAACTGCGATCGATTTCAAAAAGGAAAGCGAATGACAAGAAATAAAGGAACATGAAGCAAAAATAAAAACACACAATTTCGTAATGAAAACTAATAATACAATAAAAAAAAACTTCATTTAAGAACGAAATAAATTTTGAGAGACAAAATATCTCTGTAGTATCTACTAGTGACGGGATAATTCGAATTAAAAATAACCGGTCATTCGATTATTCAAATAACCTGTATAATTCGATTATTAAGTTTCGTAATTCCAATTAAATATAATCGGTAATTCCAGAAATGTGGTAGAAATTAGGTCCGAGTTTCGGTTGTACAGAGAATTCAGAAACATTTAAAGAAAAATTAAATTAATTAAATAAAATCTGGAAAAATGTCAGCTTCGATACATGCGTCCCCAAATATTTGGAGAATATGTTCAGGGGGGTTTTCAGAGAAAAAACTAACCCTATGTTCATAAGGCAATTTTTGTTTCCACTAGTTTCCTGAATACATTCTCTAAATATTGGGTGTTCCTCAGAGCCGGTATAAGATTACAGTCCATTTTAATTTATTTGAGAACTAAATAATATGATAACTAAAAGTCATCAGTAAGTTGAAATTGTGAACGCAACGGCGAATTGTTCCTACAGCGAATTGGCCCGACGGCGAATTGATCCGACGGCGAATTGGCGACGACGAATCGTCCCATTCCCTCCCTCGACCAACACTGCCGGCATGAGGTAACCCTTGAATGTAATACCACATAACAAGTTAAAACTAAAATTATTAAAATAAAAGTTAAAATACCAATCGCGAAGAGAAAATGGAAAAAAGAGAGAGAGAATTGAGGCTAACAAATTATTTAAATTTTTTCCAATTAATGGATTCCAAAAAGCTAAGATGAGAAAACTGGATCTGATCGTTTAATAAAGTGACGTCACTGTTCTTCCCGTGTAAAAAAAAAAAATTCTAAAATTTCTGATAAATGATAAATAAACTTTTGATAAATGCCAATTATTGAGCTTCTGTATGAGTTCCGTAGAATTCTTAATTGTGTAAATGTGAGATAGAATCAAGGAGTTCCTCAATATAGAATCAATTATGCAAACTAATTTTGATACCGGAGAGTTGATATAACTAACAACCGGTCTGATGGGGAAACCTTTTTTATGAATTTTGGGTAATCCATATAAACGTGGTACCACAGGTTCATAAGAATAAGTTGTTTGTTCTGTAGGAAAGAAATGTTGTTATTCTCAGTAGATTTAAATTTAGAAATAGTCAACCTAACAAGTTTATTAAATTTAATAGAAGGATATCATTAGATTAAAGTCATGTTTAATCAAAATCAAGCCATTCTTATTTTTTAAAATCGTGATTTTTAAAAATTTGTTTAAAGTTATTAAATAAAGAGATTTTGTTTTCATGTAAAAATATTTTAAAAAATCAGTGATTTGATTTTTTTTCAGTCCTAACTGGTTGTTTGTTTACTGTTAGTTTTTTATTCACTTTTCGTCTTTCGTTTTGTTGTCTACTTTAAACTTCAAGGTTTCCTTTGATTACTCATTCTTCAGTCTGTAAATGTGCGGTCAAGAAACTTCATCTGCCGGCTAACAGATGACATTTTTTAATCCACGCGTAAAACACGTTCTATTCAAACTAACCCTAAACTGAAACATCGCGTTTTTTTTTTCTTTCAAGAAAAATGTGATTATAATTTATTACGATAACGTTTACCTGCGGTACGTTATCGATGAATGAAACGAACGTCTATCCAATAATTATCGGACGACGTGAAAAAAAAAACGAAGGCGCGTCTGCGCTTTTTCCTACACGAAACGTAAGTAAACAAAACTGACCTTGAGGAACATGAATGAAACAAGGAACTGATAATTGGCGAGGCACACTACGGTAAACGTCGTGTGAGTGGACAACCTTGAGAGATAGGAGCCCTGACCGTTGGTAGCAAACGTTAATGAATAATGACACGGCTGTTTGTATGATATTTTTAACAAAATTGCATTTGTTTATTATTACCTCTTGATTTTGAAAATATTTTATAAAAAGTTTGGTAAAAAAGTAGAATTTGAGCATAAGCAATTAAAAAAAAATTTATTGCGTGCATAACTACTGCATGTATATAAGTACAGGTGTAAAATTTTTCATATTACATGATTTTAATGAGTGTGTAGTAGAGGATTATTTATTCTTAAAGTTTTATTAAAGATGGTTAACGAGTTTATTAAAATTTTGATTCTCAGGGACCAATTCAATCTTTACTTTCCAAATTTCTCTCCACCGTGTAATTACGTAGAGTATAACTAAACGGTCAACATATGTCGAACTATTACGATGAGAAGGCATTTTTTTTTTTAGGAGAAAAACGGTACTTTCTTAGTAAATGAAAGGTCTTACCCCGCTTTAATAAAGGGTTGTATAATAGACCGCTTATAAAAGATTCGATATTTAGGTCAGTCCCTTTGCGTTGGATAACAGTTTGTTCATTTACTATAGGCACTAAATAAATTTATAGCTCGTAACCCTTCTTATGCATATACGAGGGTAATGCGAAAATTTTAGTGAAATTGAAATCTTGTCATTATTTTCTACCCAAGCAACACCATTTCGTTCATTAGACGGTTTATATACGACAGACAGGGATATTTTTGGTAATGGTATATAGAATGCCAAAAATATTCATATTTTAATGGTACTAGTTACCCTAGGACATAAGTGATACGTTAACTATACGTTTTCATTAAATTGTAATAAAATGTCGCGACTTGAAAAACACGTTTATCAAATTATTAAATTCCATCTTATCATGTAGGCGTAGGCCCATAACATACATTTTTCTCATTAAAATTTATAATGTAATCTAAAAAAGTATAATGAATGTTTAGATGTAACATTTATTAACAAATATTTATCCAAATTGGTCTTGTGACCCTTGTTACATAGTAAATTTTCTATAAAACTACTACCATTGTATCACTACATAAGATGAGAGCTTAAAATATGAGTATCTTATAAATTTCGCCGCGAGATGTCGCGACCTAAACTGTTGCTCACTAAAGTTGTCGTTTATAAGTCAAAACCGCAGGAACCTTCTTGCCAATTACAAATCATCACAAAATATATAATTACTACAAACGAACAGACACATGGTAAAGTTTAATTAAATGTCAACATTTCGCTGTACGTTTAACAGCTTCTTTAGAATAAGTTGTAATAATATAAATATATAATTATTATAATTTTATAATTCCAAAATATACGTCTAGTATAAACCATGTATAAACGTTGCGCGTACCCTATAAATATACATTTTGTGTAAACGTTATATTTATCCCAAAAAGAGACGTTAGTTAGACTGTCACTCATATGTATAAATACTAGTCGATAATATTCTACATTTAGACTAAATTCAAAACGTGTTTTAGACACATTCTATATTTGATGTGTTACATGGGTAGTTATATAAATTTTATAGTTTATGGCATTTCGGTTAATCAACCTGTAAATTGCAAGATTCCTTTTTGACTTTTTTAGAAACTGCTTGTGAAAAAAATGGTCAAAAAAATAAAAGGACAAAGAAATGACTTATCGACAAAAGTAAGTAATGTGTAACAAAGACAAGAATAAATTATGGCGATGAAAATATTTGAACAAAGAATGTAAACGAGAAAGAATACAAGAAAATTATGAAAATAATAAAATCACTTGAGTCGAAAAGAAGATAAAAAATGCAACTTGTAAAAGGCAAGGATGAGAGACAGGGTGGACTGACCAGTCACCACCAAGAGAAATAACTCGATTTTTTTCTTAAAAATTTTTAAGTTCACTGACACCTTACCTATGGGATCGTAAAACTGTGGCCACTTAAGGTAAACCTCAAACGACTTAGAAGCAGCAGGTGCAATAAATGTTTTGACTTTTCTATTGATACGTTCCATTTTTACTGCACCTCACCTTTGCATTGGCAAAATCACAAAAGGTAAAGACGCACAATTAGGCGCGGTGGTTTCAAACTATAACAGCATGGCCTCGCAGAGTGTACTTCTTTTACGTGCATCAACAAGACTTGCTTGTGCCATAAATACTTTTGAAGGCAACGCGTTTAAAAATTAAATATTCTGTTACGGACTGCGGTTTTACTTTTACTAAAGGATTGAATGCGCGGAGTAATTAAATAATTAATGGACGTTGCGGTTTCACTTCTATAGTAATCATTAATAGGATTATATACACGCAAAATTAGTAGAGCTTATTAGTATTAATAGAACAAGAAGTGTACAACCTCGTAAGTAAGTGTGTTGCTGTTGGTTTGGGTACAATTTATCTATTTCTCAAAAAAAAAAGATTTAAAAAGGGCATTTCTTTTGGTGCTTTAATGACTACATTATGAAACACATTTAGCTTTCGTAATAGTATATTATTTTACGAGTTTCACAAGAATACTTATTGTAACACGAGTGGGGTTGGGGTACGACGAGCGAAGCGTAGCAAAATATAGTATTTTTTCTACTTTGCGTCACTTATTGAACAAAAATATGAAAAATACTGTCAAAAATTTGATCTCCTTAGTATATGGGGAATTTTAGTTGTAATGCGTGGCAACCTTTCGTTTTAATCAAAAGTCACATTAACAAGTTATTAATTTTTCTTATCCAGCTTCATTGTGAGTATTCTGTTAAGTAACAAATAAATAATGAGTTATTTTGTAAAATCTATTAAATATTTTCAATTAAAAATTGACTAAAATTTTCCCCAAAAACAGTTTCACAATGAGCTTCATTGTGAAACTGTTTTTGGTGTCATAGTGAGTTCATTGTGAACGCAAAGTAGAAAAAGTAGTTTATGCATCAGAAATTTTATTTGATTAGATTGGCGATAACATAGGGAGCGACAATTGTTGACATTTCAATTTATTCTGTATGGGATAATCTGCCCTTAATATACGGGATGGTTGTATAAAACGAAAGTCGGTCGATAACTATTAATCTTCAATATGGTTTTTATAATATGTGGTACCGTGGGAGTAAACTGATTAAAAGTTAAACCGTGACTGAAACGCCGGGACTAAATTAACAGAGACATTTAAAGAGACAATTAAATTTGTAAGAAGAAAAATGCACTTCCTAATTTCTTAATCTTATTTATTCTAGCGACCGGTTTTGGTGAAAATCACCTTCATCAGGCCTGCAAATTTGGAAAAAGAAGAAGTTTGAGTGATGATACATATTTTTTGTGGAGAAATTGTGTGTAAATACAATAAATTGAAATAAAAATGAATTGATTGAAAATCGTGTTCATAATGGTAGGTTAGAATTATGCAAAAGAATAATTAGATCGAAAATTGTTAGCGACAATGTGTGAAAATATAATAATTAGAAGTAAATTTGAAAAATGAATAGACTGGAAAACGTGTTCTTAAAATTAGGTTAGATTTTGTAAAATATATAATTAGATAGTTAATGTTAGTAACAAATTTTGGTAATGTTCTTGATTCTTGATTCATTCGTTCTTGATTCTTCATTCATTCATTTTATTTAATTAAAATAATTAATTAAAGTAGAATAAATTGCAAAATATTGGAGAAGAAAATAATAACGTATATGTCAAACAGCATCAAGTAGCTAAAGAAAAATCATTTCATTAAATGAGTGGGAGAGTTTACTAATTCTAGTGTTTTTGAAACAGAATATTTTTGCTTAAAAGTTTTTAAAGGGTCACCTTAAACTTTATACTATCTAATGTAGATATTATCAATACCAAATCTCGTGTGTAAATAAATATAATAATGGTAAAAAATGGGTGTAATTCGTACATGTACCCTCGAGATATTAAAACAATTATGTTTGTTTTCGCAGGAAGTAAAGAAAATAAAGCATATCTTAAGAAATATATCATAAAATTAAATATGGTAATAATATATTGAATATTCCATTCACAATATTGTGAAAAAAAAAATTATGCTCGATGAATATCTATTGTTTTAAAAGCTTGAACACATTACCTCAAAAATATGTATGAAGCCACAAAATACGACTTGGCATTAAACATTCTGTATTTATTGAAACATATTCATATTTATAATTATTATACTAATGCTTTTCGTTAAAAATAATTAAAAGTTTTATCAATGTATAGTAAATAAGGGGCCATAATGTGAGGGCTAACACAATGGTGCATATAGAGTCCGCGAATGTAAACGAAAGTGGTCTGCTTCGATAATTTTTTTGGGAAATTTTTCAAAGAATTACGATCGGAATATGGTCCCGTTTTGCTTCTAAACTCTATAGGTCATAGGTAAGCGAATGTGAAGATAATTCGATTATAAAACGATAATAAAACTGACCTGCTCAACATAATGACACATATTGCTGAGGTCTTTGGACTGCGATTGTTATGTCATTAATTACAGTGATGTATATAGCAAATGTTCGAAATGCCCTCCGTTGCGCAGGTCAGGGAAGGCAAGTTCGTACTCAGTATTATACTTTAGCATATCTCCCAAACGACGCTGTTTTCGTAATTTTATTAGAAGAAAAAAAGTTATTGTATATGGTCACCTATCCATTGCTACCGTATGGTCCCTTATTTATGGGACACCCTGTATAATATCGACTCATATAATATTTCTAGCATTGATTGTTTAGTTAACGTCTTTGTTTTTTCTTTTTAGGGCAGTATTGTATGAGCATAAGAGAATTTTTAATTGATTTTAGTATTTTCACTCCAAACAGAGAATTTTTTCTTTTTATTTTGTTATTACTATGTATTTCTGAAATAAATTTTAAAAAATGATGTGTTACTACAATTAGTGTATATCCGTAGTTACGTATTTCGACAGCAACGCTGCCATCTTCGGTACACACACACTGATTGTGGTAAGAAGTAATTTTTTGATTGATTGATTTATTTCTAAACCACTGTGTCCTTTACTCTTCTTAGATTACTATTTCTGAACGACTTCTACTTAATAGTAAACATTTTTGGGCTTTATACTTATTTACGGGTCAGTTTTACAATAACAATAATAATGATAATAACGAAAGGACGCAAAATATTTGAAGTACAGAAGTTTAAAGCTTGATTTACATTTCTTTTTGATGAAAAAACAAGAAAGAACAAAGAACAACAAATTAAACAAGCAACTGAATACAATTTATTATTTATAATCAATCAAGAACATTACCAAAATTTGTTACTAACATTAACTATCTAATTATGTATTTTACAAAATCTAACCTAATTATTCATTTTTCAAATTTACTTCTAATTATTATATTTTCACACATTGTCGCTCACAATTTTCGATCTAATTATTCTTTTGCAAAATTCTAACCTATTATTATGAAGACGATTTTCAATAAATTCATTTTTATTTCAATTTATTGTATTTACACACAATTTCTCCACAAAAAATATGTATCATCACTCAAACTTCTTCTTTTTCCAAATTTGCAGGCCTGATGAAGGTGATTTTCACCGAAACCGGTCGCTAGAATAAATAAGATTAAGAAATTAGGAAGTGCCTTTTTCTTCTTACATTAAATTCACCTAATTATGGACTTCATTCAACAATTAAATTTGTGTGGTGATAGGTTTGGTTACTTAACTTGTATTACAGTTTAAACTAACGAGAGAAATTGAAATATTAAGAAAAAGTTTTAATCTTTCTGAGTAATTTTCAATAAATGGAAGTAGCCATTTCTAAGAAACACACAAAAATTAAAATACCTCAGATACTCATGAGTCAAAGTAGCCATTTCTAAGAAACACACAAAAATTAAAATACCTCAGATACTCTTGAGTCAATCTTATGTAACGGATCATTACGGTTATCAGTTGCAAATGAGCACTATTAATACATCCTCGAAGGGATTCATCGACTTCCAATCACCCTATATAGATTCACAAAGAAAATCTCAATTTTTTACGATTCCCTTCAATGTAAAATTCATAAATTCTTAACGTGCCAAAAATAACTTACACTTTGATTTTTCTCCCAAAATCACGTAATACGGTTTTTATTTTAATAAGTTCGGCAACCCTAATCTAATAACCGGTAACCGATCCACCAGTAAACGCAGGTAATAAATCTAAATTCAAATTTACGACCCCGGACAGATGTAATTAAAGCATAAAATCATAAAAGTCCCCTGGAAGCTGTCATAAAACCATTGTCGCCGTGAATGAAGAGGCCGGACGACTTTACAAGGGTATCACAATATTTTGCCGCTCCATTTTTACAGGGGCGAGCCGCAGGGGGTCAGGTGCACCTCAAAGGGCGAATTACATTATTTTTACCTTGACGAGATAGATATGTGGTCAGGGTGGTTTGGTTTGGATACCGAAGACCAAGACAAATTGGTTTACCTGTAATTGTGCGCCGCAACTGTTGACAGTTTAGAAATTGAACGTCATTTTTGTAGAATGATTTAGTACTCTATAGAATTTGCTAGTTTAAATGATTTGCTAAAAAAAATTGATTGTGAGCTTTTGCTTACAGGATCAAACCGTGGAGCAATGATAACAAGACGGAAAGCGTAAGGTGAAAGATCGGAGCGACGTCCTTGCAAGGCCGCGGGACTTCCTAGATTGCAACACATCGCTCGCACCAACAAACTCAACAGCACTCGCGCCGTATAACAACCGGTGACTGGTATGGAGCTTACGAAACGTTCTTACTTCGTTTGCCGCCGCTGCTGTTGTTGCTGAAACGCGGCTTACTCATTGCATTATGGAATCATTAAAACATAAATAAATTGTGCAACAAAGACGCGCGTCGCTTAGATCTGGTCGCGGATAAATTGCGGTTTTTGAGTCTCGGGAAAAAGCGCACGAAAACATTGTTGCGCGTGCAAGGATGGGCTTGCGCAATTTCTTTGGCTCTACCACAAGGTGCGCGACTTTATGGGTTCTTGGCTGTAGTGATCGAACTAAATGCTGAACCATCGATTACGTTAAGATAGAATGAAGACCAAATCATCCGGCTTAGAAATAGAAAGAATTGTACAAGAAACCCGAAGGGGTTTAAGAAAATATTCCCGTTGAACCTCTCCGAATTTTCTACAAATCTTTTGATTTGAGAAAAAGTTTGGTTCGTTCTCTAGAATCTTCATAAAATATGGATGCTTTGTTTCTTTTTTAATGTTTTTAATTATATTTTTCGCGTCAAAACTATTTTATAGTTCCTTTTTTATTTTCGGGAATGAATGACCCGCTTGTAACTCGAATCATATTTCAACTGATTGAACTTTGTTTACACATATTATTTTTCTTTTTTTTTATTAAAAATTTAGTTAGTGCTTTTAATTTCTAGTACATATTTCTAACATGATTAACAGTCCAATAATAAATTATAAAATGACATACGATAACAAAAAGCAATACATCAAGGTGTCCCAATAAGAGCACTTGATTTGGTTTTTTAAAATAAATACAGGGATATTCACATAAACCGTTCGTTAAAAGTTTTCAAGGTTGCAGTTCACGTAGATATTTGAAATTTAAGGAGCAAGGGTTTTCCGTTTTCCGTGCAGATCTCTTTAAATAAAATAAAATTGCCTTTGTATCACTTCCGGTTGTACCGTAAGTCGCTATCAACTCGCTTATTTTAAATGGAATGCTATATTTTTTATCACGTTTTTGAATTCTACATGTAAAAATATGTTAAATTGCAATACATTTCCCTATCTCTAAAATGCATCATTTTTGAGATATTTTGAATTTTCTTAGAAATTTGGATTCTGCAATCTGATTTTCAAAAAATTATAACACAGCTAAGTAATGTGCTATAATTTCCATGCTATCTTAATAAAATTAAAAATATTTGACCTATTAAAATTGTAATTTTCTTTGAATTAATCGAAAATGTTTCGTAACTCAAAAACTGTTAAAGTTAGGTATAGGGAATGCTAGTACAGTTCGACGCAGCATTTGATTCCACATACAATGGTGCATTAAAATATCGGTCATTCCATTTGAAAAAAGTATTTTTCTGTGTTTGAATATCTTCGAGTGGAGCGGTGCGTTTCAGACACCCTGTAGCTTAATAGATTATGCTGATGGAATTTTTAAGAACCTTAAAACTTCAAATACAATATTAGCTATTACAAATAAAATTGCTTCAATAACAGCTGTGTTATAATTTTTTGAAAATCAGATTGCAGAATCCAAATTTCTAAGAAAATTCAAAATATCTCAAAAATGATGCATTTTAGAGATAGGGAAATGTATTGCAACTTAACATATTTTTACATGTAGAATTCAAAAACGTGATAAAAAATATAGCATTCCATTTAAAATAAGCGAGTTGATAGCGACTTCCGGTACAACCGGAAGTGATACAAAGGCAATTTTATTTTATTTAAAGAGATCTCCACGGAAAACCCTTGCTCCTTAAATTTCAAATATCTACGTGAACTGCAACCTTGAAAACTTTTAACGAACGGTTTATGTGAATATCCCTGTATATTACTGATATGAAAAGTGATAAATTTTATGTTTTATTGTAAAGTAAAAATGTTGCTCTTAAGTAAGGAATCGCAACCTTTGTAAAGTACAAATGTTGCGAATTTATCACTTTTCAAGTAAATAATGTGACAAATAAATAAACTCGTAAATAATTGACGTTTCGATTATTCAACAATTGCGTTTGTAATTTTAATTATTTACTTAAAACACTATATTTAATCAGAAAAATTCAAGTGCGCCATCTCTTGTCCAACAAATGAAATTCCTCTACTCCTATTATACTCACTGAGTAAACAAATAAAAACGCAAAAGTTTCGAGCAAATCTTACGTAACTTTTTCGTTCGTAAATAATCGAAATTTGTGTAATATCTTGTGGCGCCATCTTTTATCCAATAAAAATTATTACTCCTTAATATATTTAAAAACGACAAGGGACAAACGAATTAACAACTAACAATTAACATTTCAGTTGTTCAACAAATTTTTATGATTTTAATTAATTTAAAATTGAACGGTAATGGTAACAGGTAATGTGATTTAAAATTTGGCGCGCTTATTTTCACTCAAAATTAAAAAAAAAACCTTTAAGAGATTCTTTCAGTGCACATTCAATTGGCTACCGGTATGCAGAAAAAAATTAATATAGTGAAGTTTTATCCCTCTTTCAATGCATTTGCTCTTGAAGATCAAAAATAATGATTGGAAAAGCAATATAAAGGAAGAAAGACAGTATGAAAGAAATTTAGAAAATAAAGATGTGAAAGTAAAACGGATAACATAGCAAGGATTAAAGTTAAGAGAAAAGTTTCCGAAACAAGGTGAAAACGAGAAGATTTAAGACAGAAAAAAGAGAAAAGAATTTAATTGAAAATACAACAAAGAAATATTTGTATTACATAGAAGCAACTTAAAAAGAGAAACTTTGCTTGCAAGAAATTTGAAGACTGAATCGAAAAAAAGATTTAAAAGAAATTTAAACAAAGTACCAGAAGATAACAATACGAAGGTATATGGCAAAATAAATCCTGACCGAAAAGGTTTTTTAAGAAGATAACACCCAAAGGTTATATGGCAAAATAGATCCTAGCCAAAAAGGTCTTTAAAGAAGATAAAGAGGACAACGAATTAAACAAAATGAAGACAATTAAAAGATAATAAAGACTCCAAGGTTTAAATTTAAGGGAAAGATTTTTGAAACAAGATGAACACAAGAAAATTTAAGGCGGACAGAAAAAGAAGAAAGGAGAAATGGAAGGAATTTAATTGAGAGAGTAAAACGGAAAATACACGTACCAAAGAAATACCTATTTGTAAAACACAAGCGCAAAAAACTTGAAGATTCGCAAAGAAAAGGGAAACTTAAAGAATAATTGAAGGCAGTATCAGCAAAAGAAACAACGCTAACAGAAAAGGTTTTTAAAGAAGATAAAGTAATTAAGGACAACGAAATGAAACAAAGTATGGAAGGAAATTAAGTAATAATAAACATAGCAAGGATTAAAGATAAGGGAAATATTTCAAAAACAAGATGAAAACAAGATTTAAGACTATTGGAAAAAGAAGAAAAGAAAATATTGAAGGAATTTAATTGAAGAAGTAAAAGGGAAAATACAGCGAAGAAATATTTGCAAAACATAGAAACAAGATAAAAAGAAAAAGTTCGTTTGTAAAAGATTTGAAGGTTCAAGAATCCAAAAGATTTAAAAGAAATTTAAAGAAAAATTGAAGGTTGTGCTGGTATCACCAAACGAGGTAACACTACAAGGGTATAACATGGTAAACAGCTCCTAGCCAAAAACGTTTTTGGAAAAGATAAAGAGGTTCAGAACAAAGAAGTAACGGGAAGGAAGGCAAAAATTAAAAGTACAGAAAAAGAAAGGAAAAAAGATGGAAGGAACTAAATTTGAAGAGTAAAACGGAAAATACAGCAAAGGAATATCTGTAAAGCGCAAGATTGTTCGAAAAATTAAGAAAATTCAAATCGTAAATGAACAAATAAAGAATAAATAAATAAAAGTTCATAAATAATTAACTGAAAACGTAGACAAAAGAAAACCAAAAGTATGTTTGTAATGCGCTTATTTGAAGTAGGAAAGAAAAGAAAGAGAAGTGAACAGTAAGTAAAGAATGAGTTAAAAAAAGAATTCTGGGAAAGACAGAGTCAAAAGTTTTGAATCGCAACGAAATATACAAATATTTTAATAAAATCTAAGAAGCTGATCTTATTTTGCTAAACCAAAAGTTAAAAAGAAGAATAAATTAAGACTTAAAATAATTGTATGTACAAACCGGATAAAGGTTATTGAAGGACAAAAAGGGAAGGAAATAAAATACACAAAAAATCGTAATAATTTAGATTATGCTCCCCTTTTTTTTTAATTAAATAAAACGAGAAATTATAATTATTTTTAATAAATATTTTGTTCTAAAAACTAACATTCCGAAATTATTTTTTTACTTTTTCGAAATACTTGAAACGTAAAGATCTTTACGTTTTAAACCGTACGTAGACTTATTGGATATTTTTGAATTCAAAATTTAATCGATAAATATTTAATATTTTTCGCTTTACTTTTAATAGTTTAGGTCGCGACTTCTCGCGGCCAATTCTTGACCTAAAATTGTGTGAGAATTTAGAAATAGCAACCAATTTGCTACCCAGTAAGCCATTCCACATGAAGTGGCCAAATAACACTATTAGAGCGAAATTTGAATTTTTTTTTACAAATAGGTTTTGACTACTACGGAATTGTCGAGTATCCTCCTCGGCCCTGTTTGGGACGGTAGCAAAATAACAAGTACCCATGTAACACACCAAATATAGAATATGTCTAAAACACGTTTTGAATTTAGTCTAAATGTAGAATATTATAGACTAGTATTTATACATATGAGTGACAGTCTAACTAACGTCTCTTTTTGGGATAAATATAACGTTTACACAAAATGTATATTTATAGGGTACGCGCAACGTTTATACATGGTTTATACTAGACGTATATTTTGGAATTATAAAATTATTATAATTATATATTTATATTATTACAACTTATTCTAAAGAAGCTGTGAAACGTACAGCGAAATGTTGACATTTAATTCAACTTTACCAAGTGTCTGTTCGTTTGTAGTAATTATACATTTTGTGATGATTTGTAATGGGCAAGAAAGTTCCTGCGGTTTTGACTTATAAACGACAACTTTAGTGAGCAACAGTTTAGGTCGCGACATCTCGCGGCGAAATTTATAAGATACTCATATTTTAAGCTCTCATCTTATGTAGTGATATAATGTTAGTAGTTTTATAGAAAATTTACTATGTAACAAGAGTCACAAGACCAATTTGGATAAATATTTGTTAATAAATGTTACATCTAAACATTTATTATACTTTTTTAGATTATATTATAAATTTTAATGAGAAAAATGTATGTTATGGGCCTACGCCTACATGATAAGATGGAATTTAATAATTTGATAAACGTGTTTTGCAAATCGCGACATTTAGTGAAATTTAGTGAAAACGTATAGTTAACGTATCACTTATATCCTAGGGTAACCAGTACCATTAAAATATGAATATTTTTGGCATTCTATATACCATTACCAAAAATATCCCTGTCTGTCGTATATAAACCGTCTAATGAATGAAATGGTGTTGCTTGGGTAGTATTGTTCTACAGCGCGGTCGTTATATATTGCACAAGATCTTTAAATTAAGTTGTAGGAAAATACTCGAAAGAAACATCAAATAAATTCCAACAAGGAAAGAAAGAAATAGCTGAGTTTTGAAAATTACTCATCGAACATGCACTTAAACAAGTTATGCCTCGTTAAAATAAAATAAAGAATTGCGGAAAAACAATAATAATAACAACAAAATTATTTAAAATATTCTTATCAGTACCTATAACGCTAAAGGCTACTTGACATTGGTCCTAACTAATTATTACGTCTTACTCAGCGTTATAAAAGTAAAATTCCACATACATACATACAATCGTAAGAATTCGCCGCTAACTTCTGCAGCAATAATAAATCATGGAGTGGCGAGCAAGCTGGCGGAAAGTAATTTTGGAAAGTGCTCGGAGGAGTTCGCCAGCAAAGAATTTTATCACAGGTATATAATCTGGGCAATCGCAAATAACTTATTATGCCTAAGTATGGTCAATAACGATAGGTGTAATTAGCGCGTATTTAAAACTAATCCCTTGCTTCGTCACTCTCGGCCATTTCGATTACCTTGGCGTGACAAAGACGCCCGATGGCTTCTGCACGGTTCCAGTTAACTTGTAATGCGCGTCTGATAATGAGGAATGTTAAGGTTGAAATTCACATGAACTAAGGTCTAATGGTTTATCGAGAAAAGCTAATTGCCTTTAGCTAGGTAGTTTGGTGAATTGACGTCGAATTTTATTTTAATTCAAGACATATTAGTTAATTCAATGTTCTTCATCTATTAATAATTATTTTAAAAATGAATCAGAATTCTTTACTTTAAGTGAAAAACCAAAGGGGTATAATAAGAGTACTTGTTTTAAGTGGAACACTCTATATACGTATGTAGGTACGAATACATGTGCATAAAAATAATTCTTATAAATTTCTTGCAGGAATTAAGATAACAGCATCGAGCTGCCCCACCCACCCGACCAACGTTCGAGTTAATCGTCATCTGAAGAATTTGTGCCAGCAACACATTGAAGAAATTACGATAATGACTCGCGCCGCTTGCTATTGCACGACGATTTGCGTCGAAACGTGTCGTCAACCATTAAAAATTTTCTGCGTGACACGCATACTTTATTAGTCCACAGTTCCCAGATATTAGAATTAAATACATTTCGATCACCCCATAGCTGGCGCCTCCTCTCTTTAGTTTCAGAAGAAATTGCCAAATGTCTCATTCGGTAATGAAAGAATTCCAGGCATTACAATTTTCTGCGTAACACGCATTCTTTATTAATCCAATTCCCAAATGATACTACAATTAAATACATTTAGACCAACCCACAAGAGAAGCTTCCTCTTTTTAGTTTCAAAAGACGTTACCAAATGGTGTCTTATTCTATAACGAAAGAACTCCAGCCATTAAAATTTTCTGCGTGACACGCATTCCTTATTAGTCCAGAATTTCCAGATGGTATTAGAATTAAATACATTTCGACCACCCCATAGCTTGTGCCTCCTCTTTTTAGTTTCAGAAGAAATTACCAAATATCTCATTTTGCAAGGAAACAATTTTGTGCGAGACACGCCGACTTTATTAGTTTACAATTCCCAGATGATATTAGAATTAAATACTTTTCGGCCATCCCATAGCTGAAGCCTCCTCTTTTCAGTTTCAGAAGAAATTGTTGTCTCATTCCGTAATGAATGAACTCCGGCTCGAAAATAAACAGTTTTTATGTAATTTGAATTTATATGATCTCATATTTTCATTCTTTTTCTTTAAAAAGGCAATTTTGTTAATTTTTTTTCAGTTAATAATCAACATAAGAAAAGCCAAAAAACTTTCGACGAATAACAATAAATTCTGTCAACATTTTCCTGTAGATGAAATCGATCTTGACTAAGAGTAACGTAAAATAAATCACACAGATTTATTCTTCTTTTTGGAAAGTTTAAATAAATACTAAAAATTTTCAAAAAAAAACTTCGAATAGTGATAGCAAATAAAATGTACGTACCAATCGTGGTTTTCTTCTTCACAATCATTGGATACTTTCCCTAGCCTATATTCAATGAATATTCTAGAAGAGAGAAAAAATTATTAGAACTTTATATTCACTCTCTCGCTCAAAGTTGTCATGAAAGCGAACATAACAAATTAGAAAAGAATTTTGACTGGCTGATTATTTTGTCTTCTGCATAGTTTTATTACTTCTTTATTTTCATAACAATTTCTTTAGTTAACTTACCAATTTGTTTCTATCTTCATAGACGTTTCCGTCAGGCAGTTTTCAGTGAGACATCCCAACGAAATTCTGGAAGAGAGAGAAAGAAAATTAAAGACTTACCATTGTTATAATTTGGGGCTGAAAATGAAACTAAATAAATTAGAAAAGATTTTGAATTCAATCACTGATTTGATTTCTTTTCTTGACAACTACATTAGATATCATTAAGTCTTCGACTTCCTTGCCACCCTAAAGAATCAAGTCTGCACACGTTTTTATAAGAACAATCAAACAAACAATTTTTTTGGAACCAAAATTTAATTTTATCTCATTTAAAGCTTTCTTATAAGCGGACAAAAAAGTTGGAACCGTCGGTGTTCGTTTATCTTGAAAAATTAAAAAAGAAAAACTCTGTTAGGGGGGATCAGAATCTTCCTGTTATTTTATATCTACAGGGTGGGCTCCAAAATTCGTGATCGCATCTACTTCTTAACAGAACAAGTGCGGTCCTGACTATTTTAATTTTTTAAAAATTTATTTCTCTTCAACTCTGTAATAAAACGTGCGTTTCCATCTGATTTAGCAAAGCGTGAAATTGCAGTAATGTGCTCTATATATACAACAGAAAAAGCAGTGAGAGTTTCGGCGAGTTGTATCGTAATTCCAGGCCGTCGGAAAAATTTATTAAATAATTTAATTAAATGCGTCCACTCTAAAGTTTTGTATCGATACCTAACATCGAAATTGTCTAACGAGAAAAGAGGCGAATTGGAAACAATGCGTCCAATAATGACAACAAACAACAGCAAATAATTGGCGCAACTGCTTGCGGGCTTCCTGCTTATTCAAGCGTCGACGTCGGCTGAATTAAATGAAATTTTACCAAGTAACTGTCTATTGTACTCTGCAAAATAATTCGGCATGGTTTCGGCCGTCCACGTTAATTAACTCGGCGGGAATGTTCCTGCAATTTATTCGTTGTATTCATTACAACTAACTAAAAGCAACTTGATAAATTTTTCAACTGAACACACGTTACAACATGATTTTTAGAAATATGAAAATTAGAAGACAAAATTTATATAAATTGCAATAGTAATAAAATGGATTACTAAAGTACCTACCAGAGTTGGCAGAACTGATATAACATCCGTCATTAGTGACAGAATAAAATTAGGTTATATTACTTTGACAGTGACAGGTATTTAATCCCAACGGAAAAGAATGTGATTCTAATAAATGTCTAAAGTAGATGTACAGTGAATATCCAAAATGCAATCCTTCAGCTTTAATGCAATAGTTAATCTGCGTCAAATTGCACTGTAACATATTGCTCGATGTCAGTACAGCCAACTTTAAAGCTTATTCATGATTGTCCATGGATTGGAAGAATTTTTTTTAATCAAAATGAAAAAAAAATTACTGCCCGCAAATAGTGAGCGTACTTTAAATTTCCAACAAAGTTAATTTTAAAATTAATCAGTCATGAATCCCCTAAATATTCTAAGAATAATAATAAGTACTGAAGTGTTTAACAATGTTCCTGAGAATTTGATAAATGAAAATCTTAAATCTTCCAATTTTTGGTATGCCTCATTATCTCATAGTAACGCAAATATAAAAACACGAAAATGTTTTACAAGATTTGAAAATCAAGAATCGTAATCAACAAAAACTGATAAAAATTCAAACTGAAATGAATTCAACAGTTTAAAACGTGAATAATTTTTTCTTTTCGTTTCGAATGATTTGTATGATATCTTGGTGTTAATGATAGAATGGTATTAAAATAAAATTCCGAGCGTATTTCCGCATAATTTTGTAAAGCGTTGAGGTTACAACTCTGATCTAACGTTGAAGTCTCCGGCGTAAAATCTCTCGCTGGCTGCAAACGCGTGCGGTGCCTTAATTAAAACATAACAAAACGGATTAAGAATAAATCACAATTAGTAAAACTGTATCCAAGTCTTCCATGACCCGCTCGGCCCACTGAGATTCTTAACCAAAATCTGTAGTCATCATCTAGACATCGCCGTCCCCACTACTCTTGTATGTAGGTTACCGCAGTATAGCTCTACAACAGGTACAGTTATTCTTGAGAAGGGGTAAATTGGGGGCCTCCGGTTCTGGTAGGGCTTCACCACTGTCCAGTACTGTGTCCTCTGCCTCTGGAAACACGTCCGATTGACGAAAAAAAAATTCCGACGATTTTTCGAAGCGTTTGCGAAAACTCGCTCGCATTTCCGCACGGCGACAGTGTTGCAATTTAAATTGAAAAAATAAAAAATAAAACGAGAAGCGCACACGTTTACGAAGAAGAACAACTAGCTGGTGTTCCACATCGCACCGCGAAGAAGAACTAAATCGCATGACACCGAAACATACTTAAGCAACGAACGCGCCATAAACTCGTTTCTTTTCTGAGTTTTTTGGAAGTTGCACGTCGGGCGCGTGTGTTTGTTGTTTGGTGTTTTCCGGCGGTGGACTTTTTCGGAAAGACGATGGATTTCCCGGGGGGGAAAGCGAAAATCGCCCCTATACACAAGCCGAAACGATGACGAACGTGGAAGGATCACGCGCGTGGATGTGACTCGAAAGACTTTTTGGTTTTTCTGTGCTGGGATGTTACTTGTGTAAGAGAAAAAGTAAACAATAGACCCACTTAGGCGGATGTGTAGTGTTAATTTTTGGATACACAGCAGTGACCTATATAATTTTTATTTGGAGTCTCTCAAATTTGTAAGTAAACATTTTACTTCTTCTAACTAACTGTTCTAAGGTTAGATTTTCTTACTCCTTGACTTTCTCGAAGGACGTCAGGTTCTCTCTGCTTGTACTCGTACTACGATTATTATATCCCTATACATTGCGTCACATGAATTATTTACCTGCAATTATTACTTAATTAATAAAATCATAGGCCACAACTTTATTTATTTTTTTAATCAAATTTAGTGCTACTTGATTTTTAGTCTTTAATTAAAATCAAAGATCGAAAATATTTTCCATCGCCTATAATATGGCCGCTCACATGTGATCGTGGCCTGGTATTATAATCTGCTTCACTGCGCTCAAGTTTGTGTTGGCCTTTATACATACGTATATACAGTTGGCATGCAAATTATGAGCTAAGGTGGCTTCAGTTACATTTTTAATTTTCTTTTTGCAACAGTTGTTTCGAGGGGGATGACTTAACGCACTTGAAGGAAGGCGCCTCAAACAGTGTAAAAAAATTCTCAATTTCCTGTTTGATTTTCGTTCATTAAAAATATTTTCTTTTAAATATTTTATATATGTTGATTGATTGCAGTTTGTGTTAGCCGCAAAGTAAAAAATTCATTTCACGTTTTCAAGTAAAAAAAAATTATAATTTCTTTTACTGTTTATAGATTTTATATTTTTATACTCCTATACATTTTAAATATCAAAGGTTCTTAATTTTGATTGACGATTAACTTGTTTGACAGACGAAGGGGGGGGGGGGGGCAGCTCAATATTTTAAGATTTTATATTAGCTAACTTTCTTCCTAAATTTCCAAATTAGAAAGAGTTACAACGACGTTAAAGGGATACAGAATCTGCTCGCTTCCAAACCCTGCCAGAGAAGTTACATATCAAACAAATTACCCTGTTTTACAGTTTTCTCGTAAAGGCATTTTCTATAAAAAAAACTCATGAAAGAGTCACCGATGCATTCGGTATTAAACAAGGCTTTAAAAAAATGTATTAAAAAATGCGCAGCCCAAAGCAAAAATTTCTGAGTACGTCTATGTGTAGCGTACACCAAATAAAAGTGGTTTTAAGTATGACCAACCGTTCAGTTTGTACTAATTATTTCATATTTTACAATTAATAAATTACAAACTAAACGAATGAGACGTGACACTTCAGACAGATTTTAAAATTTGATTTTCTTTTGCATTTGATTTGAGAAGTTATGATCAGAGAACTATATAACCAACTAAATTTTTTACATATACGTATATCACATACAGGGTGTCATGGTGTTGATCATTTCCTTGACATATTGTATTGTATTTTCATTGTTACAAATAACACAATCAAGTGTTTTATAAAAGTCAAATAAAAATGTTAACATTAGCAGTATAATACAACTTATTGAGAAGTGGTAGGGCGACCATACGCTATGATCCATCAAGAAACATGGGTGTGTTTCAAAAATTCTGAAAATTCGTCAGTAGGATAGAACGTATTACCTTTCAAAAGCGACATTAATTTCATTTTAAATGTTTTGTAAGGCCACTGTCTTACTATTATTGGCAATTGATTGTATGTAGAGTTTAATACAAATGCTGTTTGGTCAGTTTTTAGATTTGCTTAACTTGAAAAATTGAAGACATATTGTTTGTGACTAGTACTGTACGAGTGAATATCTCCATGAAGTACAAGAGCATTGAGATGACAATGAGCAAACAAAAGGCATTGCAAAATAAAAATAGATGGAAAAATCAATATCTGAAATTCACGAAATGTATGTCTGCATTCGTCTCTGAAACCCAAATTTCCTATTATTCTAATAGCCTTTCTTTGAATAGCTCCAGGACAATGACCTCAGATTAGTTTGGCATATGACATTAGGAAATGAAAAATTGCAGAGTAAGCTGTTATTAATGTTTGCCTAGAGGACTTTTTGGCTAGATTTCGAAGTAAGAAAGTGTTACTACATAATTTACCAGATAATTCATGAATATGTGAGACAGCAACCTCAGTAGAATTCTGTTCAAGTTGTACGATATCAGAATTATTGATATTTTAAAGTAGTATCACAGTATACGAATTTACAGAGTAGCGTCACTCGAATATAACTGTCACATTTGTCATTTTGTTTCATGCCTATAAATTACATTACGTTTCCATGTTTCCATAAAGGCGTCAAACAGTATGGCCGCTTTTTTGACACTGACGTTTAAGTGACGCTACTGTAGTAGTATCACTGGCAAAAAATAAACAGTCTATGTTCGGTAGGCAGTTGGAAAAATCATTAAAATAAATCAGGAAAACTAGAGGTCTCAAAATGGAGCCTTGTGGGACACCTTGCTTCGTCAGATAAACTCCCATTAAATAGACTTATTGTTTTCTATCAGATGGGTATGATTTAATTGAATTAAATTGAATTGATTTAATTTGAATTAATACTATTAGTATCGAAGTTATAATGTTTGAGTTTATCAAATAAAATCGAATGAGAAACGCAATATTTTCTTCAAACAATTTTATTATTTGGATACTAAGGACTTTTTCAATAATTTTTGAAAATATTGGTAATAAAGAGATAGGTCTAGTTATAAATTTGGTTTCTAACTCCACATTTAAAAAGAGGGACAACTTTGGCCTTTTTTAAACGATCAGGAAAGCAACCACTTGTGATTATTTTATTCGATAAAACAGTTAGGGGCAAAATAATATTATTTAAACTTTTGTTTATAATGTATACTGTATACACTTATTCACACTTATTCAACATCTTTTAAACGACTTATTATTCAAGGCAAACTGCTTACTTCTGATATAAAAACCTAAAACTGGCCGCTCTCTGGTTAAATAAACTGGACTGAAAACTTATTTACCTATTAACAAATATCAAATTTTATATATTTAATTTAAAATGAATTTAATTAAACAACAATAGCCTTGGCAAGGTAGGAAATTAAAGGTTACATACAGTTTGTTTCTTTTCTTTTGCAACTATTTGTTTTAAATTCTAATTTTTGACGTCAGCCGTAAGTATTTGCATCTTATCAAGACCATACCCTAATCAAAATTTGTTTATTAATGTGTTTACATAGTTCCGAACATACATAACCTAATATTGCACAGCATGTGGTAAAAATCTTTTGTTAAAAATGTATTCAATTTTCACTGTTTACTATAAACTGTTATTGTTCACACTTCTTATACTTCGCTCTCTCTAATTTTGTAGGCCTGTACCGAAACCGGTCGCTCATATTTAAATAAACCATTTTTAAATTAGGAAGTGCTTATATTATTAACAATTGAAATTAAAGGTATTTAATCAATCAAAATTAACATGATTTTTATTTTATTTGTTTTCTTTCTTGAGATTTAGGATAATTTGCGAGTGCATGTATGTAGGTACATTCTATTGTACAAAAAAATTTACTTTTAATTTTTCTTCTTTCTTTGTTATCTGCAAAAAAGACCAGAGCTTATTTTGCTTAACATAAAATTGTTTTGTAAAATTAAAAATATTAATGCAAAGTCAAAGTAGATTTTTATTAGCTTGTCGATATATTTTTCTTTTTCGAAATTAGGAAGCCGAAAAAATCCACATGACGTCAACCATTTAGTGTTTATGCGATTATTTCACGTTCACTAAATTGCAAATTAATTTTGTTTTCCTTTTTCTTGCTTGTGTGTCATTTAACAATTTAACACCTTTATTTAATTGACTATGAATTTTATTGATCTTGGCTGTAAGGTAGGAAATTAAAGCGATTTATTTATTAAGTACCTATATTTTTTCAGCATGGGGTTTGGGAAATTAAAATAAAGTTGTCACAAAGAAATAATACCTACTGAAATATTTGTCGGTTGTAACTTCGATGTTTGATGACGCAGGGCTCAAGTTCTATGAATTTGATAATACTTTAGTTTATTGAATGTCTTTCTCAAGATTAGACATTCATGTCATAGAAATCATGATAAGAGATGAATCAGTCTGATTCATCTCGAATTATGCAAGCAAAAATAGTTTTTTTTAATTTTTTTCGTTATGGGAATCAGTGTAATTAATGTAAATCGGTCTTAATGCAAAATAAATCGAAACAGTTTATTTATAATTTTACATAACACATAATCTAACATCTTTTTTTATGGAAGTAGCTAAATAAAAATTACCTTTATTCTAATTTGCAAAATACACCTAACAAACATACATTATCTTCTTTTTTCATTGATCTGAACTAAAATAAAGTTTTACCTTTTAGTACAATTTTTCTTCTTCTCTAGAGTACATACTTGTTTTTTTTTTTTTGGAAAATCGATTTAAAATTCTTACCATTTTAGAGTGCTTTTTTAAATCTGACGTCGAAGTTGAAAATTTAATTGTGAACCGTTATCAAAATGACAGTTGTCAATTTGACATTGAAACTTGCCATACCTAAACCTTGCTTTCAAGGTTTCGAGTTCGCGTTTTATCTAAAGAATTGTTTTCTTGATTTTTCAGAACTGTGTCGTTCTGTTACGTATCTTTTGGCACATGGTTTTATATTTCTATGTGCTCGGAAAGTTGTATAGTATTTCCAGCGATAGAAAGACAGATTTTGAATTTCGCGCCAATTTAGAAAAGCCAATATTATTAACATACACAGTCCAAATGGTCACTTATTGCTGTTTTAAGTTACTTATTCGAAAATCAAATCGCACCTTGTGTTACTACGCCATGAAATACATGCAGATATGCAATCTATTGGCGCATTGAAATTTGGGGTCTGTCTTTCTATCGCAGGAAATACTATATAATAATTATTCAATTATTTCCCAAATTTTCTACTGTATGCTCCTTGTAATGTTAGAAAATCTTTAAAATGTGAAAAAATTTGTCCCACTCATCAGAAAATATAATTACAATTGTTTATAGTCACTTAGAGCCTGTTTATGATTAGCTGACTCGTTTGAATTACTAACGATTTTCAGTCGCAAAAAGAAAATGAAACGACAATATTAATAAATAAAAAATCAAAATATACAGCGAATAAAGAAACGAGATTAATAAAAATTGATTAAAATACGGAGAAATAACGTATGGTCTGTAGGCGACCACGCCTTGTTTAAAAGCGTCTATGCATTGGTACTATTTGTTGGAGTCTTTAATTATAACAGACGAAAAAAGACAATACGAATGAGATCTATTGTAACAAACCAAAAAGGACAATAAGAAAATAAGATTTACAAAATATAATCAAAAGAGTGGTGCGTTCACAATAACCACCTTGTCACTGCCAAATTAAAAAAAAAAAACAGCCATTATATCTATTCCTCATTTTTTTATCGCGTTCAAGGCCATTTTCATATCCATCCTGTGTAAGAATATGGAATAGAAATTAGAAAAATTGAAGTGGTATCTTATTTTCTTCTTCTACGTGAAAGGAATACCTTTCGTGAATTTATAATTTTCACTTTTTTGCAATTATGTACATACTTCTACATGCAATCCTTCTTTACAATTTTTCGATTTATAATCAAATGACGTTTCTTTTCACTTTATTTTAGTTCAGATCAATGAAAAAAGAAGATAATGTATGTTTGTTAGGTGTATTTTGCAAATTAGAATAAAGGTGATTTTTATTTAGCTACTTCCATAAAAAAGGATGCTAGATTATGTGTTATGTAAAATTATAAATAAACTGTTTCGATTTATTTTGCATTAAGGCCGATTTACATTAATTACACTAATTCCCGTAACAAAAAAAAAATAGTAATAAAAAAAACTATTTTTGCTTACATAATTCTAGATGAATCGGACTGATTCATCTCTTATCATGATTTCTATGACATGAATGTCTAATCTTCTTGAGAAAGACATTCAATAAACTAAAGTATTATCAAATTCATAGAACTTGAGCCCTGCGTCATCAAACACCGAAGTTACAACCGGCAAATATTTCAGTAGGTATTATTTCTTTGTGAACGGTGAATAAGGAAAAAGGATGAAGTTGTGTTTTTATGTCTGATAATGCAACACCAGATGCGTTTTATTTATGACGCAGAGCTCTTCTCTTATGAAAACAATAATAGGTTGTATTAATTAATGTTATTCTAAAAATTCGCAAAAGCACCTGTATCAAACAACTCGACGAACATGGCGTCAGACATATCAGCGATCTAAGTCTCACTTCTATTTTTTTTATTTAAGATGTAAATAAAATACGACAAAATGCCAATAAACTCTTGAACTTCCTCAAGGCTGTTCTATATATACGTATCGACTCGAAATCGCAACGTCAAACAATTTCGTCACTTAACACAGTGTTCAGAAAGCGCTCGCATTTACCGCAAAACAATAACAGAAAAACCGTGCCGATTTGAGCGAGCACTTTCATTGTCGAAGTTTAGGCTGTAATTTGCTTCGATTATGTTAAGTGAGTGCTCGAGTCAAACGATTCGAAACGGTCCCTTTCTATCTGTATTGTGCAATCGCGAAGTCTTAAAAGTAAATTTCGAAAAAAAAATTCTAATAATAAATCTGCGCGTTGTCGTACGTCGGAAGTGAATTTTTTATATGCAAAATTCTATTCTGCTGCATGCTTTAAATACGTAAAATAATAGTATAGGTCGCGACATCTCGCGATAGCTAGGACAAGTTGGTGGAGATTGCAGTGGAGTTCTCGAGCTACTCTTCTGCTGACGAAGCCCCAAATAGGGCGAAAACAGCTGTCAGAGTATCCATTGCAATTAAGGCAGAGTTGCAACAAAATTTGTAAAATAGTAACTTCATTGCATCCTCTTTTAGAATTCAAAATAATCTATAATTTTTGATAATTTATGATAAAGCACTAAAAGACATCGACAATGTGAGAACACTAATAGAATCTTATACTTGCATTAATAGTAGACATATAGGTATATCATATATCGTTAACTAAGTTATCATCATTAGTATCGATGTAAGATTCATTCAAAATACAAGTTGGCTTTTGATATTACCATGTGAAAGACGTGCTTTAATTAAAAAAAAATGAGGAAGGAAAACAAAAGTTTAATAATAAACTTTAATGCAATTTAAATGTGGCAAGAACATCTAATAACGTCGCAAAAAAAACAAATATTTTAGAGATGTTTTGAATAATGAGTTAAAGGAATAGTAATAAGCAGACTTCGGCGTTTTTAGGGCATTTCAGAGCTGGACTTGTTTTATCTCCAGCGCACAGTTTACAAAACACAATAAAAAGGCGATGCATTTTAAAATATTTCCCAACTTCAATTGTTATACTTCGTGACGTGTGTTAATAATTTAATATTACATATTAAGATCCCGGCCGCTAGTGATGTCATTGTCGCCGTGAGCCACATAGTTTATGATGTACACATATGATACGCTTCGGCGGACAAAGACGTTGCGTTGATGTCGTGGAAGAAGACGCATTCCATAATGTAGAATTCGAGAACTAAATCGAAGTTATACTTACGATATTATAAGAAAATAAAGTTTAATTTTCTAAATTTATTACCACGTGTTGTATACATGTTAATGATAACGTTTAATATTTTTTTAAATTAAATTCATTTACCTACACTTCTTTAATTTAGGTAAAATACATGAGAATTTTTTTGCATCGAACATATAAATTCGCATTATCCGTAGTAACAAATAAGCTCCATGAATTCCAGCTTCCTGCCTATGTTCTATGTAGAAAAATTCTCACTGTACATTTTTGTATAGTAATCTGATAATTAGTCGTGTATAAGCAATTAACTACAATTCCTATTCATAGGTCTCTGTCATGATGTCATCTTGATCGACTTATGAGTTATTAACGGGTTGGCGGGCGCTTTATATTCGTAAACAATGTTTTTTCTTGTGGATGTAATAAAAACTGAATATTATCGGAAAACTTATAATCTTATGTTTTAAAAACTTAAATGTGCGCATAAGAGCAAACAAGTCCGGCTTTGAAATGTCCTAAAAACGTCTGGTAATAAGTAATATGTTCGACAAATTTTACTTTCTTGAAAAATTTTAAATGCGTATTAAGCGAAACGCTATTTAAAATTGGCAAAGAAAAAAGACTCAAACCTTCTTTCTAAGTAATTAGATTACCAATTTTATTCAACCAACGGTTCTCCAAGTCATTTTAAAACACTATTTGATTAATTCAAATAAACATAATGTGAGAGAAAGTATTTTGATTTTCCAAATTGTACTAAAAATATATTTAGTCATAAAAAGAGTAATTAATTTCGTTAACACTGAAATGAGATATTCATTGGATTGTTCGTAGAGATATTTGTAAAACACATGAAATATTAATTAATTTAGAAATAAATTTTTCTTGCATGTTTATTGGACATCGAATGATTTGGCGATATTTTATCTCAATTATAGCAACAACATTGTAATAATAACGACCGTGTTTCAATTATCTCAAGTATTTTCTTAATAATTGCGACTTTCTTACACAGCAACCGAACCAGGTACATAATACTTTGTATAAACAACAGTTTCTTGTTGTCACAAAAAATTTGATTTTCTTAAGTGAGCGGGCGTATTGAGATTTGTTTCAAATTGCCGGGCGGTGTCTCGCAATTACGCACAGGAAATTTATTGTAAATTGAAGGAATTGTTGCATAAATTAACATATTACGGCGACGTGGAACTAAATATTAAAGCACTTACATAATTTACGTCGCATTAAAATAGTTAAGGCGTAGTTTTTGAAGCAAGCGGAAATCAATAAATATTGGCACAAGTTTATGTGCTACCCTGTATGTATGTATGCATGCAACTTCGGTGCAATTTTTGTGCAATTGCTGTGCACTAGCAATTCAGTAAAAGAAATAAATATTTCTTTTCTTAAAAAGTTTCAAGTGCATAATAATTACGTTAATAACAATAAATTGTAGGTAGGAAAGAAGTTGAGTCTCTGGCTAAGAGATGACGCTCAAACGAATTATTGTTTTTTTGTCATTTTCCTGTTATAAAAAAATTCGGTAAATTGCTTTTAAAATGTAATAAATTGTAATTAGTTTGTGTAGAGATAACGTTTGAAAATAATTAATAAAATTTGAAGAAAACTTTTATTAAAAAAATTGTTTTAAGCTAATTTCAAGAAAATGTGTCATAAATCGGAAAATTGTTTATAGAATTGCAATTGACAGTTTCATTGTTACTATCAAGTTACTATCGATTTCTTCAAACCTACACCAAAATTTAATTTTCATTTAATTTCAATAAAATTTGTAACAAAAAACTTTTATCTAATGTGCAAGAGATGGCATATTTCTTTGAATTTGCAAATAATATTAAACATTTTAGCTGTTAACGATCTAAAGAGTTAATGAAGTTCATGATTTTTAGATATTTTCCCTGTTGGTTACTTAAATTTGTAAATACAAATTTTATTGGCAAAATATAAGTAATAATCTTTATTAAACTATTATTATTTACCTGTTAATGTCTAAAGATGATTTTGACAATATTTTCTAAGCGAATAAGCACAAAATTTAATTATCATGTTCAAGGAAGAGCACTTAAGTATTTACACTTGCACAAATATTCTCAGACTGAGACTGACAACGCTGAAAACAATACACATAAAAAGAGGATTTTTTTATGAAGCTTCACTGACCTTAAAATACATAAAAACATACTCACAGATTTGCTAAAACTTAGAACATTTCACCTTTAAAATCAATCCTCTTGTTCTTGGGGAGGTTTCAGTTGACTGCGGGCGGCATTTTAAACACTTTGGTAAGTTGTTTGTTAGTAGCATTATTGTTAATTATCGTAGTTTGTCCTCCGTTGAATATTTAACAAAAATGTGTAATAATTATTTTCCGAAGGCTTAGAATTACGACGTTCAGTTTTGAACAATGAATTATTTAAATTAATTTTCTACAGCGGAATGTCAGTACGTATTTCAAGTATTTTAAAAGTGTCCGAAAAGTAATTATGTATTATGTGCAAATTTTGACAAATTTTCTGTGGTTAGTAGTTACCTAAAAAAAAAAAATCTTCCCTATGAAATTTGCACAATTGAGAAGAATTAATGTTGACTGAAAAAAAATTATAAAAAAATGCCGATTCGGATAAATATTTATAAATCAAAAACAAATACGTTAAATACTTAATACTTAACAAATGAAAAGATCTGAAAGAAACTGAAGAGCGCTTTAGAGTCAATTAGAATGTTCTTCAATGCAGTTATTTATGTTAAATATATTTAAATTTTTGATAAACATGTTTAACGAGATTGGCCTCTATTCTGATAATAAAAACTGGATTAACTTTGTGTACATTTATTCGTAACTTTTATGTATTCATTCTATAAAAAACGAAGGAATGAAACTCATATTTCATAAAATGAATGGAAGAAAGTTACGAATAAATGTGCAAGTGATCAGTAATCATTGATACAAACGAAAGCAGCTTAAATAAACCGTTTTACATGAATTGTTCTGTTTTATCACATAGGGCGAGGTGCATAAAAAATATTAAACTGAGTTCAATTACTATGGCAACATATACCTTTAACATTGTCTTCAATAGCAATTGAATTAAGTTCAAGCTGTAATAAGTAATGTAACAAGGTTAGGAGTATTGTATTTTAACCTGAACTTTAAACACACTTATCATTTCACTAACAAGTTTCTCTGCCATTTAATAATAAAATAAAATACATTTTACACACTTGTGATTTTATATTAAACAAAAAACCGAAAAAACTTACTAAATTTCTGCTTTATACAAAACGAAAGTTTTATTTATCAACAGTTGACAGTTATGTTATACCTGGTATTCGGGTTCCAGATTGGCCACCAGAGGCGCTGGCATCTAAACTTGCATCGCCAATTGGGTAAAGTCCTTACTTTTGAAAAAAGAAGACTTTTCAGATATTTCAAATGCTGTATTTATAAAAGGTGTGAAAATATTCATTACGAATTGACCATAAACGATTTCTGCTCTGACATGAAAACAACTTCGCAGTACAGTATGGCAGAAATTAAATTTTAACAACGCTAAAATGTAATACCTGTCAGTTGGCAACGCAAACGTGTTATAAGCTAATACATGCTTGCCTTTCTCATTTCATGGTACACTGCAAGAAACTTTTTTAGTGAAAACCCTTTACATAATGTTCTGAAATTTTCCTACAAAGTTCTACTTGATGAAATCTTTCAATGCTAAGTATCAACATGGCGTCTATTCGCTAAGTTGTTACCTATGATGGCTTCATCTACTTCATAAGATATAGATGTAATAGTTATTGACATGCGGGAAGGGGGGCACGCAAGGCCAGTCTCTTCAATTCAAAAAGTTATTAACACAAGAATTTTTTTTTCAGAAAAATTAAACACTAAAAGTTAAAATTACGGTATCACGTACAGGTGTTCCGAAAGAATGTCAAAATATACACTGTTATTTTGTAGGCGTATTTTCGTTAAGGCTTAAAATTCTTAAGTAAGTAAATAACTTACATGTTCAAAAAATACCCCTTTATTTATATACAAAAATTAATTTGCATTTGTAATCAAGTTAATCAACAAACAAAAATGACTACTTTTATTTTTTGATTAGTATATTTTTAATTTAGTCACTTAATATAATTTTCAGGAATTTATTTAGTAAATTGATTGTAATAAAAAATACTAAATTAAAATTTTATGAAAATATTTTTATTTTCTGGATGTATTTTCTTTCTTGCTGTTCAAGAACAAAA
Source organism: Dorcus parallelipipedus (assembly GCA_958336345.1). Taxonomy (NCBI): domain Eukaryota; kingdom Metazoa; phylum Arthropoda; class Insecta; order Coleoptera; family Lucanidae; genus Dorcus; species Dorcus parallelipipedus. The sequence goes on along the minus strand of OY284483.1, from coordinate 35,402,989 downwards.
ATTGGTTTCCGTAGGATCTAGTTCAGACTAGGAGCAATAATTTAAGCATAAATTCTTTGAAATTTAATATTTTTTCAAATTAACAAGATTGTGCCCGAAAGGAGGCTTTATTGACTTACTTTATACATACAGGGTTACAACGAATTAAAGGCTCACCATGGGGATATCGTAAACTGTAAACGATACAAAGACAGTTAAGTTACAAGAAAATTGCGCTATTTTGGGGGTCCATAAAAATGTACAAATAAATCTCTTCTATCTTCGTTCGTCTCTGAAATATTTTGAAAAAACTAAAAATTCTCAGTTTTGAAAATCTTGAACAAAACAAACTCGATAATTTTATATTAAAATCGATGTATAAATCTAATAAATTCAGAAGAAGTAGGTTATGATTGACAGTTTCGCAGGTATGATTGTGAACTGTTCTTTTTTTCTTATGGGCGCTATCTTAGATATTCGTACCATGAGATGCAAAAATAAAATCTGAATACGATACGATAATATGATATGCTTATGCTTTTCTTTCAAAAAATAGTATACTATACACCTAGGTAGAGAAGTCTAGTGTTATAACCCGAGGGTATGATCACATCCCGAGGCCCTTAGGGCCGAGGGATGTAAAGGACCGAGGGTTATAAGACTTCTCTACCGTGGTGTATATACTATTTTTTCCACTACTAGTGCAAATGATAATTTTAATTTGAACAAATATTTATTTCAAATTACGAAAGGTTTACAGTTTTCTGTATTACCGATTTGACAGTTGATTTAAATTTTTTAATTTGTTACGAACATTACGTCGATCTTTTTGCCAAATCATCAATTAAATAAAGTGCCGGACAAGTGGCAAACAATCTATTGCCTGAAAAATCGAAAGATTTGTACCTGAAAGCGTACGTAACATTGATGTTCATTATTTAGCGGTAAATAATAAAATTATTTACCTCAGGTCGAGAAATTGTTTTTCACAACAACCTAACACATATCAAAATGACAGGCTATAGTACTAGTAGTGGAAAAAATTATATTATTAAGAAATATTTTCATCAAATGTTTAATGTAGTTGACAGTCGTATCTGTGAAACTGTTAATCGTAACCTATGTCTTCTCACTGTATCAGGCTGTCCATCGAATTTAATATTAAATTACCAAATTTTGTGACTTTATCTTAATAAATAAACAAAATATTCAAGATTTTTGAAATTGAGAATTTTCAAATTTTTTGAAGACATTTCAGGAATAAATGAAGATAGAGGAGATTTAGTTGCACATTTTTATAGATCCCAAAATAGTGCAACATTTTTGTGATTTAACCGTTTTTGTATCTCTTATACAGGGCGATCGAAATTGATTGTCCTGATCCTACACTGTTTTCCACGAGCTTGATGTCGATATTTACATCCAATTATAAAATGAAGTTAGTATCTGGGGAAGTTACTAGATATGCCAAGATCTTGTCGACAGTTTATTACCGTCCATTCATTAAAAATAGTTTGTTTCATTGTAATAGCAACAATAGAAATGAAAACCATTCCTAATAGAAATCGTTACAAAACATACTTAAAACAGTTCTTTCTCAGCACTCCATTTTACTCAATTAATGAATTCTTGAACGAGTAATTCCTGCGGCCTAGCTGCCTAGAATAGTGACTCGATGCTCTCCTATATTGTTTATTTTGTATATGTAACTAAATGTTGATGTACCTACATGTTGTGTGCTACTTTACTAGTATGCAATGTACTGTTAACTGTAATCTAATTTAATGTGTTCAATTTACTTTGTTGACTTGACATTTTAACCAATATCTACACTGTGACAAAGCAATATTCTGTATTGAATCCGTCTGTGAATAAAATATTATTATTATTATTATTATAATTGAGTTCTTTATTAATTAGGTTAGGTTTGGAGTAAGTTTCGTGAATGTTCTATGCAAGCACTGCTTTTTGTTCTAATCTTCATGTGGTAGATGTAAATATTAATATCAAGCTCACGGAAAGTAGTGTAGGATCAGGACAATCAATTTCGATCTCCCAGTAGTTTAAGAGATCCCCATGGTGAGCCTTTAATTAGTTATAACTCTGTATATATTTTTGTGGAAATTTTTTATTCTAGAAATTAATTACGTATTAAAACCTCCTCGCAAAGAATTATACTTTTTGTTAAACAAAATTGAAGTCAGTAGTTTGCAAATGTTTCTACAGTATCCGCACTTGTTTTTACTGCTGCGGGTACATTAACTACCTAATTACCAACGACTTCTTGTGGGAATTTTAAGAGTCGACACTTTCACAGATTAAATTTTTATTATTAATTTATTATTACTCTTTACTATTAATTTTTAAATGCGTAAAGGAAAGGCACTTATTGTCCCTATACAGTCTGTTCAATTTGAACCGTTCAACCTTGTTAACTTTTTTGTTTTTAAAGTCGGTTTAATAATAAAATAAAATACATTTCACACACTTGTGATTTTATATTAAACAAAAAACCGAAAAAACTTACCAAATTTCTGCTTTATACAAGACGAAAGTTTTATTTACCAACAGTTGACAGTTATGTTATACCTGGTATTCGGGTTCCAGATTGGCCACCAGAGGCGCTGGCATCTCAACTTGCATCGCCAATTGGGTAAAGTCCTTAGTTTTGAAAAAGAAGACTTTTCAGATATTTGCTGTATTTATAAAAGGTGTGAAAATATTCATTACGAATTGACCATAAACGATTTCTGCTCTGACATGAAAACAATTTCACAGTACAGTATGGCAGAAATTAAATTTTAACAACGCTAAAATGTAATACCTGTCAGTTGGCAACGCAAACGTGTTATAAGCTAAGACATGCCTGCCTTTGTCATTTCATGGTACACTGCAAGAAACTTTTTTAGTGAAAACCCTTTACATAATGTTCTGAAATTTTCCTACAAAGTTCTACTTCTACTTGATGAAATCTTTCAATGCTAAGTATCAACATGGCGTCTATTCGCTAAGTTGTTACCTATGATGGCTTCATCTACTTCATAAGATATAGATGTAATAGTTATTGACAAGCGTGAAGGGGGGGGGGGGCTTAAAATTCCATTGTGCAAGGCCAGTCTCTTCAATTCAAAAACTTATTAACACAAGAATTTTTTTTTCAGAAAAATGAAGCACTAAAAGTTAAAATTACGGTATCACGTACAGGTGTTCCGAAAGAATGTCAAAATATACACTGTTTTTTTGTAGGCGTATTTTCGTTAAGGCTTAAAATTCTTAAGTAAATAAATAACTTACATGTTCAAAAAATACCCCTTTATTTATATACAAAAATTAATTTGCATTTGTAATCAAGTTAATCAACAAACAAAAATGACTACTTTTATTTTTTGATTAGTATATTTTTAATTTAGTCACTTAATATAATTTTCAGGAATTTATTTAGTAAATTAATTGTAATAAAAAATACTAAATTAAAATTTTATGAAAATATTTTTATTTTCTGGATATATTTTCTTTCTTGCTGTTCAAGAACAAAAATTGGTTTCCGTAGGATCTAGTTCAGACTAGGAGCAATAATTTAAGCATAAATTCTTTGAATTTTAATATTTTTTCAAATTCACAAGATTGTGCCCGAAAGGAGGCTTTATTGACTTACTTCGTACATACAGGGTTACAACGAATTAAAGGCTCACCATGGGGATATCGTAAACTGTAAAAGATACAAAAACAGTTAAATTACAAGAAAATTGGGCTATTTTGGGGGTCCATAAAAATGTACAAATAAATCTCTTCTATCTTCGTTCGTCTCTGAAATATCTTGAAAAAACTAAAAATTCTCAGTTTTGAAAATCTTGAATATTTTGTTTGTTTATTAAGATGAAGTTACAAAACTCGATAATTTTATATTAAAATCGACGTATAAATCTAATAAATAATTAACCTATTTCTTCTCACTGTATCAGGCTGTCCATCGAATTTAATATTAAATTACCAAATTTTGTGACTTTATCTTAATAAATAAACAAAATATTCAAGATTTTTGAAATTGAGAATTTTCAAATTTTTTGAAGACATTTCAGAAATAAATGAAGATAGAGGAGATTTAGTTGCACATTTTTATAGATCCCAAAATAGTGCAACATTTTTGTGATTTAACCGTCTTTGTATCTCTTATACAGGGCGATCGAAATTGATTGTCCTGATCCTACACTGTTTTCCACGAGCTTGATGTCGATATTTACATCCAATTATAAAATGAAGTTAATATCTGGGGAAGTTACTAGATATCCCAAGATCTTGTTGACAATTTATTACCGTCCATTCATTAAAAATAGTTTGTTTCATTGTAATAGCAACAATAATTGAGTTCTTTATTAATTAGGTTAGGTTTGGAGTAAGTTTCGTGAATGTTCTATGCAAGCACTGCTTTTTGTTCTAATCTTCATGTGGTAGATGTAAATATTAATATCAAGCTCACGGAAAGTAGTGTAGGATCAGGACAATCAATTTCGATCTCCCAGTAGTTTAAGAGATCCCCGTGGTGAGCCTTTAATTAGTTATAACTCTGTATACATTTTTGTGGAAATTTTTTATTCTTGAAATTAATTACGTATTAAAACCTCCTCGCAAAGAATTCTACTTTTTGTTAAACAAAATTGAAGTCAGTAGTTTGCAAATGTTTCTACAGTATCCGCACTTGTTTTTACTGCTGCGGGTACATTAACTACCTAATTACCAACGACTTCTTGTGGGAATTTTAAGAGTCGACACTTTCACAGATTAAATTTTTATTATTACTCTTTACTATTAATTTTTAAATGCGTAAAGGAAAGGCACTTATTGTCCCTATACAGTCTGTTCAATTTGAACCGTTCAACCTTGTTAACTTTTTTGTTTTTAAAGACGGTTTAATAATAAAATAAAATACATTTCACACACTTGTGATTTTATATTAAACAAAAAACCGAAAAAACTTACCAAATTTCTGCTTTATACAAGACGAAAGTTTTATTTACCAACAGTTGACAGTTATGTTATACCTGGTATTCGGGTTCCAGATTGGCCACCAGAGGCGCTGGCATCTCAACTTGCATCGCCAATTGGGTAAAGTCCTTAGTTTTGAAAAAGAAGACTTTTCAGATATTTGCTGTATTTATAAAAGGTGTGAAAATATTCATTACGAATTAACCATAAACGATTTCTGCTCTGACATGAAAACAATTTCGCAGTACAGTATGGCAGAAATTAAATTTTAACAATGCTAAAATGTAATACCTGTCAGTTGGCAACGCAAACGTGTTATAAGCTAAGACATGCCTGCCTTTCTCATTTCATGGTACACTGCAAGAAACTTTTTTAGTGAAAACCCTTTACATAATGTTCTGAAATTTTCCTACAAAGTTCTACTTGATGAAATCTTTCAATGCTAAGTATCAACATGGCGTCTAGGAAAGGACGTAAAGGAAAGGCACTTATTGTCCCTATACAGTCTGTTCAATTTGAACCGTTCAACCTTGTTAAGTTTTTTTGTTTTTAAAGACGGTTAAATCAGCAAACTTTCTCTAATTTTCATGGTGATTTTGAATTTCTAATCAAGAAAACAATCGCACTGCTAATTGTCAAAATATTTGTGCAACCATATTTTTTCTTTAAATAGCAAAGCAGTAATTTTTGTAATTCATTGGGTAGAGATTTTTTTTTCTTTACGGGGATACCAAGATATGTTCATAAAATAACGAGATAATTCAAGGAAATCAGCTTCGAATAATTAGGCCATATTCATGTATAAAATCAAGTTACCTAGATAACTGAAAAATTTAAGAAATTTTGGTGTCGCTGTAAAGCGAATGACAACATTGCTATTTCCAAAAAGTACATACAAAAGAATACATTTGTGTATGTTTTTGTGTCTTTTCGGAAACTTTTAAGCAAACGGTTCATCAAAACCTTCTTTCAATTAATTAATTTTTTTACTATATAAAAATGAAGTTAATGTACCTGCATCGGTATTTGTATATTTTGCTTCGGATGACTAGTTACCAATGCCTCCTCGTAGATATTTTATGAGTCAACATTCTCACAGATTATATTTTAATCCGGTCCTGAAATAACACCACGTCAAGTCTCCGTTTTGCAAGAAACAGTTTTTGAAGAAAAGAGATCCGCGTACGTCCCGTTACAAACGAAAGTGTAAATAAAATCCTGCTAATTCCTCGTACTAATAATAGCCGAGCGCATTGAACAAACAGGTTAGATGAGATGTTAGCGGGCCCCGTCTTTGTTGTTGCGGAGAAGCGAACCGGAAGAGTCAGCGTCTCGTTTCCGAGACGTCAGGGGAGACCCGGAGTCGCTTACGGGGATCTAAGTAGTCCAGTGACCCACTTTACCGTCAGCGCATACTTTACTTAAACACTTACCTGTGTGTGTAGCCTGTCTTCGTGTCGAAGAATTTAAGACCACGGTTTTACTAATCGGAATTATGTTAATACTGAATTTATGCCGAGCGGCCGATGTTTGTTTATTATTTCCTTTTAGAATTTCAAACGCGTAATTAACGGCCGCCATTAAATATGGAAATTTCTTCGAATATTTCTTCGGAGACAGAGTTTAAGAGCGAAGAAAATAAGTCCACTACCGGTTTTGAACCGAACAGTTTCAAATACATATCATAACATTTCCTTAAATTATTTTCTACAAAAGTTATACCGTGCGAGCAAATGAAATATAGTTTTCTTTGAGCCTCCTGCAAAGTTGGCACCACTGATATCAGAATGTCATTGGTCACATAACATAAATTAATTTATATTACGCTGCATACTTATACTGCGTTATGATCTAAAATTATTTAGATACGGGGAGACTATAAAAAATAAAACCAGAGTCTTGTCAAAACTTTCAAAACTGAAAAGTCAAGATACATTTGACGACAGTAGAAAAATCTTCCAATTGAATACACAAGGGTTTGTTAAAACTTTTTAATATGATAATTTTAAATTCCGCGGGATCGCTTGCTGACCAATGACTGCAGTGTTCGAAAGCGTTTAAACAACTAACAGTTTGACAGGAGTCAGAAAGCAAATGTCAGACTAAAAGTTTCGAATCAAGACTCTGATTTTATTTCTCATAGCTTCCCCTTATGTAAATAATATTGGATCGCCCAAGCAACACCATTTCGTTCATTAGACGGTTTATATACGACAGACAGGGATATTTTTGGTAATGGTATATACAATACCAGAAATATTCATATTTTAATGGTACTGGTTACACTAGGATATAAGTGATACGTTAACTATACGTTTTCATTAAATTGTAATAAAATGTCGCGACTTGCAAAACACGTTTATCAAATCATTAAATTCCATCTTATCATGTAGGCGTAGGCCCATAACATACATTTTTCTCATTAAAATTTATAATATAATCTAAAAAAGTATAATGAATGTTTAGATGTAACATTTATTAACAAATATTTATCCAAATTGGTCTTGTGACCCTTGTTACATAGTAAATTTTCTATAAAACTACTATCATTGTATCACTACATAAGATGAGAGCTTAAAGTATGAGTATCTTATAAATTTCCCCGCGAGATGTCGCGACCTAAACTGTTGCTCACTAAAGTTGTCGTTTATAAGTCAAAACCGCAGGAACTTTCTTGCCCATTACAAATCATCACAAAATATATAATTACTACAAACGAACAGACACTTGGTAAAGTTGAATTAAATGTCAACATTTCGCTGTACGTTTCACAGCTTCTTTAGAATAAGTTGTAATAATATAAATATGTAATTATAATAATTATAATAATTCCATATATACGTCTAGTATAAACCATGTATAAACGTTGCGCGTACCCTATAAATATACATTTTATGTAAACGTTATATTTATCCTAAAAAGAGACGTTAGTTAGACTGTCACTCATATGTATAAATACTAGTCTATAATATTCTACATTTAGACTAAATTCAAAACGTGTTTTAGACATATTCTATATTTGGTGTGTTACATGGGCGCACAGTACAATTTTCAGCGATTTAGGAAAAAAAATTCATTAAATTAAAACGGTACTTGAAAGTACCTATAGTTGTTTTTAGTAATTAAATCGGAACAAAAAAAAATTTATGATATGTATGATACTGACGAACTATAAAAATATCAATCAACGCCATTTTTATTTGATCGCCCGGTCTAACTAATAATAATTATTTCACTTTATTTTTTGTTTTAAATATAATTAGTTCGATTATGAAAACATAGAAAATTTAGAAAGTTTTAAACATATCGAAACAAAAGAATTGCGCTATTTTGTTAGATTATTTTTGAAAATTCGATCGTAACTTATTTTCGTTTTATACAAACTGTTCAAACTATTATTAACTTCGCTGTTATAAAAGCTACAAATTCGGTCAAATTAGCAAACTAATTTTCACGATGATTGCAATGATGCAAAAAAAACGTCGCGTTTATCTCATAAAGTAAAAAAGACACTTTTAAATGAAACACCCTGTATATATATAGAGAGAGAATAAAATTCTTAATTAATATTGTATTTTATTTTTCGTAAATCAGTAATACATAAATTAATTCATCTAGGTGACTGTGATTTAGATACAAAATATTTGCAAACCGCCGTAATCAAATTCTTCTATTGACAGAGCATTCTTTTTGAAATTTCTGGTTTATTTCTGATTAAAAAATATTTTTACACATCTAGAAAATTGTGCAAAAATGGTCATCGTGGCTCGCGGACAACCTGTATAGTCGCTATATTCTCTATAATCGCCATATCCTGATCCGAAACATAAACATTTTAGGCGCTTTCGTTTCTGAAATGATCCTGATCCAATCTGAACATGTCTAGAGAATCATGATCTGTTTCTTCTCGTTACAAAAGAACACTCTTTTGAAACCTGTTTGGAGCATTCCTTCGTAAACTGTCAAAATGCAACTACAATTTCTATCTAATAATTGTCAAGATAAAATTTGAGGTTAGATTTCCCTGTTCCGAACAAGTAAAACACAATTTTATGTTTACGAAAATAAACGAAAATCGGATCATGATTTTAAGTTATTAGTGGAGGGGATGAATCATTTACACAAAAGAACACAATTCGCTGATCCAAACGCGTTACGTTCCCATGATCGGTCAGAAACGAAAGCGCCTATGGTGAAGAATGAAATCAACATGAAGCGCCAAATTTAATTTTCTTGATTTAAAATATTCAATACTTAATCAATATTTATCTCAAAAGTCATTAATAAAAGACTACATGTTTATATCAACTTTTTTATATTCAATAACTCATTCTGTACCCCCACGAAATATTGACCTTTCCTCCCGGTACAGCCTGTATATAAATAGAATACAAAAAAGAATTGCTTTATTAAAGAAAATCTGATTAAAATATACCGATGTTCGAAGTGAAATATTGATTAATTTGAAATTAATTGAAATAAGAGTTTTTTTTTTAATTTGGCGATGAAAAAGTGTTTAGTACGAACGCACGACAATTTTCATTAAACATCAATTATCTGTCAATTCCTTTGAGGTTTGAAATTAATTTTTTTTCCCGAATAAAATTGTTTTTTCGCAAGAACAGAAAATTTTCATGGTGAAGTCATATGTATTTTCATAACAGCCACCGAGTTGATGGTGAGTAGCAGCATTAAATTAAAAGTTATTTTGAAGAATTCCGTCAACAGTTTCCCAATGTAGCGTCGACAATTAACAACTGTCATTTTGTCGATAATTCACAATTAAATGTTCATGGCCAAGTTCGACGCCAGATTTAAAAAAAAAACACTCTTATTGTTTCAGGCATTGAAGAGATTTTTATTTAATTTTTTATATTACAATATTTTCTTCACTGTCAGTTTTTTTTATTTAGATTAAAATTTTACGGTAAACAAAAAATATTAATTCGACCACAACCTTTTTTTGATCACATGGTATTAAATTAAATGACTATCGAGAAATCAACCCTTATGAAATTGTTCATCTAAACAAATGTAATTATGATCGCTAATAATAATCGGACACCTCTTTCCACAAGCAAACAGATAATACACGTATATTAATTAATGTTATGAATCGATTTAATTCAACTAAGAGCCGTTTTGCACGTACGAGAATTCTTACGAAAGTTTTAACGAAAATTACGCCGAAAGTTTCGAGAGAATTCTCGTAAGGAATCTGTGACGCGTCATTTTTATATCGCAAGAAATTTTAGAACAAATTTTCACAATATTTCTGGCTTAATTTTTGTAAGGATGTTATGATACCAAGCAAAACATGAATCAAAATACTTGGCTGATATTACTTACTGGCAGTTTGAGTTGTTTTATTGCTAAAATTTTCGTAATAAATTTTAGAATAAAAATACTGTTTTACACTACGCGTCAATGACTCTGTACAAGAATTCTTCTGAAAATTTTCGGCATAATTTTATTAATTTATTTATTTTATTCTATTAAATCTAAACGAAATAATAGCTTTTATTTATTTATTTATTTACGGGCACGCCCATTTCAAATATTACATTTGTGTTTAATAAGATGATGTGAAAGCACACATTTGGCAAAGAAAGAAAAACAAATCACAATTTTGAGAGTTAGGTTAGGTCACAGTATAAGTAATCTGCTAATTGCTAAAATACAAACAAAATTCTACAAAATGTAATTTTAACCCTACTTCATATTTTTTTATTCATATCAGCAATTTTATTTATTGAGTCTAGTAGTTAATTGGAGTCTATATACAAGGTGTATTACACATCATTACAGTAAATAATTTAAGGTTCTAAAAGACTTGGAACTTAATAGACTTAAGGCCCAAAGAAGTGGTCCAATAAGCAAACATTTCATTCACGTATTGACTAGCAAATCTATGATATTAAATCAATGAACTTCTTGTTGTCACTAACCTTCAGTATTACTTATTTTTTTATTTAAAATTCAACCAAATAAGACTTAATATTTAAAAAATAAAATTAGACGAACGTTTGCAAAAATCAGCCAGAAAACTTTAGCAGACATTCAACAGCCTCCAAGAGACTAATTAATATGTCAATATTTCGTTTAGATTTAATAGATAAATGTAATGGTATCCTTTCCTTTTTGTCTATTTTCTTGAAGTATGGTTCTTAACAGAAGTATGTAAGTGTAAGTGCAGATATCTCGAAAACCATAAGCTTTAGAACAATACATTTTACGTAGAATTTGACGAGCTATTCAAATGTGTCAAAATGTACAGGGCGTCCCATTTAAATTTTTTGAGAAAATTTAACTTTTAAGTTTCAATTGCAAATTTTCGTTACATTTAGGTGCTTCTGTTTTGTTTTCCATTTAATTGCTTATCATCATACCTTTTGCATCTTGTTGGCATACATCTCTGCGAGCTTGTACGTACGTTTGTGTATCCAGGCATATAATAATTGAGTTACGCGGCTAAGAAATGCAATTTAACCCTTTTTTCTCTTTACACGTTAATTTTTTGCTGCGACGCAATTTCTCGCATTTTCTCGACCGATCCGGCCTTATTAGCGTTCGTCCGTTCCAGCACACATACATACATACGTGTACGTATTAATTACTAGATAGACACGGTGCACTTTCTCCTGCACGGACGTCATTATATGAAACACACTAATGGCCGGCGATTTGAACGTGCGACGCACTACTTTAAAAATTACTCTAATTAGAATACATATTTTATTATGATTATTACAAGACGAGGTGCTTGTCCGAATTGCTGCTTTCTCTGCGAAAAATAGGACCGTAAATCTTTGGTGGTGTTTACCCATGAGTAAAAGAAGCTGGCAAGCGATAATCCTGAAAGGTAATTAGCGACTTCTTGTAGTTTGGCAATTCCAGGAATTTTAATAAAGCTCTTTTGGCCTTGTTGCTCGACGATTATTTAGCGATTTTCTGCGTTTGTTAATGACTATAGTGAGACTCACTTTGAAAATCTATTATTTGCCTAATAGAGTGATAATCATGCACCTCCGAGATTTGTTCTTTTCTTTAGTTATCCGCATCGCTTGTAGTACTTGGGATTGGGTTACGCGAAACGTAAGCGAAAAGATCGGGTTACGAAGGATTTGCTGGTCACTAACAGACGGTTTCTTTCCAACGCTGGCGTCTTGAGCTTGCTGGTTCGTGTAACCTAATTCCGGCGAAAAATGCGGAAAAAACTGGTCTAAATTACGACGAGGTTGTTCTATTAAACAAAAATCAGAATTACATACATTTGGAACAACAATTTATTGTCTAAAGATTTTTAATTTTTCTGGTAAAACAACCACAGAAAATTTGAAAGAAAAAATGGTGGAAAATTCTAATATTACCTAAGGCACCCGACTTCCTTCCAGATATACGCCTAAAACATACTCAATAAAGAATCAATATAACATAATTAATATTCATTATATTAATTTAGATTTTTTTACACGTATAGTAAACATCATATTCTACACGGGGCTGCAGCTGAAATATTGAAAACAATAGTTTAAAAGCTAATAATTTTAATTTTAAAACGTATATTTGTAGCAAAATTTGACAGGAATTCAATATTTTTTTTCTAAATAAATTGGGTCTTTTCATAAATAATGACGACAGCCCCGAGTCATATAATCCTTTTACAAAAGGTTTACGTTTTTTCCTAAAAGAAAAACTATAAACTATTTCCTACAAACGTATTATTGTCAAGCTATGATTTTCATTTAACTCGATTCTCAAACCGAAACATAGATGTCCTCTGAAATTCACATTTACAGCAAAATATCTGATTGGTGGTTACGACAAAGACCAACCCCTTACATTTTATGCGTGATTTATTAAAGCAGACCCACAAATAAAGGAATGCAATCCATCAAATATTCGCGGGAATTTTAAATTTGGAAAAGTGGCAGGTGGGTTGTGACGACGTGCTAAGCGTTGATGAGCACTAGTTTCAATAGTGATAACCAAATAAAGTAGATCGTGGTTGAGTTTAAAAGTGTTCTATGTCTAAAGTGATGTTAATTTTGAAATAATGACGGTACTGTTTTATATGCGAGAAAACAGCTTAAACAAACATAGTAAAGCAGTTTACGATACTGCTAAATCTCAAATTATAGAGTATGCATCGAAAGATATAAATGGCATTAAATAGTACAGTACAAAAAATTAAAAGAATTAATCTAAAACATACAGCAAAGAAGAATATACTGCAGTGCGAAGTCACATCGTAATCGTACGATTATTATGAACATAATAGGGATGCACGATTTAAATCGATACTTTTGGAAGATCGATATTTTCCTTTAAAATATCGATTTTTTGAATCGACATTAAACTTCCGATTTTCAGTACATATCGATACGCGTATGTACGAATCGATTCACTAAATAATTTCGGGACAGTCGGCGATTTAATTGATATACCCAAGAAATTTGCAATTTTTTTTCAAGAATTATTTTTGTCATGAAATAAAATCTGTACTTTACAAGGTGACCCAATAGATTATTATTATTATTATATTTTAAATCGATCTTTTCTAATATCGATATTTTTTAACAAGTATCAGCGTCAAATCGATTCGGACTCGATTCGAAAATTCGATTTTTTTAAATTTTGGTGCATCCCTAAAACATCACCTAACTTTTTATATCCATTTAATACAAAATGGATAATAAAAGGCAATTAATGAATTAAAACATTTATTTTATTACATAAAGCTCGAAGATGTAAACAAAGCCTTTGACAGTTAGAGTTGACGCTGTTGACAACTTCAAGGTTGCGACATACGTACTAAGCTAGAGATGTTCAATTCAGAATCGATCTTTTGGAAGGTCGATCTTTTTCTCATAATAATCGATTTTTTAAATCGATTCTGTTTGCAACTGATTTCTTAGTGAATCGATTTTTAAATTTGGAATTGAAAGCGTTTTACGGCTTTGACACCGCGTAAAAAATGCTAATCTGACTGCGACTCCGAAACTCAACCGCGTATTTTGAGAATTATTTTTGACACTCGATAGATTTGACATTAGACGTGATAACCTAAATAGAATAAATTTTGCTAGCACCCAATTAACGCAGTGCTCTAAAAAGTAACTGTTCAGTATTATGTATTGCTGTTTTAATATAAAACTTCCCCTATTCATAGTTTTTATTTGTGTAATTGTGTAAGCAATATCATTGGAGGAAAGTTTAAGTTTGATCGAGTGGTTAACTTATTTTATACAATTGGCCCTATGACATACAGCGACCATATTGAGTAACCAATTTGGATGAGAAACTACTGTTAATGTAGCTCTCCTGTTATTCTTAACTCATTAGTCAACTCTGAATGCAAAACTTCAACGGCGACAGATACATGCATTTGTCTCCGTAAAAATTTTTGGTGGGGGTTCATCAGCGACACGCCTACTGACTGTTCCTTCCCTTCACCCTTTAGCCCCTCAGAAACTTTGGGATTGCAAGGCGTCAGCCTTAAGGGAGCACTAAGGCCTCTGTATCTACATAGTTATTTATATTTGCATATTTTTCTCAGTGTATTTTATCAGATATGAGAGATTCATTTGACAATAGAGAATAGATGATGTAATAATCAGTAGTTGTAGCAACGCTACTCTTCTTGGAACTCATCTCGACAGGAACTTAAATTGGAACAAACACTGCAATTGTTTTGATTTCGAGATTAAATTCTATTTACTATTTGTTCAAAACATTAAGAAACCCAATGCTCTTGTTGAAACGAGATTAAGGTATGCTACTATTTCTTTTGGGGAAGTTCACCTTCCACTAAAGATGTTTTCATTGCCCAGAAAAGAATACTTAGATCAATTGCTAATATCAAAGTTATGAAAGTTGAAAAAGAAAAGAAGGTTCGGGGGAATTCCAACATTTTAACGAAATCGAGAAGATGATAAAGGACTTTCCGTTTTACTAAACTTTCACACTCAAAAAGATTTACGAGAATTTTGTACAAAGATACTCAAGAAGTAGATGTTCCATCGTTTGTGTGCTTTAACAAACAAGTCGATGTCTTTTGCTATTACGAAAGCGGATGACATCACATTTTATTTGTCATTAACTGATCGATTCGACGTGGTGCGTTTCGATATGCAGTTAATTTGCAGAACATCACTTGCGTCATCTTCATTGTTGCCGCTTCGATTACGAAACTCCTTAATCCCAACTCTTTTTACACCGAGGAGGATCAAAAAATCGGAGAAAATTTTCGAGCACATTTGCGACAACAGATGATACGTGAAAGAGAAGGAACCATCTGGGGGGAAAGCATCGAGGTTACTGACCGTCCCTGAATACACTCAATGCTGAACAACGCAGATCGATTAATCGTAATTAACAGAATTTCCAGAGTTTTTCTTCGGCGAGCTGTTGCATCGAGAACAGCGCGCGCGCGCCATTGATCCAAAGCTACCATCAAGCAGGAGGAGAAAGTAGACGGACTTTTCGAGAATTTATTAATCACGGAGGCATTGACTTCTAGAGGTTCAAAAGTGTTTCATAAACAAGAACAGGAAGGTATTTGTTCGCTGCGGGTTTTACCGATGTGGAAACGGCGATATTTTTCTCTTGTTGTGTCAGTTTGCATGGAGAGGTGACGCGTTTACTTTTAATGAAAGTGACTTAATTAAAGACGCCAAGAAATTGCGTCTCTTGAAATATGTATCTAATATCATAGGTCAACAACGTAGATGTTTCTTGCTGTATACTTAAAATATTTTCCGTCGATCGATTAGGTACAAAAAAGTTCATTTCGAATTCTAATGAGATTTCTCAAGGAGTTCCGCATGTCTCTAATTTGGACCTCTGCTATTATTCAGTATTTATGTCTGTTAGTTAACTGCATACAAAAATGTACATTGGGGGTTAAGGAAAGATGTACGAAGTCCTCGCCTTCTTCCTATGGGAAAGAAACGCGTAACTTATTTAAATCAAGTTATAAATCCAATAACTTTTTACCAAGAACAATTCGTAATGACATAACAAACGTGTCTAACAACTTCTGATGTCCTAATCGTTTTACCAAACCAAAAACAATTATTTAAAGCAAAATTTGAACTCACGTCATACATGATACACGTTGACAAAATTTCTAACGTGGGATGATCGTTTAATATGAATCGAGTTGGCGTTGCATCCACAAAACCACATCCTTGTCTACATCATGTAGTATACACATGTTTACGTATTATTTACCATTGGTGTAATACTGACCCATTTTCATCAGGCTTGTGTACATCGAAAAAGGGGGTGTGATAAGGCTGCCTTCGACGTGAACCGAAATGCGGGTGAAAGAAGTACCGTACGGTTTCAAAAAAAGCATAAAACTGCAGCTTTGCCCTTAGCTTAGGTGTATCTCTGATATTTTGAACTCGTAACGGTACACAGTCCTGCTCCATATTAAAACTCACTTATCGAACCGTTATTTGTGAGGTTGCCTGCGATAATAATTGGCCGGGCATTGTTTGTAAATTGTTTTGAATGGGTGGTTACGTGGTTACGAAATAGGTATTTGACCGTAAGTCTTGTTGAGTGGAGGCTAATGAATGAAATATTCGCTACCGCTGCAAACTTCTCACAACCCAGGAAAGGGAACGTTAAATTATTTATAAAAGCAACGGAGGCACGGTTAATGTTGACAGAGGATTGGTAAATTTTTTGAATGCTAAAGTGGAATCTACTAATTCAACAAACCATTATGTACATACAACAAAACAAAAGAAACTTTATATCATTTTTTTACTTGTTGAAACAAACATATGCACTTTGGTTACTGTTTATATACTCTTACAAAATGCCTTAAATTTAAAACAACACACTGCTTGTTTCACTTTCATTCTATTACTATTCGGCTTGCATTTTGTGTACTGCTCTTAAATATTTTTCTGTGCTGAGTTATTTGAGGTTTATAATTAAAATAAACAGCAACGGACTAAGAGCACTGGCCTGGGGGTACTGCGTTTTTGTGAACTATCGTTTAGTTGCTTAGTTTTAACCAGTGATGTGCATTTTTACGCGTAAATAAATATAGGTCCTGTAAGCTTCCAGCCAACTTTGGTCATTAATGACGTTAAACCAGTACCAATTAAACTCAAGATGTAACATACGATATATTCGTTGAAATTTAGTAACATTTTGTTACTATAAGTTTTTTAAAATGACAGTGTTGCCACCGCTTCAATTATATCATCACTAACGTCAGATATGTTTACTTTGAATATACAACACGTACATAACCTATACACCATCAACCACCGATCATATGTAAACTCTTCAATACTTGGCAACATTGTTATAGCATTACGTCATAAATATGAATGACGAAAGTTGGCTGGAACTTTACAAGAACTGTATTTCTTTACGTTTCATGTAAAAAATACTTCAAAATGTAAAGAAAGTAGGCAATGTAAAGAACATTCTTGACTTGACAGAAGTCACTGGAATTCTGAGTGAATTGAATTGAGCATAAAAAAAATGAATGAATTTCGCACTCTAGTTATATTGATGAAAAATTATTATTTACGTTCTTTACATTTTTTACATTCTTGACGTAAACAATAAACTGAGTAAAGAATCAATAATTTACATGTAAAAAATTGGGTAAAGAATTAACGTAAATTACATGGCACATCACTCGTTTTAACAATAGAATACCTAGTACGATCATTGGGTTGAAAGTTTTCAAAGATCAGGGAAAAAAATTAAAGAAAATGAAAAGGAAATATGAAAGATGTAAGTAATTAAATAAATTATACTAATTCATGAGTAAAACGATAGTACTTCCTAATTTTTGTTTATTATATTTAGATAGCTACGGGTTTCGGTTCATAAAATCCTTCTTCAGGCCTATAAATAAAATTTTCATGAACCGAAACCGGTAGCTATCTAAATATAATAAACAAAAATTAGGAAGTATTATCGTTTTACTCAAAAATTCATTACCTAATTCTGGACCAAAGATGAATTATACTAATTCAGTTTCTTTATAAAATTGTAAGCATCTTGATGTACAGTGTGACCCATTTAGAGTGGAAATGCCCCTGTAAAAAATGGATTAATTACTTGACTTGAAACGAACTTAAATAAAAAGCTTCTAAATAGAATAATAGTACAATAAATTGTATTTACTTGTTTGTTTTATTCATTTATTGTAAAAGTAGCTTTCATTCTTCATAGTATGTGCCAACAACTTCAAAAAAATTGTAAGACTAATGTAAATTGTCTTTCGTTTATTTTTTTACATCTTTTCTATTTAAATTCTTTAAAAATACAAACTTTTTCACGAAGCCTAGCGGCGAAAACATATTTTAAGTAAAAAAATCGTTAACCAATTTTATCCATTTTTAATAAGTCACAGTAGGTTGAAAATTAAAATTAACTATCAGAAATTTTCATTATAGTAGAATTTCTGATGTCCTTTTAAAAAAAAGTTAAGTTTGAATTGGATAATAAATACATACCTACCTACATGTTTTTAATACAGGAACGTTTCTATTCTAAATGTGTCCCACTGTATACTAATTAGAAAAATATTTTTAAATTAAATTCAAAATATTTTGCTGCAACTCCAACCATTGAGAAAACATTTAGGGTTACTTAATATTTCCTTTAGTTTTAATCTTGTAGTTTCAATTTTGAAGATGGAAGATTTTTTCTTTTCAATGTATTTAGAATATTAATTTGAATTATACACTGTGATCAACTACAACTATTGAAGGGTAGCATCTGAAATATTATTTCATTCCGCAGCAGGTATTTACTATCTAAGGATATCATATCAATATAATTATTTCTACACAACGCGAGCGCCATGCTGACAATAAAAAATATTAGAGAGAATATCTTTTGGTCACAGTGTATAATAGTAGGTACCTAAGTCCATATTATTAAAAAAGTACAATTGTATAATACGAATGAAGAGATTAAAGGATTTCTCGTTTTATCTGAAAAGTACATTTTCATATATTTTTTTATGTTCTTCTAATTAATTAAAGAATTTGGTAAAGAATTAATGTAAATTATGCTCATTTTTATACTTTGTTTGAAAAAATGCTACTGTGTAGAAATTATTTTTTTAAATAAGTTGTTATTTTGGCGAAATATAATTTTTCGCTATACTTCAAAAATAGCCAAAATTGGCCAAGGAACGTACCCAACAAAAAATACACGAAACAGTCGACAGAAAAAAAAAACAATTAAATTAATAAAACAAAAGACGATCGAGTAATTAATTCGTAAGATTATTACTTTCAAAAATTGTGTAATTTTTTACTTACATGTTGATTGTCGAACGCCAAAGATTACATATGATAACGATAAACGTGCAATCGATCAAATCAAATCTCGACCTAAAATAAAAAAAAAAAAATAGCTTAATGATCAAAAATGGGATGAAACTGAAGAAATCAGTGCAAGTTAAGAAAGCTCGAAAGCATCCAGGATTACCATTTCATTCAAGAAGGCAAAGACAAGTTTGTGCATACAGGGTGACTGACAATTGTTCCGACATAAAAAACACGATAAGAAGCTGTCAGCGAGTATGGAAAAAAATGTTTAAAAAAATTCTTTCTACTTTAGTTTTCCAGAAATAATTAATCAAAAATTAGCCCCAAAATGACGATGCGCTTCTGGTAAAAACATAGAGTAGCAGTTGAACGTAATAAATGCCCTTAAAAAAGTTTTATGGTAGGCAAGTTGGCGTAGCATCGATCGAACTTGACCTTTAAGTGGAATTTCACGTCAACTTCGTTTTTAGGTCAACGCCTGACGCCGTGAAATACGAACTATAAAATACTTACTTGACAAGTGCATGCAAATCACCTGAAGCAGATCATAATGGCCCATCTTTTAACACTTGCTTTGACAGGTAAACAAATAAAACACTAAAACGAAAAACAATTAAATCTCTATGTTAAGAACTCTAAAGGTTTACAGAAAGCAACGATTAAGTTTCCATAAGAATTACATTGCGAACTGTCAAATTAACAACGTCATTAAAATTTGATTGCAATTAAATTTTCTGTAAACTGGCCCCTAGTATTTTTCTTTCATTTTAATTTAAGTGGTATTGTAAGTAGAGTTTATTTTCGCAAGAAACGTGTACTTCCTAAACACAACCAGAATTTAAATCAGTAAATACCTCCGTAATCTGTTAATTATTATAACTTCATTTTGTATGCAACGAATTATTATTAACACAAATCTGTTAAAAGTTTAATTCAAGACGCATTTGCAATTCCATATCCTGTGTTTTTGACGCACTGGTTGTAAATCATTCCACTGTACGCATTCTTTCCATTTTGAATTAAATTCTTAATTAATTATAAACTGTTTCCTAGAATTGTTTATAAACATGATCCCGTAATCTGTTGCAATCTTTACGTACGCGATTTGGTTAAAAACTGTACGCATATCACCAACGGCGTTTAAAACAGCAGTACATAATATAAGTTTTTATAGCCTAATAAGCAAAAAAAATTGTCGGCGATGAATTTCAAGTGTAATAAATCGTTTCTCATTTTCAAAACAACCTCAGCAATTTACATTTTCTCGTCGTAATCTGTAACGTGCAATCACGTACGCGATTTGATCAAAATTGTAACAGTGGCGACGTTTAAAACATTTATTTTTCCGTTCGCGACAGCTGGTGGAACTGAAATTGGGGGAATCTGGACATACTCGTTGAGCGTTAGCTTTGTCTCACGCACATAAACAGACAACAAACATTACATAGCGTATATCGTGCGCCCTCGGATGATCACCAGATTTAAATCCTTGAAATATTTTTGTGGATGAAGCAGCTGGTACATTCCGCTCTAGTAAATAATGCGCAAGAATTAATAAACCATTGTTCACACAATTATTTGTGAATTTGTTACCCTTATTTCATACGCAATTCCATAGTTTGACTTAGCAGTTTTTTTCTTAGGCGCTTGTAGTCTTTATTCATCTTAAAGTTATTTTAGAAATTACTCAAAATTACGTCGCGTAAAAGAAACAAGTCAGACTTCAGTTCCCAACTGTTAAACGTGTAATAAAACGAATTGAGATGTATGTCAAAATCAATTGTCATTCACCCTGTATACAAAAAAATAAAAGAAGTAAATAACGGCGTAGCTGGCAAGGAAAAGGAACTTTCGACATACGTTTCGGTCTTATTATTGTATACAAAGATATGACGATTACGAAAGAGCAGTGACGAAAGAAGAGCGTAAATTGGGTTTGGCGAAAGATTCTAAGAAGTGCAAACAGGTAGGATTAAATAATTGCAATAGCAAATTCGAAAATTAGAAGAAGGATTTATTTCGGTAATTTTTAAAATGGAGATTAAGGGGATTAGATGCAAAGACATCAAACACTACAGGATTGATCTTTCCCCATCCCTCTGATGTCAGCAGTGGACCTTCTTTAAATTTAAAGACTAAAGGCGATTTCACATGGATCCGACATACGACACCCGATTGTACGATTGCCTTATTGGTTGAAATTTTAAAAAATAGTTATGGCGGTAAATTAATCCGATGGTTTTTAAGTTTCTTCCGACATCGGGAAAAGTTGAAAATATTTCAACTTTTGTTCGACGTCGTGTGTAATTTAACCTCACTTTTACGTGTTTTAACAGATGAACAAGATGAATGAAATTATTAACCAATAGTCAACCAATTGAATAGAAATGTTTCTTTACAAAAACATTTGAACAAAATGTTCCTTGATTTGCCCTTAACTTAACAAAGGGACAATTTTTCCACCAATTTTTCTCCGAAATTCGGATGTATGTGGATGTTCATCACCGTAACGCAAATACGGTTGGTACATCGGATGTCGGAAATCGTATACATGTGCACCCAGCTTAACACATTTTTTTTTTTAATGAAATTAAAATAATTCATTTCTTTATTTATAAGAATATAATTTTGAAAGTAAATATTTGGTTACAGTAAATTATTCACGTGTACGCCTTTCTTAATTTCAAATTGTACGGTCCTTTGCTTACGTCACGAGAGGACAGAAATCCGCGATTGAGCAATCCTATAGGTTCAATTTTTAAATTTCATTAGAGTCTTTAGAAAAATTAATAAAAATCTAAAATATGGACCTAAACTAACGATGTATTACATACTTACAATTACAAGTACAATTCAGAAAGGTGTCTCTGATTTTTCTGTTTTAATCAATGTCTTCTTTACGAAAAAAGATTCATCGCTCAGCTTAACATTGACAGACATTTTTTTTTCTGTTTTCTGATTATTTCACCATGCTGGTTGGTCCACAAATCTATAGTATACATACATGGTTTTCTGTAAACTAAATTGTGGCATAGTTTTATTGTGATGTAAATAGTTCATGTAAAAACATAATATTTTCTGTTCCCGCAATGTAGAACGCCGATAAATAAATAACGCAGCATTGATTAAGGTTAACGTAGGTTAGTACAGTTACTGTAACATATCTCGTCGTCATTATTACATGCCGGCACAGCGTTTAACACGATTTCGACGAACGAGCGGCGCGTATGAATAAAAATGAGCTCTAATTTATGTGTAAACTCGCTCTTCGAAAATCTGTAATTTCCGAAGCTTCACGCTTCGAAACAACGGTTCTTAACGACTCACCGAATCAAAAAAAAAGTTTACAGGATCTAAACAGC
This sequence comes from Dorcus parallelipipedus, assembly GCA_958336345.1. NCBI lineage: Eukaryota > Metazoa > Arthropoda > Insecta > Coleoptera > Lucanidae > Dorcus > Dorcus parallelipipedus. The sequence goes on along the minus strand of OY284483.1, from coordinate 35,380,341 downwards.
ACAAAAATCCTTTCAGCTTCTAGGTAATTTAATTTAAAAATAATAAACTGTTACGAAAATTACAAAAAAGATTCCGGTTTCGAACCCCCACACTTGACGACATCACCTAACGGTAAAGCAAAACGGACATGAAGATGAATCCTCTTTCTTATTTTCTCGAAAGTTGCAGTTGCAAGCAGAAAATATGTTAAATACGGAGGAACACCGGTTTGAGAAGCTATATAGAATAGTCAGCTTGTGCATGAAGATCTAATTACTAATAATAATTTCAAGATTTAATTCAATTTCTCAAGTCGACGTAATAGACTTCGGACTTGTCACGATGGATACCATATGCGCGATAATAGAAATCGCTGGCTGGCTTCAAGTGTATGTGCTCAGCAAAATCACCGAAGAAAAAATGTAGCATTAATTAAAGTTTAATTAGCAGAAGCAGAGTCAGCTGCGCGAGGATGGTGAAAGCTATTTTACTAAGACACAATAGCAAGTAACAACCGATCGCTTTAAAATACCATGCGACCGAAAAAATTATTCACGGTGGTAATCGCAATTAATTCTTTAATTTCGTGAAATCAACGGCGATTGATGAGCACGTGGTTTTCATTATTTCCTATTTTCCCGAGCACCTGAAAACCAAATGTCCGAGTAAGTTTCCTAATTTATTCAAAAGATTTCTTGATAACAAGATCACGTTTAAAACACGTCACACACACACAAGGGTCCAAGGGCCCATTTCAGCAAATGAATGTATTGATGATGATTTGCGGGGATCATAATCAATTCATTTAAACCAGTTGACGTGAACTACTAATACACATATAAGGGGGCCCATTTCAGCAAATGATTGCATTGACTATGATTTGCAAGGATCATAACCAGTTCATTTAAACCTGTTGACGTGAACTACTAATACACATACAAGGGAGTCAATTTCATTGTCGATGATTTGCAAGGCTCATAATCAATCCATTAAAACCATCTGACGTCAAGTACTGACTTACACACAAATTAAAAATAAATAAAAAAAATAAAGAGGGAAAGAACTTTTCTGAAGATTAAACAAAAGAAGAATCTATCACCCTGAAACCTAAAATAAATTACAAATAAATAAATATACAAAGAGCCCACTACAACCACACATCTAACAAATAATAAAGCAATTTGGCAACCAACGTGTCAGGCTAAGAAAAAGCTACCATACTTCAAAAATCAATAGCAATATGGTTTCAGACAATTATACAATGTTTTACTCTTTTCTTTCCTCGTAAGGACCTGATTTGTATTTAATATTTTTTATATTTAATTTGAATTCTTTTGCATTCCACAAAGATAATTGTAAATAATAAATCAAATCCGACCAACATACCCAAAGGCATTGTAACTGTCATCTTAGATGCTTTATTGTTTTAAGCTATTGTACGAAGCTCAATAAATTCTAAAGTTGGTTCTTGTCCGATGAAATTTGTATCACAAAATCTTCTTCTTATATATATACAGTGTGTCCCAAAAAGTTTTATACAAATGGAGAAAAAGTTTATCTTACATTTCACAAAAAAAACTATTCTTTATAAAAAGCTCTGCATGACTTGTAGATCCATAATCAGGTACAAAATTTTTAAAAAATTGGCTGGAATACAGGGAAAATAAAAAATAATGATTTGGACGGAGAGCAAAATACGTTCAAACTGTAGTGGAGAGCAAAATGTTCATTGAAATTGTGATTAAATAGCAAAAAATTATGCACACTTGTAGATTATTGATATTCCCAGATAAAAATTGATAAAGAAGGTTATCAATGTTTTATAAAAATAAATTATCTAACAATTGCTGAAGTGTTCATTGAAATTGTGATTAAATAGCAAAAAATTATGCACACTTGTAGATTATTGATATTCCCAGATAAAAATTGATAAAGAAGGTTATCAATGTTTTATAAAAATAAATTATCTAACAATTGCTGAAGTGTTTATTTTTTTATTTTTATCTGGGAATATCAATAATCTACAAGTGTGCATAATTTTTTGCTATTTAATCACAATTCCAATGAACATTTTGCTCTCCACTACAGTTTGAACGTATTTTGCTCTCCGTCCAAATCATTATTTTTTATTTTCCCTGTATTCCAGCCAATTTTTTAAAAATTTTGTACCTGATTATGAATCTACAAGTCACGCAGAGCTTTTTATAAAGAATAGCTTTTTTGTGAAATGTAAGATAAACTTTTTCTCCATTTGTATAAAACTTTTTGGGACACACTATATATATATATATATATTTTTCACTTCTGACGAAGCTGTCGAACGACGGTGAAACGTTAAGTGTATAGTGCGAGATTTAATGTCCGGTTAAAAGATTTTGTGATCCTCAATAAAATCCTTGATTTTTTTCTTTTTTCTAATTTCCAAGAGATTTTACAGTCAGGTTTTGCTAGATTTTGCCAAAAGTGAAATATGACGTTCAATTTTAATACCTTTTGTACATTTTTGTTTTAGTATAGAATTCGATTATAGTACCGGATCTCGATGTAGAAAACAAAAATATATTAATAATGGTAGTAATAATGATAATAAGTTGCGGAGTGTATCATCGAGTAGTGGAAGTGAAATAGTACCGTTAAGCGGAGAGCTTTTTTTGTGCGGTGGGGGAAGCACTGGTAACACACTTCCGTCAGACCGCGAGCTCAGACGGTACCCCTTCCAACGCCTTCTCCGTCATATTGCGCTTAGCGGTACTAACTTCGTCATACCGAAACGCCGAGAACCGTTAATCGAAAGTGAAGCTACTCGCTGTGCCAATTTCATGAGACTCCTGGCCTACTCTCTTTATTATGTATTTGTGTGTGTCAGTAATCATCCTTGGTACCCGACTTTAGTACTACGTATTTTTATTTCGGTTTATGAGTCAGTGATAAATAATCAAGTAACTCATTGCTCTTTTATATTCTATGTACATTCATGATCGATGGCATAATACGGGAATGAATCCGTTAAAGACAATGTTACAATTTACATATTATTGTTATTCACTAATTGGTACATACATAATACACAATCAATCATCGCTTGCTTCTTAATTAACGCAATCAGAACCTGTTGTTATTTCAAGATCTTTCCTATCTTTTTCTTTCAAAAGAAGAAAAATCTAAATTTATTACTTAATCGATATTGTTTCGTTTCTACTATTTTTGAGGAAGAAAAAATCAAAAGACCTTCGTTTCTTTTTTAATTAATCAAACTTTGCCATTAAATCAAGGCCTTTTGTCTATTTCTTGTTTTGAATGGAGAAACAAATTGAAATTTGTTGCACAATCAATTTTCTTAATATAAACCATTCTTTGAAAATTGGTAAAATCAAATTTACAGTTGTCGACAGTTGCATGAAATCCTTCTCCCATGCAAGTATATTAGTGTCATCCGCATATTAGTTTATTATTTTCATATGCTCATGTTAGCAATATTCAAAAAGGTCGTTTATATATAAAACAAAGAGTATTGGGCCAAGTAAACTACCTTGTGGAACTCCCGCCTTGACTGTAGTGTAGTTGGAAAAAGTTTTAACACCGTTTGCAGTAATACGGATTCTGTGGGTACGGCCGACCAGGTCGGATTGAAACCATCTTAGAACATTTCCTCGCGTACCATAACATCCTATAATTATATTTTATTATATATATATATTGCAGTGATATTTACCTACGTCCAGAAGTTTATTCATCGTAAGCTGTTTCCCACAAATTTTGCATCTTATAAAAACATCCAAAATAAAAAACATTCTTCAAATAATATTCCTCATATATATAAAATACTTCAAATTCTTCATATAACTTCTTACAAATTACAACGTTCCTCTTCAAAATATGTCTTCTCACATCAAATCAAATGTCTCTGTTTCGTACAACAACAAATTCCAAGTTAGAATCCAAGAAGACAACCTACCAATTTTTGAAACTTGTTGATTAGATGGATTTTTCTACCTGGATGGAGTGGATGCACGAGAGCTGTATAGGTATACAACATCCCCTCACAGCGAGATATTGGCCAGTCCAGAAAAAAGGAAAAGACATCTAAGAGAAACAAGAGATTAATTTACTTTATACAGTTAGTTTAGTTGGGTTAATGTTTAGAATTTCGTTATAATTGTTATTAATTACTAAAAATTAGAATTTGAATTGTTATTAAAATGAAATACTTACTTAGTTTAGATTTAACTTTGAAATATTTAAATTAATTGTCAGATTGACGTTTTGTGTGACAGGAGCTGTCGGATTGAGTGAATGATTTATAAATAACATGGAGGGGTTGATCACCTAAGAGAATCAATAAACCGAGGTGTAATGGAGAGGATTTATACACAAAACGTGAATCTTTCAATAGCAACGATAAAAACAACATTAAAAAAAAATTTGCTCTTATAAATTTGCTCATATCTTGAATATAATTTTAAAAAATTTAATCTATTTCATTCATCTACTATTAATTATCGGAAGCTAATCCAGAGATGTTTCATTATGTAACAATAAAGTAAGTTTATTTTTTGATTTGTAAAAAAATTCTTTTGATTTTAAAAAATTACACCACATATAAAACGTCTTGTCATTCATCAATCACTTAAACTTTCAACACTCATTTTACAAAGAATTCTTATTATTATAGAGAAGTTATCATTTATTTCGCAATTGGGCGTAACAGGTAGCAACACTTGGTAAATGAGGCTTCATCTGTAACAATAATAAGAATTTCTAAATCAACATCACACTACATTTATACTTCATAAGATTCTAAAGTGTAAAAGGATCCTTATCGCTTGTTTCGCGATTGGGCGTAACAGGTAGCAACACTTGGCAAACGAAGGATTTCTTATACATCTTTAGGATTTTAAACACACATTACAAAATTAAACATCTAAATTACTTACAAATTTATCTTCAAAGAAATTTTCTTCAAAATTTATAAATAACTGGATTATAATTGACATTGAGAGTTCCCACCCTGAAATGTCACTTTGACATTTAAAATTAAAATTTCAAATCAGTCTACTAGACTAAATAATTGTGTGGTGGATGTGGTATAAAAATAAGATTTAAAAGAGAAAACATATAAATTCAATACTTACCACATCTGCATAAAAAGAAACACCACAATATGTTTATATTTTTCACTTCTGACGAAGCTGTCGAACGACTGCGAAACATTAAGTGTTTGTGCGCCATTTAGTGTCCTTTTAAAAGAGTTTGTGATACATAACATTCTAGTTTGTCTAACAGTAGTTTATGATCAACGCAGTCAAAGGCCTTAGATAGATCGAGAAACATTCCGCAAGGCATATGTCCTCTCTCCAAAGCTGCCACAATCGTTGTTGTGAAGTCGAAAATCGCAATTTCACTTGACCTTCCAGTTATGAAACCATGTTGAGATGGGTTGAGCACATTGCACTTATTTAAGAAATCTTTTATTCTTGAACACATTATGCTTTCAAGTGTTTTTGCAAAAATGGGAATTAAGCTAATTGATCTGTAGTTCTCATAACTTGTATGATCTCCACTTTTAAAAATAGGAATTATTTCACTAATTCTCAGTTTGTTAGGAAAGCAGCCATTTGTCAAGGAAGAATTTATGATATACACTCTAGGTTCAATAAAGTAGTATAGAGTGAATTTTCTTTCGATGAAGGTAACAGAACTCAAAATTCTCCTAAATACAGTTGGTCGTGTTATGTTTTCTTTTGGTTTTTCCACGAAGAAAACAACAAAACACAATCTTTTGCTTATTTTTCTTTTGATGAAAAAAAGTTGAATTTTTCCCAAAAGTACATTCCCCTGACCGTAACACATGATGATGAAAAAGTAGATCTTCTCTCTCTTCTTGTTTATAAAAAATGTACAGAATTGAACCCTACGTTGGAGATCGTTTTCACCGAGAGCATGTACCTTCCGTGGTTTATAAGGAAAGATTTTACGCTTTTTCAGAATGTATCGAACCGTTGAATGTGATACTTGGATATGGGAAGCAATTTCTCGTGTAGATGTATCAGGTTTTTCTTGAACATACAGCAAAACATTTTAATTCTAAACCTTCGTCTTGAATTTTACGGGTAATTGATTTGGGTTTTTTGAAAGATCCGAAATTTCGTAAAATTCGGACTAATCTTCCAAATTCATCGGCACTTGGTTTCAATCTGGTAGGAAAATGATTTCTGTAAAGTCTCAAGGCAGCTGCCGCATTTTTTCCACATTCAAAATATCAATTCAATCCTATTCACATAATTCTGATTATCCACTTAAATTTTTTTTAATTACAAAATGTGAGAATTTTTTAAGTTAATTTTAGTAAAATGCGCGACTGACAGACCTGCACGACTGACAGGCATGCACAGCCCACTTAGTCCTTGTTTAATGTGATTTTTTCGTTTTTAAAATATCTGCATTACTTCCTTAAATTCTCGTTCTTTTTCCATGCATGGGTATAATTGTTTAGATTTTCATATTCAGGAAAAACGTTTCTATAGAAATGAGCAAAAAAATAGTAGTACAATTTGAAGAAAAAAAGTTGACGGTCTTCTGTCAAGAACTGAACTCAGAACAAAATTTAAATGGATTCAGATTGTGGCTTTTTTAAATTTTGTATCATTTATTAAAATCGGATAAAAAATAAGGACGTTACAGCATCAAAGCATCACCTGGTATATGGGTCGAACATTTTCTTTATTTTTTCGACAAGAAAAGAAGAAAACAAAAAGTTTTTCCATCTTCTCATGATGAAGAAAAAAAGTTGAATTTTATTACAGCAGAAAGGAAAGAAAATTGGTTATTTTTTATTTTATTTTTTGTCAACCAAGGGATTGTCCATGATATTAGTGACTATTTAAATTTTGAAAAATTATTGTCGAAAAGAAGCCTCAAGTCACTATAAATTCTAGGTTAAATTTCCAAATCTGTTTATTAATCAATCATCAAAACTACAAAGTTTAAGAAATACTTATGAAATTACTGCTAAAAGTAGAAAAATTAATTACAAATCTATTTAAGTCGAATCCGCAAGCGTAGCCATTTCTAAACTAAAGTCAAAAGATAGCGCGACGACATAGGGTAAGGCCTAATGCCAACCTAAGTTACATAAAAAATTAAATCCCCAGCAGGGTCACAAAATTTATTTATTTTTTGTATTTTTTGTATATTTTGTATTTTTTGTTGAGAAGAAACAAAATACATGCAACCTCTTTTGCTTTTCGCCTTATTTTGTTAATGTGACTGTTTTATTTAACTTAAACGAAGGTATGGTTCGTTTGATAAAGTGTTTTTGCCACAGAACGCAAGGAGCAAAATATAAAACAGGTTAAATATTGTAAGGAAAATGTCCAAGAGAAAGAAAACAATGCCAAGACATGCAATTAAAAGAAAACAGCCATTTTGCCTCCAAAATACTTGAGATAACATGATACTCTATAAACTTGTTTAGCCAGAGTTAAAATTATTTGGCAACAAAAAAGTTATGTGTATGATGCAACTTCCAAAAGATATACGCACGTAATTTTACAATTACATATTATTTTAGAGCGTCATTTCTTGACTTAAAAAGTTATTTTCGTCGTTTCAAATGAGAGCGAGCGTACTTATTCCTTTCTTATTGTTAAGATCGAAAGAATTTCGAAGCGATTCAATAATAGCGAAACTTCTCGTATCGGAGATTAATGCGAAACAAAATTTACAGCGGGCAACAAACGCGAAAATATCCTATTGAGAAACTGACAAAAATAAAACCACATTGTAGGAATGTCACGCAGCGTGGTTATATAGCATAAAGTGTTCAGCATTTCGATAAAGCGGTTACTCTTTTTGTTCGAAATTACGCGACTAGAAACAATACGACTAAAGACAAAAATCGCGCGCGAATTGCGAAACGGACAGGTCGCGTTCGTTCAAAAATCAACAAGACAATAAACTAGTCTTGTTCCCTCCACACCTTCTCATTTGGGACAGTTCTTGTTAACAACGAAGACTGATCTGCTCTTTTTTTTTTCTTTTTCGTCTTCTGCGACAGGACGCTGGTGTTTGGTTTGTGTGCCTTTCTCCAAATAAGCGCGTTTTAGCTGAGCCTTGTCCAAATAAAGTTGTTTTGCTTAGAAAGCTTGCGCTCGTTAGATTAGTCAATAATAGTCCCATAACATTGGCTTCGAATAGGTTTTTGAAATTTATGCTGCTTAATTTGAGCGTTTACACTTGTTTTTTTCCTGTCTTCGATTGCTCGGATTTTACAGTTCAAATTTTTAATCCGTAAGAATCGCAATCAATTCAAATCAATTTATTTAAAAGAATAATTCATTTCATCACCATGCATCTTTTAAATAATCATTAAATCATGATACCCTATCTTTTTTATTAACGAGAAAGATTGGGGCAATTTTTTTAAAGCAAACTAAAGCCATAATTCATTGCATTTGAACAAAAATTATTTTAAACTTTTATTTAAAAAAATACGAACAACATTAATAGAAAAATAACAAATACTCATTCAAATAATGCACCCCCCAAATGACAACATAGTTCCACCCTTCTAAATTCTTTATAACTATTTCTTTTTTCATCCACGGTTATGCTACTTATCGCCTCTCCAATTTTTGCTTTTAAATTGTCCAAATTGTTATTAAATGCATTCTTAAAAACAGTTTGTTTCACTCTGCCCCAAAAATAAAAATCCATAATTGTAGGATCTGGGCTTCTCGGAGGATATTGTTGACGTCCAAATCTTCCAATACATTTTTCCCCAAAAGTTGCGTTTAAATAATTTCTTATTAACAATGTGGAATGTGAGCCACAGCCGTCCTGTTGAAAATATGTTTTATTTCTTGCATCCAAATTTATATCGTCTAAATAATCTTGCAGACAATTTGGTAGTATTTCCAAATAAGTAAATTGATTCAAATTTCTGTCCAAAAAATAAGGTCCAATAATTTTTTCATAACTGAGAACGCACCAAACATTTACTTTTTTTTAATATCGACCTTTCCATCCGACCAATACCGACAATTTTGTGATGAAACCACTCCATTGGTTGTAACTTCATCGGAAAATATGATGCAGTTACAGAAATCTCTATTGTCCATACATTTTCCCCCAACCCACAAACAAAAATCAAAACGTTTCTCTTTGTCACTTGGTTGCAGTGAAGGAATAAATTTAGCTCTATATGGAATATTTTTGTTTGCTTTATAAATTCTTTGTAAATACGATTTGCTAATCCCCGTTTCTGCCGCCCTTTGCCTTAAAGATTTTTTCCCATTGGTCTCGACGTTCGCCACAGTTGCCATATCATATCGTCTTCAACAAAATTTTTAATACTTTTTTTTGATTTTGGATACTCCCTGTCCTGGAAAATTTTGTTACAATATTTTTGACCGTGTTACTGCTCAATGAATGTCCTGGAAATTGTTGTTGAAATCTTCTCACCACCCCTTCGTAACTTACAAATATTTTTTGTTGCAGGGTCAACATGCTACTTAACTTATTATGTTAACGTTTGTTACTCAGTCATGTCAAACTTTTGTTTGTCAAATGTTTTTTTGAATTTATGGAGAAAAAGGTATTGTGAATTTTTTTAAATAAAAGTTTAAAATTTCATTTACTGTATTTCAATGTTTTTATTCAAATGCAATGAATTTTAGCATACGGCCATAATTCCGAATTTAGAATATTTTATTTTACTTTACCTACAATGCTTTATGGTTTTCTTGGAATAACTACGCCAACTATTCCACGTCATTCCTGGTCAAGCAAAACTTGTTTACAAAATATGATACACGTAGTCGAAAACTTTTTAGATCACACGTATCCAGAAGTCAATCCCGGGACACACTGTATAAAAGAAAAAGAAATATTAATCGAGTTATAAGTATATATTTTATTTACTCTTTTTGTTAAATGGTTTCTTCTTTTATTGTCATATCAGCCTTGATATTTTCGGTAAGATCGCTTAGTAATCATCGATTTGATTGTTTTTCACTCGCTGCTGTAGTTAGAAACGTCAATCTACTTTTTTTTTGGTTCACCTTATTCCTCGTATTTCCACTTTGCACTTTTTGATAAATCATCATGGTTTCTTCTTTTACTTTTTTATCACTCCTAGGATTCTCGACGTCAAATCTTTTTTTCAGATTTCGTCCGTTTTTATTGGAAAATTTTCTTAATCGAATTAATTTTTCTTAATACAAAATTGACGTTGCGAAAATTATTCTTTTCTTTTTTTGTTGGTGATTTTATTAAGTCACACTCCATCAGTATTATGAAAATCACGAGAGTTGAGCCCTGCGTCATCACTCATCAATCACTGAAGTTATAATCGACAAATAATTTCAGTATTATTTCCTTGTCAACAGTGAATAAGAAAAGGATGAAGTTATGCTTTATACCGTGACTTTCTTTTTCTTTGAACATACAATGTATATATTCCTATGTTCAGTTTTAAAGAAACGAGTCAGCTACCGAGGATGAAAGAAAACGAGTTTCAGTAAAGCAATTTTAAGATTTATTTTTTAACATAAACGCTGTAATAAATGTCCGAAATTTTTCCTTCACGTTTTAAACAATGTGCTAAGCAATTATCGTATACTTACAAAGATTTTCTTAAAATTTCGGGATTTAAATCATGACATTTCATAATTGACACTGACAGCACATTTATTTTGTTAACGATTGCTTCCATATTCTGCAATGCGTTAAACTGAACATGGGAATATTTATGTATGTTCAGAGATATAAAAAACTCACGGTATGTCTGACGATTCAACGCCAAACGCGCAAAATTTATGACGCAAGGCTCTTCTCTTACGATAATAATAACACATTTTATTTACGCACATTAAACTAATATACAGGACGTCTCAGAAAAACTGTTACTATCTTTCTGAAGTAGTAGAGGGCATGTAATGAAGCAAATTATACTAATCACTATGTGGGTTGGTAGTTATCAATACATAGCCAATCGTTGGTATACGGATAACAAAAAGATTATGAAGAAATAGTTATACAAATTTTCATTGGACAAGAGTCTACTTTAATTATAGTTTTCTATAGGGTACATGTAAATCTAGTTTAATTTTTTTACAATTTCTTAATAATGTGCCTTCACTTGTTTGAGTCTAATGGTCCGTTTTCGCACTCAAGCAATTTGCGCAAATGGATTTGTGCTAGCATTTGCGCATACAAATTTGCTTGCGCAAATGCATGCATTTTGCTAATCTTTTTAGCTTGTGCAAGCAAAAAAATACATTTTCATGCAACGAATTCCTTGTGTGCACAAGCACATTTGCGCAAATTGCTTGAACGTCAAAACGGACCATAAGCTTTTCAAGAAGTTTGTTCTAACAGGTCCTGATTAGTTCAGAACATTAGAAATATATGTATATGTAGTTGCACAACCTAGCCATAATCGAGTTTGATAACTGTAAGGAATGTATCTATGTACCTTTGACAGTTCTGCACTGGCCAGAAACATTTGTTGGAACAAACCTGTGATATCTCTATGTATAATGTTTTCTTAGAAGTGGCAGCACTGAGAAAAGTGATGTCGCTGTTTAATATCGGCGTGTATTTGTCACTGACGTTCATTGTCATCGATGACTTTGTAAATCGCAGGCATTACATCCTCCAACGACTTAAGCCAAAGTACTGCATTGTTACCAACTGAGTATAATATGTTGTCTGGGCGGTGGGGTCACGTGGATTGAAAACATTTCTGATGTCCCTGTATAAATTTCTTGTGATGGGGAAAGTTGTAATGGGTACGATTTGTTTTTGAGAAAATCATGGAAATAGCTTCGAAAATTGTATAAAAACCGACGTGAAGGTTATCTTGGATGTTTAGCAAGCACCTCCTAATATAATCGGTATGAGAGAAAGTCCGGCGCGAATAACGCTCGTAAATAAATCATCGGGAGTTTCTTATTAACATATGTATTCGGCGCAAACATGCAATTAAATCGAAATACGAGTTTAATTTTACGACCGCCGTCGATTTTTCTGGTTTATGTATGCACGCATGGCTCCATTGTACACATATGTATTATTATTATCAATATCTTTATGTGTCGTGACTTTGATCTTTAATTTTCTTTCTAAATTTATGGATTAGAATTTATTTCTGGCTTATTTTTATGGTGAAAAATTTCTCTTCTGTGATGGACACTGTCGATGATATCGATGATGGACTTAATTTGCATTTTTGTTCTCTTTTTTTTTTTTGAACGACGTGATTTATGAAATGGAAATAAAATGCGCTTTATATTAATAGGACATCATCGTCGACCGAGTTTCGTCGCGAAAGTAGTTGTAAAATAGAAAACGTCATTATAAAAAAGTTAACGTTTTTAAGATGTTAAAATACTCGCTTCGTAAAATTTTTCCTGCAAAATAAATTAATCGGCAAGGGGGAAAACAAAACAAAACATTCTCCGAAGCCCTTTCACAAACACTTCTTCCAAATACGGATTCATTTTTTTTTTGTTCTTGCGGACAATTTACATCTGTGAAATAAAAACTGTAACAAAATCAGATTATACTGCGAATTTCAAAAGAAATTTCGGATGGTACTCATCAATAAAATTCAAAAGTTCTGTTAATAGTAAAAAAATGTGCACTAATTAAGTCGTGTCGACTCTGGAATACCGTAAGGGTCTAGTTTGAGACCTCAGATTTTATTATTTTTTAAAAATGATGTTCAGCATGTATTTAAATGCGAATCACACTAATTTAAATACATTCATTGTGTATTTTACAGGAAATTCAAATTCCTGATTTAAATAAACACAAACAATTCAAATTTTGATTAATTTGTTGACATATTAGTCGTCACACTTTTGCCTTCCTGTTTTTTACGCTGCTTCCTTAATAATTTTTAATCAAGCAAGAGCTCTCTCTCTCCCTCTCTGTTTTAATTGATTTGCTTTTATATTTCTTTTAAATTCCCCTTAAGAATGAATTTATAATTTCTGTCTTATGTGTTTCTTCATCTCTTTTACATTCAACATTTTTAATTTATTCACTGTTGAATATTCTATTGTTTTTGACCATTCCACGTATATAAATGACATACAGGGGTATCAATCATCTTATCTGCTAATTTCTTGTAATAACAGCAATTTACGATAACAAATGATCACAATATCCCTAATGCGCGCAATATTTCATTGAATAACGTGAATTATAATCAACATTAATTATAAATCGTGACCCAACAACGTTTGGCACCAACGTTTTGTAAATTGCAGAAATTAATTTTACAACCAGTTTACAATGTCTGCAACGATTACCACAAGCTGCATGTCTGTAGTAAATCGCACCGGGCAAGTTTAAAAACCGGCGAGGTGGAATTAGATTACGACATACTCAATCTACCTTGACAACTATCAGCTCGGACGTAATTAGAACTAAAATTTATTGTGACACTCTTTGCGCGTCGACGATCTTAAAAATTCTAAATTGAGGCAGGACTTAAGAACTAAAACTTGTTGGCAAAAAAATTAGATTGAAACTTATTATCAATATACAGGTGTCCTACAGACATACAATTTGGCGTAGAGGTTAAATTTTTAAAAGGTACACAAGCGAAATATTTGGTGGAGGGTCCGGTAGCACCTCTGAACGATGACCTCTTAGAGAAACAGGTCTCTATAAGTATAATAATCAAATCCTTTCAATTTCGAATTCTTGAGACCAACTTTCATTTTCTAAAAACAACTTCTTTTGTTGCAGGTTTCAAAAATGGGTAAATCAATGTCAACCCGTGAGCAAGAGCGATCGTCGATGGTGTGAGAGCTCGTAGTATCCCGCAGATGGCAACAATGAAATATCCCAACGTCTCAGGAGGAAGCAACATGGCAGTCAGCGGAAACGGTTCGCACGTTGAAGAAGTCGACTCGGTCTTCACCTCGTCATGCTGGCAGAACTCAAGCTCGAACCTACAGGGCGACTACATCGACAACCACAAATTAATCCTAGACAGTTCGATAAGCAATCTGGGTTCAGATAAACTACTCCTAGACTCCTCGATCAATGATAACGATAGCGAAATAGAAACCAAGGCGACCATGGATGCTTTAGATAACCTACTCTTAAGTTCACAACCCATAAACACGAATTTAGCCGAACTGAAACCTCTCCCACCTTTCGCGGGGTACACAGCGAACTTAAGCATAAACGGTATACAAGGACACCATTATCACGCGATAGCTCAAAGAATACCCGAGGAAAATAACAATACCTATAATAATTACGCCGAGCAAAATATCGTGTCTAGTTCAACCTGTAACGTGAGTGCGGACTCAGCTGGGGAGAACGGTTCAAAAAACATGTACAGCGTCGATGACTTCACCGTGGTAAAACTGAACTACACACCTGATAACGAAACGGTGTCCAGCGTAAAAGTCTACGACGATTGCAGTCATCCAAACACAGCAGATTCAGTCACGCATATCAAAACAGAAATCACGGAATACGATATCTCATCGATAGAAGATATCGCTGCGATAATCGGTTCTGCGATAGCCGATACCACAGTACCAAGTAACAACCCCGAAGCAGAGGACGCAACGGGTTCGAGAGACAGCTGGATGGATTTAGACGCGTGGATAGACGGCGCTTGCGTCGACCAACAAAAGAACCTCATCATTACCCAGGATGGCCTCTCAGAATTCGTCATACCCAACACCACCAACGACTTCATAAAATCCCAATCGCACGTGCAATACTCTAAAATCCAACAGCCGACGCAGGGGACCTCAACCTTACAAAGTATTTTAACCCACGGGTACATGCCCTTACTGCATGACCGGCTGCAGAACGGCCCTCCTCCTATAAAACAAGAAGTTCCAAGCTCTACTAACTTTAGTACAGAGTTAATTACAACCTCCAGTCCTCCGGCGAACGTCGTTTCGACCACCGAAAATTTAATGTTAACCGTCAACGGGAGGTTCCTACCTCAGTATAGCGTGCATGGTCTAAACGACGACCGGATACGAAGTCCGGATTTATTAGGGCAAAACTACCCGCACACGACGACGACGACGCCGAGCGCCCCCAAGAAGTCTCGCAACAGGGCGCAGAAGAAACAACAAGCGGCCAGTTCGACGGTGTACCAAACGGAACAGAACCTGGGTTTGTTGGGCAAGGAGAAGCCGGTTCATAGGTGTAGTATATGTAATAGGGGGTTCTTGAACAAATCGAACATTAAGGTACATTTGAGGACGCACACGGGGGAAAAACCGTTTCGATGCGAGACGTGCGCCAAGGCGTTCCGACAGAAGGCGCACCTGCTCAAGCACCAGCAGATCCACAAACGCATAGGGAGGGATTGATGGCGAGTTCGGTTTTCTCATGCATGGGTGAGTTATTTATTAAAGTATTGTTTATGTTTTACCTCTTGCTTGATGGTCTGCATTCCTACAGCTTCACTTCTCTTTTTGACTATGAAAAAATGAATTTCAGAAAGCCGGATTTCACACATGCCAACAATAGATATACAGGACGCTTCAAAAGAAGCTAAGAATTAAGTTTCTTGATAATAAGTTGCTTTAGTAGGTATCATCTTAATTTTTTTGAAAAAACAGGTAATTCCCATCATATTCGTTTGATGACACTGTAATAGCTTTATAACTTAAGAATACTAAGAACTAAGTAAAAGAATTTTTCAAATTGTTTCTATCATTGTTTAGATGGATTACCTTTACTTCCTCGAAAAACCAACCAGAATTGGTTTGATGATTTATCACTGGTGTGATGTAAGGGACCTTCATTTTAGTGAAAGGAGTAAAATTTGCCATTTCATTTGACAATAACAAATTGATTTAACTTGATTCTGAGACAACTAGGTCCGATGAGTGAATTCATGAGCTATTTTTCCGCTGAAGAGGACCCAATTAGGGACGAAACTGCTGTCCAGAGGATGTTTCAAGAATTGCAATCAAAACCGACTCTCTCCAGAATCATTTCTTTTAATTAATTCCTTCTGCTTACTTTCTTTTTATTATGGAAGCTATTGAATTTTTAAAAAAGTTTTTTACTCACTGGGACTGCTAGCTTGATTCTGTTTTCCAAAAAGTTTTTCTAATCGATCCCTTTATTTGTAACTGCTGGGTTGCTTTCATCGTCCATGGTAGATACCAAGTAGCAGTTTCTGTTTTCCTTTTTACTAAATAAGATAGCAGCCTTTAGATATGAGCTAACAAGTGGTCTCTATATTTTAGTTTCGATCTCCTAGAAGCTTTGGAGTTTTGAGCCAGAAGCACTTCAGCTAGATTATTTCAAAAACAAAAGGATGAGTCTGCATTTTTATTTGTCCTCTATCTTTTATTTATTCTTTAGTGATCAAAATTAATTTAAACTTATGGAACTAAACACTAGATTCTATTGATGCTGTAAAAAAGGCATAATTTGTAAAAAACTCATTTGAAAGAATGAATTGAATTAAAACTAAAATTTTTGGAAGCCAGTCCTGCAAGTCTACTCCAGAATTTAACGTAATGATTGAATCACGTGGTGTCTTAATCTCAATCATCCAAACCGTCCTCCTTATGTGAACTAATGAGAGATCATGTGAACTTCAATCATCCTTACTCGCTCTGTATTTTGCAGAGTATCTCCTGCCTGATGAGACCCACAGGTCGAAACAATCTTGTCGCAGGATGTTCAACAATTCTGCTCAATTTTAAGCACCTCCGTTTTTTTCTTTTGTTAAATGACACCCTATATAATTTTTTGAAAATGTTTTAATCCTGGATTTATATCTATTGTTTGTGTGAGGTCCGGCGATTGTATTTCTGCTAACAACAACAACGACGACGAATAAACAATACTTTAATTAAATAGCGAAACTCATCGCAGGCGCAAATGTTTTTTTGATGAAATAAGGCAAAGAAATGTGCGCAGTTGTTTAACTTATTTAATCAAAAACACTACCTCTACGTGCTATAAGAAAAGGTACCTCAATATATAGATAACAAAAAGAAAACAAAACAAAAAATTTATTATTCCTATTCCCAATGCGGACAATGTGCAATTTCATCTAGTGAGCTGGTGCATGTATACACAACGAAATGTATAAAAAAAATCACTTTTATATGTTTGGTCGTATAACATATTTTTTTTTAACTTGGTGGTTGTGTCCTTTTTTCTATTCCTTGAGTTTGCGTTGTTTTATTCGTCGATTAATTCCCGCGCGCTCCCCCTGTATAATACGTGTTTCCTATTCGCCCTTAATTTATGTACTCGTCCACACGTAAATTATTTATATTAAATATATCGGTAATTTATTTAAATAAACAACAACTATGTAAATGCGAATTGAACAATCTCAAGACTAAACTGATTCGCTTTTCTCAGGTTCTTCGTCCTTGAATAGCTAGGCTTCTTGTGATAGAATTATACTTAATATTTAAGTATAGTACTTGTAATTTTTACAACTTGATTACACTTATTTTTATTATTTTAAAAGAACAGGAAGAGATTTTTGTATGTTGTACAAAGTTCGATCACTTGATACTTTATACTACTTAACACCTAAACACTATCGAAGAGAAGCGATTATAAATAAATAAATGATATTTTAAACAACGACCAATTTGTAAATTTTGTATTATAGCTTATAAATTATACAATTATTTAAGTGTATTCCTTTTATACTGTAAACACAAGTAATTTATGTTATTTTATCGATCTCAAATCGTACAGAAAACAGCGAGGCGTTGTGTAACTTGTGATCAAGACAGTATTGGACTTCTTTGTCTTGAAAGTTATTGGTGCGTGGTCGCAGTTCCCAATTCTTCGTCGCAAAATAAAACCGTAAAGTAGGCCTTAATGTTTAATGGAGCAAGTGAGAAAACGTTTTTCAATTCAAAGAACAATTATAATTAAAAAAAAACATGTGCAGTACAAAAAAAAATAATTTTACTTCACAAGTTGCACACACAGTTTCTTGCCTAACTTAAACGGGGCCTTTTTTGATTTGGCACGCAAGCAAATTTTTCAAATCGAAAATAATCTTCCAGACGATGTTTGTGATAATAAGTATGTATGTATTTGTATTATATTTTATACTCGGCAGGCACACATACACACAATGAAAACTGACGTTCGCTTCACAAATTATGTATCGCATTAGAAAATAGCATTACACAGATATCTCTAGCTCTAGTATCCTAGGTAGTATAAATTAATTATTGTTATTATTTTATTGTTGATTATTATTACTTAATATGTTGTACTATAGACACCATTATTTTTAATACGAGAAGTTTTGAAAAACAAATTCTTGCGTTTCATTTATTCTTTGATGGTGTCGATCCTAATAACGAAAGAAAATAGAAAAAATGTTACTTTTTAAAAAGAGAGGCATTGTTTTGTATGAATCAATAAATTTTATCCTCAGGGCTCTCATGTGCTGTGTATTCGCCATACATATTTCCCACTACAAGTTATTTATATAGTCGTCGTGCTCAGTGATGCTCCGCTTCAACGTAACATACAGGAAAACTGCTTGCTTTAGCTCAACTCTGTGATATCTGGAGTTTCATCAATTCATCAGCCTTAATAGGTACAGTTCCTAAGATATTATAATTTGGTAGTTTTATACTATAAAGGCGTCTTTGCGTTATATTGCACGAGATGTTAAGTTCTACATTCTATTTCTAATAATTTTTTCTTTGAATTTATAACATATTTACCTTCAGTTACCTCGTTGCTTAATGAAAATTATTAATAAAAGTTACTCATTAAATATTCAAATTCTTAAATACAGTGCCTTCAAATGAATAAAGTAAGCTATGATTTTTTTTAAGTTGGCAGCACGTGAATCATTTTTCGCTTTTGCGCTGACTCGAGGCAGGGTTGCCATGTCTAGGGAATTCAGAGGTCATAAAGGGAAAAGGGGAATTTTTATGTTTTTAGCAAAAATTTAGTGAGATTTGAACAAAATTCTTCAAACAAAGGATAAAATATTATTTAAATAAAAGAAATAAAATATTATTAAAAAATATAAAAGTTTTTGATGCTGTCCTCTATTAGCGAATAACTTACTTCAAGTATTAGCATAATAAACAATTAGAGTACACTGCCTTAAGCTGAGACAACCACCATGTGTTACAGATTGTAGATATTAAGAGGACTATGGATCACGTGATCAACTACTCGAAAGCCACCAGTACTCCCCCCAAATCCCGCATGATTGAAAACACGCCTCTCTTATAATTGAAATAATTGTCGTTTAGTCCAATCAGGCTCAATAGTTGAAGGACAAGGATAACAGCATCTACACCCGTCTTGTATAAGTTCACACACATTCATCGTATCTAACATAGTGGCAACGTCGCGTCGCAAAACTAGCACGTGGTAATATTCTTATATTCTGAAATAAAGGAAGAAAAGTTTGCTGGTTATATACGCGCGAAATTCAAAAGTATAAGATTTGAATAAAAATGATTCTTATATCGAAAAATAAATTGCGAAATACGCCAGTAGTAAAATAATTCTTAATTAAATAATATTCGTAATTAAGACACTTTTTGTTCGTTGAAATTTGTCAAATAATAAATAACTTTTAAAATGAAATAACTTCCACATTTCGTTTTGTGAAAAGTAGCTTATACTTTAAGTCAATTTTCTTGATAAATAATTTTCTGATATTTGAAAACCAAACAGAATTTGATCGATACTAATTTCAATTCGAAATTTAAATTGATATTAAATTTAACTAAAATGTAATACATAGATGTCTTATTAATTACACTACTTAGAAATTCTTTCAATATTTTTACTTTAGGAAAAAGTTTTCATTTCAAAACAACATCTTTACACTCATCTTTTAATATACAAATAGGAAATAAATTGGGCATAATTTTCTACATTTTATTAGTAATATTGTTGCAACTTTTGAAAAATCAAAAAATAACATTGTCTTGTAAAAATATTAAAAAAATTTTTTTTTAACTTATTTCACAACGAAAGCATGTTACAGTTTACTCGCTCACTGAATGATTCTAAATAACAAAAATAAAATATTTTTACCGAAAACGAAAAAAAAATTGTAGACGAAAATTATATTAAAAGTTATTTCAGTTTAAAATTTCTTAATATTCAAAAAAAGGTGAGAGTGATGCACAAATAAGGAATAAGGAATGCATTGGAACAAATAGTTAACCAATAGGATTGCTCAATTGCCGACATGTGATGTAAGCAAAGGACCGTACAAAATGAAATTAAGAAAGGCGTACTATCGATATCTTAAAAAAAAACTTTAAAATCCAGCAGCTATGCGTTTCCATTATTTTATTATGTTAAATTGCCAAGTCAGTAACCGTATTTTTGTTAACGCCGAAATTCTGAAGAATTCGTGTAACTATGATACTCTCTTCTATGCAAGCAATTATTACCCTATAGCTTTTAAAACAACATTTACTTTAAGTACATTTGATTGTCAATGACAATTTCAAATTACGATCGGTAGTAGTTTTATCCAGATTAAAAAGTCTTGTCCTATTAGTTTTTTATCATAGCAGTGGTAACAATTTAGAGAAATTTTTCGTAATTAAATATTTATGTATAGTCGCGACCAAGAAAAAATTGGTCGTTAGTGTCTTACTTTGACATATTGACCAGTGTTTTATTGTCAAGCGATCGTGGTGGTCATAAACTTTGTACAGCGAAATATTTCAGGTGTCAATTTTATTTGTCAAATTGATTAAAATCACACCTGACAAGCAGACAATTTATGACTATTCCATCATCCGTCACAACATGCGAATATGCGAACAGGGAATGAGTAATCCTTTAGGGTGAAATAGTAACTTTACTCCAACTCTCTCAGAGCAAATTTCGCCTTTTAAATTTTTATAAGAGCATTAATTGTCACACTTCGAGTCATTTATATGATAAAAATTTCTTTCTCGTAGAAAGGTTTTAACTAAAATTTTGAAACGTGTTAAATTCGTGTTTTTAATAGATGTAGGTGGTGCATTGAAGACTTCTATTTTAATCTATCACTATCAATACAAATCGTTCGTAAAATATTATACCTTGCGATGCACTTTTGTTTTTTTTTTTTGCAATAACTAAAAGATAAAATACATAAAATCCTACAACCTTTGCATTTACAGTCTTTCGGTATCTCCTAAAATAAAATCTCTAGGTGGGGTGCAAAATATAAAAAAATAACCATGCAGATCCGGCGTTTGCTCCTAAATTCAAATATATGTAGTACAATTAAATGGCTAACACCGTCAGAATTTTGGAACGGTAAAGGTAATAAGTTTAAAAGCATAGCGACAAGTCGGAACGCACCCAGTTTTACGATAACAACGTTGCCAAATTTATTTAACATGAGTTAGTTTTCCTTCAACCTTAAGATGGCAGCACATTACATAGCAAATTTTTATATTACGTATTATACATTTTGCACTTTTAGGAATGATAATTTCGTATATTTTTTTAAGCAAATATGATCATTTTTTTACGTAGAATGTGGGAAAGTCATTTTCCGTAGTGAGTTTAAAAATTTTATAATTTTACTTTGTTAATATAAAACATTTTCCATAATTATTGACTTTCCCACATTGATAGTATTATTACAGACTGATCTACTTTTAGAATTTTTAAATCGAACGCGTTTTAAAAGCAGCATTTGAAAAATAAATTTTTGCCAATATGGCGGACCTCCATAGGCCTCTTAATCCGAAACGGAATTTTTTAAAAATTATTTGAACATAAATCGCGTAAATCCTCAACGATGTGAAATCAAATGATATAAATATGACCCGAAGCATTTCTTCACTCATATAAACGAATGATTTTTAAAAAGAATTGAAAGCGAGTGTAATGTCAATAAAATTTATCAAAACTTTGATTTGACTTAAAGTTGTTTCGTTCGAAAATTATACGTCGGATGTGTCTGGAGCGTATGATCTCATCTGTCTCACTCACGATTTTTAATCTATTTTCTATCTCGCTCATTCCTTTAAAAAACCTGGTGTTTATATTGTTTCCATGACAACAGGCGATCACACCCTACTTAAATGTGGGGATGTGAAAAGATCGCCAGTTGCATGGAAATAATACCGTATGATTTTTAAAATTTTAGATCAACACCATTGGGAAAATATCGTTCAATTATGAATGCATTTTGAAGTTTTGTAAATAGGTATCATTTTGAATAAACTGTTGTATTTGCTAATTTACGCCATACGTTTTGCTTTCACGACCTCCCTTGATCTAAAATTTTAAAAATCATACGGTATAAACACAAGATTTTTTAAACGGATGAGCGAGATACAAAACATTTATGTTAAAAATCGTGAGTGAGAAAGATGAGATCATATGCTCCAGATGCATCCGAAGCATAATTTTCGAATGCAGCAAATATAAAGATTAACAAGAAATACGGCGAGGGAAATCTAGGGAATTTTGAAACATAAATCCAGGGAATTTGCAAAATTTCACCTAGCAACCCTGACTCGAGGTAAGATTTTGTTGAATACTCGATACAATCGATAATGATGGTTTATGCCGTTACTTTAATTTATAGATACCTATACTACAACGTGCCTTCTGATAATAGAGAACCGCATTAGATCAGTTTATTTTAAATTTAACTTGAAGTAACTGTACAGCAACGAAGTAAATATACAAATATAAAAAATATCGCCAGCGAATGTCAGTGAAAAGAAAGGAAATTAAGACAAACTAATTTTCACTAAATTCCACAAGTTCCAACTTCAGGTTATTATACAGTTGACGTAACTCGTATTGATATAATAATTCTTCTTGGAAAGTAGTTTTTTTTCAGACAGTCTTTATTGATCACATTGTATACGTATGTATGTGGATTTAAACAGAGGGTGAATTTTGGGTGTGACCTATTATAATTACTTAACTCATTCAAAAAATCACAGTCTGTGAAAGGAAAGATTAATAATAAAAAATAGGATTAATACACCCCAACTTCTGAAAATGGCGGGTGACGGCGGAAATTATTGTGAAAAAAGAGTAGAAGTACAGGATTAAGAAAGTACTCACATTTCGTGGAATTAGAACACTCATGTGCTTCGGCCTTTGCCATTTTTCGTTTCGAACGACCAGCGTCTTCTGACTTGAAATGCTCAACCACCGACGCGACGCGACGCCTTTATAATTTTACACGAAAAGTTTTAACCACACTTCTAAATATAATTTCTTTGATTAGCAACAATTTTTTTTCTTTTCAGTTGAACGGAACTCCAATGCAATACATTTTAAATTTAAATAAAACAAAAAGCGTTTTGGGTCCGAGGTTAACGCGTTTTGGGTCCGAGATTAACGCGTTTTGGGTTCGAGATTAATTCCGGCTTGAATTCAAAATTACTTTCAACAAATCGTTATTCACGTAGCTTTTCTTATCCAGTTTTGTTTGTTGGCTCTTGCTCTTTGATTTGATTGAATTTACTTTCCTCATTTAAATATCTTTCGGGAAAATTCAACTCGAGATTGCGCCAAATGCATTTTGGGGTCGAGAGTACCTACCTGCCGGAGCCCGGAATTAGACGCCTGATAACGCAGTAAACCTCCTAAACCTAAAATATGCTTGGTAATAACACACGTAATACGTAAGTACTAAAAATGTTCAATTTTTATTATATACCGTTCGTAAATTTGCAAGAATAGGGATCTAAAACACAATTACGCATTTGCTGCAAACTGGCGCCAAATTTAAATTTACAGAAACCTACTAATATGTATTTTGTATCGTTCGTACGTAAGAGCTGATTTCTTTAATTTTTGTGATTTTTCCTGTACAGTTTCTTTATGTTTTAATCGTTTATCAGAAAAACTAATTATGGCAACAAAATAAAGCAATAGCTTAATTCATTCGCCGGCGCCGTCACCAAACTGACTTGCATACACATTCAGGACGCACTGCCACACGCTAATTACGTCTGGCGAAACTTTCCTAATTTCTCGTGATTTTTACGAGCGATCAATTAAATTCAAATATAGCAACTAAATTGCATGTCACACGAAAGCAATTTTGCCCGCACCAATCAATTTCAGATGTGATATTTTACTACCATATTTAATTAACTTAGAACGTACACTGTTAGACGAGAGTAATGCGTAATTTTTTTTTTTTTGTTTTTTGAGGTAGGTACCTCAAATGATCTTATATTTTACGGAGCTGCTATATATTTTAGACATTTTTTTTTAAATATCCCTTCTATAACTCGGCGCATGTACAATTTGACCACGCCTTGACGATGCCATTGCTGTAGCAGAGCAGCTGAGTTGTTGACTTAGCACTGACAACAGCTGCCACAAAATTTATTTACGCTTGCTCAGTGTTGGAAAAATATAAATATATCCTTTAATTTGCATTTGTTATATAATTTTTCTTCGTTTTTTTTTACAATCGCAGAGCTTTCATCATACTCAGCGCTGTTATCTGCTCCGTAATGTGAACGCATCCAATAATCAACGTAAATTTGGAAGTTCAGAGTTTCTCGCGCATGTACAACCTGACTACTTATGTCTTATCTTAAATCACGAATACGAAACATACCTAGTAAAATTGGACTAAAATATTTTTTTGGTGAAAATCAAGTGATGCCTAGAAACAAAACAAATGGTGGGGTTTTCGTTTTTAATCGCCGAGTTCAGAGTTCTGTATTCTTTCTTGTTCTCGGCGTGCACGTACAACTTGATCACGGCCCAACCATGAATCATGAACACGACGAGATTACAATGAAACGCCATTAATCACGTCCAGATTCTTTGAGCGAACGTCGGTCGTTAGGAAATGTCAAAGGTGGTGTTCCTAATTTTCGCGAGGATTTATGGCAGCCTATGATTTTTGCAAATGCTACAAGCAACGCGAGGCTCCAAAGACGATTCTGTCTCTCAAATGCAAATGGCTCGAGGCCTGCTATCCTAGATTTCAGATTTATGGACGCAGTAATTCACTTTCATGTAGCTACAGTATGAGTTTGAATTTCCCGCGTCTCTATCTAGGGATTTTTATTCTTTGTGCGTGGCCTTTCTGAAAAACAATGGTAACCAAAACTTTCTTAATTGAAATTAATATTACAATACATATTATTATTATTTACGTGATTCTAAATTGATTCATTATTACATTAATCTAGTTATTCACATTTGCGTAAGAAAACATACAAAATAAAGGTTGTTTAGTGGCGCCATCTATCAAAATTAATATCGGTGTTTTTGTTTTTAAATTTGAGAAAATAATATTTAAATTGTTTACAGATTTACTAGCTAAAATTAAGTTGTGTTTTTTGAAAATGATATTAAACAACCTAACGTGGTTTATGAAATTAAATGTTTAAATTGTAATTCATGTTATATAGGAAGAAGCAAGTCAAAATTAAAAAAAAAACGTCTAGATCAACATAAATATCATATCCAAAGAAATAATCAAAATCATTCAATGCTTGTTGAACATTCGTTAGAAAATAACCATAATTTTGATTTTGAAAACACTAATATTTTATGAGTCTAATATTTTTAAAAGACGTTTTATAGAAATGTGTAAAATAAAAATGTCGAATTCTATTAACAAACGTACAGATTTTGCGAGTTTAAACGATACATTTTCTAGTTTTCTCGATTCTTTAAATAGAATATAGATCTGTCAATTTTTAACATTTATTAAAATAAAATATTTATTATGTTTAAAAAAAAATCAATTTACCTTTTCAGTTTCCGTTGACAACCTTGTTTATTTTGACAATGTGTTTATATTTTTCACTTCTGACGAAGCTGTCGAACGACGGTGAAACGTTAAGTGTATAGTGCGAGATTTAGTGTCCGGTTAAAAGATTTTGTGATACAAATTTCATCGGACAAGAACCAACTTTAAATTAATTAAAATACATATAAAAGTTCATTAAAAACATCAATGTTCCCTTGGCGCTATCTACTAAAAATGTCTTGAAATGTACTTTTTTAATATCGTTTGAATTCATCATCTTTTTAAAAATTCTTTAATTACTGACAATGTTTCTTTGTTTAAGCTGAATTTACAATTTATTTAAAGTAAAATACGGAAACGTACGGAATTAACGGATTGTAGTAGCGCCATCAATGGAAAATAGTTTTAACTGGACTTAATTTAAAAGTTAATTGAAAAAGAAATGTTCCGGTGGTGCCATCTATAATATCTCGAAATATACATTTTTTAATTTATAATTATTTTTTAATTTCTTTAATTAACGGCAATTTTTTTAAGCTGAATGCAACTACAAAATTTTTTTTAATTAAAATAGGAGGACGTACAAAATTAACGGATTTTAGTAGCGCCATCTATCAAAATTAGTTTTAACTGACGTGAATTAATATTTAAAAGTTCGTTTTAAAAAATGTATTGTTGCATTAAAACCTATCCTAAAATGAACATCGTTCAGACGTTGCAAAAAAATATTCCTCTGACGCCATCTATTATTCGTTTTAAGTTGAACGGAACTCCAAGTTTTATTCAAAATCGAATAGGAGGACTCACAGAATTAACGAATTTCACTAGCGCCATCTATCAAAATTAGTTTTACCTAAAATTGATTGATATTTAAAAGTGCATTTAAAAAAATTCAATGTTCCTGTGGCGCTATCTACCAAAAATGTTTTGAGATGTACTTTTAAATACCTTTTGAATTCCTAATTTTTTTTTAAATTTCTTTAATCATTGATAATGTTACTTTTGTTTAAGCTGAATTTAAAATTTATTTAAACTAAAATACGGAGACGTACAGAATTAACGCATTGTAGTAGTGCCCTCTATGGAAAATAGTTTTAATTGGACTTAAAATTAATATTTAAAACTCCATTGAAAAAAGAATCAATGTTCCTGTGGCGCCATCTATAATATCTTGAAACATACATTTTTGTTAATTTATAATTTTTTTTAAATTTCTTTAACGGCAATTTTTCTTTTAAGCTGAATAGAACTACAAAATTTATTTAAGTTAAAGTAGGAGCATGTACAAGATTAACGGATTTTAGTAGCGCCATCTATCAAAATTAGTTCTAATTAATATTTAAAAGTTCGTTTTTAAAAATGCATTGCTATATTATAATCGATCCTAAAAGGGACATCATTCAAACTTTAAAAAAACGAAAAATTGACATAAAAATTGATAAATTTAATAAAAAATTTGTGCAAATCAATTTTGTCAAAAAGCGATCGCAAGATGTCGCTACTTAAATTGTTTGATAAATTTAATGTTCCTGTGGCGCCATCTATTATTTCTTTTCAGCTGAATGGAACTCCAAGGTTTATTCAAAATAAAATAAGAGGACCTCGAGAAGGACTCACAGAATTAACGAATTTTAGTAATGCTAATGTTAGTATCAATATTAGTTTTAACTGAAATTAATTCAGCTCATTTCAAAAATGAAGTTCATTTAAAAAATTCAGTGTTCCTGTGGCGTTATCTACCAAAAATGTCTTGAAATGTACTTTTTAATACCTTTTGTATTCATAATTTTTTAAAGATTCCTTTAATCGATGACAATGCTTCTTTTGTTTAAGCTGAATTTAAAATAAACGTACAAAAGTTAAAGGTTTTTAGTAGCGCCATCTATGAAAAATAGTTTTAACTAGACTTGATTAATATTTAAAAGTTCATTAAAATAAATCAGTGTTCCTGTGGCGCCATCTATAACATCTTTAAATATACATTTTTTTTTAATTTATAATAGTATATTATATATTATATTATATATATATATAAAGTATTTTTAAATTCCTTTAATTAACGTCAATTTTTCTTTTAAGCTGATTGGAATTACAAAATTTATTTAAATTAAAATAGGAGAACGTACAAAATTAACTGATTTTAGTAGCGCCATCTATCAAAATTAGTTTTAACTGACTTGAATTAACATTTAAAAGTTCGTTTCAAAAAATGCATTGCTATAGGTATTACAACCGATTCTAAAAAGGACGTCGAGTCGTTCAGATTTTGCAAAAACGAAAAATTCACATAAAAATTAATTATAATATAAATCCTGTGTGGTTTCTTTTAAGCTGAACGGAACTTAGGAAATTAACGAATTTTAGTAGCGCCATCTATAAAAATTAGTTTTAACTGATTTGCATTAATATTTTTCAAGTCCATTTTTAAAAATATATTGCTACATTAAAACCGCACCGTTCAGACTTTGGAAAAGCGAAAAATTGATCTAAAAATTAATTGTAGAGTCAATGTTGCTGTGGCGACATCTACCGAAAATATATTGAAATATACTTTTTGATACCTCTTGAATTCATAGTTTTCTAAAAATTTCTTCAAGTAGTAGCAATTTTCTTTTAAATCATTGGTACCCAAAAGTTATGTAAAATAAAACTAATCAAATATATAGTAATTTAAGAGAACGTACAAAATTAATAGACCTTCAATGGCGCCATCTATCAAAATTAGTCTTAACTGAACTTAATTAACCTTTGAAAGGACAGTTTTAAAAATATACTGCTACATTAATGCCCGGTTGCACCAACTTTTTAAGCAGAGCTTAAATTTAAGTTATGTTTAAAATGTGACATCTACGAATGGTCAGTATAATGTCAAATACGTTCAGATTGACATTTAAACTTCAACTGAAGTATCAATTAGAATGTGACTAACATTTGTTAAATCTATAAATAATGTCATAGTCTAAACACCACTTAAATTTAAGCTCTGCTTAAAAAGTTGGTGCAACCGGGTATAAAACTAATTTTCTTAATAGGGATATCGTTCAGGCTTTGAGTCAATGTTGCTCTGGCGACATCTACCAAAAATATATTAAAATATACTTTTTGATACCTCTTGAATTCATAATTTTCGAGAAATTTCTTCTATTGATGGCAATTTTCTTTTAAACTAATTGGAACCCAAAATTTATGAAAAATAAAACTAGTTAAATACATATGTAGTAATTTAAGAAAACGTGCAAAATTAATAGACCTTCCATGGCGCCATCTATCAAAATTAGTCATAACTACACTTAATTAATCATGGCCATCTCCATTAACATTCACTGAGGTGTATGTATGGCCGTTTCAATTCGCTTAAAATTTAGTTCCGAGAAAGCATGCCATGGAGTACTCTCCTCAGCGCTCCCTATTAAAGATACTACACAACTACTCATAGCAACGTAATGCCAACTACAATTACTTAAAAACTCACAAGAGGCGCTGAGTGGAGTACCGTCAAAATTTTTAAAAGTCGAATTGAAACGGCCATACATACACGTCAGTGAATGTTAATGTAGCTGGCCATGAATTAATCTTTAAAGGTAGAGTTTTAAAAATGTATTGCTATATTAAAATCAACCTTCTTAATAGGACTATTGTTCAGGCTTTGAAAAAAAAACGAAAAATTGGCCTAAAAATCGAATAATAATTCAATATTCCTGTGGCGCCATCTACCAAAATCAACTTTAATTGTAATATTTTTTGAAATACATAATCATTTAATTAAAAAGAGGGTTTTTAAAACCAAACTGTATATTTTATAAAAGATAAATTTTATTCCTATTAAAAAACAATTAAAATATTCTGAGACGACATCAATAATTTATTTACATTACTCTGAATTATAAACGCATTCTGCGCGCAAAATTAATTAAATATGTAATAAAATATTATTAGTGCCATCTGTGTATATTTTCTTAAACTACAATTTTTCCAGTCGACAAATTTAAAACAAGTTATTTTAAAAACATTAATACTCTCCTAATCTTGACCTTGTAACAACAGCATTTAAATTAAAACGTGTTGTTCGAGTTCAATTTTCGGTATAAAAATGAATTACATCAATCAAAGTCACTAGATAGCTAAAGTATCGCAGTTACCGCCATTTTGAATCAAACTGAACGCGTAAATTTAACATTGAACGCAACAGGTGACGTGATTTCAAATTTGACGCGCTTATTTTGACTCAAAATGGCGGCCATTGCGGTACTTTATCTAGAGACTTTAACATCAATACATCAATGACTCCCCCGCCCATCTCTTGGAATATTTATGAACTAAAATTGCTTAAGGATCAAATACGTATTTTATTACACTTACAGAGCTTATTTTACATTTCTGTCTCTATGTACATTTAAATTAAACTGAGATAATACTTTGAATCCTGAACTCGATATTAAAACAGCTAGAAACACAGCTTGACATTAGTGCCATCTATAGAAATTTAGCTGAAGTGTCAAATTTAAATCTATTTCAAACAATTTTATTTTGACAGGAGCCCTCTCTCTAGATAGAGATAGTTTTTGGCGCTTGAAAATGTTTACTTTAAAAGAACCAATATCTATTTGTTCTTAAATATTCGCTCTAAAAGAACCAATACCTATTGGTTCGTTTAAAGTAAACATTTTTAAGCGCCAAAAACTAAGATAATATGTAATTCGAAAGAAAACGGAATCTCGTTGTCGTTAATTTTAATTATTCCTGTAATACAAGTACAAGAACGCACAATCATATCTTAGAGTTATATTTTGACTATAGCTTGCTAGATTAAAATCAAATGTATGTGACGCCATCTGTGGCAATTTCCTCGAATCATATTTTATATAAGCGGGAATTTTAATTAATTTATTAAACTATTAATAATTAAAATATAAATTGAATAGTTATGTACTTTTCTGCACAAAAATAAAACTTTATTTCCAAGCTCTCAGACATTGTGGGTTACTGAGAGACACGAGTTTTTTCTTTTTAATTTTAATTCTTCAGACATCTGCTAAGCTTGCTCGTACAGGTTCTTCAGAAGAATCAAATAAAATATTCCGAACGCAACACATGACCGCAAATTAATGAAACGCTCTGGTCAATACCGCTCGAAAGATTCAAGACGAAAGACAAGAGTAGATGATGCTCGCGGGTGTCCTCATTCGAGCACCACGTCCGTCACTGTAGGAAGCGTGTCCGCATAGCTGCGGCCCCCCGTCCCGCCCGCCCCTGGCCCCACGGAAGTGTGCCATGTGCTACTTCTGGTACCACATTTGAATAGCAGTGGCGTGCGACCCGGTCTTTGTACGGACGAAGAAACAACGACCATTGTTCGGACCTATCTGCCGACACAATAACGTTTTCATAGAGAGAAGGCGGCGCGAGTGAACTATTACAAGAGATTTTTACCGAAATTGCAAAGCAATAATAATAATAAAACATGAATTTTTATGTATCTAAAAAAATTATAAAAGCGAATATGAAATTCAGTATACAATTAGTTCCCTTGACTTTTTTATTTTGAAATCTTGATCATGATAATTTGGGACATGCTGTAGATGTGTACGTAAAAATTTTAATATCCGTTTTATCAGAGCAAAGGTGAAGTTCATACGTGCGCGTTAGTCACCGATGTTCTCAACCATAAATACACCAACATCAGTTTCTTGCAACCTTGCTTCGAAACAACGCTCATGTTTATTTTTTCATGCTGTATTATACATAACATTTCGTCCATTTCGTGAGCGTCTTTCAGAACAATGAGCATACTTGTCGCAATCGAAATTTTCTCTAGGGAATTGAAGGTGCAAATTGTCCCACAGTTTGAGTTTCAAATTAAGCCAATAGCAATAAAAACATGAACGCCCTTAAAATATTCAATAAACACATGATTTGGTTTTAAAATTTACTTAAACGTGTGTGCCATTCGGTTTACTTGTATGTATGAGGGTTAATTTTTATGTTATCTATTGTATAACTCCCTTCAACATTTATATGTACACTTATTCCATCTTTTTCCCTCAGAAAGAAATTTCTTTGGAAACTCTGCAAAATGTTATTCAACTGCTTCTTTGAAGGCTTCATTAGATGTAAAATGATTTCCCCTGAGATGCTTCTTTAAGTTTTTGAATAAGAAGAAGTCTGACGAAGGGCTATAAAGTAGATGCCTTTACCCTATATAAAGCCATAGTCATTGACACATTGATCCAGGGCAGTTTTTAAGTTTTGAATTGTGTTTCCATATGCTTCTCCATTTAAGTTAGACCACCTTGGTGTACACTCTACAAGCAAGACTCCTTCAGCATCTCAGAAAACTGTCGACATCAATCTTTTCTAAAAAATTGCGTTTTGGCTTTCTTTTTGGTGGTGGAGGGCCTTTATGAACCCACTGCACGGATTCTTGTTTAGTAGGAAGCTATCTGAGTCTCATCCATGGTAATAATTCGAGAAAGAAAATTTCTGTTCCTTGAGTTCGCAGCCAAACTTTCTTTTTGCTCAAGTGTAAGCAATCTGGGAATCCGCCGTGCAGACGCCTTCTTCATAGCCAAATCATCATGCAAACTTTTGAGGATACTTGTCACGGATTGTCAATAACAGTACCTATCAAATTTTCGACTTTTCGCACCATATCTTCATTTCGAGCTTCCAAGGCCCGTCCGGACTTTCGGTTATCGTTGATTTTGTACCCTATCGAAAGAGTTTAGTCTAACATTCAACTAGAAAAGAAGATGGTGCATCTTCCCCATTCACAGCAACCATTTTTTAATAAATAATTTTTGGGCTATTGCCTTTTTTGCCACGAACGTTATGACACTGCGATGTTCCATCTTGATTTCAGTCATTTTATTAACAAATAAATCTTTCCAAATGTCCGTAAACTGTACAAATTTAAGCATCGGTACATGAACTAAGGATTTGACGACATGTTTCGGTTTCGAACAAATCATTCTCAAATCTGTTAAATCACATTAACATGAAGCCATTTTTACTTAAAGTGAATTCACTTTAGTAGATTCACTTAAAATATAACTTTTTCTGTCATCTCGTCTTCAAAATTTATTTTACTTAATGTTTTAAATGTTATGCAAGTACCTAAGGTAAAATATTAGAAGGTACTTGTAATTATTGGTTTAAAATGACTTAAATAACTACCTGAATTTGAAAGACAAGATTTTTAAAATTTTCAGCTCCAGCTGCATCCTAAGTTTCTGAATCAGAATTTAGTTATGATTTTAATTTTGCATAAAATCCGAAAAATTGTAAAAACATTTTCTCGCTTAAAATAATTCAGTATCAGTAAGTGGTAAATGTCTCATGCAGATAAAAGATATTCAAATAATAAAAAAAAATACAATCAATTTTGTAATTTGTCTGTAAATCAATTTAAAAAATTGCCAAGATGTAAATATATAGAAAAATCGTTTCCGAAATAAAACAAGGCAAACGTACAAAACATGAAACTTGTTAACCCTTGAGCTTTTGTATTAAAATAAAAGGGAATCAAATTTCAGATAACTTAGACAAATAGATAAAAGAGTATGGGATCAAACAAGGAGATAGCTTGAGTCCTCTCCCTATTACTCATAGAGATTATTCTACTAGATATTTATAATTAGTTATGCAATTAGTTATGCACAGTAAAATTAATTTTTGTAACCACTAGTTATGAATAAAACACTTCTACATTTCAGATCTTTCATCCAATTGAACACTTGAATACTTGAATACACTGTGAATACTTTGATTTAGAGCTATAGTTGCTTAATAAAAAGTGTTTACTTTTACTTTACTTTTAAGTTTACTTTACTTTTTTAAGAGATCTATAGAAATGTGAAACAAAAATTTGTACCTTCATTCCATTTAAAAAAGTAGCAATTTGGTGGATAACTCACTTATGGAACCACGCTGTGTATGAAAGAATAATTTATAATACAGAATTCATTATAGTGACTAATTTTTATACAAGATACTTTCCTTTGTATAATCAGTAGTTGTTGAAGAAATCCATACCAATGATGCAAGCTGTATAAACAAATTTTAATAAATTTTTTATTGTGCCAATAGCATTTGTTATGCACGATCGTTTTTATCTTTCGTGCCCCTCAGAGAGCTCTGAAAAAAATTAATTTAATAAATAGAATGTACATATTAGCTGGTAGAGTCTGAATTAATTTATACCAATGATGCAAGCTGTATAAACAAATTTTAATAAATTTTTTATTATGCCAATAGCATTTGTTATACACCATCGTTTTTATCTTTCGTGCCCCTCAGAGAGCTCTGAAAAAAAAATAAATTTAATAAATAGAATATACATATTAGCTGGTAGAGTCTGAATTAATTTTTTCCTTTGCTATCTGGGGGCTGTAAAAGATGAAAAGGGTGTGGCAAGGAATGGTAAAAAATGTAAATATAAAAAGAAATAAGGGAGGATACGATTAAGTTAGTCCTTCACTTGTACGAGTATAACTGTGAAGAGAAAAATGACAAAATTAACTAACCCCCTTCAATCGTATTTTTCTAAAGACTTTTTTATGGTATCTTATTATACTCATCATGCAACCCTTTTTTATCTTTTAGGCCCCTGAAATACCTGTGAAAAAAAATTAAATTAAAACGTAGCTAGTTTTTCTATTAACTCCATTATCAAAAATATTCTGAAAAAGTGGGGTATAAGTGTGTTTGACAAATGCAATAACATATTATAATGAAAAATCTTTGAAAAATACGACTGGGCTAGTTCATTTTTTTAATTATTTCCTTCCTCGTTAATTTTTAAATAAATGAGGTAATTATTTATCCATTTGTACAAGCTGTCGTGACAATGTATCTATTCCCTAAGAAGTGTTTGTTTATAAAAGATATCTAAGTAATAGTTATTTATGTATCAAGGACATAATTAGGAGATTATAGCCAGAGAGTATGTTTAAAGCACGACGCGAAGCGGAGTGCTTTGAAACGCTCGAGGGCTATTATCTACAATTATGCACATGGTACATACAACGTTTTCCGAATCCTTGTTAACTATTAATTTAAAAAAAAATGTTACTCATTAAACGTGTTTAATTGCTAAAGTCAAGTTAATTTTGCACATGTTTTCTTTTTAATTCTTAAAGTTTTTGAGTAATCGGAATGTTGTACGTTCTTTTCCACATAAATTCGTCGAATTCGCAATAAAATAGGGCGAACTTTATTGAAATACTTCTTAAGACCACTGCTTTAATACATTTGGAAGACAGTGTACATACAGCAAAATTATTTCGTAACTAAAGAGCATTAAATCCAAATTAACCAGGTGCAAGAAAAATATCGCCCATAAAACATAGCAGGTGATTAAAAAAAAATTGCTCAACAGGTTCAGCTTTACCGGAATGGCTGAAACTATCAGGCCGTAAAAATGCCGCGGTTCTCCAAAAATCCGAGCGACTTTCTGCGACCTAAATAGAGAACCGCCGCGCCGGGCCAAGTTGTCAAAAAATCGTTAAGCATCGCGCCGTGTACCCGCCAACAAATGCAACATTAATACTCTAATGGAGAACTACTGTATTGGTCATGCACAAGGAGAAATTATTGGCCTTGTTACTTGACCTACAAATGTGAAGACATACATACGACAAGGACGTTAGCATTTAACGAATAAAAAAAAACGAGAACATTACGGCACATGCGCGGCTAGGATCGTTTTGA
Organism: Dorcus parallelipipedus; assembly: GCA_958336345.1. Taxonomy (NCBI): domain Eukaryota; kingdom Metazoa; phylum Arthropoda; class Insecta; order Coleoptera; family Lucanidae; genus Dorcus; species Dorcus parallelipipedus. The sequence goes on along the minus strand of OY284483.1, from coordinate 35,344,921 downwards.
AACGGAAAAATCTAGTTACCCCATTAAATTCCGCGCACTTTCCCTTTTAAGACTACTTAGCACCAGCCGGTGATTTATCGTTATCAATCGTTTCGGTTCTTCCTTCGTTTCGTTCGGCTGAAATTTGTTGCTTGCAAACCGATTCGGATCAACGATCAAAATTGCATCAAAAACCATTGTTCGAGACGGTGTGACTTAATATTTGGAGTAAAGCACCGAAGTATACTGTACGAGACCGTTTTTTTGTCGGACCAGTTACCTTTCGAATTACTAAAACTGACATTCACTAGATTTATGTAATTAACAATGTCACTTCGATGATATTTAACAATGTAGTTTTCCTTTATCAATTTAGAATATGTTTTGTGTTTTAAACAAAAATATCCTTCTCGATCAATGCTCATTGAAAAATTAAAATATAAATTATTAAATTTAAAATTTAAAACATGCAAAGTTCATAAACATTTTCAAGCGATAAGCGAGTCCGAAGGAAATCATTTAGACTAAACGTTGAGCCTGTCGCAGTAATAAACTATCGACGGGTGAGAACAGAAGAGCGCCTACCCCCCACCCCCGTATATCGTACAGAATTGAAAATATCTAGTTACTATGCTGAAGGGTAGATAACTTAAGTCACTCTAATTACCAAAGGGGACTCAAGTAACTGTGAAAAAAAAAAATTTAATAATTACGACGCATTAGCTAGTAGAGTCTGAATTATTTTTTCCTCTGTTATCTGAGAGGCGCAAAAGATTAAAAGGGTAAATTCGTAAAATGACTTAGACTGACACTGGCCTTTTAGATCTTTCATCTTTCATCTTGCTTTTTCTTGCTTCAAATTAATAGAATTATCAAAATCCTTGTTCATATTTACATGCAGTATAAGACAACACTTCTTGCATTTGGACTTCTGGGCTAACTTTGGCCTTCTAGACTTTTTCGCCTTTTCTTTTCTGGTTTAAGCGAATGAAATGACTTTGAAATCAATGAAAAAGTTAATACGTGTGGCTCAAGATTTATGGCTTGACTTTGGCCTTATATGTAGATTGACTTTGAACTTTCTAACTCTTCGTTCTCTGCTTTCACTCAGTTGAATAATCAGAATTCTGCTTCACATTTACATGCAGAATAAGAGATTATTTTTACTTTTGAACTTTTGGACTGACCCTTGCCTCTCGGACTGTTTCACCTTTTATTTTATTTTTTTTCTTGCTACCGTTAACATTTTAGACTTCCTCATGCGATTTGAATTGACTTTGACCTTTTGGATTATCATTGGACTTCATCTTTCTTGTCCCGCTTCAAGTCAATAGAATAATCAAAATTATGGATCGCATTTACTTGAAGCAAAAGACAAATTTTTTCGTTTTTGGACTGTCCGCTTTTTCTTTTCTGCTTTGAATCAATAGAGTAATTAAATTCTGATTTCTAGACTTTGGCCTTTCGACCTTTTTGTTCTGACTCTACAGATAGTTTAAGACTTTTGGATTGATTTTGGCCTTATGGATTAACTATGGACTTTTGAATTTTTCAGCCTTTCCTTTTCTACTTCAAATCGCAAGACAAAGAATCCTGTTTTTGATCTTTTGTATTGACTTCTTTGCTCTAATCAATGGAAAAATGTTCATTCTGGTTCCCTGCTAGCTTCGGTGTAAGACTTTTGGACTGATTTTGGCCTTTTGAACTTTTCTAGATTTTTTGGTGATAATAATTTACAATCTGAATAAAGTGAACGCCTTTTGGACTTAGCGTGAACGAAAACGGATTTTATGAAAGACTGCAGTGAAATTTATTAATTCTTTATTACGCTAAACTCTTGTTTACTTCTTCCTCAATTAAATTGACATCTACTTGATTTTTCGTTAAAAGGACTGTTTGGACTTCACAGACCTCGTGATGTCAAATGATTCGAAATTGAATTTTGAATCCTTACAAAGGCTTTAGATTTCGTTTTGATAGGAAATCATTGGTTCTACATTAGATTGAAAACTGTTTTTTTTTTTAAATATTTTAGACTTAGGCCAAATAATTGCACAGATCTTCCGTTTCCCTAAAAATTCTTGATTTTATTCACTTCTATTCTGTTCTAACGGCATGGTTTCTTTTGGTTCCTACTGAAGCCTTACAGAAATGTCTCCTGAAGATTTTCTTGAAGTTAGAATAAACCGAATATTTGTCCGGTTCTGCGTTATGCTGTAAAGGGATTTAAAATGTTTTGTTTTCAAAGTGTCTTTTGGACTTAGGCACAGAACCTCCGTTTCCCTAAAAATTCTTCATTTTATTCACTTCTATTCTGTTCTAACGACATGTTGACTTTTCTTTTACAGAAATGTCTCCTGTTTTGAACTTAGAATAAACCGAATATTTGTCCAGTTCTGCGTTATGCTGTAAGGAATTTAAAAAGTTTTGTTTTCAAAGTATATTTTGGACTGAAGGCCGGATAATTGAGCCAGACGGTGCTTTTGAACTTTTGGACTGACTTTGCCATTTTGGACTTTCGTGCCTATTCTTTAAAACAGGGGAGGGCACAGTTAAGGTACCTAGTAAATAGTTCACCTGGTGTAACTGTGAGAAGAGAAATTACAAAATTAAGTAACCCCCTCCAATCGTGTCTTTCGAATGATTTTTTTTATTGTGACTGATACTTGTTATCCACCCTCAAGGACGACTGTTTTTCTTTATGTTTTATACATCTTAAATAGATGTGAAAAAAGAACTCATTTTCAAATTAACTACTTTCTGATTGGTGTAAAAAATATTTTCAAAATGGCTCATGAGGGTGCAGCACAAATATGTATAATAAAAAATATTTAAAAAATACAACTGAGGGGTTGCTTCATTTTTTAATTATTCCCTCTTCTCATTAATTTCTAAACGAGTTGGTAATTATTTTCCTCATTTGTAATGATACTCCCTACCGTTCAAACTTATTTAAGCCCGATTCTCTTAGCAGGGGCAAAATAACGACGCGAGTAAATCTCTCGGCGTATAGGCGGTGCTGTGGTACCTGAAGGTCGGGGGTTGTACATGCAAAGACTGTAACAGTATAAGATAGATCAGCAATACATCAAATTTACAACAACATAACAATAGATGTGTTACCAGTGGAAGTTTTGACGCCGCAAAACAAGAGGTGTTTCAGCGCCCCAAGTTATTTTTATTTGAATTTTCGAAGTAGATCCTTACATGGAGATTTTACCAAACTTGTATGTATGGTTGCCTACCATCACTTTGCTAGGCGTTTCGTAAGGTTAAACTAACAGAAAATTGTCCAGAAAATAGGTGGTTACCTTCACTGAAGAAATTATCTAACAGAGTTTGAATTGTTCTTTTTTTATACAGAGTATTTACTTCTGTTGTTCGCTTAGAGAATTTCTTTCTTGATTGTACTTTCCATGCTCCGGGAAGTCTCTTCTTTCGTTAATATTTTTTGTCGGTCTATTCAAGAATCACCCTGTATATATATACAGTTGTACAAACCAATCAACAAACTTCCTTTTGTAGTGTAGTAGGATGGAAAATAGTTTTTTCGTGGAGATAATAGATCATTACTCAACAGATTGAAGCAATACTATCCTGTCCTAGTGCGTCAAATGTTGAGGAATAATATCACTTTGAAATTGACCTTGGAAAAAAACGTTTAGCTTGAAATTCGTCATTTTGATATAAACTACAAGGTCATTTAAAAATAAATGAAGAAAAACATAAGAGTCGTCAGGTTTACAAAAAGAAAGTTAACAAATCATATATTTTTTAAAAAGTAATGTATTGCATACAACAAAACCTAATTTAGCCTTTAATTGCAGAAGGGACGGACATTCTCTAAGGGAGGGTGTCCCACATATCTGCAAAGGACTAGAAGGTCCTGAATTCAAATTTCAAGTAAGAAATGGTTAAGCCTGAAACACCCTGCGTATATTACAGGTTGAGATGCGTTGTTTTAGACCAAATATAATCCAATATAATGGTTTTCTTATATTTCTATATTGTTTTCTTTACTTTCTACTGTTTAGCCACAGCATCCTAAAAACAATCATTATGTTCTTCAACAATCTATGAAACTTCTTTGCAATTGCTATATTTAGTTGAACCGGTCGACCGATTTCGAACTTTTTTTTTACCGCAGACATTACTACCTACTTAATAATTTCCCACGACCATAATAATCCTCGGCGATATTTTAAAATGGTAATTTCCGATTCCTCCTTCCATCGCCCGCCAACCAACAGATCTAATCTGGAACGACGTGCGCCGCGTTTCAGCTCGAATCCTGCGAAAGAAAATATTTGCATGACCTACATAAACGCGGCGCAAAATGCGTTTCCTTGTAAGCGACACGACGATAATGTTTTTTCTTTCCTTTAAAAAAAAAACCTTGCATAAAACACCTTTTTAGCTGCAGGTCAGCGCTAGAAAAAAATAATAATTTTTTGCTTCTATTTACGGGTCTATAATTAGTCCAAGTACAAAGTGATATTTAGCAGAATAGACAAAATAAGTTTGTAAAGATTTACAAAAAGAAAGGAGCTATAAGAGAAACATAAGGGTTTAGAATTATTGAATCGTTCAGGATGAGTTGTAAAGACATTGTAGAAAAGGTTGATGGGGGTGATGATTATTTACTTTTCCGTATCTTAATAATCAATTATCTCAAGGAGAGTCTGGACCGTTTCTTCGCCCCTGTTGCTGTTATCGCCTAGGAAATGTTGATGTTAAAAATTGAAGTTCGAAATTCTTTTGTGAATGCAAGCTAAAGGCGATTCTTGTTTCAACTTGATAATTTAGAGTTTTAACTACTTCTAATTTTAACGCTCAAACAAAATAAAACATTTTTTTAATAACAAACTTTATTAAAATTATACATAAATCTACACATACTATCTATCATAAATACATAATATCAATCCAAACAGTTTTCGTGTTTTCTTTTCTCCACCTCCTCACGGACCCATCCCTTTCCTAAGCTTGCGTCGAATACATAATACATATACATTAACATATAATTTTAAAAGTATAAAAATATGTTTAGAAAATCTCATTAAATACAACTGTTAGTTTAAACAACAATAATATACTTTTCCCTTGTACCTTGTGGAATGAATTATCTCAGTTTTTAACAAATAAATTAGAAAAAGACGAACTCGTTCCTTACAACGAGTTGATGTACCTCCTCAGTTCTTCCTGCGTGTCGAAGATCATCACGTGGAATGGCGATCCAGGTACCAATTCTCCGGCCCATTTCACCTCAACGCGATAATCGCCAGGTTCAGTTGGGTCATACTAAGTTATTGAAATTAAATTAGTGGAGAATTTTATTGGGAATAAAAAAATAATAAATCGTCTTCAGAAATGATCGTGACCGAATTATGTCTGAAGGCTAGGCAACTAACAATACAGACAGTTGTGCAGAAGAGCGGCAACTAAACATACAATTGAGAAGAAGAACTCCGTCACTGTTTATTGTACTTTATTGAGGAAATACGGATTGATTTTAGACAACCGTTATGACTTGGTTTTGATGCGCCTAATTTTTGGTGGTCTATAGTTCTCGGGGCACTTCTGGGGTGCTCCATTTCGATAATTGTGATTCCTTAAGCATTTTTGTTCTCCCAATTGCATTTTTATGGCCTTTACGGTTAATAAAAAGATTTCTGAGCAATTGATGGAAAGCAACTTACTTTACATAATATCGTGCGGTCCTTTTGACTTTCTCTCTGCATCTCGACTCTGAAGGCCCCCTTGGGACCTCGCACCCTCACAGTCAATTGACCTGCACCCGCACCTCGAGTGTCACAGATGAATCTTGACTGGAATGTGGCTAGTACCCCATGCTCAACACCAGGTCCATACACTCGTACCTATCAAATAAGGGAAAAACATTTTAAAAAAGGCAAGCCACATTGGTTGCTCATGTAACAAGGAGGGGTCAATTTCCCTTTGAGGAAAACCCAATATAAGGTTTAGGGTTGAACTAGCCACCCGATTTCAATAAGCCCAAAAGAGAGGAGTACGTCTTTAACGCTTCTTAACAATAAAGTAGTGGCTTACTTTGCTAGGATCAGGAGCCCCAGCCACTCTCAAAGTAAACGGTGATCCAGGCACGTGTTGCCCGGCATACTTAATAGTCAAAGCGTGTCGTCCAGACTCTTGTGGTTTAACGTTCAACGTAAAAGTAGCATCCCCATGGTCGTAGAGCTCACAATAGGCAACTTTTCTTGGGCCGGTGCAATGTGCGGTCAATTCACCAGGGCCGGCTCTTCGAGTATCAATCCAGGAACGTATCTCGCGGCCGACCACACCCTGCCTCAGACCTTCTCCGGAACACAACACCTAAAAATCATTAACATAGATATCGTTAGCAACAAGTGCAGGTGGTGTTACCTTGGACGCATCAGCGCCACCCTTAGCCTCGACCATTAAAGGACAACCTTTGACGGGCCTTCCTGCCCACAAGACCGACAACATGTAATTACCAGGTGAATTTACCGTGTAAGTCGCCCTCCATATCTTCTCGCCCGCTAGGCTTAACATAACAGGTACAGGCAAGTTTGTGTCAGCAGCATGCAAAGTAACCTCAGGGTTACCTGCAAAATCGTTCGTTTTCCTTTTGGAATAAAACCACCCCCACCCCCCTGACGTGCATACCTGATCCTGCTTTCGATCCATCAATGTTAAATATGGCGGGTTCGCCACATTGTGCTTGGGCTAATCCGCGTCCCGTGAGGATAACTTGGTCTCCCAAAGACACCACCAGTTTCGGCGTTTCGGGGACGCTCAAGTTGGCGAATTTGATTTCAAAGTCGTGCTCGCCCGCGTTCAACCCTTCCGAGGATAGATCGAAGCGCACGCGGCTTCCTGACTTTTCCGCGTTCATCTTCCGGCCGTCTATCTTGCACTCAAGCGTGCCTGGGCCCCCGTTTGCTACGTCAAAAGCCAACTTAGCTGGTAGTTTTAAGCGTCCCGAATCGTCCAGGTATTGGTTCCAACCGCCTATTATCCGAACTGTCGTTGGATCGACGATCGTAGGTCGAAAGGGTGAGCCAGGTAACTGTTTAGTAAGCAGTATTATAGAGCATTGACGCTTAAATGGCTTTGTACTCACGTCATTGGGGCCAATTCCGATTATGATGTCGTAAACCCCGATCCATTTTGGTGTGTACGATACGATGTACTCGCCTGGTTTTGGACATTGTATGTGTGTATCGATGGTACCTTCGATGGCTTCGATTTGTACTCTTGGTTGCATGACACTGCTGACGGTGAAGCTGGTTCTTTCACCGACCTGGGCACACTCTAAGCCTCGGCCTACGGCTCTAGGGGGCGGTATAGGTCCAACCGGGCCTACCCCCAAAGCTAAAGGTGATCCTTTCACTTGGACGCTGCCATAAGTGATAGTAACTTGGTATAAGCCCGGCAGCGCAGGTAGGAATGATATTTGGGTTAGGTTCTCGTCTAAGGCGATTTGCTGTATGGGGAGGGTTTGACCTAGTGGGTTTGTTACTAGTATTTCCAAGTCGGCATCACCTGCATTCTTCGTTGAGACTAAAACACAAACCAAAAATAATGATCGATGAAAATTAATTTAACCCCAGCCTACCATTGAACATGACCTTCTCCCCAACATTCCCTTGAACATTCGGTATATCCACAACGCGTACCACATCCGGATCGTACGCCTGGCAAACGAAAGGGCTTCCGCTTATCGGCTTGGCTTGGTGGAGCACCTCAACTTGATGAGGACCAACATCCCTCACCGTGAATTCCGCCTGTAGCTTCCCCGTCTTCGTTTGATAACACCTTACAGGCAGCGCAGACCCCGTAGGGCTACTCACAACCACATCAAACTCCCTGGCAGATCTCCCAAGCGTATCGATATGAAACGAGGTAATCTTACCAACCCGAGCTTGATAAAGTCCAACCCCCCCGGCCCAAGGCTCGGTTCCGGGAGCCTTGATTGGTATTTCGAGCACCCCGAATTTAGGCACGCCGTTATACAGGAGAGTTATGCGATGGGGGGCGGCGTGTACCGGATGGAAAACGACCTCCCACATGTTCGGATTGGTGGGGCTTTGTCTAATGGTGTGGGGCACGATCTTGTTGGCCACTTTAACGAGCGCTGATAGTTTCCCGGGGCCTACTTTATTGATGCTAACGCCGATGAGGGCGGGGCGATGACACATCGACTCGGGGGCGTTGACCACCTCGATCTTGCTCGTATCAAACACGTGTACAGTGCGGGTTGTTATCAGCTCGTGTCCGCGGAAAATCTGCACGCGGTAAGTCCCAGTTTGCGAGACGGTAAATTCGCTTTTCCCATTGGCTAGGTTGTAGTTAATGGGGTGGTTGTTGCTGTCGATTATTTCCAGTCGGTGTTGCTCACTTGGTAAGTCGATGTAAACCAGCGAACCGATTTGTATATACTGTGTAGCTTCGACCACGCTGCAGTGGAAGGGACTTCCTATGACGGACATGTCGTTGAAGGTGATGTTAACAAAGTGGTCCTCGCTTGTTTGCGGCACGAAAGTCACGTCGTATAATCCCCTTGCGCACGCTACGACTTCCGCCTTAATCGTCGTGTGCGGGGTCGAAACGACCAATTCCAAAGTGCCTTCACCCGCTTGGGCAGCATCCACACTGAAGGTGACAGGTTTTCCAACTTCTGCGGGTGCCACTTCCCTCACGCTTAGTTCATTGACGGCTCGAGATATGTCACCTTTGAGTCCGGGCAGACCGGAAACGATCACTTTGTTGACGTCGTAGACGTTACAGCTGAATGGGGAACCTATGACGTGCTGATCGTTAATGAGGATTGCTATGGAGTGTCTGCCAACCATTTCGGGGGTGAACCTCGCGATGAACATATCGCCGGTAAGGGTTGTTTTTGACGGTAAGATCTTGCCTGTTGGTGCTGTGGGGATTACTTGGGGTTCAATGCCTGAAAATTGAGTCGGTGAAAGGCAAACCTTGTCCTTGTCTCAAATTGACAGAATCTAAACTCCTGCACTGGAGGAGAGGGTTTCAAACTTATCGTTAATCATGTAGAGAGATAAAGCAGGAACGTAGAAGATGTCAACCAATGCAAAATCTATCCTAGCAAACGTGAAGGTGTCCCTCCATGGGTCTTTTGACATACGTCTAAACTATTTCTCAAGCACCTCCAGTTGAAACGAGGGTCAGGAGTAAAGAAGTGTGTGAGATTGAGGTTGTACTTTATCTGAAGATCTGGTTCAGAGGCGAGCACCTCTTAGAAGAAGATAAATGACGTGGCAGTTGTTTTTAAAAGTTACTAAATATCTGCTAAGTATTTCTAAAACTTACCATTTGTACCTTCAATTTTGATTTCAGCAGAATGTCCCACTGCAGCTAGCTCTATGCCATTCCCCGAAACTGGAACCCTCGGTTGCGTGTTCCCTGGGCTCACTTTACAACTAAAGGGAGAACCAGGCACTGCTTGCCCATTAAACCTAAAGAGAAAAACAATTGCAGTTTTCGCCTCAACTTTAGAGTTCTTTCAAATTTACCTCACACTTAAGGTGTGTGTGGCAGCTTCCGTAGGTTTGAAGTTCACTTTGAACCTCGCGTTTCCCTCGCTTTGCACGAAATTAGGCACGTTCCTGCCATTCACCGCCACTATGATCTCTAAATTTCCCGCCCCCGCCTGAGATGCGTTAATGCTAAACGAGACAGGTTTCCCCACGATTCCATCTGTGATGTCGGTGACGCTTACGCGATTGGCATCGTAAGCCTTCACCAAAAAAGGGCTGCCTTCTATATGTCCACCCGGTAAGCGCACCTAAAAATATAATTAGACAAATCAAAAGAGCCACCCCCTTTACTGGGACTGCTTACCTCGACGCTGTGATCCCCAACATCCATTGGGGTGAAAGAGACCTCAAATTTGCCAGAGTTTTCATCAAGCGGCGTGATCTAAAATTTGTTGGACCTGAAGTACACTACCCTTAAAGCAGATTCTACGCACCTGAGTGGGGAGTGATCTTCTGGCTGGCCCCAAGACTTCAACGATGGGTAAGTTTGGACTTTCCACGGTGAAAATGCAGGGCCTTCCCACGGACACCTTATCCAGAGCTTCCGACATGATAATTCGTGCGGCCGCCGCGACGACGCACTTGAAAGGACTTCCTGGCACATCCTGCCCGTTGAATCTCAAATCGACAGAATGAGGGGTGGCCTCGCGGGGCGTGAACGAAATTGCGTACGTGTGGGGACCTTGGGCTTGCGCGGAAGTTGGGACGCGCCCTCCGTTCACTGTCACCTCCAAATTTCCAGGACCGGCCTGACTCGTCTCCACTATAAGTTTCCAAGTAAGTAAAAAAATCCTGTGCGAGATTAAAAGGCGTTACCCAAAAACGTGACTGGTTTTCCGATCACGCCAGTTGAGGCTTCTTTGACTTTGATGGCCTGGACGTCGTAGATTTTGGCCGCGTAAGGGCTTCCCGCCGTGGGCATGCCATTCACGTTCACGTTGATTCTGTGCTCGCCGACCACCCTCGGCAGGAATTCCGCCCGAAATTGACCGTTGCCCAGGGGTTGTACCTGGGTTGGGACTGCCTGCCCGCCCGGGCCTGTCCGATTTTGTTAAATTGTTTTTGTCTTGTGTAGGGAGATTGTGTGGACAAGGGAGAGGTATACGACGATGGCAATCGAGTTAACATAAGGCACTGTGTTACTTTTTGCTTTATTTCGGCCAATGAGATATATTCATGGGATACTGTAGTGCTTTTATTACACATAAATTTTTACTCTTAAATAAAAAAAAATATAATATAATATTTACGCAAAACCACAATACTGAATTTAGATACGGTGATCAATGTAGAACGCCCATCTCTTTGGAAAACTACATGTAGGACTGCTAAGGGCAGTAGGAAAGTATCAAAAAGTTTTGAAATGTGAAGGCTTTTGGAGATGATGATAAGGAATAATTGGAAAATTTGATCGAAATATTATTAAGTGGGAAGGATGTCCAAATTAATAAGGAGAAGAGTTTGGGATGCAAATAGGCAATGGGGACCTCTATGGCTTAAAGAAGAAAACAGAAGTCACATCAACGCAAAGGTTTATAAGCCAGGTTACTTCGAATACAACGGCTTGGATACCTCCGAGAGAATAGCACTAAAATAATGAATTTTTTTTAAAAAAATTTCGATTTTGACCGGCTTTGGTGTAAAGCTGGTGAACATCAAACAGAAAAAGAAATTGGTGGGTCTCTGAAGGTGTTCGGGAACAAGTAAAAAAAGTTCCAAAATCTGTTCCCCTTTTCAAAGGGGATAAAAAGAAGGTGATGGAAATTGTAATGGAGATCTGACCGGTTTTTAAGTTAAGTTGGTGAACATCAAACAGAAAAAAAAATGTGGTCGGTCTTTGAAGGTGTTCAGCTTTTTCGTGAACAAGTAAAAAAAGAGTTCCAAAATCTGTTCCCGAAAGTACTCAAAAGGGAGAAAATAAAGATGGTGGAAATTGTAATGGAGATCTGAAGAAAGAATAGAAAAAAAATTGGTCGGTCTCTGAAGGTGTTCGTTCAGCTTTCTCGGGAACAAGTAAAAAAAAAAGTTCCAGAATTTGTTCCCGAAAGTGCTCAAAAGGAGGAAAAGAAAGAATATTCTAGAATTGAGTAAAGACTGGCGACGGGAAGGAGTGGAGGAAGTCGACAAGCCATGAGGCTAAATGACATTTGAACGTGTTAAATACAGAACGATCCAAAAATAATTAGGAATTACGTTCTTTCTACACAAATATTAATCACGTGACCTTCAATAATTGTAGCTTGCTTTAGTATACAGGGTGAAATGGAATTGAGTGCATTAACTTCACAGGGCGGTAGCTTGGATCAAAACGATCAAAAAATGTTAGATAATACATATGGTGTCCCAAATGTAATCGTTTTCGAGTTATGAAGAAACGTTGTCAGATTTTATTTCCTCGTTCATTCGGAATTTTAAAGCAACAAAAAATTTTATTTTCAGGAAACTGACTTAAAAATTTAATAGAGACATTATTACAGTAAATTGTTTATTCCCAATGGGAACGTTACATTCGATACAGAAATTTCCGTTTTAAGCGCGATTCTCACTATACGGAACGTCAAGGTACGTCAAAAGATTCTTCAATGGATTTTGTATGGTAATATTCTCATATCATACAAAATCCTTTGAAAAATCTTTTGACTGACGTTGATGTTCCGTATAGAGAGAATCGCAAAAATGGTCACATTTAGGACACCATATTATACAGGGATCTTTTTTGTACGCATACCAGATATGTATACTTTTCTAAAAAAACATGTCAACACATTGTGTAGAGGGCTATTCAGGGTGTACCGGGAGGAAAGTCAATACTTTGTGGGGGTCTAGAGTGGGTTATTAATATTATAAGTAAAATAGCTTACATAAACAGGTAATCTTTTATTAATGGATTCTGAGATAAATTTTGATTAAGTATTGGACAGATATAATAATTATTTTTTTGTTAAGTGATGTTAAAGCGGTGTCAAATCTAATTGTGCAAGTAAGTAATGACCACCCCGAGAGCGAATTGAATCCACCACCTTGCGAACTTGACATTACAAGGCCGGTCTTCTTACTCTGCGCCGTTTTCTCTAATTTACAGTATTCAAATATGATTTAGAATGTTAATACATCCTTTAAAATAAATGTTATATTAGCAACTTCATATTTTTAATTTCAAATAGCTGAAAACTGACGAACAGGTACAGGGATCACGATGAATAGTATTCTATTTTTGTGACGTCACGAAAAAAACATACTCTATCTAGAAAACCATTAATAAAAGACTACCTGTTTATATAAACTTTTTGACTTATAATAACCCACTATACATCCCCACAAAGTATTGACCTTTCATCCCAGGGCACCCTGTAAACAGATTTTTTTTCTATCACCTGTCAGTGTCAAGATTTGCTTTTATCATTAAATACAGAACGAAAATTTTTGAAATTTCCTTAACATTCAGGTCACAGGTACCAACATCAAATATATTTGACAGGTTATTATAGAAGAAAAAACGGAATATAGGCAACTAACATTACAAACCACAAAGTAATATACGCCATTTTATCCCAGTGAAAAATATGAGTTCAGTAGCTGGGTTTAATGCTATTTCGTATGAAGGAAGAATGTGGTTCAAATTTCAGCCATTTCAGATTCTTGTTTTTTTTTCCTTTATTGGTGCACAGTTTGTTTTCTTTTTTTAATTTCTGTTTTTCTAATTTCCTAATCTAATCTTTCTAATGTTTTCAATTAAAATTTTTTTTTTAAACAAACCAGGATAAAGAAAAAAAGGTGTGAAGGTTGAAACTCGAATCATAATCCTTCTTATGAGTGATCAGCACTAATCATTGATTTACCCAGCTCGTGCTTTTGACTTGAATAAAATTACTTATGATTTGACTGTAAAAAGAATTTCGCCCCAAAAATTGCGCCTCTCACTTAAAAAAACGGATTTGGACTTAGCGTCCTCGATTCCTTAAGATTACCATTCCCACTTAGACTCGTTGAATGCACAGTTGGTTGCCTATAGATTGAAGTAAAGCAATCCATTGACATGTTCGTTTTAAAAGTGTACATAGATAATATGTATACAAAAAGAAACAACCCTGTATAACACTTCTTGATCGTTCTAATCCAAGCTACCACTTGATACTCATACTCATACTTCTTTATTGGCCATAGCTTGTCAGATATGACATTGACATCGTCAACAATGATGTACTCAATTCCTTTCATCCTGTATACTATTCAATTTACTCGGTTGGTTTTTATATTATTTTTATTTCATTAACTTATGAAAAAAAAAATGAAAATTTTAAATGGCAAATTAAATAAAATAAAAAGAACAGAGAAGGTTTTCGAATTTTGAAATAACAACATGAGTTTAAAAAAATAAATGCAAATATTATTGCGAGACTTGAAAACAAGGAAGAAAATATTTAAAAAAAAAAGAAATGTAGAAGTTTATAATAAAAATTATTCCAAATTAAAGCACGTAACACGAATCAAATTCGGGACAAAACATTTTCACAAATAAATAAATAAAGCGTCTAAAACAAAAGACACAATTCCGAAAAGGTGGAAGAAAGAACTTTTTTTAAATAAAATAAATAAAATTTCTAATCAAAAAATTGGTTAAAAAAATCTAAACTCCAGTGGAGTGTGCAAATTGTGAATAGCTTAAATGAAAAAATTATAAAATATACACAGTAAGACCAAAAAAATAGCAGAACTTTTTGACGAAAAGTGACAGCAAAAACCATAGGACCATTAAATATGTATATATTCGTTTTCTAAAAAATCTTAAGTTAATTATTGCCCGAGATAATTAATAATTTAAGTAAATTTTTGGTTTGTCCTTGAATACAGGTGTCCCGTGACGTAATGTCGCCACTCCTTCTGCGTGACAAGCAATTCAAACTAAGTAAAAAGCTCTAATGTAGCTTCGTTCTAAAGCAATCCGTTTCAGAAATACAAGGTGTTTAATGTTTACTTTTTATTTCTACAGTTTTCAATTTTCACCCCAGAAGATGCTCAAAATGGCCCCTGTTATTTGCAAAACTCTTTCCAGTTCGTTCTAGAAGAGACGTGGTTATCCTTAGCAACACAACATTATTATTTTTGATTACTTCTACGGTCTCAAAAATGTAAAAAGAAACTATTTCAGTAAATAGAAATGAAAATATTTTTTTTTTAATTGCTTTTAAAGAACGTCTGGAATTTAATTATTTTAAATATTTCAACAAATAAGAGTACCCTAAGAAAATATTATTTTACTTGATTTTACAAAACGTACAAAGTAATGCACGTTTTATTAGCAAGTAACGGGGGCTTAGAATATTTTTTGCTTCGCTTGAATTGATTGTTACGTGAATAGAGAAGTGACATTAGGTCGGGTTTCTAGAACGTTTCATTAAGTTAACGGTCCGATTAAAGTAAACTTTGCTATGGCTACACATGTTAGAACTATAGGAATATTTATTTTAATCGATCCGTTAACTTAATGAAACGTTCCAGAAACCCGATCTAGGTGAAGCTTAAACATTGTAAAATAAAAAATTAAAGACCCTGTATTTTGAAACGGATCGCTATAGAATGAAACTTATAGGGAGTTTTTTTTACCTAGTTTGAATTGCTCGTCACGTAGATGGAGTGGTATCAATACGTCACGGGACAACCTGTGTTTATAAGTACGTATACGTATACAAATTTTCGAAATCTCGAGAAATTTCAGCTACAACTAAATTCCAGCTACCACTCGAAAGTTATTGTTAAAAGCATATTTTTTTTAAAATTCATATTGTTAAAATTTCTTTTTAATTCTAAAAATTCCCCTCAATTCTGAAACCCTTCACAAATTTGATTGTCTCTTTACAGTAGTCTTATTTATTTATTGACTGACTTAATTAATAACTAAGGAAATCATTTGGATTTTTTTTTGTATCTATTCATGTGCATACGTGGGAGGCACGTAAAGTTTCCGAAATCGAAATTGTCTTTTTACAGTCTTAATTAATTACTATATTACTTAATTAATAATTGAGGACTTTATACCGGCCGATAAAAAAGTGTCACAAACTTTGAGGGGGAAGATAGTATGGCCCAAAATATCCAGAAAAGTCTTAATGAACATGCATCCGCAAATGGATGGTTTCGGAGATACGTTTTCGGAGATACGGATTTTTTAACAATTGTGTATTGTTTCGCAATTTGCATTTTTTTATCGTAGCCGACGTAGATTCTGTCAAACATACAGCCTGTAGTTGACATATTTGAAAACTTTAGTGTACGCTACTCGTATAAATAAAGAGCTGCAGCAACGAGTAGGTCAAGGATCAAGGGTTTTTGAAAGAGATGTTGTAGCCACTGTGGAATGGAGGGAGGGCACTTTGAACATCTCATTTAACTTTTTGAAATTGCTGTTTGTTCATAAATATCGTTAGTTTGTTTATTTGTACATAAATTTTAAGAACATTGTGTAAACCCAAAATGTTTCGTATCTTCGAAACCGTACATTTGCACACTCAAGTTCATTAAGATTTTTCTGCATATTTTGGGCCATACTACCTCCCCCCACTCAAAGTTTGTGACACTTTTTTTTAACGCCTATATACGTGGGAGATATGAAAAGTGTCTAAAACCACTTTGAACTTCAGTTACCTACCTAAATTGTAGCTACTTTGAAGTTACTTTAAAGTTCTCATTCTTACCCTCCCTTGATATGACTATCTTTGTAAAATGCAAATTAATTATCGACACAATTAATTAATAATTCTTTGGATTGATTGTCCTTGCATATTTATGTGTATACGTGGCAGGTGTGAAAACTTTCCGTTATCACTTCGAATTTTGTTTCCGTCTTAACCACTTTGAAGTTACTGTTAAAAACAACAATTGTTAACGTTAATTTTACTATGGAGACGTTAAGTGTACATTACGTTTCCAAGTGAATTTGGACGTTGGCGATTAGAAGAAAAAAAAAGAAACTAATCAATGCCAAACGAGTGATAAGTTTGTCATACTACACCAATTTTTTTTTACAATTCCACGTATATTATACAGCGTTAAAACGTTCAAACATATTAAAACCTACATAATTTATGGAGAGTGCGTAAATTGAAAACTGGCACAAACTCTTTTCCGTGATGTGTTTATAAATTATATACATTTGCAATACATACATGTAAGTAACCGCACATAAAACGTAACAACCTAACAACAGAACATTTAGCAGAATATGCAAAGGTGTTAGAGGCCAAAGCCATTCAGGTTACCTAACGAGAAAGAAAGAGCCATTTGCATGCAGAAAGAAAGCAGTCAGCCTCGTTAGTAAAAGTCGCAGATAACGCACGCAGATCTACATAGATATGTTACAAACAGTTATACAGGAAAAAGACATTCGAAGCATTCGCTTTCGCGACTCTGGAAAGTCACTCGGGGGGCCCAAAGTCACATCCGCAATCGGAATTTTTAGGCCCGGCCCCCCATGGAATTGGGTAATGAGAATCAAGGCTATCGCAATAATAAAGAATGACCTTTGTTAATTAGTGGTCAATCGATTAGTAACAGCGCGTGAATTTTTTTTTCTTCCAATGGAATTTAGAAATGCAAGAAATGCGTTTCTAATAATTTTTTTTCAATGCACAATGTACAAGGTTGTTAAAAAAAAATAGAAAACGAAGCCAGTGACGTGCTGCAGTTCGTAGAAGCAACATGGAGTATTTTTAATGACAATTTTATATTTTTATTTTATTTTATCAAAAAAGTAAATTTATTAATGTGTTTTGTCTTTCTCTAAATGAGTGCAAGCTAACCCAGTGGCGTGCAGTTTTTGGTTTCCTTTTATAACGATTATTTTTTAAAGAAACAAAGAGCGATTTGATTAATTTTTAAATAAATTAACACACCAATAGTATTTTATAAATAAATATTAGATTAAGTACGAAATCTCAACACAATCAAATTATTGCAACATTACGTATTTCTTAATTATGTGTTATTTGCAATGAGTGAAAGTATCTACACCTTAACAAATATTGTAATTTAACGTTTATTTCCGATCGTAGTCTTACTTTCACGTCTAATCTATTTTTATTGGCCACAAAGTATATGAAAATGTATTCCTGATCTTTGCCCCCTTACAAAAATTAGATATAATAAAGAATAACTAATTGAGACTTACGAAATTGTTTATTATCGCAATGTATTTCTTGTGTCATTTGTTAGTGCTTAACGGAAATGAGTAATTTAAATGATGGTTGGAGTTTTTGCGCTTGAGATTTTAATTATGGTTCGAAGACCGGGGTTTTGTAATTAAACGAACGCAAACCGGCATAAAGAGAAACCGATAAAAACAGGATGTGCCGCTTTCTCTTAAAACGACTTTAAAATGCGTGTAATGATTTTAGGTATAAAGTCGTGAAGTCTCCATCAAAATTGGACCATTCGCTCGAACACGGACAGTTACGTTGTTAATAATAATAATAAACGAAAAGAAAACTTTTTTAATTGTTTCAGTTTTAATTTACCCAAAATTTTATTTTATTTTCGCAGTGCATCTGGTCTTTAATTGGCAGGAATGGAAAGAAATACATAGAGTTTCTGGGCACCGCATCAATAAATTAATTTTTTTTTAAATTGATTCTCCCTACAAATTTTTTGAAAGCCAAAGGGAAAATTTTTGAACTTTGTTTGTTGGCGGCCAAGCTGCAGAGTAACAACATTCTTAAGAGCCAGTTCCTAATGCTCTCTAGATTTTTTTAAATTTTTTTATATACTTAAACCTTATTTTAAATACTAGAGCCAACAATTACTTTTTCAATTTGAATTAAGAACGGAATTTGTTTGAATTTACTGATTTAATGCAAAGCTACAGAGCAACGTTCTTAAGCAGCCAGTTCCTACGGTTTTTCATTTTTTATGACGCTCGAAATGAAAAAAAAAATGTTCTCAAGGCCAACCAAATTTTCTAGAGCCAACATTTCGGCAGTTTCAACAGTTCCTGGCATTTTGTATGGTTCTCAATTTTTTTTATGACGTTTGTAGAAATGGAAAAATTTTGTAGAGCCAACATTCTTTAAAATTTAAACTAAAAAGCGAGATCTTTAGAATTCACTATTTTAATGCAAAGCAACGGGCCTTTAAAATTTTAATGGTGAATTGCCTGAAATAGTTTGATGATGAGGGACACGTAGATGCAATTTTTATTGATTTTACAAGTTCTTCATGATATTATTATAAGAAAATTGCAAAATTTGGGGTGTGATATGCGAGTTGTAAAATGGATAAACGAATACCTTAAGCACAGGAAACAGAGAGTTACAATAGATAATAACTATTCATCTGAACTAATTGTCTCGGTGTATTATGTGAATGACCACAGAAAGATCTTTTAGAAGACAAGAAGCAAGGTTAAAATTATTTTATTGTATTCATTTTAAAGTTGATTCAATGCACAATTTTCTAACTAAATTACAAGTAAAAGATTCAAGCACTAGAAAAAATCATAAATTCATCTATAAAATTCCATTTTCGAAAACATATCATCACATAAATTTTCCTGTTTTCCAAAAACAATTCCAGATTGGAATAATTTAAGTGAAATAAATTAGAAAAAATTAATAGAAGATTGTGCACAGACATTAAAAGTTAGGACGTAATTTTCAACACGCAAGTTTTAAATATTTTATAATATTAGTTGTTTATTTGTTTATGTATAGGTACTGTACGTCTAATTTTATATATTTTTCAAATCTTCATTTATTTCTTTGCATTTCATTGTTTTTTTTTTGTTTCTTACCATAAGCAAAAAAAATCGATTTCCGACGGGAAACCTTTGAAACTCAAATAAAAATGACGCTTGAAGAAATTGAAACATTAATTGTTTTAAAGGTCAACAAGTTTTTTTAGAACCAATTTTTTTAAACAAACTAAAAAAGCAAATCTTTTGTAATTTCCTATTTTAATGCAAAGCTACGGAGCAGCCAGTTGCTGGCGCCCTCTACGCTTTTTATTTTTTATGACGATTGAAGAAATGGAAAAATTGTTTTCAAGGTCGTCAAATTTTCTAGAGCTAACATTATTCAAAATTTAAACTGAAAAAGGAAATCTTTTCTGATTTACTGCTTTAATGCAAAGTTACAGAGCAACGTTCTTAAGTAGCCAGTTTCTGGCGCTTGCTACGGTTTTTAACTTTTTTATGACGCTTAAAGAAATGGAAAGATGGTTTTCAAGGTCAACAAATTTTTAGAGCCCCTTTTTTAAACAATTAAAAAGCAAATCCTTTGTAATTTCCTATTTTAATGCAAAGCTACGGAGCAGCCAGTTGCTGGCGCCCTCTACGCTTTTTATTTTTTATGACGATTGAAGAAATGGAAAAATTGTTTTCAAGGTCGTCAAATTTTCTAGAGCCAACATTATTCAAAATTTAAACTGAAAAAGGAAATCTTTTCTGATTTACTGCTTTAATGCAAAGCTACAGAGCAACGTTCTTAAGTAGCCAGTTTCTGGCGCTTGCTACGGTTTTTAACTTTTTTATGACGCTTAAAGTAATGGCAAGATGGTTTTCAAGGTCAAAAAATTTTTTAGAGCCCCTTTTTTTAAACAATTAAAAAAGCAAATCCTTTGTAATTTCCTATTTTAATGCAAAGCTACGGAGCAGCCAGTTGCTGGCGCCCTCTACGCTTTTTATTTTTTTATGACGATTGAAGAAATGGAAAATATTGAACAATAAAATTTTTTAGAGCCACAACTAAAAAAAGGAATCTTTTGAAAATTTACTGTTTTAATACAAAGATGCAGAACGTTCTTAAATTGTTAAAACACGTTAAAAATTGTATGGCGCTTACTACAATTTTTTTTTAAATGATGAATTAAAAGAAATTGTTTTCAAAGCCAACAAAATTTGCTAGAGCTAACGTTTTTTTAATAATTTTAACTAAAAAGAAAAACCTTTTGTAATGTATTGTTTAAATGCAAGGCAATGTTTTAAGCAGCAATTTCCTAGCGCTTTTTATGGTTTTGTTTATTTTTTAATGACACTTAAGAAATTGAAAAAAATATTTACTGTTTTAATGCAAAGTTGCAGAGCAACAAGCGTTCTTAAACAGCCAGTTCCTGGCGCTTACTACGATTTTTAATTTTTATTTTTTTTTAAATGATGCTTGAATAAAAGCTCAACCAAATTTGCTAGAGAATTTTTTTTTTTATTTAAACTAAAAAGATAAATCTTTTGATATTTATTGTTGTCATTGCTTTGCATGATGCTTAAATTGGAAAAATATTTTCAAGGTCAACAAAGTTTTCCAAAGCCAACTTTTTTTTTAATCTAAACCGAAAAGAGGCATTTTTGAAATTTACTGTTTTTATGCAGCAAATTCCAGATGCCTTCCAAGGTATTTAATTTTTTAATGACGTTTGTAAATTTGTTTTCAGAGTCAACAAAACTTTCTAAAATCAAACACTTTTGTATAGCTAAAGAGGTATAATCGAAGATACTTAAAAGCGAACGAAAAGCAAAAAAAAACTGCCAAATTCGATCTTATCTCTATTATGCATTAGTGCCAAGCACGTTGGTAGCGTTTTTTTTTAGCCATCCACGGCTGTACAACCTTTTCCTAGTTCAAACACGATTTTTAGAATTTCTTGGGACTTCCTAAACAAAAATGAAGTCTAAAATGATTTTCGCTTTAGAAGGATCACATTTCCTTAGGATGTAACAGGAATTATTTAATTCATTTCCAATTCAAGAGTTCACAAAGAAAAAAATGCACAAAGGAAGTCCCAGAAATTCCTTGCTTTAATCACAAAAAATAAATTGATTGTTGCCCTGATTAATTTTCAAACTGATTTAACTTTTACTTTACACCAAATTCAACAAATATTGGGAAACTTGGGAAACATTTCCAAGGTCACTGAGGTTACTGCAAAGCAAAAAAAATAATAATAAGAATAGGGAAATATAAAACGTGCAGGAATTGTTAGTTATCAATGAATGTAAATCTAAATTATTCTTTTGCAACATTTAACAAAATTTCCAGAGACATTTCGAAAGGACATATACAGGTGTCCCAAATGTTCTATAGCTACAACCGCAGTAACCGCACATTTAATCAAAAAATTACTCGAATGAAACACCTTGAGCCTAATGTATTTTTATTTCATGTCAGTTTGAGATGAAGACATAACGACACTTTAAAAGGAACAATCTTTTTGTTTAATTAAATCAGAGAGGTTTCAGAATTACAGAAAGTAGGTAGGTAGAGGTACAGTAGCGGAATTTAAAAAAGCATACACTCAAAATGTCTCACTCTGAACTTGGCTTTCTTTGAAATTATTTTCGTTTTATAAGTCAAAATAATTGTCAAAATGACAGACTGACATTAACATGTCGCATTTAAGTATTGCCGAAAAACGCAAATAATTACATTAACTGAAGAAGAGTGGTCTTCTTGACTCCTAAAATTAAAAGGGGAATTATGCATTGTGTTATTTTACATGATTTAATTGTCAGCATTTATGTCAATCAGACAGAGATCGATTCACAGTGCTCTAATATTGCAAAATATGGCCTAAAGACTTGTGTCCTTTTTTAAATTCCGCAAATATACCTACAATAAGTAACCATATCCTATTACGTTGTCATGGTAACAAATGAAGTATGATCTCGTTGTTGTCCGACATTGCGATTTTTTATGGGAAATAAAACGTCCAGCAAAACGTCTAAAATTTGATTTGACACCCCGATTAGAATTAGGAATACTTGTTACAATCATATCACTAAATATTACATGAGGTTCATTTTTTATTTATATGCCGATCGTATAAATCTGATTTAAGAATACAGTTTATACATATATTCTTTCTCTACATGCCGATCGATCGATAAGTCAAAGAATTTTTATGTAACTGTCTCCTTCTAACTATCATGAAACAGCTTTTGTCAAATCGCATCATTTTGTAATATATTTTCTTAACTCAGATTTATACTATCGGCGAATAGTAAACGCACGACGACATGACATGAGAAAAGGCCGTTTCACGAAAGTTAGAAGAAGGTAGGTATATAAAAGTTCTTTGATTTATCGATCGATCGATCGATCGACATATGGTAAAAAAACGACCTGTATGTATTTTGCATACTTTGCACAAACATACACATTTTATATTTACTGTAATTAAAATCAAAAGCTCCAATACAGTCACTTCATCGTCACTTCAAACTCACATCTTTTTTACAATGTATGGTTACAGTTGTTGGATCATTACACCATATATTTGGGACACTCCGTATGTAAAAATCAATCCATAATGATTAAGTCATGGGGTCTTCATTTGCCTTGTTCGAACGAATACAAAACTACGCGCTCTATATCATAACGTCGTATTACATCTTCAGGACTTTGCATTAACATCACTATAATATATTACTATTTACGTGTATATAAGGAGTGAGGGCGATGATCGAAATTGCACTGTTTTTTATTTAAAATTATATGACGATTTTTCTTTAACTTTAGTATAGAGTTTATACAGGGTGTAATCGATTAAGTGAAGCTTATTCGATTACACACTGTATGTATACATATATATGTTAAAAAAACTAAAAGTTTATAAAAAAAAAACAATTTCGATTTGAATTAATAAAATGAAGTTCATTATTTATGGTAAGAAAGAAGTTTCATGTTACTTATATCTTGATGGTAAACATGTCTGTACAATATTTTACAAAGACAGAAGCAAATAAATACTTTCACATTATTTAAACTGTGCAAGTGCGACAAGTTCAATGTGAAAATATAAATCCAAGCTTGAGCTCTTTGGTTTATAGTACCATTTTATGCCTCGAAGATCCAAAGAAAGTAAGTCACTGAACTTTTATACACAATAAAGAGCAAGTTACCGATCTGACGACTGACTTCAACATTTCAACACTTGAATAAATCGGTTCTTTATTGTGTACACAAAGACGTGCGCACAAGAAGCATGAAAAGTATCCCATGAAAAACACTCATTAAAACCGAACGCGTTCGAGTTACTCTAAAGGCAAGCGTTCACAGGCTCGCATCGCACGCGTCGCACGCATCGCAAGAATCGCATAGCATTTGGCGTGCGCGTTAACATACAAGCATCGCATCATTCGCACTACCAGCATTTTTCGTGACAGCGTACATACGTTACGCAGTGTGAAAGAAAACTAAGAACAATATTTAATAAACAATGAGTGATACCAAGGAAGACATTATTATAATTGGTTCCCTACTTAAAATTTATAATATCACCCTAATAAAACCTATGATTCGATTCAACTGACAGCTTGCACTAGTCCGAATTTGTAAATGACGTCAGCCGCACGAATCGCAAGAATCGCAGAAGTTGCTCTCTCGAGAATGCTAGTCGCATTTTCAGTAATGCGATCGCTGCTATGCGGCCTAGTTAACGCAGCGTCATATAAAACTATAGAAAAGATCATTTATGCGATGCGTGCGACGCGTGCGATGCGAGCCTGTGAACGCTTGCCTTAAGAGTTCTTTTCTTTTAGATTTAATTACAAACTATTATTATAACATACAATATAGTGTGTTAGTAAAACAATTAAAAAAAAATTATAATAATAACAGGATTTTGTTAGGGTAGATGTAGATAGTCTGTCTAGTACAAAAGTTTTCGGTGACCTGAAAATGAAACAAAGAGTGCAACGACAGCCAAGATAATGCAGAAAAAAGAAAACCACAGATAGTATGTGACATGCATATATTTTCTAAACACTAGATCACAGAAAAGAGTACATACAATGTTCGACTTATACGTAACAACATAATAAAAGCGCTACAGTGGATCTTTGGTGGGGGGGGATATTATTTCAAGTAGAATCTCTCTCTCACTGTCTTAAAATATTTATACATGCCTGACCTGCTACGATTGCCATTTGTAACTGGAAATACACGGTACAATCATCGAACACCTGGTTTTACCTCGGCTCTAACATGCTCGTTAAACAGAAAATTAGAAAGTATCTAATCGAGGCATGATTTATTATGTTTACTGAACGAAGACAATATATCACGAGTGCAACGAGAAATTCTGTCATTTATCTTCTTGAATTGAGTTGTTAATAACAATGTGGAATTTCTTATTGCAAAGAAATCGCATATTATTTCCAAAAATTATCATCAAATTACCCTATCAATTTTTTTTTGTAGAGCACCTGTATGTTACAATTTTTTTTTAAGTATAAATTCTAAATTTCGCTCACATTCCTTATTTAAAATAAAATATGAAATTTTCTAAGAAATTATCCGGTATATTATTGTCCCCCTTTTTTTAATTATCTAATTGTATTATTATAAAATAAATGTTTGAAGAATTAGAGTCCTTTAAAAAAATGGATTTTCACCAAGGAATTATATTATGATTGGATCACGAGCTAAAAAAATAGTGATTCACAGTTACTCTAAAAATAGTGATTTACAAGTTACTAAAAAATATGTTAAATGGCCGTGGAATTTTTTTGTTGTAAAGCCAAAGAAACCTCACCTGATTTACAAAAAATAAATAAACAAATAAAAAGCAAATTAGGATCAAATGATGTAAAGTTAAAACCAATCCGTTTCCTTTTAATTATAATCAATCATTATGATTTCTTTTTTATGTTGAAATAAAAATCTCTCTGTTTTCTCGCAAGGTTCTCAGAGTCTCCCTTTTTCTTCTTCTCTTGTCTTTTTTCTCGCATGTTCTTTATCACTCTCATTTAAAAAAAAAAAAAAAAAACAATTGGGCATCAAATCATGAATTAAAACCAATCAAATTTGTTTTTAAATAGAACACCTGTAGATTATAGTTTGTTTATGTAATTATGATTACTGCCGACGATGCCATTATTATTGTTGAACAATTCTTTCCTATTATTATTATTATTTATTAAGGAACCAATTGGTGTTGCAGGAAGCAGTCAACTTAGGGCAGAAAAAGAACTACTCTTTTCGATTTGCCAAGCTTTCGGTAATGTTTATTACCTTCATCAGGGCTGCTACAGATTCGAATAACAAAATTAGAAAAGTTAAGGCTTAACAATTTGTTACTTACATCGGTTGAGGTTAAGTTTTAATAAAATTGCAATAACATCTCCAACGTGGAAAAGACTTTTAACGTAAGTTAGCCAATAATGACAACTTTAAGGCTGACTGATCACAATAATGATAAAAACAAACACATTAAAATGAAGTTTGAAAATTTAAAAGTGATTAAAAAGGATAAAAGCAGACATGTCTGACAGGACAGACCGCCATGTGCAATGACGTATTGGTACCAACATGATTAGCAACTGACTGTAAAGGTAACTAACTACAATATGGTTTGACAATTCTATCTGAATTAAACAATTAAAAATAAATAAAACCTGCCTGAAGTTGAATGTTGTTTAAATTTAGTTTGTTTTGGAAATTTCTGACGCACCAACCTCAAAACACTTAGAAAGTCATATTGTCATAACTTGATTCATCTAAATTTGACATATTAATAATGTTATTGTTACCGTTTTGCAATAAATTATGATAAATGATGCTTAATCCAGAGATATCTGTTTGTTTGTTTAAAGTGTTGTTTGTGGTGAAAATGTGGTACATTTCAAGGAAGCAACGTTTGAAGTAGTTTGATTCAACATTCAAAATGGAGGTGTCTTGATAAGCTATGTTGTGTTTGGTTTGTTTGAAATGTTGGGCCAGAGCGCAACAAGCAGTTTTTCGTTCATTGTTACCGTCACTTTTGTGTGAAGAAATGCGAGCTTTCAAATATCTACAAGTTTGACCAATATAAACGTTGTCACATTCACTACAAGGAATTTTGTAAACTACATTAGACTGATCAAATTTGTCAATAGGAGATTTTAATTTAGTAAAAATTGATTTAATAGTGAAGATTTGTTTGTTAGCAATTTTGATATTTTTGTCAAAATTTGTAATGATTTTATGAAGTTTAGGGGTTAAATTTTGAATGTACGGTAATGAACGGTATTTGACATTATTTTTGTCACTGTTTATTTGGTTGATCGAGTTGTCATCAATGTCAGGCATGTGTGTAAAATTAAAATTAAAATTTTGGGTGGCGTTTGAATTAGTTTTATTGTGATATTTTGTGATTTGGTTGACTAACTTCAAGGGGTAACCATTCTCCAAAAAAATGTTTTTTAATTTAAGTAAATTGCATTTGAGAAATTGAGGTTCTGAAATTCTTTTTACTCGTGACCGTAAACTTTTTAAGACGTTGATCTTCATCTTGAGGGTATGGTATGAATTATAGTTTATATACCTGTTCGATGACATAGGTTTGGTATACCAGTCTAGGAGAATGCTATTATTCTCACTTCTAATGACTTGGGTGTCCAAAAAGGGAACCCTGTTGTTGGTTTCATTTTCAATGGTGAACTGTATGTTGCAGTTGTACTGGTTTAGAGTTTCAAGAATTTCGTTTTGTTTACCTTCAGGTATGCAACAAATAATATCATCAACAAATTTTTTGATAAACGGTAAATTGAACGATAATTTTGGAACACAGTTATCCAAAAGTGAGTCAACAACATACTGTGCAAGGATGGGCGACAAAGTACTACCCATAGGAGAGCCTTTTTTAAGGAGGAAATGTTGATTGTCAAAATTACAATAAGAGGTTTCAAATATAAATTTAATTATGTTAAGTAATTCATGTAACGGTATATTACAGTTGGGTTTAATGTTAGACCCTTTTTCAGTAACACTGGTGGCAACTAGATCATAAGTTATATTGCTGAATAACGACACGACATCTAAACTGATAAGTATGTAACCTTGAGGTAAGGTGAAGCCTCTAATAACATCAACAAATTGAAAAGTATCTTTGATGTAATAGGGGTTATCAACATTGTAAGATTGTGTTAAAATGTCAGCTATAAATTTAGAAATGTTGCTGCTGGGGCTATTGATAGAAGAGACAATGGGGCGTACACTTAAAGTGGGTTTGTGTATTTTGGGTAAACCATAGAATTTGGGTGACACTGAGTTGTACTTGTAGAGAGTTTTTGCTGTGGACTCATCAATAAACTTTTTTTGTTTAAGATTACTGACTAACGTGTTAGTTCTACGTTGATAAATGCTGGTAGGGTCACGTTCAAGTTTGGTGTAACTGTCAATGTCATTTAATAAATCATAAGATTTGGTTTTATAATCATTCTTATCCATAGCCACGGTAACATTGCCTTTATCAGATTGAACTATCACGATGTCAGTATGTTCTTTTAAACCGTTGACAACTGTTAAATTGTTGACTCAAAAAACTGTTTTGCATTAGCAGCATTAGTAAGTCTGGCTCTACACGTGTTTTGATCATTTGGGTTGAGGTGTGAAATGGCAAACTCACAGTCCGCTATGATTCTAGGAATTGACACTTATTTTTTACCCGGAGGAAGACTAAATTTAGGGCCTAAAGCTAGGACCTTTGTAACTTCGGGTGGGATAGTAACCGAGCTTATATTTTTGAACCATTTGTCTTGAGTTTTCAATTTCACACCCTCGCCTGTTTGTAGACGTTTGAGTTTATTAATATTGTTGCTCTTGTATTCAAAAAACTTTCTGTTGTAAATGATAGTTTGTCTGTGTTTAAATTCATTGAAAATGTGTAACGGAATGTGGTTTGTGATTAAATGCGTGAGAACTTCCCTTTGTTTAATGAATGTCTTAGCTACTTTAAATTATTTATTAATCTGCAAATTCCATTGTGATTAAATCGGCCACATATTTAGTCCCAAATATATTTTGAAATTTTATTTCTTATTTTTGGAAAATTTATTTTAAAAAAAACAGTTCTTTGACACTGAACAATAATTCTTGAATACTTCTGTCATATTGTATGTTTCTCTTATCTTTTGACTTCTCGCAAATACGTTTAAATGTCATATATCCATTAATTTTATTCGATGGTGAGTTCGTTTAATACATTTTTTTTGTTGTATTTGTGTTCTGTTTCTGTTACATATGCGTTTCTTAATCTATTCTTCTTCGTTATCAATCAAAGTAAATTTCCCTATTCCGTTTATTGTTTGATTATCTTGTTTAATTTTTTCTTCTTTTCTATTCCTTATAATGTTCCCACAAAAGTTACTAATAAGTTTTAATAATGTTTACGGAACGTGCCTTTTCTAACAGATTATCAATCCTGTATATCACTGATTTTTTAATTAGACGAATTCTGTTAGGATTAAATTGGTCACATTCTAAGTCCCAATTTGTTAAGTACCTACATTTGGAACGGTTCTTTTTTATCTTGCGAAATTTACTGCAAATAAATACCAAACACAAACGTGTCCTTTCTTATCATTAAAGCTAGGATTTAGGTGCGTCACGAGTCACCTTTTTAGTCGGGCACCTAAATCCTTGCTTTAGTTATCATTGAACATTTCCTCCTTTTCTTTTATTTCCTTACTTCTTTTAATTTTTTTTCTTCTTTTTAAATTTAAGTATATTCATTCAGAAGTATTACTATCCTGCTTTACCCCCGAGTTTCAAAAACTTCCTTTTTCATTTACTCATCCCTCTTTTTCTGCTCTATTTTTATTTAAAAAAATATTGGATATTAATCCATACTTTTGAGAAAAATTTGTTTCTTTTTAATCTAGTCGCTTTTCCACATTTTCAAAAAAAAAATTAAATCACTTTTTGTCTACCTTTTGGTCCTTTTGATTTATTTAATTCAAAATCTATGATAGCATATTTTATTCTCCTGCGAAATATATGTTTTAAATAAATAAATAAATAAATTTATTTCCAAACTAACTTTGCACCTTCTTCTGTAGCATATTTATTATATTTGTTGTGAAAATAATGAATTCAAAAGCAAAAGAAAGTAGCAGCAATTAAATCGGTGTGAGTCGGCATTAAACGACCGAGAAATTAAACAATGCTTTTTTAGAGAAAGAGAAACGTAAACAATTCTTACGAAAAAGAAAGAAATTTAAAACAAAGCAAACACGACCTTCATACGCGATAAACTTATTCAATTGTCCTCTGAAATCCCCACACATTTCTATTTCTCTGACTCACGATCATATTTCACATAACTTCATTTTACCATTTGATTAACATTAATTATTTTTCACCATCAGCACTTTTCTCGTTTTAATTAGTTTTTAAAATCATGACTCCCTTTTTCCTTTTCATGAATTTTATTTTCATTATTCAGTTCTTCAGAGGAAATTAAACAAAATTCTGTTTAAAAGAAAAACAGACATTCAGAACGAAAGAAAGGTAACATATATTTCCAGCTACAAGTGTACGAGTATACTACCAAAGCCTTTAAAAAACTAGTTTCTCACCCTCAACGTTAACTTCGATATCTTCAAGTCTCCCCATGTGGTTTATTAACAGCGTGCTAGGTCTGTGGATAGGGCCTGGCCCTGGCAAAGTAACACTCGGTCCACTTCCACCACCACCGACCCCCACAATCAACGGGCACCCGACAACGGGGCGCTTATTAAATGCCACATTAACCACGTGATCACAGGCTTCGGCCGGCACGAAACTGACCGCGAATCTCGCATTGCCCTGGGGATGAACTTGCGTGGGGATGTTCAACCCCCTCGCAGAGATCGTGATCTCCAAATTGCCTTCCCCTGCTTCGCTGGCGTCCACCGAGAAAGTTACTGGTCTACCGACTGTGCCCCTTGCCACGTGACCGACGGTCACCCTTGATGAGTCGAAGGCTTTTGCGACGAAGGGGGTGCCTTGAACTGGCCGGCCGTTATAGTCCACGGTAATTTGGTGAGCACCGACTTGGACGGGGGTGAATTCCGCAGTGAAGCCCGAGTGGATGTCGCCGGTTACTTTGACCGGGAGTTCCCCGATGGGGCCTCGGACTGCAACGGCTAATTCAGCCGCGCCCCCGCCTGCCACCCCCATATGGAACGAACTGGGTTGGTTCACCGGCACCAGCTCGAGATGGGATAGACTTAAAGTCACCCTGCTAGTGTCGGCCACTGCACAGACGAATGGACATCCACGTACTGTCTCCCCATTGAATTTAATATCAATCAAATGAGGCTTTGCGTGATCTGGGGTGAAAGACACCAAGCACCTTCCACCGCCAACCACCTGAACGTGGTTGGGGACTTCACCTTCGTTGATGGAAATTTCCAGTTGGCCTTCTCCAGCTTGGCTAGCGTCCACTAAAAAAAATGATGTAAGTGATTTTCAGGCAAAAAAATTTGATCGTTCTTACCTCGAAACTGCACAGGTTGTCCTACGACCCCCCCGCTCACGTCGGCGACTTGAATCAAACCGGCGTCGTAGACTTTGGCAATGAGAGGGCCCGAGGGTAGTTTCTCCCCGTTTACGGCGACTTCGATGATGTGCGTCCCGACTTCCGTCGGGACGAATTCTACACTTTGCACCCCCGTCCGATTTCCGGGCAAGACGCGGGCCTGCACTGCCCTTTTGCTGGGCGAGATCACTTGGACGCTAAGATCGGTGGGCGCAATGTTGGTGTTGGTGATTATTTCGAAAATGGCGGGCGAGTTTGCGGGGACGAGCCGCGTGGACTCGCCCAGCACGGACAACGACGAATTCGACATGATGTTCACGTGCCAGGGGCTCCCTTGAACGAACAAGAAAAAATCCCAAATCAAATTTTCGATAAAACTGAGACGACTGGGATTCGTAAACTAGAGTTGCCAGATTTATCACTGATCTTATAAGGCATTTATAAAAAAAAAATTATAATATTTAGTCCCCCCCTTCCCTTCATCCACACTCAAGCTCAACAGCTTTGGTTAAGCAATGCAATAGTCGATTTAAGACTGACTGCATGTTTTACTAAAAACAAAGAAATCGAAAATTAAAAAGTGAAACCTAACAGGAGTACATGAGAGAAAAAGAAATTAAATTGGAGCAAAAAGTGAAGAAACGAAAGTTGTAGAAAGGAAGATGAGAAATAAAAGAGGGATAACCGAAGGAAGAATAGAGACAGAAAAACGGACTATACGGGTTAGAAACGGGAATGGTAGCGAAGTGAAAAACAAACGAAAAACGGAACGCAAAAGAATCAGGGGAAAGCAAGGAAAATGGCGAAAGAAGAAAAACAGCAACAAACATGAAAATGTAAAAGTTCAGAAATGTCTTGCTTCGCGAAAATGAAAAATTCATTGTTGCTCGGATGTTATTTTTAAAGTGTTGTAAAACTTCCTTGTGAATTTTTCGACCAATTCGATAAATACAAAAGTTAAGACTTAAGTTTAAAAAAATCAAAGGTCACTGATATCTCTTCGAAGAGATTTAAAAAAATTAATAACAAATCAAATATTTTTCTTTTTCTATATTTTTGGTAACATTTAACAAAATATGTACAATAAAGTCATTTGGACGTTTTACCGAAAAATCGAAACTAAAAAAAGGGAGAGACTGGTGTGTACCTAAAGGTTCCCTTTATGTGATAGAAGACAGTAAAATAAATTAAACTAAAGTGAAGGAAAAAGTGAGAAATGAAAAATGAAAAGAAAAAGGAAAGTTGCAGAAAGGAAGATGAAAATGAAACGAAGATGACGGAAATAAGGATAGAGAAATAATTATTATAAAGTAGACCGAATAAGATAGGAAATGAGAGAGTTGAAAAAAAAACTCACAGAAGTATAAGAGAAAAATAGAGAAAAGGGATAGCAAGGAAAATAGCAAAAAAAGAGCGAAGAAAATAGGGAGTATTAAAGTTAAAGAAAGAAAGAATGCTAAAAAGAGAATGAGAATATGAAGAACAAAGAAGTAACAATGGGAAAAAGGAGAAGAAAGTATTGAGAACCAAACTGAAATGAAAAAAAAAATGAACCACAAAGAAAAACACCAAAAAAGATAACAGCAAAACAAACTAGAGAACTGGAGAATTAAAGCGAATTAAAAGAGAGTTAAAGTTATTAAATTTTCGAATGAAAAAATTTAATAAATCTTCACTAAACAGGTGAAGAAATGAAGAAGAAGAAGATTTGAGTTTTCATTCGAAAATTAAAAGGGAGACTAGGCATTTATAAAAAGGAAAAAGGAAGGAAAGAAATAAGGAACTTGAGGAAGAAAGAGGAAAAATGTTCCTTCAATTAATTCACCTTCAGTGACCAGGAATCTTCGACGACGTCATTAATTTGTTTTTTTTTGGCAAAATTGGAAAAATTATAATGTATAATTATAATGTATACGGGCAAGTATAAAATAAAACTGAAACACCAAAAGAATTTTGAGATAGTTGAGGAAGAAAGAAGAAAAATTTTCCTTCAGTTAACTTCACTGGTAAGGGAATTTCGGCGATGTCATTCATTTCTGTAAAATTTAGAAAAGCTATAAAAAAGAGACCCCGACAGAATTTTGATTTAAAAGAGAAAGAGAAAACAAGCAAAAAAAATACAAGTAAATCAGAAAAATACAACGAAGAGGAACAAGTAACATTAAAAACGGGAAATTATGAACGTGTTATAAGAGAGAGCTAGAATTTTGAATTAAAAATGAAATTTATAAACACCTACGAAAATAATTAAAACGGAGATGGAAAAAAGTTGATTACTAAAACATTGGGATGGATAAAAAGTCAAATTAAATACTTATTAAAATAATTAATACTACTACAATTTTGTATTTTGTATAACCTTGATTTTGACTAGAAAATAGTTTTGGATGAAATTGTCTCCAATTTAAAACTACACAAAAAAGTGTGCGACTTCAGCAATTCAAATAATGACATATCACATTTAACGTATGGTGATTTTCGCTCCACCCTATACAACATGTCATAAACTCGATGGTTCCACACTTCATACGAACATTACTTACAATTAATATAGGCACGAATATTTTATCTATTTGATTCAAGAAGTAGCATACAGGAAAAAGACCCGGAAGCAAGTTTTCAAAACCGGAAACTCCGGGTCAAAACCCGCAGAAGAGCAAGGCCCCAAAGACGAACGGACGCATGTATGTATAGTCGGTTCCATTTAAATTTTAAACATTTAATCCTACGGATTGGCCCTACCTATTCCGTTCATTAGATTAGGTGCGCCAATATCTAATCCCCGCCCCCCAACAACAAAATAATAAAAATTTGGTCACTCAAAAATTTTGCGTTCTTTTTTGTTTCATTTAATTTCTGGCAACTCTAGTCATCATCTCGCCTATGCATGTATGTTCTTTGCATGGTGTATATACGAGTGGGTATGTATGTAGGTATACACAACGTACCTGGCACCTGTTGGTAAAGTCCTTATAGCACCCGATTTCAAGAAGACAAAAGCGCACACAAACACCGATTTGTAACTACGACGACCGATTCATAACGCGCCCGTGTACTTTCTAGAGCTGAATCAAAACTCGACGCAAGCAGAGAGGAAAAAAAAAACACGCTCTTTGCTGTACTTCGATAGAATGTAGGCGCAACAATTAAGTAGGCGGGGTACGAGGCGAAACGACATTCCACGCTTTACTGAGCCTTCTTATGTGGCATTTCCTACTCTACCACGACGACCTGCTGGCCGGGGCGCAACTCGCCGAAAGGCGCTCGGAGCGAAGCGAACAGAGCCGTACCGCGAATAATTTCGACACATTTCGCTAATAATGTCACTGGGACGTGCCGGTAAACGGTAAAAAAGCGGATTTTTGGGCCGTTGAACCGCCCGCCGGATTGGCGGACGAGAGCGGAAAGCAGTTTTGGGCGGTGGAAGTAAGTACTGTTGCACACTGCGCACTGTGGATGTGGAGTTCGGACTGCATCACTCACACTTGAACGCAAGTTTTACGTAACTCGAAGCATGAATAATTTATGCTGAATGTAATTTAACTTAACAATTCATTAACTGATATACAGGGAGTATTCAAAATAGTATATTCCGTTTTAATTCAAATAAATATATTTTTTTTAATCTTACTTAGATTGCATTGTGTACACTGGTGACCAAGTAAATCGTCACGACCCGAAGGACACATAATCCTCAGAGTCAATATGAGTAAGGAGACCTGAACCAATTGCCCTTGTTTCCATTGCGGGTCAATAAGGACCTGTTCATACTTATACAGGGATATTCACATAAACCGTTCGTTAAAAGTTTTCAAGGTTGCAGTTCACGTAGATATTTGAAATTTAAGGAGCAAGGGTTTTCCGTGGAGATCTCTTTAAATAAAATAAAATTGCCTTTGTATCACTTCCGGTACAACCGGAAGTGATACAAAGGCAATTTTATTTTATTTAAAGAGATCTCCACGGAAAACCCTTGCTCCTTAAATTTCAAATATCTACGTGAACTGCAACCTTGAAAACTTTTAACGAACGGTTTATGTGAATATCCCTGTATTACAATGGTTTTTTAAATCGCGTTATTATGTCATCACTTCGGGGATTCCGCAAGGATTCAACTTAGGACCTCTAGTTTTTACTTTATTCGTGTGATGCAGTTGATTGCAAAATTGAACTGTTTGCTGACGATGCAAGCTTTCTCTTGTGTATTAACTGAACTGATTAATTTGAAACAAAAATAAACTGGGTGTAGAGAACAAAAAAAAACGTTGCATACAAAAAATTGATTGCGCAAGTACAACTGATCTTTATATTATTCACGGTAGACCCAATTAACTTGCGCCACCAACGTGTATAAACATGAAGAGATGAAGAAAGAAATAAAAAGAAAAGAACTGAAGAAAGAGAAAAAATGAGAGAGTAATTTATAAAATTGAAATATACGGGGTGCAATCGAATAAGTTTCTTTCTTATATGATGAAGAACTTACAGTATTAACAAGTGAAACTTATCCGGTTAGACCCTGTATAGACGTGGAGACGAGAGATTGCAAAATTGAACTGTTTGCTGACGATGCAAGCTTTTTCTTGGGTATCAACTTAACTGATTAATTTGGAACAAAAGTAAACTTGGTGTAGAGAACCAAAAAAACGTTGCATACAAAAAATTGATTGCGCAAGTACAACTAATCTTTATATTATCCACAGCAGACCCAATTAACTTGCGCCACCAACGTGTATAAACATGAAGAGATGAAGAAAGAAATAAAAAGAAAAGAACTGGTGAAAGAGAAAAAATGAGAGAGTAATTTATAAAATTGAAATATACGGGGTGCAATCGAATAAGTAATTTATAAAATTGAAATATAAAGTGTGCAATCGAATAAGTTTCTTTCTTATGTGATGAAGAACGTAACAGTATCTCATAATAAGTAAAACTTATGGCGAGAGATGTAAGAAAAAAAAACAAGAGAAAGAGAAACAAATGAAACAACACGAGTGAAAGATGAAAAAGTTTCTTCCTTTATTGGATTTTTTTTAATTAGCTTTGAGCAGCTTTCCTTTTATTTCAAGAAAGATGATAGAAGCAAGATGATAGAAGAAAGATGATAGAAGAAAGAGATAGAAGGAAAAAAAAGGGGAGAGAAAAAACGCAAGAGAAATAGAGAAAGAAACAAGAGAAAGAAGTATACAGGTTGAGTCATTAAGCACCAGGCGCCGTCATACGGGGCGACCAAAGCCACGCCCAACAAGTCATTTTTTCCTAACCACACGTAACCTACGTACAGCCTCAATCAAAAGTAATGAAACGTTCAAAACCGAAACGCTATAGTCAGAGTGCAACGGTGCCGAGTCAGAGAGAGCGCAACGTGTTGTGGGGTTCCGAAGGACTTCAGAAACATTCGTTCGCCATAAGGCTTCATCTCACTCGGCATCTTCTCATCTCTTTCATTACTTTTGATTGAGGCTGTACATACATAAAATTTTCTTTATTGTTGCAAATCAGTTTAAAAACAAATCGATAGTGTGTTTTACGATTAAATTTGTCTACAATTTTTTACCCTAACGATGCGACCCCCCCCCCAACAAGTAATTTTTTTCGGAACCATGCGTAACCTACATAAATATTTTCTTTATTGTTGCGAATCAATTTAAAAACATATCGATTTTTCAAAGGTGTTTTACGATTGCATTTGGCTACAATTTTTTTTAACGAAGCGATCCCTCCCCCCTACAAGTGCCATTTTTTCCGAACCACGCAAATCTATAGAAAATTTTTTTGTTGTTGCAAACTGTTGCAAATCGATTTTTTTCAAGTATATTTTTACGATTGCATTTGTCTACAATTTTTTTTAGCAAAGCGATTGCCCCCCCCCCCCCCCAACAAGTAATTGTTTTCCGATTCTATTAATTGTATCAATTCTAGAACTACTTACATTCATTTTCTCTAAAATTTTAACATATTCCTTTTTCTCTTCCTTGACTTTTCTGTCAGTTGTCTGTTTCTTGTTATCTTCATATGATGTATTGCGATCTTTTGTTTTACTTTTCTTTCTTGGAACCCACTTTTCTTCCTTTGCCTCTCCCTAACATTGTTTTTCTTTCTTCTCGAAATTATGTTAGTTTTCCCATTTTTCTTATTTTCTTCTTGCAGTTAGTTCAATGACCTGAGTCTTTTTTTTATCAGAAAGAAGGAAAAACAGAGAGGAAAGCTTGACAGTCGTAGCATGAAAAAATGGGAGCAAATGCGTTCGAAAGAGACAGGAAACATACAAACAGGAAAATGAAGAGAAGCAATTAAAAAATATATAATGTTTGGAAATTTGATACTATACAATTGAGGTAATAACAAAAGAAAAGAGAGAAGAAAGTTAGAAAGAGTAGCTTAATTGCAAACACTGAAACGTCAGAAATTAATGCGACTGAAACACATGAAAAAATAACCAAAGAAAAAGAGAAAGTCTCTACCTTCCAATCTACTTCTTCGAAATTTCCTCTCTCTTCGACTTTCTTCTTATTCACTTTTAATGGCCCTCTTTTTGTCTTTCTTCGAATTTCTTTTTTCGCTGGGTCCTCCATTGTCATTCCTTTGTTATTCCTTTTTCTGATCCGATTGATAATTTTAAATTATCTCCATGTTTTCTTTCTTCGTTTCGTTTAATCTTAGACTTTTCTTTTTGCTTCTAAAGAACTTTAAGAGCATTTAATGTTTTGTACATACTAATTGTAAACCTGTGAAATTCTTTAAACATTAGAAAATGAGGATTAAATTGAGAAGAAAAGTAAGAGCAAAATAAAGGGGAAAATTCAATTTAAAAAAAAAAAATTGCAGGAAAACTATGACTAAAAATGAAAATGGATTAACTGTGAATGACTGATTGTCGTTTCTTTTATATTTTTACGACTGCACTTGTCTACAATTTCTTTTAACGAAGCGATCGCCCCCCCCCCCCTCCCCCAACAAGTATTTTTTTCCAAACCATGCGTAACCTACATAAAAATTTTCTTTAATGTTGCAAATCAGTTTCAAAACAAACCGATTTTTTTCAAATGTATTTTTACGGCTGCATTTGTCTAACGAAAACAACCCCCCCCAAAGCATTTCTAGGACCGTGCGTTTTTCGATAGCTCATTTATAGAACGAGAAACTTTTCTCTTTCACAAAGACATACAGGATGTTCCGTAAGACAGGGGCCGCATGCAGATGTCTTTGTTTGTCTGTGCATTTCTTTATAGAAAGGCGTAACATTTGATTCTCTGCACAGCAGCACAAGAAATATTTATATTTATATAATCGATTCTACTTCTCCTTAAACTAAAATGAAATGATCTATCGGAGAAGACGCGCTTAGTGACTCACCCTGTATATAAATGAAACAACACGAAAGAGAGCTAAATAAGGTTTCTTTATTTCAATTACTGTGTTTATAAATTTTCTTAATTTTCCATTGTTTCCGAAATTTAACATTCAGTAGCAATATTTGTTTTTTTTTATCAAAAGCTTGGAAAAATTGAAACACCGAC
This sequence comes from Dorcus parallelipipedus, assembly GCA_958336345.1. NCBI lineage: Eukaryota > Metazoa > Arthropoda > Insecta > Coleoptera > Lucanidae > Dorcus > Dorcus parallelipipedus. The sequence goes on along the minus strand of OY284483.1, from coordinate 35,306,592 downwards.
ATCATTTGATTCAACCATCCAAGGGGCGCGAAGGGCAAAAATCGAATACAAAGTGCAATTAAAATACAATTTTTTTAAAATTTAATTGCAACCTTTATTGCACTTTTCTAATTGCTTTATCGCAGCCTTTCCGATCATTTTGGCTTCACAAACTCTCGTCCGTTGGCTCTTGTATGTATAGTCGTCACCAACTAAATCGATACCTCCGCATGCTAATCGCGCCACCTAGGTTCGCTCGATTTAACTGACATTTAACTTGTCTACGGTTAATTCTGAAATGCGCCCACACTTTGTTTTAAATAAATACGTAGTAAAGCAGGTTTTCAAATAATGTTTTTCAAAATATAAAGTATTCTTTTCTATAACCGGTTACTTTGGCGCAATAGTATATGAAGGATAAAAAATACCTTCGCGTTCCACAAACGCAGTGTGCAACATACGTACGTAAGCATATTTGGGGAAAATTGCTTAAAAGCCAAAGAACCGTTCAATCCACTTACCTGGCACCGTATCCCCATTGAAACGGATGTCGACGCGATGGGGTAAAGCCTGATGTGGTGTGAACGCGGCCTTAAATCTCTGACCACCAAGACTTCTGACACTCGACGTAACACGACCACCTTCCACCAAGATCTCTAGATCACCAGAACCTGCTCCACTACCATCAACTAGGTATTTGCAAACACATAATTCATTAAAAAACTGGTATTTGTTTTCGTTAAAATTTCAAAAGAAAAATCTGTCCAGACGTTATTTATTTTTTCCCACTTACTTTCAAATTCGACCGGTTGTCCCAAAACCCCATCGGGTACAGGTTGGACCTTAACGGAACCAGCACCTCCTCCCTCCCTCAAAGAGCTCTTGTAAGTGTAATTGTCAGCAGAGGAATACTTTTGGGAAGCATTCTGGGTTTTGTAAACCGAACGTTCTTCATTCCTCTGCTGATGGACCTGCGCATCCAATTGTTGGTCGGTCAAATTGGCAACCGATTCTAAGCTCCTGCGCGAAAGCATGTTGCGCGTCTTCGCAATGGCATCCCAAGAATCCCTCCTGGACGAAGCCTGTTCGCCCCCCAAGTGAGACACCTTCACTATGGGAGTTGTATCAACCCCGTCGAAGCTGTTGTAACCCCTAGTTTCAATGGCACTTTTACTATGACGTGAATATGAATGTGAATGTGGATAATCGGGGCTGCTTCTTTCTGGGCTTCGCGACTCGGAGATCCTCATCGAGGACATCTTGTTCGTATAGCTAGAGTCGTACTCGGTTTTTTGTTTCATGAAGCTCGGACTGGATGTCTCATAGCGACTGTTCAGTTTCTTGCTGGTGATGTAATCAGGGCTTTGCGTGCGCGCAAATCCAGGACTGGGGACCCGAACGAAACCGGGACTTTGCGCCCTCGGCGCAAGCGAAGGGCTGCTGGCTCGCGGGATATAAACGGGACTACTGGTGCGCTCGTCGAAGATGGGCGAGCTGGAGATGCGTTTCTCCGCCAAGGATTTCATGTGGTAGTCCTGGGCGTATTTGCGCGTGGATTCTGCAAACACAGGACTGGCGGTTCTATAGTTGGAATTCTTGGTGTTGATGGGGCTGGAAGAGCTCAGGCGTCCCGTGGGACTTTGCCTGTACGTAGTATTCGGACTGTTATTGGTAGATTTTGATCTTCTCTGAGTCCCAACGCGCATCATAAACGGCGAGCCCTTAACGTCGTAACCGTTGAAGTAAACGTAGACCTGAAGGTGGGCAATATTGTAGAAAAGTGGTAAAGCCGAGATGAGGTGAATTTACCCTGTGTTTTCCGGGGGTCTTTGGAGTAAAGTGGATTCTGTATAGGAGCCCGCTGGAATCGACTTTCTCGATGCGGCAGTGCACGGATTTTTTGTCGTGAACTATATCGGCGAAGACTTCTCCGGCGACTCCCACGGCCCTGCAGTCTAAATCGATTGCATGGGGGACTAGGGGTAAAGCACCTTCCAGGCCGGAAATGTGGACGCCGTTTGGATCAAAAACTGAACAGGTGAAGGGTCCTCCCTAAAAATATAAAAACAGACCCAGTCAAATTTGCTCCACCATGGTGGTGGTGGTTGAATTAAAAGGATAACATATTGTGATGTGAAAAGCCAAATAAGGCAATGCAGTCCTGGGGGGCAAAATAGTTCCGGACCGTATTATTCCATTGACACCATTGGCGAGGTAGGCAATGGTTTGAGAATGAAGGAAATAGATCAGCTAAATGGGCTTCAGAAGACCCATCCCAAACTTTAGAAGACAATGAAATCTCAGAAGGCAAATGACAATGAATCCTCAGGATATAAAGTTAGTCAGCTATCAATTCGGAAGAATAGGCGAGCAAAGAAGCTTTAGAGAGATTGGTAATGAGAAGACTACGAAGGAAAAAGCGCAGTTAATATGTCTAAAAATCTAGTAAACACCTGAATTTGTTTTCCCTGGTACGTTATCTCAATCCTCCACTCTCCCGGTTCGTCAGGTTTAAAGGTGGCGCTGTTGGTTCCATCTATGGTCGTCAAAGGACACTCCAAGGCTCTGCCATGGGGGTTATAGGCCGTCACTAAAATATCTTCGCGTTTCGGAGCACCTATACAAAGTTCATCATTGGGGGTTAAGGTAGTGCAGGGCAAAAATCGTACCTGTTGCATTGACTAGCACTTGCACCAAAGACCCGAGGGCACACGGCGCCATACCAGGAGGGGCCACCTCCACCAAAGGCGGGAGCACTCTAAAGAAGTGTCCAGACGACACCTCCTCCCCGTCATACTTCACAATGACCTCGTGCATGCCCATTTTTTGGGGGACGAAAACTCCATTGCCTTGTTTTAAATTTTTGCACGGGTACAGTCTGTTGTCGGGGCCCCTGATTTCCGCGGATACGCTCCTGTGCGTCAGGGAAGGGTCCAGCAGGGAAATTTGGAAGTGCGTCTGCAAAACAAAAACGCAAGAATTTCGATAATTGACGAGAGTGAGATGGTCACATACCGGTTCACCAACTCGCCCGGACGTCGAGTCTAATCTCACGTTGATGAGGTCGTAAAGTGGAGGTCTTTCTGGGATCCATTGGTAGTGGGCTGCGTAGGCCATTACTCCCAAGTGTTCCACGTGGATGTCCGCCATGTCTCTCGCTGATAAAACTGGCTGGATGCCTGTAAGGAAATTAAAGAATCAATCTTCTTCTGGCTTCTCGAAGCTGGCTCCCAGAAGCCAAAAGAATATGGACAACGGCCAAGTTAAACTCGCGAAGGAGTCCTATCAACCTTCTTTTTAGCAAAAGATGGATAATTCATATTTCTTTTTATCAAGTTTTTGGGAAAAAGTCAGAACGCGTCATTTTAAAGAAGAGGTCAACTCTTCTCTTTGGTCAATTTTTTTTTTGTCGCCAAACCGCATTGGTGATGCGCCGGAATAAAATTTGCAACTTTAAAACAGGCACGTCCGAACGTTAATCGAAATAAACGCGTCCGCCTTCTACGGGTTTCCTCTGTTTGTTTTCCAGCTCGCTGCAGAATGTTTATTATTAGTAATCAAGTGGTACTCGAAACTTACTTCCAGCGCGGACGCGGAATATAAATAAGTTTAATTATTCAAGGGCGGATGGTGAATTACGACGGCTAATTCCTCGACTTAATTACTTGTAAGATCACTGGGAAGTAACATGATGGAAGCTGCTGTGCTAACAAAAACTTGTAATTCATTAATTTGCTCCTTAGTGGAATATGGTGAACTTCCAAGGAAAAAAAAGACAGACAGAAATAGAGGAGAAAATAAATTAAAACGACAAAGAATCACACACAGAATAGAAAATCCACTGACTAAACTATTTTCTTTTGTTAATTTTGGAGTACCTTAGGACCCTTGTTATTTCTATTTTTTACACGATTTACAGGACAATTTGAATTTAAAAAGGATCGTTACAAAATGGGAGGGGGGCTACGTAAACGACCTTTGCAGAGACTTTTAAAATTGAGCAAATACTTAAGAAAAGGTGTTACTGATATTGGAGTGCCGCAAGGACTTGTATTTAAGTCTGTGTTTTATTCTATAAGTTTTCGTCCTTCTTTTTCTATGCTCACCTAATCTCTTCCCTGCTTCCAGACCTTGGTAAAGATTCGACTCCCAATAGGCAGGATCACTTCGCAGTTTTTCTGGTGCGGACGCCGAACCTCCCAGGGATCGTACCACTTCGCATATCACTTTTCCGTCGTTCCAATCAGACTAAAAAGTTAACAACACAACATGTTTAAAAAAATATAGTCGACCAGATTAAATATTCGAAATCGAACGGTTCCTTTGACGTAACCCGTAAGAAGCAGGAGGGGGTAGTCTACTAAAAATGGTCTCGTTTTATAAGGTAGAGTGAGATTTGGATCTGGAGACGTTCTGTTGCAATTTCATAGCGTTTTCGATTGACTGCTCTACGGCACTCTTACAACGTCTCCATGGCTCCAGTTTATTTAATAAATTTTATAAGTTTTGGTTTCAGAAATATCGACAATCTTTTACAATTTTGAACAAATCAAATCAACCCGAATTACCGAACTCGACCTTTGCCTTTGAGAGACAATAATCGAGTCCGAACACGTTTGAATTACGCTGCAAGCACTGATCCTCAGCGACGTCTGGGAAGCTTTTTCAAAACAGAAAAGGCACAAAACACTATTAATATGGCGTTTAAGACACGCGAAAGTCAATTTTTTTTGTAATTAGAATTAATTACGCAGAGAAAAACTGGAAGAACCACAAACCGGAATCCGCTGTTTTTCATAATTACCATTTAAATTCCTGCAGTTTTTATTAAACTGTAGTAATTAAAACCAGCACTAAAATATTCATAATTAATTAAATAACACACATCTGCACTGCAACTCGCGCAGAGCTGGGGTACACTGATAGACGAAATTCATGCGTTGCACGTCATTTGCCTGTCACTTTAAGTTGGGACCATTGCAACTTTATTATAATGCCAGTACGGCTCATCTATTTTTTAATGTTTACCAATCATTTCTTGTTGAAGAGGAAGAGAAGTTTCTGTTCGCCCCTCTTTTCCTCTTCACTTGGTCGCGTCGCAGGTCTTTTGCCTGTCACTGTACGTTGATCTATATAAGTAGTGCGATTTTATTAAACTTTCAAACTAGAATCGTTTTGATCGGGAAAGGAGGGAAGAGGGGGGCGTGCAAAAAAATTATTTTACGCTGCTGCATACCGTGAAGTTCTTCACCGGCTTCTCCAACCTCGAGTTGACCCATCTCAAGGTCGCGTGAAACCCGGGCGATCCTGGTTTCATGAAGTACGACAGGTACGTCATTCCTGAAAGCTCGTCGAGCCATGGGGACGCCAGGTATTCGGGCTCGAGGACTGCCGGTATGCCGAGGTCGTGTTGGGCGATGCCCATGGCCCTTCGACAGTTTTCGATGCCGTTATTTTTATCTGGAAGGAAGGAAAGGTCATATTTCAAGAAAAGCTACAAAAAAAACGTAATTTTAAAATTAAAGTAGTTTCTTGTCCGATGAAAATTTACATCACAAATATCTGAGAAACTGTCAATCCTAACGTATTTCTTCTGACTGTATTAGATTAGATACAATTGTCAAATGTTTCTTTTTCTATAAGGCGCAATGCTGCCATAGATATTTGTACCATGTTATGCAAAAATAAAATCTGAATACGATGATATGACACACTGTAACACGCCGACGTGCCACCTTGTTTATTGGCTTTTATGGACAACTAAATAACCAATAAAACTGTCCAAACAAATTAAACTTATTGCCAAATTGATTAACTGGACCGAGAATTGAACTGAAAAGGTTTACTTGCTGAGAACTTCCGAAAGGTCACCAAAAGGTTTCATTACTTCAATTAAACATGCGCTACCCTACCCGTCTAGACACTCGGCTACTGGACTACCTGGGATTACTGTCTGCGCTAAAGGAAATACCCTACTGACCTACTCTACCTGGCCTACGTTCTGATGCGACCCTTGCGGGAATCCGCAATAAACCTTATAATGTTTTTAACTCGTGATCGTCAATGCAACACCTGGACTTACGTTGTTGTAACTCAATTCTTTTGGTGCGTCAGTGAATAAACTTGAGAGATCAAGGAACTGAATACGTTTAAATAAATGCGGAAGTTAGATTCAATTAATTATTTATTGAAAAAAAAAAGGCAAAAACTCCTTGTACCAGCCACTGCGAGATCTAATACAATGAGATTTTGACTAAAATTATCCAAAGGCAATACGAATACTGAACTTTCCAGATTCTTTAGCCACTGATTAATGCAAATTAAAATAATTCTTAACCAATTTATACCACCAAGTATGTGACGAAGAAATACAAATAAATGTAAATTACCTATCCACGTACCCGAGATGAACACAATACCCGCACGCACACTTGTTTAGGTACACCCACGGCGCGAATCCGTACGTATTCGTGGTTTTGTTTATTTGATTGCCTTTTTTCTCTTAACACACTGGATTTTAATCGTACCGAAATAAAATAATTTAGCTAGAAATATGAGAAAAATGAGAGAATCGCTGAAAGCACTAAAGAAAACTCGCCAAGTCAAAATTAAAGAATTCAACCGATCACTCGAGAGAATGAAACCCTTCTGTCTGTTCCGGAGCTTCGTTCTTCCCAAGCGGATTTCGCAAGCAAATTTTGAAACAACAAACAAAACAAACAAAATCACGCCTATTCCACATTTCCTGTCCCATACTCATATATTAAGAAAACTCAAGTTAGCTTGTCAGACAAGGATCGGCGGGTGGTCTCTCGCAATTTGAAACTTTCCTGATTCTCTCTCCATAACTCAAACTTACAAGCGTCTATTTGACATTTTAATGTATCCGGTACATGAAGCAAACAAAGCGAACTACTTTCCACTTGCAATGCAATTGATCCCTTTTCTATAATTGAGATGTTCTAAAATTTACTGTGATTCATACAAAAACCTGAACCAACGCAGAGCTAAAATGTCAAGCTGACTTGTTTATGATGGCAGAGAACCAGGAGTGCCATTTGGGCAAGGCCTAACGTTACAAATTTTTATGACTCGCGCTGGGGGGTTTCATTCTCCTGAAAAGGACCGCGGCGTCATGGACCTGATCCCATCCGGTAGCACTTCTCGTAAAGTTCTGAGAATCTGAACATATGTTTGTTATTTACAATTGAACACGCAACCCGATTTTGTTTTGAACAACAAATCCGCGACCGTTTCAACACTCATGCTCTTGTTTTAAAACAAAATATTAATTTAATATAATAGTATCGATTTAGTCGCGACATACTGCGATCACTTTTTGACCTAACATTGCAACAAAATTTTTAAAACGATTAGGATAGTCCTTACCCAATTTTCTCCAGTTGGGGAACAAGCCGGGCTTGCAATAGTCGATGAGGGCCGACAGCAAAATTCCAGAATTCCAGTCGGTGGTGAAATTGTTAACCTTGCATTCGGGCAGGACCGCCTGAAGCCAGGCCAACATCAACTTCCTGGGCGGGAATTTGGATCGACCGATTTGGTACCTCACAATCAACGACCAAATCAATCCCAAGATGAGCTTCAGATTACCATTCACGATATCAACATTACCTACAAGATACAAATTAACTTTTTAATTAGAGGCATAAACAATTTTTCAAATACAAAGTGATCAAGCATCACTGATTGAGTTGGCAGCGCTGAATTTTATTTCTAAAAGGTACAGCTGGAATAACTTCCGGTGTTGACGGCTTGACATTGACAGCCATCACTTTACAAGCGTCATTTGATATTTCAAAATCAAATGAAAACGTAATGAATTGTTTCAATCGCGACATCCTGCGATCACTTTTTGACTTAACATTGCATTGCACTTGAGCACTTTGTATAATCAATGAAGAAGTGGTCAAGTACCCCAATTTAAAATCCTCCTCAGAATCATGTCTTAGCTATATTCGAACTATTGGAAACTCAAATTTTCTGACTCTAGTTAAGACATGATTTTTAACTCCATGCCCATCTGAGGCCGACTTTAAATTGGATTGTAAGACTTGTGAAGAATCTTGAAGAACTGACCGGCCTCAAATAATTTTGGCATTTTAACAATTTAAAAAATTCTTTATCTTCGAACGTATTCAACCTAATAAGGCCACGTGAATTGTATAATACACGTCACGTCTTTCCTCCAATTGATTGCTTCACGTTGAGTGGGTGATCCCGTACTCATTCACAACAACATTCTCATATTATACAGCCACGCTCGCCTTGCATCGAACAAACAAGCAAGCCATCCGTCTGTATTTTTACCAAATAGGTCAAGAAGGTTCTCTTCTTATTCATTCGCTCAATTAGACGTCCGCCTTTATTATGCGCCGACCATAATGGAACGACGTTCATCTTAATTAAGCGTGCGAACCGAACCACCTGCATATTCGCAGAAGTTATTGTTTGCTCATTTTCCATGCACGTGTGTCACCGGCTGGCTGTTGTTTCATTTCGAAAACCTTGCCTAGTACGACATGACCTCGTACCATAAAGTAGACGTCGCCATTTTAATTAAATTTAATTAGCCATAAAATACGCTGACTGTATACTGTGTGTTAATAAATTAGAGAATAGGCGGCACAGATGTTTTGGACAAAAGGGAACAAGTTGTTTGAACAAAAACAAATCCTTCGCGGACTTACAAATTAATTAAGAAAATAGGGCGAAAACGAACCTTCTGAATACATTTGGAAGGCAGTATACATTGGCAAGAGCAACGTTTTCGAAAAAAATAAGAACTATAAAGACATTATTTTTGGTTGCGGTTGTACATATTAGTCATAATTCGCTGGGTTTCAACAATGTTTCATTTCGACATTATTATTACTTCTAACCAGACAATAAAACGCTGTTTAAATTAAAATAAATTGCGGGTGCCCGGGAGCGAGCTTGAAAATAAAGTTGTACGAAATCGACTTTCTAAAGACTGCTCCTTTATTATTTGTATTCGCCTAGGTACTTTGTTGCTGAGGAATTTTGTTGCTCGTGCTGCTAGTGTCTGTGTAACTAAAATTTCTCGGGTCGTACATCTGGGTCTTGAATATTATTTTATTTGTTATATACATTTCGATGCGTCACGTCGTGTTAATTGTAGGTTTCGCAGCGTGAGTTTCAGTAAGTCTTTTTAAAAATAGAAATTAAAAAGCGCTCCTGTTGTACATGAAAGTAGTAGATAAATTTTCTTATTTATTAAATAAAACATTCAAAGATATTATATAATAGTATTGAGAAATTTTTGAGGATTTTGTTTTACAAGCTCTTAAATAAGTATAGTATCAGAAAACAATCAATAAATAAATAAACATATACGTTCACTATTATCTTTTTATATTCATATTATATTATTTTATATTTATATATATGCACTCAGAATTGTATCCAGTTGATAACTCTGCTAATAATTGGTTATTAAAAGAAATCTTTTCTTGTTTATACATATCGAGGGCGTCATATTAAAAGGGCGTAAGCGCCATTATAATCCTATGTTGATACGCCCTTCTGATATGACGCCCTTGATATATTATCTGCCATGTTTGAGTAGACTTTTTTAATTGGTACCAGCTGTATATTTCTTGATACTCAGAATCTATATACTGAAGGCTCAATCCGTGACATATTATTATTATTTAAAAGCTATTATTTCATTTCTGATTTATTTAGTGCAAATTCAGTGTGCATTGTTTAAAAAGACTGCGAAAACTGTACTCTTACGTTTGTATAACAAATAAAGCCAAGTTAATAAAGCGCATGGCCATTAAAAGTCGTTTAGTTGTGAAACATAATTCACACTGACATTTTTATAAATGATGTGTGAGACAACTTCAATAAAAAAATTAAATGTCGTCATTTATTTTCATTTTGTTGTTGAATAGTTATTTTAGAGAATGTCATTTTCGCTTCAAAAATCAAAATGAAATGCAGTGATATTTAAGAAAATGCAAGAAGGTGCTACATTCAATGAAAATAAAATAATAATAATGTATTTCATTTGTTATCTAATTTCTTGGCTGACTTCTGTTCTACAACATCTGATGTACATACAGGGCGTAATCGAATAAGTTTCACAATATCGATTAAGTTAAACTTATTCGATTTCATCCTGTATATGTCTTGACCAAACATTAGCGTCGTATTCTGCTCTTCAAATTAACGACGAAAATTCTTCTAAACATTGATTCTTTAAAAAGTTATGGTCACTTACTGTATTTTGGCAAAATGAACGATTTTAAAAGATAACTGCAAATGTACCTACTGAACGTAATATCGCTTACTATTAGGTTTGTTCCACCAGCATTTTCTAATTATATCGGAACTGTTAGAAACAGTTGCCCACCGAAGTAATGACCGATTTTAACAGCGCTATCAAATGTACAATTTTGATGACTGCCTCTGCTTTCGACGGTTTCGAACTAGTTACGGACTGTACCTGAAGCAAACCTAGCGTATCAAATATTCAAGGCACACTGCTATTAAAAAATGTTTTCATACTTTATCATTTTTTAAATTTCAAATGACCATAACTTTTTAAAGAATCATTTCCGGACAACGTCTATAAGAATTTTTATCATTAGTTTGAAGAGTAGAATACGACACTAAAGTTTGGCCAGGTCATTCAGTGACATCCTATATAATATAAAAAATGGTAAAAGAAATATTGGAATATTTGTTTTACGACTTGCAATTCCGTTGGATTAAATTCTGTCATACAGGGTGCTTAACTTAACTTAACTAATTACTCATTTTACAAAAAGAAAATGTTTCAAATTAAGGTTAATGAAGAGTTTAAAGTATTTCAAAATGAGATATTATTTTTGAACTTGATGAATTTCTAATTTTCAGCTTTTACAGTGACTTTTTCTAGTTTGTTGCCGTCGCAACCAGCAAATGTCACAATATTTCGTGCATTTTTGAAAACTGTAAAGAAAAACACAAACACTGAAAACAAAACTACAAACGATGTAGGTATGGCCCATCGTGTGTCACTGAAAACAGAATTAAATACAGTGGCGGAACTATAATGCGCCGGTCCCCAGCAGCGTTATTGGGGCGTTATATGGGCCTCAAATCTTCTTTGTCTGTAGTTTCTTTACTCATTTTTTAAATTAACAACATAATCTTCACAAAAAATAAATGCACAATGAAAAGAGTGAAGAGCAGTATTGTGTCGTTTCAGTCATTTCAATATCGTGTCGGTTGTAACGAGCGTCTAAATAAAAACCTGGTCAAGTGGGTTGTGATCGAGAATTTATCCATTGCATCTACATAGTAGAATTACTAAGGGCCAGTACTTTCATCCTTGATTAACTTTAACATTTGGTTTGTTCCCATGCCTACAATTGTTTCTACAGCAATAAACCAAAGATTAAAATTAATCAGTCATGAAAGTACTGGCCCTAAATACAGCCTACTTGACCAGGTTTTTATTTAGACACGAGTTATATCTTTCTGAGTGATCTTCAACGCACTTGTCGAAAATTGATTAGATGTACACTGATGGCCAAGGAAATCGTTACGACTCGTAGCAGCAATACGAATGGGGAGACCTAAACCAATTGTAATTGCAACGGTAACCAGATAAGCCAGTTAATAAGGGGGAGTTTAGCATGAATGGTAATGATTTTAATGGTCACCACCGTACATCCATTCATTTTTAGGTACCATAAATATTTATGGGATAAATTCAAATTTTATCCTATTTTTCATCGAAAACATATCATATCATATCATCAAGACGAAATCAGTTACATTTTTATTATTTTATCTTTTGTTTTCAATTACCTAATATGTGACAATATGCAACGACCCCAGAAACAAAACAAACGACGAATTCTAGGTCATTTGTTAATGGTTTAATATATTTTTTGTATGGTATCTTGGACTTTGTCTCTGGACTGGTCTTGCCAGACTGTAATTAAGCTCATAGCCATTTTTCGCAACAATTCAAGTTCTTCTTCTTCCTCAAGATTAAATGCAAACTTGTTATCATTTACTTTATAACTTAAAATTTATAGTTATATAATTATCCATTTCATATATAACGATTACTCATTACTTTAGTTTCGTCTTCAGTACTGAGCTGGCGAAGCCAGTCCAGAGACAAGGTCCAAACCAGATTTCTTAAATTAATATATTTTCCATTATCTAATTAATACCCAAATGGTATTGTATCAAAGTTTTCTTTTTTTTTATTATTTCAATCATTTCATTCAATCCATCTCTAATAACAGTAACTTCTTTCTTAATCAAAAACGTCAGGTCCATTCTTCTTCACCTTTCAATATCATTTTATAGCAAAGTTTATGTTTGCCATATTTTTTGGTGTATTCAGATCTTGTTCCTGTTATTTCAAATTTATGTTTGGTCTTCAAATGCAAGAGCTTGTTCATCATTTCGCCTTTGGCTCTGAGCTGATTCAGTCAGATTTTTGTCATGAATCGTTTGTATTAATTTAATTCTAACTTTGATATATTCTTTTCTTTAGAAATCTTTCTTAGTTCTTTCAGCGATTGATACTCGACTGATTCTGTCTTAAGCCAGTCTTCAACATGGATTCATTCTGTACTTCCAAACTTGGTGACCTGATTTCGTTGAGAAGAATATTTAAATTTGCATTATTTATGAAATTGGATGTATTAGATTTGCTTCTTTTTTAGTCTTCGCTTTCAGCTCTGGGTTGGCTTTGTCAGAACTTCCATTTTGTCTCTAGACCCTAGCAAACAATTTTAATTTTTTAATACTTAGGCCCGATCTTTCCACCTTCTGATAAAATGCACCTCCAGCACGCGAACTTCATCCTTAAAACTTTGTGGTACAAGGCTCACAGAACTGTCAAGTTGTAGCTGCACATGACTGTACCATTGCCGGCACTAAAAACGAAACGCTGTGCCCAGGCCGTATCCGTAAGTAGGTAGTACATAAATAAGGTTCATTTTCCAACGAGTTTATAGCTTTTCGTTTCGTTTTTAGTGCCGGCGATGGTACATACTATAATAGTAGTAACTGACTCCCAGTCAAAAAAGATATTTGGTATGACCTCCAAAGCCCATAAAATATAAATGTTGAAAGACATGCCTTAAGTCACTATGAAAAAGAATCGAAGTTAGGTTTCCAAATCGAGGTTACGTTTTCAAAATCTATTTATTCTTTAATAATCATGTCATCTAGTCAACTTGTGTTAAATGATTACTAAAGAATAAATAGATTTTGAAAACCTAACCTCGATTTGGAAACGTAACTTCATAGTGACTTAAGGCATTTACTTTCTAAGAACCGTATTACACTTGTTAAATTTGATAACAATTTTATTACAAAGTGAGAGAGATAAGCTACCACGGTGAATGTCTATTGGTTGAATTGGCCCTTCTCGCTCACTTTGTAACAAATTTTATACAAAAAATATCATAGTGTAATACGGCTCTTAGTCGCTAATATCATGGATAATCCTTTAAACCCATAAAATATGATTATTATTATTATTATTCTATGATTGTGAATTTTTTTTTTCTGTAATTTTGACGATTTCTATTTGTTCTTTGTTTTTTTCTTTTTCTTCGACTCTGTAGAAAATTGTTTTATACTTTTGCTAATCAAAGTTAATGATGAAAAATTTATTTTCCTTGTCAAAGAAAAATAATATTACTACATTGCTAGGAGATTAACAGAAGTTTGGATGGAATTTGAAAGGAAGTCTGTAGCAAGAAAGGTGGCTCTGTATTTTAACAATTACAAGTCGATACAAAAAAAATTATCCAAAACATTACGACTGAATATGAAACTTAAAGTATTTGCCAAATTTGAAGTCTGGGCCTATAGAAAAGCGATTCGACGTAAGACGAAATTAGGCGCCGAGTCTAAATGGTGAAGAAGAAAGACAATTTCTTCACCTTCAACCTTGATAAACAAAAGAAAAGCATTTGTTAATAAGAGTTAATATATAATATAGTTTAAGTTATAGTTTTAGTTAATATATAATATAGTTTAAGTTTTGTTGTTATAATTAATTCTGATGTAGATCAATAAATTAAATTATTATTATTATTATTATAAGTATCAAAAGAAAATAACAGTGAACAAATAGGGGCCATCAAAAGTGTTTATTTATTTAAACTCTTGCCAATATAGAATTTGAAATAACTTATTGATTAAAAGCAAAGTGAGATGAAGTTAAGAAGTTCTTGTGGTATTCATGGCATATTTTAAGGCATATTTTTCATTATTTCAAGGAAATTATGCTCACCCGGTATAAGCGAGTACTTACCTAAGTATTTTTTGGACATAGAAAATCTGATATGTTTATATGTTGTTTATTTTAATTAAAGTAACTTGAATTTTTTAAATTGTAAATAATAGAAAAGTTTAGTATTTAAAATGTTTAATATTAAATAGTTGTAGATGTACATATTTAAATGATAGTAAGTGAGTCACAACAGGTATGTGGCGATGGTGGTGTAATGGTCAGCATAGTTGCCTTCCAAGCAGTTGATCCGGGTTCGATTCCCGGCCATCGCACTTTTTTTGGTATTTTTTTACACATAAACTTTTATTACTTTTTACTACTTTCATTGCTTCTAAACGATAAATTACTTTCGTTATGTATTTATTTCAATTTTTAAGTGACTTTCTTTTATTATTACCAGAAAATTACATTGCATTACATACAAAAAAAAATAATGTGTACATATTTGAAAACGTAAAAAAAAAACGTAAAGCGGTAGCTGATACAGGAGGAACAATAATTTCATTAAATTATAATGTACCTACCCTATGTACCTATAAAGTGAAAAAAATAAAATTACGCAATAAATCGTTTTACAAGTAGAAAGTTTTTTTTTAAATAAAATCAGCTCGATTATGGGACTTATGAACTCAAAATTTTAATTTGAACTACTAATTTATTATTAAACTTTCAAGAATTTTTTTATATCAATACCTACCTAATACCAGGAGAGTTTAAAGTCTTTATCTGTGAGAATATAATGTGTTTATTCATAATAAAATATTCTAAGCTGTTTTGTTAGTACAGCCTTGCACAAAATGTGACAAAGTACATACCTGTTAATTAAACACATTGGCGTGCAAAAAATTAAACAAACAGAAAACAGTAAGTACGTCCTGCAAGGTCATGTGACTAGGTGATAATGATAAAATTCCAGGCAAACAGTGCCTCGAACGAGGATTACATCAACGACGAAAATAAAGCTGAACGATGCCGTTTGCACGCAGGTATAATACCCGAAGAATACATTAGTACGGTATTTTCGATGTGTTATTTATTTACAAAGTGAATATTATACAGAGTGAACCGTTCATGACTAACTACAAGTTCCAATAGAAACGTGGAAAACTGCCTTGTACATTTGGTTGTTTTAAATGATGTACCAACTGTAAAACGCAGTTATTTAAAAGCCACCCAAAAAATTATTTTTAATAATTTCGACGGAGAAAAAACCGTTAGGTAGAAAATTGGGATGAAATTAAGAATAAGCTATTCAATTTTCTGAAATATTTTTCGTTTGCCATTGAACGGAAAAGGCATGTTTTCAAAGGCGTTGTAAAACAAATTTGCATGGAATAATCGAATCAACATTAAAACGCAAATAATTACCTGAGCACGGACAATAAACAATATAATTTGCAAGGTTAATGAAAGTATTAAGAGGTTTATGTGCTTGATTATCGTTTACAGCTTTAGGAACAGGATGTGTGATAATTAATTTCAAACCGTATTACTTTTTAATTTCATTTTTGCCTTCAAAGTCATACACAATCTAATGCAACAGCAAAATTAAATTAATGATTCCTATTTTTAAATCCATAGTTAATTTTCTATTATTGTTTTAATGTCTTTGTTTAATTTAATAATGTAACGTTTTTAAGGTTCGATTAATTTTTATTTTAAAATAAAACACGATATATTTAATAAGCTAATTTATTTTAACTATTATAATAAAAACACTTATTTATTTACAAAGTTACATTATTTATTTCAATAGCCAAGCGAACAGCTTTAAATCCAAGGTCGAAAAGCTCTTTGAGCCGGCCAGGGTGTCATCAATCCGTGGCAGAGGATAGCTGTCCTTTTTGGTGACGTTGTTGAACAATCGATAGTCTACGCAGTACCGTGTGGATTCATCCTTCTTTTTCACCAGCACTACCAGTGACGCCCATGGGCTGCTCGATGGTTCAATTACATTGTCTTTTTCCATCTCGCGAATAATGCTTCCTCACGCTTCGCCAATGGTAACCTCCTGGAGCTTGACGGATGGGTCTCTATCTTGTGTTTGACGACGTCGGTTCTTCCCTTAGGTCCATTCTCTACCTCGAACACATCTTGATAGCGACAGATCAGATTCTTTGCTTTTGTCTTTTGCTCTGGAGTTAATCCCTGGGCCGTCGACGTTGTTTCCAACAAATTCTTAGAGACCTTCATCTCTTGCATGCTTACTTCTAGTTGGCGGGAAATGGAGGATACCATGGCGCAGCTTCCCTAGATCGTACCTTTCTTGATGTTGCCGGGGAAACAGTTCACATTCATTAGGCGGACTGGTATTTCCTTCTTTGCCGTCAACAACGTTTTCCCAACAAGAACTCTTCTTCCAATCTTCTGATCGTCGGTATAAGGTTCGACCATAATGGCTTGCCCATTTTGGAAAGCGCCGTTCAGGTTTGCGTCGACTATGACCTCGATTCGACATCTTCGGCGAGAACAACTCGAGCGGCCATGTCCTTTCGTTGATGTAGAACCAGTTCCTTGTTGTTAACCGCCGACACGCCACGCCACGCTTCAGATCCAATTGGAACCCATGGGCACACATGATGTCCATGCCCAGAATCGCCTCGTCCTCTATTTCTGCTACCAACGCACGGTGTTTGATGGGGGTCGATTCAATTGTAATGGTCACCTCTACGTCACCACGGACAGTTGCTAATGTTCCGATTGCTGTCACCACTTGGCTCGGTGCGTCTTGACGAATTGATCGGGCCTTAATGTAGTCTTCGTCGCACCCGTATTCAGTAACATGGTGTGAGGGATGTCATCAATGGTGGCATCCACGAAGACACTGCTGGTTAATCGCCGCAGAGCTTTTGTCTTTGGGGGCCTTTGAATACGGATCGACGATTGCCCATCTGCACCGATCAGGAAACCAGGCTTAGTTTCCCTGTGGCTTCCTTCGCCGAGGATCCTGCCTGGCCTTGGGACATCGCCTGCGAACATATCCTTCTTCCTGGCAATTCTGACATACCAACGGATTCTTCTGCCTCAAGAATTGTTCCACAATTCGGCGAACATCCTCGGCGGTGACATACTCGTTGGGCCGCTCCTCTGCAGCAGATCGCACCTTGACGCTGGCGGGTTCCTCCTCCATGGCAACTCGCATCTTGACATGCCATCTTGAGACTTGCTTCGCCACCTCATATTCCAAGGCGTAAGCCAATGCGTTCTCGGATGTCTTGGGGTGGGCCATTATCAATGCCTGCTGGTTGTCCGGGTCACGGATTCCACACACGAAGGTCCGCACCGTCAAACATTGCAGGAATTCTTCAGGAGCTGCAGGATATGCCAACCGGGCCAGGCGCGCTACGTCAGCCTCGAATTCCTGAAGACCTTCTCCGGAATTCTGGTAACGGTTTTTCAGCTGCGCACGGTACACCTCCAATTTACGTTCTTCCAATTCGGTTTTCACTTTTAAGTCTTTCAACAGCACTTTCTTTGTAGCCATTTTTTTTCGACACTACACTTTGTTTAATAATTTGTTTACATTTAATTATTTATTTAAATTTATTTATTTCCACTAACTTCAAACCTGTTACGTTTTTAAGGTTCGATTAATTTTTATTTTAAAATAAAACACGATATATGCACTTAATAAACTATTACTATTATTTATTACGAGCGAACAGCTTTAAAGTCCAATGAGAAATGCCCCATTTACCCTGTCGCTTGCTTTTATAAGTCGAGCCGTTTGTTCGTGAAGTTTCTCCGAGATCCCAGAATGTCTGTTCCAATTTATTCCGCCGCCGGAATTTTCTCGAAGGGACGGCGACCCACGACGGCCATTTCTGCGGAAGCTTTGAGACGTTAGCTACCCATACATTGACGGGCTTGGCCCGACGGGACCGGACTAATAGTTTTGGCACGTCGCGGGTCAAGCATTTCGACGGCACTAACACAAGAATGAAAAAGACGGGCAAAGCCGTTGATTTATCCCGTGAAGGACCAAGGCTTCATATTAGTAGTGCAAGTCTGCCGTAAAATCCTGTACGTTTGCTTATCTCGTGGACTTTCAACACGTTGAAAGTTTACTAAGCGTATTATTATGTTAGCAAGATGAATACAAAAAGAGAAGCTCTTCTGTGTATCGCAAGCCACATATGTATTATTAAAAACAAAATTTAAGTAAAAAAAATGATTGTTATTATCAATTGTTTTTTTTTCAAAAAAGAAGAGTTCTGACGAGTCACGCGCACTGTTGCCGATGTACAAATTTATGTTATTAAATAAGCTCAAAAAGCCAGCAATTAAAAATTGGGTAGATTTTTTTTAATTAGTTAAAAAAAATAAAAATATTTTGTAATGAAATAAAAAAAACACATCTTGCTTTTGGAAAATTATTAATATTGCACAAGAAGAACAAAAAAAACGGTAAATGTCATGAAATTTAACTGTCAATGTCAATTGTTTTTTTTTTGTGAATATGTGAAGAATACTGCGCTTTTTGACATTACATTGGAAAACAAAGAAATCTATAAATATCGAAAAATTGTCGTTGTTTTCTTTTTAAAAATGAGAAAAATTTTTGACTCACGCGGAATGTTGCCAATGTTTTAGTGTTTTATAGGAATAAATAAATAAATAAATCCTGCAAAGCCAACGATTAAAAACTGGATAGATTAGGTAAAAGTATTTTGTAATAAATTTAAAAAAAGACGCATCTTGCTTTTTAGAAAAATTTTAGTATCCCACAAGAAAAACAAAACAAATTGTAAATGTCATAAAATTTAACTATCAATGTCAATTGTTTTTTTTTTTTGCGAATTTGTGAAGAATACTGACAAGTCGCGTTTATTGTTCTTAAACATAAATGTAAAAGTGTCATTTGTCAATTGTTTTCTTTTCAAAAATGAAAAGAATCCTGACGAGTCACGCGCAATGTTGCCAATATTTTAAAATTTATTTTATTTTACAAGCGTTTTGTAATCAACAAAATAAAATACTCCTACAAATTTTACTTTTATAAAAATATATGTATAGGAATACTGGCAACACACAAAAAAAAACAAAGAAAACTGTAAATATCACAAAATTTAAATTGGCATTTTTTTTTTTGTGAAGAATGCTGTCAAGTTGCGTGCATTGTTCTCAATGTCATTTTAGCACAGCACTGTCGACTATAAAAAAAATAATAATATTAAAATTTATAATTCAAGAAAACTCTGGCAGATGGCGCTGGCGATTTTTGTCAGAAGTCAACATGAACGTGTGCATGGACATGAATTTAATTACTTTTCAATTGAAAATAAAAATCAGTCCGTCGCGTCGACTAACAAAAACATTTAAATGTAGCGCTTGAAATTTATAGTTCAAGAAAATCCCTGAAGATGGAGTCGATGGTAAAAAATTAATTAATTTCAAGCCAGTATATTCATGTTGATTTACTTCACCGCAGTCGTCGATTAAGAGAAAAATTTTGAAAAATGTGACGTTTGAAATGTATAATTCAAGAAATCCCTGGTAGATGGAGCTGGCGATTTTTGTCAGAAGAGTAAAAAGAATTCAAGATGAAAGTATGGACACGAGAATTAATGATTTTTCAATGCGAAATAAAAATCAGTTGTCAACTAACAGAAACATCTAAACATAGCGGTTGAAATTTGTAGTTCAAGAAAACCCCGGCAGATGGCGTTGGCGATCTCTGATTTTTAAGGTTACTGTATTGTGGGAAATTAAAATCAGTCGTCGATTAACAGAAGTATTTAAATGTATCACTTGAAATTTATAGTTCAAGAAAGCCCCGGCAGATGGCGTTGGTGATTTCTGATTTTTATTTTTGACTAAAAAATAACTAAATTCAAATCTAGATTTTCATGTTGAACTTTTTTTATACCTACGCTTCTGGCAGTCGTGGATTAACAGAAAAAATTTAATGTAACGCTTGACATTTATAAATCAAGAAAACTCCGGCAGATTGCGCCGGCGATTTTTGCCAAGCGTGTATAAAATGATTCAACATGAGAACTTGAATTTTTAATTACTTTTTTTTTAATGGGAAATATAATTCAGTCGTCGACTTACAGAAGCATTTCAATGCAACTTTGCAAACGTATAGTTCAAGAAAACCCCGGCAGATGGCGTTGGTGATCTCTGATTTTTTTACTTCTCACTAAGAAATAATTAAATTCAAGTCCAGATTTTCATGTTGAATTTAATTTATACACTTTTGGCAGTCATGGATTAACAAAAAAATGTTATATTGGCCCTTGAAATTATAAATCAAGAAAATTCCGGCAGGTGGCGCCGACGATTTTTGCCAGACGTGTATAAAATAATTCAACGTGAACTTATTATTTTATTTTTTTGTAATGGGAGATAAAAATCACTCGTCGACTAAGAAGCGTTTAAATGGCGCTTGAAATTGTGTTTCAAGTGTTTCAGTGTTGTTGAACTAAAAAGGAAATGATTAAAGTTTTATATGCCAAAAAAAACACAACAAAAAAACAATCAAAAATGAATTTTTGACAGATGTACCTGCATCAAAAGGCTAGAAATCTGTTCCTCTCCTTTTATATTAAATCTCCTTTTGGAAGGTGAGCCCATAATTTTTGAATGTGCTGACGTATTTTGGTAATTTCTTTATTTTTCAGTATTCTTCCTTTATGAGTCTTCTAAAAAGTTTTATTTTTCGTTTCTATTTTCTGCAGCTGCATGTTCGGCAATCCAATAAATACATAATTGAGTGGGTGTGCTTGCTCATTTTTTTACGTGAAAAGAAACTTGGTTACTTTCTAGGTACAAATTATTACTTTCTTTTTCCTTAACAAAATTTAAAACGATATCAAATTTTACTATTTTAACTCATCACTTACTTTCCTATGTCCTACATATTCATAAATTATTATTATTTTTTATCTTTTCTTCTTTTTTATTGTTAATTCATCAATTCAAAAATGAAATACTTAAAAGACTATTATCGAACTTTCTAATTAATTTTAAGGCAAGTCGATTTAAATCGTTTTTTGAATGCCGAAACTGGTAGCTAATTAAGAGATAAAAAATAATTAGGAAGTACCATTCTAAAACATGCTCGTATACAAAATAAACCTAATTATGGACACGCATCAACATTCAAAAATTAGGACTTTTGTTTTACGATACTTTGATTTTAATAGATTTGCAAATTTCAGCTGCAAGTCGGCGGAATTGCAACGGGGCCCCCGAGGATCCTCTGTATAGCTATTTCGGCCTTAATTGAGGCTCATCAATAGAAGAGTAGCTCGAGAACTCCATTACAATCCCGACGACCAATAAGACTTCTTTAAAAGATTGATTTAAATTCAAAATTTCAAAGTCCCATATCTCGGAAACCATTGAGAATTGGATCTGAGTTTATTAGAATTTTTTTCTTGTTTTGATCTTTACTATCACCTGTCAACGTGTGTACGCTTTTTTTATTAACACCCTGTATAATAAATTAATTTTATTCGACTAATATTACCTGTCAACTGTGTATGGTTTTTTATCAACTCCCAGTATAATTAGTCTGATATTAATATTAATTTTTTCTTGAAAACTTGAGAATGCCGTCCGTATTAAGGCGAAACCGGTCGTTTGAAAATATAAAAAACATTATGCCCAGACTTTTGTTTATATCAATAATTAATTAATTACGGAATTTTGCACATTCTTTTTCGTAATCCCTTGAAGCGCACATACAAGTTTTGTCTTTCATTAGTGCGCGTGATTATTCTACGCTAAAGCCGATCACGTGACTTCCAATCAGTACTGATCACTCTTTAGTTTTCAGATTTAATAATTTCCTTTTTAAAAATAAATTAATTTGACTGCTACAGAATTTTGATTTGTCCGCGTGATAATCTACATTAAAGCTGATCATTTGACCTTCAACCACGTGATCACTATTTATATTGCAGATTTATTTAATAATTTTCTTTTTAAAAATGAATTAATTTGATTAATTTGAACTAATATATTAATAATATATTAATATTATTATAATATTAAGTAATATTTTGATTTGTCCGCGTGGTATTCTATTTAAAGCCGATCACGTGATCTCCACGTGACTCTTTATTTTTCAGATTTATTTAATAATTTTCTTTTTAAAAATAAATTCATTTCACTGCAGCAGAACTTTGATTTGTCCGCTTGGTATTCTACATTAAAGCCAATCACTTGATCTCCAATCATTATTGATCACTCTTTTTATTTCAGATTTATTTAATATTTTTTTTAAGGAATTAATTTGACTGCTGTGGAATTTTGATTCGTCTGCTTGATATTCTATATTAAAGCCGATCACGTGACCCCAATCACTATTGAACACACTCTTTATTTTTCAGATTTATTTAATATTAATTTTCATTTGAAAAATGAATTAACTTGACTGCTGTAGAATATTGATTTGCCCGCGTGATATTCTACATTAAAACCGATTACGTGACCTTCAATCACGTGACCTCCAATCACTGTAGATCAATACAGATTTCAGATTTGTTTTATAATTTACTTTTCAAAAATAAATTAATTTGACTGCTATAGAATTTTGATTTGTCCGTGTGATATTCTACATTAAAACCTATCACGTGACCTCCAATCACTATTGATCACTCTTTATTTTTCAGATTTATTTAATAATTTTCTTTCTGAAAATTAATGAACTTTGATTTGTCCGCTTGGTATTCTACATTAAAGCCAATCACTTGATCTCCAATCATTATTGATCACTCTTTTTATTTCAAATTTATTTAATATTTTTTTTAAGGAATTATTTTCACTGCTGTAGAATTTTGATTCGTCTGCTTGATATTCTATATTAAAGCCGATCACGTGATCCCCAATCACTATTGAACACTCTTTATTTTTCAGATTTATTTAATATTAATTTTCATTTGAAAAATGAATTAACTTGACTGCTGTAGAATATTGATTTGCCCGCGTGATATTCTACATTAAAACCGATTACGTGACCTTCAATCACGTGACCTCCAATCACTGTAGATCAATACAGATTTCAGATTTGTTTTATAATTTACTTTTCAAAAATAAATTAATTTGACTGCTATAGAATTTTGATTTGTCCGTGTGATATTCTACATTAAAACCTATCACGTGACCTCCAATCACTATTGATCACTCTTTATTTTTCAGATTTATTTAATAATTTTCTTTCTGAAAATTAATGAACTTTGATTTGTCCGCTTGGTATTCTACATTAAAGCCAATCACTTGATCTCCAATCATTATTGATCACTCTTTATTTCAGATTTATTTAATATTTTTTTTAAGGAATTATTTTGACTGCTGTAGAATTTTGATTCGTCTGCTTGATATTCTATATTAAAGCCGATCACGTGACCCCCAATCACTATTGAACACTCTTTATTTTTCAGATTTATTTAATATTAATTTTCATTGGAAAAATGAATTAACTTGACTGCTGTAGAATATTGATTTGCCCGCGTGATATTCTACATTAAAACCGATTACGTGACCTTCAATCACGTGACCTCCAATCACTGTAGATCAATACAGATTTCAGATTTGTTTTATAATTTACTTTTCAAAAATAAATTAATTTGACTGCTATAGAATTTTGATTTGTCCGTGTGATATTCTACATTAAAACCTATCACGTGACCTCCAATCACTATTGATCACTCTTTATTTTTCAGATTTATTTAATAATTTTCTTTCTGAAAATTAATGAACTTTGATTTGTCCGCTTGGTATTCTACATTAAAGCCAATCACTTGATCTCCAATCATTATTGATCACTCTTTATTTCAGATTTATTTAATATTTTTTTTAAGGAATTATTTTGACTGCTGTAGAATTTTGATTCGTCTGCTTGATATTCTATATTAAAGCCGATCACGTGACCCCCAATCACTATTGAACACTCTTTATTTTTCAGATTTATTTAATATTAATTTTCATTGGAAAAATGAATTAACTTGACTGCTGTAGAATATTGATTTGCCCGCGTGATATTCTACATTAAAACCGATTACGTGACCTTCAATCACGTGACCTCCAATCACTGTAGATCAATACAGATTTCAGATTTGTTTTATAATTTACTTTTCAAAAATAAATTAATTTGACTGCTGTAGAATTTTGATTTGTCCGCGTGATATTCTATGTTAAATATTCTGAAAATTAATTAA
Organism: Dorcus parallelipipedus; assembly: GCA_958336345.1. NCBI lineage: Eukaryota > Metazoa > Arthropoda > Insecta > Coleoptera > Lucanidae > Dorcus > Dorcus parallelipipedus. The sequence continues at coordinate 35,282,142 of OY284483.1, read as the reverse complement.
TTTGACTGCTGCAGAATTTTGATTTGTCCGCGTGATATTTCACATTGAAGACCTAGAATCACATGATCTCCAATCACTAATGACCACTCTTTATTTTTCAGATTTATTTATTAATTTTCATTTTAAAAATAAATTAACTTGACTACTGTAGAATTTGGATTTGCTCGCGTGATATTCTACAGTAAAGCCGATTACGTGACCTTGAATCACGTGTCCTCCAATTACTATAGATCACTCTTTATTTTTCAGAATTATTTAATAATTTTCTTTTTAAAAATTTGACTGCCGTAGAATTTTGATTTGTCCGGGTTATTTAAAGCCGATCACGTGACCTTCAGTCGCTATGGATTAATTATTGCCTTTCGAATTTATTTAATAATTTACTTTTTCAAAATATGAAAATGAATTTGACTACTATAGAATTTTGATTTGTCCTCGTGATATTCTACATTAAAGCCGATCACGTGACCTCCAATCACCATTGATCACTCTTTATTTTTCAGAATCATTTATTAATTTTCTTTTTAAAAATTAAATCAATTTAACTGCTGTAGAACTAGGAAATGTTTTCTTCGTTATAAGTTTAGGAAACATTTGCATATTCCTTAAACATTTAAAGCTTTAAATATGTAACTTGTTTTTAATGCATTTTTCAAAAACGAAAAAAAAAAGAAAAACTTAATGGATTGATTGTTTTGTTGTTGTTTGTTTTTAATTATCGTCCTCAGAATCTATTTTCGATATAAAATTTTGGAAATTTGCTATTTTTTTATTGTCAAAATTTAAAAACAATTGGCTGCCTGCCTTCGTTCTTTTTTTTGCTTTGGCAATGAATCAAATTTGTGTTTTTAATTTTTGTTTGGATTTTCAGTTGCTCATTACTTCCGAAACATAAGCAAGAATCTCAAAGGAACATTTGATTATTTCAGAAAGAAAAAAGAAACAAATACTCGTCTGCAACTAAGTTTATAAATATATGAAGCTTTCAATAATTTCCCTTTGAATTCTTGCAAAATTAAAATTAAAATACCTACCGTTAAGAATGTTTTTTTTTTTAATTTTCTATTTGATATATCTCTTGTACTTTATTATTATAATATAATAGTATAACTGTGTCGTTCTGATAGTATATTTTTTTTAGTTTGACTAAAGAATTCTTCAATTGAAGTTGTTGATAATTTGAATATTTTGATATCTAGTGTCTTCACAAATATTTATATTACTTAATTTTATGCTGATGAAATATCGTATATGTACTGAGGATGAAACAAAGAAACGTCAACTATTTTAGCAATTAAATAAGGGCTGTGTACAATGATTAAATTAACAAACCAGTTGCAGCACCAACAGTGATCAATTCTATTGAGTAGTTTTCCATGTTAATAGAATGTAGCATTTAGTATATAATTAAGGGTGGCCTCACCAATATTAACAAGTTTAACCCCATCTTGTTCGATAGCATTGAGGGCGGCGGTGACGTTCTCGAGGTAATGATGTTGATTGATCGGTCTTTTGCTCCAAGCCGGCCTGATGGGGTGTCCTTGCAGGTTTTCAACGAGCGTGCACAACCTCACGCCCGTGCACAAGTCCTGCGATAAATCGGTCACCCTCAGGTTCGAGGGCAAGTTCTCGTTCACCCAGTTTCTGAACGTGTTCGCCTGAATCTCCACCCACACATCCTCGTTACCCTTAATTTGCATACCACGAGCGGCGTGTCCTTCGGTGCTCCGTGCGAGTAGCCCACTGTGAGAGATTTTTCCTTCCATTTTTAGACACACACACACACACACAATTTTAAAAACTACGGTTTATTCAAGGGCACTCTTCACTAACACAAACATTTCTTTCTTGTCTTCTGTGTATTTTCTTGTATTACAGGAGCACTTGTGCAGCACGACCAAACGCTCGACGAATTCTGCGAGCTGTGCACCGAAGCCTGGGTTGCGTAAGAATAATACCTGTATGGCAATTCTACCTGTGGAAAGTGATTTTGATATTAAAAAACGCACGCTTTTGACGGCGCGCCTCGCATCTGATCCTCGTCTAAAGAAAAACTGACGTCAATTTGAAATCGTCGTCAGACTTGCCCTGCACAAATAAGATCGAACGAAATTTGCATCTCCGGTGATTTGAATGATGGGTTGGAACACGTCACAATGCCTAACTTAAGAAACCACGCACGATTCTTTCCTTTTTTAATTCTTTAATTCTTCACCAATAAACTTTTAACTTTTGAGACGTTATTGTTAAGTTGTCTTTAATCTACAAAGTATTATTAAAAATAACATTTCATTTCAGTGTGTAAATAAATGAACCTATTTTTGAACCAAAATTGAGTCAATTTTGGTTGCAACGATGTTTGTTTGTCCGGTGATTTAAATGATGGGTTGATACATGTCGTGAGGTGTGTTTCGTGAATGTAATTGCTCGGGACTTTATACGATTTATTTTTTTTTTTGTATCCGCATGACGCACGCACGCCATGGTGCATAATATAGAGAGCGATCGAGAACGATTGAAGTTCACGAAATCTTTTATTTGGTCTATCACTCTCTATTTTTTATGTATTTATTAATAATTAATTTATGTACTTTTGCATTTTTAGTAATTCATAAATATTTAAATTTTTTCGCTATTATAAATTATTAATATCGTCATATTTTGAGTACTTTAAGAAACAAGAAATTTTCATGAATATACTTTACCTATTTACCTATTAAGCAAAGATACTCCCATAATTGTAACTCCAAAAAAATGTCGTCGTCCAAATTTAATACCTATGTAGGTATTATTATGACTGCAAACTACGGTGCTTTTTACTTTTTAAATATTTTTCTTATTTTACTTTATGTAAGTACACTCGTGGCCATCAAAATCGTTACCCCTGCATGCCAACCTCGCCCTTATTGGCCTGCAATGGAAACAACGGCTATTATTGAAACTGACTTTTGTAAACATGAGCTGAAGAAATTAATCAAATTTCGTGTAAAAAAAACGTCCGTATAGTTACACTCTTTAAAATAAAATATGTAGTAAAATATTTGAATATACATACAAGTAGTATATCTGGCGGGATCCTGGGACACCTCGATGGCCTGTCCATCCGCAGTGACCACCGTTGAAGGTATCCCCTGGTTTAGGGATTGTTTTCGTTGCTGAAGAGGTGATTTAGGGGTGGTTCTTCGTGCACCCCTTTGTTTCTTGTACCTGAAGAAGTAGTCGTCAATGACGTAATTTGACCACAGGCTCTTGAAGGCTGGTCTTGGGGTGTTTTTGGTCGCCATTTTTGCAGATGGATCGCCATTTTTTTTCTTGCAATGGCCAATGTAGAGGTGTGGGCGGGTTTGCAGGGGTGGTTCTTCGTGCACCCCTTTGGGTCTTGTACCTGAAGAAGTGTCGTCAATGACGTAATTTTACCGGAGGAGAATTGCGGCAATGACCAGAGGTGGTTGCAGAGGAACTTTTTCTTCTGCAGACATCAGAGTTGCAGACCAGAGGTGGTCTTTGGAATTTTTTTCTTACGTCAGAGGTGCGCTTGCATGAGGTCAAAGTCGCCTTGTCGACAATGACCAGAGGGTGTCTAAGAAGTGGTCAATGAGCAGAGTCATCGTCAATGACCAGAGGGTTGAAGAAGTAGAGGCTTGAGGAGCCACCGTTGAAGGTCATCTTGGGGGTGATGTGAGCAGAGGCTTTCAAGGTCGCCTAGTGTAGAGCGCGCGCTGACCGTTGTACTCTCCTAGTACGAGCGGTATTTCTTAAACGCGTCGCCTTTCGCAGGTTTTAACAAAATTTTTTCGATACCTGTTGCAGGTGACACCTGTTCGTGTCTGTTTTTTCTTCGGCGACCTCCTCCGGTAAAATTACGATACTTCTTTAGCACTCTGCGACCTCCTCCGGTAAAATTACGTCATTGACGACACTTCTTCAGGTACAAGAACCAAAGGAGTGCACTAAGAACCACCCCTGCAAACCCGCCCACACCTCTGCATTGGCCATTGCAAGAAAAAAAAATGGCGATCCATCTGCAAAAATGACAACCAAAAACACCCCAAGACCAGCTTCCAAGAGCCTCTGGTCAAATTACGTCACTGACGACTACTTCTTCAGGTACAAGAAACAAAGGGGTGCACAAAGAACCACCCCTAAATCACCTCTTCAGCAACGAAAACAATCCCTAAACCAGGGGATGACCTTCACCGGTGGTCACTGCGGATGGACAGGCCATCGAGGTGTCCCAGGATCCCGCCAGATATACTACTCATACATATTATTGAATGTAAATGAGAATGTGCCAGAAGTTTTTTTATTTTATTTGAAGAAAAGAAACCAATCTAAGCAATGACGATTTTCAAGTTTCACGATAATCACATTTTTTTAAACAAATTGTCATTTATTTACTGCAATCGTCTTGTTGTTTGTATTTAATTTTTTCGTTCTTGTTTCACGTTCTGTTTTCGTTTCATTATTTTTTATTTTAAAGAAAATAAATCAATTGAAGCAAATGCGATTTTCTTTTGATTCTCTTGTTTTTTTTTGTGACGGATGAAAATGCCGTTAAAATCCTTCTCAGTTTTTCTAGTCACCCTGTATTGCGAAGTAACACAAACGGACCGTTATTTGCCATGCGCATTTAATTTTGTGCGCAATAAAACAAGAGCCTGCACTACGCAACACGGAATTGTCTCCGTCTCTCTCGTTTTCTAAGCATGTCGCACTCTCTTCTTCTATCAACATCCCTCTTTATATCGTACATGTGTCGAAAACGCTGCATGCTGCATGCCTGCCAATCTCCGGCTCGTTGAAGGGAGTGGACGTTGTGGTTTTTGTGTTTGAAAATTCGACCGCCTCGATTGAAGATAAACCAGATTTTAAAAATCGTCATCCCTGCATTTTTAAGCATTGTTTTGTATCTTGCGTCTGCATTTTGTTGGTTTGCTGGTTTCTTTTCCCTACAGTTTATTACGATCACTACGATCATCGCCCTTTGGATACCCAAACCTTTGGCTGTGATTTCTGGGGCCAACCATCTTGAAGATTACCGCAAGGTCACTTAGACAACGACGGTTACATTAACAGCCATTACTCTGTCTGTCCTTGGACTTGGATTCACTCAACCGCTGTTGATAACTTTAGACGAGAGAGGTCGCTGGGAATAGCGACACACCTTCTCGGCTTCAGCGGTCTTCCGTCGGATTCGATAGTCGCAGGACATCGACGACGATTATAATTTTAAAACATTTTCGACGTATTTCCTTTACCTAGATTTAGTTTAATTTAACCTGTTGTTTTAACATTTGCATGTACGTATGTAGTTGTATTATAATGTGCTTGGAAACAAAAGATAAATTTTTTTGGCGTAATTAATTAAGTACTAACAAGGACAATAAGGAGAGTTTACAGAAACACTGCCGAAAACTTGCTGAATCAGCTTTTATAATATAAAAATAAGGACGTAGCACAATTTTGTTAATACATAGTGTGAAATTATTGAGCGTGGCATGTGTGAGTTTGTAACTCAAAACTGTTTTGTAATTTTAGTAAATAATACCATCCGAATCTAATTTTAGGAAAACCTTGTCCATTTGAACTCAATTAATTATAGTTCTATTGTTTTCGTTAAGTACAACTGAATCACATAATCAAAATGATTCACAAATTTATTTGTTTGTGTTTATTAGCTTTAATTATCTGAATATTTTTATTTATTTATTTATTTTTCTAGTAGGAGTAGATCTAAAATGTACCTACAAAGTTAAGGAAGTAAGAAGGAAGATAAAAAGAAGAAAATTGTTAGACATGGGACAAGTGTGCAAAAACGGTACAAGGAAAAAATAGCACAATGCAGAGATGGAAGCATATATGTATGTTTTTGAAAAAAAAATATAATCAGTGATTATAAAAGCTTCGGAGGAAGACGTGCCATATAAGCAACACCCAGAAAATAGGAGCTGGTGGGATGAAGTATGCATAAAGGAAACAGAGCTAAGAGAGAGACTGAGAATGAAGGCGCTTCAAACAAATCAAGAAAGAGATATATAATAAACAGCGGGCAAAAGTCAAAAGAATCAACAGGCAAAAAAACGAACGCAAAGTTAAAAGAGTAGAAGATTTCTACCAGAGAAAAGAAATAAGGAATATTTATGGGGAAATAAGTAAAGGAAAATAAAAACATAAACACATGCTGCATATCAAAGATAAGAAAGGGGAGGCAACTGGAGAAGAAGAGAGAATACGGGATAGATGGAAAGAATATTTTTACGAAATACTAAATGAAGGTGCAGCTGAAGAGGATGGGAAAGACAAAGACAATGTGCAAGTAATTATAAGAAACTGAAAATACCGAGCCAACAAAAGAAGAATTTGATGAAGTGTTAATAAATTTGAAAAACAACAAGAGTCCGGGACAGAACGGAATCGTAGCAGAAAATATTAAATGTGGTGAAATTATTTAAAAAAAAACTGTGGGAACCAGCAAAGGCGATTTGAAAAGAAGAGAAGATGCCGAAATGCTGGGAAAGTGCTATAATAATGCCTCTATTTAGTATTATAAAAAAGGAGACGGCACTCAGTGTACTAATTATAGACGTATATCTACATTAGACGTAGCTTACAAAATTGCGGCAACTGTAATTAAAGAAAGGCTTGAGGCATCAGTGGAAGGGCTGATAGGAGAATATCAAGCTGGATTTAGGAAAGGAAGGGGAACCACAGACCAACTCTTCACACTGAAACATGTTACGAATATGGAATTCCAGCAGTAATGCTCTTCATAGATTTTAAAAAAGCCTAAGATTCTGTAAAAAGGTCACAACTGATTAAAATTCCGAACGAATTAGAAGTACCAGAAAAGTTGGTAAGGTTGGTGAATGTGACGCTTATGAACACGACAAGTAATGTGAGAGTAAAAGGACAAACAACAGAAGATTTACGAGAAGTATGGACAGGCCTTAGGCAAGGGCACGGTGGCAAGGGCGATTCTGCTTTTCAATATTGCTTTGGAGAAGATAGTACGAGATAGTCAGTTAAGCAGAGTAGGGAACATATTACGTAAAAGTCATCAGTTGATTGGGTATGCCGATGATGTTGCCGTAGAGGCTAGAAGCGAGAAAGAGCTAAGAAGGAATAGTGGAACGTTTAGTAAAGGCAGCGTACAGAGTAGGACTGCACATAAGTCAAGAAAAAAGTAAAGTGATGAAAATTGGGGGAAGTGACGAAGCAAAGGGAAAATCTGAAATAAATACAAGACCAGAACAAGTGGATCACTTCGTATACTTAGGAGCACTCAGAACAAATAAGTGTAGTGAGGAACAGGAAATTCAAGCAAAAATAAACAATGCCGGAATGATGAATTACCTACTACACGCGAGGAGTGTGAAAATCAGAATTTATAAAACAATATTAAGATCAACCGTATTGTATGGTTGTGTCATGGGTGCTAAATAAGAAGACGCGAGAAACGTTGATGAGGTGGGGAAGAAAAATAATCAGAAGGATAGTAGGAGGAAAAAAAACCGAAGATGGTTATGAAAGAAGAACAAACCAGGAGATTTATGATATGTACAAAACGTCGAAAATAGATATGGTAGTATAAACAAGAAGATTACAGTGATGAGATGAGATGTTCTATGGAATGGCAAAAGTAATAGCTTGGAAAGTACCAGATGGTAAAAAAAGAGAGGAAGACCGCGAAGAAGATGGAGGGAGGCAACTCAGGGAGATTTAGAAGAGAAAAATATAAACAGTTGGAAGACGAAAGCAAGAAACAGAAAAGTTTGGAGGCAAATTACCCTAAAAGGTCTGTTAACGTCTATATACTGGGTGTTATTGAAAGTTGTACAGATATTTTAACTGACGATAGTACTCTTCAAATAGATGCTAATACCTACACGTCTTTTATACAAAAGTTACGGGTTTTAGAGATACACAATTTATTGTTTTTGTTTGAGAGTCACAATAAATTGTAAGCAAAAAAATTTCACAGCCCCAATCGAGGTAAACTTTCTCACACGCAAGTTAAGCCCCTCAGGTACCAACCTAGGGGGCCTATATCCCAGGAAAATATGTTTTTCGAGATGATGAAAATTATGAAATTTATAAGCATTTTTTTCGGAATTTTTTACGGTACCTGGGGGGTTCGGATCGAATTGAGCTGCACGTCATCGTATGGCAGAAAATGACGAGGAACGCGATGCCGCCACGCGTTTGTAGATCTGACCATCCGGAACGCCGCTAGAGCGCCGGAAAAGGGTTAGGCGACAATAAATTGTGTATCTCTGAAACCAGTAACTTTTGTATAAAGGAAGTTTAGGTATTTAGCTTCTTAATATGTGATAAGAAAAGTCTTGTACTGCAATATTGTATTGCAGTATTAATTAAATTATTACTGCAAACATCATGGAGAACATGTCTAATATTTAGCTTCTATTTCAAGAGTACTATCGTCAGTTAAAATATCTGTAAAACTTTCAATAACACACTGTATACATATTTATTTTATATTTTGATGAAAACATCGTCCAATATAAAATACTACTTTTTAGAAATTGAATCGAAATTGGAAAGTGCCCTGTTGGGAGAGGTGACAAACTTTGGGTGCATTCGACATGACACTCGGAGTGTTCCTTCGTCTCACTCTTACATGCAATGAAACGCATTCGCTCTTCCTCACACTTCTGTTAAAAGCGTGAACCGAGCGTAATGTCGAACACATTCTTGATGTAAGTTCTTTACAAGCAATGTTGGTGACTGGGGGGGAAGTTCCACAATTTGCTGGAATTTGAAGTGGTTCGAGGAAGAAGGGAGAAAGAGGAATTTGTGCTTCTCCAATACCATGCTATACAGTGCGCCTCAGAAAACAGATTTCATTAAATTAGATTTATGAGTATTCTCAGAGAAGCGTTAAATAATTTTTTAATTTACAAAATTCCGTATGTTCAGCAAATTAAATTAATCTGCACTTTTCTTTCTTTGAATTTCCACCCCTAGTTTAATTTTTTTACGGAACATCGTGACTTATATTTTCTACTTTGTTTACTTTTATTGCACAAACAGAGACATGTTATTTATTAAACCAAAAAAGGAAAATAAGTAGAGTAGGCAGATTGAGGCCTCTAAAACTCTAATTCTCTCTTGAAAATGGCTGCAAAATCTCAGCCGAAACGTCGAGCTATTCCAAAACTCAGGCACGGTTCATCCCAGAAGCCTAGCCCTTCCATAAATATTTCGTACCATGGAAACATGTCCGACATACTTATATTTATCAGAATCCATCCATATTTTATATTGATGACAATGAATTAAAATGACAATTAACTCATGTGGAGGGACGTCAACTTTAAATGTGTGTTAAATGTGTGTTTAAATAGTGACCTCTAAGATCTTAAAAAATCTTAGAGTAGGCAACCAATCAAACATATGAGAAATAACTTCATAATGTATTAAAAGCACGGAAGAAGAATGAGTTGCCTACCTCCTAATCTTGAGCTTTAAGGCTTCCCTTCTTGATTTATTCTTACCATAAAAAAAAATTAATAAAATTTCAATCAAAGTTTTATTAAAAGTAAAAATTTATCTTAACAAAAAATTTGTTTTATTTTGGTCTACGTTTCCAAACAACAAATGAGTTAGCTACATCCACTTGTCAGCTCTGTCCTACAATCGGAACTTGGCAGCGCGTAAAATGGGGTACTTCTCCCCGGTGCACAGCCCTCTGAAATCATCCAACGTCAGGTCGTAAATTGCAACTCCTCCGAGTCCTTTAGCCCTGACGTAACCGGCCTTATTTCCGGCGGTGTCAGGATCTTCGTAGCCCACCCAAATTCCTCCTTCTTCGTTATCGTCGGGCAAACGGAAAGCATAAGTGCCTACAAAAAAAAATACTTTTACAATCAAGATATTCGTCGCAGAGAAAAAAAAATATATAGGAAGAAAAGGTGCAGGCGTGCCTTAATTAAGCTAAGTCGGAATCGAACGTACCGAACCTATTTGAAACATCACTAGTTTGCCATTCGTCTGTAAGAAAACTGATCGAATTACGATTTGGGGTTGTACAAAAGAGGGGGAACATACCGTAGCGTTTCGTGGGGTCCCCGACTTTCCTGAGGTGAGCTCCCGCTCCTTTGAGGTTGTTGGGATTGGCGGTCTTCGCGCACACCTCGGGGTAGCTGAGGAGCCCCGGGACTTTAGTGTAGGGTCCTTCTTCAGCTGCCTCATCTACTGGGAACGGGGGCACTCCGCTGATTGCAGAATCTTCCGTCATTTTCCAGGCCCTTCCGAAAGTGGGGATGCCCAAAATTAGTTTGTTGTTCGGGCTACCCGAGTCCAACCTATTCGAGAAAGAAAAACATTATACCCGCTACTTTAAGGGTGATTTTTTTTAGGCGCACCAGTATTTGACCCAAGCATCTCCGTTTTCATCTGGTTTCCTATCGTACAAGTTGTATAAGGGGGCTGGGTAGTCGGCTTCTTTAGGATTGCGAGTTGGGGTGTAGAAGTCGAAGGCCAAGAGGTTGACGAAGTCCAAATGTTGGATCAAGTTGCGGGGGTCGTAATACACTGAAAATTTTTTAAAAAATTATAAAATGGTCAATCTTGGTATGAATAATAGACAGTAAAAGAGAAATACAACGATACATTAATAAGAGATGAATCGAAAGGATGAAGAAAATAAATGCCATTCATTTCTCTTGAAGCTGTTCTTCAATTCTGTTCCATCTAGTATTCACACTTCTTTCTAAAGCAATCGTTTCTCTTCCATTCTTGATTCGTCAAGACCAATTAATTAATTAATTTTTTAAATAAATTCCCTTCTTTTTTATCCAAGAAACTTTCTCTTCATTTCTTTTGAAGCTGCTCTTCAATTAAGTTCCGCCACATTTACTCTTTGAATTTTATTTGCTCGCATTTCTTTCTTTAAAAATCGGCTTTCTTCTATTCTCGTAATTTGTCAAAATCAATTAATTTTTTTCTGGCCTCAAGGTTTCTTTAATCTGTTTGAATTGGCTTCCGGTTGGAACCGCGTCACATTGACTTCTTCTACTGTCAACCTGACGCGGTTCCAACCGGAAGCCAATTCAAACATGGACGACGGCCGAGGAAGCCTTCAAGTCTAATTAATCTATTCATTTCTAATTCCATCCTTCTAAGACGTCTTGTTTCTGGTGGTCCAATTTCATCTACCAATTTTTTTTTGTGATAAGACCCGCACTCATCATTATTGTTATTCTTTGCTTGCATTTCGAATTCACTCCCTTTTTCTTTACCAGTCATCTTTCTCTCGAGAAGAGGGCTCAAGGTTTCCCGTTTGCTCCCGCTTAATGTTTTTCTTCTCTTTCCCTTTCAACCTTCTTTAAATGAACCCTGTAACGAAAAGGTCGTATTTCGAACTTCCCAACTTCTTACTCAAAAGTTTACTTTGTCTCTCAAACTTTTTTTCATTAACCTTGAGTAGATGTTTCCTCGTAGAAAAACAGCTCTACCTAAATATTAATAAAAGTACAAAAATCAAATAGAATGAGAGATGACTAATGCAATTTATTTAAAAACTGAAAGAATCATGAATGTGACAAAGACTTCTTCTAAAACTGTTCTTCCTTCTTGGTCCTTCGAACTCCTCAATTTTGTTGTGCCAAATTGTCGAGTCTTTTCAAACATATCTTTTCGGTTGTACTTGTTTGCAATTTCTTCTTGAGATAGGTCCAAATTATCTCAGTTATTTTGTTTCAAAGAGATTTGCGATTCAGTGATTTCATCATTCTACTCCGTTTTAAAGAGATTTGTGGTATGGTGATTTCATTTCTATCATTCCACTCCGATTCATCAGACTTCTTTGCAACAGTAGCAATTAGAAAAAGAAGAAGGCCTTTTGCTTGATGCTTTTCCGTATTTCAAACTCTCAGACTTGCTATCTGTTTTTCTTCGCGTTTTCTTTCTACTTTCTTTCCGGTTTTTTCAAATTACTTTCGTGCAAATAACTCTACCATGTTCTCACAATATTTCTGACCATTTTTCTAAATAATGGAATCATGCTATTCCTTTGTAAATTGAAGTTTCCATAACCACTTGACCAATACCCTTTTTTTTTGTTTTCTGAAAATTCAACAACTACACAAAAGAAGTTTATTTTTAGAACCCGATCCTACATTAATAAGTAATCAGATATACTTATGAGGCACTTTCCTTGTACCAAGCTAATTACGAATGTTTACTACACTAGCCAAGTGCCTATGGCTATTACGCTATAATTTTCTTATTGAAGCACATAATCAAAAATTTGCATAACTTAGTAAGGCGAAAACATCCGTCCAAGTCATCGTCTAAATGGTCTTGATGAACTCAAATTTGCAATTGCTCTTTATAAATTTATAAATTTCACCACATGCAAAATTTCTTTAAAAAAGAGCCACTAACCGAAGTAGAGGGATATTAAACTCAATAGATCATGTAGTTTTTGACAGAGCATTGCGAAAAAGCGAAACGAATTTTGGATTTAGATGAAAACAGTTTGATTCCAAAAAATAGACTTTGTATAAAAAGCAAACGAAAACTATGTAACAAACTATAGAAATTAATCTGTGAAGGAATGAGATATTTTTTTATTAGTTGGTATACGAAGGAGTCTTCTGCATTTGATAAAAAGGAAAGGACGTCGTATGCTAATCATCACACGTCACTTACCTGTGCTGTTAACATTCGGTAAAACTGACAAAGAGAGCAAGAGTCCATCGTGCCTGAAGACGTTCTTGATTTCGCGCACGAGTGCAGTGAATTGTTCCCTGTGTTCTTCCTCGTGTTCGTCCTTTTTGCTGGCTCCGACGATCTTCTTCTTCAGCGAATGGAAGAAAGAACCTGCATTAAAAACAGAATTAAAGAATATACCGATTGCTTCATTGAAACTTGAAAAAAGGCGGAGACGTGGCCACATTATAAAATAAAGGATGTAACACGCAGCGTTCGTCTGTTTGCTAAGCCACGCCCCTTTTTGCTATACATATATTTTGAACACACTTTTAAAGGATTTGGTATACGTTTCGTTCGTCGAAAAAACAAAAAGAAACTAAAATTACGAAATCTTCACTTAATTTTTTTTCTAGGCTTCAGTTTTATTAATTAATTAAATGTCAAAATTTTGGTTAAAACAGGTTGAAAGTAATTGCTTATTAAAATGTCAATTTCTAAAACAAAAATCGATATTTATTTATATGTATAAATGAGCAGCACCATCTGTTGGCGGTAAATTAAACCAAAATCTAGGTTGAGAACCATTGAATTTCATAACCTTCTTTTTGACATATCACATTAAATATCATAAATCATAAATATCATATTAAATTTTCACTTAATTTTATTTCTGGCCTACGGTATTTTATTCATTAATTGAAAATGTCAAAATTTTGTAACACAAAATGTTTTAAACGGACACTAAATAGCGCACAAACACTTATCGTTTCGCCGTCGTTCGAGAGCTTTGTCAGAAGTGAAAAATATAAACATGTTGTCAAAATAAAAAAGGTTGTCAACGGAAACTGAAAAAGTAACTTGATTTCTTTTTTATTTTTAATCTAAAAATAATTTTAAACATAAAAAATATTTTATTTTAATAAATGGTGTCTGTTTAATAGTATATTATTATACAAGTTTCACAAGAAGGCTTATTGTAACACGAGTGGGCTCGCTACGCTTCGCTAGTCGTGCCCCAACGGAACGAGTGTTACAATGCCTCTTGTGAAACGTATATAATATACTATTTTTTCTCCTTTGCGTCACTTATTGAACAAAAATATGAAAAATATTGGATCTTCTTAGTATATGGGGAATTTTAGTTGTAATGCGTGGCAACACTGAAAACCTTTCGTTTTAATCAAAAGTCACATTAACAAGTTATTAATTTTTCTTATCCAGCTTCATTGTGAGTATATTATTAAGTAACAAATAAATACTGAGTTATTTTGTAAAATCTATTAAATATTTTCAATTAAAAATGACTAAAATTTCCCCAAAAACAGTGTCACAATGAGCTTCATTGTGAAACTGTTTTTGGTGTCACAATGAATCCATTGTGAACGCAAAGTAGAAAAAAGATTTTGTGATACAATTTTCATCGGACAAGAACCGCCTTTAAATAAAAGTCAAAATTTTTGTTGAAATATGTTGAAAATAATTAATTTCCAAAACTTCAATTTCTAAAGCAAGAGTGGATACTGATTTTTAATAAATGAGCAGCACCATCTGTCGGCAGTAAATTAAACAAAAAGCTAGGTTGAGAACCCTTGAATTTTATAACCTTCTTTTTTTATTGAAACAAGACCACGAAATTTTCATTTAATTTTATTTCTGGCCTACGGTATTTTATTAATTAAATGTCAAAATTTTGGTTAAAATAAGTTGAAAATAATTCGTTTTCAAACTTTCAATTTCTAAAACAAAAATTGATTTTTATTTTGAATATGAATGAACAGCACCATCTGTTGGCAGCAAATTAAACTGAAAGCTAGGTTGTTGAGAACCGTTGAATTTTATACCATTTTTTTATTGAAACAATACGACGAAATTTTCACTTAATTTTATTTCTGGTCTACAATACTTTAATAATCAAGTAAATGCCAATATTTTGGTTGAAATAAGTTGAAAGTAATTCCTTTTCAAAATTTCAATCTCTAAAGCAAAAATTGACATTTATTTAAATAAATAAGCAGCACTATCTGTCGGCGTTAAATTAAACCAAAAACTAATAGGTTGAGAGCCGTTGAATTTTATAACCTTTTTTTATGGAAAGAAGGCCACGAAATTGTCAATTAATTTTATTTCTCGGTTACAGTATTTTATGAATTAATTAAACGTCAGAATTTTGGTTGAAAAACAATTCATTTTCAAAGTTGTAATTTCTAAAGCAAAACTGGATAAACTTGATAAATGAGCAGCAACATCTGTTGGCAGTAAATTAAACCAAAAGCTAGGTTGAGAACCGTTGAATTTTATAACCTTCTTTTTTATGGAAAAAATACCACGAAAATTCCACTTAATTTTATTTCTGACCTAAGGTATTTTATTATTAATTGTCAAAATTTTAGTTGAAATAAGTTGAAAATAATTCATTTTCAAAATTTCAATTTCTGAAGCAAAAATCGATTTTTATTTTAAATAACTAAGCAGCACCATCTGCTGGCAGGAACTTAAATTGAAAACTAGGTTGAGAACTGTTGAATTTTATACCGGAGTTTTATTTTATTTTTTAAACAGTACCACGAAATTGTTACTTAATTTTATATCTGGATTGCAGTATTTTATTAACTATACACATACAGGCGTCTCGCTATTTGATGGACATCTAAAAAAAGGCGCACCATCTATTGGCATAAAAATGAACTAACAAACAAACTAACAAATTGTTAATTATGAACCAGCCTCAATCGACCTGACGTACGAAGTATCAATTTTACGTAAAATCCAAACCTGTCTTAATGCAAATGGTGGACACTTTTATGATTTTACCCTGAATTTTGAAAAAAGTTTGTTAATAAAACTGTTTTTTGAATTTTATAAGATATCCTTCAATAAGAAAAGTGAGGTTATGATTTACGTCAATTTATTAAGTGTCAACCAAGGCTGGTTCACTACTAACAATTCCCATTCACGGTCAACCGCGAACTACGATGAGAAATTTTAAAAAAGTCACGTTATTATTTCTTTTAAATAAACTAAACTCAAATGAAGGATTTATTACCGTCATTGGATTTTACGATGCTCAATTATTCAAACAAAAATAGTTTGCTTGATTTAATTTTTTAGGAGTTTACGTAAGTTTAGGAAATGTTCTTACTCAAAATAAACATTTATGTTAACAGATTTATTAATCTAAAATAACGGCATTGGCAACGCTGGAAAGGATGGTAGTATTTGGGAAACATTCTACTAATGACGTCGGCGCAATCATGTATAGTCGCGAGCAAAAAAATTTGGCGTCAACGTCATGCAAAAATTAAAAATACCTTCTTGTCGGGTGAGTTATATTTTAATCGATTTAACAAGTAGCACACACGTGACGCATGTCGCTGACAAAGCTTCTGACAATCACGACCACTTCACAATAAAACATTTGTTAAATGTGTCAAAGACTTTTTTTGTCGTGACTTTACGACTATTTCCTTATAATTTTTTTCAATTATTCTAACGATTGATAACTTTCAACTTTATCAACAAGTTTTGGTTGATTCAGCGCCATCTACCATTCAAAATGACAAGCAATATCGTTGCTATTAAATGATACAATTACTTTGGTTTATAGAAGTTTAAAATAACGTGTTCAATAAGGAAAAGAAACTGTGTAAAGTGAGATGTTATGATATCCTATTGACATGTGTATGATATGATGATGACACTAAGGTTACTGTATTTAGAAGGTACCGCCATTCATTTCCGCGGCTTCGTCCCCCAAATTAAAAAGGAAGCGATAAAACGCTAAAGAAGAAAAAGGATAGATACATAATAAGTTACTGTTGCTAAGGAGTTTATGAATGAATTTGATTAACCCCAAATTAAAAGAGATAGAAAGTTGGCGCTACCTTCTCGATACAGTAACCTTATAGCGTTTTCGATTCACTTGCACCGGTTGCACTCAGTGTATTTGCATCTTCTTTTAACCTCATGCAATAGCACGAGATGAAGATATTCTGAGCGCGCACTAGTATGGTCAATCGAAAACGCTATTATATGACACGACATGATTGCGACATCTGTTTCCATAATCTGAAAATCTGTTACCAAATGGAAGCGCCATCTATTACGAAGTTCACGTTTTTTTTTCTTAAATTAAAGCAGGTTCTTGTCCGATGAAAATTGCATCACAAATTCTTTAAAACGGACAGTGAATATCATGCTACCACTTAACGTTTTGTTATCGTTTGTCACAAAAAATTTAAAATTCATTCAATGTCTTGCTTTTTATAGTTATGATTTTATACATTATAAACAGAGAATGGTTCCAAGAACTTCTTTCTTGTATTATGATTTATCGCTGTACTCTTAATACATATTAAAGAAGCAGGTAAATTCCAGTGACTCAGAAATTAGTCACGTGTTACGCAAGAGCAAACTGAATGAGAGCAACATTTACACAATTCATTGTTGACATAATCGGTTAATTTTACTTGCAAACATTACATAGGTATCGCTTTATCGCTATGATTAAGTATGATTATTAACCAGAGTCACTCTGTACCAAGAACATAGGTACTTAATAAGCAATCAACTTGATAAATAGGCAAGAAGGAAATGGTATTATTAGCGATAATAATGGCACTATTAGTCAACAGGGGGGTTTCGATTTAATTGAACAAGAGTGTAGGGTGTGTTTTTCACGTTTTATTTTGTTTTATCAAATTATTTCTTGCTTTCAACCAACAATGAAACGGAAAATCAAAAATCAAACAAAAAGAAGGAAGAAAGCAGCATACAAAGACACAAAGGTCAAAAAGATTAAGATATAGAAGAACAAGTAATAAAAACAAAGCAAGAACGAAGAACTTTAAACATTGTACTACATAACCGAAATAGAAAAAAATTAGAATGAAATTGGTCATCTAGTTAGAATGGGAGAGAAGTATGGAAAGCAAACGTCAAATCATTAAAAAAAGAAAGAAGAACGCAAGAATTTTAATTTTTTTACGTACCGATGCTGCTGCGAATCTTCTTTGGTTTGTTCGTAGGGAACTCCCATCCAAGGTCCAGGCCGTCAAAGCCGAAATTCTTGACCAAGGTGGCCGCAGAATTGACGAATGCCAAACGATGATCCACAGACTCCAACTGAAACCAAATCAGGCTAATAAATATACATGAGTCTTTCGTAATTCCACGGCGATTGATTTATGCAATGAGGCGGGCACCACAGAATAATAACCGCATAATTCAAGGTTTATTTTTTGTTTCACATAAACAGAGTGACTCACAGTTTCCATGAACGAGATCCTTCAAATGGCACATTTTGCCTTATAAAAGGATCTTTTTAAATCAAGAGACGTTCGTAAAGTATTTTTCATTTGCCTCGAATACAAGGTAAACGTGTATAAATTCTAAATAAAAAAGAACAATTTCATTATCCCATTTGAAGATTGTTTAAGTTTATGGAAAAAAAGTGGTAAAAGCCTCGCCGAATTATTTAATTTCTAACTTGTTAATTACACGAAGCAATATTAAAACTGTTAACACGTTTGAAATGACGAATGTGTGCGACAATAATTTTAAGTAATTTTCAATAATTTTAAGACGATTGAAAAACAATAAATTAAAATCTGAAAAGTAGAAGAAAAGGTAAACGCAAAGGATAAACGCGGAGGTAAAACTTTTGAAGTAGGTTGCAAGGACCTAAGAACTTCTCTGGACACTACAATGACGAAGGGTTAAAGACTAAACCAAAAATAAAATAAAAAACAGGAGAAGATTAGTCGATAATGTCGGAACTAGGTACGTTTCTAACCAAGAAAGGAATTCACGGAATTTTTATAAAAGTTAATCGATCAAAAAGAGATGTCTCTGATAAAAAAAGACAGACAACAGATTAATAAGTTCAATCAAAATTCTTCTAAAATGAAGAGGAAGAGGGAAAAGAAAACAAGAAGAGTTTACGAGACAAGATTGACAAAAAGAGAAAACAGGAAACGCAGAAAGACAAACAAAATTGCAAGAGTTTGCGAAGCAAAATCGAGAGAACACAGAGAGATGGGCAAGAAACCAAATGAAAACTAAATCATAATTAAACCACATTTAAAAAGGCATAAGAGTAGAAGAGGAAATAACAGTAAGAGTTATTGTTTTTGCGAAGCAAAATTGAGGGAATAAAAAAATAGAAGAGAAGGTAGTAACAGATAAAAAGGAATACAGAAAAAATGAACTAAAACTAATTCAAAATGACATGAGAATGGAAAAGGAAAAAACAAAACAGCACGAATAGATTTTCCAACAAGTCTGAGAGAAAGAGAAAATGGGTAAATCGGAGGAGAAAACAAAAGCAAAAAGAAAATTAAAACTAAACCAATCGAAATCGCTCCAAGATGAGTTAAGAAGGAAAGAGTAAGAAGAGTTGTTGAACCAAATAAAAAATAATTAAAACATATAAAAAGGTGTAAATGGAGGTTAGGAAAAAATAAAAATATGAACAAATACACAAGACAGCAAAGGATGAAAGGAGTTCTGAAAAGAATATCTAAAGTTTGATTTAATTCCTCACCCTTTTCAACAATAATCCAAACAATTGATTTAATTGGACCTAAAGTGAAAAGGAAAGAACGACAAGAGTTCCATCTGAAGTTTACTACTGCTACCGTCCACCACCCCTAAACAGAAAGCCTTCACTCAGACTTTCAAAGTTAAATAAGTTAATTAAATCAAAAGAAGAAAAGAGGTAAACTAAAACGATGGTAGGAAATCAAGAAAAAAACTTCTAATCCCAAATCCCCATACCCTACTACTCTACAGCCCATTCCCCGAACAAGAAACCTCCTTTGGGACTTTCAAAATTAAATAAGTTATTTAATTCTAAAAAAGAACGAACATTTATGTACCTCTCCTCTTCCCAAGACACGAACGAGGGTTCTAAAAATTAAGTTAAATTAATGTATTGGATTTAAAGTAAAAAAGGGGTGATGGGGGAGGATCTACTATTGCTACAATCCACCAACTAAACAGAAAACCTTCACTCACGCTTTCAACATTAAATAAGTTAATTAAATCGATCAAAGGAGGTCAGATGGTAGCAAATTAAAAAAAAAAAAACTTCTACAATTTGAGCCAACCCAACCCTACTACTACAGCCCATCCCCTGAACAAAAACCTCCACTCATATTTTTAAAATGAAACAAGTTAATTAAATCTAAAAAAGAACGAACGTTGGAGAGAAGGATGGTACGAGATCCTGAGTTTATCATCTACCTGTCCTCTTCCCAACACAGGAACGAGGGTTCTAAAAATTAATTGGATTAAAGTAAAAAGGGGGTGATGGGAAAGAAGATCTAAAAAGAACATCCAACTCTCCGCACCCTCCAACATTAGCCTAATACTCGAATAAAGGCTAAGTGAATTGAATGTATGGAAAAAAAGGGATTAGCTCAAAATCTGAAGTAATTTCCCATGTCCGCAGCCACAGCTAAACATGTGATAAAGGTTTTAAAAAAAGTTAATCGAATTTAAAAATAGTTATAATAAAAAACCCTCCATACCCTCCAATGGTCGAATAAAATCTTTAAAAGTTAAATAAGTTAATTGAATGTAGAGAACAAAGGGGTGATAGGAAAAAAAGACAACAAGAGATATAGAGAAGGACATTAAAAGTTTAAGCTAACATGGGGTGTTAACTCAAACTAAATAAATAAATATATTTATTGGATTTAAAGTGAAAAGGAGGTGTTGAGAAAGACTGGACCCAAAGAGGAGTACCCGGAGTTTGATCTAACTCTCCACATCCTCCAATAATAGCCCAATACTCGAAAAAGGCTGTAAAATTAAATCCCTCAGTTAATTGAACGTATGTGAGATGTGAGAGGAAAGGATGACATGAGTTTTAAAAAAGAATATTCAAAATTGGAGCTAAGTCCCCGTATCTGTATTCGTGCAACATCTCAAGACCTAAGTCTTAGACTCTAAGATAAAAATTAGCTGCAATAAAGAACTCTCCACGCCCTCCAACACTGGAATAAAAACTTTAAAAGTTAAAAAGCTAATTGAATGTAAAGAAAAAAAGGGATGAAAACAAAGGGTAAGAGGCACAGAAAAGAACATTCAAAGCTTGAGCTTGAGCCAACATCCCGTCTCTGCATACAATAACCCAAGACCTGAAGCTGAACAAGGGTCTCAAAAATTGAATAAGTCTAAAATTAGTAATAATAAAGCAAAAGGTGAATTATAAATAAAAAATAACAGAAATATGTATTTCAAAAATGCAAATAATTTTCTGGTTAACTCACAAATTTGTCTTTTTTTTGTAATTACTCTCGTGTATGCACTGCCCTTTATTTTCTTTTCAGAAGTTCACTTTGTGTTATGTTTTTGGGTTCCCTTTGCTTCCCTTTCTTGTGGTCTTTCATCATTTTCAAAAGACTGATTGTGAGTCTCTAGTCGAGACCACAAATGTTCGTTAAAAGAAGAAGTCAAAGAGAACAGTGGATTATGCCGAATACTTACAAGTGTTAAATACTTGTCTGAGTCTTGGTCGTCGTCGTTCTGTCCAACGGACAGGATCACCCTCAATCCAGGATAACGACGTTTCAGTTCCGTGACTTTCCTGTAATTGTCACGTGTGACATCGAACTGTTCGTTCAGGGGGGTCAATTTGAACGTCTCCGAATTGATACCGGCGGACTTGTAGATGAGGTGAGAGCAGAACTGCAGGGCCGGTTCGATGAAGGAGATATCGAACTTACCTTGGCCTGAAACATTTAAGAAGGACAAAGTTTAAGATACACAAACCGCATCATATTTTTAGAAACGCTGCAGTTTAAAACGAAAAACTAAATGACCCATTAAATGAATCACTTCTGTCCCTCAACAAATTACCAATTGGTGAACCTACTCTATGGCACATTGCTTGCAGAAAATTAAACTTTCTATATAAAAAAATAATAATTAAAAAAATTCTTGCATTGGTATTGGTCATCAAATCTGAACCAAAACAAACTATGTATTTATTTATTCAGATTTTTTATTTTTTTTTGGTAAATTAACATTGACATTGGTATTGATTCTTTACATTTTACAAGAAATCATAATAATTTTTTTTTAACATTTTCATGGAAAAATGAAATGAAATTTTATGAAAGAAAATTAAGTCATGTTTATTTTAGCTAATAAATAAATAAAATACGTGGTTGAATGGTACGAAACGTTTTGGACTTTCATTTTTATCTGCTCGTCAAAAACCGTTTAAAGTTCAAGTTCAAGATGATATTGTTTGTGTCCGTTTATTTTGATTAAATTGCGTCGCTTATCTCAGTTGACATTCGAAAAATGAAGTGTTACTAACATAAACTCGTTTTTGAAATAATTAAGAAGTGAATTAAACGTTGTTTTGTGGAAAAATTCTTAAGTGCATACAACTAAATAGCTAACAAAAAACCACACAACTTTTGAAATAAAAATTTAATTCGTTGAAAATGTCGATGGAAAAAGTTTTAATTACATTGATTTTCCCAAAACCAAATTATTTAATAAAGCAAGCAGGTGAAATATTAAAAAGTTAAAAAAAAAACTAGATGTGAAAAGATTTAAAATCAAGCCTGATTCACGTATAAAAATATTTTGAAAAATGACTCTATTTACAGTTTTTTAAACGGTTTGGAATATCTACATTTCAATATACAGGGTTAATAAAAAGTAAGGATCATCAATGGCGAAGCTGTCGTTATGTTTGCTGTTTGCTGTTTTTTCAAACGTTTTTCGAAGCAGAGAGAACTTTTAAATACAAATTCGTTTATTAAAATTTAATTAACAAATTAATTGTTAACAAAACTTTCAAAATTTAATTCATTGAAAATGTCGATGTAACAAACAGTTGTATTGTTTTAAAATTATTTCGTCGTAAATTTTGTTAATCAAATCGATTTTCCCAAACTTACGCTGGATTTCACAAACGTCACTTAACTTTAATCATCGATTAAGAATAATCATTCCTATACCTTCAACACATGTAACCATGGCAACGTTTACTTTTAACGCTTGATTAAATTTAAGTAACGTTTGTGAAATCCACCATAAATGATGTATTTAAAAAAGCGAACATGTGAAATAATAAAAAGTTAAAAAAAAACTCGTGCGTATTTCGACAAATTTGGTAAATCAGGCTTTCATGTTATTGTTAAAATAAATAAATAAAATTCGAATTGAACGTCAGAATTACTAGTGACATGCGTTAAACGTCAAAAACATTAAAGTGAAGTTTACATCAGTGTAGCCAACTTGCCCCCTACATCTTCGCTCGACTGAAATTGGAATAGCGACAATTTTATAACTCGGTAGGCAGCAATGCTGAACCACACAAATTTAACTCTATGTATTTGGTTAACGCTAAGTATAGAGTTGGCAACACTGGTTTACATTGTGTAATTGACGTGTCCGGATTTATTTGTCCGCTATTGTACATACATAAAAATCCACACAAATGTCAATCGGCTGTCTTATGACAATTCAGTTATTTTATATTAGGGATACTATTCTTGGGGGGCTTTCGCGGTAGAAGAACGACATTTAAAACTTGATTAAACAAAAATTTATTTACAATTAACGAGAAATGAAAAGAAAAAATGAAGGGCACGACCACGGTGAATTGAATACTAACGGTGGCAACATTCTCGTAAGTGAGATAGCGAAGCGTTACGTCATCGCATACCCGCTTCTTCCTCTAATACAACTGCCAACCGTGACAGTTAATCAAAGGTTAATATTGTGTAAAAGGGGAAGCGGGTATGCGGTGACGTAACGCTTCGCTATCTCACTTGCGGGAATGCTGCCACCGTTAGTATTCAGTTCACCGTGAGGCACACGACATTGAGAGTCTAGTTTTTTTTTTTTCAATAATTAAAAGACAAACGAAGGTCGACTTTTAAAACTGAATCAAAACACATTGATAACATTAAAGTGAAATAAAAGATGTGTCGTAAAACAAAGCAAGAAACGTACAAAACTGAGGATCGTTGCTTTTTTTTAATTTCCACTTCCGATTCAAATTGAAAAAAAAAACAATTGACGATTGACTTCTAGAGAAAAACTTGGGGGGGGGGCTTTCGTGGTCAAAGATCGACTTTCAAAACTCAGTTAAACGAAATGAAAATTAACAAAAAGTGAAAATGAGAAAGAAAGAAAATTAAATGCACGGCAACGTCGGCCGTCAAGTTTTTTTCTTTTTTTTAATAACGGAAAAACAAACGAACATCGACTTTTAAAACTTAACTCGATGAAATTAAGAACATTAAAATGGAATTAAAAAAATTGACACAAAACAAAGCAAGAAAGGCACAAAATTGAGGACCATCGTTTTTTTTTTTTAATTTACACTTCCAATTCATTCAAATTGAAAGAAAAAATTGAAAAAAAAAAACAAGTGGCTTCTAGAGAACAACGGAGGCAGGGGGGAGGGGGCTTCGCGGTCGAAGATAGACTTTTAAAACATTTAAGGAAACTGAGTTTTGCCATTTTGAAATTTCTGATATTTTGTTTATTATCATGCCCATCTTGTAGCGATAAAAGTACCTTTAATAATGGCTTATAATAAGCTTATGTATCAACTATATGTGTACCAAAAGTCTTTTTCCTAGAGTTAGAAATAAATAAAATACGAATAAATGAAATAGTGGCTGCAAATGGCAGCTTTTCAGTGGTCACTGAATTGACGAAAGTGGTCACTAAAGTTGACGAAAGTGTTCACTGAAGCTGACCAATGTGGTCACTGAATTGACGAAAGTGGTCACTAAAGTTGACGAAAGTGGTAACTGAAATTGATGAAAGTTGGCCATTTTAGTGCAAAAACGTGGTTTCTTTATCTTACACATTAAGCATATGGATTGCGGTACTGTATTTATTTAGTGACTGTAAATGTGAAGTATATAAAGCGCCATCTAACAGAAGAGTAGCCAAACTACTACTAAAAAATTTAAAAAAAATCTGTTTTTCAAAACGTTTGAAATATCTATATACAGGGGATAAATAAAAAGTACGGATCATCGAAGGTGGGGCAGTGGTTATAAGTTTTGTAAAAAAAAGTTTCCAGTTCCAAAAGTCAAATTACTTATTTTATTCGTCACTAAATGACATTTTTTTTATAATCAATTAGTGTAATTGTTGTATGCAGTTGTTTTAATAGAATAATTTTTTATTTAAAGTTGGTTCTTGTCCGATGAAAATTGTATCAAAATCTTTAAACCGGACAGTAAATAGCGCACAAAACACTTAACGTTTCGAAGCTGTCGAACGACGGCGAAACTGTAAGTGTTTTGTGCGCAGTTTAAAGATTTTGTGATAAAATAATTTTTTAATTTTAATAACTCTTCAAACAGCAGACCATAGAGGTCATGCAACCCCACATTGAATTGAATACTATCAGTGGCAGCATTCCCGCAAGTGAGATAGCGAATCGTTACGTCATCGCATGCCCGCTTCTCCCTCTAACACATTAACTGTCAATCAACAATTATCTGTCACGGTTGATAGTTTGGTTGACAGTTAATGTTGGTTAGTACTGTGTAAAAGGAGAAGCGGGTATGCAGTGACGTAACGGTTCGCTATCTCACTTGCCACCGTTAGTATTCAATTCACCGTGATGCAGTGTAGCCAACTCGCCCCCTAAAACTCCGCTCTACTGAAATTGGAATAGCGGCACTTGACGGTCTACGTAAGACCTGCCTTACATGGTCAACACTATTGAAGCAATATATGGTAAATACTACTCAATAATATTGATCAATATAATGTCACTTACGATCTTGCTTTGAACAAGGACGGACCTAGCTATGTTTTCTCCGAGTGATTCTGAATCTGACATTATACTAATTTCGTTGGAAGAAGAAGAAAATAAGAAGACAGAGAAAAGTGTGGGTCTTAATATAAAATTCCTATCTTCTTCTTTATCCATCGAGTTCAACTTCCGTTTTCTTCCTTTTTCATTTGTACTTTTACCACCAGCCATCTCAAAACTTGATATCACTGTGTGATGACTAGAGAGTCTAGGTTTTAATCAGTTTGATTTATCACGATTGATATTTACCAATTATTTATTTATTCTACAGAAAAAAATATAAATTTTAAGAAATCATCGACGACGCCACAATCCGAGATGATGGCGTGATAAGAAAAACGTCAAGTAATAATTAGCCATTTATAATAACGATTCTACCATCGATGATCTTCATTTTTTTATTTACCCTGTACGTACATTAACTGCTTCTTCTGAAAAAATAATGAAATATCGACGCAGAGCGAAACGTAGATTTTTTTTAAAAATGTTTTGAAAAGCTGAGAATGAACACTACAACACATTCGTTTATTAAAATTCAATTATAAAAATATTGACAAGGACTTAGGCCCACTTGTACAATTCTAGCTTAACTTTAAGCCAAAGCTTAAACCCTTAACAACAATTGTTGAAATAATCGTTGTTAAGGATTTAAGCTTTGAATTAGGGCCGATATTTCAATCACAAGTTAACTTTAACCTTCAGTTTATTGCCATAGGAATTATTGTTTTCATAATTGTTACCATGGGAATAAACTGATAGTTAAAGTTAACTTGTGATTGAAAAATCGGCCCTTAAAGTTAAACAGGCAATGTACAACTGTGTCTTAGGCCAAGTTGTACAATGCCAGTTTAACTTTAAGCCAAAGCTTAAACCCTTAACAACAATTGTTGAAATAATCGTTGCTATGGGTTTAAGCTTCAGCTTAAATTTAAACTGGCATTGTACAACTGGGCCTTAGTTCTCAATTTAAGTTGAACTAGGACAAGTCGGTGAAATTGCAGTGGGGTTCTCGAGCTACTCTTCTGCTGACGAGACCCCAAATAGGGCAGAAACAGATGAGAAATCCAACAAATTTTTAAATGCCTATTCACAAAACATTTAAATCAATTTCTTTTAAATCGTTTGAAATATCTACATTTCGACGTACGCTGTCTGCTTTTTCACGAAAAATAATAAAATAAAATAACAACGCAGAACCAAACGTAGATTTTTCAAACGTTGTTAAGTATTAATTAAGTATTAAGTACTGTTTATTTATACAGCTTATTTGATGTTCATAGTTGCATTAAACAACTTGGTTAACGAAACATGTTTGTTACTAGAAGTCTGTTCGTTTATTCTGCACTGTTCAATTTTTTTTGCACCAACCGCTCCTGAGAGAGTGAGATATATGTACATCTAAGTAAGTAGGAGTGAGAAAACTAAAGTAAAGGAGTTAAAAGTGTAGAAAGTGCA
Organism: Dorcus parallelipipedus; assembly: GCA_958336345.1. Lineage (NCBI taxonomy): Eukaryota > Metazoa > Arthropoda > Insecta > Coleoptera > Lucanidae > Dorcus > Dorcus parallelipipedus. The sequence continues at coordinate 35,255,198 of OY284483.1, read as the reverse complement.
GAACAAACGAACAAACCTACATAAAAGGCAATTTTTTAATAACAACAACATGTTTACTCTAAAATTATAGATTTCCGTTAATAATTACTCTATTTGTCATACTCAGTTATATAATATTTATGGAACCGTTCCTTCGTTTGTTTGTCCACTCATGTGTGCGATAACCCCTCTGACCTTTAGCAGAAGACTTATTCAATTTAGGCCAACAACAATTACGTGAAAAGTTATAATAATCACAACCATGCGGAATTACACGATGTGGTCAGAAATAATGCTAATTGTTCTTGTAATTTGCACAAGGTCGACGTATTACGTTACGTGCGAAGGTAAATATAAAAAAAAATTGAAAATCCAGAACAAATCTGGGGGACTTTTAGACGAGTCAAATGAAAAATGAACAGAAAATATTTTAATAAAGTCAAAAATATTTGCATTTCATACCTACTTTTCCAGAAGAGTGAGAGATGGTCACTCTCTAAAGAGCATGACGTAAAAATACTTTCTAAATAATTTTTTATTCAACCATTCCAAAATCTTTCTAATATCTACTCCCCAAGTACTCTTGATAATTTTGGTCTTCATCAAAAAATCTAAATACATAATATAGTATACATGCAGTATATTGACTTGGACTTTGTATGTATGTTATTTTGCTTGCCATTGCGACTTCTTATTGCGAAAAAAAAAAAATTTTTGCTTACCCTCTCTGAAATTTGCTTTGCTGTCGTAGAAACACACAATCTTAGAGTCGGCGAAGACATTGGAAACGGTCGCAAGCACCGCAAGCCCTAACAACAAGAACGGCTTGCCCATCATATTTCTGAATTCCTTTTGCAACCTGGCCACTAAAACTGACGGTGTTTTCACTCCTGACCAGGATAAATATTAACAAGTTCGCTACGTCACCTAATTACATGGTGGGGAATTGTTGACCATGCGTTTGCCAAGAAATTCTCCGTACGGACATGTTTATGAAACCTTTTATCGCCGGCGATGTGTTGTTTTTGATCATGTAAGGCGAATCTTCCAGGAAGAGATTTAAATTTTTTTTTTTTAAGTACATATTTGAGAGGGGTAATTCTAAGCATAAAAAAATATAAAGACTTTTTTCTCTTGGTCATTGCAAATTTCTGGAAAAAATGTATTTCCAACACCTCGTATAAAAATGTTGAAAGTAGGGGCCCTAAGTAAGTTTCCTGAGACACTCCAGATGTGAAATTATTATTTTTTTTTGTTAAAAAAAAAGAAACTGTTTCAATTCATAACTATTTTCATTCTGATTGTGAGATGAGAGCGTCCTAATCGTCCTTCTGGCCCCTAACATTTTGTGTGTGTGTGTGTTTTTAAGTTTTAACCCGTTCTACCAAATCGCTATTATTTTTTTTTAATATTCAGGTAACTGAAATACTCGTAAATCTTTGAACTAAAGACATTTAATAAATTAAATTGTATAGTCGGTGGTCACTCAAACTCAAAGGTCAACAGTTTATCGTGTTATCAAATGGGGCTTCCAACGAATGTTGTCGATCCTTGAGCTCTAGAAATCAAGTGCATTATTTATTTAAATGTTTTTATTTACTTGTAAATTCGATATTAAAAATTTTGTAAATTAAAAACCTCACTTTTAATGCTCGATGTTAATAAAATGAAAAAAAAAGGAAAAAATTAATGAATACAATGACATCACCAACGAGACTAATCCGAGGCCTCAACCAATAGCTTGTGACCTTGTTGCTTCATGTTTGCTCCAGTTATTTTAAATTTGAAAGTAGTGGCTTTTTATTCGAGATATTTGTATCTATACTTAACAATGACATCAGCAAATTATGTTATGCTACAGTTGTAGGTATATGTATAAGTAGACATACTTTTATTATGTTAATGTGCCAAAGAAATTCTTTAGTTTTTAAAAAATTCAAAGAAGAAAAGCTTCAACTCGCCTTCGTTCTTGCGATTTTATTAATCATACACGTACGTTTTTAACATCTTTTTACTAATTACATGGGTTATTCATTAACATAAAATTACGTCAGGGGGGCCATGTTGAAACTTGAAACACAAATTAGATATTTATTTACACTTTCGATTTCCTGGTAAAGATACTCGCTGGCATTAAGAATACTTACTTATTATCACTGCACATTTTTTTTTTAATTTGAAGACATAAACTAACCACCTTCTGATTGCAGGTTCAAATAAGAATTTAAATGTTAGAAGCAAAAGAATAATTTAATTTGCTAAAGAAAATTGGATACATATAAGTGTGTTATTATTAAAAATAATAGTGCTGCAATTTAAATGTTTCTTTTGAAATTTACCGCCAATTATTTTCAGCCAATAAAAATAACTCTCGCTATAAGTTCCATTAAATTTCCCCAAATCAATTTAATACAATGAGAGCAACAATGATTGACACGTGTAAAGTTGCAGTTGTTCCAACCTTATATCGAAAATGTGTCCCACTTATCAATATTGTACCAATATTTACTTCCATGCATGTCAAACGCTGTCAAACGTAAGTGTCATTGACCTTTCAGTAGCGCACATACGTATATACAAGTTTTGAACTTTGATTTAATTTAAATGAAATAAGGAATCCATAGACATTTTCAATTAATAACAATATTAATTTTAATTTAATTCCACTTTATTCATTGAATTTGGTCGTTTTGACAAATCACAAGTCAAAAGATGACGTAAAAATTTTTAAGAACGCCACTGAATGTAGTTATGGTTAATGTAAATACATAGTAAGCGGCAAATACCCTATTGGTATGGAACGGCACACGTCAGCCATTTTTGCTCTCCCTGTACCAACTTGAACTTGAATATTATTGGCGTTTTCGATTCACATGCACCGGTTGCACTCAGTGTATTTCATCTTCTTCTAACCTCATGCAATAACACGAGATGAAGATATTCTGAGTGCGCACTAATGCGGTCAATCGAAAACACTGTATTATTTTAAGTTTTTAACCTGATATTGCAAAAAAAAATTTAAATCTATTATGTTAATTGAAAATATCGTTGGTGCAAAATTAAACACTTTTAGTAGTTAAGTTTTATTATAACTCAAAAACGAATTCATTGCGAATTTATAAATTCAAAATTGCCGCCAATAATCCCGAAAATAATACTCACGTTCAGTGAGTTCAACGAAACTCAGCGTTTGCTTAGTGTTGCCAACGGCAAACACTAGCCAACTTGGACGTTGCTGAACGGCACATCTTAAAACTGCTCGACAATTTTCTAATGTCTCTCTCGAGACAGTAAAATTTTAAAATAATATTCACCACGACGTACTAGATTTCACGAGGCAGTTCAAATGTTTCTCCGCTGGTGTCAATTACTAAAAAAATCGGAAGCGAATTATATCCGGCACATTTTCAATTAATCGGCACGTTCAGCCGGGATAGCGGTCACTTTGAATGCCTTGCTGACTTATAGTATTACTGGATGAATTTCCATTACATTTTACACAATCTCCAATACTAAGCGATTAATAATAATTTGTTCCATCATGTTAGAAAAATCACAAAAATATAAATTATTAAAGACAACACACTTTTGTCGCTTTTGTTTGTAAACACAGCCTGCACACGATGCCGTTTCTGATGATGCTTAATCTGTCAAACTGTCAATTAAAGAGACTAGTGGCGGATTTCACAAACGTTACTTAAATTTAATCATCCGTTAAAAGTAAACGTTGCCATGGTTACATGTGTTGAAGGTATAGGAATGATTATTCTTAATCAATGATTAAAGTTAAGTGACGTTTGTGAAATCCAGCGTAGGTCGTTCAGCCGCTCACAGCTGCTGTAAGCAATTGGGAACTTTCATGACAAGTGTTGGCGCCTGGTGGAGAAGTGAGTACTAGAGTAGACGTGATCGACTGTGATCATTTAAGTCGTGTTAGAATCGTTAGATACGCATCAATTATTATAAAGGGTGCGTTCGACATTACGCTCGGGGCACGCTCTGAGCAGAAGTGTGAGGGAGAGCGAATGAGCTTCAGTGTATGTAAGAGTGAGACAAAGGAAGACCCCGAGCGCTCCGAGCGTGATGTCGAATGCACCTAAAATGTCGTTTCTGATAAAAAAATCTATGAAACCTAATTTCTATAAAGAAGTAAGTAATTAAACGACGCTTGTTGATCACGTCTGCACCGCCATTGTTTTCGGAAACTTTAGCGCCTCTACCGGCAATGTTATTTGCCAATTGCTGTTTCATCATTGTTCTGGCTGAACGCGCCCAATGTCAAGGTTTATAGCAAGTACAGTAGCGGACAATAAAATCCGGGTAAGAATATGTATGACATGTCGTTCGTATTTAGACAAATTTGGTAAAGCTTTTATTGAGGTTATGTTTCTGTCAAAATTTGTATTAGACATCAGAATTACTAGTGACATTTTGTATTTGGGTATGTATTAAACATCAAAAATATTAAAATGAAGTTTACATGTACAAATGATGTGCCTGGATTTTATTGGCCGATACTGTACAGCTGCGCAAATGATTTCTTCTTTCGTTATTTATAGTGTTTCTTATTTGGGTTGGGTTGGTTATTTATAGTGTTTCTTATTTGGGTAACTAGCGCCAAAGCGGAGAAAATTTGCCCTAAATAAAATATTGTCCGGGCCAGGTAAGAGCTCTGTTTCATGAAATCTAGTAGGTCGTGGTATTTTCTATAGTTGGTTTTTTTATATAAATATATGTGAGTGTCAAAATTAACATTCAGGTATCAGGTACCAACGTCAGAAATACAGGGAAATCATAAATTACTTCAACCCACGTGACCAATTTGAATTAGGTTTTGTTTTCTAGAAGTTGCAACACTGAAACAAGTGAGGTTACTGTTTCAAATTAACGTGAATTTGTCACTGACTTTCGGGACTGTAGGTGTTCTGTTGTGTTTAACCACTTTAACTAAACATTCCCACATGGTGATGTAAATTACGATGCCTTCGCAAATCGCAAGTATTCCATTCTCGAACGATTTAACATACAGCACTGCATTGTTACCAACAGAGTACAGTGTGTTGCCTATACAGCGGGTTCACGTGGGTTGAAATCATTTGTGATTTTACTGTATTTGATAGAAAAAAAAACGAAGTATACATATTTATTTGTAATAGCAATTTGTCCTCGGGAGGTGTCACACACGTGACACTGACAACAGTCAAGGTGATAGTAAGATTATTTTCACAATATTAAAATTAAAAAAGGAATAATTTGCTACTAAACGAAAAAAAACATGCCGTTTTGCTGCCAGTGTTACCAACTTGTTGCCAGCAAATTTGAGCATTTGCTGTCAGTGTCACCAACTCTGTATTTCGTTGAGAGCTGGACGTAGATACTAACCAAAACAGAGCTATATTTGTATGATTAAGGGCTAAATAGATTCGATTTTTGACAGTTCTTCATTAAAAAGAAACTAAGCACCCGAAGCATGTAAGATTTTGAGAGATCCGAGTCATTCTGTTTTAACTAAAGACAAGACCTTTGCCTATAACACTACCCGACATGATTTTTCTAACTGACTCAAATATGATAATTTTTTATTACTCCCATTATTAAAAATATATAAACGAATATTTCCACGTTCTATCACGTCACGTTTTTTGGATAGGCATTTTTGATATACAGCGACCGGCAGGAAATTGAACACGTATGAGAAACTCCTTTATTATTGATTTCTCAGAAAAAAATATTCTTCATGAAAGTTCTTGCATCTTCCCCAAACTCACAATTCAAACAATAAATTCAAAATTGCCTCCAATAATCTGGGCCAATTAAAACGGCGCTCGTCACAAGCGCGCCTTTTGTTTTACCGAATGCGCTTAACGTCGCACAAATCAAATTTAAAACTCAATCCAACTTATTTCTAATAATTCTTGGCTGAAAAGCCCCAGGTAAACGTTTCTACAAAGGTTTCTAGGTACATACTTGTTTTTAATTAAAAAAAATTAAGCGCCGAAAACCAATTCATAAGTGAATTAGTTCTATAATGTTGCCCAGCCTACCATTCGTCATTGCATTTTGACGTTTGACGTTTGAAAACAAGTCCGAACAGGAAAGGTGAGGTTCCGAGGAATGATTTAATTTATTTACAAACAATTATGGCTTACGTAAACGTGAGAGACTGGTCCGTGGATCAAGTCATCGACTGGCTTAAAGGTAAGCAGGGATTGTTAACGCCGCAGTCTTTACCTAACCTATAAACTTACTGTTATTACTGTTAATTACGGTTTTTTTAACGTCCCACACTGTTATTATGCTCGCGTAGGACTTGACAATGTGATTTTGCCGTACACGAAATCGTTCCTCAACAACAGCGTCACTGGAAACCAACTGCTTCACCTCAGGGCGGATGATTTAGAAAACCTCGGGGTGGACATCATAGGGCACCAGGAGATGATTTTAGAAGCGGTAGAGCACCTGCGGAATTTCGTGAGTCACGCCATTGTAAATATTGCGAGTAAGCTGTGGTAATTTCATTGCTTGCAGCATTATGAGTTGGACAAGGAGAACTTGCAAGTGATGGCCTTGAAGTTGTCCTGCGCTGCGAACTCTTTATTTAAGGAGTTACAGTACATTGATGACTCGTCAAGGCCAGTGTCGACACAGACCATGTCGGGGGTGCACCACATAATCGCCACGGTTAAATCCCTGGTGGGGTGGTTGGTTCGATCGCCGTTTTCTAACAATTTGGACTACATAGAAATACAAGCGAAGCTTCTGACGTACAGCTTCGAAATGGCTTTGAGCGCGCACAGGGATATATTCTCGGAGAAACCAATCCGGACCATACGCGATATTTGTGAGGCCCTAATTCAACTGGCAGATAACATTATACAGGTTTGCACTGAATCATCCGATTTCGTGTGTTGTTATTAAAAGTAAAACGTATTTGCAGGACATAAAAGACCCCTTGATCTTACAACCTGCTTCGTTGGACTTGACGACTTTGAGGAAGAAGGAACAGGAGCTAGGACTGTACATACTTCCTAGTAATCACTGCATACATCAGATAGCTGAGATTAAACATGGTTCACCTGCTCAGTTGAGTCGGAAAATCGAGAGGGGTGATGAAATCGTGCAGGTAACTTTAAAACTTATGAAGCAGTCATGTGTTTGTCACTTACGTAAAGAATGGGGCAACCACCACAATTTTAATATCAAAGCAAATAATACAGTCACACAGGCAATGGCATGAGCTAAAAGTCACACAAATTTCATTCACTGAAAGAAAAAAAAATTGAAGTTAACACAATGAAATAAGGTTCCTTTAAACACTCGAGAATTATAACAAATTCGGTGCAAAAAAATAGTTGTTTTTGTATTTGCTTTTTTTTGCAGGTGAATTATCAGACTGTAGTCGGCTGGCAAAGAAAGAAAGTGATGCTCCTCCTGCAAGATTCCGACACAGAAGTCTTCCTAACGCTAAAAAAGAGGCCCCAACACACGAAAGTCTACGGACCCATCTACATGAAACCCTACCGCCTCCCGAGCAAAAAGCGTGCCACTCCGTACTCGAGGTGGAATGAAAACCTGCCGTCCCCGGGGCTCTTGACCATCAATGATTTGCCTCAAATTCCACCGCCCAAGTAAATCTTAATAGTTTCTTTGATTGTATGCAGTGCTGCTTTAATGTCAGGGTTTTTGTAGGCCGGTGAAAGTTTCCATACAGGAATTGGATGAGATGAGCAGCGATAGTGATACCGATCTTCCTGATAGCCCCCTAGATGAGCCGGGGACTTTGTATCCGTTGAAGTCGAGACCTGTGTTGCAGAGACGTAATACAATTACCGGAGCAAGTCCTACGAGTACCGAACACTATCCAGGAATAGAGTTGGTAAGTTGCATGTATCGAAAAATTTAGGACTTCTAAGTGAATTAAACTGCTGTTTGCATTAACGATTAATAAACTTTGATTATACTTTGACAGTACGCATGGCGCTTTGTATGGGATGTGGTGTTGCCAACTCGTGGGGAAAGTCCCATAATGTGGGGAAAATAATCTAAAAAAAACAACGAATAGAGAAAAGGGGGAGAGAAGCAAAAATATATAAATTTGTGAGGGAAATAGTAGAAGTAATAGAAAAATAATTTTATAAGAATCTCTAAATTAATCAAATCTTTACGCAAATGTATTGATGCTACCATCACATTGTCTTATATGTACAGGGTCTCCCAAGCTGAAGGCTTTTCTAGAAATTGTTGAGCTGCCCCTAACATGCACACTTTCACTTTTAGATACTTCCTGTTTTGTCGGAAGTGGCCTTACGTCAAATGTCATTCTGAATTATTATACAAAAAGTTAACTTATTTCAAAATCCAGCTGTCATTTGGGTATATTCCGTAAGTATTTTCTGTCAATTGTTGTGCTTGTTACGATTGATATGTAGCAAGCATAACAATTGATATTCTAACAACCGTATTCTCTTCAATTGATTGTTACGATGTATTGAAGTATCATTGATGAATCGCTGTGCTTGCTATGGTTATGTATCAATTCATTTCTCTTTGATTCTTGTTAGACGCCAATTGAAATGAGTTGATACTTACGGATTGCATTTGAAGAAGAAGAAGATGAAGTAGACATTTGTGGCTACAAAACCTAATGACTTGGTTTAAGGGTTACTCGACAAATTAGGATAACACAATGAAGGACGCAACTAGAATGCAAGAAGGAGAGGAAATTTCTGGCTACAAAACCTAATATGACTTGGTTTAAGGATTATTGGACAAATTAGGATAAGACAATGACAGAAGAAGAAAAAGAAGAAATAGGATGCAAGAAGGAGAAGAAGAATAAGGCGAGGAAATTTGTGGCTACAAAACCTAATATGACTTGGTTTGAGGGTTATTTGACAAATTAGAGTAAGACAATGACAAGAAGAAAAAGAAATAGGATGCAGCTGTTTCTTCTTCTGTCCCAATTCGTCGAATAACCCTTAAACTAAGTCATTAGGTTTTTTAGCAACAACTTTCCTTTCCTTCTTCTCCTTCTTTTTCTTCTTGCTTCTAGGCCTTCCCTGTCATTCAATTTTTTTCGTAGAATGAATTGTCGATGTTACAGGTGCTTGTAGATGGCCAAAATATTATGGAAAATTGAAAATATTTCTGAAGAAAATGAAGAAAGTAAGAACTGGGGAAAATTTAGATGAAGAAGAAACGAACTAAAAACGAAAACATCAAAAACACTATTTCAGGTGAGTCGGAAAAGGATGAAACAAAAAATCCTGTTTAAAGGAAGAAACAAGATGAAGAATGAAGAATGAATGAACTTAAAAGTCGAGAAGACAAAAATATAAATCTTCAGAATTAAAAGCAAAAAAAAATACGAGAAAATAAAAATGACAAATGAAGGAAGACGAAAATGTAAATCCTCAAATTGAAGATCAAGACAAGAGAAAAAAAAGATACAACCAAATCATAACTACTGCGGAAGACGAAGAAATCAAAATTGACAAGAAGCGGATAGATGTCCCACAAAAAAAGTAAAAACAACACTCAATTAATAAGAAGAATAATAATAAGAAGAAGAACTAAACATAATTGACGTTATTATAAAGACAAAGATGAATAAGTACCACCTTAATCCTTGAGGCATCAGTAATTTATAATTATTTAATGTATCACCCCGCATTGACTTTCCCTGAACGAGACAACCGGTTGGGGCATCCTGTATATTCGATACTTTTCATCTTTTACATTTTATGACGAAATCAAAGTAGTTCTTGTCGTTCACATAGTAAATAACGATAGTAAATAATTTAACTATGAAACAAATGATGGTTAAAGAACCACCCAGTTTGTGTGCCCCTGTATTTACCTTTAATTTTTTTAAAAATTTTGTTCTTATCATTCACACATAAAAGTCAAGACGAAACACATCATTTGGTTATAAGAGCCAGCCGATTTGGGGGGCCCTGTACCTATATATTTTTCATCCCTTTCAAAAATTTTATGACAAAACTAATGTCGTTCATACCTGAAGGTCAAGATGAACTACATCATTCGATTCTAAAAAAAAAATAATGTAATTTAATTTTGAAGCAAATCATTAAGGAAACGAACCTCTCAGTTTGGGGGGCCCTGTATACCTATACATTCTTCAAAACGTTATATCAAAACCAAAGTCGTTGTTGTCGTTCACACTTAGATCAAGATTTGATTGTAAAACAAATGATGTAAGTAATTTGAGTATGAAACTAATGATTAATGAGCCACCCAGTTTGGGAGACCCTGTATGTACATTTCATTTTTCAAGTCAAATGTCAACTTGCTATTTGTCTTTCACACAATAAAAAAAAAAAATGAGTCAGATGTCAGTAGTTCAAGGTAATAAAAAAAACATTATTTAAATTGACGTTTATAATCAGCTTCAAAATTTGTTTATTTTTGTTCCCCAAGCACTGTTCTAAACGATAGGTCTGTTCCAACAACGCTTTCTGACGGTTTCGAAACTGTCAAAAGCATATGCACTCATCAAAGTTTTAAACTTGACAATGTTGTCAAAATCGATCATCATTTCGGTTTATGACGGTTTCTAAATGGTCAGAAAGTGATGTTGGAACAGAGCTGATGTATCTTCACCTGACAGATCCATTTCAATAAGAATGTGATCATTAATAATATACATATATATTTTTTTTCTATCTGTGGTGGTTGCCCAACGTTGAATTTATTAATAAAAATAATAAAACAAAATGTGCTCTCAAAACAACTCTTTTGTTCAGGCACTTCATTTTTAGACCAATCAGATTGGGGGGGGGGGCTTATTTAAAAGCTTTTGACATACACAATAAACTATGTATTTAATTCCTCAACAATCCCTCAGCAATTAACTTCATTCATGACCTTTGCTTTTTAATTAAAATCTGAAATAAGTTTAAATAAGTCGGGTTTATGGTGTATAATGATAAATTCCAACGAGAATTAAAAATAATGTAATAAATAAATAACTGCGTACAACATAACTAATTCCTGAAAATTCAATAAAACAAGAGTAGAGTCTCGTTAACTACTCACCCACTCAATAATTGGTAATTATCTTCATTCATGATAGTTTTTTTTATAAATTAAAATATTAAGTATTTAAATAAGATGAAGTTGCAGTTTTCGCCGTGAGACTTGCAAAAGTATCATGTGAATACTCGAGCGCCAACAGCTTCGCGTTAAGTGGAGTGCTGTATTTCGTATTGTACTGATTAGTATCCGACGGATTCTTAATTATGTTATTAACGTCCCAGTAACGCACAACACCGTCTATAGTTCCCGTGCACAGTGTACCGTCATCGGCACTCCACACAATCTGCACAATTGGCTCCGACCCCACTTTAATCTCCAACAACTGTTTGCCCCCAACCAAATCCCAAATCCTCAGTCGCTTATCATCTCCAGCACTCGCCAAATACCTCCCATTACAACTAAATGAGACCGAGTAAATAATACCTTTGGAGCCGAGGAAAAGTCTTATCGGATTGCAGTCGTTGATCGACCACATTCGTATGTTCTTATCGGCCGAGCCGGTGCAGAAATAAAGCCCGTTCATGTGAAAATCCACGCTGGTAACCTCCTGGGTATGTCCAATGTAAATTCGTAAAGTGCTGGCATTTTCAATCGACCACAACCTCGCCGTGTGATCGTAAGAACCCGACACGATATAATGACTGTTACTTCTGCAACTCGACACACAATATACAGGGTGATCATGTCCTTTATACACTAGTTTTTGTTCATAGCTATTCAAGTCGAATAACCTCAGTGTTTTATCATGTGATGCGGAAACGAAATGATTAATACCAGGCATGTACGATAGGTCGTAGATTCTACCACAATGTTCTCGAATGACGATATCGCTCATTCGATCCATCCCTTCGAGTTGGCGCAACGTTCTTAACGAACTCAAGAAGATGCTTGAATTGTAACTGTATAACACAAGACCGGCATCGCGATTTATTAGCCCGCAAGTCACGTCGTCTTTCAGATTTCCCAGTGAGACCCTGTATAAGGGGATTTGTTCATTCTTCACTGAAGTGATTGCGTCTTGCACTTTTTGCAATAAGATCGATTTGTGGGGAGCTTCAATTACACAATGTCCGTTGCTTAACTCGATTGCATCGCCGCCGTCTTCTTCGACGTCCATAGGTTCTTCATCGTTGGCTTCGACGATTTGGAACCACGTCTGGAACACTTGCAACATAACCGTGTGGCACGATTCTCCCAGAAACTTCTTGAGGTAATCGATCGACTTCATTTGAAGTTTTATGACGTACTTGTTTTCTCTGAAGTTCTTTTTGAGGCCGAGCAAGTCGGGAATGTCGCTCGTGAACAAGTTGAGTAGTTTCAGAGTGTCTTCGTCGCACTTGCTGCCGTCGATCGAGGGGAGGTGCAGCTTCAGGAAGTTGGCGGCGCGCTCTGTGTGGCCTCGCTGGATTATTTCGAGGTAGAGGTGGCAGAAGAGTGGTCCGATTATGTAGTAGAGGTCCTCGTGGTTTCTCAGCTTGTTGAGTTCTTTAACCCAGGTGACGAACTTGAGGTAACTGTGGTCGATGATTGCGGGGTCGCTCGTGTAGCAACTGTACATGATGGAGTTGGGGCGGCTCATTTCGCTGTCCACCAACACGTCCAGGTCGATTTCTTCGGCTGTGACTTCCAGGGGGGTACTCACGGGGTAGTTGCGTTTCTGGAGATAGGTTAGGACGGCTAGGGTCACTTGCTCGTTTTTCGAGCGCTTTATTTTGTTGGCGTTTTCCTTCTTGTAGTCGTCCATAGCTTCTCTGCAGTACACTCCCATAATAACGATGATTTTTACAACATATTTGCGACAATCACTGTTTTGTTTACTAACCTATATGACAAGTTTAGTTGTAGTTGATTTATTGGCCGGTAGAGTGCGATCTTTTTGAATTTATATTTTATTTACAACTTGAAATTTCCTTTTATATAAACGTTTATGATTAAACGGCGCGTCCATTTCTTAAAATTAATTGAGTTTTCACGTAATACTTATTTGCAATTAAAATAATTTGTGATGAAGTTGATAGATCGATCGGTAAAGTAGGTGCGTGCCAAAGGGTTATTTTTCAATTTTTGATTTCCTTTTCGAGTTTCAAATTTTCTTTTAGAACAAATACCCATAAACACAACATTTTAATTAAACGGTTGCATCGTACTCCTCATATATTTATTATTAACAATCTGTGTTAACAATGCAATTAATAGTTTTGTCGATCGATAAAGTAGAGAGTAAGAAGCACTGCGAAATTTAAATTTTCCCGCCGGCGTGGCGTAGCATTAAATGAAAAGTTCAAGTTCATTTAGGATTATTTTCGTTGATAAGCGATGTAATCTTAATCTTACGGACGGTAGAAATGTATTAATTGCATTAATTGATAATAAAACTCCGATTTAAAATGTTCTAGTCCCTAATTTTTCTTTTGTGTGTTTCAGTTCATTCAAATGTGTAAACACGAGGCCTCCCTGCGCTCGAGCTCTTATCACATCCAGTCGAATAAATTCGAGGATGAATCTACTCTGCTGCGAGATAAAAGTGCATCCTGTAGTCATGGCCTTGAGCTGACACCGAGGCCCACGACAGTCATTGGCATCACACACAACAGAAACGTGAACACTTCCCTCAGGAACAACCTGCACGAGAAATCGTCCGCCAAGAAAAAGGTGCTCTTCGAAGAAAAGAAAGTCTTCAAGGACTTCTACAATTCCACCCTGACGAACGAAGACAAGCAGACTTTAACACCCGATGGCTTGAAGCTGCCAGACGAGAAAAGTCTGAGCGTTAGCTCGCTGAATAGTCTCACAGGTATAAGCGAAGCAATAAATTTTATTGACGAAGCTGAAGACTTGACTGACAGAAGTAATATGGTGACGAAAACCAACGAGGATGTTTTTGAATCTCAAGAGGATACGAGCGAAGAGAAGAGCGTTTCGTTTTGCTCCGAGCTCAAAGACGTACACGTGCACAGTATTATAAAGAAGTTCGATGAGAAAGTCACTTTGCAAGAGAGTAACGTGGCCACCATACAAAATGCAGTTCGGACGAAAATTCCAAATCGACTTCAAGCAAAACCTACGCTTACCCCGAAACCTAGTTTTAAAAAATCACAGAGCAGTATTGAAAGTAACGACGTCGTCAAAGCCAAAGATGATGCGGTTGTTGAAAACGAAGAGGACCTCATCCAATACGAATTAGGAATACCGGAAGTTAATACGTCATTGATTTATATACCCGGCAGCAATAACGAAGGGCCCCCTAAGAGCGCAGTCATCGATGTGCCCCCGAAGCCACCTCCGAGGACCAGCATTCACGATACCTACAAACCCAAGTATCCAGCAGACTCACCCAAACCGGTGATTGATTTATCAAAGCGACAGCCCAAGGAAGCGCAGATAAGCAGGAGTAAATCGGGCTCCTCGGATCAATTGAGCCCCATTCAAACTGTGAAGCTTTCCCCCAAGCCCGACGTCATTCCTCAAGGGGGTGAAGCAAGGAAAGTTACTTCCACTCCGATTGTGAAGGTAACGAAGGCCGACCACGCTGAGGCGGATGTGACCCCTAAGAGTGCGGGGGTTCCCTCGAAGGGAGCTTCTTCAAATAAAATTTCACCGACAAACTCGATTGTGCGTGCCATGATTTATTCGAGCAAAGGAAAGCACGGGAAGAAGAAGAACACATTGACTGCAAGTTAGTTTTTTTTCGCATTAGTATTTTTGCACTACACTTTTTCCCTGTTTTAATTTTGAACGCAGATTCTCTTCCAACCATTTTCAAAAATAAGCACAAGGGGATAGTTTCACCCTGGAAATCTAGCCTAAACAATAAGCGTTCATTTTTTCAGAAAAAAGAAAAGTTAGTGTTAGCGATGTAAGTCCCGGGGACTTGGAAGGGTATTTGTACCAAAGATGCAGACATCACGATGGCCAACAAGCCCGTTGGGACAAATTATGGTTCGTTTTGATAGGCAATCGCCTTTACGGTTTCAGTTCGAAAGATGCGCTCAAAGCAGACATCCTCATCTACTTAACCGGCTTCACAGTATCTCTTGCAACAGAAGTAAGCGGCCTCCTTGTCTCTCGCTATTAAAAACTAATTTTTTGCGTTTCTCTTCTTGAAGGTAAACTCAAGATCCAACGCGTTCAAGGTCTACCACACAGGAACCGTCTTTTATTTTTCGGCTGAAAGCATGGAGGCCACCATGGCTTGGATCGAAATGATAACGGCGGCGACGTTGCACTCGGATGGCTCGAAAACAAACGACAGCGTCCTCTTTTCTGAAACGGACGACTCTGACAGCGGGGAAAAACCGAAAAGCCCCACGGAGAAATCATCGGATGGTGGCATCAAAAAGTTTGGCTCTCTAAAAAAATTTTCCTCCAAGAAGAATGCCGAGACCCCCCACACCGGAAGCACCAGCCTAGATAGGAAGTGGTTTTTTAATAAGTCTGCGAGCGCTAAGTATTCCGTTCCGGTCCCGACCGCCCAATTTAGGTCCTACCGGAAGATCCAGTCGAATGCCGAGAGTATTTCAACCGGGAACTTCACGTCACACATTCCGAATTTCGCCAGCCGATCAGAAATGCAGCCGTTTTCCTCCGCACAAAACATCAGCGTGCCCAACTTGAGCATCGAGCCACCCCGGCTTGAGAAACTTCCCCCTACCAACTTAAAAATCAAGACGGGCAACTTCAGCCACGCCAGCAACCCCAGCTTATATAACGTAAGCGACTTCAACTCCTTCTTCCACAAGCCGCACAATCAAACGAGGGAAAACCTGGCCGGTTTCGTCACCTTGGAGGAACTGATGAACAGGCAGAGCGAGGAACAAAAATTAAACTCACACCTGCAAGTTAGAGAAGCGGTCATCAACGCAGACCTCATCAAGCCTGATGTGGTTTACGGCGAAGTTCCAATCCGTCCAAAAGAGAAAACGCCAACCGAGAAGGACAAGGATAAAAAGAAGGGTCTGAAACACTCGCCGAGTTTCACAGAGACGAAGAACTCGGGCAGTTTCTGCTTTGGAAAGCGCTCGATTAAAAAGTCGTCTCCCCCGGAGACTTATGAGGCCAACACCTCGACCTATCCCAAGAGCAAACACCACGACTTGAAAAACAATAGGTCTCTACCTCGTACGCATAAGCTCCTGGAAACTTACAACGACCCCGAATCGATGGAGTCGTCGAAAAAGTACTCGGATTCCTGCAGGTCTTTGACCAAGCTGGAAGATCGATCGCACACATCAGATGTTTGCTCTGAGAAAAGTTACCTTGCGGAAGAATTCTATTTCACAGACAAGAAACACCCGGCGAAAGGGGGGAAGGGGTATGTGGATGCAAGCAATAGCGAAGTGAGAGTGGCATTGAAGTCTGCAATGCAGTACACCCCGTTATCCTTGCCTTTGGGTGATGAGAAAAAATTGGCCTTCGAGTTGAACCTGGATGAGAAGGCACACAAGGGGGGGAAGCTCAAGAATTTTTTCCAGAAGCAACACGATCCGAAAAAGGACAAGACCTTGTTGGGGTCCCCCAAATTGCACCGTGCTATTTTTAGGAAACCGAATCAAACGGAAGTGAACTGGCATCAAGAACAACACAGTCAGGTTAGATTGGTTTCAATCGTTTATTTAATTTGGGTGTGTGACATTAATTTTTTTTAGGTTGCATCACCTCCTTCTTCCGTGCATCACGATAAAGAACAGAACTTGCCCTACATACAAGTGACGCAGCACGCAGATTACCCGGGGTTGGAATACCCCCCAGTTTTTGAACCCGAAACCTATTCGCTTTCAGACCCCCAGAGCAGTCTCACGATTCTTAGGAAGCAAGCGAAGTAATCAAGTTTTTCCAATAATTAATTATTACACACTCGTTAACTGTTGGCATATCGTATCGAGTAATAACTTTTGAGAATCTTGCAATATTTTTTAAAGCACGGATTACCGAAGACAATAATTACGTAAGATATGAACACTTTAATATTCTTCACTTATACCTATGTTGTACATATGCATTGTTACTTGTTACATTGAATATTCTCCCTTTTCATGTTTATTGTAGATAATGAGACACGAAATAATTCTTTTTTGCCACCAGCAATTGTTACGTTTTATATTCATGTTATTATTGTACCGTATGATTTTTAAAATTTTAGATCAAGGGAGGCGTGAAAAGGAAAACATACAGCTTAAATTAACTCATACGTACGTTTTGGTTAACACCACTGGGAAAATATCGTTCAGCTTAAATATCATACAGCTTAAATTAACTCATACGTACATTTTGGTTAACACCACTGGGAAAATATCGTTCAATTATGAATGCATTTTGAAGTTTTGTAAATATCATTTTGAATAAACTGTTGTATTTGCTAATTTACGCCATACGTTTTGCTTTCACGGCCTCCCTTGATCTAAAATTTTAAAAATCATACGGTATAAAGTACCCAAAGCATTTACAAGTTATATAAAACGCTTCCTTTGATATTGAAACATGTATAATTCCATGGTTTACACGCAACAATAAAGTTTTTAATTCGAATTGCCTTTTAGGGGTCACTTTATTATTTATTCGATACTGGAAAACAAAATTCAATTTTATATGAATTGTTAAGGTATTATAATAAAACTTTTTTTTAAGTTTCTTTTTTCATTGCTTTGGTCCTCACATTAAATTTTTCCTATGTATTATAAAACTTCACTACGGATTTAATTTTTTTAAATAAACACCTGGTGACCAAGAAGGGATCTTCAGTGGCGTTGGAGCCCTTCACGTGCCTGCACGTATTGACGACCATGTTCACCTCTTGCTTCGTCAAGCCGACAAGGCCCTGCCTCACCTTGTCGAAATTGGTTTTTCCTTCATCGTCGATGAAGTCCATTTTCCTTAGGAAACATTTCAGAAACTTGCGTGTTTTTGGGTCCTCTGGGATCATCAGTGTGAGCCCCATCTGGTGGACGAGTGTCTCGTTTGCTCCAGTGTTTGAAATGCATTTGGAAATTGCGTCGTTTTGGTTGGAAAAAGTGTTAGTCTGAAATAAGTTGAAGTTTGAGTTTGAAATCACACTTATTTCTTTGTGCAATTTTTTTGTTCTGCGCGCTTTTTTTAAATTAATTAATTCAATTTCATAACAAAAAATTTTGTTGTAGGACCGTGGTGGAAATTTCAAAATTTGAACGGGCCAACGAAATTCCACCACTACTCCGCGATTCAATTATTTTTTAAAAAATAAAATGTGAATTTCAGTTTTACTATCATCACGTATATGAGCGTATCTCGGAAGGCGATGTAAAATTGAAACCGTAACTTTCATTTTAGCGATTTTTATCCTCGATTAAGCCGCCGGTCACTCTCACATTTACCATTTCCGTTCAATCTCAGCCGCCAATTAAAGTTAACACACATACTATTAATTACCTGCGTCATTTGAATAATTGCGGTCAACAGCATCCAAGTCTTCATGTTTAATTAATGTAAGAAGGAAACCTCATTTTTACGGAAATTAATTTTTTGTTTTTCTCGGGCGGACGAAACAAACACGCGGCAAATAACTGTCTACCTTCCTTCGTTTACGGCCGAAACGCGAATGAATAAGTAAATCTAACCGAATTCTGATCTGGCCATTATTTTTAGATCGTTAATGTATGTACAATGCAAATTATCACTGCGACATGCGAACTAGTTCTCCGTGTGATTTCTGAGGTCACGTATGCACGGAATAAGTTAACGCAACGTGAGATTTTTTTTAAAACATAACACTATAGCACCTGCGTTACATCCGAGAATTTCCAGAGTTTTTAGAGCGATACATTCTAACTCACTGGTTGAATTTAACGCGGCAAATTTTATTTAAAAAAAAATATATGTAACAGAATGTAAATTAAATTTAAGCAAAAATTGAGTAGATTTTTAATTTGAAAGTCTGGATTTCCTTCAATTTGCATTACGGTACTTTTCTGTATTTTTATTGATTGTGAAAGAAGTTTGAAATTTGCGCGGTGCTTTTGGCAACCAATCAAATTTGAGCAGCAGGGTTGCCAACCGTACGACACTTATTGTGGAAATAGAATACTGCCACTGACTATCAACTTGCGAGAAATCCATTTTCAAAAAGGAACCAATTTTAAAATAAAGAAATTCTGCATTTTCTAAATACAGTGCACTCGCGCTAACGTGAACTAATTAAAACCGACTGTGTTCATGTTCGCGCGATTGTTCATGTTACCGAGATTTAATCTCTTTAAAACAATAAAAAAAAATGAATCACTTTCAACCTTTATTTATGTACTACATGTACATATTATGTATTTTTGGAAAGAAATGAAGTAATAAATGATTGTTTGGACTTATGTTGCAAATTTCTGTAGTACAAAAAGTAGCTGTTCATGTTAGCGAGGTGCACCGTTCACGTTAGACAGTGGCCAATGCCAAAATTGTTATCCAGGATTTCATGTTAAGCAGTGTTCACGTTAGCGCGAGTGCACTGTATGTCGTCTTACTAGAGAATCTCAACTGCTGGGTTTTCTGCAAAACCGCGAATATCCAAAACCGGTTAACCGTTGCCAGCACTAGTTTATATCTTCTGAATATGTGAAATGTGAAGTCACAATCATTTCTATGATTCTACTGATAATAGCAGTTTAATTGATGAAATTCGAACTACGAAAATAGCTTGTTAAGAGTTAGAAATGCGAGAATTGTTCTTTGTTCTGTTGTGCAGATTTCAACAATTTTGTTTTACGTAAAACGCCGACGATCGCAGCGCCACCATCGGAAATTTAAGTTCCCAATATCTGAATATTCCAGTTCCAGAAGCAAACCTTCACTCACTTTCAACATAGAAAATCCCTCAATTTGTTACTAAATTCAGGTGTAAATTAAAAGAAAAAAAACGTAAAAAATTCATAAAGTTAAAGAAAACGAAAACAAAAGACAGTCGATTTTACAGCTCAATTCAGTTGATTAAATTTTAAAAAAACAATTTAAAAAGAATGATGACAAAACAAAAGACAATCGATTTCACGACACAAATAAATTTATAATTTTTTTTAATGAAAGGAACCATGAGGAAGCAAAAGAAATAATAGAATTAAAAAAATACGAAATAATAGAATTTCAATAATAATAAAAAGAAAAGACAGTACAATTCAGTAGATTAATAAAAAAAAACTGTTTAAGAGGAAAGGTGACAAAACAAAAAAAAATGACAAAACAAAGAAAACAAAATAATAAAATTCAAAAACTAAAGAATAAAATTAAAAAAAATAAAATAAAAATAAAAGGCAATCGATTTTACGCCACACTTTATTATATTAATAATTTTTAAAAACATTGAAAAGAACCATGAAAAAGAAAAACAAATAGAATTAAAAAAAATACGAAATAATAGATTTTAAATACTTAATAATGTAATATGTAAAAAAAACAAAAGACAATCGATTTACGGCACAATTCAGAAGATTAATAATTAAATTTAAACAAAACTGTTTAGGGGGAAAGGTGACAAAACAATGAAAGCAAAACAAAAATTCAAAAAATAAATAATAAAATTTAAAAAATAATAAAAACGAAAGACAATCGATTTGACGGCACAATTTATTCATAAATAAAAAAAACTTTGCGAGGAAAGGTGCGACAAGACAAAGAAAAAACAAATAAACAAAATTTTAATAACAATAACATTAAAAAAATAACCGATTTTGGAGCACAGTTTATTACATTCATAAAATTAAAAAAAAAACAGTTTAACAAACTTGACAAAGCAAAGAGTTATTTGCCTTCCGGCTTCCACATGATCCACATATTATATTAAAAAAAAACTGCAATAGATGACGTTGTTCAACATCTCACACAAATACAATTCATTTTATCCTTTACTGACGAAAGGTGACACTTTTTTATTGATCTTCCCAATAGGGGGTAATATCTAATGAGCCACCCCGTAAAAACAAACGAAAAAGAAATTTTCGGCATTTTATTCAATCATGCGTTATTTATTTGCTGTGGAAAATTTGTCTGAATTATTTTTGTAAATTTTTGTAATGGAAAGATGGAGACAAAATCTCGCTTACGAGAGAAACTGATTTGCTACCGAAGAGTAAACCCAGTGTATAGTTTCTGAACGCATCCTCGCCCTTATAGGCAAATTTTAGAGCTAAATTTGAAAGTTTATATTATTTTTTCTTGTTATGTACTTGGCAGAAGTGCGCGCCGGAATTTTCAGAAAAACACAGAACATATTTTTTTATTTGAGGGTCGCCGAATGGTTTAGCGGTTTAGTCTAGCCGACTTGGATGGTCGTGTCGCTCGGCGGCGTAGATTAGAATCCTACCATTAGCCATGGATGTTTATGCTGTTTAAAGGTTAAGACCCAGCTTAAGCATACAACTTCGGATCAAATTAAATCGATTTAGATCAATTTATCTTAGTACAATTTTGCTTCATTAAAAAGTTATGGCCTTTCAAAGATAATTTTTTGATATCAATATTTTAGCAAAACTCGTTAATTTTTGGAGACATTTAATTGTAATTTGGTATTTAGAGGTTTCTTCTACTGCTGACTCTGAATATCTGCTTCTTTTAACGTAACGTATAGAGGGCGCTCTAGAGACCCTGACATTCTCTTGCTTATTGTCGTACTTTTTTTTACGTGAATATTTTAAAAATATGTTTCGTTTTTTTGAAACGAAATTTAATTTACTTTAAAAAAGACATACTTGTTACATGTCGCTAAAGTACACCAGTTTTGAGAAAAATGGCTTTGAATGTGAAAATGTTGAATACTTACTACACCAGTAACGCTACTGCAGGTTGAAAGGACAATTACCTAAAGTTGCACTACTTCGTAATTTACTTAAAATTGAAAAAAATTTATAATTCCACATTTAAATCAACGATACATTACGTAAAAAATTCTTATTATGTTTGTTATAGCCGCGTAGTTCACTCATAGTTTAACTTTCAACTCCAGATTACTCCCATAGTAACAATTATAAAAAGTTGTTCCCATGGAAATAAAGTGAAGATTAAAGTTAAACTGTAACTGAAATACGGATCTATGTGCCTAATTCAATGTAGACCTAAAACAGCATTATCATATTCAAAGCCATTTTTCTCGAAACTGGTATACTTTAGCGACATGTAACAAGTATACCTTTTTTAAAGTAAATTAAAAGTTCTTTCAGGAAAATGAATATAATTTTAAAAATATTCACGTTAAGAAAAGTACAGCAATAAACAAAGGAATGTTAGGATCTCGAGAGCGCCACCTATATGTTACGTTAAAATAGGAAGATATTCAGATTCAGCAGTGCAAGAAACCTTTAAATACCAAATTACAATTAAATACCTCCAAAAATGAACGAGTTTTGCTAAAATATTGAAATAAAAAAAATATCTTTGAAAGGCCATAACTTTTTAATGAAGCAAAATTGTACTAAGATAAATTGATCTATATCGATTTGTTTTGATCCAAAGAAGCCACCCTTGAAGTATGGCCCATTCTTTACCGGACACCCCGTATAAATAGTTTACAAAATAAGTTACCACAAACGCGTATGAAACGCGGGGTGGGATTCTCATAACATTCTTAAAAAAAACTGATGCTTTTTTTTTAGGTTAGTTTCACAGCAAATAAATAACGCATGATTGAATAAAATATCGAAAGTTTCTTTTCCGTTTGTTTTTACGGGGTGGCTCATTAGATATTACCGCCTATTGGGAAGATCAATAAAAAGTGTCACCTGTCGTCAGTAAAGAATAAAATGAATTGTATTTGTGTGAGATGTTGAACAACGCCATCTATTGCAGTTTTTTTTTTTAATATAATATGTGGATCATGTGGAAGCCGGAAGGAAAATAACTCTTTGCTTTGTCAAGTTTGTTAAATTGTTTTTTTTTTTTAAATTTTATGAATGTACTAAACTGTGCTCCAAAATCGGTTATTTTTTTAATGTTATTGTTATTAAAATTTTGTTTATTTGTTTTTCCTTTGTCTTGTCGCACCTTTCCTCCCAAAGTTTTTTTTTTATTTATGAATAAATTGTGCCGTAAAATCGATTGTCTTTCGTTTTTATTATTTTTTAAATTTTATTATTTATTTTTTGAATTTTTGTTTTGCTTTCATTGTTTTGTCATTAGTTTATTTTGTTTTGTCACCTTTTCCCCTAAACAGTTTTTTTAAAATTTAATCTTCTGAATTGTGCCGTAAATCGATTGTCTTTTGTTTTTATTACATATTACATTATTAAGTATTTAAAATCTATTATTTCGTATTTTTTTAAATTCTATTTCTTTTTCATGGTTCTCAAAGTGTGGCGTAAAATCGATTGCCTTTTATTTTTATTTTATTTTTTAAAATTTTATTATTTAGTTTTTGAATTTTATGATTTTGTTTTCTTTCTTTTGTCATTTTTTTTGTTTTGTCACCTTTACTCTTAAACAGTTTTTTTTTATTAATCTACTGAATTGTCTTTTCTTTTTATTATTATTGAAATTCTATTATTTCGTATTTTTTTAATTCTATTATTTCTTTTGCTTTCTCATGGTTCCTTTCATTAAAAAAAATTATAAATTTATTTAATTGTGTCGTGAAATCGATTGTCTTTTGTTTTGTCATCATTCTTTTTAAATTGTTTTTTTTAATTTAATCAACTGAATTGAGCTGTAAAATCGACTGTCTTTTGTTTTCGTTTTCTTTAACTTTATGAATTTTTTACGTTTTTTTTTTTTATTTACAACTGAATCTAGTAACAAATTGAGGGATTTTCTATGTTGAAAAGAGATTTTTGACATCTCTTGAGGGGTTTCTGCTTTTTTTGCGTATTGGTAACAGTGGCTCCAAGTTCCAGTTTCTGAACGCACCCCAATTAAATAAAATAGTGGCACGTTCTTTTATTCATCGAGGAGCTAACCGCTTTAATTGAAAAATCAGCAAAACGCATTTTTTTCTCTCCGCAGATTCATCGTTTCAACTACGAGTGAAGGTTTGCTTCTGGAACTGGAATATTCAGATATTGGGAACTTAAATTTCCGATGGTGGCGCTGCGATCGCCGACGTTTTACGTAAAACAAAATTGTTGAAATCTGCACAACAGAACAAAGAACAATTCTCGCATTTCTAACTCTTAACAAGCTATTTTCGTAGTTCGAATTTCATCAATTAAACTGCTATTATCGGTAGAATCATTGAAATGATTGTGACTTCACATTTCACATATTCAGAAGACAGTATATGCAATAAAATTAATGCAGGCGATTTTATCGTTTTATTTGGGGAAAGCCAAAGGTTGAAGTTTTTTTTCGTGGGGAAGGAAATTTTTCATGCATTACACCCTTTGAAATGAATAACTTATTATTCATAAAGCAATCGACCCCCTGGAGAAATTAAATTCGACTCGCGGAATTCGAGCAACATCATCAACTGAAAGTCACCTCCGTTTTGTTTCTTTCCGAGCCGAGGGCACGACGTGCTGCGGACGCGGAGGCTGCTGCTCCTCGTCCTGGACCAGCTCAACACGTCGAACGAATCAATTAAGGTCTCCTAGCAACGGATCTTCGGCGTCGTCGAGGTCTGTCGTTATGGTGATGTCACGGAGGATTTCTTTAACCCAGCTGGGCGTTCATGCGTCCGATCTCTATAGTTAATGTTTGATGTTAATATGGACACGTGCAAGTGCTATTGATCTATGTATCTCTCTGGTGTTGGTGTCGCCTTGTCCATTTGCAGGGCTATTGTTGCGCGTACGTTTTTATCGCGAGTGTACCTAACTAATCTAGGTCAAAGGTAATAACTGATAATTCGCTATGACCGTCTTGTTATTGCCGACTAAAAGTAGTCATATTTTCCTCTTAAAATTATTGCTGTAGATATTTTCAAAATATGTATGTATCCACATATATTTGCTTAATGGGGCTTCATGGTGCCTGCATCATAACTGTATTATTTTATTACTGAATCCACAATTTTTCTTTGGAGTAGAAAATTTAAAAAAATGGAATTAATTTAATGTGAAAAGCAACAAATTTCAAACTTTTTTTTAGATAAATTAAGGACAACTAAAAAATAATAGAAAATTTTATGCGGCTAATACAGAGAGTTCAAAAATGATTGGAAGGCAGAAACACCAACGTTATAATATGAAAATTACTAACACGACTGCGCGCTAAATTCAACCGCCTTTCAATCATTTATGAAGGATCTGTACAAGCACTTATTTTCGGCAAGAAAATTTCAGGAAAAACTGAAAATCTAAAAAACTGAGAAATGTGGACGAGGAAGATTTAGAAAATTTGAAAATAGAGAGATCAGAAAATGTAGAGTTTTTTTTTTTGTATAAAAATTATTTTTTTTTTAATATAATTCACTAGGTGTCATATCCATACCATACAAAAATTCAGCAATTCACGAACTTTGGAAAGTGACAACTCAAATTCTGAAACTAAAAATTTAATTAATGACAACTTTAGGAAATTTAAATATGGAAAAAAAGACAAGCAGAAATTTTTAAAATAAAAATCGCGAATTAAAAAAATTTTATTCGATTAAAAACAACTGAAAAATATATAAATAGAAAATTTAAGTGATTTAGTATGCGGCTAGAAATGATTGAAAGACAGAAATACTAACGTTACAACATGAAAATTATGAACACGACTGCGCGCTAAATTCAAAGAATCATTTATAAGTACAAGTACAGTATTAAAATTTAATTTCCGGAGGAATGAGGAGGGGGGCAGTCGCATTAAAGAAACTGCATACATATTTCACTATTTCGAAAAGTTAGAAGATTATTAAAAAAAACTGAGAAATGTGCAAGACGAAGATTTAGGAATATAAAACCATATAAAATAAATAATAAAAAACCATATTTTTTAATAATTAGTAGAAAGAATTTAAAAAAATAGAAAAGGCGGCAAATTTAAAGATGCAAAGAAGCAAAAGACGAACAGAAATTTAGAAAGTTTGAAAATAAAGAAAAAAAAAATAAATTTCAATATCAACTAATTAAATGATACCTGAAAAATAATAAAAAAATGTTAGTGATGTGTTCATTTCATACAGGACATGATTAGGCGAAGAACCAAAATTAATTTTCGGGGGGGAACGATGTGGGGTGGCAGTCACATAAAAAGACCTGTTTATAATCGTGCCTTTTCTATGCAACTAAACTTTCAACTTTAAAATTGGGCCCTAAACCAGAAGAATCAGGATTTTTTTAAAATTTGCACAATAGTATATTATTATACAAGTTGCGTTCCGTTGGGCCACTCCTAGCTCGCTACGCTTCGCTAGTCGTGCCCCAACCCCACTCGTGTTACAATAAGCCTTCTTGTGAAACGTGTATAATATACTATTTTTTCTACTTTGCGTCACTTATTGAACAAAAATATGAAAAATATTGGATCTTCTTAGTATATGGGGAATTTTAGTTGTAATGCGTGGCAACACTGAAAACCTTTCGTTTTAATCAAAAGTCACATTAACAAGTTATTAATTTTTCTTATCCAGCTTCATTGTGAGTATATTGTTAAGTAACAAATAAATACTGAGCTATTTTGTAAAATCTATTAAATATTTTCAATTAAAAATGACTAAAATTTCCCCAAAAACAGTGTCACAATGAGCTTCATTGTGAAACTGTTTTTGGTGTCACAATGAATCCATTGTGAACGCAAAGTAGAAAAAGTTATTAATGAAACACAAAATTTTATTTTTATTTAAAGCTTTCAAATTTTTTTTTTAATTTAAATGAGATTTTTAATTTTTTTAGACGTAATTTTTATCTGATTACTGATTTTAAGAAATTCTCTTTCAATAAACAAAACTGACTCGACTCTCTAAAATTATGATATATTTTAAGACATTTGACAGTTTTGCAATTTTCGACGTAAAATAAAACAAAAGACGATCGACCAATAAATAAGGAAAATTTATAAAATTAAAAAAAAAATAATCAAAATAAGATTCGCTTTAAATAAACAAAACCGACATTCTAAAATTAAGATATATTTTAAGGCAAGACATTTTTGAGCAATCTTTGACGTTAAATAAAACAAAAGACGATCGATAAGTAAGTCAAGAAAATTTAGTAAATTAAAAAAAGAAAAAACAAAAATTTCTCTTCAAATAAACGAAACTGGTTCGACATATTTTAAGCAAAGTTGAGATGATCTGATTAAAGCCAAACGATTTTTATTTTAAAAAATCAGGATTTTTGAAATTTGCAGAAAGTTATTAATGAAATTCAAAATTTTGTGTTTATTTAAAAAACACTTTTGTTTTTGTTTTTAATTTCAATCAGTAATTTTTTGTTTTTTTTTATAATCGTGATCTTTATCAACACTGATTTTAAGAGATTTGACAATTGGGCAATTTTTGACGTAAAATAAAAGAAAAGACGATCGACGTACTTAAATAAATAAATAAATAAAATTTACAAAATTAAGAAAAAAAAAACAAAAATAAAATTCTCTTTAAGTAATACGAAACTGGTTCGACTTTCTAAAATTAAGACATATTTTAAGCAAAGTTAAGATGATTTGATTAAAGTCATGTTTAAAGTAGGAGTAATTGATTTTGATTAAACGATTTTTTATTTTTAAAAATCAGGATATGTTAAAATTCGTACAAAGTTATTAATAAAATACAAAATTTTGTTTTTATTTAAAGATATAAAAAAAATCAAGATTTATTTATTTAAAAATCAAAATTTATTTATTTATCAACATTGATAATCACTTTAACTGCCCCTCCCCCGTTCTGAAAAACACACCCGAACAGAATTTATTGTAAAGCAAAATACTATAGTTCAAGATATCATACTTGTTTATTTGAAGGTGTTTAGAAATTAACAAGAAATTAAAAAACAAAACAAATTCGAAAAAGGGAGTAAATTATGACTCATACATAATTAAATAAAATCAAAAAACTCAAATTCAATGTGTTATGTTTTTTTTTTATAAAAGTATACATAGCTGGTATGTTTACAAAAAAGAAAAAATCCTGTGTACAGAGCGAATAATAATGATTGTATAAGTATGACTACGAATGAATAAGAGATCACGTGACTTTTAATCATTGTTGTTCGCTCTGTACGAAGAAATGCCCCTGCAAAAATTCCAGGTATTTGTCGAAATGTATGCTATTGTGTGTAAGAGAGTGACTTTCAATCATTTAGTTAACGGAATTTCTGAAATTTTTGTAAGACACTTTTTATATACAGGGCGATAAACAATGATCGAAAATAACGTGATCTTCAATTTGTTTGCATGTGTAGGTATATAAAAGACGAATAAAAACCACGTGACTTTCAATCATTGTTGCTCACTCTGTACAATGACAAGACGTGCACCGCAAATTTTGTTATAAAGTTCAGGCAACTTATTGAAACTTGGCGTCCTAAATTTTTTGGAACTGGATTTTAAATCAAAGTATTTGTTTGTAGTTGTATGTATAGTTGTAGACAGTTAAAAGAGAAACTCGGATATTTCTTCAGCCACTACATATTGTTGCATTCCATGAAGTAAATTTTATTTTTAGGCTGGTCGCGCCACCTATGATGCAGACCTATGATTGCAGAGTAAAATTTCTAGAACAGCGTGAGGCAGCGGGATATTTAAATCAGTTTTACTTAGAAAGCGATGTGTGTAGCAGCTAGCGAATTAATATAACGATTAAGTGTTAATTTGTTAGACAATTAATGTACAGCTCGATATTATTTTGTTGTCATTGTGTTAAAGGACCCTAGACATTAAAGTGTTTTTAAAATCAACAACGATTACAATTTGGGAACCCCGAAGTCGTATCAAGATCGAATTTAGCACAGTTTTATTACTTTTCGTTCTCTTTTAACTGTCCAGCAGTGTACATAAAAGTGATTACGAATGTTTGTTTGAGATCTACAAGTGAAGAACGAATTTCTTGACAGTGATGCATGTAACGAGACGATGGAATGTTTTAAAATAGTTAAACCTTGAGCGATCATAAACTGCACTTCTTATGTAATTGATAATTGTACGGCTTCTGTTATTACCTACGTTATTTCTTGAACAGAAGAACATAATATATTAACTTAAAACTTAATGCGGATTTGTTGCTGGTATATACACGCAGGCACACATACGTGGGGTTTACATGAGCAAACAAGAGGTGATTGGCTCGTAACTTATTTATTTCATCCCTCAACGTTCGGTTATCGAGTTTTCAATTATTTACGGCTTGTTTTCGTTGCGTTAACTGACGGCGAAATTAGCTTTTTCGAAGCACAAAAAATTCTATTCTTGAAGACTAAAGAAATACTTTATTTTCATGTTCAGTTCTATCCTTACCGCATGATATTGGTGTACAAATTGCTGCCCGGTGATCCCATACAGAGACTTGACTCGAATGGGTATTATTTATTTCTATTATTTCTGAATTTAAGGAAAAGTTGTTGTTAATATGTAGTTGGCTTCTCTATTTTAATAAGAAAAATAATATCCGAAGCTTTTCAACTGAATTATTATTTCCCGCCTTTACGTATTTTAAACATTTCGTTAACAGATGGCGCCAAGGGAGTGACGCGAATTTAATTTTGAATGGCCAAATTTATGTTCAGTTTTCACTCTGGATTTAAGACGAAGTTGGTTTTGAGTTTTTAATTTCATTAAAAATGGTGAAATTAGAAAGGCACCTAGTTTAATTTTGTTAAATCGAATAGACCTTAAATTTGAATTTCAGACAAAATTGGTATCAAAATTTCAGCGGAAGATGACGCTGAAGTAGCAGACCGAATAAACTCCCCGAATTTAATTTACATTTTTTTTTGGCAACTTACTATATGGATGGCATTTAAAAGCAAGTAACATGGTTGACTCGAATGGGTATTATTTCTGAATTTAAGGAAAAGTTGGTATTAACATGCAGTTCCTTTTTCTATTTTAATAAAGAAAATTAATACCATCGAAGCTTTTTAATTGTATTTTGATATTATGTCCCGCCTTTACATATTTTTTAAACATTTCGTTGAGAGATGGCGCTAACGTGGCGGAACGAATATGTTGAATTTTTGGCGTTAAATTCGAAAGTGATTACATACTATAGGGCGGATAGAATAATTCTGCTTACCCAAATGGGTATTAAATCTGGATTTAAAACGAAGTTACTATTAATGTGGTGCTGGTTTTTTAATTTCATTAAAAAATTATGTTATCGAGATTTTTTCATTTAAATTGTTAGATCCTATCCGTGTATATTCAAGAAACTTGTCGAGAGATGGCGCTAAAGAAGCGGGCCAAATTCATTACACATTATTGTGTATTTTTATATATTTTATATATATCTTTATATTTTTATATGTGATAGGTTTCTCTAGTTTAATAAAAAAGTAACATCTAAGTTTCTTAACTATATTCGCGACCTAATTGTCAACGCGAGAGGTCTCTGTTAACAACAACAACAACATTGCAGTTGTATGCAATCCCTGAAGTATGATGGTATTAATATTGGCCACCAGAGATCGCCTACTTTGTTTGATTTCGCGAATACAGACATCCCTTCTTTATGTATTTTAACATTTTTCTAAGAGATGGTGCTACCATAACGGCGCGAATTTTGAATTCTTGGCGGTAAATTGGAAAATAATTTTTATGACGAACACAAAAAATTGTTTATACTTATTAGTTAACCAGTAGTAGTCGCTTTCGTAGTTTTATGAACAAAATTATATATTCGAAACTTTTTTTTATTCGTCTTTTTTGTGGTGCACCGATTACATATATTCTTGACGAAATTTTGAAGCTAATAAACTGAAACTATACAAAAATAATTATAAAATAAAAAGCAGGAACATAATTGGAATAAGTTATCATCTACCAAAGCAATTAAATTTAGTGGAGTTTATCATTGGTAGTAACATCAGGAGTTGTGTCACAGTATGCCACTATGTCAGCGCCATCTCTTAACAAATTTTTAATGCACAAACGATGGTGGGATATTTAAATTCAGAATTGTTTGTAAAATGTTCACGCCTAGTTAGTTGTACTTATTTTTTATTCTCAATTTTTGGGGGATTCCTCTTTTATAATTAATACTAATATGTTTTTTTTTGTTTTAATATAAAAAATTCAAAAATAAGTTATAAAAATTAATTAATGACTATTAATTAATTTGAATCACAAAATCTTTTAACCGGACACTAAATCGCGCACTATACACTTAACGTTTCACCATCGTTCGACAGTTTCGTCAGAACGACGGTGAAACGTTAAGTGTATAGTGCGCGATTTAGTGTCCGGATAAAAGATTTTGTGATACAAATTTCATTAGACAAGAACCAACTTTAAATATTAATTAATTTGTTGCCAAAAATTCAAAAATAGATTCGTGCCACTGTTAGCGCCATCTCTTAACCAATTGTTTAAATACAGAGTGGCGGGATTTTAAATTCCGAATTGGTTATAAAACGCCTAATTAGTATTTATTCTTTTTTCGCAGTTTTTTTTAAATGATTTGCTCTTCTTTAGAAACAACTACTTAACTATCAACAGATTCCAATTGAGTTAGTGCCAACATTACCTCTAGGACTGATGATATCAAAACGACTCTATTACGTGAATCTGATTTGAAACAAATTATATTTATAAACCATGTTTCCGGTGAAACGGCCAACAAATACAAATGTGAAAATTTCTTTCTGTGAACCTTATATAATAAATTATTTAATTTTGTGAGTGAGTGGTAATTGTTATTTTATAATTTATGTCATGCTGACATTTGAAAGTCAGGTTATGTTCAGTTTGAACACTGCGACATACGTTTTCCAAAACAGAATATTTCCGGATAAAAAAAATAATTTCTGTTCTTTTATGTTTGTATTGAAACTTCGCCGCTTCTCTATTTTATGTACTAAGCTTCAATCATTAGCGTGCTGCAAAACGGAAAATATTAAAGTGCCAAAAGTATTTAAAACTGTTTTGCATTAATCCCTGCGCCGGAACTTAATAATCCGTTTGGATTCCCACAAAGAACCTAAAACTACCGTTTCATGCTTTGCCTTTGGACGTTATTAACTGACTCTAATTAAGGCGTGGACTTTCAATATTTCAGCTCCGCTCTCTTTCATGTATGAAGCACATGAAAGAGAAACTTAAAAGTTTTTATATTTACCTATACTTGCTCGCTTTGATGTTTGGCTGCACAGTTTTGTGGCATCAACAAAAAACGGTTTGTTAAGTTATAAAAATGCAATAAATAATCTGAGGAAAACAAATTTGAATTTTGGAAGTATGATCGTGTGTAATACATCCCACGCCCTTTATGCTCAAGTTCAGGAATAGCTCCAACCCTCGTAAAACCTTTTTTGTTCTTGTTGTAGGCGAGCTAATTAAAAGAAGCTGCATCAACGAAGACCGTCGACGCAAACTTTACCTTACAGTCTCCTGAAGATGGTGACATTTCTAAGTTTGTTCGACAGTTTTTCAAAGTCACTGTTTAAACCATGTGACCCATCCAGTTTGGGAGTAACACGAATTTTATTCGGTAAGGACTTATTTTTTATGAATCGATAAAATTCAATGTATTAAACTACTCTGCTTGTAGTTAATTAAATTAGAAGAGTTATATTTTAGTGTTGCGAGTGGAAATAAAAAAATTCTGTTTGATAAAAAGTATAAAAATTATACAGGATGTCGAAAATTATGTATACAGGATGATTGAATTGAAATGCGTGTCTTGGATAACGTCATACTAATGTTAATTATCAGTCGACAATTGACACGCCGGAAAAGTTTAACATTAGCCACGCAATTGTTCGTAGAGGCCAAAAGTGTATCGATGCAGGCGGTGGTCCTCTTACGCAATAGCTTTAATTTTTTTAAATAAAACGTTTTCTTGCTTTGGATGTTCTAATTTCAAATTAAGGTTAGGTTCGGAGGGAAACGTCAAAAGTGACCGAAGCAACGTCCGATGAACTAAATGCGCACATGCGTATTTGGTTGTATCGCCAAACGTTTTTTGTATGATCACTTATTACCAATGCCGTTCTCTTTGTATCGTCAAATGTAACAACTTCTTAACAAAAAATGTAATAGATTGATAGGTTTTAGGCTTTTAAGTTTATCATAGAATATGAAATTTTTAAATAATATGTAAAGCAGTTATAAAAATATTCAAAGCATTTAAACGTGATTGTTTCCACTTATGCACTTATGATAAACCATAAACCAGATGGAATCTATGACAGTACTAATACAAAATGAAAGAAAAATGAATGAAAAAAGACAAGAGTGAGAAAACAAACGTTCTGTAGACATGAATGTCCATTGTCAATGACACTCAAATGAGTCCATACACTAACCGCTCCGCGCTCTCTGGTTGTTATCAGACTTCGGACATTTCGGAGCGTTGCCATGGCTACGCAATGAATGGGTGTCTTTCATTGGCTCTCAACATTGGCAACGCTTCGAAATGTCCCAAGTGTGGTTATCAGTGTTGATATTGGCAATTCTGACAAACTATTAAACATTCACTGTATAACAACACTGACACACACACACACAAACATTCGCAGATTAGCGCAGCTAACGTGTTCCAACTTCTTAATCTCTTAACATCTAATAAACAATCTAACATTCCAAGAGTTTGTTTCATCTGTAATCACTGCAAAAGCTCACAACTGGTTATTATACATAGGGGATAGAGAATTACAAATCTACCTAAAAATGTAATAGATCATCCATTTAGTATTAAATATTAAACGAAGGGGGTGGGTGGTCTTGCTTCGTGGCGCTGGCGTCTTGGTTACGTTGGTATAATTTTTCTGTTTACTGATCCATACACTTTCCTGATAAAATGAACACAAAATTTGTAATTATAATTCGTATAAGGTGAACCTGGGTAAATGGTACCTAGTTTTACAACATACAAAGTTTCTCATCTAATTGCAAACTAGTGATATTTCTGTGAATTGTCTACGTTTGCCAAGTTACTCCTTGGAGTATGATCTTTATATGCATACGCATAAAACATGGTTAATCAACTCCCATTGATTTTGAGCAGCGAATTTTTTTGGGACATGGGGTCCCAGTTACCCTAGGATTTTGTTGAAGTAACTGGAACCCCCCTA
Organism: Dorcus parallelipipedus; assembly: GCA_958336345.1. Lineage (NCBI taxonomy): Eukaryota > Metazoa > Arthropoda > Insecta > Coleoptera > Lucanidae > Dorcus > Dorcus parallelipipedus. The sequence goes on along the minus strand of OY284483.1, from coordinate 35,221,074 downwards.
GTATTTTAAATGTCTGTATGTATAAAAAGGTCCCATTGTAACTGGGACATACTTGACCAAAAGTACTTTTCACACAGTGACAGTAGCCATTACTAATTTCAATCGACAATCAAGCGATTTGAAGTTTTTTTGTCCCTTCACCCACTTTTACCTTCAGGATAAATAAATTTATTTGAGGAAGAAGTCAATGAATCCTGAAGAAGCTTTCTACGTAAAGCGAAACGTTGACATTTGTGTAACTACAAGACGAATTATAATTACAAATTTTGTGATAAATTTTGGCAGACAAGGAAGTGCTTTAATGACAAGATAAATATTAATTATTTCTTCAACTAATTTTTACTTACACATATACTGGGCCCATAACCCACTTGGGTTTAGAATAATGCAGCTGATGCTTAGTCGATGCAATAGTGAAAAAAACGTCTTTCTTATGGCGTTTTCGATTCACATGCACCGGTTGCACTCAATGTATTTTCATCTTCTTCTAACCTCGTGTAATAACACGAGATGAAGATATTTTGAGTGCGCACTAATACGGTCAATCGAAAACGCCATTAGAGATTTTATATAAATGTTTAATTAACTGTGAGACATTTTTTTATATTTCAATAAATTATTGAATAATAAATCAATTAATAATTGAAAAAAATTAATTAATTAATTGTATTAATGTAATCTTAAAAAATATACTCGTAGGTACTTAAAAAGTCTGCATTTACAACATGTTAAAAAATTATTAAAAAGAACAACATAGATTACGATCGATTATAATCGATCAATAATAATAATATTTTCAAATTGCTCTGTATTAAAAGGGGACTGTTGATTAGGGATTTTAACTAGTTTTTATATATTTCAACTTTTTTTTTTAAACACTCAATGCTCAATACATAAGGTCAATAATGAAACTAAAAAATCTAGTAACGTAAATAAATAATTGAAGAAGTATGCTAAAATGCTAATGTTATACATTAACATTTTATTTAAGTTTTAAGTAATAAAAAGAATTCAACCATTAGCTATACAAAGCATTCATAAAAGACGATTTTTTGTCTGTTTCTTATATAGTTATTATAACGATTCGCAGTTAATTAACTAAAAAAAAATGCAAATTAAATAGAATTAAAAAGAGTACTTATGATTAATGTGTATCACGTTATGAATAAAGGCGTTAAAAAATTGTTAAAATTTTAAATATGTTCGAATGTATGCAACCAAACATACACTCTTGCATCGCGGGCTACATAAAACTTGTACGAATAACTTTGTTGGAGCTTTTGAATTATGTCATCAAAAGAAACTGTACTGTCAAAAGACAACAAAAACAAAATTTAGCAAAGCTTTGAATAAATAAATACAAATGAATATCGACAGGAGTTGAAGAAATGTTTATAAAAAAGTTTCGTTTTAAACTTCCAGTTTGTGTAATTAAATCGTTAAAAGTTGTTAACAATGAACTGATTTCATTCCCAAACTTAACTTTTGCAATTTTTTAAAGTTGATAAAATTAATTTTTTAAAGTTTTATAGAAAGTGAAATAAAATTCTCAGGATGCAATTGTATTTTTTTTTAATTTCCAAAGGTAATTCTGGGCGAAACATTTTAATTGATAAAGTAATTTAGAAGAAAAAAATAGATAAATAAAAATTATTTTCAGTTGTTAACAATTCCAGACAGGAACAAAAAAAAATTCAATCGACGGTAAATCTGGTAGCTTTTTCTCTACAGGGTGTTCCAAAAACAAGCTTGTATTTTCTTGCACAAGAATTAGAAAAATATTCAAATCAGCACACTCGAAAACTCCTTCCTTAAAGCGGAAGTTATTTTTCACTTTTCTAACCTCTCAGGACACGTGTATAAAAAAGAAACAACAGTAATATTAGATCTGTTCCATTTGACAGTTCTGAACCGTTCAAACCATGCGCAGTATGAAATTTATATCCAATTTTGTGCACTGCTCACGCTCAGTACAATTTTGAACGGTTCAGAAATCGAAATCCTGACGAATGGAACGGATCTATTATCTGGAAAGTGTAAAGGATCCAAAATCGAAACCTGAGGGACAATTTTGACAATAAATCTCAAAGCCTTCTCTTTGCTAAAACGAGTTATTACAATACGTTGTTTCCTATTACAATAAAAGAAAGTTGAACCAATTATATCCTAATGACTGCGCCATGTCATGGCTTTTAATAAATTCAATTAATTCGATTACATCCTACTGACTGACCATGTCGTGGTACACACGGAAGTTGCGTAGCTACCATCTACTAGAAGGAGAGTCGTTGTTCCGCGCCTGTCATTGGCTAGAACAATAGTTACTTTGTTATTCAAAAGCGCGCTACATTTAAACATACGTGCCAGTAACAGCTCTCGCGCTGAATTTGTCAATTGTTCAATGTCCAATGAAATTTGAAGTAAAATGTACAAAATTGAAGTAGTGTGACGTCATCTGCGTAAATCACGCGGAACTGTACTCTTCGGGCACGAAATTTGAAGTAAAAACTACAAAATTAAACTAAGGTGGCGCCATCTGTGTATTTCACGACGGACTATATTCTTTAGGCGCGCAATTTAAAATAACAACTACAAAATTAAATTAACGTGGCGCCAGCTGTGAAATTGTACAACTTCACTCTGCTAGATATTTTACATAGGATTTTACAAGTTCTCTTCTCCTTCTCTCCAATGATAATTGTTTATTGTTTGTTATTTATTTAATTCAGACGTTTAACGGCCTGATAAGCCGAAACCGGTAGCTGTTAAGAATAAACATTACGCAAAAATTAGGAAGTATTATTACTCATCGCAATCTACAATTCACCTAATTCGGATACGTCTCAAAATTAAAAGTTATTATATTGTGACGTCAGCATAATCATGCGGAACTATATTTTTTAAGCGCGAAATTTGAAGTAAAAACTGCAAAATAGAACTAACGAAAATCTGTGGATTTAAAATTATTTTAGGTCTGTTGATGATGGTCGACATCGCCGAGGAAAGAGGCGGCAGCGAAGTGGACATCAGATGGGGCGAGCCAAGAGACTGTCACTTCCCTTTAATCCCCAGTCTCAAGCCCCTGACCTTTCCCTACATGAGCCTGCTGTATGGCATTATGTGGCTGGGTAATTAAACGCGTGCAATTTTCATCGCTTCATGAATAAGTCGACGCAAGTTGATTTCAGGGGCCCTGGGGATCGCCCTCGGATTAAAGTTCAAAACGAGCTGCGTGATGTTCTGCGCCCCCTACTGGTACATACTCCTCCTGGACACCTCTTTCTGGAACAATCACAGTTACCTGTACGGATTGCTCAGCTTACTTTTCCTCGGATCGTCAGCACATTATTTTTGGTAAACAAGAAAAAAATTAGATTAATGAGTATTTAATGACATAGCCATACCTGCAGGAGTTTTGTTTTGTTTTGTTTTTTTTTTTTGGAGGAACTGAATCAGTGAATCAAAAAATATATATATTTTCTAGGTCCATCGATTCTCTACTCGATAAATCCAAGAGCAACAAGGACGTGCCCTACTGGAACTACTTCGTTTTAAAATTCCAAATTTTTGTCTTGTATTTCTTCGCCGGCCTCAAAAAAGCCGACATGGAATGGCTCACCGGGTATTCCATGGCGAACTTGGGCATGCACTGGGTGTTCGATCCGTTAAAGTAAACCAACTCTCCTTCTCAATTTTTTTCATTTGGCGCCTTAACATTTTCCTGTAGGGTTATTTTGACCGGCGCTCAAATCGACTACATCATCGTCCACTGGTTCGGCTTCCTCCTGGATTTGACCGTCGGGTTTCTTCTGATTCACGGGAAAACTAGGCCAATTGGAATTCTGTTCTGCGCGAGCTTTCACCTGATGAACTCACGCCTCTTCAGCATAGGTAGTCCTTTTTTTCCTTCGCTCGCTCGAGAGCACGGATGAAAGTCTTTTTAATTTCAGGCATGTTCCCTTACGTGTGCCTGGCGACCATGCCGTTGTTCTGCGAAGCAAATTGGCCGAAAAAACTTTGCAGGTTCGAATGGGCCCCCAAAACAAACGAAGCTTGCATTTATACGATAGAAAAGACCGACAAGGACGAAGCACATCATTTGAACCCAAGACAGAGAGCCATCACTGGCTTGATAATGACTTACTGTTTTCTTCAGGCGTTCCTGCCCTATTCCCATTTTATCACCAAGGTAATAATCCATGAACAAATTAACAATTAATGAAAGAATAATAAACATTACTGGGGGTGGGTGGGTAGGGGTGGGGAGCGTAATGAACCATTTTGTGGTGATCACGATAACGTTGTAATTTCAGGGCTACAACAACTGGACAAACGGATTATACGGGTATTCGTGGGACATGATGATCCACTCCTGGGACACCAATCTAGTCGTCGTGCGCGTCGTGGATGATTTAACCGGAAAGGAGCACTTCCTCGATCCTTCCGCCTGGACTGAGAACGATCGCTGGAGCAAGCACGCCGACATGTGCCTTCAATACGCCAAGTGTTTAAAAAATAACTTCCTGCTAGATCTTAAAAGTAAGAGCAATTTCACTATGTTTTTTTTTTCTAAGTTCGCAGAGTTATCTTTTTCACAAAGAGCTTTGTTTTTTTTTTCTCACATTTCGTCCAGTTTTTTTTTGCCCTAGAAGTCATTTCGTCCTTGACTAAAGAGACAGGAGGATTCTTTAAATTGGTTTTCCCAAAAACCGTTCTGTCGTTAATAAAGCCAGAGCTAAATAAAGAAGAGGATTCTTTAACCCCCCCCCCCCCAAAAAAAACGTCCTTCCTTGACAAAGCCCAAGTTCAAAAATCAAAGTAGCATTGGTAGTCGATTGCATTTCGCTTTTGCTTTTACTTGTGAATTTTTTAAAAGTTTCTTCTGTTGATACGATTCTAACTTACCTAGTTGATCCAAAAGAGACAGCTTGTTACAGTGGGAAAATTTGTTGTTTCGGGTCACCCTGTATTTGCGGGGGAAGCGAAATTGCGCATATTACGCAATTTGACAAATAATATCGTCCTGTTACACTCTATCCCCGCGTAATTTAGATTAGGTAGGTAGGTTAGAATGTTCTTCGATAGCCGACTGAAACTGTCAATTACTTCCAGACACCCCTTTTCTTTTGTAATGGGCCTTGTCCATGCTGAAAGCTGTTCGCGTTAAAGGGTTGTTATTGGTCAATATGGATCTGGCGACCCCCCACCCGCGAACCGATCACGTCGCAGTCTTTCGTGTCTGGGCTTTTCCGCCAAGTTTCTGAATTTCACTAATCTGTGATTGCTTAAAGTGAAAAGGAAACGGAGTTTATACTCTGGATATTGTGGTACGCCTTGAGCACTGAAAGGGTTTCATCCAGGCCTATTCAAGCCTGACCTTTTAATATAAGTCAAGTATTGTTTCTTGAAGGATCGATCAGTTCGTAACACGTTTTCCCCCTTTTATCTAGGCTTTTCTTCTGATTTTCTCGTGATTCTCGACGTTTCACCGGAGTTCCTCTTCTTCGTGGTGTCGTTGCTGGTGAGTTCGATGGCTTCGTAATAAATCGACTTTGGCTATCCATCTTGGTGTTTGGTAACAGACGGCTCACCATCCTCTGCGCCGCTAGAGGGCGCTCTCACCTGGAACACACATAGAAATGGTCATACCTGACACGCCTCCTGGTCGTTCGTGTCTCGAACGTCTTTACGACCCTTGCTCAGCTGTTGTGCTTTCACAGCTGGAATTATATTTCTTTTTTTTTTTTAAATCTTGGACGCATTCCAGTACAGACTATGTTGACATGCGTAGTTAAACTTACTATCGTTTTTGGCCTTCAATTTAATAATTTTTGTAAACGAACAAACGGATCCGGTGTTTCGCGTTTTGACGTTTTCTGACCTCATTTGATTCTTAACGTTCTGCCCTGGTGCGTTTTGATTCCACTTTATTTTTATTTATTTAACAAATTTTTGAGTGGAATTTATACTTTCCCTTTTAAGACATAAATAAAACAAGTGTGCTGGTGATTTTATTTTGTTTAAGTTCTTGTTTCTAGGTTACGTTTTTATGATCAAATCATACAAAATCACACATAACTTGTGATTATCCAAATTATAATAAATTATTATCGCTTAATCGGAGGTGGGAGAGAAAGTAATCACAGAGAACGAACACGCAGAATTGTGATCACGATTACATGATTAGTAATCACGGGTATAAACGAGAGCAGCTATTATTGGACGACCGAGTAATAATGGTTATTAATTACTCGGGAGTAGAATGCTATACTTTTTCCATGACTATTAATGAAAATAAGGAAATGAAATATATAAAAATACAAAAACAAATCTGACATTTATAGGCGGTGCACCTATTTGATTGTTTTCATTTGTGGTTGCTATGAGATGAACCGTGAAATTTGAAGTTATTGAACGGGCCATTGAGTAATGAACGTCATTACTAAATTAAAAATAATTTAATGATGACGATATTATTAAATAGTCGTGACAAAATAGTATATTAAACGACCGAGTAATCTTGGCTATTAATCACGAGAATGAAAGTTTCATTCGTCCATTCATTCATTCAATTCATTCGAGTGATTAATAGCCATTACTCGGGAGTTGAATACTATACTTTCTCCACGACTATTAATGAAAATTTTAAATATTTCTTGACAGCACGCGGTCGAAAACAAATCTGACGTTTATAGACAGTGCAGTAGAAGGGAACATATTTGATTGTTTTCATTGGTGGTTGTTACTCAACGGGCCATTGAGTAATGAACGTCATTACTCAATTAAAAACTGTTGAGTAATGACAATATTATTCAATAGTCGTGGAAAAATATTTTTACATCGATGGTTGTACGCTTCAATCATACACTGTGTATGGTCTAAGGGTGAACCCAACCTAGCTCAACTCAACGTAATTCTATTCAAGGAAAGCAAAAAAAAATTAAAATTTAAAAGATTTTAAAAAAAGCTTAAAAATTGAAACTGAAAGAATTCAAATTCAAAAGACAAATAAACAATAAAGATAAATAAATAAAGATAAATTTTAAGCTCAATCCAACCCAATTGAACCTAATTCTATTCAATCCAAATATAAAATTAAAAATTTAAAAAACTAAAATAATAATATTAAGAATTCAAAAGATAAAGCTCTAAAAGTTAAAGGTCAAAGTCAACCCAACCCAAGCAAAAATTAACTTAAAGAAAACTTAAGAAAAGTAAACTTAAAAAAACTAAACTTTAACAAATTTTTTAAACAACACAAAAATCACAATTCAAAACACACAAAATACACTTTTAAAATATATTGATCAATATTCTTACAAGAAACTCATATCAACGAACCCAACTTTACCACGCTTATACGGTCAACCAAAACTGCACAAACCAAACATACCAATCCGACCCATAGTTAACTCTGTAATTCACCTACCCATCTTTTATATAAAACACTTATCGACATATTTAATAACACCACTAATTTCAAAACTGAACATACTTTAAATAACTCAATAGAACTTATAAACATCCTAGAATCCACAACCATACATAACAACGAACAGTTAATATCATTCGACATAACCAATTTATATACCAACATACCAATACCAGAAACATTAAACTTAATACATGATATATTAAAACAACACATAACTAATCAACAAGACTTAGATAACATAATAAAACTTTTTGAACTTACCACAACAGCAAATTACTGCCAATTTAATAACAAATATTACAAAATGACCGATGGCTTACCAATGGGAGCACCCAATGCATACTTCATTGCTAATATATACATTAATCACTTAGAAAATATAATTCTCAACAACAATACTTTTTCACCATACATAAAACTTTGGAAACGCTACGTTGATGATATCATATGCATCTGGACAGGAGATAATCACAATTTAACACAATTTCACAACTACATTAACAGCTTACATAAAAATATTCAATTCACAATAGAAAAAGAAAATAATAACACATTAAATTTTCTAGACTTAACAATTAAAAAAGACAACAACAATTTTAATTTTAATATATACCACAAACCCACAACCACAGATATCATAATACCACACAACTCAAACCATCCACATAAAAACAAACAACAAGCTTTCCAATATTATTTTAATCGAATAAAAAACATTCCCCTATCGACAGAAAATAAAAACAAAGAAATAAATTACATCAAACAAATAGCTACAAACAACAATTATAATCTAAATAATTTAAACAAAATCTACAACAACATTAATAACAAAACTCTAAATAATACTAACTCTGATAATAATAAACATACACATTACACAAAACTCACTTTTCAAGGTACAATAAATTACAAAATAGATAAAATCCTAAACAAATATGATATAAAATGTGCCACATCACAAAAAACAAATTTACTAACTAATTTACAAAATAACAAAGATAAAATTAACAAACTTGAAAAAAGCGGTGTATATAAACTAGAATGTGAAAATTGTAAAGCTACATATATAGGTGAAACAGGCAGAAACATAAATAAACGGATAAAAGAACACACAAGAGACAAAATAAATTCTAATGTTGGTAGACATTTACATGAAACAGGTCATAAACTTAACCTCACTAATACCGAATTATTACACGAATGCCCTAAAAGCTACAAATTAACACTACTGGAAGCATATGAAATCTACAAATTAAAACAAAATAATAACATAATTTGCCTAAACGACCAATTAAAATTACAATTTGAACCTATATTCATGTCACTTAATAACTAACTTCACCACATACTTTTTTATTCAGTTTCTCGCAACCACTGATTTGACATATACGTTATTATTTTCTTCTCCAATATTTGCAATTTATTCTATTTTAATCAATTATTTTCGACGTTAGCAGTAAGTATCCTAATCAATCAAGAACATTACCAAAATTTGATACTAACATTAACTCTCTAATTATATATTTTACAAAATCTAACCTAATTTTAAGAACACGTTTTCCAGTCTATTCATTTTTCAAATTCACATTTACTTATTATATTTACACATATTGTCACTAACAATTTTCAATCCAATTACTCTTTTGCAAAAAATGTTAACTTAATATTATGAACACAATTTTCAATCAATTCAATTTTATTGTATTTATACACAATTTTTCTACAAAATATGTGTCATCATTCAAACTTCTTTTCTTTCCAAATTTGCAGGCCTGATGAAGGTGATTTTCACCGAAACCGGTCGCTAGAATAAATAAGATTAAGAAATTAGGAAGTGCCTTTTTCTTCATACATTAAAAAAACTAGGTTCAAAAAGTTAAAGGTCAAGGTCAACAAAACACAAGCAAAAGATTAAGAGAAAAAAACCTAAAAAAATAAACTTCAAAATTCAAAGTACAAAGCTCAAGAAAGACAGAAGTCAAGGTCGAATAAAATTTCAATGTCAACCCAATCCTGGCAGAAGATTGTGAGAAAAACCTTAAAAAATTAAGATTTAAAAAACACGAAAGATAAAAGTCGTGGTCAACTCAACTCAGCTGAACCTCACTGCGCAATCCGAACAAGAAATTAAAAATTTAAAAAAATTTACAGGAATTAAAATTTCAAAAAACAAAGCTCTAAAAAGCTAATGGCCAAGGTCAACCGAACCTATACTTACCTAACTCTACTAAACCCAAGAAAGAGTTAAGAAAAAAACTTAAATTAATTGAAATTAAAAGTAAGAAATTAAAATTAAAAAAAATTAGACTTAAAAAAACAAAAATCAAAAAGTTAAAGGTCAAGGTCAACCCAATCCAAGCAAAAAATTAAGATTAAAAAAGCTTAAAAAACTAAACTTCAAATAAAATTTAAGTTAAAGTTCAAGGTCAACCTGCGTTGACGCTGGCGCGTTGCGTAAAACGTCAATTGCCGCTATTCCAATGTCAGTCGAACAGAGATGTAGGGGCAAGTTGGCAACACTGGACGTAATACATTTCTTTTCAATCTCACCCCCTTCCCCAGCGTTGCCATGGCTATGCAATGAACGGGCACTTTTCATTGGACTTCGTATTGCGTAACCATGGCAATGCTCCGAAATGTCCGAAGTCTGGTTATATCATAATACTGTGAGAACCAAAATGAATGAAATAGTCGGTAGCACTGATTTTAGTGGTAAAGCCTTGAATAACACCGAAGATACAAAGAATTATTGGAACGCCACTGACAGCTTGTAAATAATTTTCTATGCTATACAAAAAAAATATATTCCATATATTCTTATATTTTTTATAGGTGCATGACATTCTAACTTACGTAAACCTCAAAATGACACTAAAGAAGTGCTGCCAACTATTTGCAAGTATTTTTGACTGGCAACGTATTTTGAATAAAAATATGTAATTCAATTAAAGTTATCATCAATTCAACGGAAATTTGGAAATCACATGGTAGATGACTGGTATATGGACGCGCGACAGAAGTACCAAAGTTGTAAGATGAAAATTACTAACACGAGTGGGCTCTAAATTCAAACGCATTTCAATCATTTATGAATGCTCTGTATATGCAGTCATTGCCTTAATTGTTTCGACGTTAAGATCACGTTTTATTAAAACTGAGTGACTATAAATATTTGAATTTTTTTGTAGGCCACCGTGTTTCAAATTTCATTATGATAACTTAATTTAAAATTCAAAACAAAGACAAAATTTCAAAATAAATCCAACTGTAATTTTTAGAATTACTTCTAAAGGTGCCCTTTTATTACGAAACATCACACATTTATTTATCTTTATTTATAATATTGGCATAGGAAGAGAGGACGATAACAAAATTGTATGGTATACTGATGGAAATTAGTAATATTTAAAAGAGAGTAGAAAAGTGCGTAAAATATATTTAATACACAAATGAACACTTTTGTAAAAGAAACTTAAAACCCTTTCGTTTTATACTTATATATCCTCTTTTTCCTGTTCATCCGGATTGCATATTATAGCCTCAGGTTCATCACTGTTTATACCTTCTCTACTCTCGTGGGTGCTTGGCATCAATGAAGTAAACATTTCCTTCAAATTTATCATGTTAAAACTTGAGTGCCTTAAAATCCTGTTCATGCTTTCTTTGAGGTTGTTATAGACTACTTCTAGTATGGGGTCAGCAACAAATTCTAAAAAAAAAAAATAATCAATTAGGTTTTGGACTTTTTTATGCTTCCAGTACATTCCAATGGTTAACAACCGAAATGGAAAGAGGTAGAGGTGTTTTGGGGTTATATAATGACCTCGACCCATCCCACTGAATAGCCGGGCAGTTGGGATTGTATCTTAATTTGCACGCCCAACGATTTTGCTTTCTCAATTTGTAATCTTGATGATCAAATTTTTGGTTTCTGCATTGAGTACGTTTCTTCCTTCTTCATTTTTTTCCAATCTGATATGTTCACAGCCTAGTTTTGACTTCCCTAAAGACGTCATTGTTAATTTGTAAATTGCCGCACAATTCTCTTCTCAAAGTTGCTTTTGTTTTCTAGGTAACAAATAGTGGGCCAAAAACTCGCCCAAATTGATTTCCAACCTCACGCTGTACTTTACAGATACCTTCATCAACTTCCGGTTAACTTCTTTCGCTTTGGATGTTGCTGATTCAGTTGAAATTAAATTTGTTCTTTAACTTAATTTGGTAAACTGTTACAATTTTGGTGAAGGTAATAGGTCTTAGGACCTAAAAAGTCGCCCAAATCGATCTTCAGGTATGGGGGTATTATAACTTCATTTCGCTTCTTCATTCTTCATCTTCTTCTAAAAATATTGCTGCTATGATTCGTTCACAGCCTAGACGTCCATTTTGATTTCCCCAAAGTATTTTTTGTCTTCCTTGTTATTTTGTAGATTGCCGTGCAATTCTGTCCTCAAAGTTACTTTTGTCTTTTAGAAGAAAGGATTCGTCGAAAGATGAAGACTTTTAGCTAAAAGATAGTGAAGGCCTCCACCCATCAAATTGTCCAAATCAATTTCTAGGTACATAACTTGTCTCAAGGGAATTTTAAATACTTTCTTCTGCATACGTTTCGAACATCTTCCTCATCTTTAAATTCGGAAACAACTCGGAAACCAGAAAAAAATTTTTAGTTTTGCTTTTTTTCTAATATCTTCTTTTGGTAGTCTATTATAATTTTGACCTTTAAGACCTTGAAGGAAAATAACGTTCCTTGAAGGAACGAAGCTCTTCGCCTGAAATTTGTTGAAGACTTTGTCTAAAAGCGATCTCCATGTTCGTAACATTGTCATAACTTGTGAAGGTAGCGTCGTTGGGGGTTGATATCGAGGAAAATAATCGAGTATATTTACTAGAAAAGGCTCATACAATAGGGGTCTAAACGGTTCCTACCTTTAAGGAGGATAGTCTTCTTCCCTACGCTGTGACTTCACCCGCACAAATAATTTTAGAACTTGAACTCACGTCGCAAAAAGGTGTTGGGGATTAATTAATTTAAAGAAAAACTTGCTACCTACCAGAAGTCTGCAAATTATGGGAGGGCAAACTAAGGACGTTACAATTGCCGGCTAACTCAACGGGACAGGTTGAAGTCATGCCTAACCCCAAAGTAAAAAGGGGCAGTAAATAAAAATAAATAAATACATAGTCACCAGTTATTACACATACGTCTTTATTTGTGCAACCATTAGGCTTTTAATAAAATAGATCCACTGCAGGACTAAATTAAAAAAACAAACGTAATACGTTAGGTGAAATCAAAACACGAAGCACGGATCCGCTTTTCGTTCACAACGAAAATAAATATCAAATCTAAGTAAATCTGACTCCGCTCGCTCGTTTCGATTCAACACATTAATATTATTGTGAATAAATCAAAGAATCCGACCTTAAATCTTCGCACCAATCGTAGTTAGTATCTGTACTAAAGTCGAAGAAGTCGTCCTAATATCAACATCTGAGAGGGTAGCGTCAATAAGTCATCCCCGAGTGTAGACTTCCTCTTCCGATGACGAAGCCAAGCAGCAGGATTATTGGACTTCGATCGACCGGGGGGTGGATCTCAACAGATGCTACCAGAGTTTTCTACCACGGCTTTAAGATGAACCAGCCCGTTAGCCCCAAATGAAAGCCTAATTAAAGGAACGAAAAACGAAGTTACGACCTAAACTGCGCACGGAATAAATTACCTGACTAGCTATAGGTTGTCAGGCTTAGAAAAGCATAACAAATTGCTTCAGTATCGCGTAGGGTGCGTCTTTTAAAACACGGAGTATATCATTCCATTCAACTTTCTCACAAGCAACATATTTTGTCCAGCGGTCTGTCCAAAAAGGTCGTGGGGGTGAATTAAGTTGCCTACTGACTGTTATGGTTTCAAAATTCATTACAATTATTATTAGTTTTCCGGATCACCTGTATACTGTGGGAATCAAAAATACGTTACTGGTTTACCATTAATTTCGAAAGATTGCACAAGTAGCAATAATTTCCGCCACACGGTGTTGTTCTGTTTCACTCACTCCCCTGCAAAATTCTGTTGTCTCTTAACAACTACCCTTGCAGTGTTTATCCGTCAAACCTCACTCGTAAAACGACCGCACCGTCCCATCTCAATGTTGTTGCTGCTCGTTTGGCGTACACCTCGTGTTTTGGGCTTCTCCGCCTTGTGAAATTCACCAGACTGTTGTTTAAAGTGAAGACTGAACGGAGGGTTTTTATTTGTGCGTTTCAACCAACAAAAGGCGTACTTCCAGGCCTTACCAAGCCTGACTTTTTTATACAAGTCAGGTATGATTCTTAAAAACCGTTAGCCGTTCTCACGCGTTATGGGTTCTTCACCGATATTTATTTACTTTAACGTATCTTAACGGTCAGTTATCTGAAGGAGAGTCTGAACTCTTTCCTCGCCTGAAAAACGCGTATGCCAAAAATTCAAGTGCGCCATTCTAAAGGCAATTTGATTCTTATTTTAATTTAATAACTTCGTTTTTGAGATAGATTCTCGGCCATTTACACTTTTTACGGTATTTTTTCTGCATGCATTCTTCAGACAGGTATGCTGCCAACTTGGAGAGTAGGAATCTTCAGTTTCGTTTTGTTGATTCGCTAAATTATTGCAATTTTGACCTCAAGTACACGAAAGTACAAGAAAGAATAAGTTATTCGAGTTAAAAAAAGAAGACAGTTGACTTGCGACGCGGTATGAGGAAGATAAAACATTACCGTAATGGCTTTTGTTGTCTGATGCAATATGTTGAAACGTGAAGAAGAGCACGTAGGTACAATGGACCAATACAGGGTGACTCGCAATACTAAAAAGTGAAATAAATTGTTCACCCCTAACATAGTGACGATTCGGAGATCAGTTATTTATTTATAATTTCATTTTCGGAGAGCGTTGTCCTTGGACTCAAAAGCTGTCGAAAGTTAATTCTAATATAAAAGTATACCCAAAATAAAAGGACGATCATCGAGTATATTAGCTAATCTCTTGCTTTCTCCAGAAATGTCCTTTTTGTTAATTTATTTAAATTTCGAAGTCGTTGCAATTACGATTTGGTTTATTTCAGATGAAAAGGCGTCGCCCAAGAACTCCCCCAAATCAATCTCCAAGTTCCTCACGTCGGATAACTTCTCCATCTACATCGACGTGTGGTGTTCACTGAACGGGAGGTTTCAACAGAGGATGTACGATCCGAATTACGACCTGCTGAAAGCCAGGTGGTCCCCCTTCGAGCCGGTCGAATGGTTACTGCCCTTATTGACGGAGTACAGCGGTTACAGGACCGTACTGACCGACATCGAGCAACACGTGTTTTCCTGGTCGAATTACAGCGACGTCGTTTTCATAGCAGATTTCCCCGGTGGGTAATCGTTAGCTATGATAATTGATGATGATAATTGTTGGCTTTAATACTCCATACCAGACGAGTTTAGTTTAGTTATAATTTTGTTTTTTTTTTTTGGAAATTTTGCAGGTTTAAGTTTAGAAAATTATATCTCACCCGATTTGGGGAATGTGACTCTGACGATCCTGGAAGGGGAAGTTGTGTACACCGATGAAGCGAGTCTTGATGAGAAAATTAAATTGAGCAAAGGTGATCACGCGAAAATTCCCTCGGGGGTCTTCCACAAGATCAACACGATCAGCTCGGTGCCTTCCTGCTACATGTACACCTACTTCAACAAAACCAAGGAACTCCTCAAAGAAAACGACCATCCCGGAAACGCGAGCGCGCGCTCGATGATCTCCCCGTTTCCTTTGCTGGAAGACCGGGGGCACTTATTCGAAGGATCAGGAAGGATGTTGGGGTTCGTGGCGAACGCGATCTTAAACATCTTGTACGACGTGCCGATGGTCAGGCGCGCCAGGATAAACTAATTATATAATTAATTGCCCCCCCCCCCCCGCCCCAATTAGGAAAACTCGACTGGGGTAATTCCATTTATTTATTTATTTACGAATAATAAACTGCAGTTCGTGATGATACGTATTTGCTTTGCGAATTAATGATGTCAGTCTCGTTCGCATTACGTTACAATTTAGTGTTTACCCGTTTTGCTTGTGTAATTAACGTGTGCAGTAAACAATAACAGTGATGTACCTACCTCTCGTAGTTTCTGTACCTGCAACCCCTTTGTTTTATTTACGCGCGAATTGTGTGCTAGGCAATTACATTATGTTTACCCTCGGTGGCGGCGGCGCCGGTTTCTGTTTTAAATCATACCCCTGTAGTTCAGGGGTTTTATTCAATTTGTTAATTGCATAACCGTAAGCAAAAATGACGCCCGTGAAATGTGGCACGACATTTTTTCGGGCAATAAATAAAATCAATTTTTTTTTTAATGTGAAGTGACTTCATTTTCTTTCTATCAGGCTTTGAGTGTCGCAGATTTTTCATTTGTTTTCCTCTTTATACATCTTATTCTTCATGAGACCTTTAATGTTGTGAAGATCAGTAAATTTCATTCATGAGTAGAAAAGTTGAAAAGACTGTAGGAAGGGCTGTGGTGAACATTGAAGACTTTCTTCATTTGAAACCCTTCTTACTTTAGTAGCGTGATTTCTTTGAAAGAAAATTTAATTAAGCATTTTAAATCAAAATAATTTCGCAAGAGTTTGAACACAAAAAAAAATAGAAACTAATTAGGAAAGAAACTTATTAAAGTAACGGTTCGAGATTCGCTGCCACCACCGGATTTTTAAGGGATTCCGGGCCCTATAATGCCTAATTGAATTAAATAGCCGAATATTAACTCTTCGGAAGTGAGTCCTTGGGCTGGAACTGTGCAAGTGTACCTTAAAATCATAATCTATTCTACTGCAAATAAAAGACGTGTGCTAACTTAAGGCAGGGTATATTAAAGAAGCCATGAATTACGCTGGAGGGCGGTATTACACGATATGCATATCAAATCAGTTAAAATTAACAAATCCATCGCTGTAACTCTTTGGGGGTGGACTCGGTTTGAAGGAGTTCTTGTTCCTTGCACTCACATTTGGTTTAAACTCGTACCGCACCCGCGCGAAGATTGCAATTTAAATTTTGGTTAGATTATTAAAAGCACAATATCGACCGTAGAACAAAGAATATTTCGATTTTTGAAAAGAAAAGAGAACGTTCGACGAAAATTAGGTGAACATTATTATTATACCAAGGCCGGACGAACATTTAATTTAAATAAAACTTTTAGACGATGAACATAAAAATATTAATTATGATGAAATTAAAATAATTTAAAACATTTTAATAAAATTTTGGAATGTCACGAAAGGGGAACCCGACTGTTCGCGAAGTTGACTTGGTGAACATTAATTAATTTTTCTAAAACTCCTCTCCCCCTCGGGCCATTGTTAACAAATTCAAAATCCTCCCTCTCTTAAATTTTTTCTCGAGATATGCTGCGCTCTCGTGGCGAGCCACTTTTGTACAAATCGCAAATTCTGGGCACCGAAGTGACTTAAGTTGCATACACTTAAGGCACCAGTTGGTTCAATTCTGACCCGCTTCTTCTACGCGCGTGGGTGTAAGTTTTATTTCTCACGAATAAAGCTTGCGGTTATCGCCAATTTATTTATCTTAAGGTAATCTAAATGGCTCTTATCTGAAAGGTGGTCTCTTTGTTGAGACTAGTAGATATCGTTGGCCTGGGAACTCATTCACATTACGTTCGAGTTATAATTTCTTTGTTAAATTTTACTCAATAGGATTTTTTTTCTAATTAATTTTGGATTTAAAATTTTCGGCCATTTACAAGGTAAAAGTAAAGTCAAAATGAACAGTACCGAGAACAATGGAGTAGAAATAAGTGTGGCAGACGATGATCTACGCTGGATGGACGAAATCTTGCTGCAGGCGGCTTGGCTAGAATTCTGCGAGATAATGCAGAAGCAAATGTACCATTGACTGCAAGACACTGGTCGATCCAAGAGGAAGAAGGAGGCTGGTATACTTAGGCGATGGACGAAGAGTTCAGCTGGTATATTTGGACGATGGACGAAGAGTTCGGTTGAAGGTGTCTAAAATCGCAGATATTCTGGTCGATTACGACGTTGAACGAATATTAATGCATTTCACAGTCGTATCTAATAAATAAAACAAATAGATAAAATATGTAATACGCCTTTAATCAAGATTTTAAAAATTCTCTACGATGGATTGCAAGTAAAATGAAGTGTTTCACACTTTCGGAAGAAGCGAT
Source organism: Dorcus parallelipipedus (assembly GCA_958336345.1). NCBI lineage: Eukaryota > Metazoa > Arthropoda > Insecta > Coleoptera > Lucanidae > Dorcus > Dorcus parallelipipedus. The sequence continues at coordinate 35,203,397 of OY284483.1, read as the reverse complement.
CCCTTGTAAATGTAATCGTCGCGAATAATTTTGTGTCAAAAGAAAATCATTCAACAACGTGCACATAATGCGCGCCATCTATTTATCAACTGGCAGACTACTTTCAAGGAAATTTAAGGTCCGGTCCAAGCGTTGCAGGAGTTACCAATCCCCAATCAACTCGCGAGTACGGCCTCAAAATATCCCGACGAGAAGAGCCACAAATAAAAAAACTACAGATAAAAGAAAGCCTGAATAGCGAAACACACGTTACGACCTAAACTGCGCACGAAATTCGCCTGCCATAAATACCTGTTTGATGTGCGAAAATCAGGCTTCGAAAAGCATAAAAGAATGCACGTAGAGTGCTTCTTATTAAATCTCGGAATAAATCTCCCTTCGCTTCCTTCACAAGTACACACATTTAAATTAAACGCCTCGAAGATGAAACAAAAAATGATTTGTGCGCACACACAAAGATTACAGAATTTTATGTCAAAAGAAAGCGATTCTGTAACGAACAAATTATGAGCGCCATCTATTCGTCAATTCGTAAGACTACTTTCAAAGAAATTAAAACAATTCCGAATAAATGAAATAAAATGTAAAAAAGGCATTCAACAATGAATAAATTGTGAGCGCCATCTCTTTGTCAGCCACTGAACCATTTCCAAGACTATTCCAAAGGCAATTCAGAGTAAGACAAATTAAATGCAAAACAAAAGAGCGATTCGCTTACAAGTAGTGAAGAGATTATAGAATTTGCGTCAAAAGAAAACCACTGAAGGACGCAATGCAAAATCATCACCGCCACCTATTTGTCAACTAATGATCAGTAATAATTACATTTGCATTTTTACCGAAAACAGAAGAATAACTCGTTTGCAAACGAAAAAATAACTTAATTTTTTGTCAAAAGAAAGTCATTCACCAACGTGCACATAACGCGCGCCATCTATTTATCAACTGGCAGACTACTTTCAAGGAAATTTAAGGTACGGTCCAAGCGTTGCGGGAGTTACCAAACCCCAATCAACTTGAGAGTACGGCCTCAAAATATCCCGACGAGAAGAGCCACAAGTATAAAAACTACAGATAAAATAAAAGCCTGAATAGCAAAAGAAAAAAACACGTTACGGCCTAAACTTCGCACGGAATTCGCCTGCCATAAATATCTGTTTGATGTGCGGAAATCAGGCTTCGAAAAGCATAAAAGAATGCACATAGGAATAAATCTCCCTTCGTTTCCTTCACAAGTACACACATTTAAATGTAACGCCTCGAAGATAAAACAAAAAACAATTCTGGTAAGTTGCTCCATGATTGATATTAGTAACCAAAAATTTAATATAGAAAATTTTAGGATTTATCTTAGGGTAACTAATGTTTAATACCGACATGTTTCGACCTCAGAAAAAGCCATCTTCGATGTCGTTATGAGTTACAAAATGAAGGGGCAAGTTTGTTTGACTCACATAATTTCATAGTGCAATATTTTTGTACTGTGAAACTATGTGACTCAACCAAACTTACCCCTTTATTTTGTAACTCATAACGACAATCGTTAAATGATACATTTTTTAACCAATCAGTACTTAGATACAACGCATTTCCATGTACTGATTAGTAAAAAATATTTCCTTAACGATTGTTGTTATATAACGATGTCGTTATGAGTTACGAAATAAAGGGGTTATGTCTAGTCGCCCCGAAGATGGGCTCTTCTGAGGTCAAAACATGTCGTCATTAAACATTAGTAACCCTAAGACAAATCCTAAATTTTCTTTTATTAAAAAATGATTCGTTTGCAAACACAAAGATTACAGAACTTTATGTCAAAAGAAAATCGATTCTGTAACGAGCAAATTATTCCGAAATAGAACTATTGCACTTTCGAGAATAAGTTAAATAAGTTTAAAAAAAATGTAACAATTAACCAACAGTGTAGGTAGCGACATCTTGCGGCAGAAATGAAAAGTGACGACAGAACTTTATGTCAAAAGAAAAGCGATTCTGTAACGGGCAAAGTGTATAATATGAACTTCGCCCCCGCCCCCCCGCACGTAGCCAACCAGGGTAGACATTCTTAATTGTTACGTTTTCTACATTTCGAAATTTTTAGCTGGAAGTTGTACACAGGGAGTCCATAAATAAGGGGCCATAATGCAAGGGCTAACACAATGATACATATAGAGTAAAAAATGTATGCATGAATGTAATGGTCTGCTTTGGTAATTTTTTTTGGGAAAATTTTCGGAGAAATTACGAACGGCGTGCGGTCCTGTTTGCTTATTAATTCTATGCGTCATTGGTACGCAGATGTGATTCAAAGCGAAGGTACGTTTGCTTGTTTGCTTTGCGCAGCAAGTCATTAGACAGCACAAACACCTATGGCCTTGGTGGGATTCGAACGCACGCCGCCGAGCGACAAGACTTTACAAAACCAAAGCGAAGGCAATTCGATTGTAAAACGATAATAAAACTGACCTGCTCAACATAATAACACGTATTACTGGGGTCTTTGGACTCCGATTTGTCACCAAATAAACCTTAAACTGACGGTCTTAAATTTTACCTCGACCACATGACAAATCTGCGCTGTATCTTTTCCCTCGGCTCGCAACAGTCAGAACGGGGTGGATAATTAAGATGTTATTAATTAAGAGCGTCAGGTCGGGCAACAAACCCAGCTGGTTTATAATGACCTCGGCGGTGCGGCGTCCCCGAACCGTCTTGGTCGTGCAGAAAGCCAAAACAAAACAAGAGGCTAGCCTAACTCACTGGTACGTGAAAGTGGGTAACACAAACACACAGCTAAGGTTGATTAAAGTTTAATTAATTAACAAACTAACGACACATTACAGTTGATCATTCAAAACAAATTTACTCAGATACGCAGATTACGGTAAGTATAATGGTAATTAACTTTATTTAACGTTCTATAATTGTAAACATGACAATGCATTTAGCCTAAAATCGCTCTCCGATGAGGCATGCATAAACCGTAAAAAAATTGAAGTTCAAGAAATGCAAGTAAATAACTCACGAAATTACCGTCAAGGCACAGTTTGACAACTTGAGTAGTGGGTGTGAAGTTGGCAGTCACGACGCCATGTGACGCCATCTGTTGGTTGTTTCCAACGCCGGTGAGCTGGATCAAACCGGTTTTCGTTAGGGGCCCGTAAAATGCATGAACTGAGTCCCTCGAAGTCTTGGAGTAGCACAAAATGCTCGTACATGAATGAGGATTGATTCGAAACGGTAAATAAAACTGGAACTGAAACTAGTACTGGAACCTCTAAACCTAAAGAGAGAGAAGGAAGGTCCGTTAGCGTCGAAAATGGCGTCGGACAATTCGCTTAGTTTTACCTGGGTTTTGAAAGTATCCCAAACTTGGAATGGGGTTAAAAATACCCCAAAACTCGTTCGGTGGTCCTAGGATTCTATTCCGGCAAAGCCGTAGGCGAGTTCTCCTTCCTTTTCAAGCAAGAACATTCAGACTTTTCCAGTTTCGTTCTGGACAATTATTTTTCTATATGCTGGGTTGGGTTTTAATAACAACTTAATGTGTATTTTAACATTCAGTGATTTAACATTTAATTTAATCTTCTGTATAAGTTTAGTTAACTTTTTGAATTGCTTTCGTTGATCAAAATCCTAAATTTCTCGTCGTGCTCTTCGGGCGGGGGAGCTGCTTCTTCTCCGATTCACCTTTGCACTACTCGGGGGGCGCAATTAAGCGAAAGCTGCATTAAGATAACCGCGTTAATTTCTAGCCGTTATTCGGTGGCTAATTCCGTCAAAGCTCTCCCCGACAAAGCAAACGCAAAGATCTAATTAGGCTTTAATTGCGCACTTGTTCGGCGGTTTCCTTTGAATTGTTTTCCAATTCGCCAATTTCCTCGAGCATTAATTAGATTTTCCTAAAACAAGAAAAAAAGGAACAAAATACAAAAACGGTCCGCCGAGATTGTGCTTTGGGGGAAAAACACAACAAGTCCGTTCATTCATTTTAATTTTTTTTAATTGTCGCCGATTATTTTCATATTATTAATTACGTTGTCTTGAAAAAGCCAAACAGGGAAGCACGTGGAGAATTCTTTTTTAATCAGTGGAATTTCTGCGGATTATGAAAAGGGGGTGTTTGTTTATTAATTTATTATTACTCAAATCAGGGTGGTGCATTTGAACGTTTACACGGACATATCTTCTGAACCCTCGTTTTATGTCAGTTGCGGATCAATAATTCAAGACCTTGTACCTTAGTGAACTTCAACTTTTAATTGTTACAACCCTTGATATTAAATGATCACCCCTGAAATTCATAGCCGTCGCGTCGTTCAATTTCACTATCAAGTTTCGAGAATTCCTGCATCGTTTTTGGTGGATAGTAAAATCACAGAATAAATGAAAAAATAAAACAGTTGTTAGGTTTTAATAACATAACTAATTGGCAAAGAAACTGATGTTTTCTCACCCAAACCATGGTACTAGATACAGAGAGATGGACGGATATTCGGACTTCGTTCACTCACTATGACATTCTTCGAATGCTAATTATACCTTCGGACTGGGGCAGGTGTTTACAATCAAACGGCCTCTAGCTGACTGATATCTCTCATGGAAAGCAGTCTACTTTTATACGATTTTATAACGGAAATCCCGATTACGTAACACTTTACATGTGGGCCAGTTGCCCAATGATTTATCGTGATTTTCCGAGACCGTCTGCTCATATGCTTGTATAATACCCTGCTTTTTTGTTGAGGCCGGATGGGGCTTGAGCGAGTACCTGTAGGACTTATCCATAGTGAACCTACTGGAAGAGGCAGAAGAGATACCCTAGTCCCTCAAGAAACCCAGAGACCTCAAACATGAAGTGCTGGTCCAGCTGAAGAACATCCGTGAGTGATGATATTTAATAGAGATTCAAATTCTGAAGAAACCGAGTAATCTCCTTTTCAACTAAGTGCTTATTTATTTTATTTTCAAACAACGTCTTCTACGAATCATCTGAAACACGTTTCGAAATCCTTTCAAACTTCCTAAGAAAATTTTTTTATCCTTCCAATTGATTTCTGTATTTATCTGTGGTGGCAGTATCCATATTTATCTTTCACGTACTCATCCAACTTATTTGTGGAGGCCAATGTGCCCACGAAGCCATGGATCAACCTAGGACATCCTAACCAAACAAGCCATGGGCATGTCATCCGACATGCAAGGAACCAGCGTCGATCAAGTTATTGAGGAAGAAACCATTCAAAGATGAGCCAAGCAACTCATGGTTCACTTCCTTGGGAACAACCACCTTTGGGATAATGGGCTAATAATCTATCCATGTACTGTGCCCAGTTTCACTCCGAAAAGGCGGTGCCTTTGATGTCGCATGGCAAAATATCGTGACCTTCGGCCATTCTTTAGATAGTTCATAGGTTCGATTTCTACACACCGTTTCAATACATTAACGCACCTTTCTTCAATTTTCTATTTTGATTAACGAATAAAGATAGAAATGAAAATATCACGGCAACCGTATTTTTATTTTTTTTTAATACCTAGCAATGTAGTAATTTTTGTAATTCATTCGGCAGAGATTTTCTTTCTCTTTACGGGGACACCAAAATTTCCTAAATCTGCTAAACGTTATTGCCTGAACAATTGACTAATGATATCTAGCTAATGTGAACGTAAGCAACAAATACATAAATGAAAGAAAACATGAAATGGTAATATAAAAAATGATGTAATCCAAGAACAAAAAAAATCGACGGCTAACGCCTGCATCATTACAAAAATATTTCGACAAAACGAAAACAAAAGAAAACTCAGCCGAAGAAAAACAAGAACAAAAGAAGATTTTTTAACACCATTCGCATTCCAGAAAATAGTCGACGTTCATTTGTTTTTCGTTCGTTCTATTCTCAATATTTCGTTAATGTTTGCTTCAATTTTGTTTCTCTTTGTTCTTTTCGAATTATTCTTTCCGTCCGTTGTATTCGTTCTCCGCCGGACGAAACCGTCGATCTTTTGTTTTCTGTCAACGCAATTTCTCTTTTTTTCAGATCTGTTTCGCGTATAAATTTTATCCTTGTTCTCTTTTAGTGTTTTGATTTTCAGTCATTCCCTGATTCAAGAGAATCGTCAGTGTCAAATAAGTGCACCGCAGCACGACTATTTTCTGACCTATAAATTGTGTCATGAATAGCAATAGCAACCAATACTGCTGCCCCATAAGCTATCACGTACGAGATGGCGGTCAGTGCGGACAAAGAATGGTCAATCTTTATTTTTTTATTTCCTAATTATTCATCTAATTCTGAATTTAGTTATTAGTTGGTTGTTTTAGATTCTCTTAGTTTCTGTACATTTCTCTTAAATTGTGTTCCTTAACGTTAATTTCTGTTAATTTGTCTTAAGATTCTGTTACTTCCTCCTTAGTTTTCTGTTAGTTTGTCTTAGTTTCTCTTAAATTCTGTTAGTTTCTCTCAGTTTATGTTAGTTTTTTTTTTAAATTTCTGTTAACTTCTCTTAAATTCTGTTAGTTTATGTTAAGTTCTCTTAATTTCTCTTAGCTTCTGTTTGTTCCTCGTAATTTCTGTTAATAGTTTCACAGAGTTTTTCTTAGATTCTGTTGATTTGTCTTAAATTCTGTTTGCTTTTTAAAGTTTTCGTAATAATTATGAAAATTCAATTAAATTTTTTATTAAAGAGCATAATTTAGACAAACGTAAAATTCAAATGCAATTGAAGATTATTTACTACAAAATAATTTTATAGCAAGAAGCATCAGCATTTTGTAAGTCAATTAAAGCAGTTGTGAGTTTTTGATGACATAACTAGTAATTGGAAAATAAATTAATGTTTTCTCACCGTTATTAATTTCATTTGAAGTTATATTAATTCAAATGAATAATTTTCCGCATCTTATACCAAAATTTCTTGAATTTGTTTACGAAATAGAATAACATAATTAAAAAATCATTTTCACACCAGTAGACCGTGTTCATGTATAAAATGAAGTTGTCTAAAGTCCTATGCACGTGTTGTCGTTGTATAATTTATCAAGTTTAGAATTTAAGAAGAAAGTTTACGCATTTTCAATGTATCCGTAAAACACGAGCACGTTTGTTTATTTTATCTCATGGTTCGGAATATGATACGGGGTGCGTCTCAGGTAGAGGGATGGAAGGAAAGAAAGATGCTAGCACTTAGTCTTCGCGTAGATGCAGCAGGGTAAACGTGCGTTGGTAAAATGCGCTAATTACGCAGACGGGCTCGCGAGTGTTGCAATAAATTGCAATGACATGTGATGAAGGGTGATCGCTCTTTATTCACTCTTCACTTGCATACGGCATTTGACCATAACCGCCGGCTGCAGAGGCGTGAGTAGTAAATGCCGGAGACACAACTTGTTGTATACCTGACCAGGTGATTGCATTGTGCTTTCCAAGAAAGGTCGTGACTTGGTGTTGACTGGGCTGTGGCCAGTGTAGCAAAATGATGCATATTTTTCAAATGAATATGACTAATTATACTAACTATTTATTTGGTGGAATATGATTTGGAATTTCTCAATGTAAATAGCACGTACAGCATAAGCTACGAGATGTAGTATTTTTTATTCTAATTAATATAAATTCAAAGGAAAATGCTGACGGTGATGGTTACCTTTATTCATTTATTGTTTACATGCACACTTGATAGATGTCATGTCAGTTATCTAGGCAACTTGATTTTATAGATAAACATGGCCTACTCATTCAAAAATGATTTTCTTGAATTATCTCCTTATTTTGTAAGCGGATTTGAGAAATTTTGGTATGAATTACAAAAATTACCACATTGCTATTTGAAAAAAGTACGGTCGTACAAATATTTTGACAACTAGCAGTACAATTGTTTTTTTGATTAGAAATTCATGATCAGCACGAAAGTTAGAGAATCTGTGCCCCTACACCTGAATTTCAATCTTCGAAAATAAAAAAGTTAGCAAGTGTTAGATATTCATTTTTAAGAAAAAATATAATGCGTTAAGAATTAAAGAATTATAAAAGTTTGCCTGCAATGCATCGAGATTTGTTTAGGTTCACCCAAACTGTTTACGGTCGTGGTGGTATGCTGGGCCCTCTTGAGATTATATGAACAATAAACAGTTTCGGGCAGCAAGCATTAACGCACCTTTCTTCAATTTTCTATTTTGATTAACGAATAAAGATAGAAATGAAAATATCACGAAGATACTGTGAAATCATTCGATTAACAGTATACATCGTTTCATAACTTCATAACATAGCAAACTGTCTGACAGATAAACGACCAAAACGGAATAAGAATCGGCGGGAATGTCTAGCCTTCGCATCTGGTTGTGCGGGAGTGAAAAAGGCAATTATTTCGAAGTAAGTGATCTAATGATTCTCGGACGTTCTTGATAGATAGTCGGACAGATGTTGTCTCCTGCAAGGTACGTAGAAATCTCTAACGAGTTTGACTTTTACAACATGTATGAGGCATCATCAAAATATGTTTTTAGTGTTTAATTTAATTTTAAGTAAGGGGGAAGGGATATAAGAAATCGAGCTTATAAATTAAACTCGATATAATATCGCATAAGCGAGCGCGGGAAATATGTTCACTTAAAAAATTATGTAAACAAACGCCTTATTTTGTCAAAAACTCCGCCAATATGAGGCATTATGTAAAAATAACTAAAAGCGAACGATCCAGGGATTGGAATTTAATTTAATTTCCGGTTTAAAGCAATATATAAGGCCATGTCCTAGCATGACGGGTCAAACAGCCAGTGCCCGGCTTGTGGAGTGCTTCTCCACAAGCCCGAGGGCGTAATCGACATTTACAAAATGTTATAGTGTTGTGGTTGATCTCCAAAAATCCGTCCGTGTCTCTGTATCTGGTACGATGGTTTAGGGTGAGAAAGTATTAATTGATTTTACTATTTTTAAAAGAAAGAACGTAATTTCGTATCAATTTGAATTCGGATCTGCAGATTGAATTCAAAATCGGTAGAGTTGAATGTACAGGTACAGTCGCGAACAAAAGTGTCTTTCTGTGAAATGACCTTAATTACCATAAGCCTTGCACGACGATAACACGTGTCACGTGTGTTTTATTTGTCAAATTAATCAATTAAATTAAATCTAACACACCCAATAAGCAGATATTTGTGACGAATCCGTCAAACTTCTGAATGACATTGACGATCAATTTCTTTTGCTCGCCACTATACACTCAAAATTAATAATGTTGACAGGCTGACAGTAGTGACAGTGCAAATGACTAGTGAATGGATTATAGTTGAAACGTCGGATTAGTGAGTCCTGGTTTAATTCTGAACTAACAGTTATTGCAAAATTTTAATTGTAAATAAACAAAAGAAATTTTATTTTTATTCACGAGTAAAAAAGTCGAAAAGTTAAAAGTGAAATTAAAGTCAAAATGAACAGTGTTGAGGACGATGGAGTAGAAATAAGTTTGGCAGATGATGATCTACGGTGGGTGGACTAGATCTTGCTGCAGGCGGCTTGGCTGAATTCTGCGAGATAATGTAGAAGTACCATAAGAGGGCAAATGCACCATAGACTGCAAGACACTGGCCGATCCAGGAGGAAAAAGAAGGCTGGTATACTTAGATGACGGACGAAGAGCTCGGCTGGTATATTTAGACGACGGACGAGCAGTTCGGCTGAAGGCGTCCAAAATCGCGACGAAAATGTGTTACGGTTCGTTCTCGCTTTAACGATTTTATTTTAGGGAATGTAAAAATTTTGTCTTCATTTAATGACCTATTTGATAACAAACTCTAAAGTCTGATCGCTCTATTCTGAATTCAAACTCTAAGGGCTACCTTTTTGTTTCCTTTCTCGTGCGTGTAGATCGGTTTCGAGAAGCAAATTTATGTGATTCATGTCGAATTCGACCACCTAGCAGTCAATAGGGATTTTATACACTCAAGAAAGTTGATTGGAATATCGCCAGGCTTAAGTAGCAGATAAAATTCACGTCACGAACTCCAACTTCAATCACACAATCAAGCGGATGTGTCACAGGTTTTAATAGGCCCTTATTTTTAAACAAGGGCACGTTGTACGGGACAGTTTCACGTTGTACGGGGCAGTTTCACGTTGTATGAGGCAGTTTCACGTCATACGGAGCAGTTTCACGTTATACGAGGCAAATTCACGTTATGCGAGGCAAATTGTAGCAGGTGATAGGCAGTAAACAGAAAAGCCGTACGAGAGTTATCTAGTTCGGACGTGCATGTAGGATCAAAGCCCTACAAAGCTACAAATAACAAAGAAAACAAAATAAAGATATAAATTGTGCATTAATAGTGGTTACAGTAAGTGAAACTTATTCGATTGCACACTGTATAAAATGTGTTGAAGCAGAATTATTTCGCATTCCCACAGGAAGCATTTTAAAAATAAATTCCACAATAAATCCCGACTTCCAGAATCGATTACCTGTACTCCATTATCCGCAACACGCTGTTTTTCTCTTAAGCGAATTTCCCCGACTTGCAACAAACTAACTCTCTTGATTAATTGAGCTTTCGCTAATCCCGTCGGTCGGCGCCGCGGCGGTTTTAATTTATGCGAAAGACTTTTCCGATCGATTTGTTTCGCAGTCACCGGCAACTTTTTCGCACACGTTAATAATTAGAGGGGCTCGGTTTTAACCGCCCCCGTTGAAAAATTAATAAGCCGCGAAAGTTTGCGCGTTTCAGTTCGACTTTAATTATTCACTTTATTATTAATAATTAAAACTTAAAAGTGGACTAGAGCAAACGCTTGATGAGTGTAATTTCTTACTTGCTAGAAGCGTGGGGGTGGGGGTGGAATCACGAAGTAAAAAGTTACATTTTAATTACCACGCAATGACTAATAAAAAAAAAGAAGAGTGAATGGAGTGAAATCGAAACGAAAATTTGAGAATTATTATTGAATATTTAGACGTTTTCAAAATGAGCCGAGAACAAAGTTGATGAATGTACTTTCTTATTTGTTGGGGGGCGGCTTCGGTGTAATCTGCGAAGTGAAAAGTTACATTTTAATTACGAGGGCAGGCAGCAAAACGGTACGTGATATTGAATGGGGTGAAGCAGCCGTCCGGGGTGGTGGGTAGTGACTTGGTAAATTTTGTGTTCGTCGGCCTGGATCGAGAAACCCGGCGCCAAGAATAACAATTTTAAGATGAAACGCAGGGAGAGAGGCAATTCATTACAAACAGGAAATGATTTCGATGCCGTAAGGATAAACAAGGGCAACGAGGTAAACAGATGATGTTTTCAATAAAAGCCCACTTGGATTTCTTTTTGTACTAACGGTGTTTTAAATGCAGATTTTGTCTGAATCAGATCCATATTCAGTCATAAGAGGACAGTAAGTAATCATTTCCAACTAGTTATGTTTACTCATGAAAAAGAAGACTAAAAGTAAAAAAAAGTTACAAACTCAGAGAGAAACTGTGAAGTGAAGAAAAACTTCAAAGACCAGTGAAAAGGCAAGTAAGCAGATGAAAGAAAGGAAGTTTTTTTTTTTCAAAATAATTGAATTGGTTTCCGATTAGAACCGCGTTACGATGATATCTTCTACAGCCGACGTTTCGCTCTTCATGGAAGCACGTACCAGTAACATGAGGGCGACATAGATAGATAAAACTGGAAGCTGAAGACAGCAAACTCATAAACCAAAAAGCGCCTGAAGTAGGCGAAGAAAAATAAAAAAACATTACAAGCAAAATATAATCTACTAACCACCAAGAGGAAGAGGAAGAACAGGGCGTTTATTAAAATGTTACGGTAATATTTGAAGTAACATGGAATTAGGGACGTAGCTTAATATAACAAAACATTTATTATTAACTAATTAACTAACAATCATTTTACAACTTACATTTTGTGTATTGGGGCACTAAAAAGACAACTAGTCTACATGACACTCTGAAGAGATTGGTTCTAATACTAACTCTAGCGTTTACTCTATCGGCTTTTTATAGGGGTTTTGTTTCCGGGGTGTGACGTCAATTGTTGCCTTGAAATTCCGCGCTGGATTTGTGCCTGTAAATGAATCATAGTTTTTGCACACGACCCTCTGTGCAGGTGGTCTGTTTTCTGCAGCTGCATCTCGGATGAGTCATACGACGGAGGCATCTTTTGTTTACGTTATAGTTTTTATGTTTACTTGACTTAATCAGCTGTACATCTTTGCTGGTTCTCTTATCTTAGTTACAATATGAATGGAAGCACATAGCAGCAACATGAGGGAGACATAGATAGAGAGAAATGGAAGCTGCAGACAGCAGACCTAAAAACCAAAAATCGTCAAAAAGAGGAGGAGAAGAAGAATAAAAATCAAAAACAAACATTACAAGCAAAATAAATCCAGTGGTCAACAGGACCAACAGCTGAGTGAAGTGGAGGCTGAAAACCTCGTTCATTAAAAGAGAGAACTACGTAAATTAAGAACTATGTAATGTGACAATCAAAGTATAATCAAAAGGAAAATAAAAAAACAGGACGTCCACTTTACAAATGGCATTATGAAGCTGTAACACGCCGACGTGTCACCTTGTTTATTGACTTTTATGGACAACTAAATAACCAGTAAAACTGTCCAAACGAAAACAAATTAAACTTATTAAATTAAAATTAAACTTCAGACGGAACATCCGATTGTAAGGCGGATAGCGTTCATGATGTTGCCCCTAGTACATCACCCAACGCGCTGAGTCACTAGAGGGCGTAGAATAGCTTCAGTCTGCATCTGACCATTGCCAAGTAATGTTCGTACGCTCCCAGCCACGCCCACTTTCGCCGTAAATTTTTACCTACTCAAACCTACCCTATCTGTGAGACTGATGTTCCTCTTAACGTACGTTTGAAGTATCAGTCTAAAAGGCAGATGTTCTGCCTAATGTACATTTGAAGTATCAGTCCAGGAGACGGATGTTCCCCTTTACAGCCTCAATTTATATATGTTTATGAGGCGAATGTTCCAGTTGCATTTACACTTCTGTTTTGGCATATTATTCATCCGCATTATCGTTACTTATTGCAATAAAATCATTGAAGTCAATAACATTTTTCTACCTGTTATTTGAAAGACCATCTGTGTGTAAACGTTTTTGCCATCACATTATGGAGCGAGCCCCAAAAAACGTTTCCGGTCGTACAGCAAAGCTAGTTCAATTGGCTTTGGCCCAGAGCGATTGTTCTGACTCAGAAGTAGACTCAGATGATTCCTACATCCCTGACAACGATGTTGAAGAGCGTGAAATAATTGATAGTGATGAATATGATGATAGCTTGTTGGATTTTGACGACGAGGATGTTCAGCCAGTAGAAACAACCTTCTACCTCACAGCAAGGTATTGAAGGTGAGGAATATCACGGAAAAAAGCACTGTTTCACATGGAAGAAGGATCCCGTATTCACTGCAACTCAAGCTTCTCAACGAAATGTGATAAGAGTACGCATTTCTTCCCTAGAAGGCCCAGCAAAAGCGCTTGGAAATCGAGCGGCGCCCAGACAATTTTGGGACCTTTTTCCCAGTCAGTCATTCGTTTGGTAAAATGTATAGAAGGAACCAACCGTAATATAACATGTGATAATTGGTTCACATCAATTGAGTTGGGAACAGAGCTATCAAAGAAAAAACTAACTTTGGTGGGCACGTTGAAAAAAAATAAACCTCAAATTCCAAAAGAGTTTCTTCCAAACAAAAGTCGAGCCATTGGTTCAAGCATTTATGGTTTCACCGATAAGTTTACTCTACTTTCGTATGTGCCAAAACAAAGTACAGCCGTATGTTTGCTATCATCGATGCATCACACCCCATTCACTGACGTCCAACACAACAAGCCGGAAATTATCAGTTTTTATAATGCTACAAAATCTGGAGTGGACACTTTGGACCAAAAATGCAGTCTTTATTCAACAAATCGGCGAACGAGAAGATGGCCACTAGCCATTTTCTACCACATAATGGCAGTTGCTACATCTAATGCCCATACTTTGTATCAGATGAACCCCCATCGTGAGAAGAAAACAAGATTTCAATTAATCGAAGACACCGCTATGTCCTTGGTCAACAATTTCTTGCGTAAAAGACTGACAATCTACAACTTGCCTTCAGAGTTGAGGAAAATAATCGAAGAAGCTGCAGGAATAAACCATGAAACACCAGCAGCAGCTGTTCGCAGAACGGACAGACTTGAAAAAAGGAAGATTTGTCGCTACTGCCCCTACACGAAGAATAGAATGACCGCGTACAAGTGTGTAAAAGCGATGTCCCCATTTGCTTAGGCTGTTCTAAAAAGCTCTGTAATGTCTGTGTAAACACCTTGTAAATTTTTCTACCCCCTCCAATAAAATGTGATAGATATTTTTTGAAGACAAGTCTCGAATTGTTATTGGAAGAAAAGTTTTGACATTTCGTGAAAGAAGCGTTTTTATTTAAAATTGAATTTTCCTTTTTTCTTCTTTTTTTTGCCACGCAGCTCTACAATGCAACTATATAAAGACAAGTAGTATGTAAAAATAATAATACATATGTTTTTAGTCTCCAAAAACGGGAAAACATGAAGTGTCCGCCTGTTAGACGGATGTTCTGCTCAATAGTAAAAATAAAAGATGTTCCGTCTGAAGGGTTAAATAACTGGACCGAAACTGTACCACTTCTTCTTTTCCGCTTCTTTTCTAAGAATTCCCAAAAAGGGTCACCCAAAAATTGTATTACTTCAATTAGGCGGGCACTATTCTATCCATCTGGACAGTCGACTACCTGCTACCTAGAATCTATCGCCGGCGCTAATGGACTACCCTACTGACCTATTTATTTGTTTACGTTTGAACGACCCTTTCGGATGTCGCAATAAACTTTACCGTTATAATATGGCTCGTAATCGTCGCTGCAACCCTTTGCACCAGCCACTGCGGGATCTGATATAATGATATTATGATAATCTGATATTATCAGGAAGTACAGTAGAATTCGCTTAATAGATTTCACTTTCGAATAACGCAGCGACCGGACTGACTTCAATCACACAGCTGGTGGTTTGGTGCACACGCAAATAGTTGTTGGAGAAAAATACAAATAAATGCAAATTACCTGTCCGCGTTCCCGTGCAATACACTTCACGCACTCTTGTTTATATACACTCGCGACGCGAACCGCACGTATTCGCGGTTTTGTTTGTTTAATTGCCCTTTCTCTTAACACACTGTATTTTAACCGTACCGAAATAAATGATTTAGCTAGAAATATGAGAGAATGAGAGAATGACTGCAAGCAGTAAAAGAAAGCTCGCGAAGTCAAAATTAAAAATATTCAACCGCTCGCTATAGAGGTTCGAACGTTTCCGTTTGTTTTTCGGGCCCGTTCCTTCCCAAGTAAAAATTAATCACCTACCTCGGACTTCTCAAGATAATTTTGAAACAAACTCGGCCAATAATAATCGCTGCCTAGCCCCAAAATCACGCCTACTCGACCCCAATTAGCTTGCCATACAGAATCGCGTTGGTCTATCGCAATCTGAAACTTGCCTGATCCTATCTAACTCGTGTCTAAATAAAAACCTGGTCAAGTTGGCTACATTTAGTAATTCTGCTATGTAAATGCAATGGATAAATTCTCGATCACAACCCACTTGACCAGGTTTTTATTTAGACGCTCGTTATAACTTAACTTTACAAGTGTCCAGGGTGACATTTTGAATGCATCCGGTACTTGTTTGAAAACAAGCAGACCGAGCGAGCTACTTCAACTTGCAACGTAATTTGATATCTTTTCTATAACTGACATGTCCTTAAATTTAGTGTGACTAATTCGTACAAAATCTGAGCTAACACAAAGCTAAAAGGTTACGATGACTTGTTTATGATGTCCGGGAAACCGGAGTATTATTTGCAGGGCTAACGTTACAATTTTTTTCTGACTCGCGCTCTGGGTGGTTTCCATTCTCTTGAAAAGGGACCCGAGGCGCCCTCCGGTCGCATCTGGTGGTAGCTATACTGCCGTAAAGTTCTAAACGTTCGAACACGTGTTTGTTATTTACAATTAAACAGCAATAACCGACCAAAGCCAATAACAAGGCGGTCTCAAATAACTGCGAAAGGGGGAGGCTAAAAATAACAGATTCATAGAAAGCAAAGAAGAACAGCAAAATGGTTTTGTTTTCAATTAGAAGCTTTTAACGAAAACCAAATTAATCCGAAAGAGGAAACAACCACTAAGTTTTCTTCCCCATTATTTATAGCCCGTAATTACGAAGAAAAATGCTCAGAATGAAAGGAGGCTAAGTTGACCGAAACTGATGAGGCGTTATTCAATAAGAAACGAAGCAAGAAGGTGCAGAAAAGGTATGACCTGGATAATGCGAACGTGTTATATTTCAGAGTAAAGTGTACAAAAAATAACAAGAAAGTTGGTGGACAAACATAATTCAAGTACAATTCATAAGAAGATAACGTACTACCTACCTGCAGGCTGCAAGATTGTGGGTGGAGAAATTAATAAGACGCCCCACTGTCGGCTAGTTCAATGGGACGGGTAGAGTTATACGAAAACCCAGAGTAAAAGCGACAGTAATTAAAAATAAGAAATAACTGTAACAGTGAAAATAACACATCGAGAGTGTCAAAATATTCAAAGTTTAGACATGCGATAAGAAGGAGAAAAGTAAAAATAATTAACTATCGAGTCACTAGTACATTAACTTTTCAAACCGTAATGCAGATGTTTTAAATCATCATCGTAATAATGTCACGATGTCATTATCTGGGAAAATAAGTAAATTAAAATTCATTTCGTAATTATGTGCATTTCAAAATTATGCAGGATCAGCACCCACTGATAATTAGTAGGACAGCCGCGTTACACATACTCGCATTTCACTTATGCAAGCTCCGCGGAATGTAAGCGTGTATGTTTACGTGTGCCAATGTGCAAATGTTCGGCTTTCCGCACAAGTACACACCACTCAAGAGAACAAGAAAATGGTCACGAGGCACTCCAATGCGTCCAGTAAAGTAATAATTTCCTTGCACTTTTATATACAAATACATTATTATGATTTATTTATAAGAAGCAACAGTTTATATTTTTTTGTCCGGCCTATAAATAGAGGATTCGTTTCAATGATGGTTACGGTTACGACATAATTGCGCCCGCCTTGTAAACACACCTCCCCCAAATGAAGAACACGAACGTTTCACCTTGTAACCTGAAATTAGCTCGCCATTTAAGAGGATCGCACGGGGCGGAGGAAGAATTTAGGGCGACTTAATAAAACTTTTAATTGCGAAATAATTGCGCCCGAGAATAAAAAGCTCCTCCAAATTGGACGATAAACTCGCCCGACAACTGCCCTTGTAATTCGCGGGGCGCTTTACGTGCGACGCTCAGCTTTCCTTGTCCTTTGTTTTAATAAAGAGAAAGCAAATAACGCAGAAAAGGAGAAGGGTCTTTATATCAACAGTTTAATTAAAAAAAAATATATATAAATGTATGCGCAAGAAATTCTGTTGAGCTGGCGCATAACTTATTTAATAAATTTCGTAATGAAACACAAAGTATTTTCCACGGGAAACCAATAAGACGTCAGTCTGTGCTTAGTTAGGCTGTCGTAGTTATTTGTTACGGTTCGTTTTCGCTTTAACGATTTTATTTTAGGGAATGTTAAAATTTTGTCTTTTTGATAACAAACTCTAAAGTTCTGTTTTGGCTTCACTGATCGCTCTATTCTGAATTCAAACTCTAAGGGGTACCTTTTTGTTTCCTTTCTCGTGCGTGTAGATTGGGTAATTTCGGTTTTGGAACAAAAGGAAACGTGTTGGCGTTTGTTTGTTTGTTGATTCGTAAATAAAAATTAATATTAAAATCGCCATCTTGGTGTTCGTGACATTCCTGAGTGTGGGTCATTTTCGTCTGCTGTAGAAGCTAATTTATGTGATTCGTGTCGAATTCGACCACCTAGCAGTCAATAGGGATTTTATACACTCAAGAAAGTTGATTGGAATATCGCCAAGGCTTAAGTAGCAGATAAACTCAAGTCACGAACTCCAACTTCAATCACACAATCAAGCGGATGTGTCACAGGTTTTAAAAGGCCCTTATTTTTAAACAAGTCTTCAGATTCAACTTTGAATTTGTCAAATTTATCGTCACGTTTCTTCCTTTAGTACGTTGTATGGGGCAGTTTCACGTTGTACGGAGCAATTTCACGTTGTACGGAGCAATTTCACGTTGTACGGAGCAATTTCACCTCAATTTACAGTCACTAAATAAATACAGTGCCGCAATCCATATGCTTAATGTGTAAGATAAAGAAACCACGTTTTCGCACTAAAATGGCCGACTTTCCACTTTCGTCAATTTCAGTGACCACTTTCGTCAATTTCAGTGACCACTTTCGTCAACTTTAGTGACCACTTTCGTCAACTTTAGTGACCACTTTCGTCAATCTAGTAACCACATTCGTCAACTTTAGTGACCATTTTCGTTTACAGTCAATATGCTAATGTGGAAGATTAAGAAAACGTTTTTGCACTCAAACGACTCTTTCCGACAAGCTTAAATGGTCGACATTTCTAGTGATTTTCTTTTCGGCAAGTTTAAATGGCCGACTTTTCTAGTGATTTTCTTTCTGGCAAGTTTAATCGAACTTAACGCCCGTCAAATAAAACTTTAAAATGCCCGAGGGTCGTTGTTTGGGTTAGATGTTTAAATTTCCCGCCAACACTTTGCACTAAAATGGCGGCTGATTGCGGTACTGTAACTACTTAGTGATGGTACTTCAATTTTGTTTTCCATTACATCCATAAATTGTGAGTAAGAAATTTTCGCCGTTGATACAGAGATGGCGCTTACAATACGTTCTTAAATTACAATTTTTTATTTCAAATTATACCGGAACACTTTTTTCATTTATGTAGAGATGATGCTAGTTCAGGTATCATTATAAATCAATTGCTGCCGTTATTTGCAAATCGGTTATTATAAGGAGAAGCAAAAATAAACTTTACCTGCTCCACTGATGGGGGTGGCTACAGATTAAAAATGAATGCATTTGAACTTTCTGGAATTCTTTCTGTTTTTGATACTACTGTCCAATTCTCTTTCATTTAATTCAACTTTGTAGGTCTTTCAATCTTTCTCATTTTGATTGTTTAAAACTACTCGCTGCTGTTATGCCAATTCGTTTATTATAAGGTATAAATAAGGAAAAGGAAAAAGCTTGCGCTGCTGTTTCAGAGATTGCGCTAGCGATCAATTAATTAAAAACATCTCTTAAGGCATTTGAACTAATGTAATAGTTTATTTGATCGGTTATGTACAACGTTTGTATGGAGGACCTGAATACAATAGCATACCGATACAGAAGGTCTGTTCCAACATCACTTTCTGACGGTTTCGAAACCGTCAAAGGTGCACTCATCAAAGTTTTATACTTGATAAAGTTGTCAAAATCGACCATGATTTTGGTGGGCAACTGGTTATGACGATTTCGAAACGGTCAGAAAGTGATGTTGGAACTGGCCTATTGATGACGCTTATAGGAGGATTTTAAATTTTGAAATTTTCTTGATGGAGGTTTGTTGCTAACTTCTCACCGGTGCTTCATATAGCTTTCACTACTGACCGCGAGATGTCGCTTTACGCCTCTCACACTTTGAATACCTGATTATTGTATACATCTATACATCCTATTTTCATAGAAACAATTGCTTTTATAATTGTTACCATGGGAGTAGACTAAAGATTAAAGTTAAACTGTGATTGAAATACCGGGCCCTAAGTCCCTCTTAAGACATTTCGATTATTAAAATACAACTTTTATATTTTCACTTTCAATACCTGATTAT
Source organism: Dorcus parallelipipedus (assembly GCA_958336345.1). Taxonomy (NCBI): domain Eukaryota; kingdom Metazoa; phylum Arthropoda; class Insecta; order Coleoptera; family Lucanidae; genus Dorcus; species Dorcus parallelipipedus. The sequence continues at coordinate 35,183,530 of OY284483.1, read as the reverse complement.
TGTATACATCTATACATCCTATTTTCATAGAAACAATTGCTTTTATAATTGTTACCATGGGAGTAGACTAAAGATTAAAGTTAAACTGTGATTGAAATACCGGGCCCTAAGTCCCTCTTAAGACATTTCGATTATTAAAATACAACTTTTATATTTTCACTTTCAATACCTGATTATTGTATACATCTATACATCCTATTTTCATAGAAACAATTGCTTTTATAATTGTTACCATGGGAGTAGACTAAAGATTAAAGTTAAACTGTGATTGAAATACCGGGCCCTAAGTCCCTCTTAAGACATTTCGATTATTAAAATACAACTTTTATATTTTCACTTTCAATACCTGATTATTGTATACATCTATACATCCTATTTTCATAGAAACAATTGCTTTTATAATTGTTACCATGGGAGTAGACTAAAGATTAAAGTTAAACTGTGATTGAAATACCGGGCCCTAAGTCCCTCTTAAGACATTTCGATTATTAAAATACAACTTTTATATTTTCACTTTAAACCGTCGACACATAGAAAATGTGCAAAATTAAAATTCCGAATTACCTAAACTAGTAAAAACACCGATTTTGCAGATTTAAGTGAAATATTTTTTTAATTTTCTCAATTCGTTAAAAGTAATGCAGAAATTAATTTAAAAAATAAATAAATAATAAATGAATTCCAATAAACTTAACTGATTAATTTTTTTTTCTTTCTTTCGTTACTTGCTATTTCTAAGGCTTATTATTTGTAATTATGTCTCATGTTAATTTGGAAAACTACGTTTTTCCGTTTTTTGGAAATATTTCAAAATCTACCAATCGTAGAAGATTTTTAAAAACGGATTATTATTCAAAACTAAAATTCGCAACTTTGCCCTATTTTAACCGATTTCGTATCTCTTACCGTTTTCGAAATCTCAATAGTGAACTTCGAATTTGTGACAGTCTCTACACAGGGTGTTATAACTGTAAGTTCCCCATCATATACAGGGTGTGGGATTTAACCGGGTTTCTTCATTAACGCCGTTCCTATTGAATATATGGAAAAATGTTTTATACCAAAGTATCATCCTTTCAAGTTCCGCATAATTTAAAATTATTTTCAAATATACAGGCTGTCCCAATTTGGCTGTACGATGTATAACTTCGTTATTTTAAACGGAATACCCTATGTTTTATAACGAATTTGAGCTTGTCAGGTTATTTTAAGGTAAGTTTGATAAGAGTTCCCTATACCTAAGTCCTATGGTTTTTAAAATATTAGGCTTTGTTTACGGTTTTCGGACAGATGTAACTTTTATAATTGATATCTCATTAACGAAGAAAGTTAGAATGCAAATGTTGTGGTACTGTTACAAGCTAAGTGCATACCGCAGTAACAAAGTTTACTTTTCTTTAAACAGGGATTCAGTAAAACTATTTCCATTTCGACAACAATTGAAGGGCAATAACTTTTGTTTTTTAAATGGAATGGTGTTATTTTTATATCGGCGTTAGATACTCCATAAAATTATCTTTTAATTAGCTATACACTTCCCTATACCAATTATTGACGGTTGGTGTAATATTTAATATTATTTCATAATTTCTGCATTTTAACATTTTAATTAAAATCAGGAGTGAGTACTTACTCAAACATTTTACTTGTTTCAAGTAAAAGGTCAGTTTGCTAAAGTTTTTAAGTCCTGGTCGTATAAAATATTGTTAAATACATGATTATTTAATTCCATTGTTAAGGCTTGAGATAAGTTAAACAGTAACGAGAGTATTGTTAAGTTTCCTCAAGTGATATTGCTTAATCATACGATTAACACGATCTTGTGGTTAATACGTTTCATACAATTGGCCCTAAGATTTCTTATACTTAAGTTTAACTTTTCTTTTATGTTAAATAAGAAAGTGTGCTGTATACATTATTGACGAAATATTTATTAATCATATTTGAACATTACCACAACAAGTAACAAAATGAAATACAGATTTTCCAAAATAAATACGAAACCTTTGAAAACTGTAGGAACAACAAAATAATTCGAAGATGTCTTGTAATTTTACAATAAGTGTTCAAAATGTATGCATTTTATGTAACAGAGCTTAATAAACTTAGGAAATTGACATTTTACTCAAAACAAGTAAAATATTTGAGTAAACACTCACTTCTGATTTAATTAATACGTTAAAATGCAAAAATTATGAAATAATATTAAATATCTCCTCAACCGTCAGTAATTGGTATAGGGAAGTGTATAGCTAATTGAAAGATAATTTTATGGAGTATCTAATGCCGATATAAAAATAACATCGTTCCATTTAAAAAACAAAAGTTGTCGAAATGGAAATAGTTTTACTGAATCCCTGTTTAAAGAAAAGTAAACTTTGTTACTGCGATAGATACCTTCCACTTAGCTTGTAAGAGTACCATAATATTTGCATTCTAACTTTCTTCGTTAAAGAGATATTAATTATAAAAGTTACATTTGTATTTTCCGAAAACCGTAAACAAAGCCTAATATCTTAAAAACCATAGGACTTAGGTATAGAGAACTCTTAGCAAACTTACCCTAAAATAACCCGACAAGCCCAAATTCGTTATAAAACATAGGGTACTCCGTTTAAAATAACGAAGTTGTATATGGTACAGCCAAATTGGGACAGCCTGTATATTTGAAAATAATTTTAAATTATGCGGAGCTTGAAAGGATGATACTTTTGTATAAAACATTTTTCCATATATTCAATAGGAACGACGTTAATGAAGAGACCCGGTTAAATGCCACAGACTGTATACAGGGTGTTAATAAAAAAAACTATACACCGTCTGGCAGGTGATAGTAGAAGTCAAAACAAGAAAAAAATTCTAATCAACCCATATCCAATTCTCAATACAGGGTGTCCACGCCATGTGTTCACTCTATTAGAATTTTTATTTTTTACATAAAATTCGGGAGCGATAAATTAAATGAAAAGCTGAATTTTCCGACATATCACTAGGCACCGCAGGACTTCCGGTTTAGCCGAAAGTGATATCAACTTTCTTATTTTAAATGGAGCGCCTTGTATATTTTTACACATTTGGAATCTACGGATCATTGTGAGTCCGAATATGTATCACTTGGTAATTTTGGTTTCCACAACAACGAACAAATTTTTTTTTTGTTTTTCAGTATGCAAAGCTATGTATGGTGTATTTTCGTTCTAATGCGACCAAGTAATTCGAGAAAGCAACTTCTTTGGTTGCACTTTAGTTTATTAACATTTTTACAGCATGTGAAATTTTCATTCAACAAATAATCATTACATTCTTTAACTTATTTTAATAGATAATATGTTTTAATTACTGTGCATTGGTGAACCAATAACATTGTTGCATAAATGAGGCAGCTAATATTTTAAATAATTATCAAACAACAATTCGATCTTTTTTATTATGTTTCAGTAAGCACAAGTAATCTTCTTTGATATTTTTTATATCTGCGAATGGCTCGGTGTTATGAAATGTAAAAAGTTACGACGAAATTAAAACGCAATAAGATGTACACAACTAAACAAACAAAATTGTCTGTACACAAAATAATAAAATTAACAGAGGTAGGCCGACACGGTTCCTTAAGAACATGTCATAATTCGCATAAAGAAAATTAATAACCGCCTCCTACTGTCAAACTGATAGGTGCTTATAACTTGTACATCATCTTTGTAAACCAAATAGGATATCCTTGCCGGTGTTTACGTGTTACACTTGCTCTATGAATTTTAATTTTATTTTGATCAAAAGTGATTAACGTATATTTACGTAATCTTCATTTAAAACGATCAATAAATTTAATATCACAAAATCTTTTAACCGGACACTAAATCTCGCACTATACACTTAACGATTCTGACGAAGCTGTCGAACGACGGTGAAACGTTAAGTGTATAGTGCGAGATTTAGTGTCCGGTTAAAAGATTTTGTGATACAAATTTCATCGGACAAGAACCAACTTCAAAAATAAATTTAATGTCGTGAATTGTCATATTTTTCTTTCAGATTTCGTTATATATAGGGAATAAATATAACGCTAGGTGGCGTCCCTTTCTTAATTAACAACTAGATAACGAGCTACCGACGATCCTATTGTTTAGCCCACTCCCATCTCCCCTGAGCTGGGCATAATTTCAGGTAGGTTGTTCACCAACGTAAGGGAGTTTCTCCCAATTTTCGCAATCTATTCAAGGTCGACTATTTTGATATAGTTAGGTAGGTAGCATATTATTTAAATGTTTAGATTCTTATTCAGATTTTATTTTCGCATCACATGGTACGAACATTAAAACGAAATTTCAAAATTGCACCTTCGCGTTGCCATAGTTATTGATAAACGCAATATTTAATGACGCATATATGTAATAAAAAATTAATTTGGCTTTTACGTCCACAGAGTTTCAAAATAAATTCGGCACACTATTATATCCGCCCCGAAGCGATGGAATATTAAAATATAATTTATACCGGTTTTTGGATTAGCGACCATATTTACGCACACACAACAAAAAAAAAATCACGATTTAGAGCTTCACACAATGATGAATTCGTGCATGAAGTGTTAAACTATACCATAACAAATTATTTTTATAAATATGTTACAAATTTTCATCGAAAAAGAGGAGTTTAGCTGCTTTAATTGTTAGTAAACTTTAGTTATAATAAAATACCTGGCTTAAACTAGAGTTGAAGGAAGTTAGCTCATAATTACGGTCACAGAACTTTGTATCAAGTATGGAACTTCTAATGATTATAATATGTACTATGTAGACTATGCTCGAACATGTAAATAACTTTCGAAACTTTTATTACAAAAATATTTTTAATTTACTAATCTATGAGCAACTAAAAATCAGATTAGAGCAGGCAGTGCAAAGAAAATGTATGTCTGTGATTATATGAAAACTCAATAAATTTGACAGTTCATGAATGTATTACATTAATTAATTCAGTTAATCACAGACATACATTTTCTTTGCACCGCCTGCTCTAATCTGATTTTTATTTGCTCGCTTTTTATAATTTTTACAAAAAGTTTCAACTTCAAGTTGCACGTTTTAATTAAGCAATTATTTCCAAACTTAATCGAGCAAATACGGGACCACCTTAAACATTTCTCCAGAACCCTCTGCTATTTTATGCAAAGCACCTCAAATCGAAGCTTTCAACTCGCGTTCAAGGACTTTACTTACAGAGACGCTTTAGGAAACACCGAACTTCAATTCCGTGATTTTTGAATTTTTAAATATATTTTTTTTTGCATAGATAAAAAGTTAATTAAACAGACGGCTTCTGTGCAGGGGCGCGAGCGACTTATTATTAATTTCGTTAAATTTGTTAGTCATTATTTCACGTCGGATTTGGGCGTAATGCCGAAATTAATTGTTAGCAGCGCCGAACCTAACGAATTCCACTTTTTGTTTATCGCTAAATTAATCGGGCGGATTGACGGCGAGCTTAATGAGTTTTCTTCGACGGGGGAGAACGAAATAAATTTCGGCATCGATCTTCGATTTTATAAAATTAAAATTGCCGAAACTAAAATTGTTGTTTGCCTCTAATCTTGTAAATTTTTGTGCAAATCGGTTTTGATTGCAGCGGATTCCCCGAGCAGGCTCTGTACAGCTGTTTCAGGCCTAGTTGGGCCTTCATCAGCAGAACCGTAGTCGCTACTTAATGTCTAATCTTGTAGATTAAACATCGCGAGTGTGCATGGAAGATTCTTTTTTGTTTTAATTTAAGAGAGTGTTTCTTTCTGTAATCGGGGGGTCCCATCGACTTAACTTCTCAATTTTCTTTAATTAGACGTTAAATTAATCTTCGTTAGTGCTCTTACTCTCTTGGAAAGGTTAAATCAATAATCGTTAGCTAGAATTAAGCCACCGCCAACGTATGTGATCCACTTGTCACTGCCTTCCTTAAAAACTATAAATGAGTTTACTGATAGCGTCACAGCTCCTAATTAAAAATAAAAATCGTCCAGTGAATTCGACTGGAAAAGTTAATTCTTTTTAAGTTAGAGTTTTGATAAAATATATTTTTTAAATCATGGACGGATTCAATTAGTGGATTAAAGCACGCCCCCCACATCCACACGTGCACAAACACACACGCGCGTTCGGTTGACATTAATATGTTTAGGTTGGTACGTGTCGTAATTGCTCCAGACCTGAATCAAACGGGGGTTTCGGTCTGTAATTATGTTCAGTAAACAATAAGCTCGCGCACAAAGGGCGCAAGATTCGCGGGGTGTCTTTTAAACGCCGCGCCGTGCCTTTGACACGCCGTCATCGAAAGGGGGACACTTTCCCGAAAGTTGGCGGCAATTCGAGCAAGTACCCCCCGTCCGGGATTGATCTATAGGTTTAATTATTTTCAGCGGTGGTTATTGTAAGCGTAAGCTTACAAGATTATTATTAGAATCTTTTACTAGAGCAGATTGAAAGTGGAAATCTTTGAGGTTTCGAAATTAAAGAGAGTTTTTCTTTCGTGATGTTCCATTTGTTGCAGCATAGACCTTGACATTCACACAGATAAATGCGGCCATGAAAATTATGCCTACACACAAGTGCGTAGGCAATGAGGAATTTATAATAGTTTGCAACGTCATATAAAACGTTACTTCTGGACCAGGGAATTTGGCACATACAAAAATCATTGAAAAACGACTAAAAGGAACGACCAAAAAAGTGCCCAAAATGCTTTAAAAATTGTTGATATGCCAAAAGTACCTCTAGATCTATAGACCATCATAAATTGGGCGCATGAAAAAAAAAGTGGCAAAAATCACGAAAAAAGTCCCAAAACATCTTTGTTTTAGACACTCAAGATAACTTTTTAAATCTGGCACAGACAAAAATCATTGAAAAAAGACAAAAAAAGAGATGAACCGAAGAAGGGTTCAAAATCCTTCGAAAATTCTAATTTTTAGGCACTCCGAAAGTACGTCAAGATCTATTTATAGGCCGCTAATAATTGGACACACGAAAAAGTGATTAAAAATCATCAAAAGATCCAAAAACCTTTCGACACCATCAAAAGTGGCTTTCTAATTGGACACGTCATGCACAAAATTGTTTAGAAAGGACAAAAAAAAGAGGATGAAACAACCGAAAAAGTGTAAAAAAATCCTTGGTTTTCAACACCCCAAAATGTTTTTTTTTTTATTTCAGGAGCGAGCAATTGGGCACTTTAAAAAACCAAGTAAAAAATGGAAATTAGGCCTGAAAAGTTATTAAAATAATTAAATAGTAGGTTGAAGTCCCTAGAAATCGATAAAAAACACAGTGGTCCTTTATTTTCAACTCAATATAAAGTATAATAAAAAAAGTGCAAAACATCCCCGTTTTCGTTCCGTCTACAATCCGATCTATTCTTACAGCATCTCGTCTTTCGAACATCACTCCTATATTAACAGGAGAGATCTTTAATATACTAACACCAGCACGACAAATCAGAAAGACAAAAACCCAATTGGTATATTGGTTGTATATCAAATTACATAATTGTCCCTCGTAGAAAAACAAAAGGCGATGTGCCAGTAAAGGAAAAGAAGAAGAAAAAAAAAGCAATACGCAATCGTGACGGAAAAATAGAAAATAAAAACTGACAAATAAGAAAAATAAAAACCCATTTGGTATATTGATTGCATACCAAATTACACAATTGTTCCTCGTAAAAAAACAAAGGGCATTCTGCCAGTAAAGGAAAAGAAGAAGAAAAAAAAAGACAATACATAATCGTGATGGAAACAGTAGAGGAAAACAATTGACAAATAAGAAAAATAAAAACCCAAAATGAGACAATTGTCTCTCATAGTCACGTGCTTTCTGAAGAAGAGAAGAGTTTTGCAATTGTAAAATTAGAAGATGGTTGGTCGCTACTTTTATTCTGTCATTTCAGTTCTAATACCTTTATTATCTTGCTGTCCTTAAAACATAACCAAACAATCTGACTTTTGGTTAAATGTCCTTAGTGTCAAAATTGAGGAAAGAGCCTGTACTTGATAAAAAATCGTGCGAAATTTTAAGGCCGCGATAGTACATCTACATAGATATTTTGAAACAAACGTAATTTAGAAAATTAAAAAAAAAGAAAAAATGTTTACCCTAACCATACGTCACTTGACAAATAAATGCCTGCTCGAGCATGTCATTTCGTATTAAAAATATGCCATATTTTAAACCAATTCATTCATTCTTACAGCGGCGTACCCTTGGAGTACATTTTTTTATCCCTTTTAATTTTCAAATTACGTTTAGTTAATAAAGCGAAGTTTAAAGTTAAGCTCTAACAGGAAAACTGGCCCTTATTGTTTTCCTTTCTCTCTTATTACCATTTACTTATTATAATTTTTTTAAAAGCATTTTGCCTTTCAGCAGCTAGCAGTCTTCGACCCATTCTTGTTTCCAAAAAAAGAGACAACTGTATGGTTGTTTGTCAGCAAAATAATTCTATGGGCACTGAAGACAAAACTGCAAAAAAATTGTCCTCTGACTCGTTTTCTTGTACTTAAGTCTTAAAGTTCACACCTTTAAGACTAAATTTTATGAAAATGATTTCGAGAACTTATATGAAGCACGTATTGCTTAAAAGGCATGTCGAAATTAACATGAAACGTTAATTAAAATTTAAATTAGAGATTCAGTTCTTTTAGAGGTAACATTAAAAATCACCCTTTCTTTGTTTTGACTGTTTCTGAATTCGAAACCCTAATCCAAAAGTCAATAAAAGTTGAAAAGAAGAAGAAGGAGAAGAAGAAGAATTCGCAACCCGTGAACCACGATATGCCTGTGCAGGGTTGGTAGAATTCATTTACCCTTTTGGTAGAATGTGAATTTCCACTGTTGGCAACACTGGAAGCGTCAACTTTGGATCAAGTTTTAATGCATAGGCAAGAAATGAGCTAGCCCATTTCGCTAGTTCATTACTTTTAGAGGTGGCTGTACCTAATTACGTTATTTATTTGGCAAATAACTCGATTTTTATGAATAGTATCCATGGTGATTGGTAAAGTTATTCATCAAATAAATTTATTAGCAGATTGATATATCTCGGCCCCTAGTATAATAAATAACTATCTATCTATTACTTTGTTGAAGTATGCAATTATATATAATTATAATTAAATGAAATAACAGATCTTTCATATTTCATATAAACAAACTTATTGTTTATCCAAAATTGTCGTTCACCCAAATGTCATTCACGTAGATGTCCTTCACCCAAATGTCGCATTCACCCAATTGTCGTTCACACAAATGTCGTTCATCCAAATGTCGTTCACCCAAATGTCGTTCACCCAAATGTCGTTCACCTAAATGTCGGTCACCCAAATGTCACATTCCCCCAATTGTCGTTCACCCAAAAGTCGCATTCACCTATTTGTCGCTTGCACTCAAATGTCGTGCTCCCGTTAGCTGTATAGGTATATCTATCTATCTGATATAATAATAAATAACTATCTGTTATAAGAAAATAAAGGCGAATGAAGAAGATCAAGTGATCATGGATAGACAAGGAAAAGAATAATGTCACATAAGCAGTGAATGAATTTAACAAAAAAAAAGACAAAATAATCGACACAAATAAAAGAAAAATCGTCTGTCGTATGCTTAATAGGCTTATGTCAAAGTCATGTCGTAACCATATGATTATTATAAACATAACCTATATTGGTCCTAGCTAAATATTTTTCATGAGTTAAACCTAGTGTTGTTCTTATCGATATTTACGTCGAATCGATTCAACATCGATTTTCAGCTAAAAAAATCGATAATATCGATTCGAATCGGTATTTGTTTGTTTCTGTTGTAAAATTTCAGTGAATCCAAAAAAAATTCCTAATAATATTTAAAGTGTGAACACGGTGTTCACAAAAATAGAATAACAATGATAGTCCACGTCGTCTACGCCTTACTTGGGTACTTTTAGCGTATCAAAAAATTAGGGTATTTTAAAGGATTTTGGGCTCTTTTTTGGTCGTTTCATATCCTTTGGTCGGTTTTTCAATGATTTTTGCATGTGCTAAATGCCCTGGTGTAGAAGTAACATTTTATACAGTGAATTTTTTTAAGTGTGGCCATAGGGATTTACATGCTAAAAATTTTTGTGTTTAGTCGTAAATTAAACGATTTACTACGAGATGAACTTTGCTAGAATATCCTAACACGTTTTTCTCAATTTTATTTTACTATGAAAAATTGAATAAAATAGACACAAATTATTGAACTGGCGTTATTAATAATTTGTCACTGTGATTACTGATAAACCAATTATTGCAACATTAATTATTACCACTTGTAAAAGCTACTTTTTTATACCATTGAAAAATGAGTGGAACTTGTTATAACGTACATAATTGATATTTTTAATGCTTGCTTAATAATAATAATAATAGGTCTTTATTAGGGCGGGATTTCAGCCAAAGGCTGTTTACATCCTACCTACAAGAGGAAATAACAATATTCAAAACTACAAAATAAGCAAGAGATGTGTACAATGACAATAAAGAAAAACGATAAAATAACAAAAAATAAATACATAAGTAAGTGATACGTCTGACAAGCTCAGAGACTAAAATGTCCGATGCAGTTAATTGCTAATAGAAATTAATAATTTTACTTTAGATTTGAAATCGGAATATTTTAATGTTTTGAAGATATCAGGCACACCGTTATGAGCGCAAGCAGCAGCATAAGAGAAAGAACCTCTAAAAAATGTAGATTTGTGGATTGGTATATTTAAAGTATATTCTTGACGAGTTTTAAAATTGCATAGATCTCGGAGAAAAACTAATTTATGAACTAAATAGCTCGGATCCTGTACTTATACCAATATATTATGGACAAAGCAACATAGATGTACACTGAGAAAAATGGAATTTGCGATTTTGATAAAACATCACTCCACATCGATAAAATAAAAGTGTAACGTAAAAGTATAATGCTGTCATGTTATAAGATCCATCTTACTATAAATTAATCATGATTCTTAGCACAATAAAACTGTTTAAGTTTAAGAATGTAAAATTATCATTCTACATAATACGTAGTGTTAAAATATAATAAATCATATTGAAATATTATGCTGAATAAATTAGTAATAAAATGTCATGTTTGACTTATTGTTAATTACTCCTGTAATTTTATCATGACAGGAAATGATACTCTAAACAACAAACCACATAGTGTTAATTTTGCAGTAGTACGCTGGGTCGCTTTTTAACGCGAATCCGAACAAAATGTTCGGAATTCTTCTTAATATAAACGTACTCTTTGGTACCATTTTTCTCAGTGTAGCTGCCTATGTACCGCCATTTTTAATATTTTATGTGTCTCATAAAAAGGTGTCATATGAGATTTCCTATTAATATTACCAACAAAACGCATGCAAGAATTTTGACATTTCTGAACCTTATAAACATACTCAGATGATAAACATGGTCCGTATACAATATCACAGTAATTAAATGCAGATAGTATAAGGCATTCTACTAATAATAGTTTTATTCTGAATGGTAAAATATGTTTATATCTGTGAATGGAACGCAACTTACCATAGGCAGATTGAATAAGTTTATTTATGTGCAATGAGAAAGTGAGATGAGAGTCAAAAATGACTCCCAAGTTTTTAATTTGTTTAACTAAAGCCTAAGAAAAGTGCATTATGAAGAAGATAATCAATTTTACTACATTGCCAATTTGTACCAATCAGCATGGCAACACATTTTTTAGAATTTAACATTAAGGCGTTATTTTTAGACCACAAACTGAGTGACTCTAAATCCCGATTAACTTTATTTACGGTTGTCATATAATTGGAGGGAAGAAACGAATAAAACATCTGATTATTATATCATCAGCATAAGCGTGAATTTTGCAATTTTTTATATTCTCATATAGATCTGCCATATATAAATTAAACAGTAAGGGTCCTAAGATAGAACCTTGTGCCACTCCAGAGTTAACATTGCAGACGGTGGGAAATTTGAAACCTACATCAGAATTTATACGTGTCAGTTCAGACGATCAGAAAAATAGCTGGCAAACCACTCAACCGCCGAGGATGACAAGCCGTAATGTAAAAGCTTAGCTAAAAGGAGCCTATGGTCCAGCATATCGAAAGCTTTAGAATAATCTAGTAATATTAAAATAGAAACTTTATAATTATCAGAAGCAGAAAGAAGCTCATCAACTATATCCGCAAGAGCTGTAGTTGTACTGTGACGTTGTCTAAATCCAAATTGACAGGTAGGAATAAAATGAAATTCATGTAAGTAACTATTCAACTGATTATATACTATTCTTTCCAAAATTTTGGAGACAACGGGAAGAACACTAATAGGCCGCAAATCAGTCAAAGCATTTGGCTTGTCACACTTCGGCAATGGGGGTGATCAAAGCCCGCTTCCAAATGTCAGGAAAAACACATTGCTCAAGCGAAAAATTTATGATGTGTATTAACGCAAATTTGCAGAATGGCAAGCACATTTTTAACATATCTATAGATATACCATCCACACCTAAAGCACTGGTAGATATACGAGAAATTATTTCAATGATCTCCTCACAAGTTGCTAGGCGAAAATCAAATCTCGCATTCACTTTAGAGTTAACATTATTACAGAAATACGATATAGTATCGGGATTTGCTTTTTGAACATCACCATGCGAAAAAGAAGCATTAATTAAATCAGGGCAACACAAATGTGCAGGTAAATCTATAGAATTGTTTTTGTTGTGTACTCCGAGAACACCCATCAGCAGAATTTTTAGGGCGCTTGATGACACTTTCCACATATGATTTCTTCTCCCGTCTGATGCAATCCGTTACACTGTTACGCTAATTTTTTGTAAGTTTCCCATTTCACACAATCTGTTGCTCTCGGAGCATTTAAGTTACGTTGAGATCTTCTAAACTCACTGAACGCCTTGTTTTTCTCACGTATAAGCTGCTTGATATTATAAGTTATCCACAGTGAAAAAGGTTTCGTCACTCTTTTTGTTTGCGTAGGAGCAAATTCATCAAACAGAGAAAGTATAGCAGAGTTAAAATACTCGGACGTTAAAATAACGGACGTTTTCTTTATTATTGGTAAATTAAATGCTATTCTTGTGGCACAAAGTTTTTTATTAATATAACGACCGGTTTAGCCTTTTAAAAAGGCATTTTCAAGTTATATATAAAATTACACCTAAAAATAATCAATTAATAGTAATTGTCTTAAATATGTAGATATTAAAATTACTTACTTAAAAACTATATAATAATTTATAATATTAGATTATGTATGTATGTATGTAAAAATATTTTAAAGAATTTGACATAAATTTTTTGTAAAATTTTTGATGTATATGATGGGTTGTTAATAAACAAATTTTTATTTTATTATATCATAGACGTAATGATCATTCACATAAATTCCATTGAATTGATTTTAGAAAATTATCTGTGCTAGAGATGGTTTGTTCATTAATTATACCGAGTGACTTTTAATGATTGAGAATTATTTTATTAGATTGGCAACACTTTTCAATTTTTATGTTGGTGTGCAGGATTTTCAAATTCAAAATTTAGATTTAGGTTAGTGCTCTAGATTGTCAAACTCAAATAAATTCGTTTATTGTCGAATCAAGAAAACCAAATAAATAAGATATTTAATTATCACAATTTATTACCAAAATGGTTTTGAGCACAGAATAAAATACATTTTTAGTAGTGGCTTATTTTCGAAGCGGAGTACAAAATGAAAATGGGCACATTCAGCAGACCCGAAAGTTGTGTAACTGTTGAACAAATCTCCGCTGAATGCGACCTCATGAGGTTGATGAGTTGGAGGGTTCGCCATTTTTTGTAGCGTAACTTCTCCGCTACCTGACTGGAACATGTTACGATGAGTGAACTTCATTCAGCAGAAATAAGTGTTCAGTCTCAACTGTTGGATCAGGAACTGTTACTGATATGTTCTGCTGAATCAGCCCAATAGTAATTGAATTTATTCACAGCAGCATGCCTATGACGATTTCATTGAAATATACCCCGAACAACAAATTGAGTTTCGTCTTTTTTCACAACACTGTTTTAGAATAACCGTCCTCCATTTACAACGAACACGAATCGATTCAAATTCACTTAAAAATCATTGATTGCATTCCATTTAGTTATTCAGTTGGCGACCAGTGATAAGGAAGTGATTGAATTTCCCTTCCCGCATACCGTACTGATCAAGCTGGTTTTCTAAATCAGTTATCAGTTTCTTGTGATTTCATACGTATTTTGAGGTTATGTTAATTTTAGTTCCAAAACATCATTCCTTTTATGAGTCTCTCTATTCACTTTAAAGTCAGTTCAGTTCAAAATCGGTTAATAAATGAACGTTTCTTGCAAACCGGTAATGTAGAAAAAGGAAAATTCACTGATCGCCCCACTATAATAACACTCGATATTGTACAAAATGTTAATGATACTGTATAACAGAATCTTCATGTTTCCTATACGAATCCACTCGGAAGATCTTGAAAAAACACCTTCATTTCCAATCATACAAATTTTCAATGGTTCGACAACTTCACCCACTCGATTTTCTTCAATAAATTCAGTTTTGTCAGTGGTATAACAATAATCTGCTAAATAATAATGACCAACAAGATACAACTTTCTTTGCTGATAAAGCCTGGTTTCATCTCTCTGGGTTTATCAATTCACAAAATTTCAGGACTTGGTCGGAACATAACCCTTTAATGTGATTGATGTAAAGGCACTACATCCACTTAAAATTGGTGTTTGGGTGGCAATGTCTTGGAGAATTATTGGACCAATATTCTTCCGGGAAACAACCCCTATAGATATCAGACTCTTATATTGGATACATTTATAAACCAGTTAGACGACACTGAATTAGCAAATGGCTACTTTCAACAAGATTCCGCCACTGCTCACACAGCACGAACCACAATAAATTATTTAGAGGTGTTTTTCCCAGGATGTTTAATCAGTGCTGGTTGGTGGCCTAATTGCTCTAATATTCAATTAAATCCGGACTTCTCACTTCCTTATTTCAATAATTTGGTATTCAGAATACGTATTAAACAATTTGGAAGAATTGCAGCAGGCAACTGCAAATATCGGACAACCTAAAACGTTAATAATGTCTTCAATAACATATCTCAAAGGATTCGATACTGCTTACGCAAAGGGGGCTTGAAGATCTGCTCTAATATTCAATTAAATTTGAACTTCTTATTTCCTCATTTCAATAATGTGATGTTCAGAATACGTATTAAACAATTTGGATGAATTGTGCAGCTGGCAATTGAAGAAGCAATTGCAAATATCAGACAACCTAAAACGTTAATAATGTCTTCAATAACTTATCTCAAAGGATTCGGTGCTGCTTACGCAAAGGGGGCTAACATTTCCAGGTCTTGAATAATAATAATCTGTTGAAACAGTTTTCATCATCAATGTAAATATCAACTCTCTAACCTATAGCTACGCATTCCCGCAAAATTAACGAACTTTCAGGTAATGCCAATTCCTCAGTGTTCACAACATACAAATTTGCTTCAATCATTAAAAGTCACTCGGTATTAATAGAAAAAATGTTTTTATGTAAGAAAATTTCTAAATTCTCGGCTATATTTAATTTATTTCCTTTAGGTAAATTATGTAACAATTTTACATTATTACAACGATCAAAATCGTGATCTGTTTCTGCCAAATGTTTAGCAAACGTGGAATCTAATTTGTTTAAACGTAACGATCTTAAATGTTCATTAACTCTAATAAGCAAACTTCTTCCAGTTTGTCCTACATATGTAGCATCGCATGAATTACATTTTAAAGAATAGATTATTAAAGAATAGACACCATTTTTAGAAAAATTATATAAATGATCTTTGTTGTTTGAAAATAAATTTTTGAATGTTAACACTGTAGAATAAGAAACATTTAATTCTAAAGATTTTAAGAATGATTTAATTTTATTCGATAAAGGACCGACATATGGAATAGAAAAGTAACATGATGAAGTTTTAGAATTTTCCAATGTTGGGAAAATTATATTGTTTGTTATTTTATTTTTAATACGCTTGAAAATATTGAAAATAGGTTTAATAGGAAAATTATTATAGTAAGCTATTTGAATAATTACATTAATTTAATGTTTAAAATCAGATTGGTTCATGGGGATAGAAAAAACACGGTGAAAAAGTGATTGAAAAATTGCAAATTTATGTTCAAATGGATGAAATGAATAATAGTTAATACAGTTATGTGTGTATGTGGGTTTTCTATAAATTTTGTATCTAAGTTGATTATTTATTTTGAGAATAGTTAAATCTAAAAAGTTTATTGAATTATTTTTTTCAATTTCTAAAGTAAATTTTATATTGTTATGAAGAGAATTAAATTCATTTAGTAAATTATTTAAAGAAGAATTAGGTCCGTTATATATTATAAAAATATCATCAACATATCTTCCATAGAATTTAATAAATTTCTTATAAGGGCTGTTTGAAGAAAAATAATTTAATAATTAAATATTAAAAATAATTCTTTATACATTTGCAATAGACATACATTAACGGCACTTTTCACTTAATGACATTTCAGCTACCTTGATTTTTGACTTCGGCTAATTCTATGCTTGTTAATTTCAACTTTTTACCGGAAAATAATTAGATAGAACATGTTATTGTTATTCTAGCAATGTGCATTTCGTAGAAAAATGTTTAAATTATTAATAAAAATAAAAATTTTCTTCAAATTTGTGCCATAACATACATTAACATGAGGTCAAATTTTTACATGCAAATCCCTATGGCCACACTTGAAAAAAATTCACTGTATGCTACTTAACAGTGATACAGTCATCCAAGTTTTGTATCGGATTTATGATCTTGCTATAAAAAAACGCGGCAAAGAGACTATGAAACCGATACCAAACTAGGACGACTATACCACAATTAAACAAACCAACAAAGAAAAGTATGAGCCATAAAATCGGCATAAATCTAATTTGCTGCAATGAAACATAAAAAGATTCGAATAAGGAAGTTGCACTGGTGTGATTCACACCGTCGTAGTCGTCGCCGCTCGCGTTGTACCTAACTATAATATAATAATGCCTCCTGCGACGTCACAAAACTCAAATTAGCTTACTTAGCCGGAGCAGCTTCCATCCATCCTCGTCCTTTTTCCGTGAAATATCATTCTTATTTAGCGTCGTCAGGTGAGCACACTATCGCTCATGCGTCAAGAATGGGTCGGTAGAGTCCGCCGACACCTGTAGCAACTCTGCGCATTGCCATTATTAGTTTTGTTGGGTCTACCGTGAGCTTACGCATATTCCTCGCTGTGATCGGGAGCTTTAATGCAAGCAGCAGCAGCAGCAGCAGCTTTTGTTCAGGCGTTAACATGAATAAAGACGGACCACCGGTGTCGACGACGACGGCGCGCTTCTCAGGTGAGTTTTACGTCGCACGTTAATTACCAATTTTCGTTTATTATTAGAAAAATTTTGGGCGCGCGCAAATTTAATTTTTGAGAGAAAAATTAATTCCTGCCGTGACGCGCGTTTGCGAGCGCCGCGAAGGCGAAGCGTAAATTGTTATTATTATTATTATTTTAGCGACCTTTGTGCTTTGGACGTTCGTTTTCGCGCGCTGATAAGTGCCCCGGCTTTTATAGATAAGGTTTTCGACTCCTAATCTAATTTACATAGCAGAACAAAAAAAAAAAACTTATACGTAAATAATTTCGCGCCTGAAATTCATGTATATTTTCTTAACCATTAGTTTTGTGCCTCAACTTTTAATAACTACATCCAAAGAAAAAGAATAGTTGGATTAAATTAGTTTTAAGGAATGTAAAATGTTTTTTTTTATTATTTTTATAAAAGAACTAAATCGGTAATTAAAGTTCAAGGCTAATTTAGATTATGATATCAGCTTTATTACGCTGATGAATAATATGTTGCAGTTTAATTTTATGAATGACACGGACGTACGGGGAATATAAATAAATTCGACGACAAACACGGATTGGTTTCAAGATGAAGACGTGACACATATTTTAAATTACTTCATTTTAGAATGGAAAAAGTTTTGTTGGAAAATCTCAGCGTTTATGTATTGAGGTAGTTTGTATCTACCTTCTGAGCATCAAAGATAATTATTTATTTATACAAGTAAAGAGGTTTTTCTTCTTTTGTCGAGTATGCTTTACTTACAACGTTTAATTAAGCTGAAATGTAGAGGTCCTAATATTATTCCCTCAGGAACACCTCTACATACTCTTACAATTAGCTCCCAGTTAGCTCGCCATCGATCATGACCACTCGCCATTTTGTAATTTTCTTATTGTTTGGTAAATTTATCTGAAACTTCTGGAGACAGTGACGACCAAAATTTAATGCTCGCGACTGTACGTTCCTGATATTGGCGTACCAAAATTTGGCAAAAAAGGTCTAGTTTAATTCACTTTTGAATATAAATACAATGACATTATGTCAAGGAATAAAACATCTGATTATTATATCATCAGCATAAGCGTGAATTTTGCAATTTTTTATATTCTCATATAGATCTGCCATATATAAATTAAACAGTAAGGGTCCTAAGATAGAACCTTGTGCCACTCCAGAGTTAACATTGCAGACGGTGGGAAATTTGAAACCTACATCAGAATTTATACGTGTCAGTTCAGACGATCAGAAAAATAGCTGGCAAACCACTCAACCGCCGAGGATGACAAGCCGTAATGTAAAAGCTTAGCTAAAAGGAGCCTATGGTCCAGCATATCGAAAGCTTTAGAATAATCTAGTAATATTAAAATAGAAACTTTATAATTATCAGAAGCAGAAAGAAGCTCATCAACTATATCCGCAAGAGCTGTAGTTGTACTGTGACGTTGTCTAAATCCAAATTGACAGGTAGGAATAAAATGAAATTCATGTAAGTAACTATTCAACTGATTATATACTATTCTTTCCAAAATTTTGGAGACAACGGGAAGAACACTAATAGGCCGCAAATCAGTCAAAGCATTTGGCTTGTCACACTTCGGCAATGGGGGTGATCAAAGCCCGCTTCCAAATGTCAGGAAAAACACATTGCTCAAGCGAAAAATTTATGATGTGTATTAACGCAAATTTGCAGAATGGCAAGCACATTTTTAACATATCTATAGATATACCATCCACACCTAAAGCACTGGTAGATATACGAGAAATTATTTCAATGATCTCCTCACAAGTTGCTAGGCGAAAATCAAATCTCGCATTCACTTTAGAGTTAACATTATTACAGAAATACGATATAGTATCGGGATTTGCTTTTTGAACATCACCATGCGAAAAAGAAGCATTAATTAAATCAGGGCAACACAAATGTGCAGGTAAATCTATAGAATTGTTTTTGTTGTGTACTCCGAGAACACCCATCAGCAGAATTTTTAGGGCGCTTGATGACACTTTCCACATATGATTTCTTCTCCCGTCTGATGCAATCCGTTACACTGTTACGCTAATTTTTTGTAAGTTTCCCATTTCACACAATCTGTTGCTCTCGGAGCATTTAAGTTACGTTGAGATCTTCTAAACTCACTGAACGCCTTGTTTTTCTCACGTATAAGCTGCTTGATATTATAAGTTATCCACAGTGAAAAAGGTTTCGTCACTCTTTTTGTTTGCGTAGGAGCAAATTCATCAAACAGAGAAAGTATAGCAGAGTTAAAATACTCGGACGTTAAAATAACGGACGTTTTCTTTATTATTGGTAAATTAAATGCTATTCTTGTGGCACAAAGTTTTTTATTAATATAACGACCGGTTTAGCCTTTTAAAAAGGCATTTTCAAGTTATATATAAAATTACACCTAAAAATAATCAATTAATAGTAATTGTCTTAAATATGTAGATATTAAAATTACTTACTTAAAAACTATATAATAATTTATAATATTAGATTATGTATGTATGTATGTAAAAATATTTTAAAGAATTTGACATAAATTTTTTGTAAAATTTTTGATGTATATGATGGGTTGTTAATAAACAAATTTTTATTTTATTATATCATAGACGTAATGATCATTCACATAAATTCCATTGAATTGATTTTAGAAAATTATCTGTGCTAGAGATGGTTTGTTCATTAATTATACCGAGTGACTTTTAATGATTGAGAATTATTTTATTAGATTGGCAACACTTTTCAATTGTTAACATGAATAAAGACGGACCACCGGTGTCGACGACGACGGCGCGCTTCTCAGGTGAGTTTTACGTCGCACGTTAATTACCAATTTTCGTTTATTATTAGAAAAATTTTGGGCGCGCGCAAATTTAATTTTTGAGAGAAAAATTAATTCCTGCCGTGACGCGCGTTTGCGAGCGCCGCGAAGGCGAAGCGTAAATTGTTATTATTATTATTATTTTAGCGACCTTTGTGCTTTGGACGTTCGTTTTCGCGCGCTGATAAGTGCCCCGGCTTTTATAGATAAGGTTTTCGACTCCTAATCTAATTTACATAGCAGAACAAAAAAAAAAAACTTATACGTAAATAATTTCGCGCCTGAAATTCATGTATATTTTCTTAACCATTAGTTTTGTGCCTCAACTTTTAATAACTACATCCAAAGAAAAAGAATAGTTGGATTAAATTAGTTTTAAGGAATGTAAAATGTTTTTTTTTATTATTTTTATAAAAGAACTAAATCGGTAATTAAAGTTCAAGGCTAATTTAGATTATGATATCAGCTTTATTACGCTGATGAATAATATGTTGCAGTTTAATTTTATGAATGACACGGACGTACGGGGAATATAAATAAATTCAACGACAAACACGGATTGGTTTCAAGTTGAAGACGTGACACATATTTTAAATTGCTTCATTTTAGAATGGAAAAAGTTTTGTTGGAAAATCTCAGCGTTTATGTATTGAGGTAGTTTGTATCTACCATCTGAGCATCAAAGATAATTATTTATTTATACAAGTAAAGAGGTTTTTCTTCTTTTGTCGAGTATGCTTTACTTACAACGTTTAATTAAGCTGAAATGTAGAGGTCCTAATATTATTCCCTCAGGAACACCTCTACATACTCTTACAATTAGCTCCCGGTTAGCTCGCCATCGATCATGACCACTCGCCATTTTGTAATTTTCTTATTGTTTGGTAAATTTATCTGAAATTTCTGGAGACAGTGACCACCAAAATTTAATGCTCGTGACTGTACGTTCCTGATATTGGCGTACCAAAATTTGGCAAAAAAGGTCTAGTTTAATTCACTTTTGAATATAAATACAATGACATTATGTCAAGGAATATCTCTAATATATACTTCACTTATTATTCAGTTCCTTTTCTGATAGTAAACCTCAGAGTTTCATCACTTCATCAAGTGTTGAGGTACTTCAAATCAAGCCAAACAGTTGATCGTGCAAGTATTAACAACCTGCTTATTATTTATTTATTCATACAAGTTCAAAATTGAAGAGTTTGCTGTTTTAATGCGCTGAATCTACATCGTTTGGCGTTAAGTTAAAAAGTATAGGACCTAACACTATTCCCTCAAGAACACCTCTACATATTCTCTTAGTATCAGTTAGCAGGACAATAGCGTCAATTTTGTAATTGTCTTATTATTTTAGATGGTGATCCTTGTGAACAATTTTATTTGAATTTTATGCTGCAAGTAGGGTATGTCCACTAAAAGCTGGAATTATTTCAATTCAAATTAATAAGGAACAATAACTATTTCGAGTAAATTTTTTGGTTGCCGAACAGAGTTTTTGCTTTAACGTTTTTTTATTTTAGGGTGCTTTTAAATTTTGATTTCATTGATTCATTTGGTTATAAACTCTAAAGTTCTAATTTGGCTTCTATTTTGATTACAAACTCTAAGGTCTTTTATTTTGTTGCTTTCCTCCTGCGTGTAGATTGGCTATTTTTGAATTTGGAGCGAAAAGGGGCGTGTCCGCGTTTGTTTTTTTGTTGATTCTGCAAAAAAACAAAAGGGATTCCGGTCGCCATCTTGTTGGTTCGCGGCATTCCTGAGCGTTGGTCGTTGTTGTCCGCTGTAAAAGTTAAATGATGAAACTTGTGCTTGAGTCTTTCCACCTAATAGAGATTGGGGATTTTCTACGCTCATGAACGGTTGTTGGGAATAGTCCCAGTGCTGAAATAGATAATAATAAAGTAACACCAAGTGCCGAGTAACGACAAGCACCGAGGAGGTTCGGGAGTTCATGTAAATTCCGTGTCATATTGCGTGACTTCAATGTAAGCATTTGGATTCCCCGCATGAATTCGGAATCGAGTCAGCATCGTAAGTTGTGACCCCCAGGTGACCCGAACTTAGCGAAGCGTGGTATCGTACAATCTCTATGTTTAAAAAGGCGACGGGCCACTGCGCGCGCACGTAATCTTACACGGACGAGGCAACTGAGCGAAGGTAAACATTGTTTTATATCTTTGCTATCCTAATTTCGCTTCCCTTAGCTTTAGTTGCCACGTCCGCGTGAGATTACCTTGGATCTAATTTTCAAAAAACTTAGTTTCGCTTAGCTTAGCTTAGTTTCGCGTTCAGTGGCCGCCTACCTGGGTGCCTTCAGTGCCTTGTGATACCGTACCTGTATGCTTCTGGCCGAGATTCCCTATGAACGGTATTTCATAACATGCGATCCTAAACTTTCAATCGTGCAATACGTCTACTGTCAATCTGACAGAATCTATTCATTGTGTGTTATTTTTGTGAACCGTACAGGATATCCTCGCCGATGATTGCGAGTGTACGTAAATTAACGAATCTAGCTTCAGGGGTATCATAACATAACTCAAACGCTTACATTCACGTGTGCAATCCTAGCGGTGCTACTGCTTGGAATATAGATAAGGCCAGGTGGCGCCCAATTTATTTAACATCTAGGTAACGAGCTACCGACAATCCTATTTCGTAGCCCACCCCGTCTCCACTGAGCTGGGGATAATTCGCCAACGTCAACGAGTTTCCCCCAGCGTTCGCAATTCACACAAGATTGATACTGATAGAAGATAGCAAGAGATCGCTGTAGGTACTCAAAATATTGTTTTACAAGTCTTCAACCAGAACCTTTTTTTTCGTTCTGAGATAAGCTTACTTTCAAAACATCGAAGAAGTCCTTTTGGGCACATTTCCTTCCATAATGGCGAATAATTTCCACGCCCGTAAAAGCTATATTCTTACCAATCGTTACACATCAGCTTCACCTATTGAACACGCACTCAAAGCGGATCTATTTGATTTTGTTTAAAACCAGTGTCAATTTTTTTCGTGGAGAAATATTATAGTTCGGTTATTCTATTTACTCTTTTCGCACTTTTGCGATTACCTGTATCAAAACTGCTTCGTTTTCGCTCCACTTTTACTCCTACTTTATACCGTAAAAAACTAAACTCGGCTCATACTGCTCATATTAACCGCATGAATACTGAAATCGTTTGCTATCGAACATACTTTGGCTTTGAAGAGTAAAGGTCCTAATGTTGCAACATCTGGACTTGGCTCTTGGAGCCGCAGTTGTTTATTCTGGTTAGCTGCTCGATTTCGTTTTGTAATTCAGAGTTTTCCCTCGTCAGTTCGTCTATGCTGGAAGAGAAAAGGAGACATTATGCACACATTTTCCCATGGAATTCCCGTAGAATAGAAACAACCCTGAGGAAGTTTTGTGAAAGAAGACGAAACGTCGGCCAGAAAGAAGAATTGTGATGTGGTACAAAGGCAAGCCAGACAACGGCCAAGCCTGTCTAATCACACTTTGTTTCTGATTCAAGTTTTTGAGCGACTTTTTAATTGACGTTTCGCTCTGCAATCGACGACTTTCACAAGGAAGTTATTTGTTTCACCATTTTTTAACGAACGAGAAACTTCTGTGTTTTTTTATTTTACAAAAAAGAGAGTCTTTGATTTTTTTTCTTTTGGTCACTTTGTGTTATTGTTTTAAATAACTTCATTTAACTAATGGAGAATACTTAATTGAGCAGCAAACGCCATGTTTGTGCTAACTTGACAGATAAGTTCGAAATTTTAAATATCTTACTGTCTTCGCAAGGCAAAAATTTGTTTGCTTTCGCCCCTACCGCCCATCAAACTTAATTCCTCTTTCGTTTTCGCCAACTCCCCTTCTAACTTCTTTATGGTAGCCTGCAAGACCGAAGGATCAGGAGGACCACAGTACTCGAGCGGTAACGGGTAATTTATCCTAAAAATGGAACACGTTGTTCAGTGTGATTTTTAATTACCGAGGATGATTTGAATTTACCGCCATACTAAACTGTAATTTTATTACGTTGGCAACATCCAATTCTGTCACTCACCTTTGTCGATTTCCTTCTGATTTAAGAATAGTAATGGTGTAAACTCACCATTATAGTAAATCAAAATCAAAAATTTAACACCGAATAATCAGTATTTGTTTATGGAGCCACATTCAAAGTACCCCCGATCATTAAAAAACACACTGTATATTAAATACCTATCAAATTCGACGGTGTAAGTTAAAATCAAGTATCTCCTGTTGTTGCTGTGGCTGTTGTTGAAGTTTCTCGTTGAATGTTGCCTCGTCTTTCTTATCCTCAGTGACTCCAGGTCTTCGAATGTGTACAGTTCTAAGTTCACGCAGTCGCTGGTCTAAAATTCAAACACTTTAATATTACCTATTTGTTATACATACAGGAAATTGATTGTCCTGATCTCACACTACTTTCCGTGAGATATCAATACTTACATCTATCACATGAAGTTTAAAACGAAAAGGCCAAAGAAGTGCGTGCATAGAACATTCATGAAACTCAATCTAAACCTAACCTAATTAATAAAGAACATAATTATTGTTTAATCAGATTGCTATTACAATGAAATAAACCATTTTTCATGAATGAACGGCAATGAACTGTCAACAAAATCTTAGTAACTTCCCCAGAACTCCCTGTGTTGCTAACTTCATTTTTGAATGTGAATATCGATATTAAGCTCGTGGAAAGCAGTGTAGGATCAGGACAATCAATTTCGATCGCCCCGTATGTGCACGAACGCATTCTGCGACCGAAGCCGCAATACTGAACGCAGCCCGAAAGAAGATGCCATTCCATCATAGCGGCTACAGCAAGCTCATGCATCTACATCTAAAGTTGCATTAGTCGTAATTAATTACTAAATAATAGTTATTCATAATAAAGAATAGCATATGAAAATACAACCTTTCAATATACAACACTATTAAATGTGTTTTAAGCACCTTTAAAAGTCCGGATTTTAGCATCGTAACGAACACTTCGAATTGTTTAAAATTGCCGGTCTTGTGCGTTAGATTTTCAATGTCTGAAACGAACGTGAATTGGTTGCGGGGAAGGCCTGAAGATAAAATTAAACTTACAGGCGTGGTCGTAGCTACACTGCCATTCTTTACCGGTTTGCTTGTCTGAAACGATCAACTCCAGGTACTTATTAATAATGTTCATCTTAACCAAATACTCCCTTCCTTGCAGAATGATCTTCGTTATTAAGTTGGGATCGGACATGGTAAGTTAAAAATTTGGACGGTTTCAGAATATAAAATAATGTCATTATGACAAATCGTTTTTAAATTTCCCGGTCGAAATTATATTGGCCTACCTGATCAAAATGGTGAGTAAATAACTTGAGGAACTCTTAGTCATCGAAATTTTGGCAGACAAATATGTCTTAGAGCATTAGCTCTACGTATCATGTGGATTTGTTTTCTAAATCTAAAGCACATCCATCGTGAAATAAAACAAGAAAACCTACAACATAAATAAAATTCAACGTGGATCATCCTGTATGTTCTTTAAGAAATCTTTATTTCGCTAACTGTTCTCTTGCATTTGTATTTCTCGAAGCTCCCACTGAAGCAAAGAGCACCACCTTAAGGTGTCTCTAGTGCAATGGATAACTTGGTAGGGTTGCTAGCCCTACGCATTAAGGGTCACATATTGTGACATTTCGTGAACTACTCTCTTCCACTCGTTACTATCTGTTGCTCTCATTTTCGTTTCTACCCATGTCATATTGTGCATTTCCAGCTTTCTGCAGATGGTTCTGCTCCACGTGTTGGTTGGTCTGCCTCTTCTCCATTTCCCTGGGATACTGAAGTATAGGGTTTGTCATGTGATATTCTTGGATGGTTTCGTTTTGCAATACTTTTCTCTTCCGCTTCCTCCTCCGTTATTTCGTTTGTCACCTTATTTTATCTGGCCAGAATATTTTGCTGATGATTCTTGAGCATTTGTTGATAAATGTTTGTAGTTTCTTTATTGTTGCCTTGTTGATTTTCCGTGTCTCGTAGATATATAGACCCCATTATAAGAAAAAAATCGAACCAAATATTGCACAAGAAATTGTTACCCCAAAAATTATAAATACAAATACATATACACTCGAGTATACCAGGTGACGAGTAAGCGTTGCTTCCCACAACTGTTCCCCATAACTAGCTCAGTGAAGGAGGGAGGGGTACTAATAATATAAACCAGGGCGCCAGGGAATTTCTCCCCAGTTGGAGGAGCCACTTCGAAAACCGTTTCCAAGGTCTCGTCGTGTTTGCCTCAGGTAAACCCTAACCTTCAGGAGATTTGGTTCACTTGATGCATTTGACATAAACAAAACACAATTTACTTATGCAACCGTGAATAAATAAAATAAGAACAGTTACTGTATTACGATAAGTTCAAAACGAATTTGTTAAAATAAACATGCAAATGATTCATCGCGATTAATCAGATCTGATTACACAAAAACAAATTCCCAACAGGCAAGACTGATAAATCGTTGACTTAATTTTTAAATCTAATTAACGTTAGGCTCCTATCGGCCTCGTATTCAGTATCCAAAATATAACTTAATTAAAAAAAGAGAAAACATTTCAATATGTCACGTGCATTGTCCGCCAGCTGATGTCAGGTTCGTGCCGTTTCAATAAAGATGGCGATAGTTGTCGGTACCAACGTCGACTGGAACACAATTTCTTGATTATTGCGTCGACGCTTCCGAATTTAATGTATCCGTGGATGAACGATAATGCTACGCCAAAAGGAGGTATTTAAAATACCAAGGGGTGAGGATCCCCTATTCCCACAAGTGGAAGTAAAACTTAAAACGACCCTAATAAGAAAAGAGGGACGGCCACAAACGTAAAAGTTAATCCTTACCTGCAATCAGCGAGATCGTTCGATTAAAACGTATCAAACGTTTTACAGGACAGCGTAGTGCAATGAACTTATACCATTCCGGTAGAACCGTGTTTAAATCGAATTTTGCACTAAACTTGCAACAATTCACGGGAACAAACGTTACGTGAGTTTTACAAGTACATTGGCGTAGCCAATGGAATAAGTATGACGCAAGGAGTTTCGAATAAAAGAGCCAATGTGAAAGCGAGAATTCAAAGAGACGTTTCCGGCAAAGGTTACAGCTACAAATTTGCAAGCAGATTCGCTACGTCGAAATTAAACTGTAACAAAATAGGGTAGCGTAATTAAATAAATAAAATTCAAATTAAACTTTCTACTACGATTAATTCCTTTACTTTCAAATGCAATGAGCTTGGAAGAAGCAACTTGTACCTTGCACATAATAAGTCATCAAGGTTATGAAGTTTATGCTAAAGAATGAAGACCCAGAAAGAACCAAGATGAAAGAGACAGAGATCATAAGAAAGAACAAAATATCTAAGAGTTACAAGTATTCGAGAGAATAATCGAAGAAATTGTGAGGAATAGGCGTAAAAGAATCCAAGAAACGATCGAAACTGAAGAGGAACAGCCAAGCCTCAACAACAAACAATGAGGAACTTTTCCAATTAATAGATGGCGTTGTATATCAATTACTACAACCGAAGGGTACGATACAGATCGGTCTTGATTAATTCTTGTTTTAATGAACACAGTGAAAGCAGCTATGTAGATATATGAGTTGAGAGAAGTCTTTTATTGTTTTTTTTTCGGTGTGAAACATATTTGTGCGTTATTCATTGATGCGGGGAAGGCCGTGAGGTGTAAATAATACTACCAGCGTAACTAAAAAGTTATGCAAGCAGGTCGGTTTACAAGGCGAAAAATAAATAGTTGGTTTTTTTTTCTTGAAGAATTCTATGTGATGCGTTGATGGTTATTATTGCCATGTTCTGGCAAGTCTCTTCTTTCGTTGGTATTTTATTCCATTCAGGAATAATAACGAAAAGAACATTTTCTCCAACTTGCGAATTAAAATGGACGTGCACGCTCTTCACTCGTCGTTCATAAACTTGAATGCACAAAATCTAAACCGCAGCAGAAGCAGCACTTCATGAAGCTCTGAACAATCACAAAACTTATTATATTACACAAAAGTTTGCAAAGCTGCAGATGGAAATAACGAAAGGCGATCGTCTTACCCCCCCCCCTCCCTCCCCAGCTTTCAGAGAGCGGCGTGTATTTTCAGCCTTCTCGGAGAGCCTCACTCGTAATTAATTACTTAATTAAAAACGGTTCCATTAAGACGAAATTGTTTCGCAGAAAGAACTGCGGGGCGCGTTCCTTCGAGAATGAAAAGAAATAGTTTCTGTTGTTTACTTTATTTTAGAGAAAAAAAAACATCTTTAATTTGCCATTTTTTTTTTCTGTCTTGGGGAGGGGCAACCTGTAATCTTGTTGGCCATCATTTTCTTTAAATATACAACCAAAATATGTATATTGCCTATCCTCAAGATATTGTGAGGAGTTTTTGAACCGGCTCCGTTACCTAAAATGCACACAAACCTCACCCTTAAAACTTTGTGGTGCAACTCTCATAAAACTGTAAAATTGTAGCATTTAAGCTGCTCACGACTATACACTTGTTTGAAAGAACTGTATCATTAATTAATTAATTAATTAATTAATTACGAAGGGGGTCTTTGAAATGTACAATTTTAAAAGTGCATAATTCTATAATGCATTCTCTGATGTCGGCTTCAGTTTTATGAAAGCCTGCAAGCTTTCAGGCGGCGCTTCGCGTTTCGTTGGGCGCGCGCGTTATATTGGAATTCATGAAACAATGGAACGCTGTTCCGAAATTTTATTCACAAAGGGACGGTGTCTGTCTCTATTGCTTACGAGCGCCCGCCGTTGCACAGATGGACTCACAAATGAATGCAATTTCATTTTTCGTTTGGAAACGATGGAAATCGATTGAAATTGAAAATCAGCTTTCCAAATGTAACAATAACAAATTTTACAGATATTACTTCTGCAATGGATACTTTGAAATAAGACAAGACACTGAAAATAAAATATTACAACTTAAAATGTCATCTAAGTAGGCTAAAGCTACATCTTAATGAAGAGATCCTCAGATTAGCCCATTAGCCGTTGAAACACAGAAGGAGCATAACATAACCCAAATGGCATTTTACTAAACTGATGATATCCATCAGGATCAGGAGTAATAGTCTGTCTTTTCTTTTGTATCTTTTGCTTTTAATGGTAGGTACTTGGTAATAACCACTGCAAAGATCAAGGGTTGAAAAGAAACATTTACCTTTTAACAGGTCCAACTGGCCACCCATAACTGGGAGTGGATAATGATCTTTAATTGTTATTTTATTTAAATCTCTGTAATCGATACAGTCTTCTTCTTAACAAGTAGGATCGAGCTTGCAAATGGGGAGCTTGCATCTTCAACTATATTTGCATCTCTCAATTCTTCAATTATGTCTTTAACTTGCTTACGTTCACTAAGACACGGTTCGTACGGTCGATAAAACACCTCACTATTAAGTTCAATGTTCATTTCAAGTTTGTTAGTAAGTCCTAACTGATGTATGTTTTATGATACAATGTCTTTAAATTCATTTAAAACGCTCATTAGTTCTTCTAACTCATCATCTTGCAGTTAGTTCTGTGTTTACTTCACTTTCGTCAATAGCTTCCTGATTCACCTGTCGTTTGGTCATATTTTCAATACAAACTTCATCTCGTGTTATCTTTGTATCCCTTGCAATTTTTAATTCTTCATCGGAAATGTTCGTGATAGGCAAGACTGAATATCCTTCATAGTCGGTTCTTATCAGGAATCTTGGAATTGCATGTCCTGATTCACGTATTATTTGAAATAATAGTTTCTTCGTTTGTTGATAAAACTGACTTTGTAGGCTGACAAAATCCACTCATAAGTAAATCACTCTCACAAATTTTTAACTGATTGATTAGCTATGATTAGATTGATTAACTCTACTTGTAATGATAACATGTGGTTGTTCGGTGAAAGGGTGACCCACAATCGACGCAATATTCTAACTATCCTTAGGGACTATATGTATTTTGACTTTCACAGATATCCCATCGATAGCAAGAATACTTGTAAACAAAGGTTTTGTCACCGAATTTATAAATTAAATGACTTGCCTCTCACTTACCTTGACAGATGACAAGTTCTGCTGAGTAAGTATCAGCTGCTCCCCGGACTAACAGCTGTGAAGAATGGGGTGGGTTAATTAACATGGTAATTAAATTAAAGGGCGCCAAGTCAGACAATTATTTTAAACAACTGAACCCTAAACAACGTTGACGACGTCTCTGAATCGTCAAGCGTTGGCAGAAATATCAAAAGCAAACAGAGGCGAGACTTTACTCACTGGTGCGTTAAAGTATAAACACAAACACACAATAAAAGTTACTAACGTTTAATCTTACAAGCAAATATTACAATAATTGAAAGGGATTATAACCCTAAATTACAGGACTGGCATAACAAAGAGTAACCTTGGAGGACCTACAGCATCAAAATCATGTTAACAACTAAAGTTTCTTCTTCTTTCTTCGGTCTCTATTAATCCAGTAATTGATATGGTCGTTTGTCAGTCCTTTCTCTTTTTTTATTTTGATGATGTTCCTACTCGGGTTAGACCTCCAACTTCTTTTAAGTAGTGCTTCCATCTATTGGTCTTTCTCTGTCTGTAGTGGTGGCTAATTTTTCAACATTTGGAAGTTATTTTATTCCTTCCCTTCCACACACACACTTTCTTCTAGGTTTTCATGAAGTGGATTGCCAATAAATAATAAATTTTGCAATTTGAAAAGGTTCCTGCCGTTGAAGGCTTGCTTATGTTGCATCCGGAGTGCTTTCTTTCTTACTTTTTGATTACATCTTTAATTTTTGTCTGTTCAGATTTATTCAGTAAACGATTCATACTATTTGATTTCCTAAAATCCATATTCTGTAAACACTTTGTGACGTTTGAATTTACCGCTAAGAAAACGTGGCAACAAAGCATCGACTGGCCGCATCCTGTCTTGCTTGGCAACACTGTCCCTCCCCGTTTACCTCGCCAGTGGAAAAAAACTCGCGTTAGGTGAACGCGAAACATTCATTGGTTATGGGGCACCACGTGACTATATTATGGTCCATCATTGGTTACCGTCTGCAATTTTCGCGCATTATTTACCGACCACTATCTTGGCTTCGCATTCCTATTTCACTCGTGGTTCGGCTGTTGCAAGGTTAAGACGTGTCTTAGTATGATCTCGGAATTCTTGCTTTTGTGTAAGGAGAATTCATTAACGGCGCTACACCACCGAACGATTTGGGGCAATTTTAATCCCAATTTCAAGCTTGAGAGCTTTGAAAATCTCAGGTAAAATATATCGAGCAATGGCGAACGCCAATATGGTCGTTAATGTCGTTTCTTTTCATACAGGCTCCTAGTCCTAGTTCTAGTTCCAGCTGCAGGCACAGAACTTCTACTGCGCTTCAGCCTTGTAAGTTGTGCCGTAGTGAGTTGGGCCCACACTGAGTCAACTCGTATTATTTTCGAACCTACCGGTCCTATAGGGGAAACCTAACCAGCCATCTTGACGATCCCCGCGAGTCCAGTTTGAACCGGATTGTCGACGCTGCCCGCGATCGGCAGAGGGCGTCGTAACTACCCACCGGCTAGACCACCGGCCACCGCGCTTCGGTTGGCAACTTTGACCAGACGCGCCGACTGGACGCTGTCATTAAGGTTAGGTATTCCCAACTTAATTTAATGTGACAGTTCGTGGATCGGTTGGTTTATATTTTTGGTTTCTCTTGCATAATCGAATAGAGAGCGAATTTCGGCCTATTAATTAATTAAATTAAGCTGATAATTTTAGTTGTGTTAAAATCTGCAGCTTAGATTAAGTTTCGTGATAAACAATCACTCGCCGAACCTTGTGTAAATTGTTTGTGAGCCTTTATGCTCCACTTGAGTTTATAATAAAACTTGAACTTTATTAATTTTAAGCGTGTGTTTGTGTTCACCTCTCTCACGTATCAGTGAGTAAATAAGTGTGTATTTACGTTTGATTTTTCTGCCCAATTCTGTCGATTGGAGACGTCGACTGATTGTTTATGTTCGGTTTGTTAAACAAGTCTCCTGGCGCCCTTTAATAATTTTTTACCATCGTAATTAGACCCACCCCTATCTTCACTGTTTGCTAGTCGAGGGGAACAGCTGATACGTTTAGTCAGCAGAACTTGTTCACCGTCAAGGGAGGTACGAGGCTAGTCCATTAAATTATAAATTTGGTGACAACTTTTCTCTTCAATTGGTAGTTACTGCATTTTGAAGAATCATTGTTGTGGTTGTTATGGTTACTTATCAATTCATTTCTATTCGATTAGGTTTTCTTAGATATCAGTTGTGGAGGTGATATGTCATTTTTTTAACAAATGGAGTTTTAGGCAGATTCGGTAACGAACTTGTGAGGTTTTGCATATCACCTTCACAATTGAAATGGGTTGGTGCTTAGAGAATACACGTAATTGGCCGAAGGCGGAATTTTGCAGCGTTTTAGATTGACCTCGACTTTAATGGTGTCATTCTGATCCATGCAGCCACTTTTCCTTCGAGATATACACCATTTTCCATTCCTTAATACGTTTGCTTTCTAATTCTCTTATTTGATTTAAATATCTGCCATTATAAAAGAACACAGAAAATTTGCTTGAGCAGGTCATCGATGTCTCATCCTCCACAAAAGAAGAAGAAGGCAGATCAACACGGTTCTAGACCGAAAATCTCGTTTCCTTCCTTTTTAGGCAAATCTTTGGTGTTCCTTGGACCATAGACTCGGAACAGTGAAGGTTTGTTTTCTTTTGAGTAAATTTTTGGGACAGTTATTTTTTCTTAGAAAATATTGTTTGGCTTGCGGTTGGAACCGCTTACATTGACTTCTACTGCCGAGGTTTCGTTCTGCATTCCAGAAGATCTTCCTCAGGGCTGCTGCTATTGGTGGTGTTGCTGCTGCTTTTCGTTAGTCGTTGAGACTGAGTGGGTACATCCGTGGTCAGTGGGGGTAGTGGATTACTTTCTGCATAGTGTCTCTTACCTTGATGATCCAGTCTTTTCACAAAATATTGTGTTTTTCTCATGATTCATTCGTCGATTAATGTCTTCTCTACGAATCGCTCTTGTTAGTAGGATATGAAAGTCATGACCAGAGACGCTAATGCGCGCCGAACTGAAACTCCTGAAACTGTTATTATTACACCGAAGAGTTGAAGTGGGAACTTGATTCCGCTCGTTTTTATTTTCAGACGTTATTAAAATGAATCTCTTCAATTTTATTTCAATCTAGGGCCAACCCGGCTCGAGTGTGATTTACTGGCTATAACCTTTACCGCGGCCTCCCCCTCTTCCTCCTCCCCTTCGCCCTTCGTTCGTCGTAAATGGCCGGCTAAATCGCTTGCTTCGTAAGTTTTAAAATTCACCACGAACAATAATTTTCGATCGCAGGTGGGTAAGTGGCGTGAGTTTTATACACCGTCAATTATACAGATCTACAGGGTGTCATTGTAATAATAATTCATTTAGGAAATGCGGTTACAAAGTAAAGTGAAAATGTTTCAAATACACAAATTGCATGCATGCAGCTTTGGAATTCAAACACCAAGGTTGCATTTCGTTCCACGAAGCAATTAACATACGTGCATGGCATATGTTGTTCGACATGTGCAAACACTTCTAGCCCATAAAAAATCAATGCGTACGACAGAGCAACAAGTCCCTTAAACTCCTGCTGAAGTGACCAGCGGAAGAAGGAGTACAAACAGAATGAGAGAAACGAAAGCCGATGTATACACACGGCGAGTTCCATTTCTATGCAAAAGTGGTTTCTGTTTGCATTTGTATGTATGACATTTTAGTCGGTCACATGAATACATGAGGGTCCGGTTTTATTGGGGTAAATTTTCCACCCCCCTTTCTATAAACAAAACTATCGTGTATATTGCTATGAGATACCAAATTGAAGGTTTGGTTTTATTTGGGGGCGCGGGTGGGTGGAATTTCCTTGTGTATAAACAAAAGTCTTTTAATTAAACGCGCCGCCTATTATCGCCCTGCTTGTGGGGGTGTGATAGGTAAATTTGGGGCGAGCGTAAAACCAAATTGAACCGCGGATTGCTTGTAAACTAAGCTCCGTTATGGAGTCACCATCATGGGGGTGGTTTAGTGTCGCGTTTAAGGGCCGTAAAAGCCGCGATAAAAATCCGGAGACGCTTGTTTTATTGAAAATTAGAAACTTGGGTGTATCGATTTTCGGCGAGGATAAGCCGGGCCCACTCAGGACTCAGGACATCCGCTCTGCGAGATATCGTGGGGCTTATGCCGGCTGCCTTTTTGATACCTTCTTACCTTACGTGGGTGGCTGTAGCTGAATGAATACATACGTAGGGTCGATATGAGAACCTGTTCGGAAACAAAAGAAATTTAAATCTAACTCTTACATACACAGAGGGATCAAAAAGAAGAATATGAAAAACGAATTCAAATTTTATTACTAGCTTCTCTTAATTTAAACTTTAACATCATTTTTCTTAGAGTACATACTTTGTTTTTAACTCAAAAATTTCCAATTAAAAGGAGCAAGAGAATATGGTTGGTGGTAAGATATAAGATATGCAGAGAGTCCACTTTGATTTGCTTTATTTTACACTGACTTTAAACAATCCTTCCAGCACCAGTATGAAGAGTGAGCCGGACGCGACCACTTCTGTCAGGAAGGGAAAGGATGGGGGTATTCTCCGGTTCAACCACCACGGCGATATCGCTTTCGGTTTCGGAACGCACCTCGGAACCGTCAAAAGACGTTCCGGCGACACAGGCGACAAGAGCGTGTTCGCCTGTTTTTTGAAATAAAAAAAAGTCCCTTACTCTATTCAGTTCATTCCATTTTTCTCTTGGAACCATTTGCAAACAACGTTCGCTCCTAATTTATTTTAATAGAACTTTTTTTCTCTGTCTGGTTTCTCCCCGTTCCTAAATTAAAACCCTTCTAACATCACGTGTTTTCCTCTACACATAATTTTAAACCAACAGAAAATGTGTATTAGGGGCGGAAATAATAGTTACATCCCGGCTAAGTTTCCCTCACGCCGCAAGTTCAAGAACACCCCAGCCCTTACGAAGTCGGCGTGCAATTTAATTTGCATGGAAGACATTTCGGGACACGTTCGCTTTAATAAGAAGTGTCGCCTGAAGTTTCCTTCGTATTAGAAACTATTTAGTGGAGGATGTTTGCGGATGGTTTGAATTTTTAATGGCGACCTCGGAGATGGGGCCATCGATTATTTCGCCCCAAGGCGTTCTTCACCTAACTAACTTTAATTTGTTTTACTGAAACGCTAAATTAATTTGATCGCTTGGTATAATTATAAGTGAAAATTTATCAGGCTTATGTCGCTTCGTTCTTGTTTGTGTTTTTCTTTTCTCTTTTTGGCACTTGATCTATGCCTTTTTTTTTCTGCTGTTCGAAATGCAGTTCTCTTCTCATCTTCTCAATTTGATACTAATTTACGTTTCGTACAATCTGCTTTATCTTGTGCCGAAACTTTT
The DNA here is from genome assembly GCA_958336345.1 of Dorcus parallelipipedus. Lineage (NCBI taxonomy): Eukaryota > Metazoa > Arthropoda > Insecta > Coleoptera > Lucanidae > Dorcus > Dorcus parallelipipedus. The sequence continues at coordinate 35,147,625 of OY284483.1, read as the reverse complement.
TTGTTATACCCCGTCTATTACCACCCAATTCTGAACCAACATAAATAACCAAAACTTGCGGAAAACGTAATATAAAACGACGTTAATGTCGCATGAGTTCATTTTATTCCGCGGTTTGTTTCCGTAACACCCCAAACGTCCTTCATTTTTATCACAGCGCCAGGCGGGTTTATCTATTCCATGCAGGCCGAATACTAATGACGTGCGGACACATTCAGAGCGAGGCGGAAATAAAAACGTATTTCGTGAAAATTGAGACGACTTTAAAGTGCAGGGTACATCACCAGTCAACAAGCAAGAGAGGCATTCGTTAGCATTCCGGATGTACGTCTGTCTTTGCTACTTTTATGTTATCACTCTGTATTTTAAGTTTTTTTTTTTATAAATAAGCGCCCTCTCTTGAAGTAACCGCGAACTTACTTTTAACACACGTGTTCCATCGCTTTCGTTTTGCGTGAAAATTGAGACGACTTTAAAGTAGAGGCTACATCGCCAGTCAACAAGCAAGAGAGGCATTCGTTAGCATTCCAGATGCACGTCTCTCTTTGCCATTTTTATGTTACCACTCTGTATTTGAAATTTTGTTTTTAAATAAGCACCCTCTCTTGAAGTAAGCGCGAACTTACTTTTAACACACGTGTTCCATTGCTTTCGTTCTTCACTGTACAATGAGATATTATATATGTACAGTGACGAGTCTTAGTTTAAAAACAAGCTGTAGCGTTACGCAATTTTTTTTAACTGTGCATACATCATTCAAAACGTCAACAAACTTGCAAAGCATATAAACAAAGTGTAAGTAATTACCCAGTAGCGTCGCTTAAACGTCAATGCCAAAAAAAGACGCCATACTGTTTGATACCTATACAGGCTGTTTTTTTAACTTCATGCAAAAAATTAAACCAGTGAAAGTTGACATTAAAAGTGATATGAGACTATGAGACTGTGTCAGCATCGGCTGCTAAAGTAGGTCAGTTCTCAAGTACACGACGCAGATAACAGTATTGAAAAACATGGCCGAATTTTCCAATAGTGTTATTGTGGACATGATTTTAATTTACGGCGAATGTGGTCAAAATGCGTTGGCTGCAAGACGTTTGTATGCACAGCGTTACCCAGATCGCCCTTTGCCAAATAGCAGATCCTTTGTGTCAGTTGTGCAGTTTGGCAAATTATTCGTGAGGAACAATTACCTGTTCCATTTTCAAAGAGTGCAAGCTCTGATGCCCGCAGATTAGCTCCTACGCATACGATTTTATCGGGGTTATTCCGGGAACAGACGGACAATCCGAACTTTGTTCTCTTCACCGAGGAATCAATGTTTACAAGGGATGGTATGTTTAATTTTCACAACATGCATGTGTGGGCAGGTATGTTAATCGGCACTTTAATCGGTACGTTTACGTCTCGCCCACTTATTGTGGGTCCGTTGCATCTAGCGCTTCTAAACATTTCACAAGGAATTGCCAGATGTCGCTGTGAATTTTTTGATTTTCTTTTTTCGTTTTAATTTTGGTGAATTCGTGAGAATATCTGTTACCAAATACGCCATTAATTTTCTTGCACGAACTTGAAAAACAGCCTGTTTATGGAAATGTAATTGACGAAAATCAGCAACCAAGAGATGACACTTTTAATAAGGAAAACAAAGAGCTGTCATTAATGTTTTGCTTCCATTCATTATTATTATTAAGGTAGGTGATGTCTTTGGATAGGCGTATGCACACTCATTAATCACATAATACGTACACAAGAATATTTATTCTTGTAGAAGCGTCACATACAAATTATTCAATTTAATGTTTTTTTATAGTAAAATTCAAAATTATCGGGTATTCGGTCAAAAGATCAAATTTAAAAACCTTTTTTCAGTGCTAAGCTTTCGCTAAAATTTATTAGCTTCATCAGAGCGTTCTGTAACAATGAATATTTAACAGTAAAATGTTATAAGTTAAGTAATTAAAAATAATGACTTACGAAATAGTTTCAAGAGCGCATGTGTGAAACAACTAAAAGAGCGCATGTGTGAATTAACCTAAAGGAGACAAATTTGAAATGCTATCATTCAAGTCTGATTTCGAAAATTGTATTAAGAATTCGTAAGACGAGTTTAAATTCTGAGTGTCAGACCTAAAATTCATTGAATTAGAATGTCTTTTTATATGATACATTTCCAAAAACAGACGTGAACGATAATTGGATTCTTTATCTAAAATTTTGACATTGTTGAAATCAATCTTATGATCATTAATTTGTGAATGTTGAGCCAAAGCATTAATATTCGACACTTTGTTTAAGAAATTTTTGCAATCAGTATTGTGTTTGGAGATTCTAGTTTTTAACCAAGTTGAAGTTTGACCAATGTAGACTTGATTGCATTCAGAACAAGGTATGGAATAAACTACGTTGGAAAGTTTAGTTGGAGTTTTATCTTTTAAATTACTAAAAAACAATTTAATGGGTAAGACGTTAAATTTGGCTACTTTTATATTCAAATTATTGATGCATTTTATGATCTGAGAAGTAAAGTTTGGAATGTTAGGTAATCTTTTGTAAATAATTTCAGAAGCAATGTTGTTATTTGTGAAGTTGTTGTTGGAATTAGAACTAGAAAATAAAATTTTGTTGACCAAAGGAGGTGGGTAACCATTATTACAGAACATAGTCTTGAGTTGAACTAAATTCTTTTTGAGAAAAGAAGGGTGTGAGATTAACGTAACTCTCTTTTTTTGAGCACGTAATATGTTAATTTTTTGATTAATAGGGTGCGCAGAGTGATAATTGATAAACCTACCAGTGTGTCGGTTTTTGGTACCAGTCTAATATGATTGAATTATCTTGTAATCTGACAATTTTAGTGTCAAGAAAGGGGACAGATGATTCATTTTCAACCTCAACAGTAAAGTTTAAGTTGGTATGAAAACCATTAAAGGTGTTTAAGATAGTTTCAATCATATCAGAGGGAATGGAACAGATGATGTCATCAACGTATTTTTTGATAAAAGCAAATGTGAAAGGTAATTTAGGAATTACGTTATCTAATAAATGATCCATGACTATTTGGGCCAATATAGGGCTAAGAGGAGAACCCATAGGAACTCCTGCAGTTTATAAAAAGTATTTTGAAATGAAAAGTAACTATTATTAAGTAAGAAATTTAAAATCTTAAGAAATTCAATTTTGTTTGCACTGCAAAAAGGTTGAATGGAATCCCAATCATTACCAACAATATCAATCACCAGATCAATGGGAATGTTGGTGAACAGAGAAACTACGTCAAGAGATATAATTATGAAATTATCAGGAAGCTTGAAATTCTGAAATTGTTGTACAAAATTGAAAGAATTTTTAATGTTATAATCATTACGATCTTTGTAAGCATTGGTAAGTATGTCAGATGCAAACTTGGCTAAAAAATAAGCAGGTGAATTGACAGAAGAGACAATAGGTCGTAAGGGAACATCCTCTTTGTGAATTTTTGGCAAACAGTACAGTTTTGGGGACACAGAATTATACGTTGTTAGTCTTCTAGACGTTTCTTCATTTATGAAACCTGATGATTTGAGAGATTTGACAATCTCGTTGGATTTGGATTGGATAGGTCCAGTAGGATCTCTATCTAACTTTTTATATGTGGTTTCATCTTCTAAAAGAGAATGTGTCTTAGAGATGTAATCTGTTTTGTCCATAACAACAGTGGTGGAACCCTTATCAGCCTTTAAAACCAAAGATTAGTGTTATCTAGCAAGAATTTTTTGCATCGGTCATACTGGAGGTTTAATGCAGAATCTAGAGTAGGTTTTTGTAAAAAAATTAGTGGTAATATTGATAAAACGTAATCTAGTTAAATTTCTTTGTATTTTTGGCTTTAACTTGCTTGAAAATTTTTTTATAACTGATATTAATCCTGAATTTAAATTCTTCAATAATATGAATAGGAAGTAATTGTGAAGCTTTGTCAATGTACAACTGTAAAGAATTTTTTTAATTTAAAGATTTGGTGGTTGGTGATTTTAATTTCGAAATTTAATGCTTTAATTCCCAACCTGTGATTAAAATTGAAAATTTGTTTTCTGATCCGTCCATGGTCCGTTTCCAACAGGCAGATTAAATTTCTAGAGTTGTTTGCAATGTGATTTGGGATGAGTCCTAGGCGACGACATCTTAGGAGGAAAATACGTTGGTTTAAAATATGTGCCAATTTGTTGTTGGTTTTGTGCCAAAGTTTCAGTTGAAGAGAAACTTCTAGTCTAAAAGTAACTTCAATATGCTGATAAAACCCCATCTGGAACCAGTAATATACAAGGAGTATCGACCGTTGGAAATCGAAGTAAAATTCAAAATTATGGGGTATTCGGTCAAAAGATCAAATTAAAAAACCTTTTTTCACTGCTAAGCTTTCGCTAAAATTTATTAGCTTCATCAGAGCGTTCTGTAACAATGAATATTTAACAGTAAAATGTTATAAGTTAAGTAATTAAAAATAATGACTTACGAAATAGTTTCAAGAGTGATAATTTAGCACATATTAAAAGTTGCATACAATACTAGTCCTTACATCACAGAAAAGTTATTAGTGACCATATAAATTGTTTAAAATTGACGAAACAAGTTAAAACATTTCAAAGCATGTAAACACAAGATGGCGACAAAAATTGAAACAGTGAAAATTTGTTAAAGCGCATGTGTGAAACAACTATTATAAAAGAGCGCATGTGTGAATTAACCTAAAGGAGTTTTTTTTTGTAGGTTAACCAAATGTCATTCCAATGTTTTCCTTATCATAGGGCCCTTCACAAAACTTCCACTAGGTGTCAGCCATTCCGTGATTTTCTTCAATGTAATTTACAAAGCGGTAGGCATCAAACAAAATTGCAAATGTGACAGTTATACTCGAGTGACGCTATTGTGTAGATTGTGAGCAGTGTTGCCAACTCATTGAGAACGATTTCCCCCTCTTAGGAGGTTTAAAAATCCCCCCAATAAAAGACATATTCCCCTAAAATTTATTTTTATTTACAAATCGAAAAGTGTATCTATTATATTTAAGAGTTGTTAGAAAAATCTCATATCAATATAACTAGAAAATCTCTTAATTTGTTACTAGATTCAGGATTAAATTTTTAAATTGTCTTACAACAACGCAAGCTATTTTTTTTGTTGCCATCCAGAAATGACTGTCAATTGCTCAATAGATGGTGGTTTTTTAATATAAGTTAATTTCCTTCTACATAAAAGAATAACTTTGAGCTGTCTAGGGGGTAGGGGCTGTCAGCTTACAGCTTCATTTAAGAAATAAAATTTGAAAATTCCTTTTTTAGAAAAAAAAGTCTAAGTAACCTGTGAGCAAATAAAAATCAGATTAGAGCAGGCGGTGCAAAGAAAATGTATGTCTGTGATTAAATAAAAAGTCAATAAATTTAACAGTCCATGAATATATTACATTAATTAATTCAGTTAATCACAGACATACATTTTCTTTGCACCGCCTACTCTAATCTGATTTTTATTTGCTCACTTTTTATTAGTGTTTACTTTAATGTTAAAACACCTTGAAAAATCCCCTAAAAAAGATATATCCCCTAAATTTCCCCTTTAACACTTAAAATCCGGTAAATTTAGGGGGAAATCCCCTGAGTTGTCAACACTGATTGTAGATTCTTATACTGTGATATTATAGGGCGCGTTTTTTTACTACATCTTATACCTTCAGCGCTGAAACTTGATGACGTTAGGCTGCAGCTTTAAAATGACAATTTCAATCTATTCTTTCAATGATAGAAAGAAAATCGGTCGGAGACAAAATTGCTGATTAAAGAATTTATTACATCGTAGAAAAGAAAAACGCATCGTAGCAATAAACTAGTCCACCTTAAAATGTAAAAAAAACCGCTTTTGGTTTAATCGCTGCAACGGATGACTTAATCCCGAATAAAAAACGAGCCCATACTGTGATATTTAATAGATATTAATCTAATATTCTGAAAAAACTACATTACTTACGTGAGGGTAGCATCTGTGAGGTTAGTTGCCAACGTTTTACATTCAAAATTCCCACAAAATAGAATAAATTTCCCCTTATTCCCCACAACAATTTAAAATTTCGATTTCGAACAAAATCTTATGTAAAAATATACTCTAAAATTTTCGATTTGTTTCATGGAAAAATGTATTTCACTCTGTGACTATTATATGAAAGTATACAGTTCCTTTGAAAGGTTTTTTTCTGACTTGAAATACTGTACTACGAATTACACAAATTATATTTAATACTTTTATATCAATTCTGTTAATTTTTGTTTAACGGCAGTTGCTACAAGACACTGGCGTAAATAATGGTCCTGCGACTCCGTTGTGCGGAGGGGGGCGCAGGTTTCCTGGGGAGCATCAAACAGGAGGAAGAAAATAGTTGACATAACTTTGATTTACAGGAAAAATTCTTTCAACAACAGCTTTAAAATATGGAGAATGAAAACTAATTTAGCTAAAGTGAGAATGTTTTCAAAGGCATAATTAATATCGTAATAATTAATATGTGATAAGAAAAGTCGTGCACTGCAATAAATATGTTTTATTTTTTTCTAGACCGGTTTCGCTTAAAGCATTATCAGCAGAATTGAAACATTATCCTCTAGTCTAATGTATAAACATCTGTAGAGTATTCAGAAATTTTTTTTTAATACTCTACACATGTTTATACATTAGACTAGAGGATAATGTTGCGAAATGATGAGGATAATGATGCGAAACCGCTTTAGAAAAAAATAAAACATATTTATTGCAGTACAAGTCTTTCCTTACGACATATTAATTAAATTATTACTGCAAATATCATGGAGAACATATCTAAAATATCGTAATACTTCGTATTGTAAATTTCAGGTCACATTTCGTCAATTAGTATTTTTTAAATTGGTAATTTCAACATTTTAATTTTGACTATCGTGCCTAAAATAATGTGGAATTACGCCACAAGAATCGTAAGAGGTACAAGTAGATGAAACAATGAAAGAAAACAAAAGATCGATGATTTTAATCGCGAGGAATTATTTCAAATTTCGCGCCAAAAAATCGAGTACGTCCAACTCTACATAGATGGCGCTCGCGCGACACGATTTCATTTTCCAATACTTAATTGAAATTGTATAAAAACTTATCTAAATTTAACTTTCTAGCAGATTTAAGAAAATTTAAAAAAATATCGGCGTTCTCTAATAATTTTTGTATATTTTCAAATTAACGCCCAAAAAAATTCTAGTGGTAGCACACGACAAGAGAAAGCTGAAACAAACGACAGTGAAACACGGATTGTAATGAACGGGAAATAGGAGAACATCGATGGCATTATATACGAAAAATAATTTCAAATTCTGCAACAAAAACATTCGTAGTACCTACGGCAATATTTACATAAACGGCGCTAGCGCAACACAATTTAGTTTTTAATACGTAATTAGAATCGTATAAAAAACTTATCTGAGTTTAGTTTAGGTTTGGGAGATTAAAAAAAACTATCGACGTTGTTTAGGAGCTTTAATAATTTTTAGATATTTTAAATTTCGCGCCTAAAATAATGTGGTATTGCGCGACAAGAATAGTAAGAGGTACAAGAAGGTAGAATGAAAATAAACAAAAGAGGATCGATGATTTTAATCACGAGAAATAATTTCGAATTTCGCGCTGTAAAAATCGTAGTGTAACAAAAGTGACGTAGTAGGCGCTGGCGCAACACAATTTCATTTTTTAATACCTAATTAAAACTACATAACAACTTGTCTAAATTTGATTCAGTTTTAAAAAATTTAAAAAAAAAATCGAGGTTTTTTAGTACCTTTAATAATTTCAAATTTCGCGCCCAGCAGCAGCAGTAGCGTATAACAAAAAAAAATCAGACGACAGAGTGAAACACGGAGCATAATGAACAGAAGACAAGAGAAGATCGACGATTGTAAATACATACGAAGAAAATTTCAAATATCGCGCCGAAAAAAATGTAGTGCTACAAAATATACATAGATGGCTCTAGCGCGACACAATTTAATTTTTTTAAATATTAACATAAACATCCGATTTTAGTTTAGATTTGAGAAAACTTTTTAGAAAAAGTCGACCTTGTTTAGTAAATTCAATAATATCTTGAAATTTCACATTTCGCGCCTAAAAAAAATGTGCGACTCAACAAGAATCGTAAATAGTAAAGAAAATAAAAGAAGATCGACGATTTATCGACTTTTTTTAGTAGGAAAAAACTAGTAGATTTCTCACATTCATTACTATTCACATTTTCCCCACAAAATAGTTCCAATTTCAAAATTATACCCTTTTTCCCATTTATTAAATTTAGCCTTAATTTTTCCCATGAAGAGGAGAATTCCCCTCAAGTTGGCAACACTGGGTTAGTTGAATCACCAAGCGAGCAACAAATTATGGGCTATGACAGATAAAATCTCGAACCCAAAATGTCGATCGCATATAAATTTTCACGTAAAAATTTTATTTGCCATAAATTTTGAAAATTGTTTAAATCAAAATAAAGTACAGCACGTAATTAAAAGAATTAAGAGAGAAAAAAGTTCGTCTATTTTTTTGATTTTCGATTCCCGTCAGATGACATTACCAGATCGAAATGGACAGAATGCCAACTTAATATTCGATTACCTGAATTTTAAATCAAAAATAAAAATGAATGGAATGTTTCCTTTAGCATTGAATAAATAAATAAATAAAATGAATTAGTAATCGTTTTCTTTATGAATCTGTTTGTGCGTTTTATTTATTTATTTGTTCGTCGCCGGCGGGCACTTAAATTGAAATTAGGGGCGAGCGCGTAAATAAAACGGCGTTCGATAATTCCGGCAATCAATTATCAATCTAATTTAATATATGCACCCCCTTTTCAAACATCGCGCGTAAACAGCGCGGAGGCAGAAAGGAATTCGCCTCGCCTTAAGCCCTCCAATATCGAACACCTATTCCATGTTTAATGAAAGTAAACCGCTTCAAACGGCCTGTTTACACAAGGGCGCACACGCAATTGATATTATTGGGGGGCGACGGGCGGGGGTCGGTGAAATAATCTCGTTTGTAATAACTAAAGCACGGATTTAGAGGCATTTTTTAGAAAAGGCAACTTATGACCAAAAATGCTTCTAAATCCGTGCTTTAATAATAACACATTAACATTTTATTTATTTGATGTTTAGTTTTTTTTTTAAATTATCTTCACAAAATTTAATGTCGATTTTCCCCGTAAGAATAAATAATTTAACTTTTATTCCTGAAGCTTTTAGTCTTTTAAAATGTTTTGCTGCGAGCATTTTCCCTTCTCAGAAAATTCCTAGGATCCGTAACACTCACGAACTATTCCAGCGAAAACGTCAAAGCAGACTAACAATTAAGTGTCGCTGCAAACTTTATCGAGTTTCCAATTTATCGCAACTTAGATTTAACGCGCGAAAAAGTGCATGGAGTTTACAAAGAGTGTTTTCTTAAATTTGGCGTCGAAGTTGGCCATGAAAATTTCATTGTGAACCATCATCGTCATGACAGTTGTTAATTTGACGTTTGAACTTGCAATTCCTAACCTTGCTTTCGAAGTTTCGAACTCGACAGTACGACAGGACAACACAAGAATGTATTCTATTGTAATAAACGAAAAACGACAGTAAGAATAGATAGATGTTTTAACAATGAATACAGACGATAAGAAAATAAGAATTACAACAAAAAATCAAAATTGTGGTGGTGCGTTCACAATAAGCACCTTGTCACGGCCAACTTCATTGCCAAATTTCAAAACACTCGATTTATTATTTGATTGCCGGCCGCTACTCGCTCGCCCACTCTTATAATAGAGTATCTTCTAGTAAGCTTTGGCAATACGCATCAACAGCAGAAAAACAGGTCACGAACTCAGCCAGTGACGTAAAACCATACTAATTGGCTATAGTTTAATCAAGTCGTCATCAACAACGAGCGGCGCTCGAAAAAGCACGCCACGAACTCGACCAGTGACGTAGGAGAATCTAATTGGCCACGGCGATGACGTAAGACAATGTGATTGGCCACGACGATTTCGTAAGACAACGTGATTGGCCACGGCGATGACGTAAGACAGCCGGACAATAGGAATCAAGTGACGATGAGGCGATGCCATCAGATGATTGGACAGGCGATCACGCCACCTAAATTAATTACCCCAATTAAGCACCCAGGAAGACGTAAAACGATGCTAATTGGCTGTAGTTTAATCGAGTCGTCATCAACAACGAGCGGCTCTCGAAAAAGCACGTCACGAACTTGACCAGTGACGTAGGAGAACCTAATTGGCCACGGCGATAACGTAAGACAACGTGATTGGCCATGGCGATGACGTAAGACAGCCGGACAATAGGAATCAAGTGACGATGAGGCGATGCCATCAGATGATCGGACAGGCGATCACGCCACCTAAATTGATTACCCAAATTAAGCACCCAGTGAGACGTAAAACGATGCTAATTGGCTGTAGTTTAATCGAGTCGTCATCAACAACAAGCGGCGCTCGAAAAAGCACGTCACGAACTTGACCAGTGACGTAGGAGAACCTAATTGGCCACGGCGATGACGTAAGACAATGTGATTGGCCACGACGATTTCGTAAGACAACGTGATTGGCCACGGCGATGACGTAAGACAGCCGGACAATAGGAATCAAGTGACGATGACGCGATGCCATCAGATGATTGGACAGGCGATCCCGTCACCTAAATTAATTGGCTGTTTAATCGAGTCGTCATCAATAACGAGCGGCGCTCGAAAAAGCACGTCACGTACTTGACCAGTGACGTAGGAGAACCTGATTGGCCACGGCGATAACGTAAGACAACGTGATTGGCCACGGCGATGACGTAAGACAGCCGGAGAATAGGAAACAAATGACGATGAGGCGATGTCATCAGATGATTGGACAGGCGATCACGCCACCTAAATTAATTACCCCAATTAAGCACCCAAGAAGACCGGACATCATAGGGGCGATTATGGGGTAAATCATATAAAAGAAGGGGACCGCGGCACCGAAAGTTAAAACCCCATTTTTTATAAACCTTAAAGGAACTGTAAATATTAAAGTAAATAAAAACTTTCTTCACTACTAAACTTCATTCACTAGATTATTCCTACAAATAAACAAACACACTTGGGCAAGCCTCGTAGTGCCCCACAAATAAACATACACACTTGGGCAAGCTTCGTAGCGCCCCACAAATAAATATATACACTAGGGCAAGCCTCGTAGCGTCCTACAAATAAACATACAAACTCGGGCAAGCCTCGTAGCGCCCCACAAATAAACATACACACTCGGGCAAGCCTCGAAGCGCCCGAGTCATATCCCACACAAACACTACCGGCAGTCGACCTTACAACAAACGCCGCAGTCTGGTTATTACGAATCTCTTGCGTTATCTGTTCTGTATGAACCGAATTAATTCTTTTTTTTTTTTTGAAACTATACAGCTTGATTTTAATAGATGTGACGAGCTCTATGTTTTTTTTTTGTTTCGAATGATAACCAGCTGGCGACACTTCTTTTTCAAAACAAATATTTAAGCTTTAATCTAAAGTGTTCTCCACGCACTGCTGTTAAATATAATCGGAGGAATTCAAACAAACTGTTTCTTGCTACACTTTTCTGTTAAGGGCAAACAATTATTTAAATTTGCTAGAACCAGACGACGAGTGCCCTTTAACACTTTAATTTCGTCGTAATTTAAACAGTACGCATCGTGATTAAGGGGGTAGAGAGAGAGAGAGGGTTTGCTCAATTCGCAATGTTGAAATTTATGCAGAGAATTGCTGAGATCCAAAACATAAATTGTTTTTTAATCGTCTCTGGATTTATACGTCGGATAATAAAAAGCTTTCTTTTAAAAGTTTTGCGCTAAAGTATTTTAAATTTCGTACTCTTTTCTCTTACTGTTTCATTATTTCTAAAATAAACTAATCAGCAATTAATAAACCATAAAATGGTGGAAAACTGCGATTCTTTCCAAGCGAAAAGCCATCAGCGACGTGGTTGTTGTATATGCAAAAAAAAAACTAAACACAGAGGTTGTTTTATTACATACATTACGCTGGAAAATAAAAGAGAACATTTTCGGAAGATTAAATTCACTTACATTTATGAAAAAAGCTGAAAGCTTCTGTTACAATTGTCACACGTTCACAGATACTTTATATATTGAAACGTAAGAGGATATGCAGACGTTTTTATATACAGTGTGCAATCGAATAAGCTACTGTAACCACTACTAAAGAACGTACAATATTAATAAGTGAAACTTATTGGATTACACCCTGTATTTAATGTTTTGTTTGCAAACTCAAGGAGGTTGATTAGCATTAGGAAACTTTAAATTAAACTAAGTTTCTTATCGGATACTTCACCCCAACGGAAGAGGATCTGTAGACGTTTTTATATACAGTGTGTAATCGTAATACAGTGTGTGTAATAAGTTACTGTAACCACTGTTAAAGAACTCACAATATTAATAAGTGAAACTTATTCGATTACATCCTGTATTTAATGTTTTGTTTGCGAACTCAATGAGGTCGATTAGCATTTGGAAACTTTGAATTAAACTAAGTTTCTTATCGAATACTTTACCTCAACGCACGTATTTTATTACATAAATTTGCGAACTATTTTTTCGTAAGAAAATAAGTTATTATCTCTGTTAGTCGTCGGGACTCATTTTGCTCACATTTTTACACCGAAAATAATAATTAAAGCGTGCCCAGAATTTTCACCCGCATTATTTTAAACACAAAGCATTCCAAAATTATTTTGCTGCTGCTTCCATCTCATCACATCTACGAGCACATGTCCCCCCCACCCCCACAATGGCACACAAAAGAAGACGCAGCCTTTTCATTATGTTATTATTAAAAAAAAGTACGCGCAGACAAAAACCGTATCGAGCATTTTTAATTAATCTCTCCCCCATTTTCTAAACGTTTCGAATTACGAAAACAAAAACGACTTCGACGATTCGTGTTTTCGTTACAAAATCCACGCGCCCCCGTCAAATTGGCTCGTTACGTAAAAAAGCTATCTGCCCCTTACACCCCCTCCCTCCTCCTCCCGTGGTGTAATATCGCGAGGTATTTTTAGAAAATTAGGATTTAATACGTGAAAGGCGCCCCCCGCGCCTGCGAAAACGCGCGCTCCTCGAAGATATCGCATTGTAACTAAGTATTGTAAGAGCCCCCTGCTTGATATTAAAATTTTTCACAAGAGGCGTTGCTATGGTTTCTTCTTTTCGGGGCGAACGGAGAATCCACGGCTAATCTGAAATGCAAGACGCCCCGAACGCGCGCGGTTATTGTTGTTAATGCCGGGTGGATCAAAACCGAAAAATAAGCTTTGCATTCGTGAGTTTTTCTTTACAAGGATAAACCTTTTGTTGCCACTGTAATTAAACAACAAATGCAAATAATTAAGAATTGAAGACATCTACAATTAACATACTAATGCAAAGCCTACCTCTGCAATTTAATGTAGGGAAATTTTACCGTCGGTAATTGGTTGCCCAATGGCATCGAAACGGCGTGATAAAATTGAAAAAGATGTTGGAAATCCAAGTCTCCAGCAGTTTAAACAAACCGTCATCATCCCCTATGAAAAATCAATTGCAGGCAAGCAATGCAGAAAAGATGAGGATTTTTTTGAAAGAAATGTCCAAGGGAGTAAAACAAGCTACCAACAGCGATGTGGTTGTTTCTGGAAAAGACTTCAAAACTTCCACCACCCCCTTTAAGCAAACCATCATCGCTTACGAAAAATCAGTTGGAGAAGATGATACCTACCTTTTGTTGTCTTTATTTTAACCAACAAGTGACTCAAATATTCAGGCAAACGAAATGAAACTATAAAATAAATAAAGTCCCAAGCAGAAAACTCTTAGTTTCCGGCAACTAAATCACGAAATGCGGGGCCCGTTATTCGCTTACAAACGTTACAGAACAATAAAAGTTTACTCAAAGCACAATAATTCAATGCATAGGTCGGGGGCTAATAATTGGTTCACCGCGTTAACTCCTCACCAGGTAATAAGAAAAATCATAAGCAAACATATAACCTTAAGTTGTCCAATGGTACGTCAAACTTTTTTTCGGTCCCGAAATAGACGTCCGGGTGTAATAGCCAAGGGGTCGAGCGTTAGTGCATCGCCCAACGTCCCGGTGTGAAGTGGCCGATAAAGAACTTGGCAAGGACCAAGTGGAACTCTCGAATGCAGCTCCAAAGCATATCAGCAACGTGGCCCCAAATAAAAACCTAATTAATAAAGAACAAAACCCAATTCGCTCGCAGTAAATACCTAATCCATTTTGTCGCGCACACTCTTTCCCAAAACGGTAAACTAAACAACAAACAAAAAAAAAGACGTCGATTCGCCCCGAATCCCACAATCGAGTGTGACGGCAGGTTACCTAATAGCGAATAATAAGAAAACGCAATCCCGAGACGGATACAAACGAACCTAGCTGGATTACCCGTTGGTTGGGCTGTTGTTGCGACCAAAATTCCGTGTCAGTGGAGAAGGTTGTGGGCAAACAGTTTGGCACAGGTAACTGTAGATCGAGAAAGGGTGCCACCTGTTGAAGATCGCAACAACTTGCAATCGCGGGATTCCCCCCAACAGGAGAGAAATCCCCACTCACCAAGTCGATTCAGCTCCGAAAATATTATCCGTCAGAGAAGGGAACAGCAAAAAAAAGGAAAAATTCGCAAAATATCATCAACCTAAAAAAAAAACTCAAACGCCACGTTAAACAGCCTTTAATGAGGGTTAGTGTGACACAAAATAAGTCGTGCAGACAAAAAAACGATATAGTTCCGTAGTAAGCTCCCTCTGTGCCAAAATAAAGGAAAAATATGCTTATATACAATAGATCTGCTTATATACAAAATGGGCAACATTAATCAAGCAAAAAGCGTGATAAACAAACCCAAACGCTAGGGATCCCACACGTCCGTTTACAGGACAAGACTGTGAAGCAGTCAAAAATACGTATTTAAAAAAAAAAAACTTAAATCTAAACGCCGAGAGAAATCCGAGATCAAATTAACGTCAAACGTTTGCCACAACACACAGGGGATCCGTGCAATTACGGCAATAAGCGTATCGAACGATGTACAGCATAAAAATGAGAGTTAAAAAAATACGATACCCAGGAGACTTCCGAAGCACCCCGGCTCGCAGCACCTTGGTGGGCGGAGTCCGTAGGTCCACCTCAAGTTTGCGAAAGTTTTCCGCTGCAAAAATTCGCCCCAACGAGGTTACGGTTAAATTGTCCTCAGGAATAGATGACGAGAGTCCGAAGAAAATTCACCTCCGGAAGCAATCCGATTTCACACGCTCGTTCAACTTTCAGACGGGGAGGGGATTAACTACCCTCAAAACCCGTAACTGATCAGCTACAATTTCAAAAACGACACAAACTTACTCGGCTTACTCGACTTACCTCGGCCTGGGAAAGCCGAGCGCCCGATGAAAGACGCGCCATGCGTGCGGTGGTCCAAGATCCAAAAATGCCGGTGAAAATCTGGTTAAATACCTCTACCAAACCATGATTTCTTGGGTGCAACTCACAAAATCCCAACAGAGCGCGGAAATACCAAAATTTCGTATACCAAACTCCGCAGAGAGACACAAGAGAACACACGCCAAAAACCAGACCAGAAAAATGTCGAAGAGCCGCGCTCTTACTGCTTGTGTGAAAATTTTTCAATGCGCCGATCCCCCAGAATTCCACGCGTTTTCAGACTTAAGACCAATGCGACTCAGCGCGAAGATATCCACCACCGACCGGAACAATCAAAGCATTCAACCACGAGGACCGCTAGACCACAAAATAGCGAGGACGAAGCGGAAGCGTCTGTAACAATTTGCAGAAGTCAGGCTTTGGAAAGCAATGGAAGATGCTTGTATTACGCGCAGAGTGCTTCTTCCCAAATCACGGATTAAATCTCCGTACGGTTTCCCACACAAATACGCCTAATTAATAAAGAAAGAAACAAAGTTACGATCTAATTCGCGCACAAAATAATTCGCTCGTGGTAAATATCTGATCTATTTGCAAAAGCAGGCTTCGGAAAGCAATTGAAGATGCTTGTATTACACGCAGAGTATTTCTTCCAAAAACACGGATTAAATCTCCTTTCGGCTTCCCACACAAATACACCTAATTAATAAAGAAAGAAACAAAGTTGCAATCTAATTCGCGCACAATGTTCGCTCGCCGTAAATACCTAATGTATTTGCAAAAGTCAGGCTTTGGAAAGCAATTGAAGATACTTGTATTACACGCAGAGTGTTTCTTCCCAGATCACGGATTAAATCTCCGTTCGTATTTCCACACAAGTACACACCATTTAAGGGAACAACAAAATGGATACGAGCCAAAAACAATGCAACAGCACTCCAACGCGTTTAGCAAAGTAGGTACTAACTCGATTCTGCGCGTAACTACCAGTGTTGCCAACTCTATAAAATGATTATAAAATAATATAATATAAAATTATTATAAAATAATTATGTACTCGTAGATTGTTTGCATTGCTATGGGTATGTCTACGTATTTTTTTGGTAAGTAAGTTATCAGTTACTCGGTTTAGATTTCGCAAGAATTTTTCGAATGCGCCCAAAATGAGATCGAACGGGCCAAGCCGCGCCACAAAAGTAAATTGTGGATTAAAATGTCTCCCCGTCTTCGCCTGGAAAGGTTGAACTTGAAACCAGGGCTGTGATCCGCTATCGTCTCTACTCATTCTTCCTTGAAATATGAGCTTTTCGGCTTCGGATTTACGCGCACGTCAATATTCCATCGAAATAATGTATGTAGGTACGTGTGGGTATGGGAAAGCAACAGCCTCATTTTTTGAGTACCTAGTATAATCAAAAGAATTTAAGTTCTTGAGGCTCACCTTTGAAAGTCGATACTTTTCGAGTGAAAATTATCCATTAAAATATTTCTATTGCCTCTCGGTTTATTCGTTGATGGTACTTCTTTGTAGTAGTCAGCACTTTGTCGAAGACTATCTTGTGTCTATGTTGACGAACGTGTTCCGGCACAGCGGACTCTGTCAACAAGTAAACTTTAAATTGATCCTCCTGTAACTTACCTTGTTCTGGTAACAAGTCTGCGCTGTATCTTTCACCAGTTTTCCCCGCGACTTGCAACAGTGAGATGGGGTGGGTAACAAAGATGTTAATAATAAGGGCGCCAGGTTGAACATTAAACCCAGCTGGTTTAAAATGATCTTGACGGCGTTCCCAAACCGTCTCGATCGTGCAGAAGGCGAAAAACAAAAGCAGGAGGCTTGGCTTAACTCACTCGTACGTTGAAATTGTAAACACAAACACAAAAATATAAAGTCAACTATAGTTTAATTAATAAAGTAAAGCTGGGTTTCTCAGTCCTAGTTTAATTTTAAACTCCTGTTTACTTCCATAGGAACAATTGCTTTTATAATTGTTAAACTAGGTCTGAGAAACCCAGTCTTAAAGGTGATGCAAAATAGTACAGTACATCAAAGTACAATAATGATCATTGAAGAATCTTTCAAGTATGTTCGCAATTGGCGATCTTAAAAACGTATCAAATAGTTACAGTAAAATAAAACCCGAACAAAAACCAAAAGCCTAAGGAAAAAGAAATACATCATTAGCGACAAGATGGCGTCAGCCATTTCTTCTATTTTTACCTGAGTTCTAGAAGTATCCCAAGCTTGGTAGGGAGTTCAAAATGCCCCAAAACTCGTCCGGTGGTCCACTCATAAATTCCGGCAAATCCGTAGATGAGCTCTTCTTAAATTCAAGCAAGGGCATACACGCGATACTACCAAGATCGATCGAGAAATGCCACAAGGCATTGGCGCATGCCGTAAGCATTAGCCAATGAATGAAAAGGTCACGATCACGCGGTGCTCCTCAACAAATGAAAATTCCCTCACGTGATGCTTTCCATCGATCACTAATTTCTGTCCTGCGTGGTTACACGCGGAGAAGCAGGGTTGCTCAAGCTGCTACGCCGTTGCCACTTTGTCGTAACTTAATTTTGAAATGTAACAACTCCTTCATCTTTAGTTCTTGGTATGCGGCCTTTGGTTTTTGGTAGCAGATTTTCGACTTTGGTGACTGTCCCGAAACTGACTTTGATCTTCTTCTTTTTAAGAGTTTTTGCAATTCTGTCAGTTGTTGACATGCAAATCCTTTTGGTTCGATGGTAGTTTCCTCACGGGTTCTTCTCTTCTTTATAGCTGTAGTAACGGAGTAACCGTTTTTGGTCAACGCTGCTTTCAGGTGTTCTTTTTCCATCCAGTGTCAAATTCTGGGCATCACTTACCACCTCGGCCCTGTGGTACAATGTGTTGATTAACGACCTCTTGTGTTTAGGGTGGTGATGTGAATCCGCGTTCAAATATCTGTCAATGTGTCTTTTTCCTGTATGTCCAAATTCTCCGGACTCCCTTCTTGTTGTTATTTGTTAGCTTCCCGTTTTCTTTCACCTCCATTGTAACTTTAATTGAGCTGCTATGGCTGTTCAGATGTTCTAAGAATTCATTTAGTTGTTCCCTTCCATGTTGCCAAATTATGAACGTGTCATCAACATATCGTGTAGCCAGCACTTTGAGTGGGTTGCTTTCTATAGCTTCTTCTTCCAGAGCTTCCATGACTAAATTGGCGATAACCGGAGAAAGGGCTGCCCCACTCTTTTGTTAATAATACTTGCTATCCCACAGAAAATATATCGTAGGCAGGCAGAATTCGGTGCACATTGTAGAATTTCATCCTGTGAGCCTAGTGGTAGCAGTTTTTGCTTCATCGTACGTTGGTACGTTGGTAAATAGAAATGTAACATCAAAACTTACCAGGATATCACCAAGATACGTTCTCATACCCTTCATGATTTCCACAAAGTGGCTTGAGTTTTTCACGGAGGACGCAGTTTTCCCGATGTAGGGTTTCAAATTCTGTGCCAAGTACTTAGTCAAGTTATACGTTATAGAGCCTGTACTGCTAACAATCGGTCCCAGTGGTACGTGCTGCTTGTGTACTTTTGGCAGTCCGTACAGTCTGGGTGGCTTGCTTGTTTTTGGAATCAGCTTCTTTTCGATATCCTTTGGTAATGTTGTAGTCTTGACCAGTTCTTTTACTTGTCTTACTATTTTTTCTGTTGGGTTCTTCTTGACGTCGATGTAGGGGTCTAAGTCCTGTATCTTGGATTTGAAATCTTCTTTGTCTAGTACTAGTATTGCGTTACCTCTCTTCACTTCTCGTAATATTTCTTTTTGGCGGTTTTGAAATCTTCAAGATTCTACTGCTGATTCCAGGGTCGTCAAGACGTTCGAGACACGAATAGCAGGATGCGTGTCCGGTGTAACCAATTTCGTGAGTCAACTTCAGTTACCACTTTCGTTCCAAGGAGCGCGCCCTTTAGCGATGTGCGGGGTGATGAACCGTCGCGTCGTATTACCATGGACGGTCAAGGTCGGTTTATAACGACGCCGCGCCGTCAAGTTTTTCAGCAAGGACACCACGAAGAAGATCGCCAGGCAGCTACCAGTTAGTGGAACTTCGGCGAAATGTCCGGAATAAATGAAGGGGGGGAGAAGAACCAAATATAAATAAAGTCTAGATAAAAGGAAAACACGGATTACGAACCAACCGACGCCCAACGTGACTCTAAAAACATACCTGCCGTAAATTCGTCGGACAAGCTTGGAGAGGCCTAAAAGAAGGCCTAGGACTCACCGCAAACAATTAACAAACGGGCAATATACCCGTTTGCTTTATCTCTCCAAAACAAACACCGTTTAATGAAAAATTACATAGAAGCGAGAATAATTCTCAGTGCGGTCTAAATGCAACCATCGGGTCGATGACAAACCTTTAATCTTTAATATATCCCACTTTCGACATAGGAGGGGTTGTTTAGCGTTCTAAGCGTCGTCTTAGGATCAGTCCAAGTCCTAAAGGTCAAACTGCGACGCAGTTACACTTTCGTCAAGATACAGGGGACCCGAAAGCTAGAAATTATTTGCAATTATTATTATTATTTTCTCACTGATGGAATTCCCAATTAAGAAATTAATCCAGCTGGATGCTCAGGAATTTAGTGGTAGTGGTCGAACGTACCATGGAATTATCGATAGGAAACATTACACTACTGTTATTTTGTTTGCAACGAAAAAAAAACACACACACACTTTTATCTGGATTAAACATCAGGTTATTTTTTGAATACCAGTGACTAAATTGACTAGCTACACAGTTTAACTTAAATCTTAATACCTCAAGGTTCCGCGCAGGAACCACCATCACAATCATCAGCGACTTCTCCTTCTTTAATATAATCGACCAAACATGAACAGTAAGAACAGAAGCGGTCCAAGCACAGAACCCTGCGGAACACCTATACTCGAGTCACAGTACTTTGAAAAAGTTCTCTCCAGTCTCACACTTGGTTAAGTAGGATTTAGTAGATTAAGTCGGAGGCGGAACTTCTTATAAGTACCATAGGTTTCAAACTTTTTGACTATAAAATCAATGTTTAGGGAGTCGAATGCACGTGACAGATCAAAGAAGAAACCGGCCACAAAACAAACCTGGTTGAGTTTCGCGTAGATAGTTTGAATTACGTAGACCTCCGTTGATCTGCCGCTGCAAAATCCGTCTTGATTCGTGTTGATAATTTAACATTTTTTTAAGCATTGATGCAACCTGTCATGTAGCAACGGTTCCGAAATTTTTGATAGGGCGTTAAAGATAGTAATTGGTCTGTAGTTTGTATGTAATAGTTTAATCCAAGACCCAAAATCTCGACGGCATCCGTTGATAGTGAAGTTAAAGATAGATTAATGACGGTGTTCTTCAACTGTGTGTTGTCGTTGTATAATTTATCAAGTTTAGAATTTAAGAAAGTTTACGCATTCTCAATATATTCGTAAAACACGAGCACGTTTCTTTATTTTATCTTATGGTTTGGTAATATGATACGGGGTACGTCTCGGACATAAGGCAACAGATTGGGCATTCTATCATAAGGGTGATCGCTCTGTATTCGCCGGTAGTCGGAGAGAGTAGGGGTCAATCACTCCACCTGCACACGGCATCTGACCATATCAGCCGGCTGCAAAGGCGTGAGTAGTAAATGCCGGAGACACAGCTAGCTGTATACCTGACCAGGTGAATTGCATTGTGCTTTCATCACAAATTTGATGCATTACGATTTTTTTAAGGGCCGTATATGTAACTAGCACCCAAGATTAATTAAAAGTCAGTTGAAATTTCGGACGAACGAAATGAGGAGTTAATTTTTTTGTTAACGTTAAAGTGTCCTATCCACTTCGTGATACTGATACATTTATCGACAGCTTTTAACTATGTACCCACCACGAAAAGAAAAAGTGTGAATATGCAACTGACGCCCTTGTCACAACCACGTTATCTCGTTATTATCTTTGCGATGAATTGATGATAACGATCTGCACGTTACGCAAGAAGAAACGTGACAGCTTTATTAAGCCGGAACGGGACAATGAAAAATTTTATCGATTTTGCGTCCACGCGTCAGCAGAGATCCGCGCGCGTATTTTTATCCCCCCGCACAAATGATGCCAGTAAAAATTCGGCGTAATTACGTTTCCCCGCCATTAAAATCAGATAAACCGTGCGTGGTTTTCGTGTCGACGCTTTTACGGTGGAAATAAAACCAGCGAAACGGTCGATTTTTATTGAGATGTGTGACTAAAACGCCGCGCGATCAAAAAAAAGAAAACAAGCTTGAAGAAGTCCCATTCATTTGTTTTATAGCTTACTCAATTTATCCAATGCATTTTTTGAGAAAAATTACATTTACGTTTCTCTTTGAACTTCAAGTATTAGAAGTGTAGGAATCTATCAAATTCAATGTTGTTATACATAGTAGAATCTTCTGGTTGAATTAAGTGAATGGTCTATCAAGTACCTACAACCTGATCTACTTAATTGATTTAATAGAATTTTTTAGTTGAACTTCGATGACTTGTTCAAAATGGCCTACCTCATTAGCTAATCTAACAACATTTTATGAGACAATCATCAATCAAAAGAGTTATTTCATTGGAGTTCGCCAACTAATAGAATGTAATACAATGATCTACTTGTCTGTTGACTTAGTACCGTGCGTTCAAAAACATCCACGTTTGGAGTTGACTTGAGATAGCAAACACGTTTATCAAACCAACGCGAATGGTCTACCAGAATGGTCTATCTCGTCGGCTAATCTAAGTGTCGGTTAATTTAGTAGAATTTTTACAATGTTATTTCATTGACGCTTCCATTTGGATTTTATCAACTACAAGCACAGGAAGCAATCTAATTTATTTGTCTATTAATTTAGTATTCCTTTCTAGTTGAACTTTGACACTTATTTTGCTTTCGCCAACTAAATGAATCCAATGGAAGCATAGGAATCTGTCGTTTAGTAGAAAATCTAACAACATTTTATGAGATAACCAAAATAGTTATTTATTTCAATGGACTTTGCCAACTAACAGAATTGAATCTAATACAAGCTTAGGAATCTATCGAATATAATGTGATCTACTTGTCTGTTGATTTAGTCGAATTTTTAGCTTTAACTTCAATGACTTATGTGCATAACCAGCAGAGGTATTTCATTGACGCTTCCATTTGGATTTTGTCAACTCGCTGCCTTAAAGTTATAAGGTTCTATGTTATATATCAATCATGCATAACATAGAACCTTATAACTCCAAGGCAGCGAACTAATGAAATCTAACAGAAGCGCAGGAAGCAATCTACATAGTTTATTTGTCTGTTGATTTAGTAGATTTTTTTAGTTGAACTTTGACACTTGTTTGGATTTCGCCAACTAAATAAATCTAATGGAAGCATAGGAATCTGTCAAGGAGAATCTGATCTACTGGTTTGATGATTTAGTAGAATTTTTTTAGTTGAACTTGGATGACTCATTCAGAATGGACTTTGCCAACTAATGGAATCTAATACAAGCTTAGGAACCTATCGAATACAATCTGATCTACTTGTCTGTTGATTTAGTAGAATTTTTGGGTTGAAATTCAATCACTTATGTGCATAAGCAGCAAAGTTAGTTCATGAATGCTTCCATTTGAATTTCGTCAACTCATGCAACTTAACAGAAGCACAGGAAGCAATCTAATTTATTTCTCTGTTGATTTAGTAGAATGTTTTAGTTGAACTTAGCCATTTATTTGGATTTCGCCAACTAAATAAATCCAATGGAAGCATAAGAATCTGTCAAAGAGAATCTGATCTACTGGTTTGATGATTTAGTAGAATCTTTTAGTTGAACTTCGATGACTCATTCAGGATGGACTTTGCCAACTAATAGAATCTAATACAAGCTTAGGAACCTATCGAATACAATCTGATCTACTTGTCCGTTGATTTAGTAGAATTTTTGGGTTGAACTTCAATGACTTTTGTACATAACCAGCAGAGTTATTTCATGGACGCTTCCATTTGAATTTCGTCAACTCAGAACCAACCAGAATAGCCTACCTCATCGACTAATCTACATGTAGAATTTTTCAGTTGAACTTTCTAACTGATCTTGAACGGCCTACTTCGTTAGCTAATCTAACAAAATTTTATGAGCAGAACTAATAGAATCATTTCATTAACGGTTCAACTTCGACTAATAGATTCTAATAGATGCTTAGGAATCTGTCAAAGACAATCTGATCTAATTGTCTGTTGATTTAGTTACATTTAGTAGAATTTTTCAGTTGAACTTTAATGACTTGTCTATAACGGCCTACCCCATCAGCTAATTTAATAAAATTTTATTAGTATAACCAGTAGAGTTATTTCATTGAACTTCTATTTCAATTTCGCCAACTAATGGAATCTAATATATTCCATTTTTTCTATAATACCTGTCAAATGTTTTTGATGTTGTTATCTCTTACCTAAATGTTAGCAAATATCAAAAATTTCTGTTCTATATTTAGTGATAAAAGCAGTGTTCCAACAGCCCAACAAAAACCCTAGAATTTTGACACTGACAAGTATTATAGAAAAGAAAAGCAAAATCTGTCAAATACAATCTGATCACCTGCCTGTAGATTTAGTAGATTTTTTCAGTTGAGTTTCATCGAATAGCCAGATTGGGTTATCTTCTCTGCTAAGCTAACAAAATTTTATGAGCGTAACCAGTATAGTTATTTTATTGACGCTTCTATCGACTAATGAAATCTAACTTGTCTGTTGATTCAGTAGAATTTTTTAGTTGAACTACGATGAATTCACCAGAACAGCCTACATCATCAAATCTAACAAAATCTTATGACAACTATATTTATGTTTCACCAACTAAAACAGTTTAATACAGTCTGATCTACTTGCCCGTTGATTTAATAGAATTTTTCGAATGAACTTCATTGTCTACAGGTGGATTTGTACAGCTAACTAAGAGTTAACAGTTAAGCATTAAAATTAACAACTAACAACTTAAGCAATGTTACCTGTTTATACTTATGCTTAGTTATTAGTGAGTAGATTTCGTATTTAACTGAGAGAACTTTTGCATCTTGTTTTCAATTATTTGACAAATCTTTGTGTGGAACTTAGTTTACCCCTTTTAAGACATAAATAAAACAAGTGTACATTAAATTCAAACCTTTGTATTAAGATTACATATGATCCACCCCATCTCCACGAGTTAGCCGGTCGTGAGATGAATTTAACTTGCGCGTTTCAACATTTGTAACCAGGTACCTAGGTCATACCCTGACGGAATGAATCGTCGCTACGGCATTATCTACAATTATGTCTTTTTTAAACGTTAGTTAATTCAAGTAAAGCAGTTAAATAATATTTTTAGATCACGTACGTGACTTTATCGTAAAATTGAACGTCGTCGACCTGAAATCCAGACGCTGGGGATTTTCGCAATAAATTTCGCGCCGCTTTGAGGACACGTCAGACTTATTAGAGGCGTATGAATTGCAAATGGTAACGAAATCTATAATTAATGAAGTTCGGTGCCTAAAACGAGCTCGGGGACCGGTATTGATTGCAACATGCCTTCCTTCACTCCAGTCAGCCTCAAGCTACCTCGTCTAACCCCGAAATTGCTGGGCGACATAAATCACGCTAGTTCGCGATCCATCTAAATTGCGGGAATCCACAGTTCAACCGATATTCTCCTCCTCATAAGTTTGCATACCAAACTCTTCTACCCACAATATTGTCACGTTAAAAGTATTACCAGTTTTGTTTAAATTAAATGGAACGCTATTTTATGTTAGAACTAAAATGTCTTTATTAAACGCTATGTTATAAAATAAACTGTCTTTAGCCTTAAACTTAATTTAACTATCACGGATTTATATTTACTGATGTCGGAACTTATATTTATTCGGAATTATCTATTACTCATTCATGCTACTTTAATAAATCTAATCTTACTTAATTATAGCATCTGAGCTTGGAGTGGGTCTGGCCTCCGAAGCCAGCCCTTGGCTCGTAGAGTCTCGCTTCGTGCACTTATTCACTTGATCATTTGCTTTCGACTATCACTGCTTTGCGGCTACTGTTATTCCTCTCTGAAGACGACCAGTTAACTGATAATCTATTATAACAAATGTGTGTCTTATATACTAAAGATGTACATGACGTCATGACCAAAAGTCCACTAAATTCGGTGGATACGCGTAGTTACTAATCCGGAAAAGGTGGTGTCAGGATTTCTTATGCGGTTACCAATTTATTTGGAACGCAAGCTAATTGTTTTTTCGTTAAACCAGTTACACATTGCTCCAGTTATTTTACTACGTCGGCAACTCCGATGAACCTGTAAGTTCAACGACAAAGCGTTGGAAGTCCGGCTCGCGGAGTGTGCAGATTCAGTAAATAACTCAGGATTACGAAAACATTTTAAATCAATTAATAATTTCCAAATTCCTCGTAATCGTGACAATATCACTATGTATTTCTAGTATGCGGCACAATAACTTTAAATAAGTGCCGCTCTGTAATTGCTTGCAATCGCCTCTCAAAAAAACAATTTCCTTCGTGTGATTTTTTTTCCTCCACGAGCAAACATTTAATATTTAACTGTGAGTCGAGATTAGTTAATAATGGCCGATATCGGCCTAATTGTTGTGCTCTTTTATTATTCAATAAAGCCGATAAAATCCCCGGGCAATAAATCGGATCAAGAGATTACCAGAACAAATATCTGCCTGATAATAATCATTCATAATTTACAACGAGCGTAGCAAGTGGAACGCGAAAAATATTATTAACTCGTCGAGCTTTTAAAAATCCGACTATAACTGATTAGGAGGCGGCGGAAAAAGAAAACTCCTGAGACGGGAGCTGCGATTTTTAATTAAATTTCAACGAATGTCGATCGCGCAAATCCCGTTGTGCGTTATTAATTATTTTAAGAGCAAATCCGGTTTGATTCGAAATTAAATTCGAAAAATTCGCCGCCGGCGAACGCCAACAAGGAAGCTCTGTTTTTATTTTTTTAATTTCGAATCAAAACACAGAAGTAATTTTCCACGAGTTGCAGCAGCAGCAGCAGCAGCTTTAATCTTTTGGCGATTGTGAAGTTCGCTGGAGTTTGAGCGCTTAATCGAAAACTAATTGTTTAGTCGGGGGGGCATTATTTAGAACCGTACGTTGGAAAATTTTTCAAACTATGTAGTTCCAGTTAGTACAATGAATTTAGAAGCGCGGCAAACAAATTAAATCTGTTTGCTGAAAATCAAAGATAAACAACGATATCTAGCGGAGAAATAATCGTAGAATATCATTGAATAAGTTCAGTTGTAGAACTTAGTTAAAAGATGAACATCATTGTCATCATCTAGTGTAGGTAGAATAGTGAAAGAAATTATAACTTTTAGAGAAACACGAGTATTTTATTGAAATTTTGTCACAACGCCATCTATCGGCGGAACAATGAAAGATTATTAAAATTAGCAATGAATTTAATAACTGAAAACCGAACGAAAACTTGTTTATCTTGGTTTTAAAGTAAACTCCTCATTCTGACAATATTGACATAATTGTACAACTAGCTCTTATTTATGATGGAAGATATACATCGCCATCTAGTGTTAAATAGTTAAAATTATAACTCGCAGCGCGACACGATTACTAAATTTGTTTCTATTGAAAAAATAAATATTTTGTTGCAAACGATTGAAACGAAAGCAGCTTAATCGATACCTAACTTCTCAGCTACTGCGAAATATTAATGATGCCATCTCTTGAGAGCAAAGTGAAAGAAGAGTAAATAGGCAATGAAGTGATTACAAAATTATTACTTTTTGTTCAGAGATTGAGGAGAAACGTTTTAGTCTAAACCTTTATTTCCACAACATTTACTTGTTGAAACGTATAGATCTTGTATCACAAACTCTTTTAAACGGACACTAAATGGCGCACAAACACTTAACGTTTCGCAGTCGTTCGACGAAGCAGTGTTAAGTGTTTGTGCGCCATTTATTGTCCGTTTAAAAGAGTTTGTGATACAATTTTCATCGGACAAGAACCAGCTTTAAGTATAGATCTTGGTTACAATGAAATATAAGCATCGCCATCTAGCGATGGAATAGTGTATTATTAAGTAATTATTTTTGGTCAAACACAAGTATCACTTTGAGTATCGATCGTAAGAGTTTTTGTCTTCATTTTAAAGTAAACTCATCACGACAATACCGACATAGTAGCTGTTATTTACGGTGAAAGATATACACTGCCATCTAGCGTAAAACAGTGCAAATGATAACTTTCAGCGGAACATAATTTTGTTTTAATTCAAGAAATAATTGTTACACTGCAAACGTTTGAAATAAAAACAGCTCAATCTATAACTTCTCTACTAAAGCGAGAGTTAAACTGTGCCATCTCTTGTCAGAATAGCGAAGTGATTACAAGCCGATTACTTTTCGTCCAGAGATTCGGGAGAAACGTTTTCATCTTTGTTTAAAACAGAACCTTTATTCCCACGACATTTACTTGTTAAAACGTGTAGACTGTAGACCTTGGTTACAATGAAATATAAGCATCGCCATCTAGCGGTGGAATAGTGCAAAACGTAACTATTTTTGGTAAAACACGAGTATTACTTTGAGTATTAATCCTAAGGTTTTTCTTTTCATTTTAAAGTAAATTCATTTCGATAATACCGACATTAGTAGCTCTTGTTTACGGTGACGTAAGACGTGCACCGCCATCTAGCGTGCAACAGTACAAATTACAACTGTCAACGAAACACAATTACTAATTTTATTTTCATTGAAAAAAATAAATGTTCCGTTACAAACGCTCGAAACAAAAGCAGCTCAGTCTATAAGACACAACAGTATACAAGATAGACACCGCCATCTAGCGTGCAACTGGACAAATTATAACTTTCAGCGAAACACAATTTTGTTTTCATTGAAAAAATTAACGTTCTGTTGCGAACGCTTGAAACAAAAACAGCTCAGTCTATAACTTCTTTACTAAAACGAGAAATAAACAGTGCCATCTCTTGACAGCATACTGAAGTGATTAAAAGACTATTATATTTTGTTTGAGATTCGGGAGAAACGTTTTCATCTTCGCTCTAAACAAAACCCTTATTCCCACAATATTTACTTGTTGAAACGTGTAGATTTTGAATTCAATGAAATATAAGCATCGCCATCTAGCGATGGAATAGCGCAAGAAGTAATTCTTTTTGGTGAAACACGAACATTACTTTGAGTATTGATCGTAACGATTTTTCTCTTCGTTTTAAAGTAAACTCATTCCGACAATACCGACATAGTAGCTCTTGTTTACGGTGAAAGATATACATCGCCATCTAGCGTGAAAAAGTACGAATTATAACTTTCAGCAAAACACAATTACTAGTTTTGTTTTAGTTGGAAAAGTAAATGTTCTGCTGCAAACGCTTGAAACAAAACCAGCTCAATCTATAACTTTACTAAAGCGAGAGATAAACAGTGCCATCTATTGACAGTATAGTGAAGTGATTAAAAGACTATTAATTTTTGTTCAGAGATTAAAGAGGAACGTATTCATCTTCGTTTTAAACAAAACTTTTATTCCTAGAAATTTACTTGTTGAAACGTGTAGATTTTGATTTCAATGAAATATAAGCATCGCCATCTAGCGGTGGAATAGCGCAAGAAGGTGAAACGCGAGCTTTACTTCGAGTATTGATCGTAAGGATTTTTCTCTTCATTTTAAAGGAAACTCATTCCGACAATGCCGACATAGTAGTTCGTGTTTACGGTGAAAGATACACACCGCCATCTAGCGTGCAACTGTACAAATTATAACTTTCAGCGAAACACAATTACTAACTTTGTTTTAATTGAAAAAATTAAAGGTCTGTTGCGAACGCTTGAAACAAGAACAGCTCAGTCTATAACATCTTTACCAGAGCGAGAGATAAACACTGCCATCTCTTGACAGTATAGTGAAGTGATTAAAAGGCCGATTACTTTTTGTTCAGATTCGGGAGAAACGTTTTCATCTTCAATTATTAAAGCTGGTTCTTGTCCGATGAAAATTGGATTGTAACTCTTTTAAACGGACACGAAACACTTAACGTTTCGCAGTCGTTCGACAGCTTCGTCCGAAGTGAAAAATATAAACATGTTGTTTAAGTGTTTGTGCGCCATTTAGTGTCCGTTTAAAAGAGTTTGTGATACAGTTTTCATCTTCGTTTGAAACATAACCTTTATTCTCACAATATTTACTTATTGAAACATGTAGATCTTGGTTACTATGAAATATAAGCAACGCCATCTAGAGGTGGAGTAGTGCAAAAAGTAATTATTTTTGGTAAAACATGAGTATTAATTTGAGTATCAATCGTAAGGATTTTTGACTTTGTTGTAAATTGAGTTCCTCTTTCCCGGAGTACTGACTTGGTTAAATACGTTCCAATGTAAGATAAATACCTCCATCTAGTGGCGGAATAGTGAATCAAACTATAATTTTTAACAAATTTTACTGATGAAACAATGGTCTTTAAACCGTTTGGTACCTATTAAGACAAAAACTCCTTGGTTGCCAGCTGCTGGCAGATTAACGAAACAACATGCATTCCCTGTGTTAATTTTTACAATACTGAGTCGGTTAAGCGTGTAGTCTTTGATTACATTGAAACTTAAACACCGCCATCTAGCGGCGCAATACTGAAAGAAAACGTATTTCTCTGCGAAATACAGATATTCTTTTGAATATTGTTTTGCTTGAAACTGTTCGTGATCTGTTGAAACTGACACATCCTAATTTAAACCCTGATTACAGCCAAAGATAAACAGTGCCATCTACTTGACGAAAATTAAAAAAAATATATTATTATAATAATGATTAGAATATTGGACAAAAACTGTTCTTTTTTTAACAAAATTAACTTAACTACTCCACGTAGATCTTAGCCCATCTATGTAGTGACTAAATAATTTAATTTATTTAATTCTAATTTTATTTTATTTTTTTTCATGTTTTTAATTTATTATGTATCCAGAAGAAACTGTCTTTTGCGTTCTGTCCGAAATTATTCGTATTCTATCGCAGTAGAAACTTCCTTCGTGGTTATAGCAAAATATAGGCAACTCCATCTACCGGAGGGATTATTAAAGTATATTAAATTAAGAAACAAAATGTCAACCACTAAAATTTTGGTTTACCCATTTTAATGGCTTAAATTATATTTTAGGTTATGACGACATTA
This sequence comes from Dorcus parallelipipedus, assembly GCA_958336345.1. Taxonomy (NCBI): domain Eukaryota; kingdom Metazoa; phylum Arthropoda; class Insecta; order Coleoptera; family Lucanidae; genus Dorcus; species Dorcus parallelipipedus. The sequence goes on along the minus strand of OY284483.1, from coordinate 35,116,833 downwards.
AATACTCCATTATATTCACTATAGTTAATAAAGAATAAAACGACATTATCTTCTGTCCTTCTCAAGTCAAGTAACCAGCGTCACGTCGCTCAATCGAAATGTCACATTTCTTTTAAGTTGTAATGTTAGGTTATGTTGACTTCAAACACTCACACAACTATGTATTTTTTAGTAGTTGGTTATGAATTATAGCTTTTTGTCGCTCAATCGAAATGTCACATTTCTTTTAAGTTGTAATGTTAGGTTATGTTGACTTCAAACACTCACACAACTATGTATTTTTTAGTAGTTGGTTATGAATTATAGCTTTTTGTTACTAATTATTAATATTGATCTTATTTGGTAGTTTTTTCTTAGGTTATGTTGGCTTCAACTACTTTGTGGTGCTTCACAGCGAATCTACGGTCATTTTCATCCAATTGTAAGACGAGTTGTATATTACTCGATCGAATCAGTGCTGCCACAGTATCTTTGGCGTCTTGATGTTAGGTTATGTTGGCTTCAAATGTTCCACCTGTTTAGTTTTCTCGCCTTTTACATGAATTAAATAAAATATACGGTCAAAGTCAAATTGTCAGACATTCAAACGTTTGAATACGTTTCTACGGCGCTTCCGTCACATTTTAGGTTATGTTAAGAAACAAAATGTCAAAGTCAAATTGTCGAACATCAAAATATTGTGATAATTTCAGTCTTTTTACTTTATTGTATTTTGATTACGTTTCCTTTTCACATTATATTTTAGGTTACATCAAGAAACAAAATGTCAACCACTAAAATTTTGCGATAATTTTGGTTTACCCATTTTAATGGCTTAAATTATATTTTAGGTTATGACGACATTAAATACTCCATTATATTCACAATAGTTAATAAAGAATAAAACGACATTATCTTATGTCCTTCTCAAGTCAAGTAACCAGCGTCATGTCGCTCAATCGACATGTCGCATGGGATTGTTAAAGTATATTAAATTAGGTGGCGTTAAATTCAATGACAAATTAACTTTTAAGCGAAACGTGATTATTACTCTGAATGTATTTTATTCAAACTGTAAAGTTCTAGCTTAAACATGTCAATTTTTAATTACAGTGAGAGGTTCAGAGTGCCATCTATTAGACAGTAGTTCAAGTATTCATTTTTTTCCCTTAACAAACACATGTTTTTTTTTAGTTAATTTAATCTAATAATAACATTATTGTTGAATTAAAGTATGAAAAGTAAGTAAGGGAGATTTTTGTCTTTTTCTTTCCGGAATCATTCCATCCGGTCCGGGCTCCGCTTAAGCTACCGTAGCATTTGTTTTTGTTTTCCACAAGTATCGATCGATCAATTGCAGAATAAATTAAGAAGAGACGCGGCGGCGTCCCCGGCGAACGCTCTCCAAAACATTTACAAAACTTTTCAAACCCTGGCGAATGCAAATAACAACAAATAATCGCTAATTGAGATCCGCCGGGTGAGTTTCCGGTACACTTATCTTAATTGCGGAACATTTGCCTCCCCCCCGTCGCGTCGCCGCACCGCTACGCCCGCATTTTCCTGCCGAATTTCCCCAAAAAAAAAATCGTCCCGAAATTTGATTGATTGCGTGTCACGCCGGATATCCGGAAGCATCGACCGCGAATTCGCCGCGGGGCGAAAGAAAAAAAGACGCCCTATTAATACAAATAAACGTCGACGGTAGATAGCTATTCACTTTTGACAGGGTTTGTCTCAAACATCTGTGCTATGAAAGTTTTTTATGAAAGTTTTGGGTATAGCAAAAGAGTCAACGAATTCCAGTTTGCTCTTCGATGTCAATTTTTTCTGAGTACAGCAACGTTTCTTTAAGTTATTCTTCTTTGTCCAGTTGGAATCTACTTTATTTTCGATTATCTGTAGCCAATATCTTCCATTCCCAGATTTGCTCCAATCTTCTTTAATAATAATAACGGTTTATTAGCCATTGTAACACAGATCATTACAAAATTAGAAAATTTTTTCCCTTTTGTCTTTAAACAAATTCCTTAATTTTCCTGCAATTAAAAACTGATTTTTTTTACAAATTTGTAACCAAATGGCTAAAAGGTTTTGGATCAGAAGTGTAAGCTACTGCTCTTCCTCCAAAACCCTTTAAATTTAAATTTTAACACAAAATGGCAACTGATAATTAGAATGATTACATTCAAGGTAGTCAAATTAGAAGCAACAAATAAGAAATAAAAAGTAAAAAATAAAAATAAAATAAAAATAAAAATAAAAACACTCAGCTGTAGTCCAATCCACTCAAGCTCAACCGAATTTTGAAAGTTTGAAAGTTATCACTAGGCTAAACATTTTGTAATCGATGACGAAACTGTCGCCTGAAAGAAGAAATCGAACATGATTTTAACGAGTTAGGAATCTTATTATAGAACCTAACAATGTTGTAAGAGAAAGATCTTTGGTAAATAGATGTACGGTGTGGAGGAGGGGTTAGCAAACCTTTGTTTCTAACATTAATGTTGTGCACATCAGTTCTATAAGTAAGCCTTTCGTAGAGGTACTGGGGAGTCTTGTTTAAGATAATTTTGTAAAAAAATACTGCAGAGTGAAGCTCCCGTCTCTTGATCATATTTAACCAGCGAGCTTTAACAAGAGTGTGTGAAACACACTTCGATTTTTTGTAACCAGTCTCTTCCAGTTACTTCTTCGACTTTTTTGAGTGTAGCGACGCTTCTTTGAGTTATTTTTGAATATGCTGTTCGAATCTACTTTATTTTCGATTTTCTGCGACCAGTTTCTTCAAGAAAGGTTTTCTTCCTGGATTTATTTGTCCTCGATGTTCTGTAGCCACTCTCTTACAGTGAGTTCTTCGATGTCTATTTTTTTTTTGAGTATGAACATTTTTTTAAGTTTTTCTTCTTTCTCCAGTTGGAATCTACGTTAGCTTCGATTTTTTGCAGCTAGTTTCTTCCAGAACGGTTGTCTTCCTGGATTTGTTCTAATCTTCTCCTTCTTAATTTTTTATTGGAAGACATTTGGAAGAGGATGGCTGGACCTCAATCTCGAAACCAATTCTTCAATAAACTTAACTAAAAGTAAACTCGGCTGTTTCGAACGTCATAGAAAACCAACAGGTTATGGATCCAGCACGCTTCCACTGCGCCAGTGAATACTAATCTCGGTTAGTTGGTTTAATCAGAGACAGTTCGGTGGTGAATTCGAATGCAAGGACTAGAAAAGAAAACTGTTTGATTTCAAGTGAAATTCCACGAACATCTGAAGTTATTTAAAGATGATATCGGGTGGTGATCTGGCCCAAATTAAGAAACTGCAAGGCTAGGAGGACTTGCACACGTGGAAGTGGTACAGTAGAATTATTCTTGAAGAGAAGGGCGTAGATGAAGTTGTGACGGGGAAAGTGCTGAAACCAGAGGGAGGTGAAAAGAAGATTGCTGAATGGATGCAGAAAGATAAGTTGGCTCGACGAATTATAACGACAACTATCGGAGAGAAAATTGATGGGATGAAGTAACATCAGCTGAAATGTGGACAAAACTGCTCAGTCTCTTCGAAAATACATCGCAGCAACGTCTCCGAAATTTGCAGCAGCAAATGATGACATTAAACAAGAAACCTGATCAGGCAATGTCAGATTACCTCGGTACTGCCAATCAAAAATTGGCAGAAATGAGAGCAGCAAGAGGAAATAATCGCCGTTTTCGTTTCAACGAGTGGAGTAGCTCTGCAGTTCTTTTCATACCACCATGGAATCAAATCGAAATAGGATCACTTTAAGTTCAGATCAATTGCATATCACTTATGAAACGAAAACGCCTATTGAAGCAAGTCTGGTGTGCACCAACGTGTTAAACGATCTTCCATCGAGTTTTATACTTTTTTGTAATGCTTTGGCCAGTCGACCAGACTCAAATAATCTGGTAGCATTAATGGAAGCGCTGATGAGCGTCTTCAGAAGAAGTAATCGCTATGAATGCGCCATCAAAGTTTAGAAAGACCAACCAGACTAGTCAATGGAACAGCAGTGAGAAAAATGATAATGAGAAACACATAACTGTAATCAGTTTGGCCACTTGAAGGCCAAGTGCCCAAAGCTCAACCAGGAGAAAAAGAACAGATATGAAGATTTCTGGAAGTAAAAAAGCGAGGTGAAAGTTTAATGTGTGTGAATGTGAATGTGAACGTGAAAATGATTGAATTGCTGACAGTGGCGTAAGTCATCACGTGTGCCACAACAGAAACATGTTTATCAAAATTGTTGAGAAAGGCAATGGAGAGAAGATCACTTTGGCAGACAACCGTCAAGTAAATGTCAAGGAAATTGGAATGATCAAAATTGAAATCTTTGTAGAAGGAAAGTGGGAGCTTGAGACTCTGAATAAATGTTCTATGGGTGCCAGAACTAGGTAAGAACTTATATAGTATTAGTTCTTCTGCTAAACGTGGATATCAAGCTGTATTTAATAAAAAAGTTCGTCAAGATACTATATGGTCAAAGCAAGCAAATTTAGTAGAACTGCAGTCGCTGAACGATTTGGGCACGTCAACATGAAGAAGCTTCGACAAATGGCGAATGATTCATCCTTCGGCATCGACGACACTTTGCAACATCAGCTCCTAAGGATACAAGACCCAGAGAATTTATACACATGGACGTATGCACAATGGACCAGCCAGGACTCAACGGTGCCAAATATTTGACGCTGAAAGACGACGCATAGTTTTGTGTCACAAGGATGAGATGACGTCAAGGATTATTGACTTTTGCAATAAAGTCAAGAACAAATCTGGCTATGAAATTAAATTTTTCAAATCTGACAACGCTCGGGAATTCATCAACGAGATATTGGCGAAAGAATTTATCACACATGAAACAACAGTACCTTACATGCCAGGACAGAAAATAATTTAAGCAAATTCACACCCTCTGTATTCCACATGAAACCCTGAAACTAATTCAGCCTCAGGCCTTTTCCGACACTTAAATAATCACTAAGCAGCGGACGGCCGTTGGGAAGGCGAGATTGGGGGATGTGTCGAACGGGCGAAAAATACATAAACTAGTAGAAGCGATGCATTTTTCGCCCGTTCAACACGAGCCCACTCTCGCCTGCCCAACGGCCGTCCGCTGCCTAATAATCACTTCTCTTCCATCCACCAGTTTGGATTTGAAGCCGCAGCTTCAGTGGCAAGACAAAGCGACCCATTAGAACCGAATGTGCAAGATCAATGCTGTATGGACGAGATGTATCGAAGTTTCTTTGGCCTGAAGCAGTCAAATATGCTGCGCAAGTGTTAAATTACATGAAGACGTCGAAAGATGAACGGAAGATACCTTTTGAACGATCAAAATGCCTAATTTGTCTAACATTTTGGACCGACATGCTACTCATAAGTTCCAAAGGGTCTACGTCGAAAGCTTGATAAGAGGACAGAGCAAGGGATTTTCGTTGGAATCGAAAAATGTATTTGTTTATAATGAAGACACTCGTAATATATTCACGACAGCTACTGTCCGCTTTGACACAGACGAAGCAGGAAAATATGAATTTCTCTGTTGCACCGTGGAGACGACAGCGACATCCACACCAATGGAAGTGAGAGCAAAAATACGGAATCAAATCCATTTGAAGATTCACGAGAACCATACGAAATACGACTCCGTAAGTCTGTTTGTTATGCACCAAAAAAGGGCTGCAGTATTGCCTGTTTGGCAGTTGTTGAATCGCAGAACTGGGACGAAGCCATCCGTAATCCATTTGCACAGCAGTGGCAGAAAACAGCTAATGAAGAGTTTGAAGCTCTTTTTGAAGAACGAAAGATGGGTTGGGTTGGGTAAGTCTGTTTGTTATGCACCAAAAAAAGGGCTGCAGTATTGCCTGTTTGGCAGTTGTTGAATCGAAGAACTGGGACGAAGCCATCCGTAGTCCATTTGCACAGCAGTGGAAGAAAGCAGCTAATGAAGAGTTTGAAGCTCTTTTTGAAGAACGAAAGATGGGTCGATAAAGAACTCCCAGAAGATCGAATAGTGATGTCATTTTTAAATTAAAGCAAACACCCGGAGAAGCCGATCGGTTCAAGGCAAGGTAGGTGGCCAAAGGTTACGTTCAGCGCAAGGGAGTTGACTTTAATGAAACATATGATTCGGTAGTCCGATACGAAAGTTGCAGAGTTTTGTTTTCCCTGATAGCAGCTCTGGATTTAGAATAGAAGCAGTTTGAAGTTAAGGCAGCATTCCTTTATGATGAACTGGAAGAGGATATATGGATCAAGTTACCGAATGGATCGTGAAGCCTAGAAAAAGTCTTTTTGGCTTGAAGCAGTCCCCTAATTGTTGGAATAGAAAAGTCGATTCGGCATTGAAGAGTTTTGATTTAAGGAAATCTTCAGCAGATGACTGTGTTTATGTTGGTTGGAAAGACGGTCATCGATTTTATCTTGCATTATATGTTGATGATGGTCTATCTCAGAAAAAGATTTAATTAATCCCACAAAAAATATTTTGTTCAATAAACATAACTAAAAGTAAACTCTGCTGTTTTGAAAGTCATAGAAAACCAACAAATATCCAAAGCCTCACCTATGGGCATTGATGTTATTTTTGGTTCTTTTATTTGGAATGTGTTCTTTCTCGTGCATACTTAAAATAATAACTGTTTCATTCTTCCACTCCGAAAATTCTGCGGTTGTCAAAAGCCCTTAAATTCAGATTTATTTTTGTTCTTCCCCGTGTATTCCTTTCGCGCTTGTCAGGATCAGTTACGAGAGATTTAAATTAAATTCGCCTCTTCAGTTCGATGAGGAGGAACGTGTCTGTAATGAAATATAGGGGAAGCCATCGATCCCGGATACTCTATCGTAACCGAAATTATTAAATCCCGCTTGTAATATGTACGTACATTGTCTGAAGCTAAGGCTTATTCTTAAAATTATTATTAAAAAGAAGGAGTTTCAGGTGGGGGGATAATAAGTTTATATATAATTAAACTTTATTAAATTTACATTGTGCCAGATTAGATCTCGCCCGAAGCCTTCGGAAATTTCGCGTAGGATTTCATCCGAATCCATGCAAGTAATTCATGCTGTTTGGCTATTGTCCATGGGGGTGGAAACTATATTGAAATTTGCCGTGCCCGTCTCGAGGGATTTCTAAACAAACTGCGCCCCGTTTCGCGTTGAAACCTTCAGGTCTACGCGCGGATAAAAATCCAATTTGCCTGAAGTATTGTTTATCAAACTGGTTTAAACGCACAGATTGTATTATGTAACTCTACATGCAAACTTAAGTACTTGGGAATTGCAAAAAACGCAAGGGTGGTTTAAAAATGTTAAAGCTTTCGAGAGTAGGTGGTTCGTAAACTATTTTAAAAAAAAGGTCACCAGCAGAAATCGATTAATTAACTCTGTGACAGTTCTTTCGTGAAACACAAGCAAAAAGCTCTCTTCCTGTGTGATGTAACATAGAATAAAATGGCATTCGCCTCCCTTTAGATATCTTGCTCTTCAACAAACTGTGTAATCCCTGTAACAAGCATAAAATTATTTCTGCTTTTTCGAAGTTTTCCGAACGTCGTCGTCGCTCGCCCTAATCTAATTATCCTTTTTTTCCCGTCGGTTCTGCAAAGTTCTGAAATTCAAAATAACAAGAGTAACACTTGAGTCGATCGTTCGCACTCGAAGAAAGAAAAAAAAGAACGAATTTGCTTCGCTCCGCCGAAAAGAAGAGGTCGAGAGTTGTTACATAATTAAGACGATTGCAAAAATTGATCGAAAAATGGTTCGAGCACGTGCTGTTAAATCGAAAAATGCGAAGTAAGACTTCCGGAAAATTATTTATAATTCCCGGCTAATTAGGGAGAGACAGATGTTGTAAATAATTCCCGAGAACGGCCTGGGGCACTTACTTTTAGTTTCAGCGGGGAATTAATACTGCAGTGCCATTATGCTACGGCTTTAATAATCCACAATTATACTAAATAATTTAACCGGCTCGCAACTTTGTCCATAAAGCAGGAGGATATAATTTATGAAAAGGACAGGGCGTAGCCATACAGCACGAGGCGGAATGTAACTTGAAACGGGGTAAAACCATTTCATTTGGCTACTTTTCTCAACTCAAATTTGCATTTAGTTTTTAACCTAAAAAGAAACTTAAAAAAATCTATTTCTCAGAAAAATATGGAATGTTGGTAGTCTTGGAACGTGCAACTCATTTAGGCCCTCTGGTTTACCTATTATACTCTACGTAACCATTGGAATTGATATTTGAATTATAAAAGTTTAAATGGTACTTCAAGTCTTTTGAATGAAAATGACCTTAATAACTTCTTCGTAAACATTGCTAATAATATTATAAATAATCTACCAAGTTATGATAAAAGCAGCACGGTACTTATGAATCAATTTATTCAACCGAGGCGATCTTTTTTTCTACAGCCTAGTAGAAAATGACGTGTACAACGCAATTTGCCAACTTAGTAATTCAGAATCACTAGATGTCTACGATATGAGCAATAAAATGCTTAAAGCCATGATACATATCTTGGTGCCTTATCTAACGATTTTAATAAATAAATGCTTTTCCGAAGGCTGTTTCTCAGAAGCCCTTAAAATTTCAAGAGTAGTTCCGATTTTTAAAAAGGGGGAAGTAAATAATCCAGGAAATTACCGACTCATATCAATAGTCCCAATAATAAGTAAAATAATAGAAAAAATTTTCAAGGATCAGCTTGTAATGTTCCTATCGAAGAAGTCCAAATCAATTCGGTTTTTGTAAAAATTCAAATACCACAAAAGCAATGCACTCAGTAGTAGAAAACATAGTAACAAATTTTGAAGATGGAAAAACAACAGCGGCTATTATGTGCGATCTGACGAAAGCTTTTGACTGTGTTTCACATTCAGTACTAATAGAAAAATTACAATTTTATGCAGTTCGTGGTGTACCTTTAAATTTCATAAAAAGTTATCTATCAGACAGGAAACAATCTGTAACGTACAATGGCAAGACCTCATTGGAAAAAACAGGTAAACATGGAGTTCCGCAAGGCTCAGTTCTGGGTCCACTGCTATTTATAATATATTTATAATATCACGCGAAGAACTGGATAGCAACACAACCCTTGTAGGAGAGAAAGCCGAAGAATGGTTTACGATAAATAAACTAAAATTGAATGTAGGAAAAACACAAAAAATACAATTTTCAACAAATAAAGCGATCACCACATCAAAATCCGCAAAATTATTAGGTTTCCATTTAGACGAATCTTTAAATTGGAAAACGCATATTGAAAAGTTATGTGTTAAACTAGCTTCAAAAAATTTTCTACTAAGGAAACTTTGGTTGACTCCGGAACTGCTAAGATCTACCTATTTTTCACTTTTCCATAGTGTATTAACATACGGAGTGACACTTTGGGGAAATTCCACGCATGCTATAAAAGTTTTCAGGTTACAAAAGAAAGCAATCAGAGTAATTACAAATGCAAAATATAATGAACATTGTCAGCCACTATTTAAAAGTTCACAAGTACTACCATTACCGTCACTATATATTTATCAAAGTCTACTAGAAATACACAAAATAGCAAAAAAACAACGCAAACATTCGGACGTGCACACGCATAATACTAGTACTACATAATACATTAATACATAATACTAATGCCAATCACTTAATATTAAAAAACACGCGCTTAACAAGTCGGCGAAATTCCTTACAATTAAATTTGTACAATGCCTTAAATAGTAATATTAAAAACTTAGACGATAAATCCTTTAAAACAAGAGTTTATAATTTTATGATTAACAGATGTTTCTATTCTATTCAAGAATATTTAGATAATATTTACATATTAACCTGATTTTCTAAATTTTTCTCAATTTTTCAAAAATGGTGCTACGAAAATGCCGACCATGATACCACTGCCTGTGTTTTTGCTGTTTATTGTTTTTTTGTCTTATTGTTTTTGTTCTGTTTTTTATTGTTTTGCTGTTTTATTATTTTTAATTTTATTTGGAAATCTTGTAAATTTTTGTATAACAAAATATGTACCTGACCGACTACAAATGTACTTATTTATACTTAATGTAGTGACAATAAATGAATTGAATTGATTTGAATAAATAAAGGACAAACAGGAAATTATTGAAAAATAAACAGAAAACAAATCAAGAACGAATGGAGCAAAAAAAAAAACAAAGACAAACAAAGATGATTTGTTAGTAGAAGACCTTAAGGAAACTACTCAGGTACGCTCTTGACTTTGCAGGAAAAAGAATTGACAAAAAAAAACAATATGGACGAAGAGAAAAATTAAATACCTACCACACAATAAGGGATGTAAATATGAATAGCAAAAAAAGGAGGGTGCAAAGTGTACAGAAATAAAAATCCTACATTTGTAACAAACGTTAAAAGAAATATAAAACCATAGAACTCAAGAAAATGTCCTAGTATGATTGGGGATTATGACGTCACTCTTCCTAATTGAAAAAAAAAAACGAAATATAAGTACACATTAGATTATAAGAGACGGAAGGATATTTAAATACTAATTAAAATCGAACTTCGGCCCTCGCGTTAGTTGAGGTACAACATTTTCGACGACCTCCGCAGAGAAATAAGAAGAAAGCGCAAGTGCCGCTCGCCGTTGGGATGGCTCGCGGCAGCTATAAACTTGCCCAAATTGTGTTTACCGTTCTCTCCTCCTGAAGCGATTTCATTTGAGTGGTCACACAACGTGCTTATCTTTTAAACGTACCTATTTCTTAGTATCAACTTAGTTGACCTTGTATGAATTGCGAATGTTATGGGAAACTCGTCGATGTTGGCGAAAAACCTAGTAGATGGCGACCATATTTGCTTCTAAGATCGAGTTCTCTCATCGGGACGTTTCATTTGACCCGCGACGCTATGTGCTTACCTTTTATGCGAAGATTTTCGATCATAGCGCCCCCATCTTTGTCTTCAAGATGGTGTTGGTATGACAGTCGAGTTCGTCTCGTCGAGACCTTCCATATGACGTGCGAGTCGTGCAACACGCGACGGCGCGGCAGGTTTACCTTTCACGCGACCGGTTTCGGTCATAGCTAGATCATCTTCGGTTTCGAGATGACTTCGTTATAACGGTCAAGTTCGTTTCATTTGATGTACGACTGTCACCAAATTTACTTTAAATTGACAGCCTCAACCTTGTCTACACCTTGTCTAGGTGACAAATTCTGCGCTGCATTAACTATCAGCTATTCCTTCGGCTAGCAACAGTGAAAAGGGAGTGGGTCAATATAATGTTAAAATTCTTAAGGATGCCAGGACGGAAGACCTCAGCCGATAGGCAAACAATCTTGTCAGTATTCCCGAACTGACTGGATTGGGCAAAAAGCCAAAAACAAAACGGAGGCTACACTTTACTCACTGGTACATGAAATCAAAATCGAATCTAAAGTTAACAAATTCAAACTTTATTGGATACTAAAACGTTGAACAAACAGCGGTTACACCTTGCACGAGGCTGTGCTTCTTCAAAACAAAATTTACTCAAATCGCAAATTCTTAATAAATCTACAGTTAACACAGTTATTCACTTTCTATAATTTAAAACTGTACATACAACACTGCATTCAGCCGAAATTCGCTCTCCGGTAAGGCTTGCAATAACCGACGTCAAAACTCACGACCTTGCTGTCTGTCGGGCCACGGAGTGAAGTTGGCACTCACGACGCCACCTGTGGGTTGTTTCCAACACCGGTGATCCGGTTCAAAGCGGATTCGCAAGATACGTCGCGTCGTAGGAACGCCGGAACTGATTTCTTCGCAGCGGAGGCGAATTGGCTCAATACGATAAATCGAAATAGTACTTCGACTTGTCCGCAAACTGGTAATTGAAAATCGAAGTCAAACTAAAAGCTCGAAATGAAAGCCTATACTGGGAGCCTGTACTAAAAGCCTGAAGAAAAATGAAAACCGTTAGTGTCCCAAAATGGCGTTGGCCAGGTTGTTCAATATTTCACCTGCGATTTGTGGGAATCCCAAGCTGGGAATGGGACCCAAAACTCGCTCGGTGCGGTGGTGTGAATGCTATTCCGGCAGGGCCGTTGTTAAATTCTCCTCACTTTCAGAGCAAGAATTTCGTTATCACAAAACCACGCAACTATACACCACCAGACCAGATTCAACACTGAACGAAATACCAACGTAAAGCCGACATATTATTACGTCATAAGCGGTAACGTCGAGAGTTCTGAATAAAAGAACCAATACGAAAGCGGGATTTTAAATAGATATTTCCGGCACGGGTAACAGTGTTGTCAGATGTTCAGACAACATATATAGATACGGGAGACGTTGCCAGCTCGCTATAAAATGCGTCGCAAATTCTGTGCGATTAGATTCGGCTGTAACACGACACGACGTCCTTATCTTTTAAACGAACGTTTTCGATCATAGAACGCGGCCGTATTTGATCAAAGATGGCGCTGACGTCGACGATGGCGACGGTCGAGTTCGGTTCGTCGCGACGGTTCCTTAGGTAACCATTACGACGCGTTTATCTTTTGCGCGGAGATTTTCGATCATAGCGCTGTCATCTTTGATTTCAAGATGGCGCTGATGTTGACAGTCGAGTTCTTCTCATCGAGATCTTTCATTTGACGTGCGACATGACGCGTTTATTAGTTTCTAGGTGGTGATCATGGAACGTTTTCTTTTATTCTTGTCTTTCGTATAATTTTACGAAGAAAAACTGAGCTTTCTTATATATTTGTTTTTTTTTGACGTTGCGAGAAACAAAACAATATTGTCGCGTTTAAAAATTACGATTGCGATGTCACGAAATAAAAATACAGCAATTTTTTTTATGTTAATTTAATCTAAACTTAGTCTTTTTTTAACTTTAACTTAATTATCTTCTCTTAAACTTTAATTATTTTAAGTCCTTTTAACTTTAATTAAACTTTAGACTTAATAATTCTAAACTTAATTACTTAACATAGGGGAGGGTCTGGCCCTTGGGTATGACTAAAACTTTAAACTTAATTACCGAACTTAATTAATTTAACCTTAACTTTAACTTAAGGGAGGGCGTAGCCCTAGAGGCCAGCCCTGGCTCGTAGAGTCACTCGCTTGGCTTTGTCTTTTGCGCGCACTTGACTTCACTATCACTTTTAATTACTACTTAATAACTTCTACTCTTGACTAGTACTTCATGACCACTTAATTACTACTCTTTCACTACTACCTGCAGGTTAGTCACGATCGGTTCTTTTGTCCTGGTGGCTGGGGTTCGGTCCAGGGTACAAAGTTCTAAAGGTGTCAGCATCAATTAACCGTTGCCAAATTTATTTCTTGGCACATGTAAACATACACGCTTACATTCCGCAGAGTTTGCATAAGTGAAATGCGAGCATGTGTAACGCGGCTGATCTACTAATTGTTAATGGGTGCTGATCTTGCATAATTTTGAAATGCACACAGTTGCAATAATTACGAGACGAATTTTAATTTACTTATTTTTCCAGATAATCGATAATTTTCGATCATTTTTCTTTAAAAAGTGTTAATTGTAAATTTCGCTACGTCCTGTTTTCTCTTTTATTTCTTTTGATGGATGAAAAAAGAGAAAGTACTTTGTCCCACTTATTATGAAGGACAGTTCGTTTTATTTTTTCGTCGACGAGAAGTACTTTTACAATTGACCGATAGTGTTTTGTTTTTTGTTAACGAGGCATTAGTTTAGCTTTTTATGTAAAAAAAGAAAATATAATGCAGAAGACGATTCATTTTCGTTAACCTAGAAGAAAATTTCGTTAATTTTTTTCTTATAATCCATTGCTTGTCTTTAGTTTTCGAAGAGTTTTGTGTTCTTCTAATATTTGTCATAAAATCGACTATCGATTTGTCATAAAACCGATTTTCCTTCTTTTTTTTTTTTGGCGTTGGAAAAGGGAGTAGAGGAAAAGCTCGAGAGTTGTTTCACAATCACCTCTCTTATTTTCTATTTTATGCTTTTCGACGAAGATCAGGCGATTTTAAAAACTCTTATAAAGAATAAATCAATAAAAACATAGAAGATGGCCAATTTTTTTAGAGATAAATTAATTAGAGAAAGCTTGCTACCTACCTTTATTATCTACCTAGTTGACCCTGTGTAAGATGCGAACGCTGGGGGAAAATCGTCGATGTTAAAGAAAAACTACCAGAACTTATGTCCAGCTCAGTGGAGACGGGCTGGGCTACAAATAGACTGTCGGTCGCTCGATGCCTGGATGTAAAAGAAAAAGGGGCGCCACCTAGCGAATAGGTTCCAAGTAGTACGATGTTTCTTTGCCTATCGAGAGAGAAAATGTTTGTCATAAAATTGATCTTCTTTTGCCATTTTTATTTGGCGTCGAGAAAAAGAAAGAAAATCGATTTTCGTTAGTGTTTCTTCAATAAATATCAAAGCGGAGAAAACATCCTCTCCCAATTTTTGTATCTTTTGGTGAAGAAGGAAGACGAACATTTATAACAAAGAAGAACAAGAAAGAAATTAACTTGAAGGTTTCTGTTGCCCATGGCTTCCGTTTGTAGGGGAAACCATATATAAGAAATAAGAAAGAGAAACGAACAGTTTCGTTTATTTCTCGGATTCGCATCCAATCTCAATGACATTTTCCGAACACGCGTACAACATTTTAACATTTAATTACACGGGGGTATTAAACGAGACCGAATTCGACAGGCCAACAAACACACAAAGTCCCCCAAAGCGCACCCTTAATAAATAATAGCGGGAACGTTGACGCGTTCCTCGCGTTTCTTCGGCCCGTAAACACGGGGAAGGCCCGGGAAACTCCCTTAAATATTAATCGCCGCCCGCCTTGTCCCGTTCGTGCTCCTGATGGTATTTCACGTCACGTCGCGTCGCGCCCCCCGCCTGCATTTTGCATGAATCTAAATGTTTCGAGAGAGAAAACAGATGCACGGTTAATAAACAAAGAAAATCGTCGGGGGGTGGGGGGTGGTGGCGTCCCCCTAATGAGATGTAATGTTACACGTCGGTCGTAAGCTGCTGGAACGCTTAATGAATAGGATTAAAGTCGAGGTGAGGCATGTTTCTTAATTAAGCGCTAAAAATAGATCGGCTATTGTGTTACGCGGAAAATATTAGGTTTTCGATCGTTACGACAGCCGAAGGGTAGGTAATATTACAAATAAATTGGCGTTAATTAGGCGGAATTTTGTCGGGGATAAATAAAAAGAGAAGAAAAAGAAGGGGGCAACGAATTCTCTTAACTTCCGACATAAATAAGAGAAGAAAACAAATTTTCTTTTCAAGTAGGGAACTGGGATCCCCCCGAAACGATGGCGCGACTATAATACGGTTAAGGGAACTGATTTTATTTACGATTTCCTGAAAGGAGTAAATCCTCGCCTTTGCAATATAACTTTGCTCTTGACCCAACTCCCGGGGCACCACATAAATTCTAGTCTTGAATTTTCCTCGGTGCATCCAATTTGTTGGCCAACATATTGTTTCCGGTGCGGGGTTCTCGCACATCCGTCGGCGTAATGCCTTCAATTAAGCCCGGCGTAATGCGGATTTAACGCTTAGAATTTACTCAACGCATTCAGCAGGAACTGAATGCAACTGAATTAAACTAAAAGAAAAAAAATAGGACGACATATACGTTCGTCTTCGAAAACCCCTCAGAAATGGGGAAACAGAACTCAGTCATATCAAGTTGGTTGGTTTGTACATAAGTCAGTGTGAAGGCGACAGTTACCACTTTGCGGTCCTCTAGCGGCGGGATTGATGAGCGTTCGGGTAACAAACATCAAGATGGCGGGCTTACAACGACATCATACAGATCCGTCTAGAGCAGTGATTCTGAGGGGAATCGCCTCTTGTTACCAAAACTCCGGTAATGAGGGAGGGGTGGACAGAAGATGAAATAAAAATAAAACCTAGATAAAGGGAAAACACGGATTACGAACCGATCGACGCACAACGTGACTCTAAAAACATACCTGCCGTAAATTCGATGGCCAAGCTTGGAACGGCCTAGGACTCGCAGCAAACAATTAACAACCAGACATTATACCCGTTTACTTTTTCACTCCAAAACAAACACCGCTCAATGAAAGTTTACACGGAAGCGAGAATAACTCTCCATGCGGTCTGTTTGCAAGGCAAGCGGCCACAAGACCTGAGACGGAATCTCAATCGGGTCGGCGCGCGGCGCGAACGACTCGCGGATAGGGGTAGAGTCCTTTGCGCGTCCACAAACTTGTCATAAACTTCTTTACTGACGATCGACTTTCTTTGAGAAGTCGAAATTGCGAAACAAGACCTTGCTAAAGGGCATGCTACTACACCTCTCATCTTTACACAGTTTAACAAAGAAATAAATTGACGCGTAGCAAAGAGATTGGGTGACAAGACGAAAGTAAGTTAAATTAGATTCATTTAAGCAAATATGCATCCAGACGGGGCCAACAAATGCGCCGACAGTGTGATTCATCTGCAGGTGGACATGTTCCAACTTGTTTAAAACAATAAACGTACAGTTCTCCCCCGTTAATACTCGGAATTGTTCGAGTTCCAAACTGTATGTAAACCCCGTAATTTCCCAAATCCGAGAGATCATAAACTAGTTGTTACCAGAGTGTGTAAGTTCCTCTCTTGTAAATGTGGAGTGTGAGGCTACCAGACCATGTAAGTCTTACATTGTTTAACTGTATTAATTTATATACAATATATTATTTAAGCTATGCCCCTTGTTTCGATTAATTCACTTGCCACATGGTCCTATATTTGTCAAAACATATTTGCATCATAATCTTTACGTTACTTAAGTAAACAGTCAACTTGTTTAAATAACTTAGAGTTGAAGAAAAAAAAAACATGATAAATCTAGTATCAAACTTACTTGAAAAAGATGCTTTAAATTTATTGCAATGCGACTCCTTTGCAGTATGATAAAGTACAAATTATCGACTAAATAATTTCTATATTTCAAATTACATTACGACCTTAAAACGTGATTAGAAATCTCGCGACTGTGAGCAATGCGCAGGCCCGAGTGCGCGCGGTTCTTTCAAATTACAGGAGGACCCTCTTGAATCCTTTCTTTCTTCTTTTCAAAGAGAAAAGGATACTCTGCAACGGTCGCGGATTTGTTTTTCTAAACAAAATCGGTTATTGCTTGTTTAACTGTAAATAACAAACATATGTTCAGATTCTCAGTAGAATTGCCACCGGATGCGATCCTGTCCAGGGCACCGCGGCCCTTTTCAGAAGAGTGAAACCACCCACCCAAAAATTTGTAACGTTAGGCATTACTCAAATAGCACTCCTGGTTCTCTGCCGTCATAAACAAGTCAGCGCAACATTTTAGCTTTGTGTTGGCTCAGATTTTTGTACGAATTTGTCACACTAAATTTTAGAACATGTCAGTTATAGAAAAGGGATCAATTACGTTGCAAGTTCGCTTTGCCTGCTTAGTGTTCAAGCAAGGGCCGGATACATTAAAATGTCAAATAGACACTTGTAGGTTTGGGTGATAGAGAGAGGGTCAGGAAGGTTTAAAATTGCAAGGGACCACACGCTGGTCCTTGGCTGACAAGCTAACTGGAGTTTTCTTAATTTATTATAGGGAACAGAAAATGGGGGAATAGGCGTGATTTTGGGGCTAGAGCAGCGATTACTATTGGCCCGGGGTTGTTTCAAAATTTGCTTGCGGAGTCCGAGGGAGGAGATTAATTTTTTAGTTGGAAAGAAAACAGCTACGGAAACAGACAGACAGAATTCAATCTCTCGAGCGAACGCTTGAATTCTCTTTTAATTTTGACTTAGCGAGGTTTCTTTTAGTGCTTGCAGTCATTCTCTCATTTTTGTCATATTTCTAGCTAAATCATTTTATTTCGATACGGTTAAAATACAGTGTGTTAAGAGAAGGGCAATTAAACGAACAAATCGCCGAAGGCGGCATTTTGTATCACATACTTCTCCACAATGCCTGATTAAGTAATTAATTACTTCCATAATCCACTGCAGGCCCACTGTGTCACACTGTACGTTGGTTGATTGAGCGGAACGTGCCTTAGAGTACGATCTGAAGTGGCAAACACTAATACCAAGACCAATCTAAGTCGAACTTAAATTAATTGTTAATCTAATTGGGGGGCAGAGTTCTCCAACAACTATTTGCGTGTGCAACAAATCACCAGCTGCGTGATTTGAAGTCAGTTAGGTCGCTCCGTTATTCGAAAGTGAAATCTGTTAAGCGAATTCTACTGTACTTCTTGATAACCGTAATTTTTGTTTTCTCTGTATTGTTTTAACGCTCATTATATCAGATGCCTCAGTGGCTGGTAGTAATGCGCCGGCGCCGCCCCAATTAGACTTGCTTATTGTCGATTACGGGCAAGTCAACAAATAATAAAAATGTACCAAACAAACCCCACTTAAGATTTATGGCCGATTTTAAATAACTGCGCCGACCGTACGGTCGGGAAGCCTACAAAGGGCCACCCAAATTTTACTACGCCACGTGCATGCACTCTTAGCCGTACTTGCCGCTACCTACTGCGTACCTAACGGGCCACCGCCTGTTTTACAGCCAAAAGGGTTAGTTTACTGATCTACTTCTGTTTATAGTTGAACGACCCTCCGGAGGACCCGATATACAGAATAATACCTTTAATTAGGGCTTACGTGATCGTCGTGCACAGGAACCCACGTCGTGCTAACCTGGTTCTTTTGTTTGGTGGAGCAGTATAATAACTCTTTACAACAAGGAATTTGGCAATTTAATAATAAAACGCAACAATTAAATTTAAGTAATTATTTATTGAAAAAAAGAAAAAGAAAAAAGAAGGGAAAAAACTCCTGATCTCCACCTCTGTGGAATCGGAGATCTTGAGCGGAAAACCCTGGCGTTGAAATCAATACAAATAAACAACAATTACGATTCTCAGAAAGTACAGTGTAATTCGTTTAACAGATTTCACTTTCGAATATCGGCGCGATCTACTTTCCTTCGATTCACACATCATGGCGGTATAATGTTTACACAGATGTTTGTTGGAGAGCTCTGCTCCTCACTTAGGTTAATAATTAATTGAGTTCCAAATGAGTTCGAGTCTTGGTACAGTGTTCGTCACCCTAATTGTACTCAAAGACTTATTCTATTTAATAAACCAACGCACAACGGAGTTAATTAATGAATTGATCAGATGTTTTGGGCGAAGTATGTGATACAAATGCCGCCTTCAGCGATCAATCTGCAAGTAAATCAGTAGCAGTCACCTGGTTTTTCAGGGGCCCCTCCGTGGGAGGTGTTGTTTAACCCTATCTCTAGCTAACCTGATTAATAGGTGCGTGTAGTGAGCCAAAACTTTCTTCTACTCCGTCACCTCAGCGAATTAATGCTTTTTGAGAGCGGTGCTTGACGCCTTTGTCTTCGTACTGAGGACCCTCTGTATATCGCTCTTTCGCCGTCTAACCTAGCTAATTAATTTTAATAGCGCGAGGAATTAGTTGACTATTTTCGCTCTCCACTATGTGTGGTTATGGCATTTAACAGTCTCTAGGCAATCGCTTCTAATTAACCGACAAATCTCTCGGCAAAGACCACAGTTTGACCCTCCCACATATACAGGGTGTGAAAAACTTTGTCAAGAAAATGGCCAGGAATGTAGTTCAAATTGTTTGGTTTCCAATTTGACTGAAAGAATCCCCAAGGGTAGAATGATTTCTAAAAGCACACTGTATTGAAAGCCCAGTTAGATGTAGGTAATAGTAAATTGTCGTTGATTGATTAAATTACAGAATTTGCCAGACCAAACACTGACCAATCAATTTTTCCTAAGATGAAAGTCACTAGTGCGTTTTAATACTCGCTGTAAAGTAACTAAAAATAGTTGATTAAATTTATCTCAATGTAATGGTACTATGAAACGTACTGACTCTTTAGTCTAATTAATGCAAGCCATATTATCACTGCGCAGATATTACCACCAAAGGTGCGTTGAAGCAAACAAATAAATGTCAATTACCTAAGCCGCATAGTCCGTGTACCACTTCCACGCACTAACACTCTGCTTAAATCACTCGCGTCGCAACGCCTACGTGTATAGTTTTAATTGCCTTTCTTATCACTGTAATTAAACCGGACCGGAATAAGTGATTTAACAAGCAAATTGGATAAGGACTACAAGCCCTAAGGATAAACACAATTAAGACAAATTAGAATAGAACTCAACCGTTCTCGCTAGAGCTGCAATGCTATCTGTCGTTCTTTTGCGTTCCCGCTTAACAAGAAAAACAATCAAGAAACGCCACTCGGACTTGCAGCGAAATTCTAAAATCACTTCGACCAATCCTGGTCGTGGTATTTGTTTCACACGCACGCCTCCCCAGATGCAAAGAAAAATCAAGAGACACTCTATTAACTCATCGGAATGTTCGCTGTTCGTATGTCGCAAAAGAAATCCCTTCATAAATTTTGACATTCAAGTGTAACCATTGACATTTTTACAGTATTTGTCTGACGGAAAGGACCCAGATTCCAGCGAAAAGGTCTTAACTCGCCCAGTAAATTGATATATTCAAACACATGGGGCCATTTATCTACAATTTTAAAGTGCCGGGATGTGTACAAACTAAGAAACCAATGTAAACCGTCAAATGGATTTGTTTTATGGTGTCTGCGTGACTCTATTGTTGCGAATGTCACCAGTTTCAAGACAGAACAGACAAGCGAGACATGCTTTAAAATGCCTGCAATTTGATCTTTTTACGACATCGGACACGTACTTCAAATTTAGAAAGCACTCAACTACATGTTACGATGATTTGTTTAAGCGTGCGCCTGTGTGGCCCCAGCCCATCCAGCCGGCCAACGCGGCGCCTCCACACCCTTCAAGTTAACGCTGCAACTCCATGTATTTATTGAAATTAGACATGCAATAGTCGCTTTTATTTAAAAAAAAATTAGCGACCGCTTCATGGTACAAGGAGTTTTTACCTTTTTTTTACGCAATAAATAATTAATTAAATCTAACTTCCGTATTTTTATTCAAACGTATTTGATCTCTCGAGTTATACGCCGACGCACCAAAAAGAACTGAGTTACAACAACGTAAGTCCAGATTTGCAGCGATTACGAGCCATATTAGAAATATTATTATTTTATTGCGGACTCCCCGCAAGGGTCACAGCAAAACGTAAACAAATAAGTAGGTTAGCAGAATAGTTCCTAGCGCCGGGCCATAAATCTTAAGTAGCAGGTAGCTGTGGTCGACCCAGACGGATAAGATTGTGTATGACTAATGGCAGGAATAAATCGTAGAGTGACCCTTCTTGGGAGTCTCTCCGGAAGTAAACATTGTCGGTCCAGTTATTTAATTTAGCAATAAATTTAATTTGTTTTTTTTGTTTGGACAGTTTTATTGGTTATTTAGTTGTCCGTAAAAGTCCACAAACAAGGTGACACGTCGGCGTGTTCTAATTTCTAATATCTTCGACTATTCACTTTTTGTTTGATTTTTTCAATTGCCCTTTCCCAAATTCCCGCACTATTAGAGTTTCTGACTTTACTCTTTGAGCTAAAAATATTTTATTGATATCTCCATTGGTATACATTTGTTTTCTGTGTTTCTTTATCTATAGTCGAATTCATCTTTGAGTTTTGTTATGAATCATCATGAGATGATTTCCAATTCCTCTACAGCTTCTTTTGAGGGCGCTTCTCTTCTTGCCATGCTTCTTCCAAAAAGTTTCACATTTCCTTCCCCAATTTTTCCCCCATTTTTATTTTCAGTAGATATTTCGTTTTCTTTATTTCTTAAATCTTCTTAAATGCCCTCATTGTACTTTTGGTGCCATCCTTTCCGCTCTTATCCTTTTCGAAAATGTGCCCTTTATGTCATCCAAAAATCCTATGTTCCAGACTTAATTTATTTTCTCTTCAGTTTTACTTAAGTATGAGCCTGTCGTTTTGAAAACGAAATGATAATACATTGCAAAAAATAATTTAGGGTTAGAAGCTGATTATGTTAACTAAATCTTAGATACCTTCCTCTTTCTTGTCTTTTCTTTTCTGAAACTGATTACCTACCAGATACGGGTGTCTCGTCCCTTTGAGTGGGTGTCTCACTCATATCTTCCAGACACGGGTACCTCGTATATATCGTCCCTTTGAGTGGGTGTCTCGCTCTTACCTTCCAGATACGGGTGTCTCGTATATACCGTCCGATTCCTGGAGTCCGAACCGTACCGTTAAACACCGAGTTTTAGTCATATTTAAATCGACCGCAATGTATGACAAATATTATCCGATATTGTCAAAATTATATAATTTACTTACAATTTACATTTCACTGGAACAAGTTCCTTGCATTTTATAATTTCAGAGCGTGTTATGGTTATTCAGGTAATTTATAAAACCAATACCTAGTTGTCGGCAGTTGTAAATAATACACCCCGTATAGTTTCAGATTTTCATAATTCACTCATTCCTCAGCCATAAGTAACTCCAACGCTCGCAAATATTTATTATTACCATTCTTCAGCCGGCTTAAAACATGCCACCGTGAATTAAACGATAAATTTCCGCAAAAAGACACGGTTTTATTTACAGGGGCTCACAAACGTAATTATTTAGAGCTCTCAGCGCACCTACAACGACGAACGGAAGGCGAACACGTTCAAAAATTTTATTCGTTCTTGTTGTTGTTGTTGCTGCTGAGAGCGAGGCACTTCCGGAAACGCCACCGGAAATTTTTCGCCCGCGCAAAAGCATTCATTGGTTGTTGGTCGGTCGGTTCCTTTAAATGTACGCAATAATTCAATTCGGTTCGATTTAAGTACCCGTTTGAAATCATTGAAAGAAACACGGTATTTCTTAATTTAAAAATATTTTGTTGAAAATCTCAACTCGTATGTAATAATAGGTCTGTTCGATAGCTCTGCACTTTTCTACACTTTTTGCACCAGCCGCTCCTGAGAGAGTGCGATGTATGTATATGACATAACATAAGTAGGAGTGAGAAAAATAGAGTAAAGGTGTTAAAAGTGTAGAAAGTGCAGAGCTATCGAACACACCTAATGTAAGGTCTGTTCGATAGCTCTGCACTTTCTACACTTTTAACACTGTTATGTTCCACGAAGACCTACATACATGTTCGTAGCCTTATATTGTGTCATTGTTATGACAACATTACTATTTATATTAAACTTTTTCAAAGGACACTACACTCCTCTCCACTAACTATGAAAGTAATGCAAAGTTATGGGAGTAATGTAAAAGTAATAATACCTATCTTTACAAGATAAGTGCAAAAACTTATCAGTCTAATTATCTTTCCTGGTATCCAAATTTTATGTACTTTATTATACGTTAATACATTTTGTCCAATGGTAAAGAACTTTTCCTTTGATTTATAAAATTGTTTCTTCATTTCTTCACCCTTCCTAAAATTGAAGGTCGGTTTTATCATATTTAGTAAAGTTCTAGGATTTTGTTTTAGCATCATTTCTGCAGGAGATTTGCTTGTGACAGTAGTTGGAGTATTTCGATACCCAAAAACAAAATTCGATATTATTTGATCTAACGACCTGTGCTTTTTGTTAATAAGATCTTCATGAAGTGATTTTTTTACAGCATCTTTTATGGTTCGTACTGCTCGTTCAGCTAAACCATTTGATTCAGGATGATAAGGCGGTGTATTAATAAGAGTAATGCCATTACTTATACAGAATGTTTGCAAAGCTGTACTATCAAATGGTGGTCCATTATCAGCAACCAAATATTGCGGTAAACCGAATATGGCAAAAGATTGTCTTAGTTTAGTAATAGTTTGTTCTCCTGTCATTTTCTTCATAGAATACACATCAATCCATTTAGTAGTGCTATCAATTAAAAGTAGGAACTCAACGTTAGCCAATTTAAAAATCTATGTGAATTCGGTTCCAATTTCTTTCAAATTTCGGCCAAGCGTGTAATGAATAATTGGGATTTCTATTACCAAAATGTTGACAAGACTTACAATTTTTTACAGTTTCTTCTAAGTCTTTATCCATCTTAGGCCACCAAAATTCCGCTCTCGCTAAAGATTTCATTCTAACTATCCCTGGATGATTGATGTGTAACATTTCTAAAATTCTTGCTTTCAAACTATTTGGAACTATTAACCTGTTTCCCCAAGTTAAACAATTAGACTCGATACTTAATTCTAAACGTCTTTTAAAATAGGGTTTAAATATTATTTCTTCGCAACTTGTTGGAAATCCAAATTTTACCATTTCAAAGATTTTACTTAAAATAGGATCTTTATGTGTTTCTTTAGCTACTTCTTGAGGTAAAATTGGTAAATAATCTTCCGTATTAAAACTTAATATTTCGTCTTCTGTAGAATCCTTTAAAGGTAATCGTGAGAGAGCATCCGCATTATATATTTCATTTCCTTTCTTGTACATTATATCATAATCATAAGCCGATAAAATTAATGCCCAACGCTGTATACGTGCATGAGTTAATGTAGGTATTGCTTTATTATTACCAAAAATTGTTTCTAAAGGCTTATGATCGGTTCTTATAGAAAATTTTCTGCCATAAAGAAACTTTTTTACACCAAAAATTATAGCTAAAGCTTCTTTTTGAATCTGAGCATAATTCTGTTCAGCTTTATTTAGAGTAGACGAAGCAAACATGACTGGTCTTTCTATTCCATTATCAACTTGACTAAGCACAGCGCCAACTCCATATGCTGAAGCATCAGTTGTTAATATAATGTCGTTCTTCAGATTATATAATGTTAAAACAGAATCACTACTAAGTTGATTTTTGCATTCAATAAAAGAATTAAAATGTTTCTTTGTCCAATGAAAAGATGTATTCTTTTCAAGTAATTGATACAATGGTTTCGCAATACTAGATAAATTTTTAATAAATTTACCATAGAAGTTTAAAAGTCCTAAAAATGCTTTTAGTTGAGTTACATTTTTAGGTATTGGTGCTTCCTTGATGGCTTTTACTTTTGATTCTAAAGGATGAATGCCTTCAGCATTTAGTTTGTACCCTAAAAACTCGACCTCACTCAGAAAGAATTTACTTTTTTCTTTATTTATTTTTACATTATAATACTGTAAACGTTTTAATACTTCTCTAATGTTACAATCTAAATCTTTTTCGTTTTCTCCGGCTATAATGACATCATCTATGTATGCGGCTACTTTAGTTAAACCTTTCAATATTTGATCCATCATACCTTGAAAAATAGCTGGAGCAGATGTTATGCCAAAAGGAAGACGATTAAATTGAAACATGCCAATATGAGTATTGATAGTTAGTAAATGTTTGCATTGGTCTGCTACCATCATTTGGTTAAAAGCATTAGACAAATCTATTACGGCAAATATTTTACTTCCACTAACAACTTGAAAAATCTCATCTATCAACGGAAGTGGATATTGTTCAGGTTTAATTACTTTATTAATAGTTTTTTTTTAAATCTACACACAAGCATAATCCACCTGTCTTTTTTTTAACTACTACTATAGGACTAGCAACTTCACAAGTTTTTACTGGCTCCAAAATTCCAATATCTACTAATTTTTCGATTTCTTTCTGAACTGGTTGTTTCAACGCATAAGGAAGAGAGTAAGACTTCATCACACTTAAAACAGCATTGTCTTTCAATGTAATTTGAGCTCTAAAATCTTTTATAGCCTCATTTGTTTTTCCATCAAAGATTTTTGGAAAATCTTTAAATATTTGCTCTTTTAACTCTACTACAGTATGATTAACAAACACCTTTACTCTATTTTTCTCACTCCTACTTATGTTATGTCGTATACATCGCACTCTCTCAGGAGCAGTTGGTGCAAAAAGTGTAGAAAAGTGCAGAGCTATCGAACAGACCTAATTAAAGCACGGACTTAGGTGCGTTTTTAGGTCATGACTAAAGCTTGGATTTTTGGGCGCTTAAAAAGGCTGAATTATGCAAGCAAATAGGGCACTTAATGTCTATTTCGTCTCGTCTTCATTTTTCTGTTAATTTACTTCTTCTTTTTTCTTCGTTACTACCAGACTTGGCTTCGAACTTTCAAGCAACCTACCAACTTAGTTCCTTTTTTTATCTTTCGTATCTTCAGATAATTTCGAGAATAATAACATAAAGGCTTTGGTTTTAGAGAGCAAAAAAATACAATACCTTTTTCTAATTTTAACTTCCATGATTTCACGACGCGACGTGACGGGTAAAGTCCGACAATCCTTTGCAACATTTTTAGATTCCCCGTGACTCACTAAAAGGGCACACTTGTTAAAAATAGCTGGAAATCCTTCCAACAAGGCAAGCCTTTCATTTAATTTTTTTTTGTGAATTACATACAAGCATTTTGCGAGTGCCAAAGTTCCCCCCCCCCCGCCAATCGCAAAAACAATCATTCAGCGAATTCAAAACATTCCCAAACGGTTCGTCAGGAAATGTGCGGCGCGCCGATCTTTTTCTTTTTACTTCCAGTAAAGTTTTACGCCCATTTCTTTTATCGAGAAATAATCACATGTTTCGGTATTATACAACCGCAGTTATTACAACAATTTGTAAATATTTACCCGGGCCCGAGTTTACATTCAACTTTATTAACACCTTCATATTTGCCAGGTTACTGTTAGCGAAGTTGCTACGCTCGGCGAGGAAAGAATGCAGACGGGCGTGGAGTTTGGGGTTTTTGGTGCGTGAGTTTTTTTTTTCGTGCGCGTTCCAGTGAGGAAAGTGTCTACCCTAATTCCAGTTTTGAACAATCAGAAAGGGTGAGTCAAACCACAGTTGCGCAATCAGCACGCAACCACCTGTATTTTATTATTTTTGCTTTTCTCATTCGATTTTCGTTCTTCATTAAAATTTGCGCGGTTTTGTTATTTCGTAGTGACAACGTCACCGTCGATTTTGTGTGTGTTTTGCGATGGCGGATTTTGAGATGGTGAAATTTACGTGGAGGAGTTGAACGGAGAAAGTAATACACATGTTTGTGTCGATTTGTACATAAAAGCAATTAGAACCGTACTGTTGATTGCGTAGGGAATCTTAGTTTAAAAAAAACACTGTTTATTTTAGTTTGCGCCGACGCGACGTGGCAATTTTAAATATACAGGGTGATTCTTGAATAGATGATAGACCGACAAAAATACTGATGAAAGAAGAGACTTCCCATAACATGGGAAGATGCACGTTACGCCCGTGCATAAGACAAGAACCAAAAGCTTACGTCTTTAAAAGCGTCAGTTCCGTTTCAAGGTCAAGATCACGCACGACGCGACGCCTAGCCGTAGCAATCATAAAACTAAACAACACTTTTATGACCGTATATAATTAATGCATCTACTGCTCTTTCTTAACCATGTCGTCTCGTCGTTTTGAGGATGATTTTTCAATAATTATTTCTGGAAAACTGACGTGGGTCCATTTTTCTCTGATTATGATATTAAGCAACAAATTTCAATGATTGCGCTGACGAAAAAAAAATCAGATCCAATAGATCTCGACCCGGTCGAATTTGATACCAAAGCCCCTGAAATGCACCGATTTCAAAAATTCGCCGTTCGCTTATTTACAGCCCTACCGGATGGAGACCGGCACCGTTGTTTAGAGGAAGACGTTGGCCATCCACCGATCCGAACGCCACGACAATATCTGCGACGGTTTCGGAGGAATGAATTTTTTTTCCGGAGCGTCGCCCCGACGGAGGCGAATTAAAAAAAAATCGCCGTTTCGTTATTAATCGTGCTATCGCTTCGAGACCGGTGTTGTCGCATAGAGGGAAGATAAAACTATCTTCTAGTTGAAACGGCCGAACAATATCGCTTCCGGTTGCGCAGAAATAAATTTTTTTTCCGGTGCGTTATTTAACCGGAGTGGAGCTCTAAGCCCTCCCGAGCCGGTCCCGCGCATCGTACGGGAACGGGCGGGGCCTCAAAAGACACGGGAGAAACTAAGCTAACTGCCGTGAAAAATTCGTCCGCCTGGGGTTAAAGGGTCACCGTCAGGATCGAGAAAACCTCCACCGTACCCGTAGCCCCATTTAAAATGCATTGGGCGCATCGTTCAGCTCGAGCGCATTTCGCCACCTTAGGGTGCGTCCGAGCGGGAAGTTGCGCAGGGGGGCGGCAAGAAGAAGGAAGGTGTTCAGTGGAAACGTGTCCCGGGCCGAATCCGTCGGTAATTGTGGCGGGGGCGGCCCCCGAAACGTGTCCCACGCTTTTCCGGAAGTCCGGGTCCGTAGCGTCGTTCCGGGTGACCGGAGGTCGAAGCGCGCGGCGGCATCGCGTTCCTCGCGATTTTCTGCGTGATTTTCCTGTGGAGCTCGATTCGCTCCGACCCCCCAAGGTACCGTAAAAAATTCCGAAAAAAGTTGGCGAAAAATGGGTGATTTTCAAAAAATCATACCTCCCGATCCGTGATATAGGGCCGGACCGGACCCGGTGGGTTACGTATCCGGAAGCCTGCCGTTGCCCTCGAGAGAGTATAAAAAATTCTGGTTTCGAATTTTTGAAAAAAATTCGAAAATGTAAGACGACCTCGTTTTCGCGTCACTTTTCGGGCCCCAGCTCATATCCAGGACCGGCCTCGGGGCCGTGCGTCCGGATATAGAAGCAACTGTCAGTCCTGCGTCTACGTTCCGAGTTTGGTTCGATTCGGTCGGTAAATAAGGATCGTGGAATTTTTTGAAACCCCATTATTTTCGGACACGCGCATACAAAAACTTCCCCCCCCCCCTCGTCCGATCGCCAGACGCACACCGGATTCGGATTTTTCGGTATTTTTTCTTCCACCCTTGGCCGAAATGCCGTCTCGATTGGAGCACTCCTAAGGGTCGAAAAAAATTCCCGAAAAATAGCTTACATCCGTGCAGAGTCCGACGTCGCGCCCCCTGGCTCCCCACGGCGACGGGCTTCGCGACCGCCTCCAAAAATCGTCCCGAGGAGCAAGGTATAAGCGGTAGAAACGGCATTCCGCGAAAAAATTTCTCGCGTCCGCAAAAAAAGACGAAAAAATCGCAAGATTTCGAGCGAAAAACGTCATTTTCGAAATTTGCTCGAAAACGGGGGGGAAATCGAAAAATCCGTTTCCCAGGAAAGTTGCGCATCAATTTTCGCCATCGAAGCCGTATTTATACTTTTTCGATATTCCCGCGCGTTTAGGCGTGATTGCTCCGCGAATGCACATTTTGGATTCGCTTCACACTTTATTGGCCACCAACTTTCCCCTCGGATAGCAATAGTGAGAAGGCGTTGGGTATTCAAAGATGTTATTAATTAAGGGCGCCAGATCGGACAATAAACCCAGCTGGTTTATAATGACCTCGACGGCGCGGCGTCTCCGAACCGTCTTGATCGTACAGAAGGTCCAAACAAAACAAGAGGCTTGGCTTAACTCACTGGTACGTGAAGGTGGTAGCACAAACACACAAGTAAAGTTGATTAAAGTTTAATTAATTAACAAACTAACGAATAACAGAGAGATCAATTTACACTAAGTTAAACAGTTGTCTATTCAAGACAAAATTGAATCAGATACGCCGATTTCGATGAAAGTAGTACACAACAAACGGTAATTATAAAGTAACTAGCTTGTTTACATTAGCATGCTATATCTGTAAATGCAGCCATGAATTTAGCCGAAATTCGCTCTCCGGTAAGGCATGCATAAACCGGTCAAAAATTTGAAGTTTGAGAAAATACTAATAACTAACTCACGAAATTACCGACAGTGCCAGGTTGAGGTTTTCTATCAATCTTGGGCAATGGGGTGAAGTTGGTGGTCACCACGCCACCGGTTGGCTGTCTCCAACGTCGGTAATCTAGTTCAAAGCGGTTTTGCGGGGCGGATCTACTTTTCGTTAGGGGCCCGTTCGGGAACTGAGTCACTCGAAGACTCGGAGTAGCGCAAGTGAAGAACGACTCGAACTGAGTCAAAACTCGAAACGGAAACTACAACTGCAACTAAAACTAGAAACCTAAAGACAAAGAAAGAAGGTCCGTTAGCGTCGAAAATGGCGTCAGACAATTCGCTTATTTTTACCTGGGTTTTGCAATTATCCCAAGCTTGGAATGGAGTTTTAGGCCCGATTGTACAATCATGGTTTAACTTTTTTAAACTTAGCTGTATTCCCGTAGCATCAATTGTAAAGACAATTGTTTCCATAGATACAAAACGAAGTTTAAAGTTAAACCTTGATTGTACAATCGGGCTTTAGAGTACTTCAAAGCTCTATCGGTGGTCTAAGGATTTTATTCCGGCTAAGCCGTAGATAAGCTCTCCTTTCTTTTAAGCAAGAACTCCGGTAATACACCAAGCACACAAACACAGCACCACGAAAGTTGAACGATAAATGTAACGATAGGGCGAAACGGAGTCTGAAGACGCGCGCATGACATAGGCATTAGCCAATGACTGAAGAGGTCACGATCACATGGTGCCTCTCAACAAATGAAAATCACCTCACGCGATATTGTACATCGATGGATAATTTCTACCTTGCGTGGTACGTGCGGAAAAGCGAGGTTGTCAAGCGACTCGAGACTGGGCAAACGATGCGCTGTTGCCACTTCGCCGCAACGGGATTTTGAACCGTAACAGTCGGTACCTTAAACGTGGATGTAAAGAGGGCACCACCTAGTGTAAAATTATCCAAGTCGGCTAGTAAAACTCGTCGTACCGCTAGGCCTATACACTGTATTGAAAATGGCTAAAATTCCCATAGGTTTATATCCGCATAACATATACGATTGATAAAAATTAGATAAAACACAAGAAATGGTGGTACGGATTGTTTAATCTACACAGAAATATGCAACAAAAATATGCGAAAGACTCCTACGCAAGCAAATTCAAAAGTTAATAGAGGGCGTGAAACTCAAATGTATACACTCAAATGTATTTACAGAAAGAATCATGCATATGAGACGAACAATTTCGATGAATAGCGCGAAATTAAACACTGGCCAGGATAACTTTCTTGGTTTATATTAAAATACAACACGATCTCCACCAATCTGTTCGCGTGCTCATCCACGGAAGGGGTGCAACCCTCGATGAGTGCTCTATGCGATTCGGCAGCTTTGGTCCTTCTCTGCGAGAGTCGATGGCATCAACAGCAAAACTCATCCGGTAGGAACCAAACTGGCCCCAAGACTCGAACAAGGGGGTAATCCTAATCCATAAAACGTGCCTACATAACGTGCTGATGAAAGAAACACAAATATAAGAGAAATTCGAAAATGAAAAAGAAGCTGATTAGAAAAGACTTCCCCCACAGATCAGTAGGCTAAATAATATCCGCTACAAAAGAATTGAATCATAAAACCCCATTAACTTAGGACGACCTTAATTCCAAAGCAATAGCACAGAAAGCGTAAAAATGTTCGTCCGTCGTTTGCAAGGCGGGCTCGTGAACTGCTCAAAATGGACGCCAAAGACCACCAAGCTGGTTAGTCCCGCTTTCTTTTTCGTTTTCGGAATTCGAGCGCGAAGGACTTTTGGGGAAAACAATATACCTAACTGTTAACAAAAGTAAAAAAGGAAAAATCCTAGAGTATAAAACTAAAGGGCAAAATTTGAACTGTAACAAATGACTTCATCTGTGCGTTCTTATTAAAAAAAAATCTTCCGTTTCTGTAAGCGCCACCGCGTTGAAATAATAATAATTTCCAAATTGAATTTAGCAATTTCATTCCATCGGCAAAAGTACAAAGCCTAATTCCGCCGAACTCGGCGTAACTTTCTTCCGGTAAAGGTGAGGGGGAAACTTTTTTTTTTAAGTTTGCCCGCTGCGAAACAGCGCCGCTCATAATCGGGAATTCGTTGCTGCTTTAGAACCGCAATATTTTTATCAAAGTAAATAAAATTGGCTTGTGCGTGATCAAGAACGTTTTCACTTCCACAAAGTACTTTTCAATTTTATTCAAAGTTGGTTACATCTCAGCTCTAAAGATGTGTAATTTTATGAGTTTTGTGATACTTCGTGTACTTTTGTGTTGTAACAACTTTTGGAAGACCCTGTAATGTATTTAGACAGCAAATTTTAGAGGTGTTAAGTTATGGTACCATTTTGTTATTCTTTCACGCCCTGTATAACAATAGAATCAATTGTTGATCGCAGAAAATAATCGAGCTGCTTTTAATTATGTAATTATTTCGGATTAATAAATTTCAATTATTTCAACTGATTCACTGTTAGGAATTAATTATATTACATAATATACAGGTTGCTGAAGAATTTACTGACCTTACTCTAAGGCACTTTGCGCGTTAGCATTTTTCTTATTACAGTTTTAATTTTGTTATTTTATACTTTTTCATAAATCGGAATTTTTTGTTGAAATCATGGTCGAATTTTCCAATAGTGTTATTGTGGACATGATTTTAATTTACGGCGAATGTGGTCAAAATGCGTTGGCTGCAAGACGTTTGTATGCACAGCGTTACCCAGATCGCCCTTTGCCAAATAGCAGATCCTTTGTGTTTGTTGTTTGGCAAATTATTCGTGAGGAACAATTACCCGTTCCATTTTCAAAGAGTGCAAGCTCTGATACCTTCAACGCATGCGATTTTGTCGGTGGTTCCTCCGGAAACAGACGGACAATCCGAATTTTGTTAACAACATTCTCTTCACCGACGAATCAATGTTTACAAGGGATGGTATGTTTAATTTTCACAACGTGCATGTTATGTGCGTGGTATGTTAAACGGCATTTTAATCGGTGTTTACGTCTCGCGCAGGGGGGGGGGGGGTTCGAACAATTATTGTGGGTGAAGGTCACCGTCCGTTGTGTCTAGCGGTTCTAAACTTTTCACGAGGAATTGCCGAATGTCGGTATGAATTTTTTGATTTTTTTTTTCGTTTTAATTTTGGTGCATTCGTGAGAATATCTGTTAACAAATACGTCATTAGTTTTTTTTGCACGAACTTGAAGAACATCCTGTGCATACATACAGTATATGAAACTTAATTGATTACACCCTATATTTCTTTTATAGTTGATACAAAGCTTTCGAAACCCTATATTAAAAGAAAGTGAATTTATTAGGAAACTAATTCAGATAACACACGTAGTGCTACACCCTGTGTATCTAAGTAATAAAAATCGAATTTTATTTTATTTTTTTACACAAGGCTGTGCTTACACAAAACGACTTTAGTTCTGTTGTTGAGACTAATTGCCGGACTTCAAGTGCACGCTCGAAATTTAATGCAGACTTACTTTCTAATTTAATTTTCACTCGTTGAATGCAGGCGGCAGCGCCGTGCCTCTTGCAATTTCAACCCCGGCAAGTCGTTATGAAGCAAATTGGAATTTTACGTAACGCGACTTTGTGCTAAAGAGCTTGGTGGAGCACACGTGCGCCGAGTCAGAACCGGCGATTGAAAATTAAGGGTCGAAGTTCACTCTAATTGACGGTGATAGGTGCCATCGTTATCTTGTAAAATGTTACGAAGATTTCTTTTAACTTCAAAATTACAAAATTACATGCTTCCATGTGCGCCGGATGATTTGCATGCAATTGTTAATTCAACATTTTGAAGTTCGTATTTTTCAATTCCGTTTAAAGGTCAAGTTCACGCCTGACGTCACACCGTAACAATCGTAAAACTATAAAACACTTTTATGACTGTACTTATTTCGTCCACCTGCTGCTTTCTCTTAACCAGGGACGCATCGTCATTTTTGGGATAAGTTTTCATTAATTATTTCTGGGAAACACCTTATAATTACATAATTTTAAAAAGTAGCATTGAATTTACGTTCCGTCGAATTAACAAAGGGAAACGAACACAATCAATTTCACCATTCACATCACAAAACAATGGCGCTCTTTAAACAATAACATCAAACATGGGGGTTTCATCGAAACAAACGAATGTAACGCAAAATTAAAACGCTTCCAACTATGTACATATTTTATTTTAACGGATGCTTGAAAAGCGATTTTCCTGCCCCCGTGCAATTGAATTTTTATTAATTATTTATTAATTGGGGGCGACTCTATTTAGTAAATTATTTATTTACAATCACTCGCGCAAATTGGCGGGTAAATATACAGAGTTTTAAACAGAAACGGTTTCAGAGGTGGAAGAACAAAACTACACGACTGCATTCCAAATAGGAGAAGACAAGAAACACACTTTCAGAATAAGACATAAATAGATCAGTCCAAAAATTGAATTGTCGTGCGCAAAGATAAATTCAAGCACAAAGAGATTTAAACCAGAAGTTATTGATCAAGAAGAAAGAGAAGAAGAAAATATTGACATTTCAAATACGAGGAGATTTCAACCGACGAAGAAGAAGAAGAAAAGATTGTCATTTCGAAGACAGACAGAGTTGAACCAGAAATTACTGATGAGGCAAGATACCAATCAAGAGGGAGAAGAAGAAAAGATTGTCACTTGCCATTTTCCACGGCCACCTTAGACAATAACTCGTTTTAAAAGAAACAATTGAATTGAATTGGAAGGGTTGAAAGGGTGCGAAAATTCCAAGGCCGACGGTTAAGGAGGAACGTTGAAAGACAAACTGAAGATCGGTAAGCAAGGAAACGAATGAGGGGTGGGGGTGGGATGAAGATATTAGGATATGAATTAACCAAGAAAGAAGAAACTGGTTTACTCACATAATGAGAACCGTGGAAATCGTGTACGACAATTAGTTACAGAAACAAGAAGAGAAAAAATCAAGGGAAAAGCAAATGAAAAAAGAGATGCTGAGGCGTGGAAGGAGTAGGCAAAAGGAAAGAGAAGAAGAAGAACCCCATTGGAAACTGAAGAATCAAGTGTGAGGAGGAACTGTTGCCTCTTCCATTGCCCTTGGAACTTTGGAAACTGTAGAATAGTCGTAGACATGACGAAACAGAAAAGACGAGAAGAGCGAGCAATCTGAAGAAGTGCAGAAAAGATGAAAAGGTTGGCGACCGAAGGGGATGGAATGAGTAGGTAAAAATCTCCCACAAGGGTAATAGAATCACGAAACTTGAAGAAGAACTTAAGATATGGGAGCTAGGGGCATGGCTTTTACCGCTTGGTAGAAGATAAAGCCAATAGAATAGATGAGAAGACGACTGGAAGAACTAAGCAGCAAAAAGTGGAAGTCAATAAAGCAAATCAGCAGTGGCAATCGTGGATGGAAAGGATAAAAGAGAAAAAGTGCATCAGCCCACAAGGGTAACAGAATTGAGGAAACTGAAGAAAAAGAACCTAAAAGATGGGAGTTGAAGGCATGGAAGCGTGTGAGGAATTCAATTTTGGCGTTAAACAAAAATTATTTGTCCTTCTACTATCGCGTAGTAGATAAAGAATTGGGAAAGGAAGGTGAAGTCAACAAAACAAAGGGCAGCAGTTGATGGGAAGAAAACGTGGGTAACAGAAGAGGAAAAAAAACGAGAAATGGATGGAACGGAACCCCACAAGGTTAACAGGATTGAGATGGCAGTTAAAGAAGACTCTACTTTCACGTAGAACGTTAAAATCACTAGAGGGGGGCATTAAAAGGGAAAAATCAACAAGAGGGATTAAAGCTGAACCAGCAATCGATTGACCTAATCACTCAAGAAGGGAAAAAAGATTAGAGGAGAAGATGTTGACGTGGAAGGGATGAAAGGACGAGAAATGGGTGGCTTTTGTACGCCTTCTTTGAAGCGTTTCTATTTCATCTGTCCACTTATATTAAACGAACGCTTAAAAGCAAGAAAGGGGCTTTGCTTTTAGCACCTAATTTGTAATTCGTAGGCCCGGTCTTATCATCTCCAATTCACTTTATCTGGCGATTAATTCCCATGGTAACGATTCTGATCACAATTCTTACTATGGGAATAAGCCGTCAGATAAAATTAAATGGAGATGAAAAGTCCAGGCCTTAGTTAAATTTTGGGTTGGATTGCGTTCTTGGATGGCTTCTGAAAATGGGCTGTTCTTCTTAGTCTTTAACTTCGGCGTACATCCTTCTGGAAATAATCCAGAAAAGCAAATTCGTTTAGGTTTTATAAATTCTCGCCAGGGCAGTGAGTGCTTAGTTAGCCTGTCGTAGTTGTTAAATCAATGTATTTACTTGTTTGGATTTTCATTTCAATAGATGTGTTCGATCATAGAAATTAATTTTCGATTGCTTTTTAGATTAAGTTCCATTTCAGTTTAAATTCACGTTTCCACATATTACTCATTATAGGCCGAAGGCGCAGTCAACCAAGAATTATGTTATTAGAAAATTATCCCGTTTCAGTTTATATCAATTTATATATTTTATATGCAATTTATATCTCAAGCCTTCATACTATTTATTAGTGCTGGAACGTCGTAGAGGGAGGACGTGATTGAACGTGATTGGAACGCTTTAGTTCCGCGTCAGTGGATGAAATTAATATAAAAATTAAAAAATAATCTTCGGAATATCAATCGAGATTTCGCTATATTAAAAAATAATTCTCCAAATTCTTTCTCAAACTTGTTGCCATTTGGCCATAGCACTTGAGCCCTACGGGCTCTCGTGTCTATAGTCTGGCAATAAGTTTTGGAAAGAAAATCTACCGAATTATTTTCAATTTTTACTCAATATCTTGTGATAATACACATAATAATGAGCAAGACGAAGGAAAAGGCAGTATTAAGGGTGTCAGTGACAAAGACTGCGCGCACGTCGCATATTCCCACACACGGGCTGCTGCAGTCTTTGTCTTTACCACATTTACTCAAATACATTTCCTCCTCTGCATTGGCCATTGTGTAAGCGTCTATGTTACAAAAATCTATTTGCACGTTGATGAGAATTGGTTCTGCATTCAAGGCATTTCCCTAATAATTGATTCTTAAAACCCTTAATCATTTTTTTCCTCTGAACCCGAAGTGGTAATCGTTTATACCATGGTGGTATTTTTTTTAGTGTGGATGGTATCTTGATTTTGACGACTGCTAAAAATATGTACATGTGCTTTCTGATTTATTCTGAATAAAAAGGCGTAGGTAAATTCGCTTATTTTCTCATAAGAAAACGGGTAAGAAAATTTGCTGTTCGCGAAAGCAAAGTTTGAGTGCTTTTATATTTTAAGCATAAACAATAAACTAATATTTACTAGGTAAAAAGAAAATCTGTGTAACACAATTAAAATGAGAACATTTTACTTTCTTCATCTTCTCTAATTTGAAATTATTGCCAACCATCAATTTATTAGTAAGGAAGTAAATGGTCAGTTAAAATTAGAAAAAGAAAAAAATATTCAATTTTAATTTTTTTTACATCTAACGAGCAGTGATGAAAAAGTAATTAGGTCAATTTAATTTTTTTAAACTAGCTGTGCTGATTCACTCTATAGCTACTGGCTCACAGATACACCGAATCATTTGAGAGTATCAAAGAAACCAAGAAATCCAAAGGTTGGGAAAAAAACAAAGTATGTACGTCAAGGACAAAAACTATAAAAAAATATATTATACTGTTAGAATTAGAAACACCAAAACTCCTAAAATAAAGAAGTGATGTTTATAGAAAAGAGAATAAAGAGCATATCTCTAAATAAGAGAATTAGAGAGAAATCAAAAACGGCGTGCCCCATCACATCAATGTATGTATTCATCAAAAAGATGGCATCTTCACGTTAATAGAGTTATGTGCATGTTAATATAATAGCTCTTTGCAAATTCAAAAATTACACAATTCATTGCCAAAGACAAGGTTTAGTTCAAACGACAAATTGAAAGAGCGCACGCGGGTAAAAGTCGATGTCATTGAACCAATTCGACCTTCACAACATTTTGCCATTGTAAATTATCTAAAGAGGAAGATCATTGAGAAATATGAGGTGTACATAAGTTTTAAGTGGGGTTGAAAAAAGGCTGTTTTAAATAAGAAGATTAGAGAAAAACCAAAAATGACTAGCGCCGTTAGCTTTCTTGTTAATTTAACCAATTTTGTCTTAATAAAATTGTTGTTCTTCTTGGTTTCTTTTTTGACGAACAGTATGTTTTCTTAAAAATAATTTTCCAACATTCCGTCAATTATTTTAAAACCGAATTATAAGCACGTTTCTTTCAAAATGTTCTATTTCCATGTTAGAGAAATAATAAAATAAACGTAAAATCAGTTAATCAATTGTCAATCAAAATGGAAAGTCTTGTTGTAATTTTGGTACCGAGGTTAAAATGAAACGCGATTACGATTAACTTTTATTAAAAGTAATGTAACTAATGTATTGTTCGTCAGAAATCTCTGTTAACTTAGCTCGGGAAGGAGCACTTATAGTTTCATAATTAATTAGTGTATTTACATAATCAGAATAACGGCATTGGGGTTAGTCGCGAAACCTGAACGAGCGACATATCAAACCTAGCAAAAAAACAAAGTTTATATTAAAGATTGGATCGCGTCCTCGCTCTATGATGTTCCTACATAAATCAATAGTGTGAAATATTGAAATGGGATAGTTTCTGGCCTATAATGAGTGATATATGGAAACATAAATTTAAACCGAAATGGAATTTAATCCAAACAATAATCGAAAATTAATTTGTATCTTGAACGTATCTGTTGAAATGAAAATCTAAACATCCAAATAAATTGATTTAATAACTATATAACTACGACAGCCTAAGTCGGCTTTCACACCAAAGTAGCATGCTACGTACTACTTGCAACTTTTGAGAAGTAGCGTGCCGCGTTCCGTTAGGGCACTCCGAGCTTGCTTCGCTTCGCTCGTCGTACCCCAACCCCACTCGTGTTACAATAAGCCTTCTTGTGAAACTTGTAAAATAATATACTATTTACGCTTCTGACGAACAACACTTATCGTCTATCGGAAGTATCGGGAACATTAGTTACATTACTTTTAATAGAGATAATTAGGGTAATTACAACAAAATTTCCCGTTTTAAAATTGGCCTAAACAACATTGGGCAAATTGTTTAACAACTAATTCAATATACACAGATTTTGATTTTGAGTTTCGGAATTTAATCAAGCTCGTAATGAAGCCGCTGATGGATCATTTGCACGTCGGGAATTCGGTGACATACGGAAATTAGTGTTTGCACTTCCGTGAGCGATGAGCGGCTCTGATTTGACGTGTGCGTGTTGTGAAAGCTCTCCAAATGCAGCTTTATAACTTCCAAACTAAACATCCAATTGGGGGCCTGCGGGTAAACAGCGTTTAATGACGTGCGTAGCGAGATTAACAGAATATTATTTCTGTGGGTTGTTTAGATAGAATTAATTCATTTCATGAAGTGCACTAAAGTTGAAGGTTTCCTCCACGTCAAAATATACGAAACTCATAAAATACTTGATGGACATAATAAACCGATTGGGATTCGTAACGCAACTTAATAACTTTAAAATCAGCTTTATGTGTTTCAAAGTAATAATCTATTTTTTTAAGTAGTTTTGAAGGTAATTGACAATTAATTAAGTGAAACCGTGACTGATAAATCGGGCTGTTCGCCCTAATCGCCGATTATCTCGAACAGTCAGTTGACGAGCGGTCGATCAACAAATGTTAATTCTGTTTGTCTAACGGATTAATGAGAGTGAAATTACACTTGTCGATGATCGATTTAAAAACTTCCAATCTATTACGTGCAAACAAATAGCATCTGGAAGCGCCAGGACCATTTAGAAATGTACGTAACATCCAAGTTATAATATACACAGGCCCCGCCTTAAACAAAGAAGTTTTTTATCCAACCAACTAATAGTAGATTAAAAAAATTATTGTGGTTTGGTATTTACGTATGTACTTGAACTTCCCCCGTATATTCCCACATTAACAAGACCGTTTACTTTGGATTAAAAAAAAAACCTTACTAAAACCTAAATTCGTTACGCTCGGAATGTAATTATTTCGCAAGCGTTTACACTCGGGATCCTTTTAGTATACTTTCGAGTCCTTTCGAGGCTGACGGTGAGCTCGTTAATTACGAATTAATGCCGTGCAAAACGGGAAAACGCTCGGTGGAAAACGGACAAGAGTGCTCCCGGAAATTCTCGCGGAGATAATTGCGGCGTGCGTGCGTGCGTTTAATTATGAACGAGTGCGTGTGTCGGGAAATTAAAGCGCCCGATTGTTGGCGAGATAAGCCGGAAAATCCTGGCTAAATGGGAAATTTTTTTTGCTTTTATTTTATATGCATGCAAGCACGATTAAATTCATAATTGAAACTATTACATTCAATTTAACTTTGTGAATACTTTTAAGTGCGAACACGATGAGAACATCATCAGCGCTAGACTTTCGGTATATACTTGACAAATCGAAATATCAAGTATACCTAAGTAATTTAATATTATTAAAGAAAATAAAATTTATTTCATTAATTTTGTTGTCGCTGCATCTTTGCTCATTCTAAAATGTGTTTTATTGTTCATACTGTTTAATGAGCATCCATGAAGACTAATCTCATACACTTCTTTTGATTCTTCAAATAAGTCCATAAATCAGGCAGTTAAACATGTGAAAGCCCTCATTCATGACATAATCCATTGACTAGAATAAATTAGGTACACACTCGAATCTGTTTCTGTAACGTTCGCGTAGTACAAGACATAAAATAGATCCCCGGCAATAAATATCAAATTTAACAGCCACAACAACAAATAGCTTGCAACATAAATCCACAGAGGATAAGCCGATCAATTAGGCTCGCGTCTTGCGAGCTTATTTGTTTAGGCGTTCGGCTTTATTTCAATTTCGCGATCGAAACGTTTACAACTCCACCACCGTAAAATCGTTTGCGAATTATTTACTCTGAACGAGACGCGGAAATAGCGGTTCGCAGTTTTATGAGCGGCGAACGCCGAATGACATGTTTAATCAATGCCTTTCAAATAAATGATTAGACATTTCAATAGGAAAAAATTAATGCAGACGTAAAAATTTATACGATTTATAATTAATTAAAAATTTACGCGAAATGCTCGTTATGCCCATGCATAAAACAAGGCGCACAATAAACGTTTATGGTGTTACGCAGAGTATCACAGTCGTTTAGTCGTAGAACTAATAATGACCGTAAACTAATAAGACAAAATTGCATGACTGATGATGAATGCGTCGTAGAAGTGTATTAATTGCTGTGAGATTAATTAAAATCAAAGATGTGCACAAAAGTGAAATGCTTACATCGAAGCGAACAATAATTTACGACGGGTGATTCCGTGCTTTAAAAAGTAACATACCGAACGCATGTTTTGAATTTTGTTAGAGTTTGTACAAATTTGTGTTAATAAAATTCGTCTTTTAGATTAATAGAATTCATTACTCATTGAACGGCGCACACGAAACGAAGTTATAATAATTAACAAACCAAACAGACTACGAATGTGTTTAATGATTATAATATTTTAAATTCTGGTTGTCATCACCGTTTCTTTGTTATAATCAATCTCAATTTGAAATTTTTTGGCATAATTTTATATGGTGCTTTCACGTATCATTTCCTGAAAAAGAAAATTGCGTGTAATTGGTAATCAGTTTTCTTTTAAATTCTCCAAAGAATCAAAGAACAAAATAAACTTACCGAAAGAATATAACTGGTTTAGAAAGGAGTTAAATCTTGATTGGTTCAATGATAAATATAGTAACTTTAAAAAGTCTCTTGATGCAGAGAAACAGAGTCATTTTCAGAAAATCGTAAATTCATCAAAAAATAAAAGCAGAACACTCTGGCAGTTTGTTAATTCATCATTAAATAGAACGCAAAGTAATAAACATGTGGAAACTTTAATTTATAATAAATTGTATTTTAACTCATGCTGCGGATAGAACTAAAGCATTTAACGAATATTTTTCCTCAGTGATTACAAATAAACTTATTGCCGAATATGGTAGAATGAATGTTCGTTAGGTAAGAATCATTTTTTTATGTACCAGTAACTCAATTTGATGTTGAGCAAGGCATTAGAAATTTATCGAATAAAAATTCAACAGGGTTCGATTGTGTTCCTACTAAACTTATTAAATTTTGCATTACTGAAATTGCCTTCCATCTTGCAAACATTATCAATGAATCGATCTATTTAAAAGAATTCCCCGGAGTTCTATGTGCCAGTACAGTAGAAACGAAACTGTGTAGTGATAGATAACTTTAGACCAATGTCGCTGCTCAGTAATTTCCCTAAAATAATTGAAAAAATCAAAGCTCTCAAAAAAAAAACTAAATTCTTAGATAAATACTCAAAACTTGCAAAAAATCAACACGGTTTTCGACATGATCATTCGACTGAAACTGCTACTATTGATGTCTTTCAATTCATACAGAATAATTTAGATTTAAACTTATGTGTAATAGGTATCTTTTTTGATTCGTCTAAGGCTTTTCATACCGTTAGACTTGACTTTATATCACAAAAGCTTTTTGTCCTTGGGTTTAGAGAACCAATAAATGATTGGTTAATATCATTTCTCTCGCATCGTAGTTATCAAGTAAAAATAGATGTTTCCTACTCGGACCCTTATTATCTCGATTTTCGGGTACAGGGTAGTGTCCTCGGTCCTCTTATTTTTCTATTGTTTATTAATGACTTGCCACATTATATTACTAGTGGCAAAGTTTTTATGTATGCCGATGACACTTCAATTGTGGTTACCGGTCAAAACTGGAACTGTACAGTGTAAAAAGTCAAAACTGTCATTGGTGAATTTAGAGCATGGTGTCAAAAATTGTCTTATTATAAGGATTGAGAAAACTGTTTGTGTTTGTTTGGTAAACATATAGCTCCAAACACAACTTGTTTTAATTTTGATGACATTACCATAAAGTGTTTTAATCGAGTGACTTTTCTTGGAGGGAGTGATAGCCGACAAACACTTAGCATCACAAACAATCTATGTAAAAAACTCAATAAATTTTATTACGCTATAATACTGTTAGGGTAATAATTGAAGTAACATGAAATTAGGGACATAGCTTAATATAACAACAAATTTATTATTAATTACAATCATTACAAGTTACTTACATTGTGGTTTTTTGGGGCACTAACTGACAACTAGACTTCATGACACTCTGAAGAGATGTGTTCTAATTCTCTGCTAGCGTTGGCTTTGTTGCCTTTTTATAGGGGTTTCGTTTCCGGGGTGTGACGTCACCCTTGTGTGCCTTGACATTTGTGTATGCGACTCCGCGCTAGATCTGTGCCTGCAGATGAGTCATTAGATTTTGCGCACGGCCCGCTGTAAGAGTGCAGGTGGGCTTCTGCATCGCGGGTGAGTCATACGTTACATAATTGCGAAGGAGTCATTCTTATGTTTATGTTATCGTTTTAAGTTTATGTTACGCTTGACTGATTCTCAGCTGTACACCTTTGCTGGTTCTCTTATCCTAGTTACAATACATTTCAAAAAATCTCTAAATATCTCTTCACTATTGAATGTGTATATTGTATATTCTGCCTTGAATTTTAATATAATTATATGAGGACAAGCATCCTCTACTGATTGAGTTTTCATGATACAACAAAGAATTATCCCTTTAATTTTCAATTTGTCACCTCGTACCTCATGCAGAGAAACCTTCATTAAAAAATAAAATAAAATAAAATACTTCCACTGGTTTCAATTTATTTATTAAAATTATTAACATTCACACATAAAAACATATCATGCGTCCAACAATTATTGTAGTCCTGGGTGCTATGGTATCACACATAAATGCCGATTTTTACTTCGTATCGTTGAATTGAAGTTTCAAATATTAACTGTTAGACAAGAAATAAATGTTTCTTTACGTATTTAATGTTTTAATGCCATTTGAAACAATAATTAATTAAAAATGTTTGACTCTACAGCCACCACCCAGGACTACAATAATTGTTGGACATACGTTACATGAATTTACGACGTTCGCTAAAATTCATAACTACGAAACTAGGAATAAAAATGCATTAAACATTCACATTCTCTTTTTGAAAAATCTCCTAAATAAGCTGGCTCTCATTTTTACAATCTACTATCAAACAGTATGAAAACAAGTAGAGATAATAAAATATTTAAGAGAAAATTAAAATCATTTTTGTCTAACAACTCATTTTACTCGATACGAAGAGTTCTCGTCCGTGCTGACATGTGGTAAACACTTGACTGCGGGTTCATACCCCTAATTTCATTTTTCTAGATTTTTTATTGTATTTTGTTACTCATGTTTTTCACTATGTTCTATTGTTGTTTTTGCTTTTGACAATTAACTATCCACATGTACTATTTGTACCTGACGTGGTAAGAAATAAATACAATACAATATACGGAGCTTTGGATTGTTTTCGTATTGTAGT
This sequence comes from Dorcus parallelipipedus, assembly GCA_958336345.1. Taxonomy (NCBI): domain Eukaryota; kingdom Metazoa; phylum Arthropoda; class Insecta; order Coleoptera; family Lucanidae; genus Dorcus; species Dorcus parallelipipedus. The sequence continues at coordinate 35,072,550 of OY284483.1, read as the reverse complement.
GATTTATTTATTTACCTGTCAAAGAAGGTGTTCAAAGTGGCTCCTTATTTTATACAAATTGTATAGAATAATTTACTTCAGGTGATTTGCATGCATTTGTCAATTCAATATTTTGGAGTTTTCAGCTGACCACGTCAATTCTATAAATCACTTTTATGACTGCATATATTTCGTTCATCTGCTGCTCTCTTTTAATCAGGGACGTATCGCCATTTTGGGGATAATTTTTCGTTATTTCCAATAAACGCCTCGTAATTACATAATTTTAAAAATTATGCAAATTTACTTGCATTAAATTTACGTTTCGTCGAATTAACAAAGGGAAACGAACACAATCAATTTCACCATTCACGTCACAAAACAATGGCGCTCTTTAAACAATAACATCAAACATGGGGGTTTCATCGAAACAAACGAATGTAACGCAAAATTAAAACGCTTCCAACTATGTACATATTTTATTTTAACGGATGCTTGAAAAGCGATTTTGCTGCCACCGTGCAACTAATTGAATTTTTATTAATTATTTATTAATTGGGAGCGACTCTATTTAGGAAATTATTTATTTATAATCACTCGCGCAAATTGGCGGGTAAATATACAGAGTTTTAAACAGAAATAGTTTCAGAGGGTAATGCAGAAAAGCAAATTCGTTTAGGTTTTATAAATTGTTGCCGGTGCAGTGAGTGCTTAGTTAGGCTATCGTAGTTATTAAATTAATTTATTTAAATGTTTAGATTTTCATTTCAACAGATGTGTTCGACCATACAAATTAATTTTCGATTATTGTTTAGGTTAAGTTCCATTTCGATTTAATTAACCCCCTAGGGGTTTCTGGCACTATAGTTTCTGAGAGCGCATGTGCGAAAACTGGCGGACTTTCCACAAACGGCCGCGTGTGGCGCACCGGTGAATTCATCAATTGCTTTTAAGCGGGCGTTTTTTAATTCAGCATTTTGTGTGACGGATGCGGAGAGATGAGAAAGATTGAACAGAAAACCATCTTTGTTAGATTATAATGAATTTGTGTTGTGTAGAAAGCCTGAAGTTGTGTAAAACAACATTGCATTCTATGATTTGCTGGAAATCATTTTTATCCGTGCCATTTTTTCAACCAGTGACATCTAGTAGCAATAAAATGAAAGCCCGCCAGTAACGGCCATATTGGCTCTGAAAACGGTAGTATGAACATCAACACAAGCTGTCCCTACTGAATGATAAATATACTGTGGAAAAACTATCCCATTTCAGTTAAATTTATGTAGGAAAAGATGGCGGTGACACCGTAACTTGTCAGAAATATAAGTTCAATAAAAGGTTGTTTAAACCATAAGAAAGTATTTCCTATAATTTTTCGGGGGCTCAACCGGGATCGCAAGATCCAAGAGAATCAAAAGGATCACAAGACTCGAGAGGATCGGAAGATCCAAGAGGTTCCAGAGAATCGCAAGGTTCAAGAGCACTACAGAGTTCAAGAGGAGCGAAAAGTACAAGAAGATCAAAAAGATCGTAAAACTTAAAAGGATCGGGAGGTGTAAGAGGATCGAGAAGATCGAAATTTTTGAAAGGAAGGTTCGGAATTTAGAAAGCGAAATGTCAACTTTAGGAAGTTTTTCTAAAGTTAAGTATAATTTGAAACATGAAATCTGTACAACAAACTTTGGATGTAATTATATTTGGTTCAGAAGGTCAATCTCGTCAAATAATACGTAAGCTGAGACAGTTTCAAGCTTTCAATTTTGACGAAGATTCTAGACAACTAAAAATGAACGATATTAAAGAAAAGTTGACTACAGCCGATCTTGTTGCTGCTTGTCACGTACTAGATTTGGATTTTATTCAGGTAGTCATGAAGAAATAGCCAGTAGTTTCTTGAAAATCTCGTTAACTCAGAAATTAGTCGAAACAATGAAGAAGAAAACGATGAAGAAAGCGACCGGGAAGAGGTAACGATTGCAAACATATGTGCTGACAATCGATCGCTTTGACTTTCCGAGATGTTGAAGATTCCATTAGACCCTATGATGGTAAAGACGGGTATCCAATTGAAAATTGAAATATAGCTTATATTATAAACCAATATAAGCCGATGAAAACAGAAACCACAAATATCCAGATGAAAATTGTATTAACAGATGAAACTCCAATTTTTCAAAGACCTAGACGACTTCCTATACATGAGAGAAATGAAGTGGAGGAGCAAATAGAAGAATGGATTAAGGATGGTATAGTACAACCAAGTTCATCAGAATTTGCAAGTCCAGTAGTCGTGTTTAGGAAGAAGAGCAACAATGCTCGTGTTTGTATTGATTGTACAAGAATTAACAAAGTAATTGTGAAGGACAGATTTCCCTTACCGTTAATTGAAGACCAGTTGGATCAGTTACAAAATGCTAATTTGAAAAATGGGTTCTTTCATATGGCCGTAGAAGAAAACAGTCGTAAGTACTCTTCGTTTGTAACACACAGTGGACAATATGAATTTTTGAAAGTACCATTCGAATTAAGCAACTCGCCAGCTGTCTTTCAAAGATTCATTAATTGTGTTTTTCGAGATTTAACTCTAAAAGGAATTGTACTACCATACATGGATGATATCATTACTCCTTCCAAATATGAAAAAGACGGAATTAATAACTTAAAGATTGTTTTAAATGTGGCTCAAAAGTATGGACTAGAAATAAACTGGAAGAAATGTCAGTTAGTAAAGGGACGCGTTTTCCTTGGTTACATTATAGAAGACCGAACGATTCGTGTATCAGATGAGAAAACCCAAGCTGTTAAAAAATTTCCAAAACCTTCAACTTTGAAACAAGTACAAAGTTTTTTTAGGATTGACAGGTTATTTTAGGAAATCCATCAGTGAAACTCGGGAACCCTTGACGTTTCCAATATGTGACCAGTCGAGTAATTAGAGGACCTATGTATAGAAAACACTATAGCAAGAAAAATTAGGTAACAAAGACAACTAAAAGAAAGTGAGGCTAACATGGTCAATTAGTTTAAGAGATTCCAAAATTTGGGCAGCTCAGGAAACTATTCAGTTTAAAATAAGTAACCAATCAAGAAATTACGGAGAGGATAACCGTAAAGTATGAAGAATTAACAGAGACATCTGATAAATGGAAGATAAAATGTTTATGTTTCTCCACCCCTCGCCCCTCGCCCCATCAAGATTAACGTTCGAAACTTATTAGTTATTAGAGACAAAGCAAAGCCGAAATAATTCCGGAATTATGGAATCAGAGATGAAGCCATAGGCCGTGTAAATGCTCCCGAAACAAGGCGTAATTCGAAGGAAATGGACCCATAAAGTTCTGTTAATCCAAGCCGTTTATCTACATGGAAAATGAAGGAAACGTTCCGGTGAATGGCATTAAGATATAGTAACATAATAACACGAGAATACATATACAGGGCGAGTCTTTGTTGGCCATCTCTTATGTTTTTTTTTGAACGATTTCACCTACTTCTATGCCAGCCCTTTTTTACATTTCCTGTTTTTTTTTCTTTTCCTTAAATTCGTCTGCCTCAGTGACTCAACACAGTTTCTGCTTTTCTTAATGTCTTATTGTAACTCTTCCTTTTCCTGAGGAAATAGCTGAAAAATGAGAAACAATACAATTATATAAAAGCACATAATAATTTATATGTATAGAAACAAAAGATTATAAAAGGGTGCACTTTGAGACCTCTGTTGCTTGGGATAACGCTTGACGTCCGGTATAATAAAGTCCTGGAAACGGAGTCTACCATTATTGCATATGCGGACGACCTAGCCGTGGTAGTTAGTGTAAAGACTACAACAATATTGGAAGAAAGGACCACGTATGCGATGGAGAAGATCAAGAAGACCCTAGAGGATATGAAGCTTACCCTGGCTGGGCAGAAGACGGAGGCTCTCATCCTCGCAAGGAAAAGGAACCTGAATGGCAATGAGGGTCGGAGACGCGGAAGTGGAAACTGCAAAAAACCTGAAATATCTCCGAATACATCTCGACCGAGACTAGAGAATGACTACATCAAAGCCCAGAAATCATAAATGGCCCTGGCCAGGCTTCTGCCGAATGTGGGAGGACCTAACCCCAGGAACAGGAAGATGCTTGCTGCGGTAGTCTTCTCGGTCATTTTGTATGCCCCCCCGATATGGGATAATGCCATGAAGTATAGGCACCACGAACTAATGCTGAAGAGGATAAACAGGGTTGCGTCTGCGTACAGGATGGTCTCGACGGAGGCCGTTTTGATATAGCAGAGAACTCTCCCATAAAACTGGAGATCGCAGAGAGGAAAAAAATTTATAACAAAGGCCCTTCATATTACGTCGTCAAATTTTGGTCTAAACAGTTTCGCTGAGGAAGGGAGTCCATTGAGGATGAAGCCAGAAGTGGTTTTCGAAGATCGCCGTTTGAAAATCTCCACCATCGCATCGCTACAACATTGCAAATATCTGAGCCTAGCGTTATGAACATATTGCATGAAAAATTGAGCATGAGCAAGTTGTCAGCAAGATGGGTTCCCAGGTTATTGTCTCCTGAACAGAAACTGAAAAGGCGTGAAATCTCGCAAAACCATTTGGATACTCTGGCGACTGATCTTGACTTTTTAAGTCGCATTGTAACAGGAAGTGAAACTTGGGTACACCACTGGGATCCCGAGACAAAGCAAGAGTTCACGCAATGGGTCCATAAAGGTTCGCTACCCCCGAAGGAAGCTCGAACTCAGTCTTTAGCCGGAAAACTCATGCCAACCATTTTCTGGGATATTGAAGGCGTTATTTTGATTAAATATATGTTGAAAGGAACTACAATTAATGCAGAGACCTACGGTAATACTCTGAAGAAATTGCGTGAAGCCATAGACAAGAACCGTCGCAATTTGTGCCAATCGAATGTGTTTCTTCTCCATGACAATTCGTTCGTGCATAAAGCTGCCAAAGTTCGGCCAATTTTGGCAGACTGCGACTTTACTGAGCTAGACCATCCACCATATAGCCCAGATATGGCACAATCGGATTATTATTTGTTCCGAAACTTAAAAACATTTCTAAGGGGACGGCGTTTTGAAACGGATGCACACTTGAAAGATGTTATTGAAGATTATTTTGATACATTTTTTTCTACTGGCATGGAGTCCCTTCCGAACAAATGGCAAAAGTGTGCTAACATCAATGGAGATTATATCGAAAAATAAAAATGTTTAAAAAACCGCACGTCTTTTGTTTCTGGGTTAAGCAGATAACTTTTCTAGTTTCCCTCGTGGAAAAAAAGAGACAGAAAGTTGCTGATACTGCCCGGAGCAAGATGACTCACCGGAATATACAATATTTGTATGCCCAAGCTGGGAAGAGATCCGCGTGAGGACAGAGGTTGAACTGGCATACCCGTAAACAAGAATAACACAGCAGGCGTGATGATATAATGGCAAAGAAGTGTCTAGACGAAAGGCAGTTGGGAGGCAGAGAGTGAAGGAGTAAAATAAGGGCAGAAAAGGAGTAGGAAGAGGAAAGGAGAGGAGAAGAAGGGCGAAGAGAAGAGAATAGGAGGAAGGAAAAGAAGAGGAAAGAGGATCAAGAAGAGGAGGCAAGAGAAGAGGAAGGAAGAGGAGAGGAAAGAGGATCAGGAAGAGGAGGCAAGAGGACCAAGAAGAGGAGAGAAGAGGAATGAAGAGGAGAAGAGGTGAGAAGGACAGAGATACAGAAGAGGATAAAGGACAACACGCGCAGAGGATGAAAAACCGGAAGGCGGTGCCCTCTGCTTTCTCTTAATTTCTGAACGAAGTCCAGAATTTTTTTTTTTTTCATTTTGTTTCCATGGACCTCTAAAGTTAGCCAAGAACCAGAAGCAAGGAGGAAATAAACCAGAAACCAGTCAAAATTGACTACATCCGACACACTTTAGGATAAACAGATTTAAAGAATAAGAAGAAGAAGTTATATCTTCACGTGTTAAGGTTTTTTTTTCTCTATTACATGTCAGCGTCAAAATTCTTGGGTTTCTGTTGGAACTTTGCTTTTATCACTAAATACAGAACAGAAATTTTTGGAATTTCCTAACATTCAGATAACGGGTACCAACATCAGAAAGTATTATAACTCGTGTGTAAATAAAAACCTGGTCAAGCAGATTTAGTGGTCAGATTTAGTGGTCAGATTTAGTGATTCTGTTATGTAAATGCAATGGATAAATTCTCGATCACAACCTACTTGACCAGGTTTTTATTTAGACGCTCGTTAGGAAAACAATGAAATATACACATTTTTAAAACTGTCAAAGATTGACAGACTGAATCGACAAGGTATTGCCAGTATATCTTTTTAAAAATAAGTTTCCTGACCTTTGTTTTCGATCATATAGTATTTCTGAAAATATTACTTGAATTTTAAAAAATCATTTATCTCGTGCTGCAAAAACTTTGAATTTGATTGAAAACTACACGTGATAGCTTTTAGAGTAACTCCGAGCAATAATAATCACATTTATTTGTATAACAATATACAATACGTCAAAATACATATCAATGAATTACAAAAAGCAGTTTCATTACAAACAAGCAGACCTAAAGTTTTAATTTGAATTTGAAATGTCACATGATGCTTGTAAAGTGACGGCTGTCAGTGTCAAGCCGTCAACAACCGGAAGTTACTCCCGTTGTACCGTTTAAAAATTAACTGGCAACTCAAACAGCGATTCTTGACCACTTTGTACATTAGAACTTGACACTCGGCAACAGTATAATAATAATAATTTTTAATCAAAAAATCTACTACCATTAATTTGTCCATAATCTTCTTTCTTGTAAGTTACGTACATATTACATTCCCCTGCACTACAACCCAACCCTTAATTAGTGCACCTGAGTCTAATTAGCTGCCGTCGTTTACAGTTAAGATATCTTTTAAAGTACACGGCATTCGCGATGTTGAAGGATATGAAAGGTTGTTTGAGTCGAGCATAAACGGTGTTATAGCTCTGACGTGAAGTTTACGTGAAAACTAAAGATTTACTGTTGCTCATAGCATGGAAGTTCTCTAAAGTCAACTTTATTATATGTACTCTGCGTGGTTGAAGTACAATTGGGACATTCTGTTTAAAATTTACAACACATTTGTATGATACGGCCTAATCTAAGAAAGAAAATTGTCCAGTTTGAAACTGGCTTTAAAAAAATGTATTGGCAACACTGATCACAATTTGATATTCAATTAAATGTAATCATCTTCTCATTTCGAAGTAACTTTCCATAATGTGCATTTTACATTTTTCACAATTTGAATTCAAATAATTAAAAATTTAACGTCTGTTGTTGTTGTTGTTGCGTTTTTTAAATATAACCTTAATTTATAATGTCGATAAAACAGGAAACGATAATAGTGCTGCCAACACATTTTTTTAAAGTCAGTTTCACGGCAAACTAGTTGCATTCATTTTATTAATTTACATTTAGGCATTGAAATGGCTCTGGTTATAATTCCGTGATCTCTTGAACTCCTAAACACATCGGAACACGTTGAGCAAGCATCTTAAGTGTTTAACGCCGAAATCGGTCTTAGTTTAATCAATTAGTGTGTACCTACCGGGCCAGTTACTTATCCCGAACGGAGTTGCTTAGTCAATAAGCTCGGGGAGCTTAATTAATGCGAACGTTGAATATCAACGGAGTAAGGTCGGGGAGCGGGGAGGGTGATTAATCTACTACGGTCCGCAATTTAATACATAATCAACTCGGGGGGTAGGTAGATATAATTTCGCAGGAATACAAGAATTAATTACGATTACACGTAACCTCGATGTGGAACGAAATATCTAAAGTTTCGGACGGTTTTGGAAACGAAAGTTCGCGGTGATGTATGAAATGTTCGACCCGTATCATGCTTTGACAAGTCGCGCGAAGTTCGGCCCGAAAAAAATAAACTTAAAATCCCCAGCCAGAAGAAAGAACGAAATAACTTCGGAATTATTAAGTATATACTTTCGAACTTTGTTTTAGGTGATCACGAACAGTAAAGCGACGCAGACGAAAAGGAATAAAGTTTAATATGAATCAAAACGTGACGTTAAATCGACGGTTTCGCACTTTACGTACTTTAAGGCACGTCGTGTGCGGGAAAACGCCGAATTAATTTTCCGGACGTGACGGGTCCATTGTTTTCCGGAGACGCGCCGACGTCAAAACGCGGAAAGGTGCAATAGATATCCCGAATCCCCTCGGCTTTCCGGGATCGGCTTCTCGCAAAATTCGTATAATAACGTCCTGATTTATGTGTGCGCCTTAATCTGTATCTCCGATCTCCATGTCTGGGAAATTACAGACGCTTATGAAGTACGGTACCAAAATATAAGACTTTTAGAATTATAGTATTTCATAATCATTGAGCTCATTACAAGTTAAACTCGAAAATTTTGCCGTTATGAGTCATGACTAACCTTTGCAATTTCGAAGAATTGCAGTTGCATAAGTGACTCATCGAAAAAGCCTGGCATTATGCAAGTGTATGAGCAGACGGTTTTGGAAAATCACGATGAATCATAGGCCAAACGGGCACACATGTAGAATATTCCGTAATCAAAATGATCATATGAAAGGCCATGGCATAGCACGACAGATGAGACAGCTAGTGCCCGTCTTGTCGAGTGCAACTCCACAAGTCCGGAGGCGTAATCAACATTCATAGAATGTCACAGTGTGTGGTTGCTCTCAAAAAATCCGCCCGTCGCACAGTGTTCAATTCGACCAACCTAGAGGTACAAAATTGCAATTTTCAACTTTCTTCAATTTGAATGAAAAATACCTTTTACGATGTCATAATAATCAGTGATTAATGAGTAGTAGAAAAAAATTAAGAGTGCGTATGTCTCTTGAAAACAATAGCCGAAACTTACCACACACTTGTCACTTTACAGCAAAACTGTTTCTATTTGTTTTCGGTTTTTGCGTTTATTAATATTATCCCTGGAATTTATAATTGTGTTTGCAATGGAATCTAGTTCTACAGGTATTTTTCTATTCATTCTTGCTAATAATAGGAAATATGTATTAATTTTCTTTAAAGGAATACATTAAAACGTGACCAAGATGTTTCGTTTCTTGGGCATGAAAACATTTTACTTTTGCTTGCTAATATTTTGTGTCACACGTAGTAACCATATAAAATATTTTTTTAAGCAATCTATTATTTATCTTCTTTTAAGTAGACATAATCATTTAATGTGATTTCATGCTATTACTGAAATACATCTTTTTTCTCGGAATAGAAACCTCAATTACTCGAAGAGAGATCTTTGAATTATGGCGCACAAGCGTACGTAAACATAAGTTTCAACGCATTTTTGATTTTTTAAAGAATATCTTGAAATTTGAAGAAGATGACGAGAATAAATTGAAGCGTTTAAATTCTTTTTAAAAAACGAATGCGAAAAAATTCGTCGTATGTGGGTAAGACATCACAGACGTTTGGACATATCTTTAAAATCATGTGATACATGGTTGAATGAAACTATAGATTTTGCCGGTGTATTTAAAGTAAAAACAACGACACTCAAGGTTGGTCGCCCAACTAAGCCTTTTCAAGAAAGCTCATCAAAATCCAAACGAAGAAAAATTCAAACTTTGGTGAAGACATATCAAAAAGAAGAATTGGCATTTGCAGCTGCAGTAAGTGTCCGAGCTGAAGGAAAACGCGATGGGGCAAACATAATACAAGAAGTGTCATCATCTTCACCAAGAAGAGCCACAAATCTGAAAAAAGCAAGTCGCGTGTTTTTAACGTCACCACCATCAGAGCAACGTCCCTACTCACCTGAAGAAGCCTTAGCTCTATTCATTGGCAAATAAATTTACAGTCGCGCAGTATAAAGCTATACAACAAGAAGCTTTGGAGAGAGGTTTTAATTTATATCCTTCTTATGACCGGATCCTTTCAGAAAAAAAAATGTTATCCATCAGAGGAAACAATTGCCATTACGGACATATCAGCGGAAGTAAAACTGCAATCACTTTTGGACCAAACAGTTAACAGAATATGTCAAAATATTCTTAAAGATTATTTTTTAATAGCTGATGTAAGCAACCCGTATACATTTATTTATAAGTGAGGGTGCGATGGTTCATCTGGTCACAGCATTTATAAACAGAAATTTGAAAGCTATGATTCTACGGACGAATATAAAGGGTGAACTCGGCAAAATCCGGACACTTAAAAAAGGCTATAAAACTGAAACCCCAAAATTCTTGAGAAAAGCAAATATCTATTTTTAAACTACTCAACAATACTAAAAATTATAGTACATTAAATTATTCCGAATTTGTAGCATATGCTACTGAGCGAACGTTATGGCGCACTCGTCGCATAAGTTTTTGTACGAAGGCTTTATCAACCTTTCGAGACGCCCAAAGCCACTTGTATCGGAACTGGTCGATGGTTGTGACCGTTGCGGCATTCTTCTTCAAGATTATCTTCACAATAGACCAGAATTCTTCAATTGGCTTGAGTTCTGGGCTATTGGGTGGGTTAAATTCTTTAGGAATATAATCTACTTCATTATCAAGGTACCATTGGATCGTTTCATTCGAGTAATGACACGTTGCCAGATCTGGCCAAAATAATGGTTTACTGTCATGTTTATTAAGAAACGGCAACAGGCGTTTTTGGAGACATTCTTTGCGGTACATCTCTGAGTGTATAGTTCCAGAGGTAATGAAGGGGGTGGTTTTCAAGCCACAGGTGCAGATGGCCTGCCAAACAAGAAATTTCTGTGAAAATTTTGCTTTTATCTTACGCTTGCAAGCTTCAGGAGCATCCTTGCGACTGCGGGCTGTATAAAAAACCTGATCAGCGATATAATTAAAGTTTTTGAAACAGTAGGTTTCATCGTCCATAACAATGCATTTGGATGTCGTTAATTTGTTTTCATAAAGCTTTCTACAGCGGGATTTTGCTTTTAAATTTTGTTTTGCGTCTCTATCAGGTACTGTTTGGGCTTTAAAACTTTTTAATCCAGCTCTGGCTTTAACTTTCTGCACATATGTCTGGGATTTTTTTACCTTGACCGCAACTTCACGGGATGAAATCTTTGGATTCTTTGTATATGCTTGAAGAACCTTTTTGGCCAAGTTATGTTCAGTTTGACCATGTTCACCCCCACTTCCAGACTTTCTTTGGATAGTCAGGCGTTCTTTGAAATGTTTGATGACATCTGCAACCGTAGATTTGGGAATTTTTAAAGTTTTAGCGATCTGACGAACACTCGCGTTTTTATTTTGCATATGTTCGTGCAAAATCAGTTTCTTCTTTCCAATTCCAACGAAACCATTTTGACAACTAATGACACGGCGACAATAGTACTGACAGATTTTGTTTTTGTATATTCTGGCTATCTTGATGCTAAATAGCAGCTACCTTGATGCAAGGATTGCTAAGATATGCACTGTCAAAGGTGTCCGGGTTTTGCCGAGGTCACCCTTTATGTTTGCTATCTCGATGGTACCACTACGACTCATTGCAAATGACAAAAAAATCATTTGGCAAAATCCGCGCCCTTCCTCACCAAGGTTTTGTAGAATGATTAAATTTGTATACAAAAAAGAAACAAAGGAAGTGATAGAAGAAGAATGTAATTTAATAAAATTTGAAATTGCCAATCTATCCCCAACTATTCTTAACATCGACAATAAAATAATTAATATTGAACACAATTTAATACTATCTATGATAGACGGAAAAATATGCAACATATTGTCAGATACCAACTGCACGCAAAAGTGTTACATATGTAAGGCAAGTCCAAAAGAGATGAATTCCCTCAAGAGTACAAGGACACCTGATAATGATATGTTGCAGTTTGGCATTTCGAGCTTACATGCTTATATTCGTACAATGGAATGCTTATTAAATGTAGCTTATAGACTAAAAATTAAACAGTGGCAAGTTCGAGGAAAGGAAAATAAAGAAATAGTTTTAAAAACAAAAGAGGAAATAGCTATTTGCATAAAATTAAAAGCAAATTGTTTGAAATAACCTATGAATGCCGATAATATAAGCTTTCATTCCACAAAATATGAAAGAGAAACAAACGGAAAATTTTGTTGGGTTTAGGGACTTAAGGCATTGATACTTATCAAAGAAAGCCTTATTTCCGGTTTCGGAAATAATTTTCCTTTGAATAAAAAATTGCACTTATCACTCATCAAAACTGACAGAAAAGCTTAAATAAAACAGAAAATTAGAAATCAAATTAAAAGAAGTCAAAAATCGCCATCCATCATATACAGTGCGATCAATAATGTCTGTCTGTGCCGCTACTTTAGTTAATAATGATGGACTGCATTAGATCCTATTTATATAAATCACGAAATATATTTTATAATGTAAAGCAGTCTTTGAAACAGCTGATTGGTTTGTATAGCAACGAAGTAAATAAGCAAATATAAAAAATATCGCTAGCGAATGCCAATGAACAGAAAGCGAGTTAAGGTAAACAAAATTCACCAAGTTTCCCAAGAATTTCCCAATTTCCAACTTCGTAACTCGGACCTAATTATCGATAGAATCCTTTTAGGGAAGTAGTTTTTTTTTTCAATTAAAAGTCTTTCGTTTGGTTCCGAAACTTAAAAAAAAAACAAATTGGTGAACAAGGAATTTGGGCAACAAACAAATCAGCGACGAAATGGCGATTTTAAGAAATTTTAATTTCAAAAAATTATACAGTGCCTTCAAAAATAGTTGAGAGTCACGTGACTGGTAACCAAACATGTCAGACGACAAATTTCCCATCATAGTTGTCACAAAGAAAACTGTGATGAACAAAATTACACATCAACTGATTCTTCACTTACCGAAATTGCTCTAGGATTAGAATAAACTTGCAAATTTCTGTAAAGAACAAGCGGTACAAAGCAAGGCAACATGCCTCTGATCTAATGATATTTACAGTGAGTCTGCCGAGGTAATGATGCATAAAATTATAAAACCACAATTAAACGTCGCCAAGGATTCTTAACAGTTCTACAGTGTGATCGAATAAAAAAATCAGTAAAACATGGTCAGGAGCAAGAAGCAGCATGTCGTTTCATAGTTCTTTAAATTTGAAAAGTGACACTGAGACTGTCAGTCTACGAATGACTGGTTGATTTGACGAGAAAATGTTCCTGAAATTCTTCATAACGAATGATGCTATTCACTATTTTCCAGTTAAACTTCTTTCCTGAGAAAGGATTCTGCAAGAAAAGCTTTGATTCGCTTTGAGAATATTTTTTGGAATCAATGTACATCATATTTTTACCATACTAAAGATTTCAAAACGACACAGCTTTATAAATTTAAAGAGATTGGATTAATAAAGTTAAACCTGGATTATAAACTCATGCATAATACCTACTGGTCAAATGTCAGAGGAGGCATCAGAAGCCAAAAATAAAGAGATAAGAAAGAAGACAAGGCCATACTTTAAAAACTTCGCGCAAAACAACAAATTTTGACTTATTTAAATATTTGCTGGTTTCTTCAGATCCGCATATAAGTCTATTGAGAAAGTTGCCAAGTAAAGAAAAACATTCTTACGATAAAGAACTTTTAATGTTGTTAAAATAAGACATCTATCTGTGTATTGTAATCATTGAATTATAAGTACAGAGTGATGATAATGTCCCGCACCAAGCTCATAATTTATTTAATGCTTCTTTGCAAAATCCTTAGTCAATTCTTAATTTTAAAAAGACACATTTTAGGCAACCCTAACTTTTCCGTGCGGATTTTGATCGTCCTTCTTGTCAGCAAAATGGTTATATAAAAAATTAGTACCTTACACAAATATTTCGAAAAGAATAGACATTATAATTTAAAAATACAATTTAATTTTATTTTATTTTAATGATAATCTTGAAATTGAAAACAAAAACAGATAAAAATTCACGAAAGTAGTGAAGGTGTTCCCCATGAATCAATAAATTGTTCTGATTTTCATTGCAGCATAGCATACATTTTTCACAAAATTCCAGACGAAGGTCTGGACCATGTATATTTTCTTTTCGAAAAACTTGTGAAAGGTACTATTTTTATATCACCATTTAACTGACGATCAAAAAAGTTAGGGTTATCATTTACAAAATTAAAAATCGACCTGTTTCAAGATTTTGCAAAAAACATTATAGGAGTATAAACAAATGAGCTTGATGCGGGCCTTCATCACCACGCTGTATAATAAATATTTAAATACTTCAAATGTTTATTTTTATCTATTTTCGCACTTAAATACCCTTTGCATAATGTTTTGTATCGCAGAAGGCACATACAAAAGGCCTGTTCGATAGCTCTGCACTTTTCTACACTTTTTGCACCAACCGCTCCTGAGAGAGTGCGATGTATATGACATAACATAAGTAGGAGTGAGAAAAATAGAGTAAAGGTGTTAAAAGTGTAGAAAGTGCAGAGCTATCGAACAGACCTAAATTTTGTCCATCTAAACTTCGCCGCAAAATTAGAGGATATTTAATGTTGTAGTAAATAAATTGAATATTTCATAATAAATCAACTTATATTACAATTAAAATATGATTTTACATATATTCTCGATATTCCAACGCAAAAGTATTTAAAGAATAAAAAATTTAATCAAAAAATCATAAATACAAAAATTGTTTTTTAAACAAAAAACGTCAAAAAGCTTGAAAAAGTCATTAGATGTGGTTGTCATCACGTTGTCATGAACAGAAATAGTCAAAAACGCCACTTATCTGAAACTGAGGTCGTCAAATTGGTGACCCTGATGGAAGAAGGCTACACTCAGCAAGAAGTTGGCCGATGATTAGGGGTGGGTCAATTTGTGGTCAGCAGAGCTTTGCATAGGTACCGCGAAACTGGTAGCTATCATAGGCGACGAGGCCAAGGCAGAAAAAAGAAAACCACAATTGCAGAAGATCGCTTAATCAGAATAAGTGCAAAAAGGCGACGGTTTTCTATTGCTAGAGCGCTAAAAAACGACCTCCTGCTTGCCACTGGTACAGCAGTCAGTACGGATACCATTCGAAGGAGGCTTAAAGATGCTGCATTGAAGCCGTACCGACCAGCTACTGGACCAGTTTTAACAGCAGCCCACAGGAGAAACCGCTTAGTATTTGCTCGTAGGCATGCTGAGTGGCAGATTGAAGACTGGAGGCACGTTTTGTTCACCGATGAATCCAGATTCTGCCTTTCGACAAATGATAGACGTGCTAGAGTCTGGAGAGCCCCAGGTGAACGATTTACGCAGTGTGCCATACGAGAAGTCGAGCCATATGGTGGTGGATCCGTTATGGTGTGGGGTGGAATAAGCCCTGCTGATCGCACCAATCTTTTAAGAATAAATGGTTCACTGACTGGTGTACGATACAGGGATGAAATCATAATCCCTGTTGTAGAACCGTTTGGTGCTCTACATGGACCAAAATTTATTTTTATGCAAGACAACGCTCGGCCGCACATTGCCAATGTTGTACGGCAGGAACTCGTTGCCGCCAATATCAATGTTCTTGAATGGCCACCACGTAGCCCTGATATTAATCCCATAGAGCATCTTTGGGACAATATCGGGAGAAAGATTAGGGGTCTTGAAAATCCTCCGCAAACATTAGATGCGCTCTCCAATAATTTGCAAGAGGTTTGGGCAGTAATCGGCCAAGAGGAGATTGCCGCCTTAATAGAGAGCATGCCCAGAAGAATTGCAGCTTGTATAGCAGCAAGGGATGGACACACCCGCTATTAATCGTTGTTTTGATTTTAAGTTTAATTTTTTGTTTTTACTATTTCTTGTTTATGATGAAATGTTAGAGTTGGTATAAAAGTTATTGAATTCAATTTTGTTTTGTTTGCATTACAAAGTCTGAAATAACTTATTTTAAGATTTCAAAAGCTATAATGCCATGTTGACCAAACATTTTTAGTATTTTACTAATTATCCTCTAATTTTGCGGCGAAGTGTAGATTGGTCGAGTCGAACACTGTGCGTCGCTCCGTATCTAGTACCAAGGTTGATAATTGATAAACTTGAAAGTAAAGGATAATTCATCCCCTTTCTTTTATCATTTTCTAACCACGCGTTCCTCAGAGCATTTATTTTTCGGACGTTTTGACACTAACTTGAACTTCTTTATTAAGACGGATGATGAAGAAAACTGACCAAAACATCTTAACATACGATATTTTACTGGTATGCGCTTTGCGTCAAGCCTGCCCGCGATTTAAGGAAAAAAAACTTCTCAATCTATTTATTATTATATCATTTTATGCCGAACGCAATAAAAAAGTGCGTCAGGTTTTCGGCCACCTGTACAACATCACGAAATCATCCCGCTACGTAACAACGACTTTCCTTTCGACGTACCTACGCGTGCGTAAGACGTATTTTTAGATTTATTTGTTTTACGATGTTTATGTTTAATTAAACGCTAAATGGCGCTAAAATGATGTATCAATAAGCCGGAATGGAAATAGCACGGCGCGTATACTAATTGGACCTCCTTCGAACGAACGATTTATGCAGAACGTTTACCTCACAAATGTTTAAAGATTAAACTCAAATTGAAACAAAAGAGTAAAAATGAAATGAAGCAGGCGATGGAATAGGGAATGTAGGATAGTTTTTTTTTTATTGTTAAACATTCTCGACTAATAACAATGTCAGAGGATCAAGTTACAATAAACATTCACTCACCCTTTGGTTAGATCTCTCTTTCCCTGCTTTCTTTCTCGCTTCCTCGACCACTGCGGAGTTGAGGGTAAACGCCTTAACATCTGGGCTTCGCTTTCCGATTCGAAAAGGATGTCATGCAAAATTACAAACAACAATCCACTCAACAATGTGGAACATTTTACTCACCGGGGCCCTCTCTCGGCCCCGCCCACTCCAGCGGCGAATCTAGATGTGGAAGCTCCCTGCTGGGATGCGAACTTACGGAGAAGGTATACTCGAATGTCCATCTGCGTACTGTGCTACCTACCTGAGAAGATAGGCAGTAGTTTTTTACATCGGATTGGGATATTCCGATGTTGCCAGCTAACAGCAGTGGGACGGGGGGGTTCAATTCCAAATCGCGAAGGCCAAAACAACAAATAGGCACCACTTTTTGTACGAGGGACGGTGAAAAATTAAGAAAACACGTTACGCCCAACACACTTACAATCTATTTAGGTACAAAGATCTTCTTCAGTTACAAAACATATATATCTAACGATTATTCAATGAATATACATCACTACAACCGACACAAAAGGAAAAGATAAGATCAAACGAGACAATTTCTACATCCTCGAGTTCGAACTCCGCATAACGCTAATTGATCTAGTATACAACAAGTTACTCTAAATATTCTAATGCCGTTGGCGACGTTAACTAGGTCGCTACATGAGTTTGCACAAAATCTCGTGCACAATCGCGGCTATTTTAAATCCACCGTATGCATATTGTTACTAATAATAATAATTAAATGGATCCGACCTGTGATTCCAACATCAATCGTCAGTCGTCGATAGTCAAGGTGGTCGTCAAACAAGCACTCCCGTGGATGGCCAGCATTAACTACATCGTAGCAAGGTTACGGCGCAGTCGCGGTGGTGGAGAGGAGACGCCTACTCGACTGCGTGAATCGAAGGAAATAACTTCGACCAAGAGTATCTTCTGATAAAATATCGTTCCCAACAAAAGTAATTCCCAACGAAAAGCCTATAAACAATGAAATAAAACGACCGTAAGGGTCAAATCGAGAATTGCTTAGTACAGAACTTACCCCGGTACTTTACCGAAGCTTGGGACAAACCACGAAGCACGCGGCTTTTCCTGTCTCACACGTGGGCCTATTGAGAGTCGGCAATCAGCCGTAAAAATGCACTACCATCCCTTTGATGTAATGACACACACAAACAAAATATTTAACGAAAGAACGTGCGACCCAGGAGACTGCGAGTTTCGTTCTGAAAAATGGCGCAACATTTCTCGTTTGACAGAAAAGAAAACGATTATCAACAAGAGAGACACCTACAAGTTTTACCAGCGGGGAACTTCTTAGTAACAGTGAGAACCAATCAGCGAAAAGGGCAAAGATCACGAATAATACGCGCTCCGAAGTAGAACTTCGTTAAAAGTTTATCTAACTAACCACATGCGCGCGATTTTGCCCCTAAATAAGGATGGATTACTTATATAAAATGAATTTGTTTAATTAAAGGAAGGTCCCGTTAGAGGAAATATGCTAGAACGAAATTTTAAGCAAATTACGCCGGCGAAATACGGGTATTCGTACACTGACTGCAATGTGTACAACGACGCGGTCCAAGAAATAATCCGGCACGTCGAATTTCGCATATACAGGGCGTGTTCGGAACAGAAATGAAAACATGGACGGTGGCAATGCATATACAGGGTGTATTCAGAACAGAAATGAAAAATGAACTGTAACAACTGCATAAGGACGTACCCCAGGTATCGTACCTCAGAATCATTGGTGCCACTGGTTTCCACAGCGTTTGCTACACTGGCCACAGCCCAGTCAACACCAAGTCATGACCATTCTTGGAAAGCAAAATGCAATTCACCTGGTTACATTACAGCATTTATTAATCACGCCTTTACAGCTGGCGGATATAGTCAAATGCCGTGCGCAGGTGGAGTGATCCCCTACTCTCTCCGACTACCGGCGAATACAGAGCGATCACCCTTATGATAGAATGCCCAATCTGTTGCCCTATGTCCGAGCCATCAGCGGACACCGCGAGATTGGCATCTTACTCGACCTCAGAGTATCATCTATCATCAGCAAGCCTCAATTCTTGCACAACTCCTTCATCACATGTCATTGCAATTCATTACAACACTCGCAAGCCCGTCTGCGTAACTAGCGCAACATTACCAACATGTTTACCACTCAAAGCTCTCCCGGAGACTAACTGCCCGCATCTTTTTTTCCTTCCATCCCTCTGCCTGAGACGTACCCCTTATCATATTACTAAACCATAAGATAAAATAACCAAACCTGCTCGTGTTTTACGGATATATTGAGAATGCGTAAGCTTTCTTAAATTCTAAACTCGATAAATTATACAAAGACAACAGGAAAATGTATTAATTACTAATCGGAACATTTAGTCGTAAGTTACGACTATATGTGTCGGCCTGTACATACACAGTTAAATTCAATATTCCACCCTCATTTGCCCGATGGTTATTGACATTTGTGAAACAAGTCACGTATTGATATTGCATAAACGACGATGTCGAGTGGATTAAACTAGTTAGTTGCATATGTATGTATGTACCTATAGTGTTTACATTTGGATCCATCCATGTATCTGCGCTCGGATACAGAAGAAGTACATATCCATCAAGTTATAGAGCTGCGATCATTACACAGAGTTTGAACGAGCAAAGTGGCGTCGTAATCCCAAAAGCGAATTGGCTTTGTTTGCAGTTCGAAAACACGTCGGAGGAGAGACTTGAGCTGACACCGATTTCAGATGGCAGCGCTCGTTGCACTTCAGCAAGTTGCACGCTGAAATGGAACGCGATGTTTACTATTTAGCTACCAAGTAAACACAGTTATTTAGTTTGATGTGTTTACATCGGGATGCATGGGTTTTAATTGGCGTTTTACTCTTTGAACCTTTTTTTACTAATTGGTAGTTTTAAATGTTTTTTTTGTTTGTTTATAATTAATTAAAAATTCATTCGACGTGCGCGTTTCGCCCATGCATAAGACGACATCTATAAAGGCGTGCAATTATTACGCATAAAATCGTTCAGTCGTAAAACTTGTAACACACCGGCGTGCCACCTTGTTTGTTGACTTTTATGGACAACTAAATAACCAATAAAACTGTCCAAACAAAACCAAATTAAACTTATTGCCAAATTAATTAACTGGACCAAAAACTGAACTGAAAAGGTTTACTTGCGGAGAACTTCCAAAAAGGTCAACAAAAGGTTTTATTACTTCAATTAGGCATGCGCTACCCTACCCGTCTAGACACTCGGCTACAGGACTATCTGGAATTTACTGCCGGCGCTAAAGGAAATACCCTACTGACCTACTCTACCTTGCCTACGGGAATCCGCAATAAACTTTATAATGTTATAACCCGTGAGCGTCAATACAACACCTGGCCTTACGTTGTTGTAACCCAATTCTTTTGGTGCGTCGGTGAATAACTTGAGAGAATAAGGTACTCAATACGTTTAAATAAAATTTAATTAAATAATAATAATTCAATTAATTATTTATTGAGAGGAAAAAAAAGGTAAAAATTCCTTGTACCAGCCAATGCGGAATCTAATACAATGAGCGCAAAAACACTTACGTTTTAAATCAATACAGAGAAAACAAAATTACGGTTGTCAGGAAGTACAGTAGAATTCGCTTAACGGATTTCACTTTCGAATATCGGAGCGACCGAACTGACTTCAATCGCACAGCTGGTGGCTTGGTGCACACGCAAATAGGTGCACATGCAAATTAATAATTAATTTAAGTTCAACTTGAATTGGTCTTGGTACTAAGACACGTTCTGCTCAATCAACCAACGCACAGTGTGTCTACAGTGTACTTAATTAATGGAAGTAATTAATTAATCAGACGTTCTGGAGAACTATGTGATACAAAATGCCGCCATCGGCGATCAATTTGCAAGATAATCAATAGCGATCGCCGCTAGTTTTTCAGGGACTCCTTTCGGAGGTGATGGAAAACCCTATCGCTATGTAAAGTAATTAATTGAGGTCGAATGGGTAGGATCTTTTCTCAACTACGTCCATTCGCCTTAAGGGTGTGGTACAGTGTACGCCTCTCTCCATAACTTAACCTTACAAGCGTCTACTTGACATTTTAATGTATCCGGTACTTGCTTGAAACACGAAGCAAACAAAGCGAACTACTTTCCACTTGCAATGTAATTGGTCCCTTTTTCTATAACTGACATGTTCTAAATTTTAGTGTGACCAATTCATACAAAAATCTGAACCGACACAAAGCTAAAATGCCAAGCTGACTTGTTTATGATGGCAGAGAACCAGGAGTGCCATTTGAGAGTGGCCTAACGTCACAAATTTTTATGCAGTTGGTGCACACGCAAATAGTTGTTGGAGACTCTGTTCCTCAATTAAATGAATAATTAATTTAAGTTCAACTTGGATTGGTTTTGGTACTAAGACCGTTCTGCTCAATCAATCAACGCACAGTGTGCCTACAGTGTACTTAATTAATGGAAGTAATTAATTAATTAATTAATCAGACGTTCTGGAGAACTATGTGATACAAAATGCCGCCATCGGCGATCAATTTGCAAGATAATCAATAGCAGTCGCCGCTAGTTTTTCAGGGACTCCTTTCGGAGGTGATGGGAAAACCCTATCGCTATGTAAAGTAATTAATTGAGGTCGAATGGGTAGGATCTTTTCTCAACTACGTCCATTCGCCTTAAGGGTGTGGTACAGTGTACGCCTCTCTCCATAACTTAACCTTACAAGCGTCTACTTGACATTTTAATGTATCCGGTACTTGCTTGAAACATGAAGCAAACAAAGCGAACTACTTTCCACTTGCAATGTAATTGGTCCCTTTTTCCATAACTGACATGTTCTAAATTTTAGTGTGACCAATTTTAGTGTGATCATACAAAAATCTGAACCGACACAAAGCTAAAATGCCAAGCTGACTTGTTTATGATGGCAGAGAACGTCACAATTTTTTATGACTCGCTCTGGGGGTTTCATTTTCCTGAAAGGGACCCGCGGTGCCCTGCTGTAAAGTTCGGAGAATCTGAACATATGTTTGTTATTTATAATTAAACAAGCATAACCCGAATTTGTTTTGAAAAACAAATCCGCGACCGTCTCATGCCTTACAATGAAGCAATGAATAAGTTTAACAAAAATACACGAGGGTCATTTACATAGACACTTTAAGGAGTTCTGTATTTTAAAGTTCATACATAACCTCATTTTTTACTCTACACCATAATGCGAAGTGTTACATAAATGGGTTTCCCTATAAATACAAGGCAACATTGAGATGTTTAGGGACTTAAGGTTAAGCCAACACAAGGCAAGAAAGATTGGAAAAAATGTAAAAGTGAAAGGTCAAGCTTTAAAGCAACTTCAACTCTTGACAGAGGCCCACTGGTATTAATACATATCAACGCTGATGATTGTAACACTAATCAAGTTTCTCAGGAAATAAATTTTCATTAAAAACCAACGACATTTGTAATACAGAGAGCAAGTAGAATGATATGAATTCTAATTTCTCTGTATTTTTATTGAACATTCAACTCTGCTCAAGCCAAGCAAAAAATTACTACTGAAAACAGTGTTGGCAAAAATTAAGATTAACCACTGATTTAAATAAAAATATCCTGATTTTTTATTTTTGAACTAAAGTAAAGGAGACTGTGGTTTAAGAAAAAATTAATAATTGCTAATGTGTGTGCTGAAAATGGCAGCTTAGCTACAAAAATACGTATCTACGAATATAAAACTAATTGTGGGCAGAGATTATTTTTTAATTGGTCGATATTTTTAAGTAGAAACAAAATTTTGTATTTCTTTAATAACTTTGGATACATTTTAAAAAAGTAATGATTAAAGTCAGCGATCATAACTTTAATCAAATGATTTAAATCAGCTTAATCCTGCTTAAAATACATATACCTTAATTTTACATGGTCAACCCAGTTTAGTGTATTTAATGAGAATTTTTTTTAGTTTTATAATTTTCTTATTTATTCATCGATCGTCTTTAGTTTATTTTACGACGAAAACTGCACCATTGTCAAATTTCTTAAAATATATCTTAACTTTAGAAAGTTGACCCAGTTTTATTTAATGAGAGTTTTTTTATTTTGATGTAATTTTTTTAAATTTTATAAATTTTACACAATTGTCAAATGTCTGCCTTACAATCAGTGTTGATAAAAATCACGATTTTTTAAAAAATCAAAAATCACTGATTTAAATTTTAAAAATCGCGTGATTCAAATCAGTGATTTGAATCATTTCATCCCTAACTGACAACGTCAATGAGGACAGCCTACAGGGGGTATCGACTTAGTTGAACTCAAACGTTTTAATTTTAGTATTGGAATTCCATGAACAATTCGTTCGGTAATTCTTAGTTTTAAATTTAAATTAACAGTCATAGATCAAAACTCAGCCCTGTGATGTCGCGGCTGTATGAAAACTAAATAGTAGGAGTACTTTAAACTGGATTTATTAATTTATTTATTATGTTTTCCTTTGTAATACGTAGTTCGTTGCAAATTTAATATTTAGTGCCAAAGTAATTTTGCATTGAGTTACTATAAGAATCGTAATAATTTAGAGGAACTGATGGAACCTGATGGAAACTAGTTAGGTAGGAACACTTTTAAATGAACGGGAGTTAAATACAAGACATGTGTTCAAAATTTTTATTTTTATTTACAATGTTGTTTTCCAAGTGAGGGTTGATTTTTTTATTTGAGTCGCATGTTAAAGTTGAATAATACTTCTCCAACATGAACTATAATTTTTGAATATATTCGTATTACTGTACCATGGCTCCCCAGTTGACCGCCACAATACTATTGTTTACGATAAATTATCAGAACATGACAAATATTTAGAGATCTTTAAATCATTCTCAAAAGTAACCTTGTCCTTGTTTGTTATTCGCAACTTGCTAGCTTTCATTGTTCTATGTGCATTTTTAGGTCACTCCATAACGCCCGACTAAGAGGATGACTCGTGATCTAAAAATGCACCTAAATCCGTGCTTTGACAATAACGTATTAATCAATTAATTTTTTGCAAAAATATTTTCTGAGACACTAAGGAAAAGGCAAACGAAATGCGAAACAATTCGCAGCAGTGACGGATTTTTTCTTTAGGATTCCAAGAGAGAAAAATATTATTCCATATATAACTGTAAATAATCGGACATAATTGAAAAAATTAAAGCTTAATAAAAATTTGGGAAGTTAAAGGTCAAGGTTAAAAGTTTAAGGCCAGTACAACTAAATTCTATACTCAATTCAAGCAAGAAATTAACAATTAAAGCTGGTTCTTGTCCGATGAAAATTGTAACACAAACTCTTTTAAACGGACACTAAATGGCGCATAAACACTTAACGTTTCGCAGTCGTTCGACAGCTTCTCAGAAGTGAAAATACTTTTCACTTCTGACGAAGCTGTCAAATTAACGTTAAACTTTTTTTTAATTTGAAAATTAATAGTCAAAATCACCGATAATATCAACAAGAGATAGCTAACTACGTGTAAAATTTTTGGTACACTTCCCCCTCCACAAAAATGCTGCTTTTGTGCTGAATTTGAAGATGTCGCTGATGATACTGCAGCGCCCTCTCGCGTCATTATTAACAAAAAAAAATTGAAAATCCGCGGGACATTCAAATTCAAATTGAATACTTTCTGGGGCATAAAAAGAAGTTATAATTACATTCGTTACTTAGAAATCAAATATGTTGTACATCTCCCGTACAAGTTATGACAAGTCATACAAACCAGATAAGAAAAAACAAATAAAAACAGATAGTAAAAGTAAGGTAAGTTGAAACTTGCCAGGTATTTGTCATCCCAGTTTGTAATTCCGAAACAACTTAATATGCTAAGAAAAACTTTAAAATACAAAGCACAACAAATAAAAAGCAGGCAGACTTTGAAGAAGTTTTTAACCGAGGAGATATTTCAGTATTCACAACTTGTACTTTACAGTTAATAATGATAATAAATGTTTTTATTTCTCACTTATGGTATTAAGCATGTATTTGTCAGTTGTTTCATTACTTTCAGGTTGCACACCACGATCAGTACTACTTCTTACTTTCAGAAAAGTTTGTAAGTTACTTAATAACTCATTACTGTCATCCTCACAATTGGTACCCCTTATACCAGTATGTGTGAGCCCATTCAGTATATGAGTTTTTAAACAACTTATAAACTGTAGACTTGTAGGATTACAGTTGTCACCACAGTGACAGAGCATCCTTATTTATGCTGCGTGTCCGTAGATGTTCCAAACCCATGGCTTTGCATTTCCTCCAGATTGCGGGCATGACTTCTAAATTAGCTAACCAGCCTTTCTGGGAGGGAGGCATTGCACCTTTATAGCCTACAAAGCGCCATTGGCCTGTGAAAAGAAAAAGAACAAATATATTACTATTTCCATAATACATATATAGTATCGACTGATTTTTAAAAATTTTTATCAACTCTTGCCATGAGATCTGGATGGCATGTCTTAGCTTAAGTGAAAAGTACGTCATTGCACTCCTTTATGCTGTTTTACAGTAAAGCTACATGTCGTTCAAATTCCATGGCAAGAGTTGATAAAAAAATTTTAAAAT
The DNA here is from genome assembly GCA_958336345.1 of Dorcus parallelipipedus. Lineage (NCBI taxonomy): Eukaryota > Metazoa > Arthropoda > Insecta > Coleoptera > Lucanidae > Dorcus > Dorcus parallelipipedus. Next base: position 35,047,190 of record OY284483.1, on the reverse strand, counting down.
CACCCTCTATAACATATTTTGAAATTCAACAAAAAAAGTAGGAAAGTTTAATTAATTTAGACTTTTAATAGAAAATTGTTATTGAAATTACGATTCTTACGCCTGAATGTCCTAATGAAAATAATATTTACATACTTATAAGTATTGACATCTGAGATCTACTCCAATAGTATTATTCTCTTTCATGATATAAGCAATTCTTGTAACTTACTGATTTTATGCTTCATTGATTCCCAAAACTGCAAATGGTTGGAAGATTCGGACACAGCAGTACGTAAATTTTTGCCTTGGTGTGGATACACGTGCATGCCATTAAAACTGTCGAACAACATATCTATTTCATTTACTAAAGTTGCAGTGCTAAAAGCACTGTTTCCCAATGAACCTACAAACCATGATAATTAGAGTAATAATTTTTTTTTGCATCTATCACTTACCTTTCGACATGTTGTGAAAGATTAAACATGCAACAGAATGGCTGAACAGTTGTGCCGCTAACGAAACTTTCATTTTAGAAAATGAAGTAGGAGCCAAATGCTGGTGAGATGTTAGTTTTGGCACAACTCGAAAGATCATTTCCTTCCTGTCCATTTCGAAAGCATCCTTTATGACCTGTATATCACCTCTGCCAACAGTGTCCTCACCAGCAAACTGCATTGGAAACTCGATAGGGTATTTTAGAAACAGGTTCCTTGTACATTTCAAGAGGTGAGGAGGATCATACACAGTGAATATCTGTTGGGAGTTGTGCAAGAAATATGGATTTGTAAAGGATGCCCCTAATAACTGCAAAGCCTTGACATTATTCGTACCCATATCACAGATAGTTGCAAGTACAACTAATCCAGTAGAACAAATAACATCAAGGACTTCACGTATACATTGTGCTAAATTTATTGAGGGCATTTTACTGTTGACAAAGTAAAAAGCAACTGGTTGCTTCCAACTTCGTCTCACACCTTGAAGCATGAATACCAAAGATGTATTAGCATAACTACTACATTTGTGGTGTCCATAATCTTCATAGCCGAAAATGCTATCAGATGCTGAATCATATTGAATATGCTGCCTGATTGACATTTCATCAAACATTAGCACACATATACGATCCGCTTCAGGCATCCGCTTAACATATTCTGTTAGGTGTTGTATAACACTCTCATTAACACCAGCAGATAGAGGCACATGAGATAAGAGGGATAATAGAGTGGACCGTGATGGAAGTGACGTAAAGGAACTTAAGAGGTGGTACGCTTTAGAACTTCGTTTATATAAGGCTAGGGCTAGGACTTTTTCGTCTAGTGACCATCTGCGACCCTTGGGTTTACGATTAACTTGCCGAATCTGACTCAATAAAAATACTGATGCAGTTGGTTTCATATAGCCTTTAAAAACATTATGCACTAGGGGACTTGTATCCATGTTACATAAATCTCTAATGTAATGTTTATTAGCCTTGCATGCAGATTTTAATTTTTTCAGATGTCGGTGTTTTATCTGCAGAGCATTGTAGAGTATGGTTTTCTTTGGTGATAGTGGCACCGTAGAAAACTTCTTACGCTGTTCTGAAGATAATAATCGCAAACTTTTTGGTTTCGCAACAGTCATAACAGAAGGACTCTGTGAAAAGGTTGACGGGGCATTTGTAATCTCAGTGCAAGGATCTATCGATATTTGTGTCGAACTCAGTGAAGTGGTTGATGGGGCATTCATAATGTCAACGGAGGGATGTATGGAAGGTACTTGTGTTGAAGGATTATAGGACGTGGATGGATATACAGTTTGTTGGAGGGCAGGCTGTTCAAGAGATGGTAAACTTACTGTAACATTATCCAGAACCGCAAGTGTAGGGATAGCATTCCAGTTTAAGCTCTGAAAAGTATTGTTTCGAAATGACGCAGGATTGAAATGTCTTCCACATAATTTCCTCCTACTGGCAAATTCTTCTGCAGACTCATTCAGATCCAAAACAGTAAGCCATGCTTGACATCTTGAAAAAATATATTAACATTAACACAACATGTACAGATAAAGTGTCAGTTTCGTCAGTGTTTGCTACTTTCAATTTTAGCGAATTTTTCTCTGTTGCAAATGGGAAAAATACAAAAATTAATTAAATCAATAAAATGATTTTTAATTTCAAAATTTTATTAATTATTACTTAACAAAGCGAAATGGCTGGAAAAGGATTACCTAAATTCGATTTTGGGTAATCCTGCAGTTTAGGCCTCTTTGAATGTGCATAAAATAGGAGTCAGGTATCAATCTTTGACCAAAATATATCGCTCGCGTCTGTGCTCGCGGTACATTAATTTTAACAGATAAATAAATAATAATAATAATTAATAAATTATGTATGTACTATAATTTGTTCTAAAGCAAAGATACTCAAAATTATCACGCCATTATTTTATCTGCTGTGACCAGAAATGACAAGCGGCAACAATGCGATGTCTCGCATCACGATTTCAACCATGCGCATTAAAAGAGGCCTAAACTGCAGGATTACCCGATTTTGTAATTGTTTTTATTCATCTAGAAATTGAACCATAGTAAAAAGATATTTAGGTACTTGAATTATATGTATACTTACTTACTGATTACCGATGGAAACCAAAACAGGCGTACATTTTCAACTGCACCACAAATAACACATAAATGTCGATCCATAGCAATTACTAATAAACACCACTAATTATAAACACTATTATAAAACTATTATAAACACTAATTTGCTTTTTAAAGTAACGCCGAAAATGTGATGAACACGTAAAAGAAGAAGCAACACTACAAAATGACTACAAATTCCAGAGAAAATTTGACAACATTCAAATACGAATTGCGTTCGACTGAGCGTTGCGGAAATGAGAGGAAGAACAGGAAACATGAGCCAAGATGCTAAAGCGCCAAATTTAAATAAAGTGGCCAGCGCCATCTTAACATTCAGTGCGAGTAAACAATACTGAAAAAGGAAATCTGTAAACAAACTACGATGTGGCTAGCGCCATCTTCAAATTCAGCACAATTCCATACCTATTCCTTGCCTTTCACCCCCTTGGCCTACATTCAAAGTGATACCGTATTTCCCATGAAGTTGGACGGGCCTGGTCAAAATCAAAGAGGCCCGAGCAATATTCATCGAATCACCAAGTGCCGCGAGCCCCCCAACAGCGAGCGGCCCTTCTAGCGCGAAGCTCTTTCCTAAATTTTTTTTTTCACAACATTTTCCAAAATGAACACATCAACTAATGTGAGGGCCGAGGGCCCTCGTTTCTGGAAAACTAAAATACCTAACATTTCTCTGTGGTGTCTATTCTTTCACCATTATTTTCTTTGTCGGTCTATTCAAGAACCAGCCTGTATACACAGTTACAGTAACGAACACGTCGTTCGCGGTTTGCGGTTAAGTATTCTTCTTGACTTCAATTTGGGTTTCTGTAAATAAAATTAAATACATTTTTTCATTACAAATATTTTTTTTTTTTGGAGAACGCTCTTGCTTTAAATACATACATAATTTATTTATACTGAGCGAACTCGCGTAAATATTTTCGCTCTGCGGGAACCGAATTCTGAAATAATAACGTTTCACATTCCGAAGACACTGCGAGTTACATTAGGGCTTTGTCTCGGGACGAACGATGAAAAGGGCGCATTGTTCCCAAGGGGTAAACAAGAACGACAGATGATATTTCGATTCAGTGCCGCATTTGTACGTTTTATTCCGCCGCCGCCCCGTCTCTGGTGGCCTTCCGCGTTTGTTGCAACGGCATTCAAAAATATTTTGTTTTTTTTGTGGAGGTGTACGTGGTTTATTGAAAGGGTGCCAATTAAGTACGTCACGTATGTACGTTTCGAAACAAGATCCATTCACTGTGGTTTTATTAAAACAAAAAAGGAAAAAAAAACCCTAGATAAAGAGAACGAGTTTAAAGCAGCTTTAACAATCGAAGCTTTCCGCCAGAATAATTTCATTTCATTTCCGCCCTCTCTTTTCAGTAAACATCTCAAATAAATGCACTTCAAAAGCAAGCGCAGCGGCGAGGCGATTTTAATTGAAACAAAAAGAGCATTCGCGGCGGTGCACGGATTCTTTCTTTGTTATTGGAGAGCCGTGCAGCGCACGACGAGAATTTTGTGTAATTAGTTTCTACTTTCGAGGCGAGACCGTCTGCCTCACAATTAGTTAAGTTTAGTGTGAAATGAAATAAACGGGGCGATTTAAATATACCGGCAACTCGGAATTGTTCTCAACGAGGAACGAGTTAAGAAACGGTGGTGAGCTGGATGGAAGTTGAGTGTAGGTGGGCCCGAGTACTAGGAAGATGAGAATGGGAAGTCGCTCAAGTGAAGTCAATTACGGGCATGAAGGGAGTCTAATATTAGCAGCACAATAGACGTATGACATTAAAGATCGTAATAATTACGTAATGACACAAAGAGATAATATTTCACAAGGATACCTATAAGAGGATTGGAAGAACAAAACCCCAAATTTAATTAATTTATGTATCGATATTGATGCCCAGAAAGGGTAAAAGGTAGAAGGTAGGAGATTTTTGGACGAGAAGAGGCTAAGAACTATCACATTTCAGTTAAATTTATGCCAATATTTCACACTATTTATTTGTGCAGGAACGTCGTAGAGCTAGGACGATCTTTATTATAAACGGCGCCGTAACAATTATAAAACTATAAAACCTTTTATGACTGTATTTATTTCGTTCATCAGTTGCCCTTTCTTGTCAAGGAACATATCGTCACTTTTGCGGTGATTTTTCATTAATTATTTCTGGAAAACTAAAACAAAGTCAAGTCAACTCAAGGGTAAAAAGCAAAAGAATGGGAACGAATCTTTAAATAATGTAAATTTCAAGACTGAAAGTTCGAAAAGGTAAAGGCAACAAAAATTGGAAAAAATCTTAAACATTTTAAATTTCAAGAACAATGCATCGAAAAAGATCAAAGTCAAGCCTGCCCAAGGGAAAAAAAGCAAAATGGGGGAAAATCTTTAAAATCTGTATTTCAAGAGGAAAGGTTGAAAAAGTTAAAAGTCAAGGTCAAGCCAACCTAAGTCGAAAAATTGGAAAAATACTTGAAGGCCTAGTTTTACAATCGTGGAACAAGGACGGAATAACTATTCGCTGAATATCCTTTAACGATCCTCCATATCTACATCACACCTACGTCACGTTATTCTAAGAATAATGCTTATCCGACGACTATAAAATCGGACCTTAAAATTTCAAGGGACGAGGTTCAAAGAGGTCAAAAGTTAAGGTCACTTTGAAAAATGTTAAAGTTGAAGGCCAATTAAAATTTCAATCCAATCTAACTGTATCCAACGAAAGCAACTTTAAAAATGTAAACGAGAAATTGAAAATTCGGAAAACAACTAAGAAGTTAAGGGTCAAATCAAAGCCAAGTCAATCTAATTCGAACAAAAAATTAAGATTGAAAAAAGTTTTAAACTAATGGTCAAGGTCGAATCAAATGTCTAGATCAATCCATCCCAATTCAACCTAACTCTACTCAACCCAAGCAAGAAATTAAGATATATTTAAATATTTAAAAAGGTAACGGTTAAGGTGAAAGTCAAATGGAATTTTAAGATCAACCCTTTTTTTATAGAGGTTTACAGAATCTTCTAAAGTCTACCCTGAGTTTTCAATGGCCGTTCAATGCCAAAGACAGTGTTGGATTCACACGCGCGCTTACCAACTAAACTACTTTCCTCTTATGGCCCTACGTTAACTGCTGCGGCATCACCCTTCGGCATTTCTTCACAGCAGCGGCCCAGTCCTCTCACATCATACTATATCTCCCCTCCTTTCCTCTTTTCCCTTCGTATCCAGGATCTCCTCTGCCATCTTCGCCATTACCGTCCAGTTTTCCCCAGATTTCAGCATTAATGTTACTAGGTTGTCTGCCCTATGACCTCTGTGGCCCTTCCTCTAACTTCATCTCATTGGTCACACTCGAAAAAGGTATGTTCCACATTATCTACGCCAGCTTGACAATGTCAATGTCAGTGTCGGTATTGTTCGAAGGACCCGTGACCCGTTAATAACTGTGGTAGGTGATATGTCAGTTCCCCAAGCTGTCTTTCTAGCCACTCCCCAAGGTTAGGGATCTATCTCTTCGTCCACAGGGCTGTTTCGCATGCCTTCCATCATCCTCCCTCCTTGCAGCTTGGCCTGCTCGCGTTTTGGTCATACCTTTGGCCCTCTTCGCTACCAGCAAGTCTATCGGGAGCAACACTAGCACTGCCTCCGTTGGTACCACCCTGTATGCCCGACATACTCTAATAAATTGTAAAGGTCCTTTGGCATCTCTTCAGCTGCTGTCTTTACTTCGCCGTCTTACATGCCTGTGCCCAGACCGATGTCGCATAGAGGATAATAGATTATGCAACTGACCCCACTATTCTTCTTTTGGCTTCACAGTTACCATGGATGCGTGGCATTAATCTGCCAATTGCTGTCCCTTGCACCCTGCTTGTCACATATTCGACATGCTTCCCGAAAGATAGATGCTTATCGAAAACCACGCCCCAGTACTTCACCGTTTAGTACGAGACTTATCTTATCGGTCTTTGCTTTTTTCTACCTGTTAGCATGATCGCCTTCGTTTTTTCCGGCGCTAATTCTAATCGATTGCCTTGTATCCAGTCTGCAATCTGCGCTACGTTTTCGTCCAATCCGTCTACTGTTCTTGCAGTGCCTATTATAGGCAAATCAGCAGCTCTACTCCCCTTGGTACTCTCACGTTCAGGACCCCATCATAGAGGATGTTCCAAAGCAGCGAGCCCTGTGGTACTCCACACGATGTCTCCATTATTGTTCCCTCCTCGATTTCTATGGCCCTGTCTCTCAGGTAATTGCCTATCATCGCCCTAGCGGCTGATGTTTTTCCTGCATAGTTCCGCCTTTATTCACTCCTAACAGCCAGCTTTCAAAAATTCATGGCTCCTCCGTCTGTCGGATTATCTGGACTTTCTTGACGGCGTTGGAAAGAGAAAGAGATAGGCAGCTAGACCTGTCTCGCCGATTCCCGATATTTTGAAGCTGCGAGGTAAGGACCGTCCAGACAGCTGGCTGCGAGGTCAAAATCGTCCAGACAGCCAGCTTTCAAAAATTCATGGCTCCTCCGTCGGTCGGATTATCTGGACTTTCTTGACGGCGTTGGAAAGAGGAAGAGATAGGCAGCTAGACCTGTCTCACTGATTCCCGATATTTTGAAGCTGCGAGGTAAGGACCGTCCAGACAGCTGGCTGCGAGGTCAAAATCGTCCAGACAGCCAGCTTTCAAAAATTCATGGCTCCTCCGTCGGTCGGATTATCTGGACTTTCTTGACAGCGTTGGAAAGAGAAAGAGACAGGCAGCTTTTCCACTTCATCAGACACACTCTCTCCACTGTGTATCTTTTTCCTTCGTGATGGCCTACTTTATCTCTTGCCCAACTTCTTTATAATTGTCATACATCTTTTGGCTTTTAAACATTTCCTTTCTAATTTTGGATATCTCTTCCGTTCACCAGTAAGCTGCCCTCTTGCGGTTTCTTTCCACACTGGTAGGCATGGTTTTATCACATAGGACTTGTATATTCCTAACAAGTTCTTCCGGGTACCCAATGCTTCCCAGGTGTTTACTGACAAGGTCGCTCAGTAGCTCAGCAAACCTATTAGGGTCAAGTTTGCTCAACTTCCATTCGCTCATTTTATTGTTTCTGGTTTACAGTTTTTTTTTTGTTCTCAACTCGAAGTAGATGTAACTACGATCACTCAATATCTCTTTGTTTAGTACTTTCCATTTCTGAATTATGCCTGCTAGTCCCTTGGGTATGACTGTCAGATCTATAATAGACGTGCTACCTACTCTGGTAATGGTCGGTTATGCATCCCTGTTTTCCACTGTCAATTCCAGCGCCGCTGCAAATTCCATGATCTAAGTTCCTCTACGGTCCATCCTCGTTTCCCCCAAACCACGGACTTAGTATTAAAATCTCCCATGAGCAGCACTGCCTTTTCCTGCCCCAATACACTTTCATCTAGGTGATCCAAGTACTCTTCGAAAGAACTCCCTATTCTCACAAGTTTTCGCAACGAACCCTTCCCCCCCACTGTTGTTTCCTGTCTAGGCCCTCGCATTGTTTTTGTAGAATGTTCGTACCCCCAGCATCTCCCACAGCTGTGGACCTGCACTCTCTGTTCCATCGTGCACGGTACTAGTCCTATCCTTATCTGCCCTTTATCCTTCATTAGTTTACTAACATCCTCTTTTTTTACTGTCAGTGTCATCGCCGAGGTCCTTCGGAAATTTGGTCTTGTCTCCCTTAGCTTCCATCCATTCTCCTCCATGCTACTTATTTTCTGCTCCAGAGCGGCTCGTCGTGGGTTCCATTCCTCTTATATGTATGTTCTAGGTTTCCGCTTTGATGCCAACTTTCCAAAAGTCAAGCAAGCAATCCAAGCGCAAAATGAAGACTGAAGAAAGTTAAAATTAAAAAAAATTATAGGTGGAAGGTCAAGGTCAAATGGAATTTCAACGTCAACTCAATGAATCAACGAGAAATATGTTATTAGAAAAGTATATCGTTTCAGTTAAATTTATATGTCAATATTTCACACTATTTATTTGTGTAGGAACGTCGTAGAGCGAGGACACGATCCGATTTTTATTATAAACTTTGTTTTCTTGTTGGGTTTGATGCGTCGCTCGTTCAGGTCTAGCGTCCGACCCCAATGCCGTTATTCTGATTATGCAAATACCCTCATTAATTATGAAACTATAAGTGTTCCTTCCCGAGCTAAATTAAGAGGTTTTACACTTCTGACGAACAACACGTATCGTCTAGCGGAAGTATCTGAGACATTGTAGATTACTGTACATAGTTACATTACTTTAATTAGTAGCAATCGTGTTTCACAAAATTTAAACGCAGTTTAACTTTCAAATTTCTCTCGGATTTGTAAGCTCGCGTTAAATTTCACCTCAATACACCGCGTGCATTGTGCGTCTATTTAAGGCCAGCCGTTCTATTTTTAGATCGTCAGATGGGGTTAATCAATAGTCAGACGCCATTCGTTCCTCGGAACTACTATTTACATATCCATTGACTCGCATCGATTTCGCACACCCCAATTGATTCTAAATCGCCCTGCAATTTCGATCCGCAAATGTTTCTTATACGAGCGGATAATTCCGAACGCAAGTATTTCCCGAGGGAAGGGGCGCACAAAGCCCTGGAAATTTTCGAGCTTCATTCAATATTCATTAACGCTTTAACACTTTTCGATTGGATTCCGTGTTGATCTTGCCGATGTCTTATTTCGGGAAGGACGGTGTTTTATTTATTGATTTCGCATCGGGAGTGATTGATTAACGAACGCCGCTGCGGTCCGGTTATCATTTATCAAATTACGAAACACGGAACGGTTAGGCCGCGGCGGCCGTGGGTGTACCATAATTTATCACAGATTCTTTTATAATTTATTTACATCTTCGGTGGAGCGCGTAGCGTAAAAACAAACTTTACCCAAAAAAAAGAAGAACCGTAACAATATAATAGGCCAATCAATCAATTATTAATATGTATAGTGATGGACTAAAGCAATGCGACTGTTCGGTTGCTAAAATAGAATTTGCTGCATATTTCGATTTATTAATCGACGCCCGCGGAATAATTTAGTGCGGCCGCAGACGCGAGCAATAAACAATTTAGGTCTAGCGTTCGGTTTATTATTGTGTTAATATTCGTGTTTGTTTGTTTGTTTGGCTTTATCGAAGTTCACGCTTGAAACTTTTCGACGAAGTCCGCATGTTAATTTTAAACTCGCCGCTTTTTATGTAAATTTTAAGTTCTTCCAAGTATTTGGCGGCCGTATTTTCGGTGCCCCCCATTCACAAAAAAAAAGCATAATGTAATCGTTGTAAGAGTTTTAGTTTAGTTTTCATAAATAGCTTTTTCTTTTTATAAATTGCGCGCATTTTTTTCTTTACGCATATACAGGGTGACTGACAATTGTTCTGCCTCAAAAAAGTTTTATGGTAGGCACGGCGGCGTAGCATCGATCGTGAACTTGACTTTTAAGAGGAATTTCAATTTGATTTATTCAAGTGGTCCTCAAACTTTTAGAAATCTAGATGACCTGACCAGTAAATCAACTACTATGTGTTTTTTTTTAAATGCCATAAGGAGTGGCTGTGGAAAAGAAAATTCATGTCTTAGCTCCATTCATTTACTTTAAACTCTCAGTCTTGGCATGTGTTACATGCCAAGCTACGACATGAGTTTTAATTTTCATGGCCAACCTTTATGGCATTTAAAAAAAAAATACACCGTACTTTTAGCGTAACGCGGGAACAATGACGTAGTAGTTTTCTGTTCCCTTCGGGGTGCTTGATTTACGTAAGTCTTCTTGCCTCTACGATTCGGGGTGCTTGATTTTGTGAGTCCCCTCGCCTCTCATCTTTCAATTAAATTACCCCTTTATTTTGTAACTCATAACGACATCGTTATTATAACGATAATCGTTAAGTGAAATGTTTTACCAATCAGTACTTAGATACAACGTATTTCTATGTAAATACTTATTGGTCAAAAATATGTCACTTAACGATTGTTGTTATGTAACGATGTCATTATGAGTTACAAAATAAAGGGGTAAGTGCTCGAAATGATGTCCTTGAACTTCGGTACATTTATTAATCCGCATTTCCAAAGATTGTACACATCTCAAAAGTGTATCTGCTTGAATTTCGGCGCAATTCGCTCAATCATATTTTCGCAAATTGTTAGTACATCTCGATGCACTTTATCTTTCAGGTAACCCCACAAAAAGAAATCTGTCGATGTAAGATCTGATGGTTCATCGAACCAGGGGCCCATTCCACCAACAACTTTGCAACCTTGCTCTTTGCACTTAGCGTTTTCTTGTCTTTTCGACATTACTATTTTTATATCACATTATTGATTTCTATGGCTTTGCAAATTAAGATACTTTTCATAAATTGCAAATCAATTCAATAACCTGCTAAATGTTGGTAGAATCAAAATAAACTACACTTTTCTGTTTTTACAAAGTGAAAAGTGCAAAGGGCAAGGTTGCAATTTTGTTGGTGAAATGCCCCAGCTCTTGCGATCCAGCGTCCATTGAAATCACGATCAAGTACCTCATGTGCCAACTGCCGAATAATGGCTGGACAATCACATGTTCTGACGCAATTCCAAGCTTTGTCTTCATTGGCCCCTACATCATTAAAGGCCCATTGAATGGTCAAAGGTATCGAGACATTCTGGAAAATGCCAGTATCACTTGAAGACCTAAGCTTGGAATTGCGACAGAACTTGGGGTTTCAGCATGATAGTTGTCCAGCACATTATTCGGCAGTAGCACGTGAAATTCAAGTCGATACATTTTTGAGTCGTGTAGAGCTGCGTTTGTTCACTCTATTTACTTTTTCCGCACTTTTGTCTCACTCTTAATTGTATTAAAACTTATTCGCTCTCACTCTTGAGAGTGCGAAAAGAGTAAATAGAGTGAACGGAGTTGAATAAACGAACGCAGCTTATAGGTCTGTTCGTTTGTACTGCTTGGAGTTACTCTAAAAGTTGTCAAATGTAGTTTTCAGTCAAATTCGTTTCTCTCGCGCCGAAAAAACTTCGAATTTGACTGAAAACTTCATTTGACAACTTTTAGAGTAACTCGGAACAGACGAATAGGCCTTAGGCGCTTTCGTTTCTGACGGATCACAGGAACATAACGCATCTGGATCAGCGAATCGTGTTCTTTTCTGAAAATGATTCATCCCCTCCACTAATAGTTTTGTATCATGATTCGATTTTCGGAAACATGAAATGTTTATGTTTCGATTGTTCGGATCAGAATTAGAGGGAAATTTAAACTCAAATTTAGTTTGGAGATTACAGGATATCAGATAGAAATTACGTTCACCTGCAATCTAATATGTTTGATACATTTGACACTTCGTTTTGACAATTTACGAAGGAATATTCCAAACACGTTTTCTTAACGAGTGTTCTTTTCTAACAAGAACAAACGACTCATGATTCTCTAAACATGTTCAGATCGGATCAGGATCATTTCAGAAACGAAAGCGCCTCTTATGTGTACAATCTTTTGATCATGATCCTGATTCTATAAAAGAACACTCCTTTGAAACGTGCTTGGAACATTCCCTCGTAAACTGTCAAAGCGGAGTTATATTTGACGTTAGATCAAGATCCGAACAAGCAAAACATCGAATCATGATCCTAAACTATTAGTGGAGGGGATCAATCATTTACACAAAAGAACATGATCCGTCAGAAACGAAAGCGCTCATATCCGAGCACTTAATTTGACAGATAAGAGACGAGGGGACTCACAAAATTAAGCACCCCCAATCGTGACTCACGTAAATTTCAAGTGGTTAGAAGAAAAAGTGGCATTTTTTATTGCAAATGCACTGCAAGATCAAATGTATTGGTTTTCAATAGAAGAAATTAGAAAAATGAAATTTCGTCGATTACTGCGCTATGTAGCATGGAACGAAAAAAAATGTTTCCCATAAAAGTTTCATACTTTTTGACGTACTATCCGAAAAAATGGGGGTTCCTATCTAAGATTTGAAAGTTACCTCCGTCCACCTTCTACGGGATGGGCAGACATTTTTTGCGTAAGATGTTTTTTTCTACACATATTTGACAATTCCAAGTTAAATGACTCACCCGGTATAACATAAGATGAACTAACAGTTGTATTTCCTGGCACTGTGATTTACTCCAAATAATAGAGCGATATCGGTAAGGCGAATAACGTTATACAGTATTTACGCTGCGCTAATTTGACATTTGAGACATGCGCGATTCGATTCTTAACGACAGTAATTTACTATAACTTTTGACGGCTTTTGTTTACATTTGTTTACCACTTAGTGTTAGACAAAAAGGCTTGTGTTTTATAAATAAAAAAATTAACTTAGCGATTGTTATGTCTTTTTTGAGTTTCTTGCCTGTCTATCCGCTTTCTGGTTTAGAAGAAAATGAAGACCGTTTAACATATCTTTGATACAAGGTGCTTCAATTATTTGTCTCTGAGAAAAGATGGACAATAAATTAGTTTAAGTCACAAATTAAGTTAAGGTTGGAGTAAAGTCGAACGGCTATTTCGAGCTTTGCTGATTCTCATCAGGTGCACGAAAAACTGTAGAGACAAACAAATTTAAAGAAATAAAAATAAGAAACAAGGCAAACGAGTACCTGATGTTCTCGGCAAAGAACAAATTCGCCCCTGCACCATTCACCTTCCGCACAGGTTAATACCCGCCACCCCCTGACGTGCAAATAGTTCGGCTTCCGCGAGTGCTTACAGAGTAAATAAAAAGAACTCGGGGCGCGTTATTTTTCTCTCCGTAATGCAACGTCATTATTTACAGCGCCGGCAGGATATTAAGGTCTCTAAAACAATTTTCTCGGCGCTTTTACACGCATTTGTCGAGGAACTCGCCTTACGTCTTCGCCTGACGTATTGTTCCCCACATCCGGCCTCAGATGGGATCCTAAAAACATCACTTCCTTATGAGATGAAAAGACCAAGTGGCTTTAGAGATATTTATTTTGTGGTTTTTGTATTTACCCACGTAATTCAACAAGCTGTGAAGTATAAACCCCCTCCCTATTAATGCAGTTCTATGTATAATGTTGTTGCCTGAGCTAATCTCTTTAATAATGATTCGCTTGCATGTGAACACTTTAGACAATAAAGTTCTCAGGACTAGCAGAAAATCAATTTCTCCCAGCTCAATAAAGAAATACGTGTTTTTTTTTTCTTTCATAAACCGAGGGGGTTCACGAAAGGATTGTTGGATTCAAACACAGACTCGCATCTGCAGCAGCCCTCATAAAAAAAGTTGTATGCTGGCGGATTTTTGCGATGAAAAGTTAAAGTTGGCACGTGTTTGGAACAGAGCGAGCCAATGCAAACAAGGACCAAACCGTCGTCGTCCTGATATTTGTGAAATCACAAACGTGGATCAAAAAGGCAGGGCGCAAACAAAAGGGCACGAATCCGGAATTTGAGTTTTATTCTGTGAAGACCCGTGCGGGTAATTAAATGATTAATTAAATGGGACGGAAGGGATGCAGTAAATAAATGATTAAAAGTACCCCCGGACTTCATCTGTTTTTATTCGATTCTCCTTTTACAAATTTGCCTCACCCCTAATCCTAAACACCTGTCTGATCTAGACTAGGACTAGACCCTTTAGTCATTATTAATACATACCGTGGTGGAAAATCAAAAATTCACGACAGATAAAAGTCATTTCCTCCACGGTATAATTTCCATTTTTTTTTTGTTTTTTTTTAGATTTGTGTGTGCAGTAAAGAGTTGAGATTTATTTCTACGTTTCTTTGTTGAATCACCGAATTCTCGCAGCTCTGTGAGTGATTCCTTTTGTCTTAAAAACTCCGTGTCTAAATTTTGCGCTGTTTATAAAACACTGACTCAGGCTTGAATTTATAGGCCCGCCGGAATTTTTAAATTGGCAATTAATTGCACATCCTGTCAGGTATTTACGTGCGTGAGGTTTTCGCTTGAGCTACCCCCCCCCCCATCCCCCGCGAGTGGTTCAAGTATTTGGCTGTAATTCTGAAACAAGTGTTTTTAAACGAGCGTTTCGGTTTTCGCGCGTGGCCTAAATAACTGGAGAGTAAAAAATAATATTGATACAGCCTGCTTTTTACTTTTTTACGTTTCGCACTGTAGTAGAACAGCAAATCAATCAACATAAACACTATTTTAAAATAATTCCATCTCATCAATTTATTTGGTTCGTTTGAATATTCTAATTTCTTTTGATTAGTATAAGCTTTCTTTTAAATAAAAATACTACTGACTTGTGGTTCCTCTCTTAAAATCACTTATCTTTTTGGAATATTTAGTGATGGCAAAAGTGAAGAGAAATTAAGTGTATTAGAAATATCGGGAAAGAAAAAAATTAATGGAGGAAAAGTCGTTTTTACGTTTTTATTTTGTTAAAATCTTGTTTTTCAGATACACTTAAAATATTTAATTAAATTTTCTTTCATTTCTTTCCATTCCCCTCCACCCTTCCCGCTCTATTTCTCTTTCTCTCTCCCATTTACATTTTCTCTCCTAACCTGTGCCTCTCTTACTCTCTTTTGAGTGTTTTTATTTTTCATTTACTGCTTTCAGTATTGTTTGAATTTTACTTTACGTTTGTTTTCTTTTGTTTTAAAATAATACTTTTTCTGTCAAATTATTTGACATATTCCCATTTACGCGCTAACCGTGCGTATATCTTGTTGGTCGTCGGGGTTGCAATGGAGTTCTCGAGCTACTGTTCTGCTGATGAGGCCCCAATTAGGGCAGGAATAGCTATACAGAATATGCTGGAGGGCCCCATTGCAATCCTGCCGACTTGCAATCAACGATTTTGCTAATACTTTTTCTTTTCTTTTTGTTTTAATTGTTTGTTTTCAATATAAATTATATTATTTTACTTTCCAGTAATTCATTTTTTACATTCGCTCCGTTCTTTTCTTTCTATTCTTTTACTCTTCCCTTCTCTTTCTCTTTTGCTTTTCCATTTACATAGACCTAGAGTATCTGTGTTTCCCTATATCTCTCTAACTTCTTGTTTTTTTTTTTTAATATTGCCATTAATATTGTTTTAATTTTATTACACGATAGTGGTCTTTTGTTTTTTCTCGTTCATATATATTTTCTTTTAAATAATTTATTGTATTTTGTTTCTTTTCTTTCCTTTCAGATCTCTCACTTCCGTCGCTTTTTCTTTTATTGATTTTTATTATTTATTATTTTTATTTATTGTAATTTTGATTTTATTTTGTTTCACACAATAGTAGTCTTTTGTTTTTTGATAATATTGTTTCTTTTTTTTGGAAATAATTTATTTTATTTTCCATTCCCGTAACTGTACGGTTGTTTTGCTCTTTTCCTTCCTTTCTTCTCTTTTACTTCTTTTGTTTTTTTTTTCTTTTGAATATTTAATATCGATGTTAATATAATTTTATTTTGTTTTACGCAAAAGTAGTCTTTTGTATTTTTTTGTTTATAGGTATTTTTTTTTTAAATAATTTATTTTATTTTGCGTTACAAATAGCTGTACGTTTATTTTGCTTTTTTCTTTCCCTTCTTTTGCTCTCCCCTCTCTATTCGTCCCCCCACGTCTTGCAGTCAGCGCCATCTTGTTATTGAAATGATTACTATTATTACTTAAAATAACAATGAGGTGGCGCTGAGCCAAGAACCTGTCAGTTGAATTGAATTGAATTGAAACTGTTTTATTTTCTTTTATTTTTCTTGCATCAAGTGGTAAAAGTTAAGAGAAATCATAAAAATAACAGCTGAATAATTCTGCGGTTTTTCAGTAAACAAATTATAAGGAAAAAAGAAGTTCAGAAAAGAGACCGTCGGAGAAAAATTAAAAGATTTTAAAAAATTGAAAAACAAATTGTGTTTGTATGGTCGTTTTAATTGACTTGCAGGTACTCCACTCAGCGACATCTTATCAGCGTTTCGTTGTTATTTTGAATAATTACGATGAGATGGTGTTGAGCATAGAACCAAGCAGTTGAATTAGAACGATTCTCCTGTTTTAAAACGATTTTATTTCTTTGTGGCATTCAAAGGTAAAAGTAAAGAAAACTCATAATGAAATTAACAGAGCGGCACTGAAAAATGTAACATAATTTGAAAATAACAAGTTAAGAAAAGATATTTTAGAAACGACAGAAAGTCCACCATTTAACGCCATCTTATCAGCGTTTCGTTTGTGATTGAAATGATTAGGATGTGGTAGCGCTGAGCAAAGAATGAACCTGAAAAATACAATTTAAGGCAGAAACAGTGAAAGATTGAAGAATGACACGGTTGTTCCAATATAATTAGCAGATCTTATAGCGTTTCGTTATTATTGAAATAATTACGATGAAATGGCGCTGAACGAAGAACCAAACAGTCGGACTGAAGAAATAAGTTAAGGAAAAAGAAAATAAGAGATTTTAAAAACGTCACGTTTGCATGGCCCCTTCAGTTTGATCAGCAGGTCCTCCACTCAGCGCCATATTATCAGCGTTTCGTTGTTATTGAAATGCTTACGATGAGATAACGCTGAGCTGTTAGTTGAATTGAATGATCCTGTTTTATTTTATTTTTTCACTAGGCGAAGATATTTGCGACACTACAAAAGTAGACCATAACCTGAAAGGAACAAGCTAAAGAAGAGACGGTGAAAAATTAGAAAAAAAAAACTTTAAAATGACACGTTTGCGTGGTTGTTTAAATTTAATTAGCAGCGCCATCTTATAGCGTTTCGTCGTTATCGAGATGATTAGAGTTATCACTTGGTCAATAAAGATGAAGTCAAAAGAAGGATTTGGTTTCATCAACTAAAAAAAAATTATATAATTAAGAGGGCGAAGAAAACAAATCAAAACAAAGTAAAACGGCTGAAGAAACAAAAGAGAAACGTAAAAGATATGAACAGAAAGGAAAATACAACAAGGGATGACAGAATACTGCAAGAATAAGAGAAATAGGACGTAAGTAACATATTGCCACAGTATGAAGATTACACAGTAACGCGAGTCTCATGAAAATATGAAATTCGCGCATAACATCCCGCGCAAGGTCTGAGTCACAATCTCGGGATGCAGAGCTCATTCATTCACGGCTCTGGTGCCGAATGGATCTTTATTATTATGTTAATACCCATTATTTATGCCTTGTTTTTTTTTACCACCTCCACTAAACACTACAATCCGGCCCTGGTGTGTGAGCACGTGTGAGTTTACAATTTACAACAAAATCGCTCACACTAAAGCAGAACAAACAGTTCGACACATCCCCTTTAATCTACTCGAGGTCAATAAAAATCCAGTAAAGAGATCAAAGTGCCGACAAGCGAGTTGCGCTACTGTATTCTTTATACTGTGATATTGCTGTGCTATCTGGACCCTTCCACATTGGGCGCCAATTTTATTCTGCGTTAATTTGCCTGCACGTTGGTGCCAATTTTATGCTACGTTGTGGTTCTCAGGATAATTTGACAATCTTTAATTTGTTTATATCGTAAT
The DNA here is from genome assembly GCA_958336345.1 of Dorcus parallelipipedus. NCBI lineage: Eukaryota > Metazoa > Arthropoda > Insecta > Coleoptera > Lucanidae > Dorcus > Dorcus parallelipipedus. The sequence goes on along the minus strand of OY284483.1, from coordinate 35,029,064 downwards.
TGTTTATTATTATTATTATTATCGCTTCCTTACTTCGTTGTTTCTGCGACGGCTCCTGCTCCGATGGTGTATTTTGCAGTGTATCTCGTCGGTATTTGTCGTGTGATAAATTTTGGATGTAAATGGCACTCGCGAGCTTTCACGTTCAAAATTATCTGCGTCAGTCTATGTGTATGTTGTAGGTGAATAAATAAGGAAGAATGCTCGTAGAATAAGATAGAAAACGACAGTTTATTAATTTAATTTCGGAAGAATTGCACAAAGAAATATAGCTTATAGAAAAGTTCGGAGGTTTATAAAAGTCGAAGTTTATTTTGGTCAGTCGGTTTTTCGCAAAACCGCTGATATATTATTTACAGGTTCCGAATCGCTTCCGTGACTTGATCTCCGTAAACACGTACATGCAGTTTCGTAGGCGCACGGGGGGGGGGGGGGGCTTTAGTTTACAATAGCCCAACGCGGCGCCCTCACTGATTCAATTTCCGAACTCCTCACTGCCACTTACAGCTCTCTTCTAACATCCATATTGTCATAACATCATTAAATTAATTTTCCTAATTATTACAATTCTAAGCGTGAATCTTACGTATTTACATTTTAAAAATTCTAAATATTTTATTTATAATAAACAGGTAATTTTAAATCGCCTATATTTACATAAACTTAATATATCTAAAAAACACACTTGAATTTAATAATGATGCAAATAAATTCCGTAAAACTCAAATAACACATTACTCTGAATTTTACTTTATTATTTACAAAATTGTTTCTTTATGAAAAATAAAAAATATTAAGTTCTGCTAATAAACACCGCCATATGTCAGTGATGTTAAACGATTGTCAATTGTTTTTGTTTGCTGCCGTTTAATATTTTTTACTTCTTTTACTATTCTCCGATTTCCGATAATAAATAAACTTTTAATCATTACTTTATTTTTTATACATTTTTTTTTTCATTTACAAATATGTTTCTATTTTTTTAATGTTTTCTTTATACCTTTTATGTCTTGCAAATTTTTGTTCATCTGTTTTTTTTTTATTTATTTGTTTACGTAGCCGTTGTTCACCCAATTCCCGTTTAGATTTTAAATTTAAGGAAAAAACTGCCATTTGCTTCTGTTATTGTTTAGTTATTTCTTAACAGATTTCTTATATTTTTAATTTATTATTTTTTTTAATGATTTCTTGACCGATATTGATACAGAGTGGCGAAAGTAGATTAGACAGACGGTGTTTAAATAAGTGGCCTCTTCTCAACTGCAATGGTTTTAAATAAATTCAGCAATTTCTAAAAAAAAAAAAAGAAAAATTGAATACTGACTTTATAAAATGACAAAGGACGATGACAACTGCTAGTCTAAAAAATTTTTAATGTTCTGCTTTTTTATTTACGTTTTAATTTATAATGCTGAATATGGAGTTTCGTATGCGGTTAACCGAACGGATAAAGCGAAAACAAAACTGGATTTACAGTTCTTAACGTTGAATATTCTTTGATCACTCTGTATCTTTAATATTTTATTTTATAATTTATGTTTCTTCTATTTCTACCTTGAGCATTATTATTTTTCTTTCGTAAATAATAAACCTTTGGAAAGGGAATATGTAAAGCAGTTGTTAGTTTCTAATAAGATAACAACTTGGCAATTAAATTAATGTTTTCTCACCCAAACCATGGTACTAGATACAGAGAGACGGACGGATTTTCGGAGTTTCTTCACACACTAAGACATTCTGTGAATCTGTGAACTCTGGGAGTCTCCCAATGTGAAACGTATGCGACCACACGACGATGTGACACGTATCGTGAAATCTAGTTCCCTTTTAAATCGTTTTAGACCGGAAATTCCGATTGTTTGGAACACTTGCCCTGTGAGTCATCGTGATTTTTTTAGTTATGTTGACATAAGCCATAAGTTTCTTTGATGAATCACCTCGGCGACTGTTTGATCATTGAGCTATATGCAGCCATCCTAATCTACTCAAGTTAAATGGTCCGCCCGGTATGTGTATAAAATTTTGAAAGTAACTTTCTCAGTAAAATAAAAATGGGTAATTTATTAAAAATTTGGCGGTTTCTGAAATTGATGATGGTATATCATAATTGAAATCATATTTTATTTGCTTCCTAACGATGCTACGTCAACAATAATAATTAAATAAGTAGCACGATATAAAAATTTGTCTTTGAAAATATGTCTAGTTTATTTTCTTAATATTTACCGTGAGGTAACATTCTCTGCATGTCATTATTATTAAATTTGGTGGAGTTCGTGACACGTGGATGAGAAATTGTTTACACAGTTGACTTATGTAAATTCCCCCAGACACGTAATTGCAAACGTATGTGCACAGCGCGCCAGCAAATTACCAGCAAATCAATTAAACACTTAACACTCGTCCTTCCACAACATTTTACATAATATGTAAATTCCCCAAACTCGCGCGTCGCGTTACATTACATCGTCCCGGCGCGGCGCGGCGGCGCATCCTTCCGAATTCAGCTCAAGCAAAGCGTCGCTTTCCTCCAAAATTTTATTTATAGAGCTTTTCGCACACAAACACAAACAATCTTAATAAATTAATCTTAACGTTGTGTTTCTTTTGCAGGTGGCCGTTGAAAATGTGGTGCGGTCGGGGAAACTGTGCGCGTAGAATCGAGGAGTGCCACTAAAAATTAAATTCAATTAAAAAAAAAAAAGAGTTCGCCGCTAATTGTGGTGCTTCGGGTTTCCGAAAATGAGTGGTTGAGTTGAAACATGCAAACGCCTCCGGTCGCGCAGCAGACTTTTAATTCCGAGTCGCACGGAAGAGATTGGAAAAAGCGGCTGAGCTTGAGAGATAACAGGAGATGTAATAGGGTATGTTATCATGGTTAGTGTTAGTACAGAGAAAACTAATTACTTTGCTTCTAAAGTTTTGAACAAACGTCAGACGATTTATTTAAGATAAAATGATCACCGAACATGCCGTCAAAAATACAGGCTGTTTCGATGAAAGTGCACCAAACTTGGTATGTCGGTAGATATCGACAAAAAAAATAAAAGTTTTATTTTAACGAATAGATTTTCAGAAGTCCGAAGGGAAAGGAAAATCGTATATTTTTCGTCAAAAGAATCGGTTTATTGTTTTATTGCCTCATAAAATGTCGCCTCAGATGAACACATTTAGTTCGTTCTGGTTATTGAATGATTTTTAATTTTTAATAGAGTAACGTTGGAAGCGAAGCAAAATTTGCTTAAATTTGGTGTACTTTGTAATTTTCATTTTTAACAGTTTATTAATGTATGTAAGTGTGTTTGTGTATGTGTTGTCATACGTGTTTGCGATGGGCGATTTTACGTTTCATGAATACGCAGACGTGCATGTTTTATACGGAGAATGTCGAGGAAATGCGCGGTTAGCAGCACGTCTGTATGCGGAAAGGTTTCCTGATCGTCAACGAAATCCGCATTATCAAACGTTTATCAGAATATCTCAAAATGCCGCTAAATGCACGTTCTTTCAATGTCGTGATCTTTAACACGTCATTCGGAGCTCTATTCTTGAAATAATTCCGAACTATTTTCTCGTGAGAAGTAGGCGGAGTTCTCTCGAAAACCTACAAACGCTATTCTTGAAAAATTTACTAGCTCCTATCGCGTGAACCTCATGAGAACTTGTTTCTACTGGCTGGTGGTGGTAGAACTTCAATTCTCAGGAGAACTAGTATGTGTTTATATTATTCTAACTTTTAATTTCAAATTACTTAATAAATATATAAAAGTACCTAAGTACAGTTCTTTGTAATTATTTAATAATACTTTCTTTTCTAAACCTAAATATGATAATTTAACTACTGGTTTCAGGTTATTGTATATTTTACTATTCGAAGATATAAATATAATCAAATTAGATGTTTTTACGAGTTATATAATAGCTTTGTTCCAACACAGATTTTGACTGGTTCGAAACTGTCAAATATATTCGCCCGTCGAATTAATCAACGCTTTCAAGAGATGCGTTAAATATGAAACTTTGATTGGCGCATGTTTCTGACAGTTTCGGACAAGTCACAGGCTATTGTTGGAACAGGCCTAATAGTAGCCAGTAATTTTTTTTTTAATAATTTTGCCCAATGAACTGCTACGTTTTGCTACTTTTTAAGTTTTCATAATTCTCTCTTGATTTGGTTCTCGACATGAGTAAATACTTATAGGTAAGATAAGCATTTGCTGGATACTTGACGTGAACATTTTTAAGAATAACCAAGAGAATATCAATATACAATCATTTCTACGCAACATATAAAAAAAATTGGGATGGAACCCCTTCCAGTTCACTTTTAAATAGAAAAGTCTAGTTTTTTACATGCTTAACAATCCAAAATCAGGCAAAATTTTTTATAGAAATAATTATATTTTGATATTTAAAGTTGGTTTTTGTCCGATGAAAATTGTATCACAAAATCTTTAAACCGGACACTAAATAGCGCACAAAACACTTAACGTTTCGCTGTCGTTCGACAGCTTCGTCAGAAGAAGTTTCCAACGGAAACTGAAGAAGTAACTTGATTTTTTTTTAATCTAAAAATAAAAATTGTGCGATATATTTTGATATTAAATCACTGCTTTAGAAAATTTATTTAAAAGTACATAATTTTGTTATTTTCACCATTTTGGAAACTTAGATGTAAAAAAATAATTTTGTCGCGCTACAATTTCATTCTGGACCACTGTGCGCCCTCACATTCCAAACAGCTCTATTTTGATTGGTTAAAATTCGATGATAGAACCGGCAACGGCGTAAAAGCATCGTAAAAGTTCTCGCATTAACTTCATATCACATTCCCATGCACGTACGGTCAAGAATAGCAGATTGACAAACAAGAGAAACGAAAGTGAACTTCCAGGGAAGTGATTTCATATTTTCTCCTAAGAACTGTAAAGTTCTCTCGATGTCAAGAATAGGCGTCTCGGTCAAGTGCAAAATTAAAAGCCGCTCATAAATTCTTTCGCTTACGATAATAATAATTTAAATCGTTTGTCTTATTTCACAGTTACAGTATTTCGACTCAAATCAATGCAAATTTCAACTTGCTCACATTTTCTTAAAATTGTATCAAGATATTTTGTTCCAAATAATGTCAGAAAAGTTTGGTGCATCATCATTGAAACACCCTAACGTCCCAACAATATCTCATATCTCTTTATATTTCACAGTTGAACCGTTTGCTTCTTTGGTCCAATTTCTTAAACAATTTAATTTGTACAGTAACTTGTATCGAAATTTAAATTGAATCAAAAATCATCTGGAAAAATAGAACGTGTTCTTGTGTATATTTAAATTATATCTGCAATCCAAGGTTTCTTGTTCTAAATTTCTATTGTAGAAGAGAATCTCAACTTGTACAAAAAAAGAGGGTAGTCTAAAACGGCCTTAACTATTACAATCGTGAAAAAATTCTCGAAACATCTAAAAACGTGTTGCATTGTCAATCAATCTACAATTTTAAGGAAAGTATTTATTCTGATAAGCTGTCAATGTAGAGTGAAACGTCAAAGTTTCAAATGCTTTTTTTATAGTTGACCAATTATCACAAATTTGTTTCAAAAAATGTTTAATAACAATAAAGGTTATTATTACATGTTTGTGACGAGATCATTCTGAAACTTGTATGTACCTTCATCAAATGTGTCAACGAACATTGTGACATACATCTAAGCACCTCTTCCATCCGTCTTATTTTGAATTGCTCGTCGTCTCATTAAATAAATCGTATTACTTCATGAAAAAAGTGTTTACGTTACTTTTTCATTCTAATTATTAACTTATTTGTAATGGCCGTAAATAACTCGACACAATTTTGTAAGAATTTTTCCACTGAAGCCGCGGTCTTAAATAATATGTACTTTATTCGCCCATAAAAAATTCCGTAGAAATAATTATTTTTTCAAGGTGAAAATGTGAGTAAATATTTGATTTTTTTTTCTGTAGTCGTTTCATATCTAGTTCACGTTCTGCTAATTCAAAAATAGTACTGTTATATAACGCCCACTTGCGATAAATAATAAGATTTAATTTAATTTTTTTTTTGTTTGTACGTACCTACAGTAGCGAACAATAAAATCCGGGCAAGTCACGCGTATTCCGACAAATTTGGTAAATCAGGCTTTTATTATGGTTATATTTCTGTCAAAATAAATAAATAGAATCAGAATTACTAATGACATTTTGCATATATGTTAAACGTCAAAATTATTAATTGTACAAATGACGTGTCCCGATTTTATTGTCCGCCACCGTACAAGCAAGTCACGTTGTCCTTTTTCCTCTCCCATTTACACAAGAATCTACGTTTTGTATTGAATAAGAAGCACCTTGAAATTAAAGGTAACACTATTTCTGTCGAGTACAAGTGCACTGCACAGATTTATCAACAAGTGTTGATCCGCAAAACGGACATCATCAGCGCCAGACTATGTCATATATAAGCCTGAGCATCCTTCTCTGGGAAATGGGCACTCGTATAGCTTCACAAGAACTCCCCCATACTACAATATTGTAGGACATATGACAGATGACCAAGCTATAGTACACTTGCATTAGTGCCGATCTATCCATAACCCGTTTGAGTTTGAGTAAAGCATTGTAGCTTTTTAACAACCCTTTCAACTTGTTTCGAGAAATTGAGTCTTCCATCGAGAGTGATACCCAGGAAGGAAGTACTTGACGATAATTTAAGATTTAGGAAGTTTGGCTTTTTATTTATATAGAACTGAATGCAAACAGTTTTGTTGGTATTTAGAATAACACGGTTTCTAACGCGCCAAGATTCCATATCTTTACTTATTTGCAGCACTTTATTTCCCACTCCCTCCGCCGAACGACGAACGATGTATCATGCGCGAAGTTAATAAGGAAGCCATGGAGCACATGTCTACGGAGGTCGTTTATGAATAGCAGGAATAGTAAGGGTCCAATTGTTGAACCTTGTGCAACGCCTAGTTGTAAATCATAAACCGATGATTTAGATCTTGTAACACGCCGACGTGCCATCTTGTTTATTGACTTTTATGGACAACTAAATAACCAATAAAACTGTCCAAACAAAAAAACAAATTAAACTTATTGCCAAATTAATTAACTGGGCCGAAAACTGAACTGAAAGGTCTACTTGTGGAAAATTTCCAAAAAGGTCACCAAAAGGTTTTATTACTTCAATTAGGCATGCGCTACCCTACCCGTCTAGACACTCGGCTACAGGACTACTTGGGATTACTGCCGCCGCTAAAGGAAATACCCTACTGACCTACTCTACTTTGCGTACGTGCTGATGCGACCCTTGCGGGAATCCGCAATAAACCTTATAATGTTATAACTCGTGACCTGGCCTTACGTTGTTGTAACTCAATTTTTTTGGTGCGTCGGTGAATAAACTTGAGAGATCAAGGAACTAAATACGTCTAAATGCAATGGGGAAGTTATATTTAATTAATTATTTATTGAGAAAAAAAGGTAAAAACTCCTTGTACCAGCCACTGCGGAATCTGATATAATGAGCGTATCGATATATCGATACATCCATACTACAGTAGTCAAGTGGGTAGTCGGTTTTTTCGTTTCTACTTTTAGTTTGGAGGTCCTATTTTTTGGTCATCACTTTTTCCAAAAAATATCGATATACATATATGTATTAAAAAAACTCATCTTGTGTTTTTCTCTCTTCACCTCTTCTCGAGTTCTCTGACCTTTAAATTTACGTTAAAAACCAATTCAAGGCCACTTTGCAACATTGTTACAAAGGACGGCAAAGTTAATCTTGAAATCAAGATCAAATAGTGGAGGCAATGTAAAACGAAGTCTTTAATTTTGTCTTCTTCTCATTTCTTGGATTATTTTTGAGCCTTAAGTTTACATTGAAGTCAATCCAGGATCACAGGGCACCATCATTGTAGTGAACAGCAAAATTAATTTTGAAGTCAAGGTCAAATAATGAAGAAAATGTAAAAACTTTTTCTTCCTTTTATTTTTTTTGAAATATTTTTGGTCTTTAAAACCAATACAGGGTCACTTCACAGAATTTTTTATAAAATGTTTTTAATTAACGGCAAAGTTAGTCTTGAAGACAAGATCAAATAGCGAAGACAACGTTTTTTTGGGTTCTCTAATCTTGAAATTTATGTTAAAACCAATTCAAGGCCACTTTGTAACGTTATTATGAAACACAACAAAGTTAATCTTGAAATTACAATTTTCCTTCTTTATTTTGAGTTAATTTTGGTCTTCAAATTGACTTCTAAACCAATTCAAGGTCACTTGACGGCATTATTATAGAAAGCTTTTAATAAACAGTGAAGTTAATCTTAAATCAAGGTCAAATAGTGAAGATGGATGTTTATCGATAATTGAAAACTATTGATAAATTGATAAATTTCGATATATTGATATTTATCAATGACTATCGTTATTCGGTAGTAAAATGTAATTATCGCACAGCCCTAATTACAGGAAGAATAAGTAGATTCGACGTTGGTAAACCTCGGTATAACTTGTTTGCTTGTAATTCAATATAATTAAAAAAAAGCATTTACAGTTCATTTTTTTACTATGTATACGCCGATCGACCCATAATCCATAAGTCAAAGAACTTTTATATAACTATCTCCTTCTAACTTTCGTAAAACGGCCTTGCGGTTTCTGTCATAATATCAAAATCACGGAACTTGAACTCTGTGTCATCAATCACCGAAGTTACAACCGACAATTATTTCAGTTTTGTTTCTTTGTTTATGGTGAATGAGAAAGAAGGATGGAATTATGCTTCTTGTGTTTGATGATGCAATACCAGACGCGTTTTATTTATGACGCAGAGTTCTTCTCTTATGAAAACAACTTTATCGTGTCATTTCGTCACATACTAAATAATAATATTAAATTGTCACGTTAAAAGTATTACCCGTTTTGTTTAAATTAAATGGAACGCTATTTTATGTTAGAACTAAAATGTCTTTATTAAACGCTATGTTATAAAATAAACTGTCTTTAGCCTTAAACTTAATTTAACTATCACGGATTTATATTTACTGATGTCGGAACTTATATTTATTCGGAATTATCTATTACTCAGTCATGCTACTTTAATAAATCTAATCTTACTTAATTATAGCATCTAAGCTTGGAGTGGGTCTGGCCTCCGAAGCCAGCCCTTGGCTCATAGAGTCTCGCTTCGTGCACTTATTCACTTGATCACTTGCTTCCGACTATCACTGCTTGGCGGCTACTGTTATTTCTCTGAAGACGACCAGTTAACTGATGATATATTATAACAAATGTGTGTCTTATATACTAAAGATGTACATGACGTCATGACCAAAAGTCCAGTAAATTCGGTGGATACGCGTAGTTACTAATCCGGAAAAGGTGGTGTCAGGATTTCTTATGCGGTTACCAATTTATTTGGAACGCAAGCTAATTGTTTTTTCGTTAAACCAGTTACACATTGCTCCAGTTATTTTACTACGTCGGCAACTCCGATGAACCTGTAAGTTCATGTAAGTCCGGCTCGCGGAGTGTGCAGATTCAGTAAATAACTCAGGATTACGAAAACATTTTAAATCAATTAATAATTTCCAACTTCCTCGTAATCGTGACAATATGAACTTTATTTTGAAATTCCGCCCTTCTCTCTTCGAATTATTATTTGCTTATATTAATAATTCTAATATGATTCGTGTATAAAAAAAAAACTTACATTTATTTATACTTTATTATTAATTAAATTTGACGTAAAACCCCAAGCTGCTTGCTGTCACTCTTTAATATTAATAAAAAGTTGCGCCAGGGCACGATATTAATTAGTATTTATTATTAGGTTCTGTATTTGTTGGGAATATGCAAAATATTGCGACACGAAATATTTTATACCCAGATTAAATTACGTGTGTGATACTCCAGACGATTTAATTAAAGTAGGTAAATCCGTTCATTAATTTTTCTATTAACTCAATCCAATCGGATAAACGTATCAACCTTATCGACAATATAAATTATATTTTTAGTATTTTATTTCGTAAATAAGCAAGGATATTAGATCGCCCCTGAATTTTACCGGACTAGGATAAACGATCCTTTTTTCATTATGATTAAATTTCCAGCGTTAGTGTACGTACTTATAAACCGTCTGTAGGTAAAGTTTTTATTAAATCTGAATATGAAATGTCTCTTTTAATATGGGAGCCGGAGCAGCCGGTTAAAATAAAAAAAAAAATTAAATGTGAAGGACGTTATTGCTTGCCATTCCAGGACACAAAGTAATCAAAATTTTTTCAATTACCTCCGTACTATTTATGCGCACTTAAATAAAGTTCGGGGGGCCGAAACGAAATAAGGCGAAATAATATCAGCGGTAATCTCTTTTCCAAATTAAATTTCAGATTTTGAATTGTTATTTTAAAATTTATGGTTATGAAGGAAGCGAAACTTGTTTCGTCCGGGCAGGGAAATCGAGTTTTGAACTTTCGCGAGCGCGGAGATTCTCCTCCGTCTAAAAATACCCCCTCGATCAGGGCTCTCTCTCTCTCTTTCTTTGTGTGTGTGTGTGTGTGTGTGTGTGTGTGTTTCTTGAAATTCTGCCGTTTTATCGCGTAAATAAACTATCCGCGAAATCGAAGTTAGTTTAAACAGAAGCAAAGTGACTGTGCCATCGAGAGCGATGTTTATGCCTTTCAGATGAGACTTTCATAATGCTTTGATTGCCGTGGAGGAAATTTGTTTGGAAATTTCGGACGTGAGAAGCGTACAAGAATGTCTGAAATTTATTAATTTTCTAAAAACGATCCGCATTAACAAAAAAAATACTTATTTTTTGCTTTAAAAATGAAGAAAAACCATCCCACACCTCAGTGTCTAAATTATGAGGAGAACAAAGACACGAAGTAACCCTTTGGATTATTACTCACGGAATTGACAGCTGGCCAATCAAAAATGAGTTACCTACCCTCTTATAAAGGACCCTTGCTCTTATGATTGGCCAGCTGTTTATTCTGCTATTAATCTTTCGTATCGTCATGTGATGTCATTCGTTTGCTCTTTTTATAAAGGATTCTATCAGTTTTCTGAGTTCGTAAATATAAAGAGTACCGCACTGGGAAACTTGGCCGCCATTTTTACTCCTTTCTTGCAACGCGCATAAAAGTTCGTGGTCGAGTTTGAAAACTGTATAAGGACAATTAAAATGAATATAATTATTGAGGACAATCTAGTGTACAATAGAGTTTCGAACATGTCCTAAATTTGCTTACAAAATAAGGAAGTAATTAAAAAAAAATCATTTTCAAATGAGTAGGCCATGTTCATATCTAAAATCAAGTTGTGTAAATAATGAACAAATGATCTACCTAATGTCATTTTCTTTAATCGTGATGGATAATAAAATAGTAATCGTTGAGCGTTTTCATTAACTCATTTTCTTGTTTCAAGGAACGGGACAAACCTGAAATATTTGCGGAAAAAACGGGGATATTGTAACTAGGATAAGAGAACCAGCAAACATGTACAGCTGAAAATCAGTCGAGCGTAACACAAACACAAGACGATAACATAAACATAAGAATAACTCATTTGCAATTATGTAACGTATGACTCACCCGCATCGCAGGAAATGCTCCCGCACATATGACAGCGATGATTCATTCGCGGGCCGTGCGCAAAATCTTATGACTCATCTACGGGCACAGATCTAGCGCGGAACCGTGTGCACAAATGTCAGGGCAACAATTGACGTCACACCCTGGAAACGAAGCAGATAATTAGAATAAATCTCTTCAGAGTGTCATCTAGTCTAGTTGTCCGTTAGTGCCCCAAAAACACGATGTAAATAATCATACTTGTAATACTTGTAATTAGTTGATAATAAATGTTTTGTTATATTAGGCTATTTCCCTCATTTCATGTTACTTAAATTATTCCCGTAACAATATCAATACATACGAAAAAAACGGGACTGTCCAGGTTAAAACGGGACGCAACCTATCTATGAACAGCTGCGTGTCTAACGTTAAACAACATTTCCAACGTGTTATTTATGTCACAATTGATTGGTCAAGATCCAATTGTTTATAGAAAATCAAGACTCACTCGTTTGATGAATCTTGAACTACGTCGAGGTTATATCAGCATGAGAAACTTAAGATCTAAAGCTTCAAGCCGATGAAATTGGTCTTAACTCCAAGTCACGACGTCGTGACAATCAAGATTCAAGTTTTGATCAAACGAATCCTGATCTGAAGAGACGACACTAATCAAGAGTCACTTCTTTGAGCTTAGAAAATGTACTTATCTCCAAGTCAAGATATTATGACAATCAAAATTCGAAGCTTTAATCCAAAAATACCTGTGTAAATAGAAGACAAGATCCAATTCTTTATAGAAAACAGAAGGATCACTTGTTTGTTGAATCTTGATCTACGTCGAGGTTATATTAGCTTGAGAAATGATCTTAACTCCAAGTCAAGACGTTGTGACTAACAAGATTCAAAGCTTTGGTCCAACGAAACTTGACCTGAATAGACATCAACATTCAATTCTTTACAGAAAATTAAGAATCACTTTGTTCGGTGACTCACATTAGCTTGAGAAAACTAATATCTAAAGCTTCAAGTCTTATCCACAAGTCAAGACGTTGTGACAATCAAGATTCAAAGCTTGAATCCAACAAAACCTGCCTGAAAAGACGACGAGATCCAATTATTTATAGAAAATCAAGGATCCTTTGTGTGGTGAATCTTGATCTATGTACATACGTCGAAGACATATATATTAGCTTGAGAAAATTGAGATCTAAAGCTTCAAGTCGATGAAAATGGTCTTATCTCCGAGTCGAGACTTTGTGACAAACACGATTCAAAATTTTAATCCAACAAGACCCGTAAAGATCCAATTCTTTACAAAATTCGAGAATCGATAGTTCGATGAATCTTAATCTACGTCGAGACCGTATTACATAGCTTGAAAAAAAAATAAGATCGGAAGCTTCAAGCCGACGAAATTGGTCTTAACTCTAAGTTAAGTTGTTGTGAGTGAATCAGAACCGTCAAGTTCCAGTTCTCTGCAGAAATCAAGAATTACTTGTTCAGTGAGTCTTGATCTGCGTTGAAATCACATTCGCTTGAAAAAATCAAGACATGAATCGATAACTCGGAGTCAAGACGAGCGAGCATTTTATGACGGTCAAGGTTTGAGGTTTCGAACCAACAAAAATTGATCTGATTCGGCTTCAAGGTCGAATTAAAATTATTTCATTTCGCTTGTTTGGTGTGAATCTTGATTCGAGAAAATCAAGAAAATCAAAAGTTTGAAACCGATCTTCTTCTCCAAGTCAAGACCTAAGATGTTACAAATATTGAAAGATTCAAAGCTTCAAGCCAACAAAATCAAACCTGAATTTGGACTTCAAGGTCCGATTCAAGCTGTAGTGTTATGACGTTAGTATGACGTTATCCAAACCACAGTTTTAAATTCCAGCGCCTACTCTAATTCGTTTTTATTTTGATCACCGTTTACTTCAACCAATCATTAAAAAAGTATTAAAAGGAAGAAGCTGTCAACGTGCAGCGGACGATAAAAACGTCCAGCGAATGATAAAAGAAAAAGAAAAATTTTCTCTGCCAAACTACTTACAGTACTCAACAGTACTTACAGTACTCAACCTTGATCTTGATTTTGCAGGAAGAAGGTGTCGCTATAAACTGTAAGCTTCTTCCTGAAGAATCAAGATCAAAGTTGGCCTAAGGACCTAGGCAGGAAGAATTTGTATTTTTCTTTATCATTCGCTTACGTTGACAGCTTGTTCGGGAAGAAGCTGTCGACATTTCGCTGCACACTTCCTGAAAAATCAAGATCAAAGTTGGCCTATGTACTTAGGCAGAGAAAGTGCTTATTTTTCTATAGCTTTTCCCGAAGAATTAAGATCCAGGTTGGCCTAAGTGCTTAGGCATGGAAAATTTTTGTTTTTCTTTGTCATTCAAAGAATTTTTATAACAGATCTATGTTAGATAATTAGTTTGTTTCCTTGGCTTTACATTTACTTCATAATAGTTCTGGACGAATGAACTAAAAGCTAAACTAAATAATAATAAACAAAACTGGTTCGACTTTCTAAAATTAAGATATGTAACGCGCCCGTTTAAAAATCCTTGTTTGTTTACTTTTACGTACAAGTAAATAAACAATAAAAATGTCCAAACAAACACCACTTAAATTTATGGTTAAATAGCTGGACCGAAAGCTTATTTTCGGAGAGTTCCGAGAAGGGTCATCCAGATGTTTGGTCTCAGCATGCATACCCTATCTATCGCGACCTGCTACGCACCTAGGGCTTACCGCCGGCGCTAAAGGTTAATCCTACTGGCCTATATTCTGTTTTGGTTGAACGACCCTTCGGAATCACCGAGAAACTTTACCGTAATATTATTGATAATAATTATAATCTCGTGACCGCTGTGAATCTGGACCTACGTTGTGATAACCTGTTCTTCTTGGTGCGTCGGTAAATAAATCCATTACGTTAATTACGTTAAATAAAATACGAAGTTTGATTTAATTAATTATTTATTGCAAAAAAAAGGTTAAAACTCCTTGTACCAGCCACTGCGGGTTCTGGTATAATAAGCGTGAAAACCTTGCGTTTAAATCAATACAAAGAAACAAAAATTACGGTTATCAGGAAGTACAGTATAACTCGCTTAACAGATTTCACTTTCGAATATCGGCGCGGTCCACCTGTTTTCAAATCACACCGTTGGTGGTTTAATGTCTACACAGATATTTGTTGGAGAGCTCTGCTCCTTAATTAGATTAACAATTAACTGAATTTCAACTTAGATTTGGTCTTGGTACCAGTGCTTGTCGCTTCAGATCGTACTCTAAGACTCGTTCTGTTCAATCAACCAACGCACAGTGTGACACAGTGGGCCTACAGTGTACTTAATTAATGGAATTAATTAATTAATTAATCAGATGTTCTGGAGAAGTATGTGATACAAAATGCAGCCCTCGGCGATCAATTTGCAGGACAATCAATCGCAATCACCAGTTTTTCAGGGACTCCTTTTGGAGGTGATGGGAAAACCCTAAGACTAGCTAAACTAATTAATTAAGGTCGAATGGGTAGGGTCCTTCTCAGTTAGCTTAGTTTGCCTGTCGACATTTCTTCAGAAGAAGCAGTCGACATTTCTTCAGAAGAAGCTGTCGACTTTTCTTCAGAAGAAGCTGTCGACATTTCGGTGCATACTGACAGCTTCTTCCTGAAAAATCAAGATTAAGGTTGGTCTGAGTACTTAGACAGGAAATTTTTCTTTTTCTTTAACATTCGCTGTAAATTGACAGCTACTTCATCAACAGCCAAGATCAAGGTTAGTCCGAGTACTTAGACAACCAACAGTTTTATTTTTCAGACATTATTTTTGTGTGGCACTGTATACACACACGCAGGTCACCTTTTTCGTGTGAGTTAGGTGCTTGACATGCGAAATAAAATTGAAGTATCTATAAATAAAACATTCCCATGAAATGTGCAAATAAAACTTTTCCATCAGACAACCCGCATCTTTACAACATACGTGTGTGTATATAAAAGCAGGCGGACAACCGAATTTTAGGGAAAACACCCGCATTTGCAATGACCCAAATCTATCGGAACGTTATCTCCTACGCACGAAATTCGGCGATTTATTCCTCCGCGGGTTATACACATTCATTTAATTAAGGCTACGTAACACCAATGATACGCAGGTAACGGAGAACAACCCTAATTTCACAAGTCGAGTGCTTGCGCTTAAATACAGGGTCTTCATAAGTGAGTGTACCCCACGTGATCAAGTTGTACCTGACAGTTAGGCAAATGGTTGATAGAATTGCGAAAACACTAAATGTAATTATTAATTACGACAGTAGCGTCGATCGAGGGTTTTGCATGTTGTATTTTATTTATTCTATGTATTCGTACTTGTCACTTGTCACTACTTTTCTTTTTCAATCTTAATCTAATCTCTCTAAAAATATATAACAACAGAATTAATTCCCGTTGTAAATATGTCGCACTGTCAGTACGCCATTGTCACTTTAGCCAGCTGTTAGAGATCACATGAGAAACAAGATTAAATGAAGACCCTATATGTATAAAAGCTGAAAGTTGACTGAGATCTACGGCAGCGTTACTCCTCATCGTTTCTTTTAACAAATCGTCAATTTCTATTTAATTTATTTTAGTAGAAGTTTTGTTTTTAATTGGCTCAAATCTTTCTGTCAGAAGTAGAATTGTCGGTACCGGACAAGAGATGACGCTCTAGAAGATAATTATTATCAAAATCAAGTAGTATAATCCGCAGTAGAGTTCCGATGAAGAAACTTTCAGCGTCGAGCAAAAGATAGCGCTCTAAAAAGTTCACTCTTAAAAAGGTTCGCTTGCAATTGCTCTTAAATAATTCAACACAAAAGTACCCAACGTAATTTTTTCTTAATTTTTATTTATTTTATTTTAGTAAAAGTTTTGTTTTTAATTGGCTCAAATCTTTCTGTCAGAAAGGTACCGGACAAGAGATGGCGCTCTAGAATATAATTATTATCAAAATCAAAAACAAGAGATGGCTCTCTAGAAGATAATTATTACCAAATTCAAAGATTACTTTTAGTTTACTTCAACAAAGAGTTAAAGAAATTTTCATCGTCGAGTAAAAGATGGCGTTGTAAAAAGTTCACTCTTAATTTTTGTTTTATTAGTTCGTTCGAAATTGCGCTTAAATAATTCAAGTAGAAGTTTTGTTTGGCTCAAATCTTTCTGTCAGAAAACGAAAATGATGATACCGGACAAGAGATGGCGCTCTAGAAGACGATTTTATCCAAATCAAATCGTTTTCGATTTGCTCCGAAATCAGATCCCAATGAGGAATTCATCCATACACAGAAAAAAAAAATAAGATAACATAAAAGGCAAATGTAGAAAGAAGAACTGAAAACTTTTAGCGCCGGCCAAAAGATGGCACTCTAAAAAATTCAATCTACCTATCTAAAAAAAAAGTTTCAAAATTGCTCCTACAACTTAGCTTCAACATAAACTGCCAACTTATTTTTTAATTTTTTAAAAATTTATTTCATTTCTGCAGAATTTTATTTTCAATTGGCTCTAATTGAACGCGAATCTTTCTGTCAGAAATAGAATTGCAGAGAGGAAATTGTCGGTACCGGACAAGAGATGGCGCTCTAGAAGACGACTTAATCCGTTTTAACCGACTTAAGATTAGAACAAATAGAACAAAAATTTTATTGCTTTATGTTCTTACACCTTTCTGATATTTTCGGATTTTGCTTATTTATATTGGTGCTTACGCCCTTCTGATATGTCGCCCTCGATATATACAGGGTGACAGACAAAAATACAGACGCAAGAAGAACATGGGAAAAATGTTTTAAAAAAATCTATACAACAATTTATAATTAATTAAATGCACGTTACGCCCATGCATAAGACGAGAGGCTTTAAAAGCGTGCAATAAACGTTTATGGTGTAACGCGAAGAATCAGAGTTATTCAGTCGTAAAACTTGGCCGTGAATTAATAACACACAGTTGCACAAGCTGATGATGAAAGCGTCGTATTACTTAGATTCATTAAAATCAATTACGTTTTCAAAGGTATACAAGAGCGAATCACTTACATCGAAGCAAACAATAAGTTACGATATGTAATTCCGTCTCTTTAAAAAAATAACGCTCGTCTTGAATTTTGTCAGAATCTGTATAAATTCATGTTAATAATTCAGCTCTTATAATAATAGAATTTGTTTCTAATTGAGCGGCGCACACAAAACGAAATTATAATAATTAACAAACCAAACAGATTACGCAAGTGTTTGCTGATTCTAACGTTTTAAATTCTGGCTGTCATCATCATTTCTTTGTTATTAATCAAACATCAGCGACAAACCGAATAAATGACAAAGGAAATCGACTGATTAAAATGCAACGCGTACTATTGAGGCACAAAGAAATGCCAAAATGTTTATGACGGACACGTTGCTTGTGGAAATGAACTTTACTTACAATAAAATTTGAATTAAAATTAAAGAAAAATGCTAGAAATTTTTAACACGGATCTTTTAATTGTTTTCATGTTGTAGTGATTTATTTGTTTACCTGTCAAAGCAGACACACCTTTATTTTATACAATTTGCATGGAATAATTTACTTCAGGTGATTTGCATGCATTTGTCAGGAGATCGCATTTCAGCTGATCACATCAATTCCGTTGAAAAGCCAAGTTTACACCCGACGCTGCACTATGGGGCCAACAGCACTTTCGCGTCTCAAAAATCTGTAACTTCTTTATTTATCGACTAATGTTAATGAAATTTGGTATGTGGATCAAGAAAACCATGGGCTTTAATATCGTCAAGTCATTTTTTAAAAATTCTTGTTTACTTATTTATTATATATGTCATATAACACTTTTTTATAAGTATAATGGTTTTTGCACCCATAAAGGATGTTATAATAAATTAAAATGAAAATAAAATTTACACAGAAAAGTCAGAAGTACTAATATAGCAAATAGAAATCGCAAGTATGTCTATTAAAAATATTTGTCACAAATAAAGTACTACACAAAGTAGAATTTGAGTAACATAATTATAATTATCCGATACAAAACAATCATTCCAACAATTGCAGAGCTTCTTCATTAAGTTCCATTACTTCTTTTACCGAAGGCATTCTTAAGCTTGAGATGTATGGATCTGATGTGTAAAGCAAAGTGTGGAAAACGTCTTCGTTAGTGGCAGATCGTGAACATTTTCTGGCATGGTGTAATCTGTAGTCTTTGTAATTTTTATTTCGACAGTCCTGTGCATCTTCGGACAGTTGTCCAAGAGGCAAAATTGTGTGATATCGAATAATATTCGCTCCGTGAATTAGAATTTTATCACCAGATGAAGGCATATAATACAATTTATATTTTCTTACATACAATTCTGCGGTCTTAAAAGCATAGTCTCCAAACTTTTCTGCATTGATTGATTGTCCACATGCCATAGTTTGCAAAATAATATGAAATCTCTTTATGAGCACTTCTTCAACTCCAGTAATGGCAGATGTACATTCAGGAGTTGGAAAAAAATCTTCTAGCAGTATTACCATCGTTACTGTTCCCGCTACCTTGTCGAGGTTTGTCTATAATTAAACCCATCTCATTACGAAATCTTTCCTGAACACGAAGTTTTTTAATTTGTTTTTGTTGTTTGTGTTCTTCAGTGGTTGCTGACCATTTTTCAAATGATAAATTATAAGAAATGTGTAGAATAAGTTCCATGCAACGAATCCAAGCATGTAACGTAGACAGTCCAAATTTGAAAGTCTCTTCTCTTTCTATTCTTAGTTTGACACGTTCAAGATCATTCATTTCTTTGGGTTTAGCCAGACAAACAATGCATGTAGAACTAGATGGTGTATCTGTTAATACCTGTGTAACTTTTCCGTCAATCATCGTTAGAAAAAGTTCGTGTGTTACGGATACTTCTTTTCCTTTTATCTGAATAGATGACGGTACAAGAGAACGAATTTGGGCCTCTGTATCATTGATAACTTTTCTTGTGTTCTCCGGCGTTTCTTTAGAAAATTCCATAAGAATGGGTCTACAAAATCGTACTGATGATGGGGCTGCATTTTGTCAAATAATCTTTTTGGATACTTTGTTGATCAGTTTGAGTGGAACACAAGAAGAAATAAATAAGTTGGCATCAGATATTAATGCGCTTTCACCAGAAAGTATTTGCTTGTACTCACTTTGACCTGAGGAACCATCACAACCCCATTTGCTATATAAGATAAATTCATCTGCTGACTCGTCCGATGAGGTTATATCAACCGATTTTATGTTTACTAATCGTGTCACAGTGTGGTCTAATAATACCTGTAATTTCGCTTTAGCCATAGTATCGGGTTATTTCAATATGTTCTTTACTTGGATAGCATGCCACTTTTGCTTCTGCAAGTTGTTTGTATGGGGAAAATAAATTGCATTCCCTTTCAGTCATACAGTTTCTAAGATACTGGTACTGATTCTTAGATAAATCTAAATCAATGAATATAGCTAAAGTTTCGTCTGATGTGTAAGGAATGTGTAAGTCCTTCATCTCAGAGGATGCCGTACGAATCAATTGTATTATTGCAGCTTCCTTAGCTTCACCAATAGAACGCAATCCTTGAACATATGAAAAATGAAGTGAATCGAGTCCTGTTTCACGAAATAGTTTCGTTGCTTTTCGTTTTTTGGTTTTATCAGAGGATTCTTCATAACTTTTGCAGGGCCTGCCTCCGTTTGCCTCCTGATGACGAGCCAAGTTCTTCCGATTCATCCAAGTTAATTGGAAATTCGCCATTAAGCCAGATTTCATTTTCCGTTAAAAATCTGTCCTTGCTTCTGTGAGAAGCCTGCCATCTTTCTTTGAATTGTGGTAATAAAGTTTATTGAATGTTAGTAATCACACACGTTAAATTTGCGTCAGATAATGAAAATTTGGCTTTGATGTAGTTTTCAGCAGTAGATATGTGCTTGCCATGTTCAATGAACGCAACACTTAACTCACGTCTACTAATAGTAACTGTGGTCATCGTTAATACACAATAATGTTAACGTACGCAATCAAAACTAGTTAACAAATTATATTCTTAATTTTTCTGGTCCGTATATATAGGCGGAATACATTCTAGAAAAACCACAAAAAATCTATTGAAAAACATATTTTTTCTTAATATCATATCTGTGATTACGTGATTGGTGATATGGTGGAAGAATAAAATAATATATTTTTTTGACAATGAATAAATATTATTACCTTTTCAGTGGTTTTGTGGTTTATTATAGTTAAAAACAAAATGCGAATATCTACAGTGAAACGTAGGTAACCATCTTTCAACCTGTTTTTTTATGTTAGGGGCAAATATGGGCAAACTTTTTTTTTGCCTCACCTAGAGGACTATTTTCTCTATTATTTGCAGCCAAGAACTCAACTTCGGCAAATTTCGATAACAGTTAAATCTTTAAGCGAAATTTGAAAACGGCAAATTAAACGTGCCTGTGTTTATGTTTTTTTTATTTGACAAACGAATAAGCATTTCATGTTTGTATAGTTAATTGAAAACTAGAAGAAATGCCCTTTCCAATGATATAAAACACGTTACATGTTAGTTGTGTCGTAGGTACGTAATTGTTTATTGAAAATGAGCTTCAGAGTAGCCGCTATTTGAATCGCATCGAACTCCGAAATTCTCGGTATTCAAATGTGAATGTTTTAATAACTTATACAACTGTATTATAAAACTTTGATTCATTGGCTATTAGAAAATTAATATTGTAGATCGGAATAAAGAATTTCATGTTTGATATTTTTGAGACGATAATGTTACTCTGGCTCCATAGTGCACCGCGCCGTAACAATCATAAAACTATTATGACTGTATTTCTTTCGTTCATTCAGGAATTATTTCCGGACAACTAAAATAATATTTTCGTCGGTCTATTCGAGTCACCCCGTATGTTGGAGACCAGAAGAAAAGTCTTAAGAGGATTATACATCATCGATTCCGTAATAAAACCTTAACTTAATTTTTTTATCGCATCCCTCCCTTTATCTTCCCCGAGCGATTCATAAACCCTACGACACTTCGCAAGTAATCCTGTAATTCAAGCGGACCGTTAAAACTTTCGGAAGCAGAAGTAAAACGTGCAATGAAGAGGAAGTCGCTCGCGCAGAGCGACGACCGTAAAATCGAATTACATATCTTCTGATTATTATTATTATTTCATTATTAAATTTACGTCGAGGCCATGCATTTCCACCTATCTACCAAATTTAATGCTCCAAATATTTCCGACATTTCTTCCGCTAGAATGAGCGTGAGCCCCGCTAAACTTAACTAAAGGTAAATCCACTGTAAATTAGGTTGGATTTATAGCTTGTAGCAATAGGAGACGACTTGTGATATTGTTACTACCTATGCTGCGGTTGCAGCAAGTTATAAGTCCGACGCTCTCGTTCTTGCAAGTTATCAATCGATTTTAACGAGACGTTACGACGTGCGAGTTATAAAATTTGATAGATTAGGTGGAAAAGCGCGAATTTTACGTTGGAGCGGCGTAATTCCGAAGTTACGAGTTACGAGGTGGTTCCGCCGCTGTAAAAAGTTTTATGTGAAACGTTACGATGATGTAACATGTTTACAAAAGTATGTACGTTCGCAAGCGCCTACCACAGTGAAACCTCGTTAAACTTGAGTAAGAGGGGGAAACACAATTTAAAAACTTTCAAATCAAACTCGGACCAAAAAGTAGGCATTATTCAAGAGAAGACACTTCGTGTCGGCACGTTTGATCTTTGCCGAGTAGTTTCGCTGACCTCGAACTAGTTGTCTCTTTAAATTGGATGGCGTGGCGAAATACGCGGGAAAGTAATCACACAATAGCGTTGGCTAGCGCGACCCAATGGCGTCGGCTAGCGCAAAGCGTTGCGTATAGTTTTCACCAATCATTTTATCTGCCCATTGTCGCTGTGCCGAAAACATTCGATTGGCGTAAATCTTTTCTCTTTTCTAATTTACACTTCCTTGTTCAAGTGTCGCCGCTCCTTGTATAAGTTATCTACTCTTTGCTCGTTCCAAAAATGTTAATTTTTTTATTGAAGTGAAAGTGCGGCGGTTTATTGAAGAATTTGAATTTGTTTCGCGCAGTTGAACGCTGAGAAAGTTGCAGTCGTCGATTTTTCTCCTCCGAGAAACACACAATCATATTCCAAGGAAAACGAAATTAATCCGCTTCCTTCGGCTCCGCTGATTCCACGTTAAAGACGGGACCGATAATTCGCAATACGGCTTTCCGAATTTTTTTTTTTTTTTACAAAGTTAGAAGCGCCTTTGTTTCGCGCTCGGAACGAATTTTAAAGGAATTCCGCATCTGCCGCCCACGTCCTTTTTTTGACAGGCACCCCAGCCCTCTGAATCGAAAATTGTTGCGGTTGTCGCCAATTTTTTCTCAAATACTTCCACCCTTTCACTTTTAAACCACCGCAATTTACAAACTTGATCAATTCTATTGTAAGAAATCGAGCATTTCATAATAATCATTAAGCTCATTACATAACCAATGGATTGTCCATGATATTAGTGACTATTTAAATTTTGAAAAATTAGTTATCGAATAGAAGCCTCGAGTCACTATAAATTATAATTTTAAGTGAATTTTATAGTGACTCGAGGCTTCTATTCGATAACTAATTTTTCAAAACTCATTACATAAGTTAAACTCGATACAAGTCAGCGCGACCTAAAGATTATGTAGGGTTGTGTAAGCAAGCATAGCAGCGGCTCGCTTTATCAAAAGCCTTGGCCCATGAAATTTGCAAATTCGAAGAATTGCAGCAGGATTGAAAAAGCCGAGCACTATGAATTGTAGAGAAACTGGCACACATGTGGAATACTGTGTAATCGAAATGACCTTTGTAAAGTCATGTAAAAGGCCATGGCATAGCACGACAGATCAGACAGCCAGAGCCCGTCTTGTCGAGTGCAACTCCACAAGTCCGAGGACATGATCAACATTCACAGAATGTCTTAGTGTTAGGTAGATCTCCAAAAATCCGTCCGTCTCTCCGCATCTACACAGTTCCATGGTTGAGTGAGAATTTATTAAGTGATTTTACCATTTTGATAAAACAAAACAAAAACTGCAACAATTTACTGAAAGACGAAAAATCTTTAAAAAAGAGAAACGAAAAAGCGACTAACAGGAATTTTTTTAGTTGCTCTTGTAAAGAGCTTGATAACTCGATAAGTTTGGTTGGTTTAACGCCATCTATTATTCAAAATGACACGTGAATTGACACTATTGCAATTAAATGTCAAAAATTTTGGTCGATACAAGTTTAAAATAATGCAGAATTGCAAATTTCTGAAGCGAGAAACACAATCAAATTTTAATTAAAGAAACAGTGCCCTCTGGCGGCAATAAATGAAACCAAAAGCTGGGTTGAAAACCGTTGAAATCTTCTTTTTGATTTGTTGAAATGACAAAGTTTTTATAATTTTATCTCTGGACCGCAGTAATTAATTAAATTGTATAAACGCAAATTAACTGATATCTTAACGAAGCGCACCATCTATTGACATTAAAGGGAACTACCAAATATTAAAATAATAATTTCTAATGAAGCATCTGTTTATTTTAATATATAATTATATTGAATTTTGTGATACAAGTTTAAAACAAATCCTTCTCAAAATTACAATTTCTAAAGCAAAAATCACTATAGGTAAATAAACAAATTAACAGCACCCTCTGTCGGAAATAAATTAAACCAAACCAAAGCTAGGTTGAAAACCGTTGAATTTTATAGTCTTTTATTATTTATTAAAACAACGAAGTTTTCATCATTCAATTTTATTTCTGGGCCACACAATTTCGTTAATATCAATTCAATTGGGCCTTTTCCAAAAATTATTCAATTATACAGGGTGTTCTTCAAGTTCGTGCAAATAAATTAATGACGTATTTGGTAACAAATATTCTTACGAATGCACCAAAATTAAAACGAAAGAAGATCAAAAAGTTCATACCCACACCGGCAATTCCTCGTGAAATGTTTAGAACCGCTAGACGCAACGGACGGTGACCTTCACCCACAATAAATGTTCGAAGTCCCCCCCCCCCTGCGCAAGACGTAAACATACCAATTAAAATTTTCACAACATACCTGCCCACACATGCATGTTGTGAAAATTACACATACCATCCCTTGTAAACATTGATTCATCAGTGAAGAGAACCACCGACAAAATCGCATGCGTTGAAGGTATCAGAGCTTGCACTCTTTGAAAATGCAACGGGTAACTGTTCCTCACGAATAATTTGCCAAACAACAAACTGCACAACTGACACAAAGGATCTGCTATTTGGCAAAGGGCAATCTGGGTAACGCTGTGCATACAAACGTCTTGTAGCCAACGCATTTTGACCACATTCGCCGTAAATTAAAATCGTGTTCACAATAACACTATTGGAAAATTCGGCACTGTTACCTGCGACGACGTGTACTTGAAAACTGACCCACTTTAACAGTCGAAGTTGACACACCAGCATACTTCTCCGATTACGTAAATACGTAATGAAAATAAGCCAGGGCCTATCAAACTGTTTCATCGTTCGCCGAAAACATTTATTATCTCTAATATTTATTAATCAATTGTTATACAAAAACTGCTTCATTCTATCACTTTTAATGTCAACTTTCACTGGTTTCATTTTTTGCATGAAGTTAAGAAACAGCCTGTATAGCGCCTTAAGGTCTTAAGGTCTATATGTTTAATGTCTGTTGTCTATATGTCCAATTGTATGAACGTAATTTATCGATATCGTGAGTAAGCGTGCCATCTGTCGATATAAACATTAAAAATTATTTTCCAGGATTTCCTTCAGTAAAAACTTAATAAGGAGGATCTGTTCATTTCAATTTCATGATGCTCATTTATTTAAATGAAATATTTCATTCGATTTAATTTTCTGAGCGTTTACGTAAGTTTAATTGATTTAGTGCCATCTATTATTCAAAATTGACACTGTCACAAACAAATGTCGAAATTCTGATTGAAAGAAATGTAAAACAGCTTAGGCAATATAAGGGAAACGCACTGTGAAAAACGAGATATTGTGATTTCCTATAGCTAAGTGTATAATACGATGCCACAACAATGATTGTGACAGCGACGTCTATTACTACAATGTGAAAATCTGTTATTGAAGCGAAGGAGCCATCATGTTTTTTTTTTGTCTGCGCTGTTTCTTGCACCAGCTTTCCCCTCAACTAGCAACAGTGAAGAATGGGGTGGGTTATTTGATGTAAATAAAGGCGCCAGTACCCAGCTGATCCGTAATAACCACACAACAAAACGCGTCAAATTCTAAATCACTCCACTTACATTATGAAATTACAGTGGTTAATTAAACGCAAGATTAGTCAAAATTCGCTCTTTGGTAAAACGCAGCGCGTCGAAGCAGTGACATAAAATTAAAATCATACAAACTCACAACATCCAACGTGTGTTCAAAGGTTGAAGATCGCTTGTCAGTTTCCAATGTATGTGCTTGGCAAACGTTGACTAGAGCGAACTCAGCGAAACTGTGGCAATGCCTCATATTGGCCGGTCCTCGTAACTGCTTCCAAGGGCTGATTAATTAACCAAGTGCGAAAAGGGTATTTCACATATGAGAATAACAAATCGTACATGGAGTACATAAACAGCGTGACCATCAATTAAAGAAGCAACGCACAATTAGAAATCAAAATGGCGCCAGGCGTTTGCTTAGAGTTGACCTGGATTTTAATGAAAAGCAAAGCTTGGACAAGGTAAAAGAAACCTTCTCTAAACTTTGGCGATGCGTCTTGTGAAGTTCCGATTATGCCGATTTAAGTTTTCCTGAAATTTCCCTGCGTTATACGCACCAGCACAATTAGGCGAGAAGTAACGCCGTGCAACAAAACGAAACTGGTCGACGCGGGGTAATCGCAAATAAGGTCAGCGCCGACCAATAATAATCGTTAATTTTCCCACATGCCCATATAAGGAGTCGGCGGACGGGTCGATTCTGGCGACCAATAGTTTCGAGCTTGCGCCGTAGTGCTTGGGAAGTCAGGGTTGCCACAATGAACTTTAAATTGGCCGAAGTTCCCAAATGTTGCCAACTTATTTCATGCGAGACTTTGAAACGTAACAAACCCTAGGCTGCCCAAGCTGCTTAAGTATAGAACTAATTTTAATTTAACACTTGAGCTCGAGCTGCAATTAAAACCACTTCTCAAAGTCAGATTATCGGGCGATTCGTCGCGACGATTGTCTTGCAACAATGTAATACACTGTATAACATAATACAATTAGGGAATGCGCAATTCATGATAATTATTATATATTTCGAGAGCCCTCTTTTTTTTTTTTTAAAGTACATACTTCAAATTAATTGCGCATACCAACCTGAACGCCGGAAATAATTGGAACGCCACTTGATAAAGTTCAGAGAGCATTTCAAAAACAGGGGGCATTTTTTTTTTCGCCCAAGTTCCGAACAACGCTCTGTTACTTTCACGAGTGAATCTGTGCAGAGTTAATCCCGAGAGCGTCTCATTTTATGCAGGCGAAACGTGCTGGCTGCAAATGTATGTATGTGGATGGATCGTTTGATGTCCACCCATTAGCTCGCACTAAAATTATTTATTATGTATGTGTCTCACATTAATTTCGCATTACGAGCAATCCCGAGCTTTCGCAGGGTTTATTTTAAACGGGCGTGCGAGGCAGTAAAAGCGGAAGGTAACGGTGATACTGATGATGATAACAGTGGTGGTAGTGGAAGGTGAGTGACTCATCGATTGGTAACTTCAGTTGCATGCAAGGCGAATAATGATAGGGCCCTTATCGCCGTTCGTATCTGCATACGAACACAAAAGTTAATGTATTCTATCCAAGTTTCAGTAATTTATGGGCGACGTGTGCTAATTCGGCAGGAAAACAAGTGATTTTGCGAGATTTATGGCCCCCAAGATTATTAATATTAAACTTTTAAAGTTTTTGTTTTCTTTTCTTGGCAGAATACTATTTTATTACAAAAAGTGCATCCCTTCATAGTTAACGGAACTTATTCGATCATTAAATTATTTTTAGAATTTCTTGTTAGATTTTATGAGAAGCTTCAGTTGTGTGGTTATTGGAAAAAAGCACGTTCGTCAACCCTTAATTCATCTCATTACGTTCAGACTACACAAACAAAATTCCGATAAATCGTGCAGATAAACATGTATTGATTCAAAGAAATAAATAAAAGTGTGTATTTAATGCATTTTCTTTACTGAATATTTCTAATAATAACATTCATTTATTTTATTGTTCATTAATTTTGCACGCTAGTGTATACATACAGGACAGGGCATCCCAAGTTGAGTGGCCTATTAAAAGTTTTCGGGGAAAATTCTGCCCTAAGGGAAAGTGATCTTTCAGATTAAAATATTTTCACATTTAGGTATATCACTTCCGGTTATACCGGATACCCAACTTGATCCGTTTTAAGAATAGATCAGAATAAAGGCAGCAAGTTAGATAACGCCCTGTATAATGAAATAAAAGCTTCACACCTCAAAATAAAAAAAGGTGTGCCACTGCATCCAAGACTGCAAAAGTTACAATGATTGACTTAAGTTTGGTAACAATGATAAGGTTCACTGTCATCAGAAAAGAAAAAAAAACGTGCCGCCATCTATTAGAAATTTAATTAAATAACAAAATTATTTTGATGGGGGTGTTGACAGAATCATCAATCACATACAAGAACGTGTCGCCATCTATTAAAAACTTAAAAAATTGCTAACGTCAGTAATGTTGACAGTCGTAGGTTTAGCCATAGACAAAATAAACCTAGACTTACAACGGCAATGTATTTCTTTAGAACGTTTTGGTGCCATCTAGATTTTGTAAGAATACTAATGCACAAACCGCGGCAATTTTAAAATGCTTTCAAGTTGACTTTAAAAATTGAAAATTTAGGTATCGTAATTTGAAACCAAATTGAAGCGAAAATGATTTTATTAGAAATTATAATGCTAATCCTGTCTGATACAATAAAATAAGTCACATTGTACATTGTACACAATGTGCACATTTGTATGTTAATTATTTCAGCGTTTTTACAGTGAAACCAACCATGTATGTGTGTATAAAAGACGTTCTAGTAAAATCTTCATATGGAGAACTTTCTTGTACAACACTGCAAATGATTCTTTCTGGAAACAGATTTGAAATGAACAGTGGAGTTGCTAAATCATCTTCATAAAAAAAAGAAATTATTTAAATCGGGAAAAAATACTCCCCTTTATCATCCTCACAATCAAATGTGCGATTATAATTTGCAACTATTAATTATCGATTAATGGCCGATTTCTTCACCATGTTTTTCCTAAAGTTAATTTATCAGTCAATTGAAATGTGCCGAACATTTGGCTGTACACATACTTAAGTGTCACATTCTAACTGACAGATAAAAATAACTTTAGGCAAAGGCGATGAAGAAATCGGGCATAAGATGGTTTTGAAAGCTCCTATGAAACCACTGCTTGTAAGATGGTTGTATCTCACTCCATTACTCTTAATTTGTCCAAATAAACTTTCTAGCGGGTCCTGATTGAATTTTCTACCAAGTACATATTGAAATCCTTGTGATTTTAAATATTCCCAACCGCACATAATATTTTTAACAGTTATTTTCCAAATTTTCTCTTTTCTGTCTCTGAAAATTTTCACAAAAGCCACAGAAGCTAACATAAGCGTTATTTACCCAAAAATTCATGACTGCTGCTGCCAGATATTCCAAAACGAAGTTCTTTGCCGCGCTGCGGTGATTTCATACTACGATTCAAAGAATCAAACGTTTTTCGCTCAAAATAAATGACAGATAACAAATTCAGTTTTACGTCATTTACCGTTTTTATTTACACCTGCTCCCACCATGTTTTTGGAAGATAAACTAATTTCCGATTTCAAGGTCATGCATTTGCGTTAAATGTCTAGGTTTATTTTGTCTATGGGTTTAGCTGTCAATTATAGACAAAAACTTGCCTCAGTAGAATTTATTAATTTCAATCAACAACAAGAAGGCATCTTCTTCTAATTAAAATTTAACGAATTATTTTAACAGGGGCGCTGGGAGTTACATATATGATTAACTGCCAATTACAGACAAGAAAGTGTCGCCATCTATTGAAAATTTAACAAATTACTAACGTGTTGACAATCATAAGTAGATGTAAACTTGCTTCATCTATTAACATTTTACTGAATTTATAAAATTAAGAATTCTAACAGGTGCTGATCGTTGAATTATCAATCAAGAACAATTAAGAACAGAACGCGCCGCCATCTGTTTCAAATTTAACGAATTATTTTAACAAGGCCACTGACAGTTATATAATTAACTGTCAATTACAGAAAAGAAAACTTGAAAACTTAACGAATTACTGGTGTTTAGCTGTCAGTCATAGACGGAAATTTGCCTCATCTATTAAAATTTTACTGAATTTACAAAATTGAAATTTGTTGATGGTGTTGATGGTTGTAGGATTGTCAATCCAAAAACTAACGAAGAACAAGAACGCGCCGCCATCTATTCAAAATTTAACAATTTATTTCGACAAGGGCACTGACAATTACATGAATTACTGTAAATTACAGACAAGAAAGTGTCGCCATCTATTGCAAATTTAACGAATTGCTAAAGTGTTGACAGTTATAGGTCCAGCTATTAAAGACGGAAACTTGCCTCGTCTATTAAAATTTTATTCAATTTACAAAATAAAAATTTTGGACAGGAGTGTTGATGATAATTGAAAGACGAAAAGCAAATGTCGCAATTATTTCACTCAAAAAAAAGAAATAAATAAATAAAAGAAAGTCGATTCACATTTCCATTGTTAAACTCAAAGAGCTTTTTGTCTTCATTGGAATGCACTATTTTTTTTAATTTTTGGCGACTATTTTAAAAATTTATTTTTTAAATAGATACCTATAAATCGTAGGGACTTTTCAATTAAATCGTTGGCTGCCCTGAATAACTTTGGCCGACGCTAAACGCATCAAAATTTCATATGAAGTAATTCGGGCGATTAGTCGATATGGAAATTAGTTTTTTTTTTTTTTAAGAAAAGAATAAAAGAAAAAATAATTTTAAAATGACAGAAAATTAAAGAATAAAATAAATCAGTGGACGAAGAAACCTAAGCATCATTTTTTCTTTTCAAGAAGAAAACTGACAATAATCGACCGTCGCTCGGCTTTATTCTTTCTTTGTCTAAAAAAAAAAAAACAAATGACCATCGATGCGTGACGAATGTTTAAAAGAGAACGCTGATTGCCTTTTCTTATTATTCTTTTCTTTTTCTCTTGAAGGAAAAAACAAAACAGAACTGCTACTAGCAAAACGAAAAACGAAAGACAGACAAAAGAGGACAACAAAAGACGATAGTCCGCCGTCTTTTGTCTTTATTCTCTCTTTGTCTAAAAAAGAAAAAACAAATGATCGATTTTATGAGGAGTTTCCATTGCGATTGTTTTTATAATTTATAAAAGCAAGCAGGTAACAGATGCCGAATGTTTGTTTTTAATTTTTGACGCGTTTTTTTTTTTCTCGACGAATTCTCTTTTTCTTTTTCTTCCGTTGAAAGAAAACAAAACAGAACTATTACAAGCAAAACGGAACGGAAAACAAGGACAAACAAAAGAAGACAACACAAGAACAAAAGAAAACTAACAGAAGAAAAGTAAACGAAAGTCGATTTACCTCTTCAAAAGCAAAACAAAACAAAACAAAAGGCGATCGATTTTATGAGTTTCGATTGCGATTGTTTTTATAATTTATAAACGCAAGCAGTTAACAGATGCCGAATGTTTCTTTCTATTTTTTCTCGACGAATTTTTCTCTTTATTTCTCTTTGAAATGTAACGAAGACAACAAAAGACGATCGATTCTGGAAGGGAAGCTTCGATATCTCTTACTTCGTCAAGGGAAAATCGAAAGCTCTGTTGTAAAATCAATCGTTTCTTGTTTTCCTTTTTTTTTTTTTCGTTAACAGACAAACGAAAGTTCTTTTGTAACATTGATCGCCGTTTGTTCTCACAAAAAATAAAAATAAAAATAAATGAAAAGTTATCTTGTAAAAGCGATCGTCTTTTGTTTTCATTTCTTCCCCAAAACGAGAGCTCTCTTGTAATATCCAGTCGATTTTTGTAATTTTTTCGTGAACAGAGAAGAAAAATTCAAGAACGTGCTTCGCGCGTTGAGGGCCGCTCGCCTTTGGGGGCTCGCGGCAGCTAGAGAATTGAATTTTCTCTCGTGTCTTTTCGACCGCGACCCCGAAGTCTTTAGTTTAATTTGAAAAAAAAATTCTTCTTTTTCGATCTCAACTCATTGCTTTTGTTGACTACAGTTGGGTTCGCTCGGATTGGTTGACCTTGAACATTCGTTTCACCTTTACCTTGACCTTTAACTTATCCAATTTCTTTTCGCTAAAAGAAAACTAAAAGTGTTGATGGTTGTAGGATTATCAATCAAGAACTAAGGCACTCGATCTCTGTCTGTGGACACAGGTACTGCCATCATATGTTTTTGACACGGACAGTGGCTATTTGAATTTGAAGAAATTAGTTGTCAAAAATGACAAACTGGAATACTTTATGTAAATCAAGGCGCAAATTACTTTAAATTTTAATTTTATTGACACAAAGTGTGAGTTTACAGTAAATTTAAGCGTTTATAGGAAAATATGACATGATAAATAAATAAATAAATTAGAAAACTGTAAGTACTAACCAAAAGAACATACCTGAGATATTCCAAACTAAAAGTTAACTTATTAATGTGCTAAGCTTTTTTACTAATGTTTATTAGCTTTACTAGCGACAAATTAATTGGTTTACGTACAAATTTTTTTGCATAAAATTCTCATTTACAAAAAAAATTGCGTATACTTACCTATACACATTTTAGATCAAATTTAAAAACAATGTCTGATGTATTTTAACAAATTTAGCTAAAATAAACAACAAAATGTGTCTTAAGTCAAGAAATACATTAAATTATATATTATATGAAATGTACAAATGTATCTATTGCGAGTTTATGATATTTTAAAAAGAAAAGCTGGATGTATGTACCTTTAGGAATGTTAAACACTTTAAATTTGCAGTATTTGATCTGTAATGGGCAACACAACATACTTTAGGCATTATCTAGGCTGTTTTTAAATTTATTACTCCAAGAATCGAAAATTGAATGGAACAACTGTCACAATGACAACCAATTTGCTCAAGGTCAAATAGCCACTGTCACTGTCAAAAACATATGATGGCAGTACCTGTGTCCCTAGACAGAGATCGAGTGCCTTATCAAGAACCAGAACGCACCGCCATCTAGTTAAAATTTAACGAATTATTTGGCATGGATACGAACAGTCAATCATAGATAAGAACGTGTCGCCATCTATTGAAAATTTTATAAAATTGACAATAGTGTCGTCAGCACCGTCGTCAGTTATAGGATCAACTGTCAATATAGACGAGATCTTGCCCGCGGTATATGGAATTTTGCTGATTTTACAAAATAAAAAAGACAAGAAGGTGCCGCCATCTATTTAAAATTTCCAGAGTTAATTAACTATACCAAAAAATTATTTTCACAGTAGGTAATTGTAGGGTCAACTGTCAGTTAAAGAGCGTGCCGTTATCTAATTAAAATTTAACGAATTATTTTGACAGCAATCAGTATTGATAGCGATAGGGTTAACTGTCAATCAGAGGCAAAAACGTGCCGCCATCTATTTAATTCAAAAACAAATTGACAGTAGTGTTGTCAGTTATAAGATTAACTATCTATCATAGACGAGATTGAAATATTACTGAATTTACGAAATCAAAAAAATTCACTCTCGATTAGAGACAAGAAGATGCCGCCATCCATTTGTAATTTCCGGAATTAACAAAATCTAAAAAATTATTTTAACAGTAAAGTTGATAGTTGTCAATTGTCAATCAAAGAACCGGAAGTGATATAAAAGAGAAAATATTTTCATCTGAAAGATCGCTTTCCCTTAGAGCAGTGTACTAATTTTTAAGAATTTTTATATATACAAACTTTTAACAGCCACTCAATTTAGAATAATATCCTGTACAATGGAAGACCCTTAGAGATTATTGTTTTATCTCCTTCATTATCACATCGTATAAAAATTGAAGTCGAAGAATCAACAAACCGTCTCAGTGGGGCAACGGACCTTCAAATTTGGCATTAAATAAAAAAATGAAACCATTTATTTAGATTCCTTACTAATGTTTTCCAATACATCAGTATACCAAACATTTAAAAAAGACATTTTACGTTCGTCTGTACCCGTCTCAAGTGGGCTTATTAATTACTTTCATCACTTTATCAGCAATGATTAAGTGCATGTTTTGTACATCACTTGTGGTTCAGTTTTGTGTTATATTTGACTACATTCATTGAATTATTTTATTTTTATGATGGAATCCACGAGTTCAGGTATGCAGTAATATTTTAGTAACTAGAAACTTGCACGAAAGTTTTATAAAAATACTGTAAAATAAAGTATATGCTAAATGTCAAATTTTCTAAATATTCTTGGACTCGTTAATCGTGTTCCGAGACAGTCCAAGTTTTTGTTTTTGGAAGATTTTGATTAATATTAATTGTATATTTGTTAATCATTTTCATTTTCTGCTCTTATTTGCTCTTTTCTTATTTCTCGAATTTTCAAAAAAAAACACTAACAGCGTCACTCTTTACTTTTGATTTATGCGTTTTTAGTTACAATCGGTGTGTTTTATTTGTAGGAACAAGTTCAAATATTATGTTCATAAAAAGAATTGAACTTCTTGATATTATGAGAAGATCAGGAAGCAGTGGAATTGAAGAACAATTTAATTTTTTGTTGGAAGAGCTCAAAAAACGGACAAAATGTAAGGAAGAGCATATCAATTAACAATTAATTAATAAATAATTAATTAACTAATTAACAGAAGAGGCGCAACAAAGACTTCAAAAGATTATTAATTTATTTATGCTTAGCTCCGACTCTGTGATTTCCAGCAAGAGGAAATTACAAAAGAAGAAGCTTCAAAATATTCCAAAAGAAGCATTAGATCTACTGAAATCTCCAACCACTCAACCTCTTAGCCACGATGATGATAATGAAGATGATAATAACAGTGATGATGACAGTAGAGACGATAATCATATTATTGCAAACAATGAAGAAGATTCATATTCTGAACATGAATAATTTTGATAAAATTATATGATTTTTCTAAATTAATATTTTTTTAATTTTACATCATAAAATTTCGAAATTAGAAATATTCAGTAAACTATCTGTATACATTTTTAATACATACTTACTACTCATCGAAAAGAAAATATTTAATTTAGAAATTAATTCGAACAGCTTCTGATTTAATGCCAACTTTGAAAGTCTCCTGCCCCAGTGTGGCGTCGCACAGTGTTCGATTCGACCAATCTAGATGGACAAAATTTCTGTGTCTTCTGCGATACAAAACATTATGCAAGAAGGTATTTAAGTGCGAAAATAGATAAAAATAAACATTTGAAGTATTTAAATATTTATTATACAGCGTGGTGATGAAGTCCCGCACCAAGCTTATTTGTTTATATAATGTTTTTTGCAAAATCTTGAAACAGGTCGATTTTTAATTTTAAAAAGACACATTTTAGTGTGAAAATCTTTTCTCGATCGGCATTTTTTTTCCGCTGTGACGTCATCATTAATTTTTGTAAATGATAACCCTAACTTTTTTTTGATCGTCAGTTAAATGGTGATATAAAAATATTACCTTTCACAAGTTTTTCGAAAAGAAAATAGACATGGTCCAGACCTTCGTCTGGAATTTTGTGAAAAATTTATGCTAAGCTGCAATGAAAATCAGAACAATTTATTGATTCATGAGGAACACCTTCACTACTTTCGTGAATTTTTATCTGTTTTTGTTTTCAATTTCAAGATTATCATTAAAATAAAATAAAATTAAATTGTATTTTTAAATTATAATGTCTATTCTTTTCGAAATATTTGTGTAAGGTACTAATTTTTTATATAACCATTTTGCTGACAAGATGGACGATCAAAATCTAAAATGCGTCTTTTTAAAATTAAAAATTGAGTAAGGATTTTGCAAAGAAACATTAAATAAACAAATTATTATAACATTAAATAAACATTATCATTACTCTGTACTTATAATTCAATGATTACAATACACAAATAGATGTCTTATTTTAACAACATTAAAAGGTCTTTATCGTAAGAATGTTTTTCTTTACTTGGCAACTTTCTCAATAGACTTATATGCGGATCTGAAGAAACCAGCAAATATTTAAATAAGTCAAAATTTGTTGTTTTGGGCGAAGTTTTTAAAGTATGGCCTTGTCTTATCTTTCTTATCTCTTTATTTTTGGCTTCTGATGCCTCCTCTGACATTTGACCAATAGGTATTATGCATGAGTTTATAATATCGCCTCCGTGTGTTAAAATTTTGTGGAGTGTGGCAGACATATTATACCATGAATAAAGATGAAGATATAACTTTTTTGTTTCGGTAGCGTACAATTGAAATTTTTCCACATTAATTTCATATCTAGAAGCAATGCATCTTAAAATAATGCTTAATTTATAAATTAAATTTTCATTAAGAGAGGTTACTTTCGCAGAATCCTTGTAGTTGTTGAAAAAACGTCGTGCAGTATTGCCATCGTTGCTCGTCCCAAATCCAGGTTTAACTTTATCAATTATTAATCCAATCTCTTTAAATTTATTTTTTATTTCCTCTTTTGTTTTTAAAACTATTTCTTTATTTTCCTTTCCTCGAACTTGCCACTCTTTAATTTTTAGTCTATAAGCTACATTTAATAAGCATTCCATTGTACGAATATAAGCATGTAAGCTCGAAATGCCAAACTGCAACATCTCATTATCAGGTGTCCTTGTACTCTTGAGGAAATTCATCTCTTTTGGACTTGCCTTACATATGTAACACTTTTGCGTGCAGTTGGTATCTGACAATATGTTGCATATTTTCCCGTCTATCATCGATAGTATTAAATTGTGTTCAATAGTAATTATTTTATTGTCGATGTTAAGAATAGTTGGGGATAGATTGGCAATTTCAAATTTTATTAAATTACATTCTTCTTCTATCACTTCCTTTGTTTCTTTTTTGTATACAAATTTAATCATTCTACAAAACCTTGGTGAGGAAGGGCGCGGATTTTGCCAAATGATTTTTTTGTCATTTGCAATGAGTCGTAGTGGTACCATCGAGATAGCAAACATATATTCGTCCGTAGAATCATAGCTTTCAAATTTCTGTTTATAAATGCTGTGACCAGATGAACCATCGCACCCCCACTTATAAATAAATGTATACGGGTTACTTACATCAGCTATTAAAAAATAATCTTTAAGAATATTTTGACATATTCTGTTAACTGTATGGTCCAAAAGTGATTGCAGTTTTACTTCCGCTGATATGTCCGTAATGGCAATTGTTTCCTCTGATGGATAACACTTTTTTTTTCTGAAAGGATCCGGTCATAAGAAGGATATAAATTAAAACCTCTCTCCAAAGCTTCTTGTTGTATAGCTTTATACTGCGCGGCTGTAAATTTATTTGCCAATGAATAGAGCTAAGGCTTCTTCAGGTGAGTAGGGACGTTGCTCTGATGGTGGTGATGTTAAAAACACGCGACTTGCTTTTTTCAGATTTGTGGCTCTTCTTGGAGAAAATGATGACACTTCTTGTATTATGTTTGCCCCATCGCGTTTTCCTTCAGCTCGGACACTTACTGCAGCTGCAAATGCCAATTCTTCTTTTTGATATGTCTTCACCAAAGTTTGAATTTTTCTTCGTTTGGATTTTGATGAGCTTTCTTGAAAAGGCTTAGTTGGGCGACCAACCTTGAGTGTCGTTGTTTTTACTTTAAATACACCGGCAAAATCTATAGTTTCATTCAACCATGTATCACATGATTTTAAAAATATGTCCAAACGTCTGTGATGTCTTACCCACATACGACGAATTTTTTCGCATTCGTTTTTTAAAAAAAAATTTAAACGCTTCAATTTATTCTCGTCATCTTCTTCAAATTTCAAGATATTCTTTAAAAAATCAAAAATGCGTTCAAACTTATGTTTACGTACGCTTGTGCGCCATAATTCAAAGATCTCTCTTCGAGTAATTGAGGTTCCTATTCCGAGAAAAAAGATGTATTTCAGTAATCGCATGAAATCGCATTAAATGATTATGTCTACTTAAACGAAGATAAATAATAGATTGCTTAAAAAAATATTTTATATGGTTACTACGTGTGATACAAAATATTAGCAAGCAAAAGTAAAATGTTTTCATGCCCAAGAAACGAAACATCTTGGTCACGTTTTAATGTATTCCTTTAAAGAAAATTAATACATATTTCCTATTATTAGCAAGAATGAATAGAAAAATACCTGTAGAACTAGATTCCATTGCAAAAACAATTCTAAATTCCAGGGATAATATTAATAAACGCAAAAACTTAGAAAACCGAAAACAAATAGAAACAGTTTTGCTGTAAAGTGACAAGTGTGTGGTAAGTTTCGGCTATTGTTTTCAAGAGACATACGCACTCTTAATTTTTTTTTCTACTACTCATTAATCACTGATTATTATGACATCGTAAAAGGTATTTTTCATTCAAATTGAAGAAAGTTGAAAATTGCAATTTTGTCCCTCTAGGTTGGTCGAATTGAACACTGTGCGTCGCGTCGGAACCACCACGTCCTCGCTTAATTATTTAAAAATACATAAAACCCGCACGCTATGTGTAAGGTTCACCAACATAAACATATTTCAAAGTAGAATATTTTAAGCACCACTAACTCATCAATTGTTTATACCCGGCTCCAATAATAATGTGTATGTAGTCGGTCGGGTCCTGCGGTGGATATGCGAATTTTTATTAAATTGCGAAACAGTTCGACGCGCTCTCCATTCAGCTCGTGGCGTTTAATGTTTCGTGCTTTTAAAATTTTATGTGCCGTTCACGTTGTATACAAACAGGTTCGTGCATTTGTGCAAAATTGTTTCCTTTTTTAATCGCAATGTAGGTATTTAATTCTTTTCGAATGATGTCCTTGACGAGTAATAATTAATTAAATTATCCGCTGCTGAAATTTCGAAAATACATAAATAAAATATTTGCCGGGAGACAACTTACTTGAAAGGGTCTGAGATGACAATGAGCGATTATTTTTGCTGCCTCGAAACAATGGAGTTTTGTCTGCACGAGATATTTATAAGGCGGTTGTCGAGTAAATTGAAAGGTAAATAATTCAGACTGAACGAACAACGGAACAAAAAGCGTTTTAAGTGAAAATGTAATTAGAGCGAGCTGGCCAATTTTCGCCGTAAAAACAATCCAGCTCGACTTAGAATTGTTCGCACGTAATGCATGCAAGGTTGGATTTGTTTAAAAGAAAAAAAATTAGACGGAAATTAAAAATTGTAATCAATACCGATGAGAAGTTAGCAATAAAATTCCAGCAATAAAGTTATAAAATTTCAAAACGCTGTTGCCGCTAAAA
The DNA here is from genome assembly GCA_958336345.1 of Dorcus parallelipipedus. Classification (NCBI taxonomy): domain Eukaryota; kingdom Metazoa; phylum Arthropoda; class Insecta; order Coleoptera; family Lucanidae; genus Dorcus; species Dorcus parallelipipedus. The sequence continues at coordinate 34,989,799 of OY284483.1, read as the reverse complement.
TGACGATCACAGATCAATAATACTTAATCCATTGCAAAGAGTATAATGTGTACATTCTCCTTGTACCAAGAAATTGAAGAAATATTTGATATTAAGTTAGAAATCACTATTTAAACCAGCATGAGTCATTATTCATGTAACACACTAAAAAAAATGTTTTCAATGAAAATTTTCACGCAGTCATAAAGTAAACATCTATATCTATTCAATAATGCCTTTGGAAAGTTTTAGCCGGTCGATTTTAATTAATTACAGATAAATTAAAAGTACACTTTCACGGTCATATGACAATAGTCAAATTAGACGCTCATATCTGATTAACCAGAATTTGCATAAACATTTTCTTTACAGAATATGAAAGTACACATCCAGATCTTTCATTTCAAGTGAATTCTGAGTTTTAGCCGGTTGATTTGAAGTAATTAAAAGTGACGTTCTCAGCCTTAAAACAGGACTAGCTTGAAACGCCCATATCTCGTTAACCAGAATTTGCATAAACATTTTCTTTGCAGAATATGAAAGTACACATCGAGATCTTTCATTTTAAGTAAACTCTGAGTTTTAGCCGGTTGATTTGAAGTAATTAGAAATTAATTAAAAGTGACGTTCTCAGTCGTAAAATAGTTCTAGCTTGAAACGCCCGTATCTCGTTAACTAGAATTTGCATAAACATTTTCTTTGCAGAATATGAAAGTACACATCGAGATCTTTCATTTTAAGTAAACTCTGAGTTTTAGCCGGTTGATTTGAAGTAATTAGAAATTAATTAAAAGTGACGTTCTCAGTCGTAAAATAGTTCTAGCTTGAAACGCCCGTATCTCGTTAACTAGAATTTGCATAAACATTTTCTTTGCAGAATATGAAAGTACACATCGAGATCTTTCATTTTAAGTAAACTCTGAGTTTTAGCCGGTTGATTTGAAGTAATTAGAAATTAATTAAAAGTGACGTTCTCAGCCTTAAAACAGGACTAGCTTGAAACGCCCATATCTCGTTAACCAGAATTTGCATAAACATTTTCTTTGCAGAATATGAAAGTACACATCGAGATCTTTCATTTTAAGTAAACTCTGAGTTTTAGCCGGTTGATTTGAAGTAATTAGAAATTAATTAAAAGTGACGTTCTCAGCCTTAAAACAGGACTAGCTTGAAACGCCCATATCTCGTTAACCAGAATTTGCATAAACATTTTCTTTGCATAATATGAAAGTACACATCGAGATCTTTCATTTCAAGTGAACTCTGAGTTTTAGCCGGTTGATTTGAAGTAATTAGAAATTAATTAAAAGTGACGTTCTCAGTCGTAAAATAGTTCTAGCTTGAAACGCCCGTATCTCGTTAACTAGAATTTGCATAAACATTTTCTTTGCAGAATATGAAAGTACACATCGAGATCTTTCATTTTAAGTAAACTCTGAGTTTTAGCCGGTTGATTTGAAGTAATTAGAAATTAATTAAAAATTACGTTCTCAGCCTTAAAACAGGACTAGCTTGAAACGCCCATATCTCGTTAACCAGAATTTGCATAAACATTTTCTTTGCAGAATATGAAAGTACACATCGAGATCTTTCATTTTAAGTAAACTCTGAGTTTTAGCCGGTTGATTTGAAGTAATTAGAAATTAATTAAAAGTGACGTTCTCAGTCGTAAAATAGTTCTAGCTTGAAACGCCCGTATCTCGTTAACTAGAATTTGCATAAACATTTTCTTTGCAGAATATGAAAGTACACATCGAGATCTTTCATTTTAAGTAAACTCTGAGTTTTAGCCGGTTGATTTGAAGTAATTAGAAATTAATTAAAAGTGACGTTCTCAGCCACAAAACAGTACTAGCTTGAAACGTTGAAATCTCATTAACTAGAATTTGCATAAAAATTTTCTTTATAAAATATGAAAGTACACATCGAGATCTTTCGTTTCAAGTGAAGCCTGAGTTTTAGCCGGTTGATTTAACACAATTAGAAATTAATTAAAAGTACACTTTCAAGGTCATATAACAATAGTCACTTTAGACGCTTAAAGCTCATTAACTAGCATCTGCATAAATATTTCCTTTACAGAACATGAAAGTACACATCAAAATCAAGTTAGTACTGCTTTATTGCTGTGAACGTCACTTTTAATTAATTTCTAATTTGACTATTGTCATATGACCGTGAAAGTGTATTTTTAATTTATCTGTAATTAATTAAAATCGACCGGCTAAAACTTTCCAAAGGCATTATTGAATAGATATAGATGTTTACTTTATGACTGCGTGAAAATTTTCATTGAAAACATTTTTTTTACTGTGTTACATGAATAATGACTCATACTGGTTTAAATAGTGATTTCTAACTTAATATCAAATATTTTTTCAATTTCTTGGTGCAAGGAGAATGTACACATTATACTCTTTGCAATGGATTAAGTATTATTGATCTGTGATCGTTATTTTAGCGGCAACAGCGTTTTGAAATTTTATAACTTTATTGCTAACTTCTCATCGGTGTAATCAATGTAGTTTTTTCTTTTTCTCGCGGAATAAGAACGTAATTATTTTTCAGGCAACTTATATAATACTTATTAAGGTATCAAGGTTTAAAAACATATAATTTTAACGCCCGTGGTGCCTTCAAATCATTAAATAAATCTCATAACTTCGCTTCTTTTCTTGTGTATTAATAGTGGTTATGGTATGTGAAACTTAATTGATTACACCCTGTATATTATAACTTTGTATATTAATTAACTCAAAATTGGTTTAATGCATCGTACCTATGAAGCTAGAATGTAAGTTATACATTTTCCACGCTCAGAACGAAATTATATAACTCATAAGTACTTTATAGTTCTAAACTATTTCTGGGATCATTAAAACTAATACCCTAAATACGGTGTAAGTAATATTACGCCGTTATAAATCGAGTTCTGCCCTCTTATTACAACCGCATACATACATGTATATGGGTTGAACAAGCATAAAAGCTGCCACCCCGAACTGCCGCTCGTTCCCATTATGTTCCGCCCCGTTCTGTTGAATGCAAGTTTAATGTTAAGCGCCTTCATACAGCTTGTATGTAACAGCGGTGGTGCCCATTTATGCGTGACAATTCCACTCGAAACAGGCATATGCATAACCGAGCGCGCCTCCCTTAAGCCGAAAGAGACTCTCGCATATAATGTGGCTATTATTAGCTGAATAGCTGTTGGAATTCCAGAGAGGAAACATTAATGTATATGCATCCACCCATTCAAGACTTGAACAAGACATGAACAGACAACTGATCAGATACTTTTATTCTAAACACTTGAAGTAAATCAAAATCTTCCTATATTTTGTCGGTCGTTATTAATTTTGCCTCGCTCTGGTCTACAAGAAACCCAACGGCGTTACATAATTGGAAAATCTGTTCGGGCTCATTGTAAAATAGATGAACTTGGTGCGCACTTCATTGTGTGGTTAATAGGTAAACTACTCCTGCACGTCACTTGGTACGGCGCAAAATTCCCCTCGAAATATCCAAAGAGTTAGTTGCACAAAGAACACCAACTAATTAAAATTAGTTGATTAAACTACTTTGCGCCGCGCAAGCAAAGTTCCTCCTCTGCTGATGCAAATATGTGTGTACGAGTTGATGACGTCAACATATGTGATTGCGATCTCTAGTAATAACCTATTGTATATATTTTCTCTTTATTTTAACTAAGTTTCATTTAGAAGAAAGAACGTAATTCCGTCAATCCCAAAAAATGGCGGGCAAGGACTAACATCTCATTCGATATAAAGGGGACATCGAGAGCAATCTCTGGCTAAAAGCTCAAAGCTTGATTAAAATTTTGGTAAAAAAGTGAGGAGAAGAAATTGAAGTTATTGGAGAAGGCAGAAAGGAGAAGAAGTGTAAAAAGAATTTATTGAATTAGGCTCTGGGCTATAAACAAAACAAAAATATTACAAGAATAAGAAAAAGAAGACTGAAAGAACAAGTTGTATAATCCGTAATTCATAAAATATTAACGTTAGAGATTCCATATTAGGACCTTTACTGTTTGTGCTTATTTTACAAGCCGCTATTATAAATTTAAATACAACGCAAAAAAGGATTAAATGTTTTAAAATCCAATTGATAAATCATCAGGCAAGGATTATCAAGGCAATGTCTTTGGACCTTTGCTGTTTGCCCTTATTGTAAAAGCCCGCTTGTAATGTACAGTTTGATAGTTTTAAAGCGACATGGAATGAAACTTGAACAAATAAAATACAAATTAGATCAGAATGTAGGAAGGATAATTGAATTGTTCGGAGACAGTCCTTGTGAAATTTGTTTTGCAACAAAACCTCGTTATATAATGTGGAAGATTATTTCTCTTACGTATCCTTTTGTTTTCATTTTATCAAAAAATATGGACGAATTTAAACATTTCGAAAATGTTTGCTATTTACTTGCTCCTGCATGATTCAGAGAAAGAGTCGTTCAGAAGGACAGGAAACAAAAAAATTATGTTGGCAGTGTCACGCAGCTTCACGTCATGTTGAACGGATAGTTTGAGGTTATGTTCCATAAACGTAAGACTTTACGTAGAAACTAAACAGCCATTTTACTAAGAGTTCTTTTCAATTATGCCCTGATCGTAATGTACGAGTAGTCGTTATTGGAAGTTGCTTACAACTTACGACATAGAAGAAAAAAAAGGTTTATTTTAAACATAACCTGAAACTGTCAGTTCGAAAACATGACGAGGTATTACCAACATACATAGTTTCTTTTAAAATAAATTTCTAAGCTTCCTCGTCGACCTTTTCCCTCGATCAGTACATAGCAACTAATTTAAATGCATTTCCGCCTGTTCATCAATTAAAAAAAAACTTTCATTTTCTGTTAGAACAAGACAATTAAATACGTACTTGTTTCTTTTTTTTTTTTTCATGGACAACAGCTTGGTAAATCTTTTATTACACAAAACAGTCGAATTTGGAAGAGTTGCGTTTAGTTTGCAGTAAGCGAATTAATTTTTCGGTAAATTAAAAGTGAACACGGTTCGCTCATTATGCAGGAGATGGCGCTCTCGGTCATAAAATTTGGAAGATATGATACAAGTTGGCTATAAAATAAGCGAAGTAATTTCTCTGGTAAATTAGGAAAAAATACAGTTCGCCTGTTATGCAAGAGATGGCGTTTTCGATCATTCATTGTAGCGAAAAATCGTTTCCCTGACGAGGCAGCGAAAGCAAGTCAACAGATATTGGAAGATTTGTAAAAAGTTGGCACTAAACGAAGTAGACCGCAAATTAAAATTACACACAGTTCGCTTATTAGGCAAGAGATGGCGTCTTCGACCGTTCACTATAACCAAAAGTTGGTTTCACTAATAGTTCAAATATTTCGGTCATCGAATTTGGGCAAGTTGCAAGAAGTTGGCAGTAAACGAATGTACTTTCTGTGAATTAAATTGAAAACACGGTTTGCTTATTACGCAAAAGATGGCGCTTTCGACCATTCGCTCTTACTAAATGTCGTTCCGCTGACAAGTCGCGAATGTGTCAGGCATTTCGGTCGTAAAACTTGGAAGACATGAAATAAGTTGGCAATACTTAAGCGAAGGATTTTTTTTATTGGCAGATTAATAAACACAGTTCGCCTGTTATGCAAAGAGATGGCGCTTTCCCTGACGAGTCACCGAAAGAAAACATTTTGAGTCAACAGATTTTGGAACATTTGCAATAAGTGGAGTTTTTTCTTCTTTTTTGGTAGATTAAGATTAAACACAGTTCGCTCATTACACAAGAGATGGCGCCTTTGGCGGTTCACTTTAACTAAAAATCATTTTGCTAATAGGTCACTGCTGAAAGTCAACACTTCGGCCGACAGATCTTGAAAGAACAGCAATAAACGAACGATTTTTTTCTTGGAAAATTAAAAGAAAAACACAGTTCGCTTATTCTTCAAGAGATGGCGCTGCGCGTTCGACTGTTCATTCACTGTAACTACGAGAATCACTTCACTTGCTTATTGCAAGTGAATTCGGTCAACTAATTTCGAAAAGTTGCAATAACTTAGCAATGAGCGAACGATTTATTTTTATTTTGTAAATTAAAAAAATAAACATAGTTCGCTTATTTATCGAGAGATGGCGCGTTTGACGGTTCACTCTTACTAAAAAGTTAGAAATGAGAAAGAGAGCAAAGATACTTGAAAACGAACATAAATTGCAGCCTTTTTTAGCTTTCGATATGCAGATGCCCGCAAAGTTATTAAAGTTAGGGCCTTTCCTGTTTATTTTTTATTTCAATCTTAATTTTATTTATTTTATTTATAAGTATCTAATTGTAAAAAGCTCTCGCCTTTTAATAAAATAAATGCTACTGTAAACCAGGACACACTTCTGATCTTAAATGAGGTAAAAAGCTTATTATATATGTCGGATGTGCCAAAGAAATGAAACGACGCTAAGCCGCTGATTGGCCAGCCAACGAAGTGAGATGACGCTAAGCGGCTGATTGACCAGGCAATGAAATGAGATGTTGCTAAGTTGTTAATTGGCCTACCAATTGACGCTAACCGCTAATTGGCCGTGCAATCACGCCCCTGAAATAATTACCGTCGACCAATAAGAAGTACCCAGGAAGATCGGCTGTCACAGGTGCGGTGAGAGGGTGGTAAAGCGTATGTATCAAGACGATTCGAGCTTGGAAAGACAAACGGTTTCTCACCACGAGCTAGACCTCGAGACGCTCGAAGCATACGAGGTATGATTGGGCGTTACTGCTCAATAGGCGGGGCTAGATTTACCCGCAGGTGTGGAAAGGGAGGCTTGTATTGTCCTTGAAACATTTTGAAAAGATCACCGCCATACTTTTGTTCAGTAGAAAGTGAGATCCTGGTGAGTGAAGCCATCCTAAGTTTGATTTAGTAAAATGGATAAAAGAATGGAAGAAAGTGTTTGTTTTAAAATCGAGAAATCAGCTTCGAAGACTCGTGATCTCTTAAAAACAGCTTTCGGGAATAACTGTCTGAGCCGTTCAAATGTCCTCATCTGGTTCGACAGATTCAAAGATGGCCGCGAATCAGTCGAAGATGACCTCCGGTCCGGCCGGCGCTCCACTTCAAAAATCAACGAAAACATCGTGATCTAGTGCGTTCTAACCGTAGACTTACGATTACGGAGATGGCTGATGAACTGAACTTAAGTCTCTATGCAGTTCAGTCAATTTTAACTGAAGATTTGAGTGTCCACTAAATTCATTCCCAAATTGTTGTCAGACGTGCAGAAACAACACCGACTTGAAGTGTTCCAACAACTGATTAATCGGGCCGAAACTGACCCAGATTTGTAAAATGGGATTATTACAGGCGACGAACCATGGGTGTATGGGTATGACCCAGAAACATCGCAATGGAAGGGTCCAAGCTCGCCACGACCGAAAAAAGCGAGACAAAGTCGGTCGAATGTGAAGACGATGTTGGTGTTTTTTTTTTCGATTCTACGAGTATCGTGCCCCTAGGGGACAAACAGGCAACCAGGAACACTATAAAAGCCGTTCTTCGACGTTTTCGCGAAAATATGCGGAAGGAAAGGCGAGACAAGAATTGGGTCCTCCATCACAACAACGCACCGGCTCATCGTGCCTTCTCGATCACAGAATTTTTGTCCAAATTCAACATTCCTGTGCTTCCACAACCCACCTATTCCCCTGATATAGCCCCTACCGACTTTTATCTGTTTCCTAAATTGAAATTTTCATTGAAACGAAAGAGATTTGACTCAATTGAAGACATCCAGGCAAATACGGAGAGTATTTTTAATACCCTTAAGAAAGAAAATTTCGAGGAATGCTTCCAAAAGTGGAAACACCGTTGGAGTCGGTGTGTACAATCAGAAGGCAACTACTTTGAAGGAGACCATCATCCAATACAATAGCCATTTTTATATTACAAGCCCAGGTTAAAACTTTCCAATCACATTTCGCACACACACGAGCTAGTCCCTGAGACGCTCAAAGCATACACACACGAGCTAGTCCCCGAGACGCTCAAAACATAGACATGCGAGCTAGACCTCGATACGCTCAAAGCATACACACACGAGCCAGTCACCGAGACGCTCAACTTACATACACCTAACATCACTGCCAGCTGTTCCTTCAACCTCGCCACCGCGGTCTCTGACCAAGAATCGCACCAAACCCCCAAGGCTTTCGCCGGTACCAGAGAAACGTGCTGCGATAGGTCTTCAATAGCCATTCCCCTCCGTCCCCTTCGCTTCCGTACCTCCGAGAAGTACCACGCTGTATCTCGCCGTACCGTCCACACCGGAGAAGCTTCGTCGTGACGTCCTATTATCTAGAGAGCCAAGTCTACCTACAGAGGAACTCCAGGTCGCGACCGACTACATAAAATAGACATTCCTCTACCGATCATCTACCATGCAGTCGACTTCTAAAATTAATCGACCCACGACGCGACGTTTTGCTGTACCAAATGCAGCAATAAATTTTATCCGATGCGACACAGATTATGTAACAAACAAAAGTTTAAATGTTTCTCCGTTTTATTTACGTGTTACAGTTCATTTTCCATTTCTGTTCTGAATACACCATGTATATGCATTGTTCCCGTTCGTTTTCCATTTCTGTTCTAAACACACCCTGTACATGCGTAATTCGACGTGCCGGATTGTTTCTTGGACCGCGTCGTTGTACACATTGCAGTCAGTGTAGGGATACGCCGTATTTCGCCGGCGTAATTTTCTTAAAATTTCGTTCTAGCATATTTCCATTAACAGGACCTTCATTTAATTAAACAAATTCATTTTATATAAGTAATCCATCCTTATTTAGGAACAAAATCGCGCGCATGTGAGTAGTTAGATAAATTTTAACGAAGTTCTACTTCGGGACGCGTATTATTCGTGATCTTTGCCCTTTCCGCCGATTGGTTCCCGCTGTTACTAAGAAAGTTCCCCGGTGGTAAAACTTGAAGGTGTCTCTCTCTCGTTGGTAATCGTTCCTTTTCTGTCAAACGAGTATTGTTGCGCCATTTTCCAGAACAAAACTTGCAGTCTCCTGGGTCTCACGTACTTTCGTCAAATAATTTGTTTGTGTGTGCAATTACATCGAAGGGGATGTTAGTGCATATTTACGGCTAATTGCCGACTCTGATTCGACCCATTTGTGAGACAGGAAAAGCCGCGTGTTCCGTGGTTTGTCCCAGCTTCGGTGAAATACCGGGGTAAGTTCTGTACGAAGCAATTCTCGATTTGACCCTTACGTTCGTTTTATTTCATTGCTTATAGGCTTTTACCAAGAGTTCTTTTATCAAGAGTGATTCTTTTACTGGGAGTTATGTTTATCAGGAGATATTTTATCAGACGCTAATCTAACGTAGATTGTTCTGCGGAAGTTTGCGGAAGTTGGTTCCGATCCGATTTTGCAATTGCGTTGTAAACTACGACGTTGGAAGTTCCCCCCCCCTCGCCCCTCTACGCGGAGGCCGGCACATCACAAAGTGACGCCGCGGCATCCCCGCGAAGATACCGACAAACGAATCGGACATCAAAGGAAAAACAGGTCGGAGCGTTACAATTTTTATTTTTGAGCGTTAATTCGTGAATTTAGTTTCCGATTCATTTCTTTGAAGTTGCCGCAATTAAACATGCAACTTATTGCGTACACTCCTCCGTGAATCAAAGATGATTGTTCGGTCTTTTGCAAATAGGATATAAGTAGACGAACGTTGTCGTACGCAATTAACTGGAGATACTTTTCTTTACGTGTTTGGTTAATTTTAATATAGATTAATGCGAAGTTCGGATCCGGCAAAACACGAGTATTTTGTAAAGTAATTCTGTTTTTTTGTTGTCAATTTATTACTTATTTGTTTATGTGTTTCTTGTGATTGATTGATTAAATCAACGTGTTTTGGACGTAACATGTTTTCTTAATTTTTCTCCGTTCCCTGTACAAAAAAAAATTTACTACTTTTGGTTATGGCCTTCGCGGTTTGGATTCGAACCCCCCCCCCCGTCCCACTGAAGTTGGCTGGCAATACCGGAATATTCCGCTCCGGTGTTAAAACTTCTGCTTATTCGCTCAGGTACGTAGCATACGACTTCGATTCGTAACAAAACGGCCACGTATTTTTACTGAAAAATAAGCTACCTTTTTTTATCCGTAAGAAACTCTATTAGCGTGTCTTCTACGGGCCCCCGTATTTATCTTAGTGATTCCGTGAAATTGCACCAACATTCGTCCTGGAAATCCCGAGTCAGTCGACTGTTTATTTTTTCAGGAGGGTGGAACTTTGCGCAGAGGCTCCGGCAGAAGATGGGCTAGCTTAAAACAACATCCGATGCAGTGTGCGGAGCAACTGGTGAGCGGAGTTTCCACTCCGTCGACCGTGACGGCGAGCCCGTCACACGAAACCCCTCGCAAGAGCAACTGGCAGGTGATCGAACACTTCGGGGCGAAGGACAAAACCACCCTCTCCTCCAGTCTGATTGCGGTGAGTACAGATAACACTATGCAACAAATTAAATACTTTTTTTTTCACTGGGTTTACAGTATGTAATAATGATACCTCACCGGCAACTCAATTAAGGTTTATTATTATTAAAGCGTTTATTGATTTATTAAAAAATACGACACAAAATTTATTTCTCATTGAAAAACTTATATTTTTTTGATCGATTGGCTTTCCTCTTGTAATCAGTCCTCGCAGTATCCCTCTGAAGGTACCAACAGAAGCCTGCAAACCATGACTGGTTCCCATCTACCCTGACAACGCTTTTCAAAATCTGCTATTTCCTGATGAAAGCGTTCTCCATGTTCATCGCTAACCGAGCCCATGTTGTCCGGAAAGAAACTTAAATGCGAGTGTAGAAAATGAATTTTTAACGACATATTGCATCCTAGTTGATGATAGGCATTCAGCATTACTTTTATTTTTTCATGGAAATCTGGTGACTTGTGGTTGCCAAGAAAATTTTTGTGACATCGACAAAAGCCAACCATGTCTTTTTTTCTAAGGAACTGAGACTGGATAAAAAAGAGGGATCATTGATTAATTTTCTTATATCTGGCCCTACAAAAATTCCTTCTTTAATCTTGGCATCACTGAGCGCAGGAAATTTATTTTTGAGAAACTGCATTCCAGGTCCATCTTTACGTAGCGCTTTGACAAAATTCTTGATCAAACCAAGTTTGATATGCAATGGCGGTAAAATGATTTTTTCAGGTGGTACTAATGGCTCATTTTTAATATTTTTCTGACCAAGAACGTACCCAGTTCTTAATGGCCAGTTTTGTTTTACGTAGTGTTCTGAACGCGCTCTGCTATCCCATTCACAGAGGAAACAACAATATTTCGTATAGCCGGTTTGCAATCCCAAAATTAAAGCCACTACTTTTAAATCTGCACATATCTGCCATTTGAACGCTGTATATTTGATCTTTTCCAGAATAAGTTTTAAAATGTCATAGGTTTCTCTTAAATGAGCGCCGTACGCCACAGGTAAAGATGGAAATATGTTGCCGTTATGGAGTAAAACTGCCTTTAGACTTAGTTTTGATTCGTCAATAAATAGTCTCCACTGTTCAGGCGAATGATGGTGGCCTAGTGCCGATCAATCAATCAACCATCAATATTGTTACAGAAAACTAAACTATCCTCTTTTGAATAAAAGGTAGTTAAGGAATTGTGACGCTTTCGGTAAAATGTAATTCGAAAGTCATTCTGTAAGAGATTCCACTGTTTTAGTCTCGATCCTAATATTTCTGACTTTTCTTTGGTCAAATCTAAATCTCTGATAAGATCGTTTAGCTCTGATTGACTAATCAAATGTGGTTCTGCAATAGTTGGAACTTAAAATACCTCTCCACTAGAAGGATCGGGTTCACTATCTTCTTCCATAGAACTCGATGAACTTGTGTGCTCAAAGACGGTTTCGGTACAGGAATTTCAGAGGAATGAGGTAGTGGCATTGTTACTGATGGTACAATGGCATATTTCACTGAACTTTTTGATTTTTTAGAAAAACCCTTCACATTTGTCAAACAGAAGTAACAATCGTCTACGTGGTTCTTCGGTTCACGCCACTGCATTGGTACGCCAAAAGGTATTTCTTTTATAGTACCATTATACCAACCCGTCAAATATTTGTAACATTTTAAACAACACACTTGGGGCACCCACCATTTGTCTTGATTTTTAATTACAGCCTCAAAATAAGCTTGATAACACGTTTCAAGCAGCGGGGAAATTGACTTTTTTCACTTTTAGGAGTGAACTGACCACAAACGTAACAAAATAGGTTAGGAGAATTAACACAAACGCGCGGCATTTTGTATATTTAAGAGTAATTTAAATGTTTTGATGACTTTTGTACACAGAAAAGAAATATTTTTACGACTAACCTCAAACAAGTGTTGCGAAGAGTAAATAAAACAAAACACTAATTATCCACGTTATGAGATGTGATGTCTAAATAAAATTTTGTTTTCTTTTGTTTACTAGGTATACCTAACACGAATCACTATTCGAGATATCGGTGAATTTTTTAGTGTTGCATAGTGAATCGAACAAATTAAACAGGTTAAATAAAATTGCGGCGTCAAATTAAAGGAATGTATTATTTTAGCAAAAATGTAATAATAATCTTCTGAATGTTCTGATAACGAATGGGAAAGGAATTTCAATGATTCGTAAAAAATACTTCGCGTTCTTTGTGTTCCAAAATGTTGTGTTCCCGATGGGATGAGCGATGTTTTAATTTGACACAGTTAATTGCAGAAATACCTTTATTTCTCTCGGTTTAATTAAATTCTCTGCGATGCGGGAGAAGCGGCCGAAACTTTTAATAAATAACTTTCCGGCGACTTGATTTGTTTTTATTTATTTTATTCACCAGAGCTTGCGCTTGATACTGCTAAGCATCAAATGGAACTGAAACGTCTCTCAATTTTTATGATTTTGGTTTAAATAATTTCACGTAAAAATCTTTTAAAGTGCCCTCTTTCCCATGCATTTTCCATTTTCGCAGGTAAGCAGAAAGGGGGGGAGGGCTCTTCATAAATTCAAGAGCACGTCGTGGTTTCAGCGCGCCTATTTATGAGCGCCCGATTCAACGCGTCCGGATATAAATTGAAAGAAAACATTTGCTTTAGCGAATTTTTAACATTTTTGCATTTAGAACGGGCGACGCGACGCCGACGGGGCCGTAATACGACGAAAATATAATTCAATTCGGCCCTCCAATGTTCACCTAGCACCGCATCTTCTTGACATTTTTCCTGTTTAATTTCAAATTAAAACCTAAATTCGGTTTGGCCCTCCAGTTTTAATCTATGTAACACCGACCCTGCTCGACTTCTTTTTTTTTTAATTTCAAATTAAAATCTAAATTCAGTTTGGTCCTTGAGTTTTCACCTAACACCGCCGCGCCTGTTTGACATATTTTTTTTTAACTTGAATTAAAATCTAATTTCGATTTGGCCCTTTAGCTCTTTCACCAGACATCGATCGTGCTTAATTTTTTTTTTTTTTATAAAAAAAAAGAAACCTGCGTCGTCAAACATAAACAAGGGAGAGACGTTGCGTTGTAAAGCAGATAACAACTTGAAATTAAGTTTTCTTTAGAAAAATTTCATCAACAAACAAAATCGTATTTTGTTCGTCTCTCGTCCTATTTCTTTATAAAACTTTTGCTTCATTGAATTTATTTATTTTTTTGAATTTAGGGACCATTATTACTAGTGCTGGCAAAAACCGGAAAAAATTGAAACCGGTTAATCGATTTCTTTAAGAACCGGTTTCGGATATAACCGGTTATAAATAATCGTTAAAACCGACTATTCGAATATCCAAAAACCGATTATTCGGATATTCGAAAAACCGACTATTCGAATATCCAAAAACCGACTATTCTATTCAAATATCCAAAAACCGATACTCGGATATTGGAAAAATTGAGTTTTAGGTTATCCCAATTAGTTAAAAAAAGCTTCTTCTTAATTGAAGAAGGGTGGTCTTCTTGACTCCTAAAAATGAAAGTATATTTACGCATTGTGTCATTTATTTTTACATCATTTAATTTCTTAATTGTCAACGTTTTTGTTAATCAGACAGAGATCGATTTACTACTCTAATATTGCAAAGTACGACCTGAAGACTTTTTTAAATTCCAAGCTTCAGGTGTAAAATTATAACCGTCCTCCTTTTACAATATATTTGTTCGTGAATTGATTCAGATTTACTTGAAAATCATTAATCGCATTTCATTTGCAGTTATTCAATTGGCGATCAGTGATGACGTGATGAGTGATGAGGAAGTAATTGAGTTTCCCCTCCTGCACTCAGTATTGATCAAGCTAGTTTTCTAAGGCCCAGTTTTACAATGCCAATTTAAATTAAGATGTAACTTAAACCCATGACAACGATTATTTCAATAATTGTCGTTAAGGGTTTAAGCTTCGGCTTAAATTTAAACTAGCATTGTAAAACTAGGCCTAAATCAGTTGTCAGTTTATGTGATTTCATACGTATTTTGAGGTTATGTTAATTTTAGTTCTAAAACATCATTCCTTCAAGAGTCTCCCTGTTCACTTTAAAATCAGTTCAGTTCTAAGTCAAATCGATTTCATACTGAGTGAAGTTAATGTAAATAGAGGACGGCTAATGTTATCAAAAATAGTGCGAAAATAGGACGTGAAACTGTGACATTTTTATTGACATTTTGTTGTACAGCACCGGACACCAAAATCCGGATAAGAATTTGACATCTTGTGCATATTTAGACAAATTTGGTAAATCAGGCTTTTATTGACGTTATATTTCTGTCAAGATAAATAAATAAAATTTGTATTAAACGTCAGAATTACTAGTGACAATTTTGTAATATGTATTAAACGTCAAAAATATGAAAGTAAGGTTTACAATGTACAAATGACGTGACTGTATTTTATTGTCCGCTACCGTACTATGCTTTCGTAACAAAAATTAGTGTAATGTAATACATGCGTTAGATCCAGAAAATAGAAAAATAGAGCAAGTTCGTAAATTAAACAGAAAACTAATCAATGAAGGCATTTGCTGAAATAAATGTGCATCATTTGAGGTTATACACTGTGTCCACATTTCGATGCTCACCATTCGTATCTCGGTTATTAGAAAACATAGAGCAACGGTTAAATGGGGAATGTTTTGCAGAATTCAATACTCGTGACAGATCTCATTTCAAATTCACCATAACTTTTTAAAATTTTAAGATAATTTAAAAAAACCAAAATTTGACAATTTCAATGTTCCTCAATAACTCGATAACACCTAATGTGATCTCTTCGAAAGTTTTAAAATGTTCAGACACTTTTTTAAGACAAAGATTTTGATATAAACAGAAACCCCCGATTGTCATTTGTTTTCAAGTTATTAGTGCTAACTTTTGTTTTTCATATGGCAGCCATATTGGATTTTTGCTTAGTTAGATAGTCTTTAAAAAGAGCTTTTCAACGATGTATAACATACCCGAAAAATTTTTATTTGTAGGGGAGATATTAACAAAAACATGAATTAATTTCTAATATGAAATTAGTAGGCCATGAAATTAAACAACAATAGGAATGAAAGCTTAAAGATATGCTAAATAATACTGTAAAATAATGAGTGGCTCGTGAAACTGGAATTCCAAAATCATCTGTTCACAAAACCTTGAAGAAAACCAAATACCACCTTTACAACAATTAATTATACAAGGTTTAAACGATAATGACTATCAATGAAGATTACAGTTTAGTAGGTGGGACCTACGAAAATGTGAAGATGATGCTAAATTTCCTAGGAAAATACCCTGGACAGAGGAAACACGATTTACCAATTACGGAGTATTCAATAGGCATACTTATCATTGGTCTACTGAAAATCCACATTTGGTAAATCAAAAATTTCAAGTTTGATTTGATTTTAATGTCTGGTGCGGTTTAATTGGTATGCAATTTTGTTTATATATTTTTTTTGTTTTTGAGTTTAGTTTCATTTTAGATAATGACTTACTAGGTCCTTTCATCTTTGATTACAGTTTAAACTGGTAACAGATATGTGGAGCTACTAACAAACGAGATAATACCTGCTTTGAGAGAAATTATTAAACTTAGAACATGCAAAACATTTGGTTCCAGCAAGATGGTTGCCCGGCCCATAACACTAGTGACGTAAAACATTTTTTGAGAGAAAACTTTAATGAGAGAGTGCTTTCAAATAATGGACCAGTGGAATGGCCTGCGAGATAACCCGATCTTACCCCCTTGACTTTTATTTATGGTGGATGTACTAAGATCATTAAACGGAAACACACTTCGTAGAGTTCGTAATTCTGTTAGAATAAAATGCCAAAAGTGTATGGAACAGAATGGTCATCATATTGAACAGTTTCTTTGTAAATCTGAGCTTTTAGTACTCCTTCTTTACTTTTTACTTTTATGACTTTTCTTATCGTTTCGTATTTCGTTTTCAGTATTACTTAGCATATCTTTAATCTTTCATTTCTTATTGTTGCTTAATTTCAGAGCCTACTAACTTCATATTAGAAATTAATTTATATTTTTGTTAATATCTCTCCTATAAATAAAATTTTTTCGGGTATGTTATACATCGTTGAAAAGCTCTTTTTAAAGACTATCTAACTAAGCAAAAATCCAATATGGCTGCCATATGAAAAACAAAAGTTAGCACTAGTAACTTGAAAACAAATGACAATCGGGGGTTTCTGTTTATATCAAAAGCTTTATCTTAAAAAAGTGTCTGAACAATGTAAAGCTTTAGAAGAAATCACTTTAGGTGTTATCGAGTTATTGAGGAACGTTGAAATCGGCAAATTTTGGTTTTTTAAAATTATCTTAAAATTTAAATAAGTTATGGTGAATTTGAAATGAGATCTGTCACGAGTATTGAATTCTGCAAAACATTCCCCATTTAACCGTTGCTCTATGTCTTCTAATAAGCGAGATACCAATAGTGAGCATCGAAATGTGGACACAGTGTATAATAAAAGATAATAAAGACAATCTTATGCTTAGTTTATACTTTATACAGTCACTAACAATTATATTTTTCGACTATCACATTCGAAAGTACAATTTTATCATACTCATTTATCACACTCACAATGAAATACATTCTTCAAAAATTTATGAAGCTATAAAATGTAAATATAAATCTATAAGTTCTGAACACTTCAAGTGATTTGCTTTAGTAGAGACTTGTTACCGTAAGAAGTACACAATGCGCAGACACGAATTTTCGTCAGACGAATCCATATTTAAAATGATAGGGGAGGTTGGAGTACAGTGACCTAACAGCCACGCGAAGTTCACCGAACAACTTTATTAGTAATCTCTTTACTGGCGCTTATTTGCTAACTGTCTCCCCTACGTCACTGATCATCAGATGTTCGCAGTCAGCCGGTCAGATTTCGATGAGTCGTCATGTACTTCTTAGAGTGAAAAGTGTTCTAAGTGCTAGTCGAAAAAATGTTGTATGCAACACGGCAGTGAAGTGTCTTTATCAAACTCGTTTGCTTGCTCGCCGCGGCTTCGCCTTGCCTCGCAATTTGCAAACTCGTTCGATAAAGTGCCACTTTACTGCCTTGTTACATAAATTATTATTATTATTATCATATTATCTTTACTTTCAAAGCTGCTCCTTTTCTTTATGATGACTACGAACGGTTTCATGAAGATATGATTACATCGAACTGCCAACCGATGAATTTACGAACTTGCTCTAGAGGGCCAATTATAATTCGCGAAGATATACGCATTCGCAAATACATTATAAATAATAAAACCAATTATCTAAATAAATACATAACTTATTCTCTAATAAGTACTGAAGATTATTAAATCCAAAAGTATCTTATTCTAATATCTTTTTCCGAATTTCTAGTTATTCGGATATCTGAATATCCGTCATCCGAATAACCGGTTATTCGAATATCCGATAATATTCGAATAACTGGATATTCGAATAACCGGTTATCCGGATAATCGGGTTGTCCGGATAACCGGTTTTCGGTTTTCTTCAAAACCGCGAATATCCAAAACCGGTTAACGAATTATCCAAAAAACCGGTTTCGGTTGCCAGCACTAATTATTACAACTTCATAAAAGCTCCTGACTTGCGATGTCCGAATCGTTAGAATTTCTTTAAGACAAACAAAAAAATTACCGAAATATTTAATTCATACCATCAAATAAGAAAATTTTAGAGTTGGCAGCACTGACATCAGAATGTTACTAATAACCTATTGACAGAACAGAAACTAAATTATATAACAGTACAATTTTTGGCACTCTCATTCTTTTTTTTGTATTTTTTATAATATGCATTATTTTCTCAAAATCTATGATTAACTGAATTAATTAATGTGTTACACTCATGGACTGTCAAATTTATTCACTTTTTATTTAATCACAGACATACATTTCCTTTGCACCGCCTACTCTGATCTGATTTTTATTTACTCACCGTTTATAAAAAGTAGTCAAACATTTTTATTATTTAAGAAAATTCTCGCCCCCTTGCATGTAGAACTCCCGAACTTCAGGTACCGCAGCGCCACCTATACGCCAAAAGACTTACTCACGTCGTTATTTTGCCCCTGCTAAGAGAATCGGTCTTAAAGAAGTTTGAACGATTACACAGGTCTACAATGGGAAAATTCTGTATTGTGAATTCGTCATATTTTTATGTTTTTTTGGTGTCCTGAATTCGAAAATGACATCCATTTCTCTCCATCACGTAGAGCTTTTTCACAAAGCGCCATGTAATCTTGCCTTTTAGTTATTTTCTCTTACAGTCTCCAGAAGGCTGTGTGAGCATGTGCATAACTTTGTAAAAAGCCCTGCATTTTGCTTTGTCTGTTAGCCAATGTTACGCACAAGTATAAGAAGTCAAGAACATATTTATTTGATAATTTTTCATCCAATACATTGCTACCAGTTTGCAAATTTGTGCGAGGTGACTAAGTTTCTCCGCACCGCTCGGCTAAGCTCTTGGAGAAGGGAGGTTCGACGAAACCCCAATGCAAAAGGTGGGCAAAGCACCAGCTGGGCACACTTGTTTATATTTAACTTGCTCAAAATTCAAATAACGACGACTCAAACACGTAAAATAAATAAATAAATAACACGTTAAATTAGATCCGTACTACAGATCTGTGCTTCGGTCACACATATGGTTTAAAACGAACAACGAAATTAATGATTCAAAATACACGGGTGACGATAAACAAACCCCGCAATACAAAAATAACTAGGGCTATTCTGACCTTGGTATCCAGCGTCAATGTCAATCAGCTGTCCAACGTTAACAGATCGTAGCGTCCTCCCGCGATGGTCAATATTGTCAAAACTGACAACTGGGTTACTCTAAGGCCCAGCTGTACAATGCCAGTTTAAACTTAAGCTTTCTTCTCCTTCCTTGTTATTTGTAATCTAGAACCGCATCCATTTCTTCTGCGTTGTCTCCTTCTCTTAAGGGCCGATTTTACAATCGTCGTATAAGCATTACTCTTAGAATAGCATAACGTAGGTGTGACGTAGAACGTAGAACGTTAAACGATAGTCAGCGAACAGTTATTCCCTCTTTATTCCACGATTGTAAAACTGGGCCTTATTGGCAATTCTTATCCTTTCTCTTACTCGATCGTATTTGTATTTCTCTTCCTTCTGTCTTTTTTGAGGATTTTCTTCAAAACTATTTGTACATTTCTGTTTCATTTGTTTTTAGTATTTTTCTTTAGTTCTTCTTAAAAATTTCCTTTGCTTTTCCCGCATTATTTATGAATTTATTTTCATACCGTCACGTAAATACTACGGTCAACAAAGACAAAGACTTAGTATCAAGATATCTAAAGTTTCTAAGGTGGATTATCGCCCCCGCCCCCTTAAACGTTGGAGATATCTGGAAGGGAGCGTCTTTAGTTTCTGGTTTTCTAGAACAAATTGCCAATAAAACGATGCTGAAAACTTAGTAGCTCATCGAGCTTTTTTTGCAGAGAATACGGTGAGCCAAATAAAGTTTGGGAGCCTATGGTTTAGATATGTACTTCTCAACCAAACATTTTCCTGTCTCACCGCTCTCGATATTTTCTTCCTCTTGATTACTTTCTCTCATTTTCCATTCCAGGAAGGTCTTCGAAACTTTCCAGCTTCCTTCTCCAATTCGTTTCTTTTCCTTTTTTCCTTGTTCTCTGTCATCCTGAACGCCGTCGACCTAAATAAACCTCTTCTTCTGCGTCTATCTTCTTCTGTCATTGACAAATCTTCTTCTTTCACTTTTCGTCATTTCCTTCGTATTTTTTTCTTCAAATGATTTTTTTGTTTTGTTTTTTGCTCTCTTTAGTTTTCCTTAAAATTATTGCTTTGCTTTCCTCGTCCGTTATTTTTATTATTGCGTTTCTATTCGAAGGATGTGGTCAAACATTTCACATACCGGAATGATAATTTGCCGACACGGGTACCTATCTTATTTCTTGTTTTTTTTATTAGGTCTTCTTCATTTTGCAGAGCAAGAACAGGTCAAGTCATAACAACCTTCTTCTTCCATTCTATCAACGAGTAGGATGATTTGATTTGCTGATATATGACACCTTATTTCTTGTTCCTTAGCAGGCCATCTTAATTTTTTATTCCAAGAATACGGTCAAACCACCTTCTTTCTCCATTCCATCGGATAATGATGATTTGGTTTGCCTTAATTATTGTTCCCTATTTTAGGCCACCTTTACTTTTTTATTGCAAGAACGTGGTTAAATCATTTCCACGTTCTTTCTCCATTCCATCTGACGATGGTGATTTGGTTTGCACCTTATTTCTTATTCCTTATTTTAGGCCAGCTTCATTTTTTAGCCCAGGGACATGGTCAAATCATTTTTTTCTGTTCCACCAATGAGTGTGATTTGCTGAAATACAATGCCCTGTTTCTTCTTCTTTTATTCTTAATCTTGTACCCCGCACCATTTCCTCTGCGTTCATCTTTTTCTTTTCATCGTTCTTTGCCTGAATTTCTTTGTATCTCTTTTTTCTTCAATTTCTTTTGGGACCATTGGACTTCAAATTTGTTTGCTTTTAATAAAAAGTGCTTCGCGCCACCTTTGTACAACGGACAGGAAATACTTTATCTAAAAGTATTTCACCAAGTAATAAATTACATGTTTTTCGTAGATAATAGTCGTTTATAAAACAATTAATTCAACTATTGACATTTTGGCATTTTTTTTTTTAAATCGAGGACAACAGGTTCATTAAATCGCAATCGAACAAAGCGCCGAAAGTTCGCAGACTGCGTGGATTCAATTAAACTGCGTCGAATGCAAAAGCGCAATTAAAACTTGGGCCGTCGACCAAATTGTTTCCGAAAATCTATTCACACGGATGTTTCCATTATTCATTGTTCGACGGACGCCCGTCTGTTTGCGATTAATTTATCACGAAGGCCCACCGAAATGTTAAACTCTAAACACCAGTGTGATCATGTGTCCACAAAAAAAAATTGATTTTATTCTCTCGTTATCATGAAGATCCAGAGAATGTGAAATGACTTTCTCGTGCCTAGGTCAAGTGATCTCACAGAAAAATATTTTGATGTTACCCCACTCCCATTGTTTACTAACTTTGAAGTTCACCACCCTCGGAGATTTACACGACCCTCCCAGCTCTGAAATTACACCAGTAAATTATTTACAGGTAGGCAGTGTAACTCGATCACCTCCAAAAAGGGATGATGTTTCGAGCCCCGAAATGGAAGAGCAAGACGCGGAGGCCGAACTCCTCATGAACAGCGCACCCCTACAAGAATCTAGTTTCCTCTTAGAATGCAAGAGGCTCTTGTGCAAGGTCTGCAGCACGCATCAATTCAAAAACGAACAGGTAAAAAGAAGGTAAAAAAAATCCTAACTTGTGTAACCCCTTCTGTGTGTTCCAGGTGGAGATGCTATATCAAAGATATTTTCTTAAAATGAACCAAAGCAATATGACAAACCTAATTACCTTGTTACTCATTTTCTGTATTATTATAATCATAGTGGCCGGTTCTGACCTTATACACAACATTCACGCGGACAGGTCCCAGCATAGGTTGGACAAACTGATCGTGCTCATGTCCACGTCGGGGTGTTGCATCGCGATATACGGAGGTAGGGGTTTGACTTATGGGGTGAGATGAGGAGGGTTTTATTGGCGACTACATTTCAGTTTTGATGGCTGTCCTCTCCAAGCCAGCTATGAACGAAGTACACCTGATAATTATATCGTACTTTATTATCGTGACGTTTTTAACTTTACAAGTGAGTAAAACTGAACGCATTCAATCAAACAATTGTGGTCAGGTTGACATAATTCATAAAAATGTTGGTGAAGTGAGGGTTGTGAATTTTTTGTTAATTTTGTACAGGGCGGACCAAGATATGTTCCATGGTCCACCCTGTAGTTTCACTTCTTGTTTTCTTATCAAATCCTTCTATTTTGGCTTTGGATTCAAATTTTGCCATTTGCATGTTACCTTTAGCATAATATTTACTTCCGAAATCAAGCTGAAAAAAGTTTGACATTTACGTTCTCGAGTAACGACTAAATCATTTGTCGTTTAGGAGAATTAAATCGTTAACTTCGTGCAAGGGGTTGGCGGGCAACGTTTCCAGCCCCGAACGCTTTCGGAGTTATTAAATCTCTGACAGTAATAAATGCTTCTTTGATGAATCCATTTCCAGCAATGACGTGTTTCATAAGCAACTTCTTTGTTTGGCAACCCTCTGTTCAACTCGAGGAACACGGGCACGAAGTTAGGACCCCCCCCCCTCCTGCCAATTAGTTTTGCGCTAATGAAATAAATTTGTTTAGTTACATTCGGTCGTGCCGTTGAGAGATAATTCCGAATTCGTCGGAACTGTTACCGATCGAGAGGTTCGAAATTTCCATGAAATTGTTTCTTGTAATCGAAATTAATCGATTTTTTAACAGAAATTTATAATCGAGCATCAAATATACTTGTCCCTAATTAAACTATAAATAATATTCGTATAAAAAGTGGAGTGATCAATTAACAACTTTGAAAATAGTATGAAGCAACCGATTAATTCAAAATTTAAAAAAAATATGATAATAGCTGAAAAACAATTGATCAATTGAAAGCAATCGATTAATTGAAGCCAACTAACAGATCACTTCAATCCGTCGAATTTAAACTAATAAAATTGATTAAAAATGAACATAACTGATTGATCGAAAAATTAATTGATTAATTTGCACTTGAATTGATTAACTCATAATTAATTGTCAATCGACGTAATATTACTTATTTAACAATAATTAACAAGTGTGCTATGTTTTTAAGCATAGGAAGTCAAGTTATCATTCATAACAACGATTTGATCAAATTAGAATTAATCGAATTAGTCTCTTGACAAAACTTGAAAATAATGAGCCGAAACTAATCGATTACTTGAATGCAATTGATCAATTCAAAATAACACAATTGATTAAATTAACATAACTGATTGATATAAAAAATAATTAGTTAATTAATTTACATTTGAATACAATCGATTAAATCAACGTAACACTGATTAATCAAAAGAAAAATAATCAGCTGTTTATTCATTCAAATCCATAATTAATTGTCAAATGTCATAATATTGCTTATTTAATAGTAATTAGCAAAATGTAGTAAATTTTTAAGCATAAGAAGTGGCAACGTTTTGATCAAATTAAATTTAATTACATCTGTTACTTGACAAAAGTTTGAAAATAATTAAACGGAACCAGTTTATTAAACTGAATACAATTGATCAGTTCAAAGTAGCATAATCAATTAATCAGCTATTAACTAAAATTTGATTAAAACCGAAAAGATAATCAGTTGTTGATTAAAATCGTAAACAAATTGTCAAATATCATAACCGCTCTAATTAAAAATTAAGTAGATGCTTCAGAATGCTAAATAAAGTCTTTAAAAAACTAATCAATTTCATCGGCAAATTCATCAAATACAATTAGCCGAATAAATGGAAATTAATTAATCGAAATCTAAAACAATCGATTAATGATCAATCGCCTAATATTTAATTGATATTTTGTAACAACTGATCATTGTTAATGTATAGCTGGCTTGTAGAAATAATCAAATGGAACACCTGATTCATCAAATCACTGTTAATCGAATCAATCACTTGAAAACAATATGGTACATCGTTTAGTTCAAAGTAATCGATTAATCTAAAACAATCGTTTGTTTGTTTGAATACATTCACTTAAAATAAACTAACGTGATCGATTAACTCACGCAAAACAATCGATTAATAGAGGAAATAATCAGTTGTCGATTAAAACCGATTACAAAAAACCAAGTGAATCAAAGTGATCGATCAAAAATTGTAATTAATCGACTTAGCACTTGAAATTAATAAAAATAGTAATCAATGTAGACCTAAAACTTATACCATCGATTAGCGATCACATTCGATTAATTTAGACAATACAATTGATCAATCGAAACTCAATCAAACTCAGAAATAATCAATGAAACGATCAAGATTGATCGAAGCAAAGTTAATCGAATCGATCATTTGAATGCGATGGAAACAAATCGACCGTCTGAAGCATCAAATTGCTGAAAGTTTATGACAGCATTATTAATTGATTTTAATCAAGCAAGCAGTTGTTTTTTTACCGATGAGTACAACGAAGAAATCGACCACTCAAAAAAATGATCTATTTTTGACTAAACTTTATCGCAATCACTATATGTAGATCGAACAAATAACAGTTAATCGAATTCATAATTTGTTTGAAAAAATTGATTAGTGTAAAATAATTATTAAAACTAATCGATGGAAAACGATTGATTATTTGAATGCAATCATTTAATTCAAACAAATGTTGTCGATGTTGTCATGTTTCGTTTAATTTATTTCGCTGGTTTGGATCAACCAAAAAAAATTACTATTTTTGACTAATACTTCATCGTAAGTAGGTAAGTGATTAGTCACTGTATTTAGGTCGAACAAATAACAACTAATCGAATTAATAATTTGTTTTGAAAAAATTGATTAGTGTAAAATAATGATTAAAACTGAAAACAATTGACGATGGTTTTTCGATGAATTTATTTATCAATCAACAATCGATTAATTGAAAACGATTTATTAATCAATAGTTAAAAGCATTCACTAGCATTCCATCGGTTACTAAATACAGCTGGTTAATTTAACGATTGAATCGATCAATCAAAAAAATTAACTATTTTTGATTAATACTTGATCGTAACAAGTGACTAATCTCTATATTTAGATTGGGCACAGTCGATTATCTCTAACCAGGGAAATGAATTAGTCGAAAAATTAATCAGTCGGTGACGATCAATCAACAATCGATTAATTGAAAACGATTGATTAATTAATAATCAGTAGCAATCGTTTGCTAGCATTCCATCGGTTACTGGATAAATCTGATTAATTTAACAATCGATTCAACATCGATCAACTCCAAAAATTAACTATTTTTGATTCATACTTCATCGTCCTGAGTGATTAATCGCTATATTTAGATTAGACAAGTAACAATTAATCGCATTAATAATTTGTTACATTTTTCGATTAATTTATTTTGCTGGTTTGAGTTAATCAACCTTGCCAGTATGAATTAATAGTTTACATTAATTAATTCATATTGGCACAGAAGATTAACTCAAACCAGCAAAAATTAATTAGTCGGTAGCAAGCAATCAACAATAGATTAATTGAAAATGATTAATTAATCAATTAAAACTAATCGATTAATTTATTTTATGAATGAATGAAGTATGAATTAATCGTTGGTATTAATTAATTCATATTGGCACATTGGCGAATTGAATTAACCGAAACATTAATCAGTCGATGACGATCAATCAACAATCGATTTTTTGAAAACGATTGATTAATCAGTAACTATCGTTTTCTAGCATTCCAATGAATTACTGAATACAGCCGGTTAATTTAAATGATACATCGATAATAATCAATCAAGAGAAATAATCGATTATTGCCTAATAATTAATGACGTAATAATTGATTAGTAGTAGACCGTACTTGACTGAAATAAATAATTAATATTGATCAAGTCAAGGTTAATCGAATCAATAACTTAAATGCAAAGGAAATAAAGCTATTGATCTGAAACAATTGTGCTTTATCAAACACAAAAAATGATCGATCAATCAAAAAAAACACTATTTTTAACTAATAGTTGATCAATCGTAATAGGTAAGTGATTAAAAGATTAGAAATCATCCGAATCATTATATCAGTAAAATAATGATTAGTGCTGGAAACAACTGATTAATGGAAAGCGATTGGCTATTTGAACGCGATCATTTAATTCTAATAAATGGCATCGATTACTTTAATGTAGACGATTAATTTACATATACTATCACAATCGATTAAGTCAAATCAGAAAAAATAGGTTAATCACTTAATTTCATTAATTTACGATTAATCGAATCAATCACTGAAACAAGCGAAAGTAATTAATTCAAAGTATCGATCAATTAATTTAAAAGAACTGATTAATAAATTCTGAACAATTGACTGATCGAAAAGACTTTCGATTATTCGAATCAGTTGCATAATCAAAGTTACCTATTTGGAAACTGATCAAACTATTAAAATGGTTCTTCAAGAATAATCGATTATTGGTCACAATCACCAGTTGATTCTTGAATATTACAAATATCAGTCTAACTAACTAAGTAGAAAATATTTTCCACCTCTTGTCTTTA
The DNA here is from genome assembly GCA_958336345.1 of Dorcus parallelipipedus. Classification (NCBI taxonomy): domain Eukaryota; kingdom Metazoa; phylum Arthropoda; class Insecta; order Coleoptera; family Lucanidae; genus Dorcus; species Dorcus parallelipipedus. The sequence goes on along the minus strand of OY284483.1, from coordinate 34,963,012 downwards.
AGTTTGTTCCAACGACTGTTTCTCAAACTGATCGAAACTATTAAAGAGGTTCGTTAAGAATAAACGATTATTGATCACAATCACCAGTTGAATATTATAAATATCAGTTAAAGTAGGAAATATTTTCCACCTCTTGTCTTTAAGTTTGTTCCAACGACTGTTTCTCAAACTGATCGAAACTATTAAAGAGGTCCGTTAAGAATAAACGATTATTGATCACAATCACCAGTTGAATATTATAAATATCAGTTAAAGTAGGAAATATTTTCCACCTCTTGTCTTTAAGTTTGTTCCAACGACTGTTTCTCAAACTGATCGAAACGATTAAAAAGGTCCGTCGAGATTAATCGATTATCGATCACAATCGCCGGTGATTGTTAAGCAACAAGAACATCAATCTGGTTGGGATTAGCAAGCTAGCAAATACCCTTCGCCTTCTCTTTTTAAGTTTGTTCCGACTGTTCCTGATTATGATTACTTTGGAACAATCGCGGGCAAGCACCAATCAAAGTTTTAAGATTTGTTAAATCGAATTAGTCAGATGTGGGATGTGGAATAAACTTTTTGTTGCCCCTCATGGAACTGTGTTAATACTGCCTGACCACAATTGATCACCAATAATTATTAATAAATGAGATGTTTCCAAAATGTTTATTGTGTATGTAGGTGTGTATATGTGTATACGGTGGACCAGAACGCCCCATTGTAGCAACGATAGCATCCCTGAGCTACACCTACTTAACCTACGCCCTTCTCCCCATCAGATTGAAAGACGCCCTGGTGGCCGGCTTAATCCTCAGCACGACGAACATTATAGGCTTAGTAATTCTCAATCAGGGTAATCAGATCATCAGCTGCCTGATCGTTTTGATGTGCGGCAACGTGGCGGGGTTCTGCACGCACTACCCCAGGGAGATCGCGCAGAGGAAGGCGTTCTTAGAGACGAGGCAGTGCATCGAGGCGCGCCTGAAAATCCAGAGGGAAAACCAGCAGCAGGTAAGGCGAGGGCTGGCGCGTGTACACCACCCGGGATTTTTCTATATTAAGTGCAAAGTTGTGTTTAGGAGAGGCTCCTTTTATCGGTGCTGCCTAGGCACGTAGCCATGGAAATGAAGGCGGATATAGCGGGACAGCCGAAGGAGGCACAGTTTCATAAGATCTACATTCAGAGGCACGAGAATGTTAGGTAAGTTCATTCAGAATTCTTGCAAGAAATCCTTGTGAAACTGAGAGGTGCTACATTAATAGTTTTTTTTTTAATTGAAAGTATTATGCCTCTCAAATTTTTAATGTTGCTAAAGCCACGACTTCAGTGGATTTATTTTGCAACAAACAATTTATTTCCTCTGTTTCAGCATCCTCTTCGCCGATATTTGCGGATTCACAACGTTATCAGATCAATGCACGGCGGAGGAATTGGTGCGAATATTAAACGAATTATTTGCAAGGTAAACAAAAAGGTTGCATTTTTGACGTAAGCAATTCAAGTAGGAATACCTAGCCCGGCGCTAGACCCCCTCAAATTTTAACTTACTTTTTGTTTGCCCCATTTTTATAAAGTAGATACTTTTACTTCAATATTAATTAATACTGTATTTTATAATGTGACAGGTTTGATCGCCTTGCAACTGAACATCACTGTCTTCGGATAAAACTACTGGGAGACTGTTACTACTGCGTCTCTGGCTTACCTGAAGCCAGACCTGATCATGCGCACTGCACCGTAGAGATGGGGCTCGACATGATCGACGCAATAGCGTAAGCACACTTAATACATCTTAAAACTTTTAAACTCTTCACACGAAGGAAGTGTTTTACAGTCAAAGTCCAAAAAATTTTTGAACCTACCACGTAGGTAATCAATCATCTTCCTTCCTTCCTGGATAGAGGATGATTCAATTCATTCACCAATCGATCACTTCAATACTGTCGGACTAATATATTTAGTTGATTAATAATTAACATAACTGATTGATTAATTTGCACTCGAAGAGAATCGTTTAACTCATAATTAATTGTCAGTTGACATAATATTACTTATTTAACTATAATAATTAACAAGTGTACTGTGTCTTTAAGCATAAGAAGTCAAGTGATCATTCATAACAGCGACTTTATCGAATTACAATTAATCTCTTGATAAAAATAGAAAATAATAAAACGAAAAAAATTGATTACTTGAATACAATTGATCAATTCAAAATAACACAATCGACTTGTCATTGGGACAAGAGATTTATTTGGCAAAACTACCTTTAATTAAATTAATTGCTTTCAAGAACAAACAGTTTCCGTACATCCTCATTAGATGACGCTGTATAAGGATTTCCTTGGAAATGTGCGATCTGATTATTTGAGAGCTAGATTTAAGTATATTTTATTTTAATAAATTAATTATTAATAAAGTTCACGCCCGACACCGCGCCATAACAATCATAAAACTATAAAACACTTTTATGACTGTATTTACTTCGTCCATCTGCTGCTCTTTCTTAACTAAGGATGTATCGTCATTTTGGAGATCATTTTTCATTAATTATTTCTGGAAAACTAAATTACGAATACATAAAACTCGGACTATTCAAAATCACCCTGTATGTAAACAGAACTCGTAAAACCATTCCAGGATTTGAGTTGGAAGTTTTCCTATTCATTAACTTAACAACGAATATAGATGAGCTTTGGTTGGCTGGAAATGCGGATTGCAATCCGTAAAGTTGAGGAACTAATGCATTTTCCACAACCTAATGCACCTGCAGCTTATTATTAATATAAACAAAATTATTGGTGCAAGTTTCATGATAAGTAAATGAAATATCTTAGCATTTTTCAACTTATAATTCTCAGGATATTTATTTCTGTTTCTTACCGTGTAATTCTTGTATATTTTAATTTTTTAACACTAGATTTTCCCAGATAATTAGATTTTGAATTTTTTAAATTCTTTCTAACAGCATTTCTTAATTTTACTCTCACCATTTACTTTAATATAAAAATTTCTTAATAGGGGATGATACGTTTTAGGCATAATCTTTTATTACTTTTTCTTGAAACCTATCCGTTCACGTCTCATTTTTTTTTCTTCAAAATTATGTTAATATTGTTTTACCTTATTTTCTTATTATTATTTTATTTCTAGAACGTATATTGCCACGCGTCCCCTACAGTAGTCTAAATATTTCCCAGAGAAGTCTTTATTGGACGGTAGCAAACACAAAAAAGTAATTTTTAAAACCACAAATTGAAACATCGCATCGGTCGTAAATCATCCTTGGCGCGTGCTGAGAAAAAAAATCCAACGAAGGCGCTTATCGTAAAACCGCAAAGATTCGTCTCTTTCTGCTGCCACTTCTGTTTTTCCTATTGCACTTTTAAATCCTGCAAAAAATTCCGTTTAGTAGCACGCTTTTTAGTAGGTACTTTAAATGACAATGAGGTGCGTACAACCCCTTTTTGTGTCCTCATTTTTATTGTTCGTCAAATAACACTGATGACTCTACTATTCGAGGTTTAAAGGATCTATCGACATGACGTGCTGGAAAGTTTGATATGATCTGTGATATGATGTTTGATGTATTATTTGACGTTATGAGTGAAATATTATTGGGGATGCAGTCAGTAAAGATTTAATAAAACTTCTTTAATTTAAGTCGAGCTTTCGAGAATGGTTATTCCCTTCATCAGGACGCTGTAATTATGTTTTTTTAATACCAAAAGGGGTCCCAAACAAAGTTTAGAGAAATACTTACAAATATGAAGTTACAAGTAAGACACGTGCATTTCAGGCAAATGGAAGACTTAACACGATTAGTTATTGTAGAACACATTAAAATAAACATTAAATTTAGTGAATACGTAGTTAATTTACATTGATGACATAGATTTGACTCAACAATAAATAAAAACACCACAAGTGGTGAGATGTACAATTAGCGCGACATCTTGATTTGAACTTTGTAACTAAAGGAAGTATGCCAACCTAGTACCTGTAGAAAACTACAGTAGTAGTAACTACAGTAGTAGTTTTCTACAGGTAGTACAGTACTACAGTAGTAGTTTAACTAAAGGAAGTATAACTAAAGGAAGTATGCCAACCTAGTACCTGTAGAAAACTACTACTGTAGTACTGTACTACCTGTAGAAAACTACTACTGTAGTTACTACTACTGTAGTTTTCTACAGGTAATAGGTTGGCATACTTCCTTTAGTTACAAAGTTCAAATCAAGATGTCGCGCTAATTGTACATCTCACCACTTGTGGTGTTTTTATTTATTGTTGAGTCAAATCTATGTCATCAATGTAAATTAACTACGTATTCACTCAATTTAATGTTTATTTTGTTGTTTATCACATGTGACAAAAATTGTTTGGAATTGTTCTTCCATTTGCCTGAAATGCAGGTGTCTTACTTGTAACTTCATATTTGTAAGTATTTCTCTAAACTTTGTGACCCGTTTTAGTATTAAAAAAAACATAATTTCAGCGTCCTTATGAAGGGAATAACCCTTCTCGAAAGCTCGACATAAATTAAAGAAGTTTTATAAAACCTTTACTGACTGCATCCCCAATAATATTTCACTCATTTAACTACCAGTCAAGACATCAAAATTTCATTTGACGTTATAACAAACACACAAAGCAGTTATTAAACCAGACTCTTGTCCGATGATTTGTATAACAATTTCTTTACAATGTTTTCTTCGCGGATAGTTTAAAATCGCTCAACGTTTCGCTTCGTTTAATTTACACTAAAATTAGTTTTAAAAATTATACCGAAAAAGTCTTTATTACAGTCTATAGGCAACCAACTGTGCAACTGCAAATTTAAGCTTCAACTTTTCAAAAGAACAGTCAGTTGTGGAAACAGCAATCAAGTTATTTATTAAAGTCAAACTAATAGCAATTCGTTTTTGAGTTTAATGTTAGTTGACAGAAAGGTAAACATAAGGCAGAATTTATTAAACATTTTTCCCATGCTCAGAGGACGTCCCTGAAGTGTACAAAATGGCGCTGTTTCGTCATTTTTTAAGCACCCTGTATAAGTGACATGTACGGATAATTTTTTTTTTCATTATATGCCGATCGTATAGATCTGAGTTAAGAAAATATAAGACGAAATGAAGTGACATGACAGAAAGTCGCAAGGCTGTTTCATGAAAGTTAGAAGGAGATAGCTCTATAAAAGTTCTTTGACTTATCGATCGATCCATCGACATATTGGAAAAATGAACTGTAGACTGACTAATAAAACATAAACTAATTATTTTCGATAAAAATCAGCAATTTTCTTACTTTTGCCACTTTAGATTTTTCGGTGCTATACAAAATCTTCTTATCATTTCATAATATCTGAAAACACAAGAATAGAAGTAGAAAATAATGACCGACAGATGGCGCTAGTGACCACAACGATATTATTTAATAAAAACATCTTGAGGCACTTGTATCTAAATTGAATAAAGGATTGTAAAGAAAATTGCCAAATAACTACAAACTTTCGTAGCAAGATTTTCGTTTACAGTCCTTTTTTAATTTATTTCAATTTGCCATAACAATTTTACTAGATGGCGCTGGTTACAACGGTTTTACTTTAATTTATTTAATAACTAATAGATGGCAATACTTAGAACAGCCATGGCCAGCTCCATTAATATTCACTGACGAGCATGTATGGCGTTTCAATTCAACTTTCAAAAATTTTGACGGGCACTTCCCTCAACGCCTCTTGTGAATTTTCCTCTTGTAATTGCAGTTGTCATTACGTTACTATCAGTAGTTTTGTAGTTTCATTAATAGGGAGCGCTGAGGCGAGTACTCCATGGCATGCTTTCTCGCAACCGAATTTTAGGCAAATTGAAACGGCCATACATACACGTCAGTGAATGTTAATGTAGCTGGCCATGCAACAACGAATGTATTTTAATTTAATGACCAATAGATGGTGCCAGTGACAATAATGATTTTTCTTTAATTTAACGATCAATATGACATGTCACTTTGTAATAATTGAAACTGTTGTGAAGACTATTGGAAAACGGCGTATTGAAAAACAAAGCACAAATTTAGCTTTGCTTGCAAGTGAAACGTCGGCACACTGTAAACGTCGGTAGGGGTTGCAAACGAAAGGGGTATTCGGAAGATAGAAAATCTAAATCTCTGGCTATAAACAAAATTTAAATTATCTTCAATCTGATTAATTATCAGTCAATTATCTTTTCCTAAATTTCTCCCTCTTTTGCCCAAAATTTTTACAAACCAAAAGAGACACAAGTAGCAATTCCTTTGTTTTAGCGTGACTGGAATTAGTCTGTAGACTAATAGTGCATTTCTTAGTGATTCGGATTGATCTGAATCCCGAATCCGTCTGTTACAACATTCCGTCCCGAGTAGAGAAAAAGGGCTAAAATGAAAATCAAACTCTCTGTTACTTGAAAGCAATTAGAATTGACGTTTCTTTAGTACGACATTTCCTAGTGATTTGCTTTGATCCCAATCCCGAATCCGCCTGTTAAAACATTCCATCCCGAGTAGAAAAAGGGCTCTATGTTAATTGAAAGCAGTAGTTGAGTTGACGTTTCTTTAATAAGACATTTGCTATAGATTTGCATTGATCCGAATCCCGAATGCGTTTCTTAAAACATTCCGTCCCGAGTACAAATAAAAATAAATTCCTCGGAAAAACAATCCACTGTTAATGGAAATCAATAAGAACCGACTTTCTTTGATAATGCATTAGAAATTTATCCCGAATCTGACAGTTAAAACATTTCATCCCGAGTGGAAAAAAATTGATATTTTGGTGTCCATTAAAATATCTTGCGGCACATAAATGAAAGAAAACAACACCAAAAACAAGTAAACAAACAAAAAACTGGAAAACGTCCCAAACGAACAAATACTGCTTCATCTTAGCGCCATCTAATGTTCAGCGGGGAAAGCTATTTCCTTACCTTAGTTTTAAAAAGATTTTGTTTTAAAATAATTATTCCATAAATGAAAGAGAATGGCAGAAGAACAGGTGAGCAAGTAAGTACAGAAAGCGTTGCTTTATCTTGAATAAAGAAATAATAACAGCGCCATCTATTGAGCAGCGACCAAAACTATTCCTTTGCTTTAGTTTTAAAAACAGTTTGTTTTAAAATTTTTACTCGATAAATGAAAGAGACTGACGGAAAAAAACAAATGAAAACCGTTTCAAGACAAACCGTCGTGAGAGAAAAACCTAATAGCGCGCCATCTGTTGAGCTAGGTACCTCGTAAACTATTTTCTTGCCGTAGTTTTAAAAGGCTCTGTTGTAATTTTTAATTTTTTTGCTTAATAAACGAAAGAAAAACAATTTTATCGATTGAAAAAGTTTGAAAGAGAAAACGTTCGTCTGAAAATTAACCTCAAATGACTCCAGCTTCGTTCAAGAAGTGCTTACAACGCCATCTCTTGACCGGGAATGTTGCAGCGCCATCTACCGGATAGCAGCGAAAACGATTTCCTTGACTTTGGCATTAGAGATTGAAAATAATGACGAAGATACAAGGTATTTCAATGTTTTATAGAATCTGAAAGGAAAACGGTCCTTGAAAACTAAAATAGCCAGGAACCACCCTCAGCACCCTTCATTCGTGGAATGATTTTTTTGGCCCCTTTTTACTAAACCGTTACTTTATAACTTCGAGATGGTTGAATTTTGAAATGGTATTCTGGTATTCACAAGAAAAATTCAATAGAAAATGATACAAAACAATAATAGTAGGAAAAGGTATCTACAATTATGCGAAGAAATTATTCAAAGAGAGAAGGACGGAATTTTCTATATAATGCTTTTTCTTAATTATTTAATAAAAGCCAGCAAGTTGATTTTATAGGCTTACCAGTGCTGAGATTAATTGATCTTTCCGTAATTAAAAATTTTAATGGACCCTCGAATATATTTGTTCATGGCTTCGCTTACTATAAATTAATTTAAAACACTGTGTAGGAAGGGTCTGGGGTGAAAGTTGAAGACTTTTCCCATTAGTAAACCCTTCTTACTTTGGTAGCGTAATTTAGCAAGAAATTTAACTAAGCATGTAAACCAAAACCAAATTGACAAAACTAAAGTAACGGAGTTCGCTGCCACCACCGGAGTTTTTAGGTAATTCCGGACCCCATTATGCTTAATTAAATTACATGGCCTATTGATAACCCTTCGGAAGTAGGTTCTTTCGGGCTGGGACTGTGCAAGCGCGCATTATATCCGCAAACTACCCTACTAGAAATAAAAGTCAACTGTGTGCTTAAAATAGTTTAATTTTCCTAAATTCATGCAGAATTCTTTTTAAATATTATATTTAGAAATTCTTAAAAGTTTCATTTAGGTTTTAATCTTTTTTTACTTGTATTGTCAACAACTTTTATCGAATTGTATCAAATTGTATCTTTTTTTCTGCCGTTTCATTCCAAAAGGGTTTCAGCTTTTGCAATTTCATCAATTTCATCTACCGAGCGGTAAAAAAAAAACAAGAGTACAAAGCGACTTTCATTTTATTTCTCCAGTCTGTTATTGGATTGGCCAGTGTATATATTTTTTTTATGAGTGTTGGCCTTCGCTTTTGCAGATTAGTCCGAGAAGTAATGGCCGTTAACGTTAACATGCGTGTAGGAATCCATACGGGACGTGTCCACTGCGGAGTCCTGGGACTCCGGAAATGGCAATTCGACGTCTGGTCCAACGACGTTACATTAGCCAACTACATGGAGAGCGGAGGAATTCCGGGGTAATCCAATCGCAATATTTCACCGTACGATTCTCTTTTTTTTTCATTATTGCCTGCCCCCAGGAGGGTTCACATCACGAAGGAAACTCTGCAATGTCTCGGGGGGGACTACGAAGTCGAACCGGGGAACGGAGGAGACAGGAACTCATACCTTAAGGACCATAACATAGACACTTACTTAATTGTGGCGAGCTCTTATAGAGGGGTGAGTAAAAAATCTCTTGATGACCCAAATTTTTAAAAGAAGTTTTCTTGCAGTCTAATAAACCGATGCAGAGCTTTTCCATTAATGGGAATATGTCTTCGAAAGAGCTGCGAGTTATGGGGCATGGTTCACAACATAACAAACATAATTCCAAGTTAGTATCATACTTCAAACAAAGAAACCCATTGTTTTGTTTACTCACCCTGTATATTATATCCTCAATGAAACTCTCGCTTTTTGTGTAGATTAGGTTTCGGAGATACGCCGGATGAGAAAAACCCGGAAGACGAGGTGAATGAGTACCTGATGCGGGCGATAGATGCCAGAAGCATAGACAGGCTGAGGATAGAGCACTGCAGGACGTTCCTTTTGAATTTCCGCGACCCCCAGAAAGAAGCAAAGGTTTTTAATCTACATAAATGTTGTAAATATGCTTTCTTTTAATTACACGTTTTCGTCGTCTGGCGCGGACGTTTACACTTCTTTCTCCCCTCTCGGAGCTCACCTCAAAGAGAATCAAAATGCAGGCGACGCATTTTCCTCAGACCTCATTAAGCTATGACAACACGAAACAAAAAGCTTTTTCTCAGCACGTTTCGTTACGTTGTCTCCTTTTAGTAGTGTCGTGCCCCTATTTTTTTAAATTAATAATTAAATGTGTATAAGCTGATTGTTGAAGACACTGATGAGACAGTCAAAGAAACACGTGCGCAAAACTAATTTGAAAAAGACAGGCAAACAACGTGTCAAATAAGTCGTCACACATAGCAACAAATTCCTAAGTATACTTTATATCTTTCTGAAACTCACGTGCGATTGCAGAAGCTTCAAGGTGGGGAATGGAAAAGAATGGGCAAACTGATAGTTACGAAGTCAATTATCAAGGTCAACAATAATATAACTTGTAAAGGGGGCCCTACATATGGCCCCTCCAGAGACGAGCTCCCTATTTTTAATAATCTTGAACAATTAAGGCTGCGTTTAGTTCATGGGCGACGTTGTCGATTTCGTTTAGTCCGTAGTTATTTTACGTTGTCTGACTAATCAGCTGAGTGGTCGCGGTGGTCGTGATTTGAGATGCGACCATTAGGCAACCACGGTGGGTATGAGTTCCGTTTAGAAAACAGTCCGCCCGAGCTCGTTAAACTTTGACGGTTCGTCTATCAACTAAACGCAGCCTACATTAATTCAAGGTGGGTCACTTAGCATGCCTTCTCCGTCCTTCTCCAAAAATTAAAATTTTGCACGCCAAAAAAGTAGTACAATAAAATTTACATATGCAGATGGCGCCACACGATCTCTAGGGTTTTTTTTTTAATTAATTTCAACTTGCGGAAGATGGAATACACTCAACTGCAAATTTTAAAAAAATTAAATTTCGCGCCAAAAAAAGTAGTCCGATAAAATTTACAAGATGGCGCCACACGATCTCGACCTTTTCTTTAAATTAATTTCAACTTGCGGAAGATGAAATACACTTAATTGCAAATTAAAAAAAATTAAAATTTCACACGCCAAAAAAGTAATACAATAAAATTTACATATGCAGATGGCGCCACACGATCTCTAGGGTTTTTTTTTATTAATTTCAACTTGCGGAAGATGGAATAGACTTAAAAGTAGTCCGATAAAATTTACATAGATGGCGCCACATGATCTCGACCTTTTCTTTAAATTAATTTCAACTTGCGGAAGATGGCCGAAGGAAACTTAATTGCAAATAGAAAAATTTTAAATTTCGAGCCGAAAAAATGTAGTCCGATAAAATTTACATAGATGGCACCACACGATCTCGATTTTTTTTTTAATTACATAATTTCAACTTGCGGAAGATGACGGCTGAAATACCACTTAATTGCACACAGAAAAAAATTAAAATTTCGAGCCGAAAAAGGCAGTCTGATAAAATTCATATAGATGGCGCCACACGATTTCGATTTTTTTCTAGAAAAAATTAAAATTTCGAGCCAAAAAAAGTAATCCGCTAAAATTTACATAGATGGCGCCACACGATCTCGATTTTTTTAAAACTAATTTCAACTTGCAGAATACACCTAATTGCAAATAAAAAATAAAATAAAATTTCGCGTCAAAAAAAGTAGTTCGATAAAATGTACGTAGATGGCGCCACACGATCTCGATTTTTTTTAAAATTAACTTCAACTTGCGGAAGATGACCGAAATACACTTGATTGCAAATTTAAAAAAATATTAAAATTTCACGCCAAAAATAGTCCGATAAAATTTACACAGATGGCGCCACACGATCTCGACTTTTTTAAAATTAATTTCAACTTGCAGAAGATGACGGCTGAAATACACTTAATTGGAAATAGAAAAATATTAAAATTTCGCGCCGAAAAAGGTAGTCTGATAAAATGTACATAGATGGCGCCACGCGATTTCGATTTTTTGTAAAAAAAAAAACTTCAACTGAAATACACTTAATTTCAAATAGAAAATATTAAAATTTCGCGTCCAAAAAAGTAGTTAAAATTTACGTAGATGGCGCCACACGATTTCGATTTTTTTAAAATTAACGTCAACTTGCGGAAGATGACCGAAATACACTTAACTGCAAATAAAAAAAATTGAAATTGCACTCCAAAAAAGTAGTCCGATAAAATTTACATAGATGGCGCCACACGATCTCGACCTTTTCTTTAAATTAATTTCAACTTGCGGAAAATGAAATACACTTAATAATTGCAAATAAAAAAAAATTAAAATTTCGCGTCAAAAAAAGTAATTCGATAAAATTTACGTAGATGGTGCCACACGATTTCGATATTGTTTTTTAATTAACTTCAACTTGCGGAAGATAACCGAAATACACTTAATTGCAAATTAAAAAAAAAATTAATTTCACGCCAAAAAAAGTAGCCCTATAAAATTTACATAGATGGCGCCACACGATCTCGACTTTTTTTTAAAATTAATTTCAACTTGCGGAAGATGACCGAAATAAACTTAATTGCCAAGAGAAAAAATTTAAATTTCAAGCCGAAAAAGGTAGTCTGATAAAACTTACATAGATGGCGCCAAACGATTTCGATTTTTTTTTAATTAACTTCAACTTGTGGAAGATGAGAAGATGACTGAAATACACTTATTTATTTATATATATATAATTAGACGTACAGTACATCGTACACAGTGGCCTAATATACAAACTTAAACATTAAATAAACAACTAATACGTTTTATAACATTAATAATACTTAATTAACAATTAATTAACACTTAATTGCAAATAGAAAAAAAAATTAAATTACGCACCAAAAAACGTAGTTCGAAGGGGGCGTTGCATTAAAAACAAAATTAAAAAACACGTCAGTTTGAAAATATAACAATTGCACAAAGAAACAAATAAATATAAATATTTCGTGTAATAATATAAATTAAAAAAAGCATTTAATTCGTAGTTATACATGGACGACTCCTAAGCGACATGTTCCGAGTTCGAACCTCAGTAAAAATTATTTCATATTGAAAAAAAAATTGATTCTGCGCCTTATACTTATGCAACTTCTACACATGTCATCCCTACGCCTTTCGTATAGGCAACTTCTACACAAGTCGGCTGCCGACGCTCTGCCCCTGAAGGTAGGCAACCACACATCTTGCCATCGTTTTTTGCAATTTAGACCCCCTATGCTAAATCAAATGGGAAATTGAGCCAGAACCGACATAGCTACTCTACTCCTGTTATCTGCTGTCAATATTTTACGCAGCACCCTGTGTGTGTCAAAATAATTTTAGATTATAATAGTACTTAATTGGTGTTTGCAGCTAAGCGTTCGCCACCTGGTGTCAACTAAACAAACCCTTGTATGCTATACAACAAATCGTGTTTTGGCGTCGATCCTGAATTTATGATGTATCTGTATTGTGTTATACAGCGTGTAATCGAATAAGTTTCACATATTAATACTGTAAGTTCTTCATCACATAAGGAATTGCGATCTTTCGGAATTTTTTTTGCTTAGTCTAAACGTAATAAAGAATCATAAATAAATTCGATAAGTTCGGTTCTTTTTGTTCCAATAATACTTTTAATGTGACCTTTATTGAATTAATTGTTACCTATTTTTTTACTTACTGTTAGATAGGATTCATGATTACTGTTTTATTTTTAATTAAGGAAATAAAATTATTATGTAAACATTTTGTGAAAAATCTGAATATCTATTACTTAAATATTAATTTAAAAATCAGCTGGGAATCTCCGTATTCTTTCGTACGAAAGTATTAAATGACCTGCCTCAACGTTTATTGTATCGCATCTGCGGATTTACTGCTCTCATTTATTGCGTATAATAGTAAATTTCGCTCAGCCGTTCGGGCCGTCCGGGGCTTTAAATCAAAGCCAGCGGTTCTCAAACGTTTTATGCAAAAACTAAACATATATTTTTCCGGAGTTATTATTGACATTTTTTTCAAACGTATCTCGTAACTTCGCTTCTTTTCTTTTGTATTAGTTGTGGTTACAATATGTGAAACTTATTCGATTACACGCTGTATGTGACATTCAAATCAACTTATGTATTTGTATTAGTACGCACTTAAACCCGTGCATTACAAAAATTCCGTGTAGCTTACAGAGGTTCAGATTTATCCAAGGTAGCGCTGCGATCTTAAAATCAAACGCCTATAGGCCGTCAAAGAAAAAAATCCATCTCGTTTTATAAACGAGTTATCAAAGAAGGCGCGTTTCGTGACTCACTCTGTACATTTAAGTTCTAAGCGCATGTGTCAAGACCTTATTACACAGTATACAACAATTTGCTATTTCTCGTCATTCACTTGTTTATTCTGTTTTCCCTTATAAATTGATCCAAGAAGTCTCTGCAAAAGTATTTGGATTATTATCAAATTCACGGAACTTGAGCTCTGCGTTATCAATCGCCGAAGTTACAACCGACAAATACTTCAGTATTATTTCTTTGTCAACGGTGAATAAGAAAAAAAAAGATGGAGGTATGCTTTTGATGTCTGATGCCGCAACGCCAGACGCGTTTTATTTATGACGCAGAGCTTTTCTCTTATGAGAACAATAATATTTGCTGCGACGTTCGAAGAATTGTTTGATGAGTTGTTTGACAACATGTTTGCTATCTTTCTTTCCCAAATACGTAGACTATTGACATCTCATTATCTCAACCCCAAATCACAGTTTAAAGTAAAATCTTAAAACATATTACATTACAGTATGCAAGTTTTGTTTTAAGCACAATTTTATGTCATAAAAATCTTGAGCTTATGATAGGCTTCTTGTTGAGATGATGCTTTGAACATTCCATAACGAACGCCTACAGTGTTGCCACAGATCGTATGATTTATCACATTTTTTTGCTAAGAAGCTGTTAATTTTAAAGAAAATTTTCAAATTTCGGTGAAAATGGCACTGTGACTTTTAACCACTCCGCTAATTCACATTTTTAGAAAATTTAATTTAATTTATTAATTAAAAATTGTGTCAAGCAATTTGTAATGAATAAAATCATTCGTCGGACAACTTTTGAAATGCTGACGTTTCACTGATTATTTATTTAAATTTTCCTTGTATTTTTGTGTGATTCCTAGATTTTGCTGATTATTTATATTAATTTTTATTTATTTGCTTGATTCATAGTAAATTTATGTGAAAATTTTATTTAATTTGTTAACAGAAATCAAGCAAACAAGATCGGACAGCTTTTAAAAATGTTTCAAATGTCGACGTTTCCTTGATTATTTATAATAATTTTTCGCTTGTATCTTTTACATATTTTGTTTTGTTTTAGTTTTATTAAAAAATTCTCTTTAATTTGTTAACACAAATCTTGTCAATCATTCTTTGGACAGCTTTTAAGAATGTTGAAAATGTCGACGTTTCGCTGATTATTCACATTATTAATTTTTGTTTATTTATTTATTTTGATTTATAAGTAGTAGATTTATGTGAAAATTTTATTTAATTTGTTAACATAACAACAATAAGAAATTGTATTTAATTTGTTAACATAATTATCGTATCAAACAGTCATTCTTCGGACAGCTTTTAAAAACGTTTAAAATGTCGACGTTTCGTGGATTATTCACGTTAATTTTTATTTATTAATTGTCTTGCTTCATAAGTACATAGTAGATTTATGTGAAAATTCTATTTAATTTGTTAACATAAATATTAATAAAGCAATCATTTATCAGACAGATTTTTAAAATATTTGAAATGTTGTCGTTTCGCTGATTATTGATAATAATTTTCCGCGTGTATTTTTGCATATTTTTTTGTTTCGTAAGTACATAGTAGTTTTATAAAAAAACATTCTCTTTAATTTGTTTATATAAATAATGTGTCAGACAATCATTCTTCGGACAGCTTTTAAGAACGTTCAAAATGTCGACGTTTCGCTGATCATTTACATTAATTTTATTCATTTATTTATTTATTTTTAATAATAACATATTTAAAGTTGGTTCTTGTCCGATGAAATTTGTATCACAAAATCTTTTAACCGGACACTAAATCGCGCACAATACACTTAACGTTTCACCGTCGCTCGACAGCTTCGTCAGAAGTAACATAGTAATAATAAGTGTAATAACATTAATATTGTATCAAGCAATGTTTTATTGGACAGCTTTTCAAATGTTTAAACGTCGAGTTGTAATAAATATTCATAGAACACCTTTTAAAGACGTTTCGTTGTATACATTGACAGCTTTAATTATAAATACGTATTGTAAAGTTCAAAAATTTTAAAAAATATATTTGTTACTTGTATTTCGTTATACAGGGTGTTACACAACTCGAGGCGAAAAGTTAAATGACGGCATTAGACTTCAAAGTTTCTGCATGTGTGATCAATGTTTAACTTCAATAAATAATAGCAAGCCATGAAATAACATTCCTCCTTAGAAAACTGCATCTTTAACAAAACAAGCAAACAACAAACAAAGCTACTTTGACGTTTAATAAACTCGAAAACAATTGCGTTCTGTCATTTCACTCACGACATACTTTTTAATTTCCTTTTACAGTTTTTAACCAAAATATCATCGCGTACACGCCTCGAGTTATGAAACACCCTGTAGTTATTTCTACTTCATTGAGATTACGATTACGGTAGATGTATCAAGCGTTTAATTCAAGTAGCTTTGAATTTTTCGTAACACTGCGAAATGTCACTTTAGGTTATGTCAAGTGTTAAGCACACCACTACAATTGTTTGACAACTGTCAGCCGTCAAACGTCAATTTTGATATTTAGGAAGAAATATCTTCTTTCGTCAAAAAATCAAAATCAGCTGGTTGAACTTTTCGATTGAATACGCCAGGCTCTAAAATATAATCTGGCAACACTGAGCACAAATCTACTTTTTTTAGTTCTAAGCAATTTGTTAAGATTTATCAAAGTACCAACATTTAACCATTAATCACTTGTTTATTTTAACTATTTTGCCCGATTTTTGCCGCGACGTTCGACGAATTATTTGATAAGTTGTTTGACGACGTGTTTGTTGTCTGTCTCAACTGTTTCTTCTAAATCAAACCCCCTTTAAAAGAGAAACCTCAATTTTACTGTAAATATACAGTGCGATCGATAATCCTATTTTTGATTAATTTTTTTGTAAGGCAGTTTTATTGTTTCAGTACTCGAGGGAGAGAGACAGAATGCTCAATTTGTACTTCTTTTGCTCAGTGATATGTTTTACGACGATATTAATCATACAAGTGATCAACATGCACATGTGAGTCGGGGGAGACGCACTTTCCTTCTTTTTTATTAAAAAAAAAATTTGAATTGCAGAAATTTAATCACCATACCCATCGTAGTACCTTTTGTATTAATCCTGGTTTTCGTGCCGATAGTGGTTTACATGGCCAGCGTGAAGGTATGAATTTCCGAACGGTTTTAAAACCTTACTGAAGCACGGCTTTTTATTCGCAGAGAAAATCAAAATTTTTTACCATGTCTCGAATTATTCATCAAAACAGAAACGTTGCTCAAATGGTATCGTTCGTAATGGCGTTTTGTATGTACGCTTTGGCCATCATTCAGACGGTAAGCATAAAAAGAAAGATTAGCGATGAATAGTCAATATGTTGTTAAATTTTGCAGGTATCATTACCAGAGGAGGTTGCTTGCTTTAACAGTACCATGTACAAAGAAAATCATACTCAGAGCAACGTCGTTCCACTAAACAATGAGACAGACCAAGACTGCAAACCCTATATATTTCTAGATGTAAGTCTGTTTTGATGTCTCTTCGACTGCTTGCTTATACCGGGCGAACAAAAAAAATTGTAACGTCACAGAATGATGACTTACTATTACAAGCATTACTATTTTCAGTACCTCTTACTCCTAGTATTACTATCGATGATTGGTTGCGCCGTTTACCAAGTACTCATTTCTCTTCTGAAGACAATTATTCTTCTAGGCGCGATGACTGGCTACATTATAATATACGTAACGTTCAACAAGGAAATCCAACTCATATACAGGAGATACAAAGAGTAAAACCCGCTCGCGCCCCAACCACTTACCCCCCTGTAAAATCGGCTTGCGTTTCAGGCTCTTTCATGACGACACCATCATGACGCAGTATCTAACCACCGTGATATCCGTCGGGTTTGTAATCGCGTTGATACTCCACGGCCAACAAACTGAGGCGACGTACAGACTCGATTTCGTTTGGAAGTTACAAGCGACAGGTAACTACCCCCCCCCCCTTACCCGTGCACACACCTAAATTCACCTCTTCACTTTGCAGAAGAAAAAGAAGACATGGAACACCTAGAGGCGTACAACCGGAAACTACTGGATAACATACTGCCGGCGCACGTTGCGGAACACTTTCTAAACAGCGACAAAAACAATGACGTAAGTAGAAAAGGGGTAGTTTTTGGCCTAGTTTGACCCTTCATCCCCAGGACTTGTACCACGAACAGTGCGATCACGTGTGCATCATGTTCGCTTCCATTCCAAATTTCTCGGAGTTCTACATAGAGCTCGAGGGCAACAACGAAGGGGTGGAGTGTCTCAGGTTGCTGAACGAAATCATCGCCGATTTCGACGAGTTGCTGTCGGAGGAGCATTTTGAATGCATCGAGAAGATCAAGTCGACTGGTGCAACGTATATGGCCGCTTCAGGTATGGGAGGAATCACCCACTACTAACAATCATCGTTGTTCACTCGGTATATGCCGTAAAATTGTAGTATATTTTTTTGTTCTTCCAAGGATTAACACAATCAACCTGCGATATGAAACAGTACAATCACGTAACTGCGATGGCAGATTACGCCCTCCGAATCAAGGAGAAATTAGCCGAAGTCAACGAGCATTCCTTCAACAACTTTCGGATTAGAATTGGCATCAACGTGGGGCCCGTCGTTGCGGGGGTCATAGGAGCAAGGAAACCTCAATATGATATTTGGGGCAACTCAGTCAATGTGGCTAGCAGAATGGATAGCACCGGTGTTGTTGATAAAATTCAGGTAAGCATAGCCCATTCTTCAATCTGTCATCTAAAATCAACATTTCTTCTTTATTATCTTTCAATTTTATGACTGCATGCATATATTTGTACATCAGAACCAATAACAGTTGATACATCTTCTGCCCCATCATCACCTTTTAACTAACCATTTGAATCTTCCACATTGCCACCCACCTGAAGGCTGCAAAATTATGGAAGGGCAAACTAAGATCAAGTCCAAAAATTCGGATAACTCAATGGGACGTGCGAGGTCATACGTCATAAGTCACCAGAATAGATATAATTGAGGGTTTCGTTTTTGTAGCGTCCCGTCCGGCTGAAGGGGTAACTCGAAAACCACTCATGCTAGACCCACGTTGCGACCCATCAATTCAGGCTAGAATTCGACGAGAAATCCAAATATGCAATAATATACAGGGTGTTCCATTAAAAAATGCGAAGTTTAATGCGCATCTCGAAAATGCGACGCTTAATCGTCATTGATTGAACGGCATTGGATGCCCCGCAGAAGACTCTACAACTTTTGTACATAAACTTTTTTTCTAACTTCAAAGCCTACTGAGATATGATCAATGGAACTATTATTGCCAACGCCCTGTGCGTAATTTCGACACTTGCGACCTCAAATTTTACAACATTCACTTAAGGTACGTGAATAAGTCACCAGAGTAGATATATTGAGGGTTTCGTTTTTGTGGCAAAAAATTATCTCGTACACGAGGGCGTCCGGTTGGTCCAAGACCTCTTGAAGGGGTAACTCGGAAACCGCTCGTGCTAGACCCACGTTGCGACCCATCAATTCAGGCTAGAATTTAACGAGAAACCCAAATATGCAATAATATACAGGGTGTTCCATTAAAAAAATGCGAAGTTTAATGCGCATCTCGAAAATGCGACGCTTAATCGTCATTGATTGAACGGCATTGGATGCCCCGCAGAAGACTCTACAACTTTTGTACATAAACTTTTTTTCTAACTTCAAAGCCTACTGAGATATGATCAATGGAACTATTATTATTATTGCGTAATTTCGACACTTGCGACCTCAAATTTTACGACATTCACTTAAGGTACGTGAATAAGTCACCAGAGTAGATATATTGAGGGTTTCGTTTTTGTGGCAAAAAATTATCTCGTACACGAGGGCATCCGGTTGGTCCAAGACCTCTTGAAGGGGTAACTCGGAAACCGCTCGTGCTAGACCCACGTTGCGACCCATAAATTCAGGCTAGAATTTATCGAGAAACCCAAATATGCAATAATATACAGGGTGTTCCATTAGAAAAATGCGAAGTTTGATGCGTATCTCGAAAATGCGATGCTCAATTGTTTTTGCGGGAACGGCATTAAATACCCCACAGAAGATTCTACAACGTTCGCAGTTAAACTTTTTTTCTACTTCGAGTACCGACTGAGATAAGGCCGTCTGAACTTTTTTGTCAACACCCTGTACGTAAATTTCGGTATTTACGGCGTCAAATTTCGCCTGAAATACGGCGGTGAATCACCAGCGCGGTTAAACCGAAGGTTTCGTTTTTTGCCACAAGTAATGAACCCCCGATTTACACACACATGGAGTTTCAATTGGTCCGAAACTTCCCGAAGGAATAACTCGAGAACCTATCACTCCAGACCTACGTTGCGACCCATCATTTCAGGCTAGAATTCGACGCAGAATCCAAATATGCAATAATATACAGGGCGTTCCATTAAAAAAATGCTAAGTTTGGTGTGTAACTAGAAAATGCGATGCTGGATTGCTTTCGATTGAACGGCATTGAATGCCCCGTAAAAGATTCTACAACTTTTGTACTTAAACTTTTTTTTAAGTCACCACACATGACCGGTTACTCGCCAAAAAAAAAACCTAATATTGGCTGTATTAGTCCCAAAGAAACGGCCACGTACCAAGGGTTAGGATTGACGTCAGTACGTCGTTACACGTCTCAGTGTGGTGTGTCCCTCTTGTGTCGTCGGTGGTCAACCACAGGTTGGCGAAAATCCGAACGACAAGGGGACCTTATCGGGGGACAAACGTCTTCTACCGCGGCACCACAGTATAACAGCAAAGATTGGCTCCAAATAGGACCACAGATGACAGGGATGGAAAAGGAAAAGCCTGGCTTGTATGTAGAAATCAGGCTTCGATAAGCATAGAAGTATGCCTGGAGTTGTTTAGAGTGCCTGTTATCAAATCTCAGAATAATATCTTCTGTTCAACATTCAACCAAACGTTCAAGTTAAATAAATTCATGAACTGGCTCGAGAGCCCACAAATGACGATGTGCACTGTATTCTTAACTAGTTTAAACACATTTCTGTTCAGCAATAAATAATTCCTTCTTTTTTTCTTACCTTTCACACTTAATCACTTCACTAATCACGGACTACAATATTACTTACGTTCTGCTTTTTTTTTGTTTAGGTGACGAAAGAAGCATATCAGATATTAAGCGCGCGGGGTTACCCCCTGACCTGTCGAGGGACGATAAACGTGAAAGGCAAAGGGATCATGGAGACGTACTTCCTGGAGGGGTACGCCAAGAATAGCAGCGCGCCAAAAACGAACGTCATTGTGAATCCCATAGATTACATTAGCTCCGATGTTTAGACGAATTTGTAAATAAGTTTAGTTTCGTTGTAAATTAAAGGCAAGATGAAAAACTAATTTTCAATAAAATCTGGATGCATGATCTAACTTACTGTTTCATTTAGGCAAAGTGTTACCTAAATCGTCAACTCTTTTAAGTAAGGGAGAAGGGTTTAGTAAATCAAGCTCATTACGTACGACGATAAAACGCGATCTCGGGAAAATACGCTCACCTTAAATTATTACACAGAAACGACCTTCATTTTCAAATGCCTTAACCGACATAGGTCATGGCTGCCTTTGCAATAAAGCCGCATTTAAAACTACATGCGAAGTTTTTCGTAATCGGAAATTCCGGTAGAAATCATATAAAAGGCGACTGGGTTTTATGATTAGATACCACATAACTACAAGCAGTATAGTCGTACACATCACCCAGAGTCCGAAGGCGAAATTAGCATTCACCGAGTGTCAAACTCCGAAAAGTCTTTCTGTATCCAGTACCTACCATGGTTTGGGTGAGCAAAAATAGATTTAGTTATCAATTAGTGTTTATTTTTGTTTAAAACTGATTATGAGTATGTAATAATAGGCCAATAGAAATAATTGATTTGTATTAAGTCGTGACGCCTTAAAATTAGGCAACCCATTATATTTGCGTAAAAACTTGATTGCCTATCTTTAAGGCGACTCGGTTAATTTAATCGATAAGATAATATCCTCCGCATGCTTCGCAAGATTTCTCTTCCCTGGCGGAGCTGAACTCCAAACTGCTAATTTCCGCCCCACAATTCGTAACGTCCTTCGGCAAATCAGAAGCGCAGATTTTCGCAAGTACTTCCCGAAACTCGTCGCATATTCTGGCGCTCTTGTCCACGTTTCCGCAATGTTTCGCCAGTTTTTCCTCCAAGGTACTCACGTCATCGCAGATCTTTTTGAAGTCTTGCGATTGTATCCATTCGTGGACTCTAACACCGACGTCGTAGGCAGCGACAGCACCAGGAACCAACTTCCACATATGAGATTCGCTTGACATGAAGAGCACCTGCGGTCAAAAATCATGTAATGATGGTTGCCTTTACAAAGACATGGGACTTACTTCCTTACACACTTTGACCGCATCGCATAGTACTTTTGCAATGTAGCCAATCGTAAAAGTACATCCAACGATGTAGAAGTATGAAGTGCGCGCTTCGGCGTTCCAAATACTCATATCCTAAACAGTATAGCAATTAATAATCTTCTTTCTTTGCATATGTTACAATTTTTTTTTATTCTAAAGGCTAATAACTATAAATAAAAATATTAATCTTCACCTGTGAATGCCTCCAGCGATCGAAGAGGATCCAAACATTTCTGATTATCAAGTAAATGGCAGAGGGTATAGCTACAAGTGGGCAAGGGAAAGCCAAAGTGGTACCAAAAAATATTGCTTTAACAATATCATCGGCAATAGAGAGCTCTCTCACTTTGCGCACATGACTTTCAAGCTGAACAGATCCGTCGTTACTCAGTTGGTACACCCCATTTTTGGGGAGGACCATAGTGCAAGATGGAAACTTGTTGTTCTCTATGTAGTCCTCCCAAGTTGTGTACACGCGAGATGCATGGTCGATGAAAATGCGGCAGGGGTGTTTGGAACCTTGGCACTTCTTCAGCACAAACAGTGGGTAGGACTTCACCATCTTCACCCCTTTCTCTTCCATCTCAATGCAGTTGAAAATAAACGATATTTCTATCATGTCCTTCACCTTTGAATATTCTAAAAATAAATATAGTCACTTTTTTCTGTTGGTAGTAAGGTTATGAAGAGTACTAACTCGAAGAGCGGGAAATGTTTTTGTAAACGTCTGCTATGGCCTGAGATTCTCTGCCATTAAACTTTTCTTTCCAGAACATGAAGAAACCGATCGCTTTCTTCAGGCTCTCAATGTTGCGACAGTCGAAAATCTGGTACCTTTCTTTAAATCCTAAGTTGAAAGCGTTAAATATTGAAGTGTGGAACTCTCGCGAATCAGAACTAGGAAAAAGAAAGATTATCACGATGATGAATTTGCAGAGTCAAAACCGAATTGGAGCAGATAATCACAGCAACAAAAAATAGACCAAATTTGGGTTAATGGCAATTCGAAATTTGATTTAGATCGAAATTAACTTACGGTTTAGATTGTGCCATCATATTAGCGAACAGGAAGTATCGCATTTGCTTAGTAACTTGCATCAATCCGATCAGTATGTCCAACCATTCCAAGAACGAGCCTTGAGACACCGGTGTTTTCAACTGATAAAGTCTCATCTGAGACCAGAACTTGCACACGACAAAGAAGGCTGATTTTCGTTCCTGCACCACTGCAGAGAGTTCCTTTACGACGCGCTTGTCCTGGAATGTAGAGGATATGGCCTCTGGTAGACAACCGGAGTCCTGCGTGATGTTGTCGGAGACGTCCCATCCTAACACGTTGAAACGTTCTCGAATTACCTCTTTGATTTTGGATTGCTTGAGAAGTAGGCAGATATCTTCGGAAAAACGGTCGTTTTCCACATACGTGAAAAGTATGAGTCCCTTGTCCTGAAAAAGGAACGCTGAAGACCTTCGGAAGAGTTTTGCAAACAAACCGAAACAGCACCGTTAATTTTTTTGTGGGAAGAGCTTTCAAAACTCAGCCATCTCTTTAAGACTTATTAAAATAAAAAAAATAATACTATTGTAGTCGTCTTATTATGGATCATTATCAGATTTCGGTCGTTTCAGAGCGTTGTCATGGCTACGCAATACGAGGACCAATGAAAAGTGTCCATTCATTACTTAGCCACGGCGACGCTCCGAAATATCCAAAGTCTGATCATTACAGTCATTTTTTATTACCAAGTAATAAGCATCTTTTAATGCTTTGCTCAATCGTTTCTCCTCAAAGCAGTGTAAGCGGTGCTTATCCCAACACTTTGTTATGAATCTCTCGCATGCCTCTATTTCACCTGTGAACAATAAAAAGCCATAATTAATAATTACACAAATTAATTTGAAACACAAATTTTTGTTAAGAATAAACAGTAGTTGATGAATATATAAAACAGTAAGATTGAACAGACTATTAATCAAATCGGTTATAAATTTTTAAATTTGCTTTTAATAATATCAATAAATAATTTAATCATTTTGAACTGAATACGTATTTAAATTAAACAAATGACCATTACAGAAATTACTTTATATTAAATTCAGCTAAAACAAACAAACAGTCACTATTGTTGCATAAAATGAAATTGTTAATAAAGAATTTTGAGTTGACACGAGTTATTTTAATTCGTAAATGAACATAAGAAAAATGTACGAGCGTATAAAGAACCCAAAAGCGTTTATAGATTTACGCCCTGAACCTAAGACCCCGTGCACACGGCAGACTTACTATCCGCCGATAGTTTGTTCTGAATCAAGTTACGAGAAGTGTGATTACGTGGCCTATAATAATTTAATGTACAGCCTCGTATCACATTTCTCGTAGCTTGATCCAGAATAAACTATCGGCCGATAGTAAGTCTGCAGTGTGCGCGGGGTCTAAAAGTTTCATGATTACAAACAAATATGTACGTTATGAAATAAAAACAACATTGAATTTAACAACATCCAATAACGTAGCAATATGTACCTACATATATTAAAAATGTTTGTATATCCGTTACGAATAAGTTTTGGAAAGAGTGTATGTTCACATGGGCGTAGTCAGCTATGGGCAAGCCCGGGCATTTGCCCGGGGTTAAAATTCGGACAGAATACAGAAGTATTAGGATATTTTTCGAACATTTTAAAGAAATTATTTCTAAATTGGAGGAAATTTCAACTGATCCAACAACAACGAGCAATACAAAAACTAAAACATATTAACTTTTTAAATCAGCAGAAGATGCAACGTTTTTAATTCCTTTGGGTGTAATTGCAAAGTACTCCTCAACGTTGGAATCCGTTGCTAATAATTTACAAGCAGCTTCATGTTTAGAATCATATAAATGAGTTGTTAAAGGTTTTAAAGAATAAACAATAGATTTGAAAATATAGCCAAAGACCTAATTATTGAAGTACAAATTCCTCGTAAATGTAGTCGTCAAACTTTAAGAGATAATCACCCTGAAAATACTCCAGAAGAGTATTTTTAAAGAAGTATTTACATACCTTATTTGAATTTATTAATTAAAAGTCTTCAGGAGAAATAGACCGGGATTCTTTCTCCTTGAATTGCATCCTTCAAAATTAATAAAATTGTCGGAAAAAAGTTTTTTTTAACGATTATTAAAAAGATTAATGGCGTATTACAAGATAAATAAATCTTCTGAAGAAAGTCAGTTGTGGTACTCCATTTAGAAATAGAGAATAGAAGATGGAACACGACAAGTATCAGAAGATATTGATTTCGTACAACTCATCTCAGAAGAATGCTATGTTTCCTGCTATTCAAACAGCTTTGACAATCGTATTAACTTTACCAGAAACTACATGTACAAGTGAACGATCATTTGGTACTCTAAGGACCGATTTATCAATCACAAGTTAACTCCTCTAATTTTCAGTTTGTTCCCATAGTAACTACTACGAAGACAATCGTTGTTGTGGTAATTAACTGAAGGTTAACTTTAACTTAAAACTAACTTGTGTTTGATAAGCCGGGCCTAAAAAGAGTGAAAACTTGGTTGCGATCTATTATGGTCGACCATCGATTATCAGGATTATGTCTGATGACTTGATGAGTATTCATCGAGAGCTTTTGCAGAATAATGAGCAATCGATTATAAAAGAAGTGACTGAAAGTTTTGGACATCAACAGCCTAGAAGACTGCAATTTTTGTTTTCAAATACATAAAAAGTGTTAGGCTTTTTTAATACCAATATATCTATACCTACTGCTAAACATCTGTTAATTGTTATTAATAGTATTAATAATTATATGTATAGATAGGTACATACAGATTACTTTAAATATGCCCGGGTTTAGAAAAAAGTCTGGCTACGCCCATGTATGTTCATAAGACATTTTTGGCTTAAAACGACCTCAACACACACGTAAGCTATGGATATTATGTCATGAACACCCTGTATATACAGGATGGGGCAAATTTGACACTTTCAATAGGAAACACCTGTTTTGAGAAGAGTTAGACAAAAACTGAACTCGGCTTCTGGTGCTCGATTTTTAAGACAAAATTAATGGTGAAGACCGCATTTCAATATACCGCTACCAATATACCAATGTACCGCTTAGGAGCTACAGGGTGTTTTTCAAAATTCTACGAATTCTAAAAATCTTTATTACTTTTTTGTTTGTGAAAACTTTTGATTTGATTTTTGATATTTTATGGATACGTAGAAAAAAAAATTAAGCAAAAAAATAATTCCAGTGATGTATAGTACAATTAAATGTTAAATGACGTAATAATGGTACATACAAAAATACCGCAAAAAGATATGTGTAAAGCTGATATCACTTTATATCGTTAAATAATATGCCAAAAGTGAAGCGGTTTTCGAATACTGCGCTACTAGGAAATCTAAAAAATGATTAATTCAGTAACAACTTATTTATTGTGTACAAGGGAGGTCCAAAAGAGACACAGAGCAACAGTGGATTCATGACATCAAAACGTTGCGGTTTAGCTAAGCTCATTTAGAGATCGTTAATATCAAAATTTTAATTTCAATTTTCTTCAATAATTCTTATGCTCCTATGCATAGACAAATCTTTAGACTTAAGCACAAAGCATTAAAGCATAAAGTTAAGAGCATTTTCAAAACGAAAATGATACAGTACGTAGCGCCCTCTACTTAACATATCAAGATTAAGGCCCCAAAAAACCACTTGTCAACTTTTAACTCAATAGTCTCTCCTTTATTATCAACTTTTGGACTATGTGAGTTTAGCTAAATCGCAATACGAGTACATATTTCGATCTCAGGAATCCAACGTTGGCTCTCTGTTTTTCAAAAAAAAAATCTCTGAAACTACCTACACCAAGAAGAAAAAACTTAGACTAAGTTGCCAGATTGAGAGAAATTTTGATAACTTTTAAGTTATATTCGGCGTAAAGTTTGAGCTACTTTTTCTTATATCTTATCAAAACTTTTTAATATTTTACATTTATCCACCTATTCATACATACATGAGATAAGTATAGCAGTTTATCAATTACAAATTTTATTACTCTAATCTCATTTCGCTCTCACATCAAAAAGAAATAATTCGTATCTACCCAAGGACGAAAAGAAAAATTATCCCACAGGCATTACGGACCCATTTCCTTTTTACAATGCGCAATCCTTTTCTTTTGTGATAAATTGTCATCTCTATATGACCCCTCTTTATATGTATAGTTCTTCATTATATCGGCGTTGTATAATTATGGCTAAGTTTTGTTTTACAGCCCCTATACAATTTTTCAGTATACGCCCAAAAAGTCGGGAAATCCCCGGCATACGTCTTTTGTATTTAGGCCGATCGCATCTCTCCGCACAGGCACCTACTCGCGTCGTTTTGTGGTCATTCATTTTACAGCATTTTGCTTTGTGACCGAATTCCCAGAAACGCATCTCCGCCATCTAGGAGTTTATATTAATTATTGTACTTATATACATACCTATTTTGGTTTCATTATCTGATTCCTGGAAAAACCCAAGATTATTGTTGTTGTGCTCCTGCTCTGCGCTTGACATGATAAATTTATTCTGTGTTTACTAGCAATCACAACTTTTAAAACTGAAAGGATATTACAGCACTCGAAATTTAGAACTCATAAAAGCACGACAAGCTGAACTAAAGACATCATCCGGCGACGTAAGAATAACAAGTAACTTCGTAAAACGACGATCGACGATGCGACAATTCCCGTGAGCTGTAATCCACTGTAAAGCTAAGTTCACGTGCATTGTGGATACGCAAAATTTTTATTGCGGATCGTTTCTAATTGGTTCATTTTGAATTTTGAACCAATTAGAAACGATCCGCAATAAAAATTGCATTTGAACTTAGCTTAAAGACTGTAATGTAATCTGTGCTGCCTGATGTCCAACGAGTTAAGAATTATCAGGAGGGAAGATACGGCAATGGGAGAATGCAATTACATTTGACTGAAGTAACCACTTTGCGGTAGGTCAGTTTCTGCAATACAACTGTTTTTTGATATCCATAATTGAAAAACAATAGCTGGATTTTGTGTTTGTATCTGTATACAGTACGAATCTGTATACCTATTTAGCAACTGCAATTAATAGTACAGGGCTTCTATAAATGATTCTAACATCAGAGTAGGCTTTCCTGAGGTGTGTATACTATTTTTTTCACGACCGTGTAACATTTAAAACTAAAAAAAGGGTCTGACATTAACCAATTTAAAAATTAAAGTGACCTTTGACAGATTTAATTATCAACGGTGAAAATTTTATTTATTTTTGTATAAAATTTGTTACGAAGTGCGAAGTGCCAAATCAACCAATAGGCATTCACCATGGTAGCTTATCTCTCTCACTTTGTAATCAAATTTAACAAGTGTAATACGGCTCTAAAGCCTGTTTTAGACGGTCATATTTCTTGTACAAATTTGTGACAAAGTGAGAGATAAGCTGCCACAGTGAATGTTGATTGGTTGAAATGACACTTCTCACTCACTTCGTAACAAATTTAATACAAAAATATGACCGTCTAAAACAGGCATTAAAAACACACTTTTGCTCTCGGTCGTGAAAAATAGTATCTTATAATACAAGTGCATAAGAAAGCCGACGCGACGGGTTTAAAAGCGCGACGCGAAGCGGAGCGCTTTTAACGGCGCAAGTGCTTTAAAAGCTCTTATGCACGTGTATTATACGATATTTTTTATTATACCTGCGCTAAAATGTGAAAATTTGAATGACATTAAAATTTAAATTCATTTTGTAAAGTTGCCTGTGGATCGCATTTTGAATCGTTAACGTAGAGATTGTGTGTTGTTTCCTAGGCAACTTTAAAACACGGCGTGTGTCGTGGTTTTATTTAATAACAACCACTTTGTAATAATAAATATGTTTATTAAGTTTTATCACTACATATTACACAATACAGTACCAACCTCGTCTCTTGACCACCATCTTCTATGTGTATATTCCGCGCACGCGCACATAATATATGTTTACATATAGATGTCGCTACTACAGCGTGCTTTAATCGCCCCTTTTCGCACGCTTTTTAGTTTTAAAAACGGAGATTTTGATGCAGGTATAATAAAAAATATGTATATTAGAATTACATCCATTCTAATATTTTTACGTTGCTTACCGTCAACTGTTATTAAATTAATGTTGTTCATAATAATTTACAAAGCCGATTTTAGATGAATTTTTGTTTCACGCAAAGGGTTCTTTGCGATTAAAATCTATTCACGTTAAGAGCCGGAACTCCCTCAACCAGGGAAGCGATTTCACCCCCACTTCCCCCGGCAGCAATACACTTGGCGCCACTATCGCGTACTTACATTTATTCGTCGAAATTACATCCTGGACAACAACCACTCGCAGCGTAAGGTTTGCGCGCTATAATATGTAGATGGCTTTAAATGCAGTACACTTTTTTATCGTCAGAAATTGAAATCAAATTTAGATATTTCTCTTAAAAAAAGTATTTAAAAAAGCAATTCAGTTGCATTTTCGTCAAATTAGGTGTAGGGACTGTCTCAGAAACTATTTTGTAAATATTTTTCTTCTGTACAAGCTTTTATGAATTCTAAAAAAATATATATTGCTGAAAAGAAAATATATTAGGCGATAGTTGATGTCAAAACAAGATTAGTCTAATTTTTCTCGATAGGAAAAAAAAACGGAAAAAAAGACCTGAAATTTGCTAATAATAACTATTGTAAAATATCTATTATTTACAGATTTACATCTCACAATTTTAAATACGCATTTATGTAACTTACGTTTCGTAAGTTACATAAGTTACAATTACCATCTAAAACTTCGCTAGTAAATTGCTTACTTGTGAGACAAGATTATATTAAATAAGTTGATACAATCAAATTTTCAATATTTCATATTGATACCTATTATTTGCTATAACAGACAGGACAGTCACTTTCGTATATTAATAATATAAAATGGTTTTGAAAAGTAAACTGAAGCAAAAATAAATACGATATGTTGAAAGAAAAATCGTATTTTTTGGTTAAACGATGATATTTAATCTTTCATTAAAATCAAATCACAATAAGACTGTACATACCTGTGTTGAGTACGCGGTTAATATAAATTAATTATATTGTATACATACCTTCAATGAAATTATTACAGAGGTATTCAAATAATTTGAAACGATACAAAATTAATTAACAATATTTTTCCAAGTCCTGATTTTTTAAATAATTATTCATTTATTGATATTTTAGAATCAAATATCTCACAAACCGCTCATCCAAGTATCAAAATGTTATATATCTCTGAAATCAGCAAACAATGATATTTCACTACATTGAACAATGTATAGGGTATTCCATTTAAAAAAAAAACAAAAATTGTAATTTTTTCTCCCCTTTGCGATGCGCTTTTGTTTTTTGTGAGAGCTCTAAAAGATATTACGTACAAAATCCCACAACTATTTAAAGTATTTAAAGTTGTTCGTATCTCTTAAAATAATACTTCTAGGTAGGCTGAAAAGTATTTAAAAGTTTTCAATAAATTGACGAATAACACAAAAACTAGTAAACCAATTACACGATATTTATATAGTGTCTTATAGAGAGTGTATGTTTGTTATCAGGGTGACTCAAGGATTAAAAATTTTGAAAAATATACAGGGTGTTCCATTTAAAAAAATTGTATTTTTTTGCTACCGCGAAACTGCTAGTATAGGTGAAATCTACATAAAAATCCATATAAGACCAATTTTTAAATTTTTTGAATCGGTTAATAATTAAAAAAATAAACCTTTTGTTTTTGTTACGTGCTACAATTTTGGTCACAAATTAGAAAAAGCAGCCATTTTGATTTTTCTATTTTTTACTAAACCATAACAAGTGTCAAAATTTGCAAAGACGCAAAAACGTTCACTAATTAATGACTCTGAATGACTTTCTAAAAATAAAATATCCATATACAGGATGGAGCATAGGAACCTGACGATTTTCGTAATGAAATAACACACACAACTTGCTAAATTTTTATTTAATGTTTGTTTTATAAGAAAGGTAACTTTATGCCATTTTATTTTTTAAAGAGAACATCAGTGAGATGGGCTCCACGATTTCTTACACACTGTTCTAATCTTTCTCGAAGGTTTCTTATTACTCGCTCAATCATCTGCGGAGGAATGGCTGTAATTTCGTCTCCAATTGCGTCAATTAGGAATTGATCGTAACACCGTATGGTTTCAGCAAGATGGGGCGATATCCCACAGGCAAGGCGAACAATGTCTGTGTTGCGAGAAATGTTCCCTGGACATTTAATTTCACGATTTGGTGATGTTTCTTATCCTGCTCGTTCTCCCGATTTAACCTTTTGTGATTATTGATTGTGGGGTTACCTTAAGAACAAAGTTTACACTCCTCGGCCCGCCACTATTCAAGACTTACAGCAGCGAATAAGAGACGAAATTGCAGCCATTCCTGCGCAGATGATTGAGCAAGTAATAAGAAACCTTCGAGAAAGATTAGAACAGTGTGTAAGAAATCGTGGAGCCCAGATCACCGATGTTCTCTTTAAAAAAAATGGCATAAAGTTACCTTTCTTATAAAACAAACACTAAATAAAAATTTTGCAAATTGTGTGTGCTATTTCATTACGAAAATCGTCAGGTTCCTATGCCCCATCCTGTAGAAGGTATTTGTTCTTCGTGTATGGGCTATTTTTTTCAATAAGAGGCTCTGCAACCACTTAGATTTTTCTATTTTGTGACTAAACCGTAAGAAGTAGGTATCAAAAATTACAAAGACGCAAAAAAGTTTCCCAATGAACGCTTCTTTCTAAGAACTTTCACACTAGCTGCACAGCTGTCTACTCCAAATTACTAAACCCATCTAAAAATATGACTTAACTTCCCGTAGATACCCATGCCAAATATCATACAAATTGGTTCAAGCATTCTTTTTTTATAAGAATAATTAACTTTTTTCCAACAACTTTGAAGCAGAATACTGTCTTAATGAAGCAATTTTAGATATAGATAAATTGGGTTAAATCATCTTATTTTTGAGGAGTCTGTGATTAAACCATGTCCACGCAATTTAGCGACACGCTGTATATGAATCACCAATATGAATATAGAAATGATTCAAAAGGTCTGTTTGTTATCCTGCACTGGTGTGCACTAGTGTACACTTTTTTTACGAAATATACTTTAATGAAGCCTAAATTCATTGATAATCTATTAATACGAATCATACTCATTCATACTGACATACTACATAAACATTTGAAGTTGCATTAAAGAGTATTTTGCGAAAAAGTATGCATTGGTGTACACCAGTGCAGGATAACAAACAGACCTAAAATGTTCGTAGCCGATATTTTCAAAACATCGGTAATATTCGATTACTCTCGGTTCGAAGTCATCCATTTTTACGTCCAATATCTTATCCTAGTTACAAACCAGCGATACGTAAGTAGCGGCGGAGAGACGAGACGCATGCTTCTCCTTTGAGTGTCCGTGAAAGACTGGCGAACGGGTTGCGGGGTACAGAATACTACGTTTATTCGTGTATATGAAAGCTCTATTTCAATAAATGCCTGTTTATTTATAAAAAATAAAAAAATTTAAAAAAAGAAAACAACAGTCGTTTAGGTAATTATGAAATGATTATTCTAGTATTTTTTTCAATTTAAAATAATGCATATTTTCCAAGCAAAAGTTATTTAAAAAAAATTTCAGTGCTGCTTTCGATATTTTTTTTCACTAAGAAAAATTAAACTAATCGCTTTTCTAAAACAACAGTCGTTTAATATAACTTCTTTTCTACAACATATATTTTTTTTGACAATTTATAACAACTGGAATAGCAGCAAAGTTATTTCAAAAAATCGTATTTCAGGAAGTTCCGGCTCTTAATGTTAACCCATCAACCAAATGTCAACCTACAACTATTCAACTATCTCGCGCGTTGGGGCGTGTTCGAAAATACAGGGAGTAAGTACCAACAGAGTCAATAAAGTGAAAAGCAAAATATACAAAAGGCCTTTTCGGAAACTCGCTCGGGTTACCTCGATTAATTTATTTTCTCACTCTTACATGCATGGTCTGGCCCGTATTCATAAACAAAACTTAGGCTATGCGCTCTATAATAATTCGCTAGTAATTAATGATCTGTACGTATTTCAACGCGTTGCGGACGCACAACCAACAAGGATTTAACTACAGTTTAAGAATTACTTTCCGTAAAAGAAATCTTTGCAGTACATAAACAGAAATTCACAACGTTTTATTGAACGCATAGCGTAAGTTTTGTTTATGAATACGGACCAGAGTAGTTGTTTCTCATATTTCTACCCGGGTTGTGCTCCGAGCGAGTTTCCGAAAAGGCCTAAAATGATTTATATGAGAGAGAAAGAATATTACTCAAGAGTAACACCGGAGAGTTTTCGAACACGTCCCTGCATTCGTTTGTCACCTTGAATTTTTTTTGCACGCAATAATTTATTTGACCTAATGACATCAGAAAGCAGAACTTTTCGAACTTTTAGTGCAGAGTGTGGTGCAGAACAAACGAACATACCTATTATTTATCCACGGACTTTAATTAAAAGAATTAAAGTAAAGTAAAAACCAATGCCATCTCATGGCAGTTTAAGGAAATGCAGTCAAAAAAACAAAAAACCAATTATTTTCAAATAAATAAAACAAAATTTGGTACAAAAAGGTTTATTGTACACTTTTTAATCCCAACATCATTACTTTGTCTTCTTAGACTTAATCTTACGCATGTAGAACTCAAGCTCTTTTCCCTCCAAAACGTAGCCATCAGCACGTCCACATTGTCCAGGTCGAGATGCCAAGCAAGCTGAAATGAGTATTACTTTACATAAACTCAGAAAAATGACAATACCAAAAGGACAATTAGTTTGATTAGGGGTCAGTGTAACTATGACGAGCACGATCATGTGGACACGAGACAAATTCAAGACGAATTTATCATAATTGTGACCTCGCTTCAGTTTTTTCATCATAAATAAATATTTATTACAGTCATGATTGCCTATATAGATACTTAAGTATAAAACAATTAAAAAATTCTTTAAGAGAGTGGTACTTTTTAAAGAAAAGTTCAATTGCAAAGGCACTTTTCTGGAATATAGAACCCAAAAGAAAAAACATTTTTGAAAGTATCTAAGTAGTTTTCTGGAGTATCTTACCTAATAGTCTTCCTGTTTGGAACTGTTCCTCAAGAGCAGGTTCAACTTTTGCAGTGCGTTGCCTAACTTCATACTTTTTCTGCACCTTTTTGCTTCGTTTCTTGTTCAACAGTGCCTCCTCGGTTTCGGTCTACAAAAAAAATTGAACTATTCCGAATCACTCAACCATAACAGTTTTGGACAGTATTATTCCAAACATCTTCAGGTACGCGCAAATAACTCAATCATTGCTTTCAGCTGACACGCAAATGCAATCATCATAATTTAATCGAATATGCCAAAGATTTTATTCCATAATCACATGAACTTTGTAGTAAAATAAAACACCTCCTTTTTTCAATCATTTCTACTCACTTTGTACTTGTATTATTAAGTACTCACCAGCTTGGCTCCCTTCTTACGTCCTAGAGGTAAAATGTAATGTCCTTCATACCACTGTCTGAACGGCGTAGCATCAACAACAACGATTGCGTTCTTCACAAGTGTCTTAGTGCGGACCAACTCGTTATTACTTGCATTGTAAACGACATCTATGATACGTGTCTTGCGCGCAGTTCCTTCCGAACCCCAAGCGAAGTTTCCCGTATCAAGTCGCAACGCCCTGTATTTTATATTACCCCCTCTGGTGCGCACATAGTGAACTCTGTGGGGTCCTAGCTTGGTATTCGCGGCAGGCCTGCCTAACTCGAACTTCCTCTTCTTACGAATGGGCTTCCTCTTGCCTCCGGTGGCTCTTCTTTTATGCCAGTGATCCCGGCTTATACCTAAAGAAAATCAGAAAATCAAACCATCATCGAAGCGCACAAATAATTAGGACAAAATTTATTGATCCGGTCAAACTCAGAACGCTGTGGGATGCAAATCATATCAGCACGGTAAATATGATGCGTAGCAATCATCATGTTTGTGTCCATAACCTCAAAATACGTCAGGTGTTTTGGAACAATCGTGCACATATATGTGCACAAGTTCATTTGTAAAGGCATTTTTTATACAAAATTTACGAGTCTGAAGCAAAATGAACGTTCTATTCAAAGATGTAGCCTGATAAAAATTGGGATTAAATGACGATGATACTCACCCATTTTGACGACAAAAGCGAAAGAGAAACGAAAGAATTACGCCGCCGCCAACTGCTTACTTCGCAGCACCAACTTAAAATATAAATTCCCCCAACTCGTTTCGGAGCTATTGGCCGCGTTCACCAGACGCACTTGATTGCAAGCAGCTTGCAAGCTGATTCGTCTGGTGAACGCGGCCTTTTATATTCGCGAAGTCAAGCAAAAGCTAAGTTCGTTTAGTCAACTCCTTTCACTCTATTTACTCTTCTCGCATTTTAAAGAGTGAGAGCGAATAAGTTTTAATACAAGTAAGAGTGAGATAAAAGTACGAAAAGAGTAAATAGAGTGAACGGAGTTGAAAAAACGAACTTAGCTAAAATAGGCGACCTCTGCTGATA
The DNA here is from genome assembly GCA_958336345.1 of Dorcus parallelipipedus. Lineage (NCBI taxonomy): Eukaryota > Metazoa > Arthropoda > Insecta > Coleoptera > Lucanidae > Dorcus > Dorcus parallelipipedus. The sequence continues at coordinate 34,927,162 of OY284483.1, read as the reverse complement.
CTATCAAAAGAGTGAACAACATTTCACGGATTGGTTTAATATTGAAAACATCAGAAAACATGCACCAATCAAACAACGCAACTGCAATATTGTTCACCCGAAGACTAGGACGTCATAATGACGTTGCTGCTTCGTCATTTAGCGCTTTGTGAGCGTTTGCAAAGCCAAAGGGAATGGTTTAAGCACTGCTTATACATATAAGCGCTCAAAGCATGTGTGAGCGCGCAAACGAAACGCACCCTTAGAATAACGTGATGAAGGTGTGGTGGTGTGGAGGAACGTCAAAAGATATTCGGCGAACAGTTATTCCGTCTTTATTCCACGGTTGTAAAACTGGGCCTTAGTAACTTTTATTTATTTTTATTTTGTAAATTCTAACCTGTTTTATATAAATTCATACATTTTTAATTTACTTATTTAAATTTCTTAATCTATTAACATTGTGTTGTAAAATCGATTGTCTTTTGTTTTTATTATTTTTTTAAGTTGATTATTTTTTTAATTTTTATTATTTTGTTTTATTTGTTTTGTCATCATTCTTTGTTTTTTTTAAATGTGTCAATCAATTAAGCTGTGTTATAAAATCTTTTGTTTTCATTATTTTTTGAGTTTGATTATATACTTTTGAATTTTCATTATTTTGTTTCCTTTGTTTTGCCACCATTCATTTCAAGTTGTTTTTTTCTTTTATTTATTTATCTTTTATCTATTAAATTGTGTTGTAAAATCGATTGTCTTTTGTTTTTTTATTAATATTTTTTAAATTTATTTTTCAAATTTTATTACTTATTTTATTTCCTTCATTTTGCAACCATTCTTTCCAAACTGTTTTTTTTTAATTTATTAATCTATTAAATTGCCTTGTAAAACCGATTGTCTTTTGTTTTTATTTTATTTTATTGTTTTTCAATTTGATTACGTTTCAATTTTTATTATTATATTTCTCTTTGTTTTACCAACATTCTTTTCAATTTTTCTTTCTTTTATTTATTAATTAATTAATCTATTAAGTTATGTGGTAAAATCGATTGTCTTTTGTTTTTACTTTATTATTTTTTTCGATTTAATTATTTTTCAATTTTTATTATTTTGCTTCTCTTTGTTTTGCCACCATTCTTTTCAAATTGTTTTTTTTTTAATTTAATAAAATCGTTTGTCTTTTGTTTTCATATATGTATTTTTTAATTTGATTATTTTTCAATATTTATTATTTTGTTTACTTTGTTTTGCCACCATTCTTTTCAAATTGATTTTTTTAAATTTATTTTTATTTCTATTAAGATGTGTTGTAAAATTGATTGTCTTTTGTTTTTTTTTAAATTTGATTACATATTTTTAAAATTTTGTTATTTTGTTTTCTTCATTTTGCCGCCATTCTTTTCAAATTGTCTTTTTAAAATTTATTAATCTAATAAATTGTCTTGTCGAATCGATTGTCTTTTGTTTTTATTATTATTTTTTTATTTGATTATTTTTTAAAATTGTTATTTTGTGTTCTTTGTTTTGGTCACCACTTCTTTTTAACTTTTTCATTCTATTAAATTGTGTTGTAAATTTAAATGTGTACCTAAATATTTTACATAGTTTTTAAAACCAATAAAATGTTAAAAGGTCTGTTCCATTTTTGGTTCCATTTGACACAAGGTGCTTTCGTTCGTGCCAAGGATTACTAATCATAAAAACTGGATTAGCTTTGTGAACATTTATTTGTAACTTTTATGAATTGATTCTACATATAAAAAGCGAAAGAATAAAACTCATATTTCATAAAATGAACGGAAGAAAGTTACGAATAAATGCACACAAAGTGAATCCAGTTTTTATGATTAGGAATCCTTGGCACGAACGAAAGCGCCTACAATTTCAAGTTCTGAACCGTTCAAATCATGTGCACTATAGGGATGTGCGGTACGATACGATATTTCCGTGTACCGGTACTTTTGCTTCCGATACTCGATATTTTGTACCGGTTTTCCGGTAAACGATACGATTCGATTCGCTACAGATTTACCCGAATATCGTATCGATTATCGTGGATCGACTATTCCTATATTTAGCAGCGTATTCTTGCGGACAATGGCAAAAACGATACCGAATCCTGCAAGAGGAGAATTTCTACTTTTGCTTCACGAACGTAGGTAATTTCCCGAATTGAAGTTTCATCCGCCTGTCGCCATTAGGCGTTTTCCCGTTAGCTCTGAATTTTGCGCACTAAACACAGTTGAGTTTTAAACCCATGAGCTTCGAGTACAAACTTACGGGAACGTATTTGTAGAGGCGTGACATACAACAAATTGAAAATGAATTTTAAAAATTGTTTATTAAGGCCCGATCTTTCCATCTCCTGATAAATTTATTAGACAAATAACTTTACGAATCACCATGGAAACCATTCATAAAAATCAAGTTATTTGCCAAATAACGTTATCGGGAACTTTATTAGGAGGTGGAAAGATCGGGCCTAAGTGTTTTGTTAAAATATTTGACAGTAATTATTTTTCAATAATACGTATTTGTTTTGTAGTCATCTTGTAGACCGGTGTCTACAAGATGACAAGGCAGAATCATCTATGGGCAGAATTCAACGGTGGGGGAACATGTGTTTCGAGCACAAAAATAATAGGTGGTGCTTGAGAGGGCAGGGGAAAGACATATTGAGCGTAAAACGCCAACATCGAAATGACATCTGGAAAGTGCGCTTCGCGAAATCTTGAGCTTCTGGGCTCGTTTTGGGTGCACAAAGTGGGTAACGGGAAAGCAGCTATTACAGCACGCGTTCAGGCGTTCACAACATTAATATTAATAAATTTTGTGCAAATTTTGTGATTGCAGCGGATTCCTCGAGCAGGCTCTGTACAGCTGTTTCAGGCCTAGTTGGGCCTTCGTCAGCAGAACCGTAGCTCGAGAACTTCACTGCAAACCAAACCGGTTATTCGCCATTGCGATGTGAAAGTAATGGACATTTAAATAGCGACATCTTTCATCGCTTGTTGACCTGATATTGCAGTAGGATTGACAAATTGAAGCCATTTCGCCACATAATAAGTCATCCCATGCAAGGCGGCCATGCTTGCTGTCAAAGCTCAACAAGCGATGAAAGATGTCGCTATTAATATTAATGTCCATTAATATTAATATTAATCCGGATCGGAAGTGTACCGGTACTTTAGATACCGGTACGTAAGATGACATAAGCCTTCGATTTTATACCGGACCGGTTTTCTCTAAATCGAGACGATACGATATGCTGTACCGGTACATTTCGCAGTATCGCACACTGCATATGAAATTTATATCCAATTTTGTGCGCTGCTCATGCTCTGTACGATTTTGAACGGTTCAGAACTCGAAATCCTGACGAATGCAACGGACCTAAAAATTAAAATTAATCGCAGTGAGAACAAAAATTTAAACTGGTGCTTTTCGGTTGGTGACTGGAGACTTTCGCCAGCTGATCTGGTGACTTAAATTTTGATCGCCTGGCAACGCTGTTCTTGTCAAATCGTCAAATGTCAAATTCAAAATAAAGATGGCAGACGACGCCGACAACGACGATCACTGGTTGTACGGCGAAACCTCTGAACTCGCATCCGCCGAAAATGCTTCTGGAGAAGAAACTAAGGAGGACGAACCGCCAGAAACCGGGGAGGAATCCGAACAAGAGGTATCTTTATCCGTCCGTCAAAAGACGCGTCTGCACATAACCTCACTTTTCAGCAAGACCCCAAGGAAAGCGAGGCACAAGTAGACGAGGCCGAGGAAGCGGATGATGACAACGCCGCCGGCCCCGAAGATGGAGAGATCGAAAAGCAAGCCGGAGATGGAAGCGATAAGGAGGACTTCGACGAGGACAGCGATGATGATGTCAACGTAGTAATAGGAGACATCAAAACGAGCCCCACGTACACGTCTTTGAACATCAAACGCGGGGGGTTACTGACGACCACGGCCCCCGGAGATAAAAGCAAACAGATACAGCAACCCGGGAAGTTTTCACTCGAGGAATTCGATCAAGCCGGTATGATAAATGGGGTGCCAGCGACGGAGTTCAATCTCGATTCATTGGAGGAGAAACCCTGGAGGAAACCAGGGGCTGACATAACTGATTATTTTAATTACGGTTTTAATGAAGACACGTGGAGAGCATATTGTGAACGCCAAAAAAGGTTGGTTTTTTAACATAATTTTTCTTAATTATAAAAGAATAAGTTCAATGCAATTCAATTGCCGTTTCATTTAAGCTGTAATTTTTAACACAAAATTTGTAGTTATAATTATTTGGATAGTTTTTTGATTAGTTAATTAAGGGCCGGTCATTCCACTTCTTGATAACCTAACTGAAGGATAACTACCTTGGAAACAATTTGTAAAAATCAATCAACCATTCATAAAGATCAAGTTATTTGCCGGAAAACTTTAACGGGAAGATGGAAAGATTGGGCCTAAATGAAGCTTCTTTGTTTATTTTAGATTACGTGTGAATGAGTCAGGAGTGGGTTTGGCCCCGATGAATGCCATAGGAATGCCCAGAGGACCCGTGCCAATAATGAACGACAACAGTAAATATGTGGGAAATTACACCACACCACGTAAGGCTGGACCTCCTCCTGCTAGACGTATGACTGGTTCTATTGATGTTATAGGAGGATCCGCGGCAAGGCTCGGAGCCACCCTCGGGAAAATGGAAGCGCCCAAGGAAAACATTATTCAGGTACTGATTCATTTCAAAACATATTACTGGCTGGCCATCAAATCTAAAAATACCAAAGAAGATTTTCAATGGTTTTTGAATTTCAATTTCATGTCTTGCTTGAATGAAAGTACTAGGAAATGGAAAGAAAACACTAAATACTCTTTTTAATTCGATTGAAACTGTTTGTAGTGTCAGGTATTAAAGAATTCGGGTGAACACAGCTGTCCAACATCGACACCAACACATCATGAGCAACAACAAGAAGAAAATAATGCGAGGAAGATGATGAATGTTTTGTAGATAAATTGAATTCTGTTGAAAAGAAGCTTGAACTTCCTGATATATAATTTTCCGGTGTTGTTTCTAGGTCATGACGGCCGACAGGCGCGAGTACAGCCGGAAACCACCCGGCTTTCCAGACATGTCCATGCCCCCTCCGAACTTTGAAGAATTTCAACCGGAATACGGATTTAACCCCGAGCCAGAACCTTTTTACGGTGGTTACGAACCGACCCAAGATTCACAGTGGGGTAAGCCAATCAATATTAGCACAGCCGCATGCAGTTCTGCCAACATGAAACAAGTGAAGCTGTCACGTTTTTAAAAAATATTTTATTTTGCAGGTGTGACTATACATTAAAGGGTTCTTCACTTTACAGCCTCATCCCCTGTGCTAATTCCGGAAAAATTCATTGCAGGTACCGAAGGCAATCCTAACTGGGCACCGCAAGAAATCAAACCGCTAACCGGTCCACCGATGGTTCCCCCTGTTGTGAACTCGATGGGTTTGGGGCCACCGATGGTTCCACCGGTCGTACCAATGCCCACGCCGCCGTTGAAAGATGGATCACCTTCTCGGAAGGATAGGGATAGAGACAGGGAGATAAGTCGAAGTCGGTCAGAAAAACCGAGAGACAGAGATAGGGAACGATCTCATAGGCGGGAGAGGTCGAGGAGCAGATCACGCAGGCACAAATCGAGGTCCAGGAGCCCCAGTCATAGGTCACACCGGAAGAAAAAATCGAGGAGGCATGAGGAGAGTGATTGAAGCGGAGTTTCTTGATTGTCAATTTATTGTAATTTAGGCATGTCTCATTACGTCATGCCCGCATATTATAAGTCTAATGAAGGTATTGATTTTATTTATTTCACATTTCCTTTGCTTGTCAAAGACGGACAATTTAAAGAAAGTAAAAAGTGAGCAACTCTAAAGCAAACTCAATAAACATTGAAAAGTAAATTTTTATTAAACATATCACTTTATTTTCCATGTTCACTTACTTTTTGCTTTTTTCTTCTACTTCGGTTCTTAACGTTGAACACTTCGTAGAAATTACTGCCAACTTTCTTCCGCTTTTGGGCCCTCTCGATGGCTCTTCTTTGTTTACTCGTGAGCCCCTTTGTGTTATTAGTTTTGACGTCTTGGACGTGAAACTCTCCGCTGGTAGTCCTTGCAAACCCTTCGTAATTTTCATCATCCGAATAGAAGTTGCTCACATCAGATGAGCTCTCTGAGCCACTATCATCATCAACGACTGTAGTTGCATACGATGAGTCAGCATCATTATCGTCTTCTTTGTCACTGTTCATTTCAGGTGAGTCAATATCTTCGTGTTCTTGACTCGTCTCTTCTGGATTATTCACAGGTTCCAGGGGCTGTACATCGTCCCCCTCATAACTGAAGCCGACTTTTATTTTTGTAAAATCTTGCGACACTTTTAACTCTGCATTGTCTTTTGTGTCCGACACTGGATTTTCATAGCCGGGTGGAGTTACATAAAACGGTAACTTACCTCTCTGCCAATCATTTAGAATCATCTTAGCGACTGCGCTCACATCAGGCTCTCCTTTCTTGAGTAATTTACCCGATTTCATTGCGAATTGCTCCAAGAATTCCTGTGGCGTATTCCAGTTGTCCACGTTGTATGTTTTGACAATGTATTGCCGCTTCACCCTTTCAAAAACGGGGGGTATGTAGTCCTCGGGATTGTTCACAAGTTCTACACGCACCACCCCCTTCAATACTTTCTCCGTGTCGGTTTCTGCCGAGGGGTAGACGACCCCGGGGCAGTCTATCAAGTATATCCTTCGCATGAGCGTTATGTACTGCCATACTTTTGTTTCGCCTGCGATCGGGGCGACCTTACATACTTTTTTGCTGCGCAGCGTGTTTATTACTGATGATTTTCCCACGTTGGGATATCCGATGAACCCCACGGAGATTTGTTTCTTATCCATATGCAACTTGCCTGCAATTTTTTAATTATTATAGAAAGGTGAATTTAAAACGTAATAAAAATATTACCAAATTGTCTTAGTAGGTTTATAAGCGATCCTTTTCCAAATGGGTGGGTCAAGCTGGCGTGAAAGGCGACGGTTGGATACTCTGCGCTTAAAACCGCGATCCACCTCTGCGTGACCCACGTAGGCACAAGATCGACCTTATTCAAAATAAAAATCAAATGCTTGTGGGGTTTTTCGTTTTTCAAAAATTTCTCCAAGTACGACGACCTCGTCCCGTTCGGATCTCTCGCGTCCAGTATTTGCAGTAGAACGTCCGAACTGTCGATGACTTTATGCAGTTCGTTCCAGATGCGTTTAGACTGTCCAGCAGCCATCACCCAATCCCTGGGGAGGTCTCGCACACCTCCGTCATCCCTGACGATGTTCGAATCGTTTTCGCTGCTGTAATCGTCGGTTTTTTTATTGGCCAGTTTCGTCAATTCCTGGAGTTCTCTCACGGATATGTTGGGGCGCTTTCGTGTCTTTTTCGGGCCGAAAACGCTACCGAAACTTTCCGTGTCGAGCAGGTGCACTCTGGCGTTCTTCGATTTCTCATTTAACAAGGTGACGGGGAGATTCGTCGGTTTCATTACGACTTGGTAGGGGTTTTTGATGGCCGAGCCTAACTCCGTTTGGAATTTCTGCAGCGAGTTTTGGGAAATTACGCGGGAATTGCCGAACCATTTTTGGTTTGGCTCAATTCTCGCTCGTGCTCCCGAAGACAACCAACCCTAAAACACGAAGTATTTAATCGGTATATCTTCATTATAAGAATATTTGACGGGATTAGATTATTGGCCCGCCAAACGAACTTTAGCTTTAAGTTAAAATTAATTTGAGGCCCCAATATGGACTTGCAGAGTATTCATGGAAAGTGGTTATACAGCTTAGGTTTTTCTTAGAATTTTCACAGAGTGCGTTGTACTAATTATGATCTGCTTAGGCCCAGTATTTCATTCAGAGTTTAACTGTAAGCTTCGTTTTATTCCCCTAGACAATAATTGTTTCCGTAGAAATAAAACGAAACTTAAAGTTAAACTCCGAATGAAATACTGGGCCATTCGTAAGTCATAAATGAAATATCTCCGTATTCATAGTGCTTCCTTCAATGAAGGACTCCTCAGACTGGGTAATGTTATAATCAGACTGCGGGAATTTTGTGGGATTGTAGTGTGAATGACCTAATTAGATCGCAAAAAAAAACGAAAAAAAAAACCGCAAAAAATATGAAAATAAATTTTTGATTAAAAAAATGGTAAACAATTATGATGTCAGTCGTCCATTGTCATTCAGAGAGGTTATGTTGGTTATGGTCATCTAACTTATAAAAAAAAGTTTTGCTGCGTCATTATTTGTGAAAATTAAAAAAATTGAAACTTTTACTAAAGAAAATTGTCATAATGAGCAGAATATCATTACTAGAACGTAATAATACTCACTGGTAATAGGGTAGGAATAATATTGTATGAAGAAGGTTGTTATAGTCAAAAGGAAAATTGCAGAAAAAACGAAAATTGCTAAATCAACGATTGAAAACATAATTAAAAAGTTCAAAGAAACGAAAGATATTGTGGATAAAAAAAAAGAGTGAGACAAGTCCCTCTTTTCTTCACGATTTTTGATTAAACATTGTCACTTTTCTGTCATCTACATGAAAAAACTATTTAAATGACAAATCAGAAGAAGGTGTTTTAGAAATTATGCAGTGGCCACCCCAAAGCCCTGATTTAAACATCATCGAGCATGTTTGGGATTATTTAGATAATAAGAAAGCTGAAAGGCAGCCTAAAAATTCCGAAAAATGCTTTAAAGTATGAAGAAGAAGAATGGTACAAATTACCTGTCACTTTTATTATCAATGTATACGCGTTACTTTCATGTAGGTAGAATGTCTGGGGTAATAAAAGCTAAAGGTGGTCTCAGTAAATATTGACTAGTATTTGTTTTTGAGTTAATATATTTGAATTGTTTTCTATATTTTTTCTTGTTTAAATGTGCAATAAATTATCTAAAACTGCTTTTACTATTTTTTTGTATATTTGTTAGACAATAGCAATTTATTAATAGGAACCATGCACATGCGAAGCCAGCGCCACCAATGACCATATTCTGCATTAGTGGTATGAAAATACGACTTGTTTCAAATTTATTAATGTACATTTGAACTTGAATATTCTAATGTATTTTAATACCAGGAAGCTCAAGCATTATGTACTACAATCGTAAATTATCATAGGAGTGATATTATTCTCATGCAATGAGTCTCAAGAAATATTTTCATATCACTAATTCACAAATCACCACGCCAGGCGGCGCTGAACGCAGAGATGTGCATGGCGCCTATATCAATGACTAGTGGTCGGTAACATTTTCACAGTACTGTATGTACAAATGGTTAAGAATAACTGTTTGACTTGGCAATACAAGGAAGAGCTTTTTTTATTCCGCTATTTGCGATACTGCAATTGGATATATGTTTTAGCTGCGTTATGGATATTTCAACCTAGCGACTAATGGGAGTGTTCGAACGGCAAGGTGGGAGATCGAAATGTCAATTCAAATTCACTTGTTCGTGTCAACGGAAATGACGTTTATCTGATCTGAGGTAAAAGGAAAGCACCTTTTGCTTTTGTTAGTTTATTTGACGTCACACCAACAGGATTGTAGGTTATGTGAATAAAAATTAGCGTTTGAATTTGAAATGTCAAGTGACATCTGTCAGTGTCAAGCCATCAACAACTGGGAGTTACTCCATTTGTAAAGTGCGTTCAAGAAAAACCATTATCAAGTAGGCTTATGTCAAATGCAAATTTTGTAAAGACACGTCGTATCCTAACGATTATTATAAACATAACCTAACTTTTTATATCCGTTTAATTACTATACAATGTGCCCCCAAACTTTTTTATTTTCAACTTTAGAGAAAAATGTTATTCGATTTTCTACAAAAATCGATGATAAAACGCAATTAATTACATAAAACATTTATTTTATTACAAATACCCCGAAGAACAAAACCTTGGACTGTTGACGCTATTAACGGTTCGCAGTTTTTCAAGATTGCAACATATGCACTAAGCTACGACGTGCCGTCAGGATAAAATAAAAGCAAGCTCAGACTTCAGAGCCTTCTCGATAACGGATTTTTTTGAACGCACGTTACCAATTAAAAATTAAATTCAACACTGCCAACTCAAACAGTGATTCTTGACCACTTTGTAGAATACAATAAGCATTCATTTTATTTTAAAGTAAGTAAAAGTAAATTAAAGCTGTTACCTAAAGATGTTCAGTTTTTTTTTTTATTAATGTTGAACATTCTTTAATACATATTTAAATATTTTCCTTAAAAAATGTCAAATCATGTCAAAGAAAATTTTCTTGGGTCCCGCTTTTTTCGCCTGCGTCCTGTATATGAATTGTCAGTTTCCAGTAAATTAGCTTTTTAGAGTTGGCAACACCAGTTACTGCGATTTTTCCATGAATGGAAGTCTCAATTATTTTCTAATTTTAACTTAAAACTAGGGTTGTAAAATGTCCGGACATTTATTTTTTGGACAGGACACGAATTTAAATGTTAGACACTGTCCTGACACTTATGACATTTAAAATTTCATAATGAAAATCAACTTCGAATTTTTTACTGCAAATAAAGAACTTTTTTCAAAAATATGCCTTTCCTATATTATACTTTTAGCAACCAGAATTAAAATTCGAAAAACAGATATTATAAAAATATTATTACACACAAATTGTAACTACCATTTGCCAGCACTTTGCAACATTTGACGTTGTTACAGAATTAGTGGGAAAAGGTAAACAAGTGCGCGACATTTTAAAAATTAATGCGGATTCACATGTCACGCACAGTATCCATGACACTTTAATGACAAATAGTATTTGTCCTGTCCAGACAATTGTCATTTTTGACATTTGTCCGAAAGACATTTACACTCACTCACAACCCTACTTAAAACTAATAACGTTTTCCACTGGCTGCACCAGTGTGCACTCAGGATATCTCTATCTCGTTTTATTACATAAAACTGAACCGAGATGAAAATACACTAGTCCAGCCAGTGGAAAACGCTACATGGGTTCATACTAAAAAGTACCAAGAAAAAAAATTCATAAGTATTCCCCTAAACAAATGAAAAATAAGACATTTATTTGGTGGGCCAATAGCATATATAAGAGCGAATTTTTCTAATTTCATAGTCGCATTCATAACAAAAATTAAAGTTAAGGGTTCATACTAAAAAAATATCAAGAAAAAAAATTCATAAGTATGTATTCCCATAAATAAATGAAAAATCAAAAATATTTGGTGAGCCAATTTTTTCAAATTCCACAGATGCATTAATAATAAAAATTATATTAAAAAAAAGCGTGGGACTTACTTGAAACGGTGCCGGTGTTATTATCTTCCCAGTTCTGTCCCGTTTCGCCTTAAAATTCCTGTACATCTGCAGTCGCTTGATTGTAGATTTCGTGCGAATTTTCCCGACCCCTTTGAGCCCATCTTTAGGCCTATCGGGATTCATAGAGTGTGACGATTTATTCATCCCCTGCTTACGAGGGGGGCCCGTCGTGGACCTGACTTTCGGCATCTAAACAACAGTTTTTGAAATACAAGCGAAAATATTCTTCACGTACAAAATGAATTCGCATTAAAAAGAAAAAAAAATATATCATAATTACTAGTAAAGAGTTTACCTTTGACGATATATTCCTTTAAAGAAAAAAAAATCTTGTAAGAGGTTAACCTAAACACGTGGTTGTTGACAGCTGATTGACATTTGGTGCATTCAGGGTCGCCAACTTAAATTTGATTATGTACGCGCAATTTTACCTTTTTTATACAAGAGGCTCAATAATTTCGAAGACGAAAATGGGAAAATGTTTTGCTCTCTATTTAGTCCTATTTCATAAATAATGTTTAAAAACGAAATGGAATTGATGGAATTGTTTGGTGTGAAATTAGTCGCAAGCAACTTACGAAAATAACAAGTGCCAGCGACGAAAATTTTGCCAAAGTCGTTAATGTCATGACTCGGAAAACAACGAAAGGCCTTTTTGAGTTTGAAGTTTCGCTTGACGTAACGCGTAAATTCCAATTCTTTTCCTAAATTCCGTTGAGTTAGTGCCTCGCCCCCGTCCGAGCAGTTACTTTCGCGTCGCTTGCGCTGTTGCCCGCATTGAACGTGTTCTTTTATGTGGAGGGACCATGGCTACCGATCAGGAACAATTTTGCCAGCTTTTGTCAACTCTATTATCCACTGACAATAACGTTAGGACCCAGGCAGAGGTACGTAAAAGAATAGCTCGTAGTTACTAGAAATCGTGAGGTTTCGCTTTGGCGATGCGCTGGTGTAATTTGCGTGGTAATTGCGTTTTGCTTTGCCGACAACGTGTACGCCGCGGACTTATGGCTATGCAAGTGGATGATTCATTGCGCTCATTTGGCTTGTTTCTTTTTGCCACTTACAACCAACCTGATGGTGTTATTAAGTGATATTTACAGCGAAAAACCAGCGCATCCCCCAAGGGAGAAAGAGACACATGGTGTCATGTGCTGATGTTTGATAGTATAATCGCGCCAAAAACTGGTTCTATGTAAATAGTAATTATTTAAAATTTTCAGTTTTTTTTGTATTCCCAGTGATTCATTGCGTTCTGCGTAGAATAACAGACTTTTCATGTTATTATGAAATGCTTTCTCTTGTCCTAAATTAGAGCGTAACAAATTTTCTCAGTCCAGTTTCAGTTTAATTAAATGTTAGGTAGGTACAAATCAGCAAGTAGAATAGTAGCAGGAAGAAGTTCCAAATTGACAAAACGTTAGCAAGAAAATGAGATGATTTCTTCCACCAAATGGTGAGGAGAATATCCTCCAGCTAGACCAGCGAAAGCTTCTACAAAGTGTACTGAGGATGACAGCTTGGCTGTTGAAATGCGTACCTACGTTTTTAATTTAATTCTACAAAAGAAGTTAGAATATACTTACAGGGTGTTTGGGTTTTGAGTATTAGGTACACCTGTCAAATGAAATGCAGACTTGTTTTCTGTAGACTTGCATAATTCGCTTTATAAATTACAAATTGTCATATGTAACGTATGATTCAACAAATTTCAGGTGTCAGGCGGGTGTGGAAAAAAAAACTCATGTCTTAGCTTAGAACATACGGATTTGGATTTACAACGCTGTTTCGCTAAACGAAAGCAAAATTCCACGATGTAAACCTTGTGTCCGTTTTGTAAAAATATAAAATAAAAATTAGTTTAATTAAACTAGTGGTTTTAAATTTGAACTAAGAAAGCTTAGGTGCTAAATTGATAAATAAAACTCGAGTGTCAAGTTGACAGCAAAATCTGTGTTTAGCTAAGACATGAAATTTTATTCCATAGCTAGTGTTATGAGTTGGTAATTTTACAGTGTTAACGGTAATTTTTGAATGTTACCTCTGTTGCCAACAATGGAAAAAGCTGTAATTTTTTCGAATGATTGAATTGTAGACTTGCAAATTGCAACTTAACTAATGAAATGAACAGTCAATAATAGATAAAAGAAATAAATATTGGTACTTTAAAATGATGATTGGACGTTTGAATATTCTTTACTACACATTTTAGCAGTTGTCAAAAAGTGAAAGTACTTAATTAAGTATTTTGATTCAACTTATTTTAAACTTATTTACATATTTTCAACAAATTCTTGGAACACCTATGGGTGCAAATATCTCTCCAATCATTTCTCAATGTGTATTGGATGATTTATTAAATATGTAATTGCATACCACTTTTATCTTTTGAAATTCCTTGGCTAAAAAATATGTTGATGACATCATTTGTTTAATTCCTCAAGAAGGAATTGATGAGATTTTAAGATTTTTTAATAATTGTAATATACAATTTATTCTTGAAAGAGAAACAGAAACAGAGTTTTCCATTTTTAGACACTAAAGTTATTCGCTCAGATAATAATACAATTATTATTGATTGGTACACAAAACCTATTGCTTCTGGACGATATATTAACTTTCATTCTTGCCATCCACATAAAATGATTTTAGGATTAAAAAATCGTATTGAAAAAATCTCACATCCTTCATTATTAAATAAAAATTTGCATAAATTAAGAAATATTCTTCTAAAAAATAGCTACCCTAATTCATTATTAAATAAATTAATTTTCAATACTGGGCAAAGAATAGAACCTCCTTCTGATATTACTATGTATTAATTCACAATCTATTGATGTTAAAGTTTACAGGCCTTTAAAATTTATACCAAATCTAACATCTAGATTAATAAAAATAATAAAAACTAAAAACATTCAAATTGCAATAAAAAACTTATCAACAATCGGATCATTATTTTCTAAAGTTGAGGATCCTTTTGATAAATTTCTATTTATCAAATTCCATGTTTAAATTGTGATTCAATTTATATTGGTCAAACATCTGGAAGCCTTCATGCAAGAATAATTTCTCACAAAAGTTATTATTTTTACTTGGAGTATTCTCTGTTCAAAATTTTTGTCAATTCAGCATGCTTGTTTTATTTCTTATTTCAAATGATTCGTTATTAATTTGGTTTAGAAAATTGGTTTTGATCCGAACTAAAAATTATTTGTGAACTTAGATTTAACTGAACGGCTTCTGATTTTTGACTTGACTTTTAATTTTTTATAACTGTTTTTTTTTCTTAATTTTTTTATGTAGGTGTGTCATGTTTTATAAAAATACCTTTACTACTTTCTTATTTTTTATTTAGATAGCTGCTCTGTCATTAATTCGGCTTTTATTTGAACTAGAAGAAATTTGATTTTGATCTGAACATTCTGAACTAATATAGTTTTGATTTTGATCTGAACTAAAATTGATTTGGTTTTGACCTAACAATAAGATAAAACTGAACCCCTTTCAGCGGCTTTAGAACTTCACCGTTTTCGTGTAAAAAAATTGCTCGTCTTTTACTTTTCTCTGATTTTCCTCGAGTTAAAAATGAATCAAAGAATAAATAGATCCTTACGACTTTTTCTTTGTTTTTTTTTTTTTGTGTATGTCATGATCACGAGCAATAAATTAAAAATCCTGAATTTTTCTTATTTTTTATTCAGGTGACAATTATTAATTTGGTTTTTATCTGAGCTGGAAAGGATGATTTGGTTTTGATCCGAACTAAAATAGACCTGGTTGTGAACTAAGTTATAAACCAAAAGTTCAGTTTTTTATTAATGAAATTGGGTCGCTTTTTTGTTTTGATTGACATACAAACTGATCTTTGTAAAATTTCTTCACAAAAATCAATAATAAAAAATGTTTCCATATGTTACTAATATTATGAATGGCACGAAAACAATTATTTTAGGCCACTTGTTTATAGGAACTTTTTTACTTAAAATCAGCTCAGGAATCACCCCTTCAATTTTTTTTACAATCATTAAATTATACCCTGTATATCTTTTAACAGGCATGAATAGATTTGGTTTTGATTCGAACTAAAATCGATGTGGTTTTGATTCGAACTAAAATCAGTTTGCTTATGGCCTAAGATAAAATTGAACAGCTTTCGATTTTTAGCCGTTTTCATCTAAAAATTATTTCGATTTAATCTGGTTTTTCTTGAGTTACAACAAATGGAGATTGCTCACTTTGTAACTAGGCCCCTCATTTTACATTTGTCAATTCAGACCATTTTTAATTGGATTGACTTTGTAATAGTTTTTCCTTTAATTAAATATGTAGATGATTGGTTAGTTGACAGATATTTTTGAAAAGGCTTAAGTGAAGTCCTGCAGATGATGAAGATGATTTGTACTGTAATTTACACAAGTCACATGATTGTCTGCATCAGAAAAATGAGACTCTTATAATCTATTCACGGTCTTTTTAGACTCTAGAGGGCCATGCTTTTTTTTCGTTAAGTTATGTACATGATTTTTGATAGAACTCAAAATGTGACAAATGTAAACTTCTGACACTTTAATGTCAGTCCCATCGACTATATTGCTTCTTATACTCTACGATGGCATGAAGAAAGTAAAATAATAGCATTAAAACAAATAATTACTTGTGACTTTGTAATACTAAGTCAAAATGCTCAAAATCATCAATGTTTTTCGGCGTCAATTTTCAAAAATATAACCATCAAATTAAAATGGAACATATTCACTTGGAGGTACCCACAAAAATGTCACCCTAACATGGCCTACTCTGAGTCTAAAAAGATCGTGAATGGATTATATCACCGATCATTCAAAATTATGCTAGAATAATCGTGAACCATGAATAATATTTGGTCTATCATAGAAGGGGCCAAATGCTAAGATTGACTTGCATCTTGCATCTGCTTAGGGCTTAGTTAATCAGCATCATATCGTCCTCTTCCTACTTTGATCATTCTTATGTGTGGTAGGGAGCTCGATGGCCATGGTGTTTACGTAACATAATTTCATTTTTTTTTTAAACATTTTTCTCTAATTAACTCCATCAATCAGATTCTTTTTTAGTTTAAAAGCATTTCACAAGAGATCACAGTCTTAGTGCCAGGTCCACTAGGTTTCATTAATTAATAAATACAAAACTGAATCGATTAAAGCAGAAAGGGCATGTGCCCATTGGATTCACTGCGGACATATGCTTCTATATGATTCATTACGTAATGATAAAATCAAAGAATTTGTTCTAGGAATTTATTGCAACTAAAGTAGTGTGTGAATTCTTATTTCTTTTTTCTAATGTTAGAATCTAAAATAAAAAACTTGGCGTATTCATTGCCAACCTTTCCACCTGGTTTCATCTCATTCACATGCCTCTTTCTCCACTGTTCTTTTCCGCGTTACATAGACTTACTTTTCCCCTCTCAAATCCTGAGGAAGTCTTCTTATTATCTGAATTTACCTTATTTGATTGTATCAAGACCTCTTTATCTCAGTGATTCATTTGAAAAGAAAACAAAGCTCATCCTTGATTGAACTATCAAAAAAAAAAAAAAAAAAATGGAGATTTCATTTTTTTTTGTTTTTTTAGGAAACCTATTCGAACATCCCTATAGAAAACAGAGTGAGCTACCTGCTGAGGTCGATACACAATGTCTCCCTCAGCGAAGAAGCCAGGCAGATGTCAGCGGTGTTGCTGCGGAGACTGTTCGCAAACGACTTCATGGACTTCTTCCCCAAGCTCTCCCCCGAGAGTCAAGTACAACTGAGGGAGCAGATCCTGTTGGCGATACAGCTGGACCAGACCAACCAGATGAGGCACAAGGTGTGCGACGTTGCCTCGGAAGTAGCCAGGAATTTAATTGACGATGACGGCAACAATCGATGGCCTGAATTTTTACAGGTAATAAAGACAATACTCAATTTAATCGTAAGAAATCATTTCATGAAATTAATGCCATCTGAAATAAAAGTAAATTCTTCTTGAAGAAAAAAAAATTCTTTTTATATTTACTTTTGTTTGCCATTCTTAAGTGTGATGAAACTACTTATGTTGTTTGAAATGATTTAATTTTCCAGTTTCTGTTTCAATGTGCAAATTCATCGAACGCAGTCCTGAAAGAAGCCGCCCTCCAGATGTTCACATCAGTCCCCGGCGTTTTCGGAAACCAGCAGAACAACTACCTGGACCTAATCAAGCAAATGCTGCAACAAAGTCTGAACCCGAGCGAGCCGTACGAGGTACGTTTCCAAGCCGTTCGAGCGATTGGTGCCTTCATCATGATCAACGACAAGGAAACGCAGATCTTGAAGCACTTCTCCGATCTCCTCCCCGGAATGCTCACCATAATCGCGGAGAGCGTCCACCAACAGGACGACGACACACTCCTCAAGGTCCTCATCGACCTCGCCGAGAACACGCCCAAGTATTTAAGGCCTCAGCTCCTTCCGATTTTCGAGATGTGCATGAAGATATTCAGTGATGCGAATATGCTGAATAGTTGGAGGCAGCTCGCTTTGGAAACTATGGTTACGCTGGCGGAAATGGCGCCTGCCATGGTTAGGAAGACTGCTATTAAATACGTAAATCAGCTTGTGCCACTCGTGCTTCAGTTTATGGCCGATTTAGATGAGGAAGAAGGCTGGTCCGAACAGGATGAGCTGCTCGATGAGGATAATGATTGCAATAATGTCGTTGCAGAAGCCGCATTGGATCGATTGGCCTGTGGATTAGGTATTTATTTTTTAGTTGAACATTTAAATTTTAAAACTAACATCATGGAGAACCCTTTACAATTTAAATTTTGTCTTAACACATCACAAACCTCCGTTATTAACTAAGTTCCCTGAGAATAGTTATTTTTATGACTGAAACATGTTGGAACCTTGACACATGTTTAGCTCTTGTGAACCAAACTTCGTTCATTTTCCTAGTGCCCTTGACACACCTTTAGCTTTTTACAAATTAATTCTGGTCACTATTATCAAATGGAGCAACTCACGGAGAAACATTCTTGTTTCAAGGTGGAAAAACTATCTTGCCTTTGGTGACACAAAGCGTGCCGGCCATGTTAGCAAGTGCAGACTGGAAACAAAGGCACGCTGCTCTCATGGCCCTCAGTGCAATCGGAGAAGGCTGCAATAAACAAATGGAGGGCATGTTGAAGGAAATCATGGACGGAGTGCCTGCGGTTATGGAAGGAGTTCTCAGGTAAAAAAATTGAAATTATCTTAAATGCAAAGTTAATGGGTTCCTTTTGTCACAGGTATTTACAAGATCCACATCCAAGGGTGAGGTATGCCGCTTGCAATGCGATTGGACAAATGTCGACCGACTTTGCGACCGTGTTCCAAAAGAAATTCCACGATCGTGTCATTCCAGGCCTCCTAATGTTGCTGGATGACAATGCGAATCCAAGAGTTCAAGCACACGCAGGTAACAAAGACAGTCAACATCAACGATTTCGTTTTTCTTTAAAACAAAAAGAATCTTCTAGGTGCTGCTTTAGTGAATTTTTCTGAAGATTGCCCCAAGCATATCCTAACAGGCTACCTCGACGCCATCATGGCCAAACTCGAGGGCATTCTGACGGCGAAATTCAAGGAATTGGTAGAGAAAGGTACCAAGTTAGTGTTAGAACAGGTGGTCACGACGATCGCGAGCGTCGCAGACACCGCAGAGAAAGAATTCATCGCTTACTACGATAGACTTATACCCTGTCTGAAGTACATAATCCAAAACGCAAACAAAGAAGAACTGAAATTACTGAGAGGAAAGACTATTGAGTGCGTATCGCTCATCGGATTAGCTGTAGGCAACGAGAAGTTCATGAACGACGCCAGCGAAGTCATGGATATGCTGTTGAAAACCCACGCGGAGGGCGCCGAGCTCCCCGACGATGACCCACAAACTAGCTACCTTATTTCTGCATGGTCTCGCATCTGCAAGGTAAATACTTCAAGCCCACATCCTTTCCTAAACTCAAATTTGATACGTCGCAGATTATGGGGAAGAGATTCGAGCAATACCTGCCGCTTGTAATGGGGCCCGTAATGAAGACTGCATCCCTGAAACCTGAGGTAGCTTTACTAGATAACGAAGACCTTCAAGGCGTAGAAGGCGATGTAGACTGGCAATTTGTTTCTCTGGGCGAACAGCAGAACTTTGGAATCCGCACAGCAGGTTAGCTCTTTGATTACTTTTAATGTTCTGGAAATACCAGCGAGTTTCTAGGCCTCGAAGATAAAGCAGCCGCCTGCATGATGCTCGTGTGTTACGCACGTGAACTCAAGGAAGCCTTTGCCGAATACAGCGAGCAAGTCGTCAAGTTGATGGTCCCCATGCTCAAGTTTTACTTCCACGATGGAGTCCGCTCTGCTGCTGCGGAATCTTTGCCTTACCTCCTGCAATGTGCAACCATTAAAGGACCTTCGTTCGTCCAGGGCATGTGGAATTACATTTGCCCCGAGCTGCTCAAGGCTTTGGATACCGAACCAGAAAACGAGGTTTTATTCGAGCTTCTCGCTTCACTTTCCGGATGCATCGAGACCCTCGGGGCCGGTTGTTTAGACCAGAATTCCATGGCGGAGTTACTGAGGATACTGAACAAGTCTCTGCAGGAGCATTTCGAGAGAGCTCAAGATCGCCATAAGAAACACCTGGATGAAGACTTTGACGAAGTAAGTTTCCACAAACTTGTTGCAATTAATTAATCAATTAATTAACAGGTAGTTCAAGAACAACTGGAAGACGAGGAATCCGATGATATATTCGTATTAAGTAAAATAGCCGATGTAGTCCATGCCCTCTTTACGACGTACAGAGAAAACTTCCTTCCATTCTTCGATCAAATCTACCAGCACTTCGTCAACCTCCTGTCACCTCAGAGGCCTTGGGCCGACCACCAATGGGGCATATGTGTTTTCGATGATGTGATCGAATTCACTGGACCCGCCTGTGCGAAATATCAGGGCTTCTTCCTGCACCCCCTCGCTGTGTACGTCAAAGATAAAACACCAGAAGTGCGACAGGCGGCAGCGTATGGTTGGGGGGTTTTGGCTCAATTTGGTGGAGATCAATTCGCTCACGAATTAGCAAAGGCTGTGCCTTTATTAGTTGAGATTATTAGCAATCCGGATTCGAGGGACGCTCGGAATGTCAGCCCCACGGAGAATGCCATTTCAGCCGTTACCAAAATTATGAAATACAACTCATCGGCTATCAATCTAGAAGAAGTTATACCCGTTTGGTTTAGTTGGCTGCCTGTTGTCGAAGACTCCGATGAAGCTCCACATGTGTACGGATACTTATGTGATCTTATCGAACAGAACCATCCGGCCGTATTAGGTAAGGCTTTCACATATATCAACATCAACTTGTTTGTTGTTAATTAATAATTTTTTTAAGGGCCTGGAAATTCAAACCTGCCTCAGATAATAAGTATATTCACAGAAGCATTCTTTAGAGAGGCGATGGATCCAGCAAGTAAAGACAGTGTACGAATATTAAACATAATAAGACAAGTGCAAGCAAACGGGACATTATTTCAAAACATAGTATCTGCCTTAAGACCGGAACTACAGCAGACTTTACACATCGCTTTGAACACACCCTGTTAGGCCGCAGCTTATCTGTCTCATTTCATATATCGGGATGTCAGTTTTATTTATAATAAACAAGTGAAACTGATTTTGCATCTTTATTATTATTAATATTATTATTGTTATGAGACCTTTGTTAGTGACGGACATCCTCATATATTGGAAATGCTTTTTAATCCATGGGACTGTATGTGATACTTTGACGGTTATTTCTTTGAAATATTTTTGTCAGTAACTTTTCTGGTTTAACGTTAGTAATGTATTCTTATATATTGAAGTAATTATACTCTAATGTTATTGTCTCAAATAAAGATCTTTGATTTTGTCTAAATTCTTTCAGTTATATGACTGTTTAATATTTTCTTTTCAAATGAATCATTATTTCATATAAACGGGGAGGTTAATTTTTATTTTCAGGCTTAATTGAAATTAAAATTTTTCCAACTAACTTTGGCAAAAAATTAGAAGACGAAAATAATAAAATTTTTGTTAGAACACTATGCTATAGGCAACTTCATACACACCAGAGTATATTTGGTTGCCTACGTAAGTTAAATTAGATCATAAACCAACAAAATTTTTGTTAAATAATATGTATCTCCATGCAATTTGTATCAAAATTTTAACTTGAAAGGAAACAGCTGTGCCAATAATACAATTTTTTTTTATTATTAAAAAAAAACATTGGCACAGCCGTTTCTTTTCAAGTTCAAAAAGACAACATTTTTACTAGTGTGAATATAAAGTTGCCTACACTGCAAGTTTTAATTTATCAAGAAGCAAAAAATTCAATGTCTAACAATAAACTGCAACAGCCAGTGTCAAGTCATAATTTCTACAAAGTTACCTTTTTCATGCCCATACTCCCATACAATAGATTCAAATACCTAAAGGAACCTAAAAGCTGCAAAAAGTGTATGAAATGTTACTTCTCGACCAAATATGTACATTTTGGCCTTCAAAATAATGTAAAAGTCACTGACAAAACAGACAAAAAAAAATAAAAAAAGGTCCCCAAAATTAATAATTTTCGAATATCCCAAAGTATACCTAAAAGTCTAACCACCTAAAAATTGGGCATGTCAAAAAGAAGTAATTGAAAATGTCCTAAAATCTCGTTAAATTGGTAAAAAAAATCAAAATCTATCATTTAAAAAATTGGGAAAATTCACCATAAAAACTAAAATCCTTTAAAGAAGGTACTCCAATTTTTAGACACCCCAAAAGTACTTCCACGGGTCACCAATAATTGGCCACATAAAAATGGCTAAAAATCACAAAACCCTCTTTTCAAACACACCAAAATGACTTTTTACTTCTGAACCATTGGGCACTGAGCATATGCAAAAAATCATTCAAAGAGACGACCGAAAAAGGTCATAAAACCCTTCAATTTTTAGATACCTCAAAAATACCTTAAGACCTTAAATACACCATCCAATTTGGGCACATGAGAAAGTATCGAAAAAGGGGCTAAAATAAAATTTTTGAAAATGAGGTCAAAATCTACCATTTCCAAAACATGTCAAGATGGTTTTTCATTTCTGGACCAATTGGGAACATGAAAAAAATGATTAAAAATTCACCAAAAAATACTAAAATTTTTTAAAATATCCCAATTTTTTGACTGTGCCAATGGAACTGAGGACTTTAAAAACCAAGAGAAAAAAAATCATTGAAATTAGATCCATTAAAATAATTGAAAAGGAAGTCAACACCTCTCATTTTTTAGACACCCCAAAATTGTTGTTCATTTCTTGATCAGAGCCATTGAACACACGAAAAAGAAATGGATAAATATTTTTGTTTTGTCCAGAAATAACATTTATGCTTTACCCAAAAAAAAATACTAAAATCCTTTAAAACACCTCAATTTTTAGACACCCCAAAAGAACTTTGAAATCTATGGTTGCTTTGAGAAATCCCAAATGTTTTTTTTTTACTTCTGGACCAAGGACATTAGGCACATGCAAACATTTATGAGAAATGGCAGAAAAAGGTGATAAAATCCTCTTAAAGTCCCAATTTTTAGACACCCCAAAAATACCTATCGTAAGATTTGCAAACTACCAAATTGGGCACATGAACAATCACCGAAAAAGGGGCTAAAATTCCTCGCTTTTAGATACCTCAAGATGCCTTTCTATTTGTGGACCGAGGCACTTCAAAAATAAAGTAAAAAGTCCTTGAAATTAGACCTATGCTTTAAGCAACTTCATATACAACAGTGTATGCTTGGTTGCCTAGGTAAGTCATAGAAATTTAATAAAATACATTACATCACAAGTCAGTATATTTATTATTAATAAATGAGTTAAGAAGAAGAAGGGGTAACTTCATTTTTGACAGTATTGCGTTAAGTCCACTTTGTTCTTAAAAAAGAATCTTTTCTTCGTTTGGTGCAAGAAGAAAAGTAACTCCATCAGTCAGTTTCTGTGTTTCACAATAGATGGAGCTACCACCTCCGTTGCATTTTTGCTTTGCATTTCAAAATTTCATTTTTTTAGAGCTGCTTTCGATTATGCGTGCTGGAGTGCATCGGAGTAACTCCGGGCTACTCAGACAATGAAAATCTGTGAAAAACGAACATACCCGAACAGCCTGGGGTGCCCTGGAGTACTTCAGTGCATATAATCGAAAGCAGCTTAGATGTTCTTTTTTTTAGTTTTCCAAAAATACCTTCTTGTTGCAAGCCCTTCAATTTCTGCTCACCTTTACTACATTTCCTTAAAGCTAGGCTTACCATACGTCCCGGTTTAACCGGGATTGTCCCGGTTTCAGGCATTGGTCGCGGTCGGTTTGTTATTTTGTCCCGGTTAACGGTTGTATAAACTTAAAACGATAGAGACGTGCGAGGGCGGGTGCCGGTGTGCCGCACACTTTTGCATTACATGCAACGACTTTTATGAAAAAATTAAAAAGAAGGATAATGTGTTGAAGAAAGTTTACTCCAACGAGAAGTACGAATGGTACAAAAAATAATTAAAATAATTAAATTTTCTGCTTCAGCGGACTTTCGGTACTCTGGGTACCTTATCTATCTGCTTTTTTAAAAATAATAAAACATGTTTTGGTAGTAGCCTAATGTGTTTTTCTTCGCCCTATCCTGTTTCCCACTCCTGTCCCGGTTTAGAGCTTCATGATTATGGTAAGCCTACTTAAAGCTTATGCCTGTTTTAGACGGTCATATTTTTTGTACAAATTTGTGACAAAGTGAAAGAGATAAGCTACCACAGTGAATGTTGATTGGTTGAATTGGCACTTCTCACTCACTTCGTAACAAATTTGATACAAAAATATGACCGTGTAAAACAGGCATTAGATACCCAAACACTTCGGCTGTGAATATATAAAGTCGCATACACTGCAGGCAATTTCGACGCAATTTGAAATTTCATTTCCTGTAATAAAGAGAATATTTGCAGAAAAACAAAAAAGAACATGTGTGTACAATCTGTCAACCGATTTTTGTAACATTACATTGACCATCCTGAATACTGTCGTGTCATGTCACATAACGTTATTTACATATCTATGGTATACTTATATTTACTGTATTTGTTGAGGAGTAGAAAGGAATGATTAAACCACTCGTCCTACTTATATACCTACATACCTATGCCCAGTCACTCGAGACTTACAAGAAATGCAATTACCTAAATACTAAATATTTAGATCTGACTTCAAAGCAGGGTTGGAAAAAAAACTGTTTTTTTTTTTTTGTTTAAAACATTTGTTTTATTTGATTTTAAACAGTTTTTTTTGTTTAAAACATGTTTAAAATTGACTTAAAATTAATCATGTTTTAAACAAAAAAAAACTGTTTAAAATTAAATAAAACAAATATTTTGTTTAAATTTATTACACTTCTATAATTGCTTCAAATACTCTCACAACCTAAATTACATATCACAAACTCTTTTAAACGGACACTAAATGGCGCATAAACACTTAACGTTTCGCAGTCGTTCGACAGCTTCGTCAGAAGTGAAAAATATAAACAAATAAAATAAAATAAAAATATAAATTACATAGTAAAAAGGAAAAAGTAGTTATTAGTTGTATTGCGAAATGATAAAAGTTTAAAAATATTTACGATAAAAATTCTAGAGATTCATTTTGCAGTTTTTAGGGTTGAAAATAGAAAAAAGTAGAAAACAGTTGTGGGCTTTCAATTTTCGTCTAAAAATGTTTTCTACATATGCAATTTCTAATTTCAATTTTATTTTTTATTTCTTATTTACGTCCTTGAAAATTGTAACTAGTTTACCAGCTTTTCTACTTCTAATGATATTCTAACTGATATTTTAATTTAGAATATACAAAATGAAATGCACTAAATAGACGTTCTAAGGTATGTTCTTTATACCTATAACGTTTCAAAAACGTCCTCAATTTTTCAGGTTAAGCAAATCGAGAAACGGACCAAACTCTATATTCAATTACCAATAATAGTAAAACAGTGGTCTTACAAAACATTTAAAATGAAATTAATGTCGTTTTTAAAACATTATGCATTCTATTCTACTGACGAATTTTCAGAATTTTTGAAACACACGCATGTTTTTTCTTATGGTCACCTTACTACTTTCTCAATTAGTTGTACTTATTTGTATATCTGACTTTTGTAAAACACTTGATTGTGTTATTGCGACAATAAAAATACAAAATACAAATATTCGAACTCATACTGCCATTTGCTGCAAGCAATTTTCTACAGGCTGCCTAATTTTTTTTATGTTGATCTGTTGATATTTAATAAATGCAAACGACATATATGTTTCAAAATATAATCGAATGAGTAATAAATAAATAAAAAGTAAATGATTCAAGTACTAGAAAATATCATAAATTTACATATAAAATACATTTTCGAAAACAAATATTTATAAATTTTCTTTTTTCCTAGAACAATTCAAGAATGAAATAATTTAAATGAAATAAATTTGATAAAATTAATAGGAAATGTGGAAAGAAAGTAAAAGTTAAGATGCAACTTTCTAAAAGCAAATTTTATGTATTGTTAATAATTTTGTAGTTATTTATTTTGATTATTAAACCACCAAGTATATTTATATACTGTACATCTAATTTACAATAATAATTAAATAATAAATGCTGAAAGATGTTTACACGAATGTGACTTTAATTTTAAAGTCTCTTTTAAATCCCATTACTGGCCCTTAATAAGACAACTAATTTTTTTATTATTAAATATAGACATATTATATGTATCAATAATACAAAACATTTACATCAGAAGTGTTTCTTCTACGTTTAAAACCACAAAAATGAATTTAAAACATCAAGTAAAAAAATATGTTTAAAAACATGTTTAAAACCCAATTAAAAACAAACTTTTTGTTTTAAACAAAGGGTTTGTTTTTAATTGGGTGTTTTAAACATGTTTTAAACACAATGTTTTAAACAGTTTGTTTTAAACTTTCCAACCCTGCTTCAAAGCTTCCTATTACTTTTAAAAATTCAAAAACTATTGAATTCAACAGTTTGTTCGTAGTGGAATGATCCCCTCATTCTTATTCCCCAACATTTTAATAAAAGTTCAAAAGGTTATCTAATTGTAAGTCGATTTCCTTGTAATTTTTGGGAAAAAAAAAACAAAGGCGATAACTTGTTTGTTAAACTAAAACTCCCGACTAAATCCAAGCAAGCAAGAAAACAAAAAAAAGGAGGAGACTTCTTGGGTTCATCGTTTGTTATTGAATGTGTGTAAAACCTGAAACCAGTTGAAACGAAGCCTTGCAAAATCGGAGCAAGTGAGGAAGGAGGGAGTAGCAGAAAATTGATAAGTGCAGTATAGTGTGACCCGGCTCGAATAACAAGCATTCACCAGTGAGGTTTTTTGTTGCATCCACGTCCAGTTCGTTCAGTTAGAAATTTGCAGCGCACCATGGACATAAGGCGAGTGCTGGTGGCGGATGCCGTCGACGAAGCTTGCGTTAAACTCCTCCGAGAGAACGCCATCAAGGTCGACTGCAAACTCAAATTACCACGCGATGAACTAATTAAAGAAATTGCGGTCAGTATTTAATTTTAATTGAATACAAAATATATTTGAGTTGAGGGGGCGACAGTTTATAATTTTATAATTGCTGTTAAAATCATACTTTTATCAATTTAGCTTCAAATAGAATATAGAATATGGATGAATAAACAAAGATGAATTTAGGCTTGATAATTAAAATTAATTCGACCAATTTACATTGTAAAATTCCGTTTGTTTCGAACGCTTGTTTACGCTTAATGCATTAAACAAATATTTGCGTCAATTGCTAGTTTGTAATTTTCCTGGTATTTGTCTCGAAGTTTGTTGAAAAAAACAAGTTTGCAACAATTTACGTATTTGTTGGACTGTGTATGTATTGTGCAAAGGATTTACAAACAAATTACATTGCAAAATAAAATTTATTTGCATTATCTTTTATGCCCACAGCTATATGATGGATTAATAGTACGCTCAGACACTAAAGTAACGGCAGAAGTAATAGCAGCAGGAAGCAAACTGAAGGTAATCGGAAGAGCAGGAGCAGGAGTTGATAACATCGACATCAAAGCAGCCACCGAGAAAAACATCGTCGTCTTAAAGTACGCCCATTTTTTTTTTGTTATATTGCTCCTCAATAACAAAGCAATTTTTTTAGCGCCCCCGGAGGCAATGCCATAAGCGCCTGCGAATTAACATGCAGCTTAATCACGTGTTTAGCCCGAAATGTACTTCCGGCCGCCGTAAGTTTGAAGGCCGGAAAGTGGGACCGGAAGTTATACTCCGGACACGAGCTCAGCGGTAAAACTTTGGGCATCATCGGTTTGGGGAGGATCGGAAAAGAAGTGGCGATTCGTATGCAATCATGGGGGATGAAGGTAACGATATCAAACCCAAAATGTGAAACTTTTGATTTTTTTTTCTTTTAATGCTCACAGACGATCGGTTTCGATCCGATAGTAACAGCAGAAGAAGCGGCAACCTTCAATGTCGAACATTTGCCGCTCGAAAAAATTTGGCCTCAAGCTGATTACGTCACAGTCCACGTGCCACTAATCCCCCAAACTAGAAGTAAGTTTTTTCTCGAAAACCTGTCAAGATTTAAGGATGGTTTTTTTTTAAGACCTCATTAACGAAGACGTGCTTAAGAAGAGCAAGAAAGGCATACGAGTCATCAACGTAGCGAGAGGTGGTATCATTAAAGAAGACGATTTACTGAAGGCCCTTAATGAGGGGCAATGTGGGGGCGCTGCTCTCGACGTGTACGAACAAGAACCCCCGACGAATCCCATTACGTTAAAACTCATCCAGCACCCGAAAGTGGTTGCGACCCCTCATCTGGGGGCTAGCACTGGCGAAGCGCAAATTCGTGTCGCCGTGGAGGTGGCCGAGCAGTTCGTTGCTTTGACTCGGAAAAATGAGGCGTACACTTCAACTTCGGGGGTGATCAACCACGCTGTCATGAAGAACTTAAATCTTAATTGAAAACCTTGAGATTCTTGTTTCGTTGCATCTTTATATGTATGTATTTGAATGTGACAATAAATTTTGTATTGAATTAATATTTTCTTTATTAGCGCACTCTATTGATGAATACCTCAAAGCAAAGAAGTGCTAATTCATAAAAAGCCTTGCAGATGTCGCTAGTAAATTTAATTTTTGCATGTTTCCGGGTTTAGTTCACTAATAGCGTTTTCGATTTACTGCACTAGTGCGCATTCAGAGTATCTTCATCTCGTTTTATTACATGAGGTTAAAAAAATATGCAAATACACCGAGTGCAATCGGTGCAGGTGAATCGAAAACGCTATAAGAAAAATGTAGAATTTCGTTTGTTTAATAAATTCAATAGGGATTGTTCCGGAAGAAAATATAGGAAATAAAGGAAAAATCTAATGGAGACAAATAAACTATTACTCCACAGATGCTTTTTATTGATGAACGTTGAATTGAAAACAAAGAGATTATGATATTTCATGAAAAAATAGAAGTCGCTAGTAATTTGAAATGATTATGAAATGATAAGATATCATATTTTCTAACGACTTTAATTTAAAAAAATAACGTATGATCATTGATCAACCGGGTACTACTCCAGCAGCGCCATCTGAGAATAGAGAAACATGTCTCTTAGTATTATTATTCTAACGGCGTGTAAATTCAGCCGATCCTAAGTCCAGCATTCAAAAAAAGTAACGTAAGATCAACCAAGTACTACTTCACAAGCGCCATCTGTTAGAGAATGAGAAACAAGTCTCTTATTATTATTATTCTAACGGCTCCAATTTAAAGAAAAAGTTTGTAAATTCAGCCGATCCCAAATTCTCAATAACCATCGCATTTTTGAAAAAATGACGTAAGATCAGCCTGGTACTACCTACTTTAGTAGGTACGCCATTTGTTAGAGAATAAAGAATGAATGAACTTCCGAACGCAAAGAAACAAGTATCAAGAGTGATCCCTCCTCAGAAGACCATGGAATTAATAATCACGTCTCAACCTCAAATCTTCTGATGTGATTTTTAATTTCGTGGCCTTCTAAGGATGACTTTAAATTAGATCACTTGATGTAATTTCTGAAAATATCTACAGATGTCGCTAGTAAATTAGAATGACATGATTTTCTTTTTATTTATTAACGTTGTTACGGTTGAAAAATTCATTTAAATTATTCATAATATTTTTCGGAACACTAACGTGGAAATCTAACGGCCAAACGGCCTACGTGCCGATCGTCGCATTTCACAATGTTGTGCAATATTGCGTCAGTTAGATTATGCGTTGTTATTTAGGCATACAGTATATCTCCATTTCACTCGATTTACTAGATAAATCTGTTTTCAATCCTCCAACTCCTGTTTGAACTTGTGGTAAGGGAAGAACGCGCAGTGTTGCCAACACAGCTATTTACCACTAGATCTGGTCTTTTCGAGAATCCATCTAGTGGGTAAAATTTCATCTGGCGGCTAGCGACAAATTTAGCTGTTTTCAGAAATTATTTGAGTTTTTTTAGCTTTTTCCCAGATTCCGCAGCCATACAGGAAAGTTATTGGTACCAATGCTAGTTTGGTAGAAAACATTTTGATCTTGTTGATTGTCCATAGTAATATCCAATTGTTGAATTCAAATGAAGAGTACTTCTTCATTTTAATTTTAATTTAGCAACCGGTAAATCTTCGTCAGCAGCTATTCTCATAATAATTTGAAATTGAAAGATACCTTCATTGGACAGAAGATGAAGAAATACGGTGTGACGACAAAAAAATAAAATTCAACAATTTTCAATTATACGAATTAAAATTAAAAATATGTTGAAAATTAGAAAAAATGGGTAAATATTCTGTTAAAAATAGATAAATTTCGAAAAATTTTCGCCTGCGGAGCATCATTTTACATTTTATTTACTGTTTAGCTATTTTTAGCTTTCTTTTGATGACCATCTGAATTTTTTCGTTGCGTAATTGTTGGCAACACTGAAAACGCGAAGTTCGCTCACAGTCAGTCTCTCTTAAGCCTAGTTTACACTATGTGATTTTGCATGTGTTTTAACCTGTGATAAATCATAAGGCGACTTTGTTGATATTTACACTGTCTGAGTTGACACAGCAAACGACACATAAGCGTCAGCATAGATGAAATCATTAGCAAATCATAGCTCTCTTTGGGAATAGGACCGGACCTATTTGCTGTGACTTGTTAGAAGACGATTTTAAATTTACCGCCAAACAAGTGTTGACAGTGAGGTTATACGAAACCGAAATAGCGAGGACGCGAAGTTGTCGGCGTGTATATGAAGAACTACAACGAGGAAAATAGTGGTACAATGTGGTACAATGATGGAAATACTGGGTACAGATATCCTAAACGTGTACTGCAGACATTTATAGCTTTCTCCGGTAGCCAGAAATCTCAGAGTTAGTAGTAATCTGTAATAGAATATATGAATACTGGTCAGTAAACTTGTCAAATATTTTAAACATTAAACATCGTTTAACCTTTGTTTTGCAGAAATTGCTTCTCGTAACACTGTGTTCTGCTTTTGTATTACTGCTCCACTTTGCAGAGTAAGTCCCGAAAAGTTGCTATAGACGTTCTCGTAAAATTTTTGAAACTTAATGGATCTTCATATTCTAATTCGTTGAATATCAAGTTTGATATCCCGCGGTTTTCATTTCTTCTTTGCAGCCATTTTCTTGCCCACAGTTTCCGAACTTGACGTTTCTTTCTGTGTAATAATTGTCTCTTTCGTTGAAATAGCAACAGTAACAGTACATTGATTGTCAGTTGTAAATGATACACTCGCATCCTCCGATTTCGCAAAGGGGACATTTCTAACCTCACTTTCTTGACAACGAATAGTCACATCTCTTACTTTACGAGACAACAGCCCGTCTAAACGTTACAAATGTGACTCACACGTGCTCACACGGTTTTCGCAACTGTATGATTTTTGACATGCTGTTATCATAGGAAACGTTACATGCAAAATCACGTAGTGTAAACTAGGCTTTTTTTAGGGATGTTCCAAAGTAATAAAATTCAAATTCGTGAGATGAAAACACTGTCAATCTCACTAAAGGAAATAACATATTTTCTACTCATGCTACGAAAATAAGTCCTATTTTCGCCATGATCTCTAGAAGTGGAAATATTTCCATCGCTAGGTAGAAAAAGTCGTACTTTCACATAGGGTTGGTTTATCATGGCGAAAGTATTTATTTTCTTAACATGAGTAGAAAAAATATTAAACGTTAATAGGTACAGTCCCGCGCTCCTTAAATGCACCTCTCACACGCAAACCTCGCCCTTGAAACCTTGTGGTACAAGGCTCACAGAACTGTCAAATTGTAGCACTTAAGCTGCGCGCGATTATACTTACCTCAATTTTTCACAAGCAAAATGAATACGAAATACTTCATGGCCGTATGCACAGACAAATCTCAAGGTGGACTTGATACTTAACGCTAACTTCACATCAAATTGTGCGCCGTATAGTCACGTATAGTTACATTGTTCAAAGTAAAGGTTTACTTTGGCTTAAGTCTAAGATTTGTCTGTGCATACGGCCATCAATCTGCAGTGGTGCCAATCCACTCTAACCCGATTACCCTTTTCAAATTTTAAAAAACCCGCTCTTACCCACATGGAGTAATGAAATTACTCACAATTACTCGCATTCCCAAAACAGACAATAAATGATACAAAATTTATTTTATTTAAATATCTAATAAGTAATAACTTACCTTACACACTCGGACGTTGCACGACAGATTTTTTTAGGTTAAAATCATATATGGGACTCACCGAGTCACCGATCGGGCACATTTCAGAATTAACCGGTTACTTCACCGGTAGACATTTTAAAATTCTAAAATCCACTGTAAAGCTATAGTAATTTATTTTAGCTATAATAAGTTATTAACTTATAGTTACATATAAGTTATTAACTTATTATAACTATGTTATTATTATATTCTTATTTTAGCTATAATAACTTATTATAGTTTTGCAGTGGATTTTAAATTTTTAAAATGTCTACCGGTGGACTAACCGCTTAATTCTGAAATGTGCCCATCATATCAATTTGGTGGGACTGTGGGCGGCAATCGGCAACAGTGCTGCCAACCGACCAAGCGGCAAGCGTAGATTTCGATTTCGGTAGATGTCTCTGAATTTCGGTAGATTTATTAAAATGGTTTAAAATCGGGGTTGGGCTAGTTTAAATCACTTGATTAAAATTATGTTTAAAATCACTGATTTTATTCAAGCGATTTTTATTTTTGAAAATCGTGATTAAAAAAAAAATTTAAAAATTCTCATGAAATAAACAAAACTTGGTCCAAATTATTTGAAGACGTTTGACAGTTATTGTGCAATTTTTGACGCAAAATAAAACAAAAGTCGATCGATAAATAAATTTAAAAAATTTATCAATTTAACAAAAATAACAAAAATAAAAATAAACAAAAATTTTAAAAATCTCATTAAATAATCTAAAATTAAGAATTGACAGTTGAGCAATTCTTGCGCGAAATAAAACAAAAGACGATCGACAAATTTATAAAACTTAAAAAAAATAACAAAAATAAAAAAATTCTCATTAAATAAACAAAACCGGTTCGAATTTCTAAAATTCAGAATTAATAATTGTGCAATTTTTTAAAAATTAAAAAATTCTCATTAAATAAACAAAACTTTCTAAAATTAAGATTTCACAGTTGTGTAGAGTTGGAAGCACTGATCGGCAACGTGGATTTGGAGGTTAGTTAGTTACTTTAGTTTTTGCCGGCTTTAGTGATTTCTTTGTTGTCAATAGTAAAGCTGCAACATCACTAACAAGAAGTCATTCAAAAAAATTAATCCGTTTTTTTTTTTCTTGAAAATATCCATTTTTACCCACGCCTTTCTTTTTCCCGCAAGGTTGTTTAAATTACTCGTAATTCGGGTAATTGCCCCCACATTGGCAACCCTGTCAATCTGTGAAATTAATAGTATAACCTGAATATAAAAATAAATACACATTGCTGCAGGCATACCAATCTGCTGGCTTCGAGTCCTATAATAGTACCACTACTAATTAATAAATTGTGCATAAAAGATCGAAATCGATCCGGTATATCGAAATATCAAAAATAAAAAATATCCATAAAAAATCGGATATCATTGTCATAAATATCGACACCAACAAAATCGATTCGAATCGGAGCATCCCTAGTCCCTCTTCAGAACTCCCAACGTACGACTCGCGTATTTGTGATTTTTATCTTTGTGCTCCCTTTTCACGAGATTCTGTGAAGGAAGACGGAACCGGAATTACTCCGAGATCTGTGTAAGCGTACGTGGAGAGAATCTTAAGCTTCTCCAAGCCTCTCCTGTCGTTGAAACCACAGAATAACAGAAGGGACAATGTCTCAGTTTTAGTGCGCAAACTCGGATCAGCCATGTTCTAAAGCTGTTTATGTTTTGATTTGAGGTTATGAGCGTTGGTTAAAGGTTTCTAAGATTAAAAGATAATAGATCGGTAAGTATTAACTGCTGTATATATAAACTAATTTAATATAATAATGTATTATTGTACATACAGTGCCTTGAAATGGATTTATAGTTGTAAACGAGAAGATCTTTTAAATAGAGATTTGTCAAAACTTACAAATACAACTTATGTATGTGGAAAACACTTTGAAAAACATAAATGTTTATTAATATTTGGCAAAATTGTATTCACTCACATGCTGTTCCAACAGTATTTGAAGAAACTGCATCGAAATCAGGACATTCACTTGAAATGGAAGGTAAGAGCAACACATGGAATTAAATGAAGCACAACATGGATTCTGTAATCACTTGTTACTAAACTCAATCTTAAAAGACAGAAACAAATGTAGGTGTTAATAATGTTAGTTATTACTTTACTGTTCAAACGAAAGAATACATGAACGCCATCAGTTTCTTGTCAGGGTTTCGACGCACGTTGTTTATTTTATATTTACTTAGAGTGTGCTTAGAGTTATGTTCAGGTAACCGCAGTGCTACAGTGCTTTAGTAAAGCGTAAATCTGAACGAGGTACATGTGACGTCATTGCCTGCAGCGCTTTCTTCAAGCGGCCGCGATAATCAAGCATGGTCTGAATACGCTACATTACAGCGTAATGAATTTATAACCCCAATGACAGAAAGCCAGTACAGGTAATTTAGAGCGCTACAAGCTACAGCTTTATGCTGTGCTGTAACGCTGCAAACATCTTTTCTGCCTGAACGCGACCATTTAGAAAGTAAACAATGTGAATTGAAACCCTGACAACAAACTGATTATGTGCATCAGTTTGTATTTTTGATTTTTTCCGTCTGAAACATATTAAAACTTTCAAGCCAAGTAATAAATCGTAAGTTTGACTTCATACACATTCGTATAAAGACGTTCCTCTTTCAATCTGAACGAGTGATTCTGTAGTGAAACTACCTTTCAATAATTTTTGATTTTAGCTTATCAACGCATTGGAGAGAAAAGTTCCTCAAGTGATAAAGAAAATGTGCAAACGTCAGCAAGAGAAAGTTCCTCAAGTGATAAAGAAAATATACAAACATTAGCAAGTAAGTTTTGTTTTTGTAGTTGTTTATTTATATGTAGTAAATAAAATTTGTTTCTTAAATCTGGGTTTTCTTTCTAAATATTTTCATTTATTTCTTATTTTTTCATACAACTTAGTGTGTAGATAAATTATCACCAAAAATAACATTAACGTACTTTCGGATATTGTTTTACATATACCCTACCATTTTCCTTCTGTGAATCTCAGTAAGAAAGATAAACAAAACAAGATTTTTTTTTATTATAATGCAAAAGTTAACAATTTTTTTACAATTTAGAAATTTTGATTAGTCAGAAAGTATTAGTTACATTATCTGTGTATTGATTGAACATTCAAAATTTACCGCTGAACAGCTTTGCAAAATGGCGCAAGGTCAAGAAGATCAAAGGTGCCGACGGCTTTTGTCCTTTCTGTTATTCTGTGTTGAAACTAAGGAACAGGTGTGTCTTGTGGTCATGTTGCGACGTGACGAAACGCATACTTTTCTTCCATTAGGCTGTAAGTTCAAGTCAGTGAATATCGTCGTTCCCTTGGGTGCAAGCAAAGGTCGGATTTGGTTTCTCGCAACCCGGCTCTTCCCCCCCGGCTGTCAAAGTAGGCTCGACCCAAGGTTTCTAAATCTAGGTTTCTGATCTGTGATCGAAAATCGCCGCATAAAAGATTAACACGTCGTGTCGCATATCACATGAAACGACCCGACGAGACGAAGTCGACAGTCGCTCGGACGCCATCTTGGAATCAAAGACGGCTGCATTCTACAATCGAAAGCCGTCGTTTAAAAGATAAGCACGTCGTGCGATTACTCAATTGAAAGCGCTCAGCGAGCAGAAAACGACAATAACACACAACTTTCTAGCTGCCGCGAGGCCCTCACCACGGCGAGCGGCTCTTATAGCGCTTTCTTCGAATTATTCCTCTGTGGAGGCCGACACGAATGCCGGTGCAAGTAGTGCGCTGGTTTTACATTATTAGATTCTGTTATTAGACGGCAAATGCAGACGTTCTTACGTCTTCTGACGGTGGAAGCGTGAGATAGTCGGCGTAACTTTTAAGAATACAAGAAAATCAAAATTATATTCTCAATCAAGTCTGATTGGTTACGTTATTTTATTTTTTTGAAGTCTTTTCACTGTTGGTTCCGTTAGTAACTGACGCATGCATGTGTTCGTGATTATAAGTGAGAGTCTGACAGCACCACTTGACGGTAACTAAACCAGGTAATCTGGTAACGGGGGAGGGGGGGGGCAGGGCAAGAAAAACCGAAGTACCTCTCAGTTTGTATATTTTATTTATATAATACTATCATCATAACAATTAGTATATAGTATATAGAAACATTTGACAGTATACAGATTCATATTAAATAAGCACCTGAGTTAAAAAACAATCTTCCTCATCGTCGGAAACAAGGTGCAACAAAAAAGAGATAATCGCGCGTCGAATTTTGTGCTAAAAAAATTAAGGTAAAAATGCGATTCATTATTATTATTATTACTATTATACTCGACAATTGCACACACGATTTAAACTATATTTATATAAAAGAAAGAGGTAAATTATAATATACACGACGTTCGGTTATATTGGTATTATTGTTATTATTTAATATTAATTTTTGTTATTATTACGCAGAAGACAAGCTTTACCTCCTCTAAGTGATTTACGACGGTATTTACATACATAAAAGATTTCAGTCGCATAAACAAAAATAGCCGATCATTTCAAGTTAAAATGGCAGCTTAAAAAATTAATGCGTAGAGGTGGCAGGGCGGGGGGCGGGGCAAACTACGTCCATTAATTATTAATTACATTTAATTGTTACGTATTACAAAATTGCAGATCACGCTTATTAAAAAACGTTGGTACTTATGGAGATCTTATCAAAGAGATATAGTAGTACACAGTAATAGTAAATTAAAAAAGAAATGCACACAATATTACAAACGTGACGGCCATTTACACAGCAGTAGTTTGAAAATATTGTACAACAATCACCCGGTATAATGTATATCAACTAACGCGCACACGCTTACAACCCTGTAAATCTCTTCTTATAAAAAACTTTATTTACAACGACGATAAACTATAATTAATAAATCCTCTCGTCGTCTAATAATAACGATAGTCGTAATTAAAAATAAACACACGCAAATTCATCAAATTATAAATTAATTACATTATTATTAATATTAATATTTTAATTTACCTAAGTCTAATTAACTATTTAAGCACCATTGAAAAATGTCTGACATTTAATTAATTAATTAATCATTAATCATTTCACTAATCGTAAGACCAAGACGAACATCGTTATTTACAAGAAGAAAAAAAAAAACTAACCTCATTATTCATTAATTAACAAAATAAAAGCTTCATTACTCCTCCTCGGACCGTTCTCGTCGGATGAGTGTCCCATCACACTTCGTGTACGTTTCGTAAAATGGCACATTCTTTTAGTTTTTTTTTTTTTAATCACATTTCGATTGGCAGCTTCCCTTATCTAACCTCGTCGTTCAGCGCGCAAACGTGAGAAAAGCGAGCGAAACTAAATTCTGAATGCAATTCAATTTCAAGGTCCTTCAATTTTTTAAAAAATGCAGAGACGTCTATATAACATTTTGCCTTTACGTAGAACGACGTCATCTCCAATCGTTGCTGACCGCTCTGTATATGCGAAACCTGCCGGATTACAGTTTTTGTTTTCGGCGAAAGCACATCAATTAACGCAATTAAACCTCAATTTATTTATTTATTTTTTGAAGAGAAGTAAGCTCGCCCGAGTGTGACCTTGAAATTTCGAAAATTACACAACTTGCGTTGTTTACTTTAGTTACATAGCGTCCAATGATAATTAAATAAATGACTTACATACAGGGCATTCACAGAACTTTAAACGACAATTTTTTTTTAAATTAATCTGTGGGGCTTTGACATAACTTAATTCAGAAATTGAAGAACTGAAGTGCCTAAAATTTACAACGTGTTTTGCGTTCAGATACATGTTATGAATCTGTGAACACCCTGTACTTAAAAGTCCCCTACAATTTAATGTTGCGTCTCTAAGTCCGAACTTGACTACGTAAAACTAAAACATCAAGAAACGCAACATCAGTGTTGCTTCGGCGTACTCAAATGCGTGGTCTCGCTGCGCTTCGGGGGTGGAGGTGGTGGTCGCTTCGCTTTAACGTAATCGTACATTTTACCTTCGCCTTTCACGTGCACCGGACTCGTGGCGTACTCGACTATGGTGTCCGAGTTGTCCGTGTACACGTTCTCGTAGAAGTTGTTGGGTCCGTAGTGCTCCTTCACCCAGTTGGAGACGTTCGTCTCCTTGTAGTCGGGGAGCAAGATCGGGGGGTCCCGGAAACCCAGGACTTCGTGCGGCGTCGTCGCAGGCTCGTCCTTGCACTTCTGCGCCACCTGCCACTTCTTCCGCATCACCCTCTGGAGATCCTTGAGGAACTCCGTGGGGGGCTC
Source organism: Dorcus parallelipipedus (assembly GCA_958336345.1). Lineage (NCBI taxonomy): Eukaryota > Metazoa > Arthropoda > Insecta > Coleoptera > Lucanidae > Dorcus > Dorcus parallelipipedus. The sequence goes on along the minus strand of OY284483.1, from coordinate 34,888,571 downwards.
GGCTAGTTTCTTTGGGCTCGTCAGTTTCGTGCTGTCCGCCCTCTTTGGTGGTGGGGGTTTCTTGGGAAGCGCGGGCGCCTCTTGCGGCACCAGGTTAAAGCTAATTTTTTTACCAGTCTTTTTCGGGCTTTGCGGTTGGTCCTGGAAGTGGACCTTGCATTGTAATTCGCCTAGGTATGAAGGAACTGTGTAAACTACACTACTGCTGGTTGATGATTGCCTAGGCAACGACGATTGCCTCATCGACGACCTCAGACCATTTGAGTTATTGAACAACACGGTGGCGCCTGGCAGTGTGGCTGTTTGCCTGTACGCGGGGGGACTGACGTACGGGGGCGGTTGCTGAGCAAAATCCTCACTCCTTTCATTATCGTAACTACTACGACTGCTCTGCACGCTGGCGTAATGAGGGGCGTACTCGAAGTTACTCGAAGGGGTGGTTTGGGTGGGCGTGCTGGAATTTGAGCCGATGCTGGAGGGCGGCGGGCTAAAACAGGGGGTGTTCAGTCTTGAATGCGTGGGCGTCTCATCCGGCGATCTTCCCGTGGTCGGCGTCCGATCGGGGCTCAACACGTTGTCCTTCCGCCTCAGGAAAGCGGCGGGGTCGACGGTTTCACACGGGGGAGGAGGCAGTGACATCAAAGACAGTTGACTACCAGTCAACTCGGTACCGGATATGGGGGGGAGATCGCCGGGGTTAGGAGGGGGCGGTAAGCTGTCCAAGGACATGTTGGAATTATAAAGTTCCGGAGGTGGGGGTGGTAACTGATATGAAGGCGAGGTGATTATTGCGTCTTCGGTGGTTTCCGGTGGGGGAGGAAGTGATGTGATCGAATCCATCTGCGAAAGAAATAGAAGATGGTCATTTCCTTTGGGGCGATGACTTGGGGGCTTACCATTGAAGCTGATATGTCTAAGTCTGCGATGGGGGGACTTCGCAAGACGCTCTTTTCCGGTTCCAAAGGCGATGCCCTTTCACGTACTGGGGTGCCACATAACGGGGTGGAACTTCCGCTGCGACTCCCCACGGATTCTACAGACCCTCTATTCTTGTATGAGTGCTGTCGCTTTAGCGTGTTGGTACTAGATAGGTCATCGGCTGAATTGCTGGATTTCCTTCGGCTATGTCGCCTGGTGAGGGTACCTGCAAGAGACGATGGGGCTACTACTGCAAGAGTATGGTTATAATGGTCATACCTGTATTGGTGTATGAGACTGGACTTCCAGCGATTGGGGTAGAGTTTTCATCCCTGGTCTCTCCCACTTCCTTCAGCTGTCGCGTGGTGCTGGTCAGAGGCAGACTGGGTTTCATGGAAGGCTTTCGTTTGATTGTGCCTTAAGATGTAAATTCATGGTATTATAAGAACCCCAAAGCAAATTAAAGACTCACCCGTGGAAAATTCGGAGTCAAAGGCGTTTTCACAACTTGAGGGTGCCCCATCCGACATACAACCACTTGAGCTGGAACTGCTTGCCCTACTATGTCTTCCAGAGCTCAGCTCGCTTGGGGTGGAGTAGGTTTCGCTTTGTGTGCCATAACCATCGCTTGCGGTGTACCTACACATGTAAATTAAGGGACGGCCAAGTCAAGCTAAGTTAATCCCTTACCCTTGAGTTGGCGTCGTCACATTGGATTGCACGGCAATTGAACTGACGGAACAACTTCTTGCATGAGCCAGCATGTCCAAATCCTCCTGCGCCAGTTCATCCACCAAAACCCGATAGTTCTCCATCAACTGCCGGCCGTGTTTGGCAATCCTTATCCCCACCATCCACTTGTCCAAAGTGCTCTGGTCTTCGGCGCACAAGTACTTGATGTACTTGGTGCTTTTGGGCTCTTGTAATTTGGGGTGTTTTATCGCGAAGCAACAATCGGTGGGCGCCTTGAACTTTTTTTTCCACCCCAGTCCATAATAGACCTGGTTGACGTCGAGCGTGGCCAAGCACACCAAGTCCTTGGCCGATCTCGCCTTCTCCTTCTGGAAGTAGTACAATCCGGACGCCCTCAGGACGAAGTGGTATTTCTTCCACCCCTTTTTCGAGTCGGACTTTAGGTAGAGCGGCCCCTCCATTTCAGGGATGGCTTTCGATTCGGAAGAAAAGAACTCCTCCAGCAGCATGTTCCTCGAGTGCTCGTCGTTGTCCAGGTTTTCCTTCTTGTACACGCTCGAGAGGAGGAACTTTTCCGGTTGCATGAACAAGAGGGTCTTATCGGGTCTTTCGACGAAGTAAATCTTGTTCTTCGAATCCCTAGCCCAGAGCATTAGGTTATCAACTAGCAACTCGTGGTCTTCGTATATTCGTTCTGCAAGAAAAGTTTCGTGTGATGTTGAGATGGTGGAAGGGGGTTGGGTGCTTACCCATGTATAAGTCTGGTAGGTGTTCGACGATGGCCCATTTTGGGTCCATCCTTACATGGTTTTTATCAGCCAATAACCTGGTTATATACGCGCAGATCATTTTTTCGTCTACCAATAAAGACTTTGCGGAGCCATCTACTGTAAATACCTTAACGAATAGCTTCTGGATGTTAGCCTCTTTGATTTTCTCCATTGCCATTCTGATTTTCTCTGCCTTGGCTCTACTGGCGTCATCCTAGATAAAAATCGTAATGTTTTGGTTTTTTTGGTGGACAAAAAAAGGGTCCTCACCTGTGGGTTTTGCCTCAGTTGCAACGTCTGAGGTTTCGGCCCACTTCCCCCACTGCTTGCAGAAGACTCACTCGATAACATCGAAACTGTATCGCTGAAAGCGGAGTCGTTGTCTGGAGAGTCAGTCCTGACGGAATCCGGCTTTAACATGTCGCTTTCCGCCCCGTCGCCCTTGAGCCTTTGCCCTTCCGACGAGGACCTGCTGTGCGTTCTGGATTGGTGTTGGACCTTTTGGGCGTCTGCACGGAAAGATACCTCCTCACCTCTGGGCAAGCTTCCAGTACACGAAGGGTCTTACCTGATAACCGTTTGCTGTCGCGAGCGTGGCCAATTTCCTTGTCGTACTGCGATTCGAGGGCGCAGAGTTCTCCGAGGATTGCGTCCAGGTCAACATCGTGCGTGTCCTCTAGATTGGCCATAGAAAAACGGTAACTATCGATGCGAGGTGCCACTATTTCGGAATTTAGGGGACGCAGTTGACCAGTCGAACTTATCGCGTCCAAACCCTGGAAGGGAAAAAAAAAGAAAATCTTACGTTTTGCAACCAACCAATGGTATTTATAGGTGAAGGAAAGAGTTTACTTCATTTTCGAGTGGTCCAAATTTTGATTGAGTGAGGCCAAGAAACCCAAACGTATTTTGGCATTTTTCTATGACCGTCCAATAGACTCATAGGGGAAGGAAATTGTCAACCAATCGTCAATCGTTACGTAATTATTTCACCGTCTCACTCTACTTTACGAGAACCCTTTGGTTTTGTTGTTAAGTTTTAAATTCGCAAAGTTATAAACAAATGCTGGTCGTGATATCAAGACTAATCAAAACTGGCCGAAGTATTAACTTACGTTGTCCTGGAAACTAGTAACGATTGTTTCGTTTCGACTGATAACGTTAAAGGTATATTGATGTTTACATAATTTATTTATGCAAATCACCTTCGATCAAACTGTTGCATTAAAAAGAAAACATGTATTACTAACGACCAAACATCCATGGAAGTTCATCATCTTTGAAAACTGGCCAGGTTGTTCCTAGTAATTTTTCAGATTGTTCCAAAACTGTTCTATTGCACAAAATTGAACATTAAATAAAAATAAAACAGTCCTACTGGTAAGGCCTGATTATTTCACTTTCTTTCGTTATGTCAAAAAGCTCCATCACCTTGGAAGACCTCATGGTAGTAAAAAGAAAAAAGATTATAATATAGGTTGCCTTCTATTTATTAATGCAAATGCAATCGATCAAACTGTTGCATGTACAGTTAGTAATCAAAGTTTATGGCACATTTTCTCTCCACACACAAAAAAAAAACGCCTAATTAATTAAACGCAATTAAAATAAAACAACAGGGCGACTGCCTGTATAAATTATATGAAAAGAAGACGTGAAAGCAGGTGCGGGTTCGTCGAGTTCCATCGATAAAAATAATCATAATTCTCAGAAACACACCTCGCCCCAGTTCTTTCTCTATCGTGCATCACGTTAAGTGCATTACCTTGCCGAATTTCCAGGACTTGAACATTCCTCCAGCATGTCACAGAGGACGAACGCACGTAGGGGGTGGATCGCGGCGATAAATCCGCATTTTGCGGCCGAACAGATCGATCGGAAGCGGGTCGAAAACGAGCGGTAAAAAGCGTGGACGGAACAAGGAGACCGGTAGGAAACTGGATGTGCTTCCGCATGTGACGTCAGACTAACCCGGGAATCCTAATGCTGCAGGATCAGAGTCCTGCCAGGACTGAACGGAACGCGTTCGTTCTCGCTCGGCAGCCTTCATCGCCGTTCGGTGGCGTATTCGATATTAAACGTGTCCACGTTCACCCCCCAATGCGCCGGAACTAGGCTAAAATCTGTTTCTGTATGTGTGTTAGGGAGTGTTGAAAAATTCAGGAGGGTTGCAAGCTCATAAGCCTCCATTAAAATAAAATATTTTATGTACAAGTCAACATCACAGAGGTTCCTAACTGGTGGAAATTGATAAACGTGGTTAATATCTAAAGTAACAAAAATCTGTGGTTCTCAACTTGTGGAAATTGGGGGAGAATAAAAAGTTGATAATTTCTTAGTTCATTGTCGTCTGTTGCCTGTCTCTGTCTGTTTCTACAAGTCACTTGTTTGTCTATTTGCGTATTAGTAGTTTAAGAGCGTAGTGAGTTTAGAATATTTATGTTCATCATGGTGGGGGCGGCAGTATTTTTGTATTTTTCATACGCCTTTTTGTTCTTTTATTAATTCTGCTTCTTTCTTCACAACTCCTGAGTCTCAATGTCATCTTTTCCCAATATTGTCTTCAATCTTCTAGAAGGTTCTGCAATTGAGATAAACAAGTGCCCACTGCCATATCTCGAAGGCACAAATCGTCAAGATTTTATTTACTTTTCTCGAAAGTTCTAGAAGGTTCTGTTTGCTAAAAATAATATTGATAAATGAGGTCGTTTTTCGTTCGCTTAGTTAAAAGTTAGCCGCGGACAGTTGTGAACATACGATCATCGAAGTATGTATACATTTGCTTACGGTTCTATTTTTGCAAGGAAAAGTTCTAGAATGTTCTGGAGACGAGTACAAATTTGATTAGAGCTTCTCTTGCGAAGTTTGCGCATCGGATTTAAAATTTTTAACTAAATTATCAAATAGAGTCGAAAGTGTGAAAAGTAAGGAGAAGTCGAGATGAATTTTTAGGGTGAGAAGATGCAGAGACTAAAAAATGATGGAAGTTTCTAGAATTTTCGTTGAATTTGCCTAAAAGCTACTACGAGTATTCCAACATAAGATGTTTACAAATTTATGAAATAAAGTCGACAGTATAAGTAAGGAGAAGGCGTCGAGACTAGACAATGATGGAACCTTCTAGAATTTTCGTTGGAATTGTTTAGAAATTCTCTACGAAAGATTACGTGATTTATTTCGGGTGCTTGAACAGAGAATTTTACCTTGAGGAAAAGATGGAACTTTCTAGAATTCTTAACGAAATTATCAAATAAAGCCGAAAGTGTAAGTAAGGAATAAGCATTGGTGGAACCTTCTAGAAGTTTTGTGGAAATTTAATTGAGAAACTTGCCCAGAGTCTTGCAGAATTTACTTCGAGCGTGTGAACAGAGGAACTTGGCTTTAAAGAAAGTTAGAATTTATAACGAATTTATAACCATTTCCAAATACCCAGTATTCCAAATATGAACTTTGTATACAGGGTGATTTACGGTTCTGCATCTTTGAAATTAACTTGCAGGAAATGTCAAGGGCTGTAATTCTCAATAACCCTTACTAGTGATTTTTGCTTTTCTTCTTCTGCTGTGTCACCTTGCTTCGACGCTCACTTCGACTGACTTGCAGATCGGCATTGAGCTCATGTCTTGTCCAATCTTGTTCCAAATAGTTTTCACATTTTCTTCTCCCTTCTATTAGTTCTAGGCGATCGACAGGTTTCTGCTCTTCTTTTCCTACGACTTTCTTCATTAAACTAGTCCCGAGGTTGGAAGGAAAAAGGCGACTACCCCCTCCCCCTTGGTGGTGGTAGTACTTTTGCAATTTTTCAGTCTATTAAGACTGAAGACATTCTTCTCTCCTCAATATTTTCTTCAGTCCTCTATAACTTCACCGTTATGTGTGATCTTTGCGTTTCTTCTTCTTCTTCTTTTGAGATATCTTGTTACGACGCTCACTTGTACTAACTTGCAGATCGGCATTGAGCTCTTTTCTTGTCCAATCTCTTTCCTCAATAATTTCTTCAATCTTCTATCAATTCGCCGTTATCTGTGTTATCTGATTTTCTTCTTCTGAAATATCTTGCTCCAACGCTCCCCGATGAATTTTTCTCTCGTCTTTATTAATTTTTCTTCTTCTTTCACAATTCTTCAGTGTGTTAAGACTGAAGACATTCTTCTTTCCTCAATATTTTCATCAGTTCACCGTTATCTGCGACTTTGCTCTTCTTCTTCTTCTTCTTCTGAGTTATCTTGTTTCAACGCTCACTTGTACTAAGATGAAGATCGGCATTGCGCTAATTCCTTGTCCAACCGTGTTCTAAAAAGATTTTATATTTTTTTCTTCTATTCTTTTTTTGTGATCGGATTTGTACGTCCTAAATTTTTTTCTTTTTCCAACAGTTCTAAATCTTCCGACTTGAACCATGAATTTCTGCTCTTCTTTTCCTGTATCAGCTTGCTTCGTTTTTCTTGATCAATCTCCAGTCTCAACGACTAACGAGAAGCAGCAGCAGCAATACCACCAGCAGCAGCAGCAGCAGCCCTGAGGAAGTTCTTCTGCAATGGAAAATGAAACATCGGCAGTAGAAGAAGTCAACGAGACAGGGTTCCAACCGGAAACCAATTCAAACATAGACGACGGCCGCGGAAGCCTTCAAGTTAAATTGATGAATCCTGTTCTAAAATTGTTTTTATATTTTTCTCCTTCCATCAGTTTAAAGACTACCAACTTCTTTTTCTCTATTCATTCACGTTCTAGTTTCGTTTGCATTTGATTTTTTGTTCTGATTTTGCACTCCTTTCTTCCCTGCTTTATTAATATTATCATCTTTACTTTTTGTCCAAACTTGCTTTTATATTTTCTTCGTTCTTCCATTAGTTCTCTCCTCTTGCGATATCCTGCTCCAATTTTCTGCTCTCTCGGAGATTGGTACTGCGTCCACTTTCTTGTTCATCCTTGTTGTTTGTTTTTCATCATCTTGGCAGGTTTCTATTCTTCTTCTGTGCTACCATTCATATTATCTTGGGGTTCCGAAGGTATTTTTTTAAATATTTTCTTCGTTCATTTTATCAGCTTGTTCAATGGTGTTTTGAAAATATCTTCCACTGTGATCTTCTGCTCTTCGATGATCGATTAAAAAAAAAACAGTACCGTTCCAATTATTTTTGAAATCCGTTTAATTTGATTAATGTACGAATATGTTTGCAATTAATTACGCGCCATCTTTGCGTGAGCCGTGCTAGTCGTCGGGATTGCAGTGGAGCTCTCGAGCTACTCTCCTGCTGACGAGCACCCAATTAGTGCCGAAATAGCTGCACAGAGGACTTGCATCCAAAATTTTTACGCGTTCCCAATTATTTTCTTTATGTCGTTTATTCGACTTACCGTCCGTATTTGAGTAATAATATCTGTTGTGACTATTTACCTTCGTTATAAGTGTTACCTTCTTCAAATTTTCATTTAAACTATCTTGTGGTTTCGAAGATATTTTCTTCATTAGACTTATTAGTCTCTCTAACTCTTCCTCCTGTTTAATGACATTTTGGAAATATTTTCAATCGCGATGGGCCACATTTTCTTCTTCTTCTACCTTGTTCTAACTTTCATTTGCATTATGTTGCGGTTTTTTTAAAAATACTTTCGTCCTTCATCTTATCAGCCATAGGATTTGTGTTGCTTTGAAAATATCTTCCATCGTAATCGATAGATCTTTGCTCTTCTTCTTCTTCAACTTTGTTCTAACTTTCATTGATATTGTTTATTGGTTCTGGAAATATTTTCTTCATCTGACTTACCAGTTTCAGGACGACTCTCTCTCCCTTTTTCTTGTTCAATGATAATATTTTGAAAATATTTTCCATCGTGATGGGCAGACTACTGCTTTTCCTCTTCTTCTTTTACCTTGTTCTAACTTTCATTTGCATTATTTTGGGGTTCTGCAATATTAAAAAAAAACTGTCTTCATTCATCTTATCAGCTAGAGGATTTCTGTTGCTTTGAATATATCTTCCATCGTAGTCGGTATATCTGTGCTCTTCTTCTTTTTCTTCAACCTTGTTTTAACTTTCATTGATATTGTTTGGTGGTTCTGAAAATATTTTCTTCATTTGACTTACCAGTTTCAGGATATCTTTCTCTCTCTCTTTCTTGTTCAATGATATTTTGAAAATATTTTCCATCGTAATGGTCAGATTCTTGCTTTTCTTCTTCTTCTTCTTCTACCTTGTTCTAACATTCACTTGCATCATTTCTTTCTTCCTTCATCTTATCAGCCATAGGATTTGTGTTGCTTTGAAAATATCTTCCATCGTAATCGGTAGATCTTTGCTCTTCTTCTTCTTCTTCTTCAAGCTTACTCTAACTTTCAATTATATTGTTTGGTGGTTTTGAAAATATTTTTTTCATTTGACTTACCAGTTTCAGGATACCTTTCTCTTATCTCTTTCGTGTTCAATGATATTTTGAAAATATTTTCCATCGTGATCTTTTTTGTTCTAACTTTCATTTACTCGTATATTATTTTGTGATTCTGACGATGATATTTTAAAGATATTTTCTTCATCCATCTTATCAGCCTTAGGATTTCTTGTTCAATGTTGCTTTGTAAACATATTCCATCGTGATCGGTAGATTTCTGTGCTACCTTTTTCTAATTTTCATTTATACTCTTTTCATTAATATCTTGTGTTACTGAAAATATTTTCCAACGTATTGGGTAGATTTCTGCTTCTCTTCTTCTATCTTGCTCGAGATTTCTGCTCATCTTCTTCTTCTGTGCTACGTTTTTCTAATTTTCATTTATATATTGTGTTCCAGAAAATGTTTTCTGCTTCTCTTCTTCTTCTATCTTGCTCGATCTTTAATTTGTATTATTTTGTGGTTCCTTTTTAAAATATTTTCTTCATTCGTTTTACCAGATTCAGGACTTTCTCACCTTTCTCTCTCTTGTTCAATGATGTTCTTAAAAATATTTTCCATCGTAGATCAGTAGATTTCCGCTTTTCTTCTACTTCTGTGCTACTTTGTTCTAACTTTAATTTATACTCTCTTGTGCTTCTGGAAAGATTTTTATATTTTGTTCATTCTTCCAGCCAATTTCGGGATTTCTTTCGTGATTAACAAATGTCCACTTGTTTTCTTCTTCTTATGCGTTACCTTCCTCAACTCTCTTTCTATTCTAAGGATCGACGTAACGTCTAGTTCCATGTCCAATTTTGTTACGTAAATAGATTTATATATTTTTCTTTCTTCCAACAGTTCTAGAAGGCGTCATTCTTTTTTGCGTCATCTTTAACTTTGAACATGTTAAATTTTCATGACGTTTTTTTTTTCAACTCAAAGACTTCTTCCGTGACCTTTGGATTTCTGTTTTCTTTAACTTCTATCTGTCCAGTTCTTTCCCAGTTTTTTTAACGTTTATATACATTTTTTTTTTCATTTTTCTGTCACTTCCAGGCGTTCTACTGCGATTCTTATTTTTCTACGTTTTCTATCTGTCCAGTTCTTTCTAGTTTTTTTTTAAACGTTTATATACATCTTTCTCATTCTGCTATCACTTCCAAGATTTCTATCGCGATTCTTCTTTTGCTATGTCTCCTACTTGTCCAGTTCTTTTCTAGTTTTTTTTAAACGTTTATATATATCTTTTTCATTCTTCTATAATTTCCAGGACTTCTATCGAGATTCTTCTTCTTTTTTTATCTTGTTTCACTCTCATGTGATTTGCTTCGACGTCTCAAGGTTCTTTTCGCTGTCTTTCAACTTTTTCTATTTCACCTTCGCCTTTCTTTCTTATCAACTTTCTCTGCGCCTAGTTTGCCTTGCAGTTTACAAGCACACAGTACCAGTTGCACTTTCGTTCAGTGAGAAATATTAGATTCGCATTTTCAACATCTTTTAAATTTAAAACCGTGCTTTCTATTCGGCATGGGTATTGATACGATGGCTTTTCATTTCGCGTTCTGCAAATTTGCCAAGCGTAAAGATAAAATAATAAAAGTCCGGCTCCATCGCGGTGCCATTCTACTTTCAAGGAAATAAGCACCACTCCAAGTCATGCTGCGTAATTACAGAGGTTTTAATTAGAAACGTTTAGCAGCAGATCGAATCGCGAAAGAAATAGGAAATTCGCTTATCCAAGCGCAAAATTAAAAGTCATCGTTCGTTTTCGACAGTAGATAATATACGAAACGATGAAAGACAAAGTTTTTACATCCAAAAAAAGTGCACCAAGTCTGTCACATAATTACGAAACATCGTGTAGATCTTACGCAAGAAGAAGAAAAGCCTTTCGCTAAATCAAGAAACTATACGTCATTTTTTTATTCTATGCCGATCTCGTTGACCTCCGAATGTGACCTGTTTCACAAAAGCTAAAAAGTTCTTAAAATTATCGGGGACATCCGAACTGCGGTCAAAATTGAAACAGGTAAGAAGGTCGTTAACGAGGTTGTTTTTCGCGACTGAACTGCGGTTAGGCCCTAAATCCCGGGGCGAAGGTCTTAATCCCTTCATATTTTTGTCGTCAAAATTATATTTTAATCGATACCAAACATAAAATTATATTAAATCTACCTAAATTTTATTAATCCTTAATGTTGCCCACGTTGAAATCCTGACGGCAGTTCGGACAAGGATTACATCCTGCCATGTACATAGAATGTTTTGAACGCAATTCGGTCACTTTCGAAAAACGGACCGCAGTTCGGTTGCACCGAAAATTATCAATCGATCGATCGGCGTATAATAAAAAGATGATCTAGTCAAAGTTACTTACTGCAAGAGTATCAGTTCTGTTTTCTTTTTTTAAGATATACAGTGCGGGACAAAATTATAACCGCATTTAGAGTTTAATCTCACCGAAAAAAGTACATTTTCTCTCCATTTTTCATTGACTTTTGTAGTCGTGTTTGTTAACGTTGGAATGATAAGCTCTCTCAAAAAATTTTTCAACAAAAAATTCCCAGCTAAATTCTCCCAACATAATTTAATTTAATAATAATAAGGTACAGCTACAGAAATATAATAATTTCCAAATGGCACCACTAAAGTATAAGAAAAAATAACATAAATATGTAAATAATTAAAAACAGTAGTAAACAATAACAAACATTAATAGAGCTAGACATGTATTAACAAGTACTCATAACAATTTCTAGTAATAGCTTTTTGAACTGGCTAGCAATAGCATTGAACAAATCACAGTTATTTAACATATTATTATGCACTCTCATCATGCGGTCCATAAATGCAGCTTGACCATAGCTTGTTCTATGGGGACGCTCCCTAAAGATACCTGTATACCGTGTGAGTTTGGTATTAATACGAAAGTTAACTTTGGATAGCAGAGTAGAACAGTCTATTTGATTGTTCAAGAGTTTGTATAAGAATGAACACATAGCAACGTCCCGCCTTGAGCTTAAATCCCTCATACCCAGCAGCAATAATCTAGTTGGTTTGGGTACTTGTTTATATGGGAATCGATGTTTCCATAAAAGAAACTTAACAAATTTATCTTAAACACGTTGAAGCTTGTCTTTGTAACATTTGTAGATTGGCGCCCATGTAATACTATTATATTCTAACAAGTTTAGCACTAAACTATTGAATAGAGCGGATATAGCTTTAGTATCTTGTATATGCTCTGAGCATCGACGAACAAAACCAAGCATTCTATAACTTCTAAGTACTACATTATCCACGTGCTCAGAAAACGTGAGCTTAGCACTAAAGATTACACCTAAGTCATTAAAGCTGGTAACGGATTGTACGGGACCCACTATAGTATAGTCGTGTACAAGTGGTGAGTGTCCTCTGGTAATTCTCATAACTTTGCACTTATTTTCGTTAACTTTCAAAAAATTATTCTTACAGTACAATAAGAAATTGTCAAGATCCGCCTGAATCCTTAGACAGTCTTCTTTTGTTTTTACACATGCAAAGAATTTCAGGTCATCTGCATAAAGTAGAAATCTGCAGTACTTAAAGCAAGAAGCCACATCATTGATAAACAACAAGAATAGTACGGGACCAACGTGAGAGCCTTGTGGTACGCCAGATGCTACTATTATTTCATGTGACTTTGTATTACCTAATTGTACGTATTGACGCCGATCAGTGAGAAATGACCTAAGCCATAAGGCGAATTATGACAAGAATTTTAGTGCGGTTATAATTTTGTCCCGCACTGTATAAGACTTGGTCACACACGTGATTCAATAATGTAAGTTTACTCGAAATAAACACGATACTTTAACAAAGCAAAAGAAACCGAGGCCGTTTACATATCCGCCGTGCAGCTGGCATATTAAATAATGCTGATTATTCATTCAAGTCCAACTGCAACGAGAAGTTCAGAGATGGGACAATGAGTCTTATTTCCGGCTAAGGGAATCGTAACTCAAGTGGCAACCGTTATATCCGGTTTGCCTGGACTCACGTGAAAGAAAATAACTTCAAAGAAGCAAAAAAAAAAAAAACGTTTGGACGGGCGTAAGTTTAAATAAAGTTAAAATGAATTAAAATTAAATTTCTACAGGAAACGCAGGAGTAGAAGCAGCAAAGCGAGATAATCCCTGCCCGACTTTCACCCGAGAAGTTTTTGATTGAGTTTGCTTTCCTGTTGCACTTAATCTAAACTTTTAATCAATTGCGGGTTCAATTACCCGAAAGCGAATGCACTTTTAATGCTCAAAACAAATAGAACGCCGCGCCGTCAATTAGCAAGACTAGCGAAACGAATTGATTCTGGTTAAAAAATATAGTATTAGGCATTTCGTCCTTTCTGAAGACCAGAATCGATTCTATTTAAGCCAAAAATCGCTTTAGTTTTGTTTTGAAGACCACCGGATGGAAATGTATAGGAAATTGACAGCACCAGTGCAAATGAAATGTTTTATATATAGCCAATCAATGTATTATCCTTAGTTCCGGCTTATTACCTTTTGAACATACACGCTCAACTGGCTTCACAGTCGTTATTTAGATGGACGACTAGTAAACGACGGGCCCCGAGTTCGAACTTCAGTAAAAATTATTTACAATCGAATAAAAATTTGATTCCTGCGCCTTACACATAGGCAACTTCTACACACGACGCTCCTGCGCAGGCAACCATACTTGCAAGTTTAATACATCAATGTAAAATCTCCATAAACGATTGGCTTCGAACGCCCAAAGCTACTCTACTAAAATAATTAATAGATAAATTAAGAATTAATAAAATAACTGTAAAAATTATTTACAATCGAATAAAAATTTGATTCCTGCGCCTTACACATAGGCAACTTCTACACACGACGCTCCTGCGCAGGCAACCATACTTGCAAGTTTGATACATCAATGTAAAATCTCCATAAACGATTGGCTTCGAACGCCCAAAGCTACTCTACTCCTGTACTATAATTTTTCATGAAAGCAAATCATTTGAATGAACCCGGGAAAAAAATTAAAGCACCTCTTGCATAGGGCCGCCGAAGCTTCTAGAGCACTGATATTATTATCCTTCTGGACACTATCCTGTTTCCTTTCCAGATGCGTCCGCTATCTCGCCTCCTTATTATAACCCGAGCGCTGTTTCTCGTCGCTCTTATTTCAATTATTAATAGCATCGACATGAAAAGACTATTATTTATTACTTATCTATGATAAAGTCAAATTATGGCGGGTTTACCGTAAGCAATTAATTTGTGGCAAAAAATCGATTGATTGGAAGAAGGGAAATCGTAACTAGAATCTCTCCAAGCGCATTTCACGTGAATCTACCCATAAAAATGTACAATGGTGCTCACTTAAAATGATACTTCTGCATGCAAACGAACTTTTAAACTTTTCTGCTGCAAAAAATATTACGTATTAAAAAAGTCATCAACTGAAAGAATAGAAAGCAGATTATGCAACACTGTATGTTATATCATATTTATTACGACAGATTACTATCATTACAAAATGTTACATAAACTCTGTTTGAAATAGTGCCCCGGATCGTTCTTAATATCGCAATAAATTACAGAATTACCTTGTGCTTTGTGCAACTTTATGCAATTCTGTGCACTTTCAATTTTTCCAATTTCGCACTGGCAATAAAAGAGTCGTCTCGCGTTCGCTCGCTTAATCCCCGGCTCTAAAATCGTAAATGACGTTAATCCTCTGGTGTTTTAATTATCTTGCAGGAACTGTACCCGGCAAACGGAGTCTGTGAACCGTTAAAGTGGGACGAGCTGCGAGGCGACAAGTGCCCTTGTAATTTTTTTCAAACTCGATTATTGTTAACGCCGAGCATTTACGAAAGCTCCGTCCCCTCCCCCCGGCTAATCACAACAGTATCGGCCGAGATGAGAATGAGAATGAGAATGAAATAGATGGTCACCCGGTCAACAGCAATTCTTGCAGGAGATACATGGAATGGCTTTTAGTAGAATCATTTAACCGTTTCACCAATTATAAAAATCACTTTTTTATTATTATTTAAACTATTTAGCCACAACAACTGCATGAAGCTTGAACTAGTTGAAAGTAAGATGGGCTTAAATAATGTACAAAATAATAAACGATGGTATAATAAGGGTGCACTTGGTGAGGATGTCACTTCTTGCTTGGTGGTTGTTGGCGTCCACTTTGAGCAGATCACGAGTACGGTTCGCAAACGACGGTCGAATATTTTGCGCTCCTTGTGATTAAAGCCGCCCTGAGATTCTCTTATATTTGTGTTTTCTTCCGTTAGCACGTTAATGTGGGTTAAGACCCCCTTGTTCGAGTTTCTGGGGCCAATCTGGTTCCTCTCTGGTTTTCCTATTAAAGCCAATGAATCTCGAGATCCTGTCTACTTTGACATCGTACTCGCAGAGGAGGCCTCTATTTGTAGCTGCCAAATCGCATAGGGCACGCTCCTTCCGAGGTCGAACACATTTGTAGATTGGTGGAGACCATCTTGGTATCGTTAAAAAATTAGCGTTGTTTTCATACACGTTCATTCATTTATTATGGCAAAGTTGATTGCGAACTAACGTTACTGTCCTGAGGACAAAGATTTGTATGATTCTTGATTACGATACAGGATGACTGTAAATTTTGTCACTATACAGGGTGACCGTCAATCTTATATGTTATGCGGGTATAAACCTGCGGGAATTTTAATTACTTTCAACACCGTGTGTAGGCCTAGCGGTACCACGAGTTTCACTAGCCTACTTGAACAACCTTACGCTAGGTGGCACCCTCTGAACAAAGAGCAAGAGCAAGAGAATATCTGAAATTTAAATCAAGGAAAAGACCACTGTGAAAAAAATACTTTAAAGGAGACAGAATATATTAGGTTGTTCGGAAAAAAATGTCGTTTTCTTTTTAATTCAGAATGTCTATACAGGGTGTCGCTAAATTCCGTGGACATGGCTTAACCACAGATTCCTGGGCTCAATATAAGATGATTTAACTCAACTTATCTATATCCAAAAGTGCTTCGTTACGTCGGTATTCTGCTTCAAAGTTGTTGAATGAAGCATTCATTAGGAAACTTTTTTTAATCTTTGAAATTTTTGATGATATCACCTAACTTTCCTGTAATCAAAGAATTCTAGACATAACACGACATTTTTTTCCGAACCTAATATTAAACGAAAAAAAAAAATCAAAGCATACCTGCATTAAGAAAGCTAAGAAGAACAAATGAACTATCAAAAGGTTTATGTAGAGAACAAAATGAAATCTCATAACATAAAATTGGGCAATATAGAGAAGCTGAAGTTCAAGAAAACAATATCACCAGGTCAATTACGTTTTGGGCTGCAATTTTCTTCAATTCTTTTCACTTCTTGCCTTTCCCTTCCAACCTCTTCTTTTTGAATTCTTTAAAATTAGGACGCAGTGAAAAATAAAAAGTAAAACGAAACGGTAGGTAACTCGGAGGCTCTTCAGTTATGTCATCAATTGACTTCCAGATACTTAGATTTAGTTCGAGCTCTTTCACCCCGACGCTCGCAATCAATGCCAAAGAGATTGCTTCTCGTTTTAAATCCGTTTCAATTCTTCTTGTACCTTGGGAAAAGTGGCCGCTTGGTTCAATTGAAACAGAATCTCTTTGGTTCCACTCCAAAAGGTCATCAAAAAGCTTACAGTCTTTAATTTTAACTATCACTTGCAACTTGCCAGCTCGTTTCGGTATTGATCGAATTTTCATTCTGGAGGTTCTTTCTACAACCATGGATACTCAGCTTCCCCTAGTTTTAAAGACCCAATCATCTTAAACGAATTTTACCACCTTAGACGTCCTTGGTTTGGGAAATGGTGTCCAGATTGTTCGACCGAAACTTCAGTTTCACAGCAGGCGGTCAAAAAACTTACAGTCTTTAATTTTAACCACCTGGAGCTTTCACTTGCAACTTGCCAGCTCTAAAGTCGTTTCTTCGTTTTGGTATTGATCCATAGATTCTTTCTGAGGTCATGGATACTCAGGTAAATGAATATTCGCGCGTCCATGGTATTGGAAAAGGTGTCCAGATTGTTCAATCGAATGGAACCTCTTCCAGTTTTTCATTTTAACCATCAAGGACCTTCAAACTTGAAACCTGCCTGCTCTAAAATTGTCTCTTGCACAAACAAATTGAAAGCAGAAGATGTCTGGGTTTAGAACCTTGGGGTACCCTGCGTCAATACTAAAGAAATTATTATTCTTATTTTGGAAGTGCAACAAACTTGCATCTCTGATGTGTACAAGAATGTCGGGACTATCATATCGCCATCGCTAGTCATCAATGGGCTTCAGTTCTAATTCGGACCAACGAGGACTTTGCTTATGGTTTGGTCAGCTAGGAGATCAAGGACTTTCACTTGCACTTGCTTGCTCTAGAATTGTTTCACTGTTTTGGTGTTCTTTGTGTACACTGTTTGTGGCCATGGATGTCAATCTTCTTTTTTTCTCAGCCAGCACCACTCATTTTGGAAGTTCAATCATCTTGAATGAAGGTCCCTGCAACCTTGTTGTTATAAGGATGTCCGGTTTACCCAGTCACCAGCTCTACCATTCGGTCAATAACCATCGAGGACTTTCGCTTATCACTAACATCTAAGAGATGTTTTTTTTTTTTGCCGTTCGCTTTCTGGAGTCTCACATTGGGCTTCTTTTTATGTACTGATGCGCCGCCGTCCATGCGTTGTTCTAGTATCTTTCTCTTTATCAAACAACTAAACAAGTTTTCTTTTATTGTTTTTATCTTCCGATGTTTTGTTCTGCAATTTTCTTTCCGCAAGGGCGATTGTCGATTTTCTTTTGTTTTCCACAACTTATACATATTTCTGATGTTTTGCTCTGTACATTTTTATTTTTATTGCGGTCGTTTGTTTCTCGTCTTTCGAAATTGTTTTGTTTTCCTCATTGGTGTATGTTGAACGGGTTCCTTTTCCTCCACTGAACGTTCAAATTGACTTTTTGGGATTATGGGATTCATTTTTCAATTTTTTCAGTTAACGCCAAAGCGATTCGTTCTCGATTTAGAGATTTGGGCATCTTAAGTGAAGGTCCCTGATAATACCAAAGGTGTCTAATCGAAATGGAATCGTCCCTAATTTTAACCATCGAAGACTTTCGCTTGTGATTTGGCACAACAGTTATTTCTTTGCTTTAGTTGTCATCTTTTCCCCATTTTTTGTGGGCCCCCCATCTCGACTTACTCATTGTCAGACAAAGCAATTTGCTCTCGCCTGGAAAATTCGGCCATTTTGCTTTGCTTTGACATTTCTTTCAAAGGGATTCATTTTTTTTTGTTTTTATACACTTTAGTTCATCTCTTCGTCTCCATTTCCAGTATCACCCTAGGCCCTAGCCGGAAAAGGGGTTTTCATTACTAATTTTAACCATCGCTTGCTTAGACCTAAGGTTATTTCTTTGCTTTGGTGTTCATTTTTCGCAATTTTTTTGAGGGACATGGATGTTGTCCTTCCTCTTTTCAATACCGTGCCTCATCTCAAGTTTCTCAGCTAAAGAAATTTGCTCTGGTCTTGAAGGTTCGGCCGTTTAAAACTAAGATATCTGCAGTATCTGGTTAAGGATGGTGTCCAAAGGAGCGTTCGGTCATTCGAGGATGCAGCGAAGGCGTTTTACCACCGAGGGCTTTCGCTACCTACTAATTTTGGGGTTCATGGAAGGGATTAATTCCCATCGTATTCGTACAGTTCTAACCCCCCACTTCACTTAGGAGCACCACATGAAATATCTGTACATATTTACGTATTTTTGTAGAAGGATAATGTCATCTTAGATTGTAAACAGTGGCAGTTCAAAACCATCAAAGTTGTACACTCGATGGTGTTGATAATGCTTCGATGCTCAACTGATTTTGACCGCTTGTATACTTCCCAGCAAATCTAATTCACAATTTAACCACCGGCATTACTTTTTTTTCACCACGTAATGGTGCCGCCATCTACCATTAATTCAATTAGTTTATGCAATGCACAAAAGTTGACATTCTAACAGTATTCTTTACAGAAAGTTCGTTACAAAGCCAAGACATGTGATTATTTACGTTACACTTTCAAGAATTTTTCCCGTTTCTCAAGTAAGCTTTTATTATTTGTAAAATTGTGTACATTTAAGGATTTCAGTTTACTAGATTCTTTCCTCTGTTATTTTAATAAGTACTTGTAATATACTTTACTTGTTATCACTTACGTGTTTGTCAAAATTGAATTTTGATTGGGTGGGAAACATGTTTCCCACCGCCCAAATCAAAAGTTCGTAATTTTTGAATTATTTCTATTTTTATTTTTTTTTTATTACACAAGTGTTACAAAAGAACATGTCTAATAAGAAGTGGAATATGGACGATCCCAATAATATGGAAGAGGCACTAAATTTCCTTTTTTGTCTGCCTGATAACGAATTCAATTCCGACATTCAATATGATGCCGAGGCAGACGATGAGCTGAATGCTTTAGACACAGATAAGTAATTTTTGGCCAATAAAAGATCCGTTCCCGAAGAAATACGTCTTTCCAAAATTGGAATTCATTTTCCAGAAAGAAGCACATACCGTAGATACAGAGTCTGCAGCACAAAAGTGGCTGAAAAACGAACAGCTTTTATTTGCTCCCATTGTAAATACCTGTTTGAGTGCCGGAATGTTTTAGAAAACTGCACCAAAAATCTAAATAAGTTTTATTGTGATTTTTACAAAATATGAATTTTTTTATGAATTAGTTTTACTAAATTGTTTTACTTTTTCTACATTATTCATTAAACTTATGTGGGCAGTGGGAAATATTTATCCCACCAAGTGTATTTTGAAAAAAATAATTGAAAAACAGATTTTCCAAATAGAATTCAAATATTGGTGCCAAAAAGGTCAACTTTTACTATAATGAAACATTTTTAAAACATCCCTTGATATTTGCCCACGAAAGGGTTAAAAAACGCCCATTTAAAAGCAATTAATGAATTCACTGCTGCGCCACACACGGCCATTTGTGGAAGGTCCGCCAATTTTCAAACATACGCGCTCAAACACTGTAGCAGCGAAAACTTCAAGCTGTCCATACTGATTGACGTATACATATACTGTGTTACAAATGTACTGTCACTGGCAATACTGATTACTGAATCTTAACCTATTATAGTATTTACTAAATTTTATTTTATCTTAATAAATAAACAAAATATTCAAGATTTTCCAAATGAATCAGCAGTTGCAATTATTCAATCCTATATATTTGCAGTATTAAGGACCCCTTACTCTAGAGAAGTTACCTAATGTCCCACAAAAATCACCCCTTCCATCTTGATTAAAATTAAATTTTAAGCCTTAGGAAAATCCCACCTTCAAACTTGCAAATAGAAGAGATTTATTTGTATATTTTTAGAGACTCCAAAATAGCACAATATTTTTTGTAATTGAACCGACTTTGTATCTCTTATAGTTTACGAGATCCCCACAGTGGGCTTTTAATTAGTTGTGACCCTGTATACATAAATATTTCTTTTAAGGAAAGTTTATAGAAAAAAGAATCCAATCTGCATTATTCTCATATGTGCAATTTATACATGAATCATTAGTTTAAATTTATAAAATCATTCCTTGCTTTGTAATTTTTGGATGCTATGGAAAATTTGATAAAGAATTTAGTGTGCCATTCGTTATATCTACTATAAAAGCCATTTTTTGACGTTACAAGTTACAATATTTTACAATATTTAAAACATTGAAATTTTCGCGTAGCAACAATGACGTCATATTTGAAATTATTTGAATATTCTTGGGAGGAAAAAAAAATGAGTCAATTTAAAATGTTTCACTGCTCTATGCTCGACAATTCATACCAGTGTTGCCATTTAGTAGATAATTGTAAGATTTGCAGATAATTTGAAGTACCTATTTGTGGATAATTTCTTAACCCTATTAATAAACGGATATAACTTATGGACACTTCTAACTGCTTAAAAATAATTAAGCTAAATTTTGTTAACTATTCCGATTCTGCCATTAAAAAATTATGAAATATGAAAGCTATCGCCAACTTTCCCCAAAAAAACTAACCGGAGGGGGGTCTCGTTTTCCAACAGTTAACTTCCGAGCTGGAAATATATTTATTTATTTTTTGAAAAGCGTCGGAGATATCTAGATCGACCCCAAATTGAATCGGGGAGTTTAAAATCCGATCGGCAGAACTCAGTAATCCGGTTAAAAGGGTGCGATTGGGCGCGAACGAGCGGCCGGGGGGGTTATCGATTGCTCTCGTACACGCGGCATTGAAAGTGGGAAGCCGCACACGGGGGTGAGACTCATTGACTGGGTCGGGTGGGACTTGCCGAAGGAAAGTTAGTTTGGTGGCGGTATTAACCCTTTTCAACCCAAACTCATTTTTTGGGTTACATGCAAAAGTTAACTACAACAAAGTAAACAAGCACCTTGCAGACTATTAACTCTTTTTATTAGGAGTGATGATAATAGGTCTCATTGAATTTGCTGGATTTGCTGAAGGAATGTGGCCTTTTTCAACCCAAATTGATTTTTTGCTTATATGCAAAAGTGAACTGCAACAAAGTAAACAAGCACCGTGTAGACTCTTAACTTTTTTTATTACGAGTGATGATAATAGGGTCTCATTGACTGGGTCGTGTGGGATTTGCTGAAGGAAAATGTCCCTTTTCAACCCAAATTGATTTTTTGTTTATATGCAAAAGTGAACTGCAACAAAGTAAACAAGCACCTTGCAGACCTTTAACTCTCTTTTATTAGGAGCGATGATAATAGGGTCTCATTGACTGGGTCTGGTGGGATTTGCCGAAGGAAAGTGACCCTTTCCAATCCAAATTGATTTTTTGTTTATGTGCGAAAGCAAACTGCAATAAAGTAAACAAGCACCTTGCAGACTATTAACTCTTTTTATTAGGAGTGATGATAATAGGTCTCATTGAATTTGCTGGATTTGCTGAAGGAATGTGGCCCTTTTCAACCCAAATTGATTTTTTGCTTATATGCAAAAGTGAACTGCAACAAAGTAAACAAGCACCGTGTAGACTCTTAACTTTCTTTTATTACGAGTGATGATAATAGGGTCTCATTGACTGGGTCTGGTGGGATTTGCCGAAGGAAAGTGACCCTTTCAAATCCAAATTGATTTTTTTGTTTATGTGCGAAAGCAAACTGCAACAAAGTAAACGGCGCCTTGCAAGTTACATGCAGACAATTAACTATTTTTTATCACGAGCGATGATAATAGGTCAGGGTACGATAATCTCGAATGTAATTGAGGATGTGATACCCTAGGGTCGCGTGTATTTCTGTTACGAACGTGGTTAGCAACAATGCTGTTATTGTTCTAAATCCGAAAAGGAAAAGAAGTTAACATTCCAAGTGGTGCCAAGATAAGTGTGGCGACAGACAATTTTGAAAACATGACGGATACGTGAGGAGAAGTTCGAAACTGGGTTATCCCTGTCGCTTTTTAATTTAGGTATTTAATTGATTAATTAATAAAGACATGGTACGATTTATCGGGTAACGGTGAGACAAGAAGTCGTGCCAATGACAAGAAAAAAAAGTCGTCGTCCGGTTCAATGAGGACGAGCGACGTGCGGAATTTACGACACCAAACAGCAATCTAGTAATCTAAGAGTTGTCGCAGTCAATTGTTTCTAATCATAAGTTTATTGGCCTGGAGTGAGAAATTCGCCGCCCGCGATTTAATGGCCTCATGAAAATATATGGTTAATAATATGGGAGCCGCCGAGGATGCGCTGCCCCGACGGGTCGACGTCTCCACGACCTCTGCCAGGCAAGAATC
Organism: Dorcus parallelipipedus; assembly: GCA_958336345.1. NCBI lineage: Eukaryota > Metazoa > Arthropoda > Insecta > Coleoptera > Lucanidae > Dorcus > Dorcus parallelipipedus. Next base: position 34,865,940 of record OY284483.1, on the reverse strand, counting down.
TAAGCAGGCAAAAATAGAACTGGTTACGGATCTGATATTCCTCCAGACAAATACGACTTCGATGCACACGTACTAACAAGAAGCAATTAGATCAGAATGTGAAATGTTACGGGGCGTCCAACGGTTCGTTGTACGTACACTTTACAATTCATGCATGGAACTCGACGGAAATGAAGAACTTCGAAACCTTCGCACGATCTTTCAATCATCAAGTAGGTCATGAACATTCCCCCCCACACTCCTCGAAGAAGTTAAAGAAACTCGTCATACATCACGGCGAACAATTCATCAAACATTTCAACGAACGCCTCAACGAGTGACTTAATTGATCAGTGTGTAATTTTTTTTACTTTTGTTTCATAAAAGACAAAGACTTTGAATACTATCTTGTCTTGTATGATGGTTGGTTTCTGCTTTACAACTAATTAAATTATTAATACCCATTTCAGACGAGCGTAGGTGGTGGTGCAAAAGAACTTTTAATTTTCCCCTCAAGTGTTCGAAACTCGTGTTGTATGTTTATTCCGTTCGTTTCCGTCACCTCACACACAACGCACAACTGAGCCTGAAAAGTCACCCGCCAAGAGAAGAGATGCAAAATACGTGCACACATCACATACATACATGTGTGCGGCGCTATATTTAGCGCGTGATGTGAAATTATTTTTAAAGCCATAAATGGAGCGTCCTTTAATTTTCGGCCTGCGAAAAACAAACCCGCGGACAGCTCTTAAAACGTCTTCCAAATTACGAATTCGAACTCGTCGTAAACTCGTCTCTCCTCGCCGAGGGATGCGTGTGAGGGACGTTTAATTAATTTTTCTTCTTCTTCATCATCTTCTCCTCCTTCTCGTTCTTCTTGAACTGGGCGAGCTACCAGGCGGGCGGGGCCTAATTTAAAACGCCGAACAATCCTCGCTGTTATCGTAAATAGTTATTAGCTTCAATTAGAATTTACTTGTTTACTCATTTATTACTCGGCATATGCATGTTATGTAATACATCATTGCATCACATAGAATTTTCTTAGAAGACTACCGAAGAATACCGAATTTGCATGTTACAGTCCTTTCTGATTGAACAGAAGATAGGCACATATTTTCCCAACGTCCTTAGATTAATTTTTTAAATTTGAAGTTTTCTATAAATTTGAATTTGTTCATTAAGTTGCTTTTGGTGATGGGATACGTTAAAGGGTAATAAAGAGGTTATGGAATATAAAGTAACGGTTCAAGTGAGTAGCTTGGTTCGACTAGAAAACGATCAAGGAAGATAAAGCTAAATTACGAAATATGAGGGGAGATGTATATTGTAGATGACCTGGAAAAAGAGACAGGGTAAGGGCCGTGGAAGAAGAAGAAAAGAATGTAAAAATTGGATATAAGAAATTGTACGTGGAAGAGGTGGTGTAATACCCTGTATAATGTAAACAATGAATAAATAATGTATAATGTCATCAAAATAAATAAATAAAAGGTAAAAGAGAAGCGACAAATAATCGCCTACGAAGAAAAAAATGCACAAAGTTAACGTTGGAGGAAAAAAAAAAACTAAAAAGAAGTTAGAAAATGCAGTCGTCAATCGTCTGCAAAGAATTACATGAAATAGGAAAAACGAAATTTAATGAAAACAAATTCGACATTTCATGAAATTGTCGTGTAAATATGTGTTCAGGAATATTAATGTCTAACAATGTGACAATAAATCATTTACATAACTAAGATAAATCATATGTGCTATATGCTGCAGAGATATTATATCCAATTTAGTCCTTGCAAATAAATAGGCGTTTGTAAGAATTACCTACACATCTCTTTTTGATTTCATAAATTTATAAATGTTTAACACAAAATAAACAGAAAAAAGTCAATTTCAGTTAGTTTACACACACTTCACTCATGTGGTAAACTCAAATAAAAGTCATGATATTCTTGGTTTATACCTTTTGAAAGTATTTTGAGATGTTCCTACTTCTCCTTTTTGATCTTGCTCCTAGAATAATTATATAAACAAGGAAGATCTACAAGGTTTGTGTTAAGCATAGTTTTTTTTTGCTCGTCTTGGAAGATTACTCCAATTATCGTCAGTTTATATTGCATGGTTCCATTTTCACATCTCAACGGTTTCATATTCATAACCGAAGGATCGGCTGTTGCTCTTCCTGGTCGAATTGAGGTAAAATATTGGAATGATTCGAAATTTTAAGTAAGTAGTAGTAATAAGTAGTAGTAATAAGCGAATTGTCTGACGCCGTTTTGGACGCTAATGACCTTTCTTAACTTCGTATGGAAAATGTGTTTTTCTGGCGCCGACATACACCTCTATGTAATCTGGTGGTAGATTGATTTTGGTTCTCTTAACCATTCTCTCGATCGCAGAGTGCATCGAGTCCACCTCTACTTGGGTGTGCCCTTTTCAAGATATTTTTGTAATATCGTGATATTATGAATATAAGATAGCTGTACTTAACAAAGCGTTCGCAAGAATAGTAGTACGGTTCTGTCCCGTACATCCGTCACTGTAAAAAAATTATTATTTTTTTTTACTTTCCTTCAACTTCGAAATTAGGCCCATCGTGGTATAAGGACGGAATAACTGTTCATCGAATATCCTTTATCCTTATCCTTTATAAGATCCTCCATATCTACGTCACACCTACGTCACGTTATTCTAAGAATAATGCTTATCCGACGACTGTAAAATCGGGCCTTACTGTCGTTTCTACGAAATGGACCATAACAGAAATAAATTCGTTTGCTGTGAGGTTTCCCTCTGCCTCATTCCATAAAAAGCAGTAAGCTTCTTTTGTTTGAAGATTGTAGATAGTAAAGTTGTGTACTATAAGCTTTGTCTTGTAGTACATTGCAGACACATTCGTTTTTAGGCTAAGGAGGACTGATTGAAGATCAACAGTAAATACAACTGCATCATCAGAAGATTTATCCTTTCCTTTTTGTTGTCGTGCTTCTTCTTTCATAATTTGGTGGAGTTGATATTCGTCCGATATCCGTTAATGTACGATAAGCGACGCGAATGTCGCATTCATCTTTCTTAGGTCTAAAGAGAGATAAATTCAATTCTTCGAAAGTTGAATAAAAAGTGGCATCTTCATAGAAATCATATTACAAATTGTTACATTTAGAAATTCGGTTACGGACAAGCGGCAACAAAGCATCGTTTGTCCGCGTCTCGTGTCGCTTGGCAACCCCGCTCTTTCTCGCTTGCCACGATTTTCATTTGTTGAGAGGCATCGTGTGATCGCAACCTTTACAGCTATTGGATACTGCTTATGGCATACGTGCATCTTCGGCGTCCTCCGTTTAGCTTTCGCGCCCTTGATTCATTTCTCGTCCGAACGTGGTGCCGTGTTGTGTGCCTATCGCTAAGAAAATTAAGGAGAGCTTATCTAGGGCTTTGCCGGAATTTCCTAGTGCTACACCGAACGAGTTTTGGGATATTTTAAACCCCATACGAAGATTGGGAAACTACAAAACCCAGGTAAAAATAAGCGAATTGTCTGACGCCATTTTGGACGCTAACGACCTTTCTTTCTTTCCATTCAGGCTTCTAGTTCAGTTTTACTTCTAGTCTTAGTTCCCGTTTTATGTTACCGTTTTGAATTTGACTCAAGCCGAGTCGACTCTCGCTTCCGTTTTCTTTTACGTTACTTCTACTTCTAGTTTCAGTACGAATTCTTCTTCTGCGAGCGTTTTGCGCTATTTTAAGCCTTGGAGGGACTTGGTTCAGGCATTTTATGGACTCCGAACGAAACGAGACAACCAACAGGTGGCGTGGTGGCTGCCAACTTCACATCGTTATACGAGTTGACAGTTAATCTCAGTTGATCTCAACTGTGCTTTGACAGTAAATTCGTGAGTTATTTATTGGTTTTATTTTGAAATTCAAATCGTCGTCCGGTTTATGCATGCCCCTTTTCGGAGAGCGAATTTCGGCTAAATGCAGTGTTGCATCGACAGATTTAAATCATAGTGTTAGTCAAACTAATAACCTTAGATTTATCGCAACCTGCGGCTTTGATTAAACTGTGTCTTGAACAACCACATGTTTAACTTTGTGTAATTTATTGCCTGCGTTTACTCGATATTTATTAATCAATAAAACTTGAATTTGTTAACTTTAAGTGTGTGTTTACGGTGAAAGTCCTTGATCTCCCAGCTGACCAAACCATAAGCAAAGTCCTCGATGGTCCGAATTAGAACTGAAGCCCATTGGTGACCAGCGATGGCGATTTGATAGACACGACATTTTTATACGCACCAGGGATGCAAGATTGTTGCAATTCCAAAATAAGAATAATTTCTTTAGTATTGATGCAAGGTACCCCAAGGTTCTAAACCCAGACATCTTCTGTTTTCAATTTGCGCAATGAACAATTTTAGAGCTGGCAGGTTTCAAGTTTGAAGGTCCTTGATGGTTAAAATGAAAAACGGGAGGAGGTTCCATTCGATTGAACAATCTGGACGCCTTTTCCAATACCATAGACGCGGGAATATTCGTTTAGCTGATTATCCATGACCTCAGAGAGAATCTACGGAAAGAAAACCCGATTAATACCAAAACGAAGGAACCATTTTACAGCTGACAAGTTGCAAGTGGAAACCCTTGATGCTTCGAATTAAAAACTGTAAGCTTTTTGATGACCTGGTGTGAAACTGAGGGGTTCAGTTTCGGTCGAACAATCTGGACCCCTTCTTCCATTCTAGGAGCGTGGCAAAATTCATTTAAGATGATTAGGCCTTTAAAATTAGGGGAAGCTTAGTATCCATGGCCATGAAAAGAGCCGCTGAAAAGAAAATTCCATCAATACCAAAAAGAAAGAAACCATTTTAGAGCTGGCAAGTTGCAAGCCTTTGTTCTTTGAACTGGTAGCAGCGATACTAAGATTAAACGGATTACGTTAAGTAATCCAAATTACTTAGCCCGGTCACATTATTCCCCTTAGTACCGTCCTAAACAATGCAGTAGGGGCGCAGCAGTGGAATGAAGATGGGGTAAGAAGGCAGAGAAAGTATTCCAAGTTAAGACAAAAGAAGATGCAGAAAACTAGTGAAGAGGAAGGAGAAAATGAGTGTAAAGACGGACGGAGCTGGAGAAAAGGATAATTGTAGTAATGGTAATAAAGAAGATCAAGATAGTGGGAAGAGAAGGAAAAAAGGTAAAGATAAGAAAAAGATGGCAATTAGAATAGGGGCGTGGAACCCTTACTGAAGGAGTTTTAAGGAATTTAGTTGAGATTATGGAAAAATACGATATGCACATATTGGCATCACAGGGAACCAAACAAAAATGAACGGTTATACCTTTTTTAACAGTCGGGAGAAGTATTTTTTATTGTAAGTAAAAAGTGTAAGCAGTGGATATCCGATTTTGAAGCTGTCGCAGAAAGGGTATGCCATGTACCTATGCAAAGAAAATAGAGGAAATGCACCATAATAATGAATGTTCACGCTCCAACAGGGGAGGATAAACAGTTTGACGTTAAATGTGATTTTTAAGAAGAAGTTGGAAGCATTTTAGAGAGAGCGCCGAGATATGATATAAAGCTCGTAATGGGAGATTGTAAGGCAAAAATAGGGAGAGAGGAAATCTATCGAAAGGTAACGGGAGGAAAGGGTAAACATATTACTGATTTGTTTTTATTGAATTATGAGCACTACTTTCGACCAAAAGAGAATACAGAAAACGACGTGGATCTCACCTGATGGAAAGACAAAAAAATCAGCTAGATCATGTAGAGTCCAGGCATCAAAGTAGAGTAGATGACGTAAGAACATACAGAGGACCTGACGCTGACTCTGACCATTTTTTGGTGGAAGTAAAGATAAAGCAAGAGCTACCACCAGCAAAGAAGGCTAAAAACAATCCCTTACAAAACACGGTAAAGCCGAGCAACACCATACATCAGAGGGAAGAGAGGAGACATGAAAGGGGAAGGATGCGAAAGTAAGCTGAGAAGGTGGGAAGAACATTTGGAGGAATTGCTTAATGAAGATGGCGAGTATGAAGGGGTAGACTGTGTCCTAGAGAAGTGCAGTGAAGGTAAGGAATTGATGAACCAACTTTGCAGGATGCTGTAGGAGAAATAAACAAGCTTAAAAAGGACCGAAAGCACTGATGCCAAAGGGGTTGTAAAAATTCGGCCAAGGGCTAAATCTCTCTCCAATCTAGGCTGCGTTTACGCTGGCGCGCTTGTAGACCGTCAATTGTCGCTATTCCAATTTTAATCGAACGAACGTTTAGCTACCTTGTTGGCGTCTGTGACCGAAAGTCATGGACCCTAAAGGCCTGTACGCCAATATATAATTTTATATGTATATTATAATATATAATACTTTACTTTACATCCCTTAATTTACAATACATTTCTGTCTTCTCCCGCCGCCTTCTTTCAAGTATCAGTAAAACAATCGGTATACTGGGCATCGAGGAGAATATGTGGAACGTAAAAGAAAATAAAAACATATATTGGAATGAAATGGCAAAATGTGGCATTGAAAATGAAGTGGTAGCAGAAAAGGCGAAACGAAAAAGTTAGAAGAAATTTGGAAAGACACCAAATAAAGAAGACACCAAACGCACGAAAGAAGTGTCGGCGAAATGTAAAGACCACAATAACTATTTCTCATAGTTTGTGGAATAAATAAGTACGTTTGTTATACAGGGCAGGAAAAGGCAAAGCTTGCATGTGGCTCTTAACGGGTGCGAGTGAAATGCACTACGATCTTCTAGCTATAGAACAGAGAGGTTCAAGACGTATATCGCCACTTTTATATCCAACTCTAGTCTACATCTAGAAAATCGCAGTGCATTTCACTCGCACCCGTTAAGAGCCGCATGCAAGCTTTGCTTTTTCCTGCTCGGTATGTAGTCTGTATCTCTATCTTCAATGACATAGTAATTTAAAATAAACTTTGGGCGCTGGTGTCTTCCGTAATTGCGAGGGCTATACAAGACAAAAATAGAACCTTATGAAGAAGGGAAAAAAACACAATGAAAGTACAAATGACATCGAGCTGCATACTTCTATAACTTAATCGTTCTACTAATTCGCTTGCTACACACGTCGCTTTCGAAAGAAAACTGATTTAAATATCCCGGCACCCCGGGCTTATATAGTACTTCACTCTTTCTAACATAACGGCGAACAAACGAACCACATCGAACATTCCAGCAATTTCTCGGTGCGAGTCTGGAAAACGCTAGAATCTTGTCTGCATGATAGGTGGCGCGACCAGTCAAAAAAAAAATAGAATTTACTTCACGCAATGTAACAATAACAATGAACAATATCCAAATATACTTCAAAATAGTCAAGACACTTACATAGTTGATAAATAGTTCTGTTGCACCGTAGATTATCATTAAATTTTTATATGCTTAGGTTGAGAAGTCGTGAATTGTTAGTTGTGAACCAGCCTCAATCGACCTGACATATGAAATAGAATAAACCCACTTTTAAACTAATAAAAGCAATGAATGGACGCTTTCCAGGTTAGCGTCGAAGTAGCTCTGATGTCCTCAGGAGTAACTTAGAGCTACTCCGACGCCGATCTGGAAAGCGCCTGATAAAAAAAAGTGAGGTTATGATATACGTCCAATTTATTAAATTTCAAGCAAGTCTGGTTTCACAACTAACAATTCACGGCCAACTACGAGGAGAGATTTTATTTTCCGGATCACCCTGTATATTGTGAGAATCGAAAATACATTACTGGTTTCCTGTCATTTCACAAGATTGCAAAATATTGCACAAAAGAAATGTAACAGCCCACGCATTACTGTTTCACTTACTCTCCTGCGTACTTCAGCCGTCATCTCTTAACAGGCCCCTCCTTGCAGTGTTCATTTCGTCAACCCCCGCTCGTGAACGACCGAGCCAATTCCGTTCAGTATTGTTGCTCCTCGCTTAGCGTACGCCTGGTGCTTTTGGGCTCTTCAGCCATCTTGGTAATTTTACCAAATTTTGGTAAAAGTGAAGGTTTTCCTCTATGCCTTCCGAAGCCTGATTTCTGCAGGCAATCAGGTTTTTGTTCCGGACGTTTTATTCACGGTTTCGTTTGGGTCTACCCTATCAAATCCTCGGTACATTCGTTGACCGTCAAAGTGAAAGATTTGTTTTCTTTTTTGTGACATCTGATGTTCGGGCTATTTTTGGTACTGACGGAGCGTTGTGGATGACTTAGATAATTTTAACGTAGCTTGAACAAGGATTTAGCCTTATTTCTTTCGTGAGCGAAAAACGGATCCGTACTTCGTTTCTCGTTATTTGAGCATTCACGTTTTGCAAGGTTGGTCTACCCGATTCAATATTTAGATCTTTTATTTGCGTTTATGCGATTCATCAATTTCCATTTTACTTTCTGATGCACAAATAAAGACAAGTGTGATTGATGACTTTTATTTATTCGTATAAATTTGTTTGGAGTTACGTATGAGATAGCCGGGCAGTTGGGATGGTAACTTAATTTGCTCGCGCAACAAATTTGCAACTGATAGGTACGTAGCAGTAATTTGAAGGAGTACGTACTATTATAAATACGTTATGTTTCTAATTGAATTCCTAAATCATCATCAAACCCCGTACTTCCTGCATTCCATTTGATTATACTATCTGCGTTACACGCATCCTATTTTTACGATAATTGTCTTTATCATCTGGTATTTCGCGACAGGATTTTTGAAAAACGGAAAAGTTTCTGACGATAAATAACTGCTATTATTGTCGTCCTGTAACGACGCTTGTTTAATCCTCGTGTTTATTGTGAAGACCTCTCGAGAGGCTTTAGATAAACACCGCCGGTGACTGATCCGCATTGAATGCCGTGAATGAATCGCCTTTGTTTACGCGTAATCGCTGACGTGCATGAAGAATTCGGTATTCTCATTCTTGCGTGGCGCCAAGATGATTCCTGCGTGCATATGCATACATATGTTTTGTTAACGCGCACTTGCGTCTAGAAGAAATTCCGATTTCAAATTCGATTCGATTTTCGAACAACCCTCGTATACCGAGTTGGGTTCTCCCCCTCCGTAGTAATAATAATATACAAAATGGTTTCATTTTGATGGATGAAATCGATCGTTGTAGTAACTTGAGTGAGTCACTTCGGAAAAGAACGTCGGATGAGGATGAGAGCATGATTTTCGGGGGGGCATTAAAAGCTCGCCTTCTTGGGGATGGCGGCGGGTCATTTATTTCGGCGGACGTCGGTGATGCGTTACCCCTCTGCGAGTTGCAAACAACAGGATGACTCATAACGCCGGGACGTTGCACCGAAAAAGAGGTTCGGTCGTCTGCATGGAGACGCCAGCTTGGGCAGTTACGAACTACTAAATTGTTCTCGAAAGGCCATTGGCAGAAGAATTCAAGCCAGAAAAAAATTAAATCACGTATTTTTTTATAGTACTGAGGAGGGGACGTATCCCTAAATGCACTTCACCTTTCTTTTAATGGCTATCCTCTTCGAGTTTTTGGAAAACTTTAAATCATCAAAACATCAAAAAATAAAAGACTTGTTCCTTGTTCGTGCCTGCTTAGCATAAACAGTAATAACCAGAGAGCGGCCAGCTTTAGGTTTCTGATGTCAGAAGTAGACAGTCTACCTAAGGTCATCCGCTCTCTGGTGATTACCATCTTTTTAATTTTGAAATGCTTAACTTGGTAGATGTTACAGTTATATGTTATTTATGATTAAGCTATTTACTTAATGAGCGACCTCTACCGTACGTTCCTGTTGAACATTGTTGATTATATACCAACAACGTTTACTCCTCTTCATTTGCTCTTATCTTTTAATAAACCGTGAATCACAGTAAAGCCAGCACCGGCACGAAGTAATTTATTATTTCGGAAGACGTTTACAATTAGCAGCTAGTCAAGGATGATGGATCAACTGTGAAGAACACATTCGCTTTCGCTCTGACAACCGGCGTTACCAAAAGTACACAGAAATCCTCGAGCGTCCCTTTTCATTTTATTTTTCAACATAGAAAATTCCTCAATTTTTCACTAGATTCAGGAGTAAATTAAAAAAAAAAAAACCTAAAAAAAATCAGTAAAAAGCGAACAAGCAAAAGACGGTCGATTTTGCAACAAATTAAAATCGATTTTACAACACAATTTAATGGATTAAATAAAAAGAATGAAAAGAACGATGAAAAGGCAGGAATAACGAAATATGTAATAAGTACAATTTTTTAAAAATTATTATTCTTGTGTGCATTCTATTCTTACAATTAGTAGGCTGGTTTCAACAAAGGCCGACAATTTTTTTTTGTTTTCATTAAATATCAACTTCTTGTTGAAATATTTTGACAATTGCAACCGTATAAAGAGAGAGAAAGATAGAACGAGCATCCTCTAAGAGTGACAAAGATCTCTGCAATCTGCTTTTAGGCAGAACCAAACAGTCCCTTCCTCATCATAAAGATGAATCTCTCCGAATTATGTGTGTAGGTCCATGTTCCGTTTTATATATTTTAAATTTACGTAAACAATTAGTAAGGATTATTATTCTAAGATTTATAAACAGGGGTTTACAATGGTCGTCATATTTAGCACCGTATAGGGGAGAGAGAGGCACATTGATACATTTTTCGCCCTTAACTGATTTGTGAAGTAGAGGTGCATGTCATTCTAATTTTGATGAATACCCTGAAATTCACAATCATTTGCCTTATTATTGGTAGTTATGTATACATGTTTAATCTTCATTTTTCCGTTATAAAGAATTAAAATTTAAATCCATGCATTTGTATCAAACTGCCTCCTGTGAGGGGCACTTTGATACACATATGAGGTACATTGATACATCAGCAAATACCCTATTAATAACTCCAGAAAAATCAAAATATGTGAACACAGTTTATTAGAAATATAAGTTTATTTAATTAACAGATTTACGCTGGATTTCACAAACGTCACTTAACTTTAATCATCGATTAAGAATAATCATTTCTATACCTTCAACACATGTAACCATGGCAACGTTTACTTTTAACGGATGATTAAACTTAAGTAACGTTTGTGAAATCCGCCATTAGTGAATCAAAATTAACAGCAAAATAGAATAGAGAATTTGCTTGTCGTGCGGTAGTTCCAGTTGGAAACGGTGCAGGTAGTTTAAAATAATAGCTTTGTTCCTACACAGTTCTAAACTAATTCGGAACCGCACTGCTCATGCGCTCTTGCTAAATACACAGCATTTTTAGTAAGAGCGCATGACCTGTAGCAAGAGCGCATGAGCAGTACAGTTCCGAACCGATCCAGAACTGTGTAGGAACAAAGCTAATATCTTGTCGCATCTAAATGGGGAAATACAAATTTAGATGAATATTTCCTTAGAAATTTTATTTCCATTCCTTCTTCTAATATCTCTTCAATGTGTCCCACATAATGAACTTTCGACTAAAAACTTGACTAAAACAAAGTCACCCTTGTTCAGCTGATCATTTTCAGTGAGCCATGGAATCTCTTCTTCACTATAATCATCTATAGAGTCAGTTAATTCAGGTTCATCATTACTTTCTGAATCAGATTCTATTTTACGCTGACCTGTTTCCCAATCTTGTACTCGTATTTCATTAGCTGCTTTTCCTTCCTCCTTTCGCCTAAGTTCAAATCTCTAGTAACTAATTTCAATTTCTTGCTACTCTCAATTTCCAAGATTCTATTCTTTTCCGGAGTGCCTAGTATAAATTCTCGATTTTCCTTTCTTCCGCATTGTTGTTCTTGGCTTGGAGTTTGGAAATGGTCTCACATCTTCAGGTGCTATCTTATTGAATCCTGAAGTTGGTAGTATTTCTACTCCAGAAGTTGATGAAAGAATTCCAGAAGTTGATGGAAGAATTCCATCACTGTTACTTTCTAATGTATTATTTTCTGTGTTCAAGGCATGATCGTTTTCAATCACATTCTCGGAAACGTTCGCGTTACAGTCACATAACTAGAAAGAAATTCCTCATCGGCGAATGCCAATTGATTTATAGGCCATTTCCTGGATACAATTTCAATATTGTGGTTAAAACTCTGAAATGACAAATCATGAGCATATTGGTACACTGGGGAGGCACATTGATACACTGTGCCTCACATACAGATGTATCAACCTGCCTCATATGGACTTGTTTTAATTTTCTGCAAATTATTCTTTAACCCAGACGTATTATCGATTGGCTTTTGTTGGGAAGTAAGTCAGAGATATGCTACATGTACTATTAAATAACTCGTGTCTAAATAAAAACCTGGTCAAGTAGGCTACATTTAGTAATTCTGCTATGTAAATGCAATGGAAAAAGTCTCGATCACAACCCACTTGACCAGGTTTTTATTTAGACACTTGTTATGTTAGTATAAATAGTCTTATTGGACATTACATATTTACATCTTTAAAATATACAAAATATACATATAACGAGCGTCTAAATAAAAACCTGGTCAAGTAGGTTGTGATCGAGAATTTATCCATTGCATTTACATAACAGGATTACCAAATGTAACCTACTTGACCAGGTTTTTATTTAGACACTTGTTACCTGTTTTTCGCAATTCGCAACAAGAGTCACTATCTCTGGGCAAGGTAACGTCCGAACTGTCAACTTTATTGGACCAATGCATCGTGGTAATGCAATCTATTAACCAAAATATAAACTTAATAACCTGCTTTTGGAGGCAAATTTCAAGCTTGTATCAATGTGCCCCGTGTATCAACGTGCCTCGCTCTCCCCTACTGATCGCACTGCGAATTTTTGTGAAATAAAGATTTTATTTATAAATACAAGTGAGCAGCATTTCTCCATGGAATGAGTCCGTAGGTCATATGGGAATGGGAATGAAACAGACCATAGTATGTCGGAAGTGCAGCATCTTTTCCTGTCCAACGAGTTCTCCTCCGTATCGCAAAGACATCTTTAGATAATTTCTTAATTTCTCTCAATTCAAGAATATGATATTACCAATTCAATCTTGAGTCCATTGTGACACCATTGGCTCTATCAGCTGCGTTTATACAAAAAGAATTTTTTTTGTGTTCTTGAATCATTTTGGTGTAATTCATTCTTATTAAACCAATTTTTTAATTCCGAACTTTTTCCAATATATCACCTGACTCAGAACTTTTGATTAAAAAGTTGGAATCATCCGCAAAAAAATTGAGGTTCTTTGATGTACCGAAATGGAAGAAGGGAGATCATTGACTTAAAGCAAGAAGCAGGGGAGTGGTCCAAGTATTGAACCTTGGGGCACCTCCTCCTCCATTCCTCATTATGGTACACCTGCTGACATCTATTGCTTAGGTATGAGGACATGACCTCTTACACCCAATTTTCTTAATTTTTCCAGTAAAATTTCATGTGACACGCAGTCAAATGCACTCGAGAGATCCGCTTCATTTTCAAAAGCAGATGTCACCAACGCTAATAATCTTACAATAGCATCTGTTGTTCCACGACTACGTCGAAAGCCGAACTGCGCATCGCACAGTAGCTTATATTTTTCAAGATAATTGACCAGATTTAAGTTATGTTTTAGATTTATGTTTTTCTAAAATTTTTGAGAAACATGGTAGTATAAAAATAGATCGAAATTTTTTTTATATACAGGAATTACTTCGGTTGTTTTTTTTTTCAAAATTGATGGAGATTCCTTCCAATATACATGTATTGAAAACTTCGGCTAGTGGAGCAGAGATCAAAGGCGAACGAACAATTTTTGAGGAGAGAAGTGTGCTTGTTTCAAATATTCCGGTGTTTATAAGCAGAACGAGAGATTTTTTCAATTTTTTCATAAAGAAATAATTTGTAAATAGTAAAGAAAAATTTAGAGTAATGTATTATTTATGTTTTACAGGATTTGTTTGCATAATTATTAAATTCAAGTGTGTTTTTCAGATATATTAAGTTGTAAGTGTGTAAATATTTATAGAAATAGACAATTTTAAATTACATGTATATTATAAGTAAATTATTTAGAATTTTTGAAATGTAAATACGTAAGATTTAAGCTCAGAATTGTAATATTTAAAATAATTGATTTAAACCGGGCGTTTGAAGGAAACTGTAAGCGGCAGTGCGGAGTTCGGAAATTGAATCAACGAGGGCGCCGCGTGAGCTATTGTAAATTAGAACGACCGGCACAAGTATCTTTACACCTTGAATTCAGACATGCATTCAAGTTAGGATCACATACCAACTCGGATCTAACGTAAGCAATCGCTGGTTTTGTGAAAAACCACGCGAACAAGTAAAACTTCGACCCTCTGAACTCTTTTATGATAGATATTTGCTTGTACGACTCCTCCTGAAAATTTGATTTAATAAACCGTTAGCCGAAATTCGCTCTTCGATAAGGCATGCATAAACCAGTCAAAAATTTGAAGTTCAAGAAATGCAAGTAAATAACTCACGAAATTACCGTCAGGGCACAGTATGTCAACTTAGTGGTAGAGTAGTGGTATGAAGTTGGCAGTCACGACGCCAACTTGGTTGTTTCCAACACCGGTGAGCTAGATCAAACGGGCTTTGCAGAGCAGATCTACTTTTCGTTAGGGGCCCGTAAAATGCCTGAACTGAGTCCTTTAAAGGCTCGCAGTAGCACGAAACGCTCGTATATGAGTGGAGAACGACTCGAACTGATTGTGAGTCAAAACTCGAAACGGAAACTACAACTGGAGCTAAAACTAGAAGTGGAAGCCTAAAGAGAGAGAAGGAAAGTCCGTTAGCGTCGAAAATGGCGTCAGACAATTCGCTTAGTTTTACCTGGGTTTTTAAATTATCCCAAGCTCGAGGTCGGGTTAAAAATACCCCAAAACCCGTTCGGTGGACCTAGGATTTTATTCCAGCGAAGCCGTACATGAGCTCTTGGGAAACTCCATGTTGATTTTTTAAATTTATTTTGTCCTTTAATTTTGTCAACGATTGGAAGTGAAAACTGTGAAAGACTTTTCATCTATACATTTCCTTTGTCTTTTCTGATTCTTTTTTTATGACGAAAGTGATTTGGGCAAGTCATTACTAAATTCGAATTCCCAGTTGATAGTTCTTAGTAAAAATTATGGGATACTTCTTCCTGACGCCTTTCAATTTCTTCTTCTTCTTCTTATTCTTATTTTTGATCGGCGCTGTAAATAATTTGAACGAGTGTTTTTCTTTTCTCTGGTGGCTTCTCCCTCTATCCGTATCCACCAAGTCATCTTTTGCAGGAGCAAGAGGCTTTAGATTTCTTTTCTTCTCATTTTTCTTCATCGATATTGTCTGTAGCTCATTTGAATTACTGTTGCATAGCGAGAAATACCCGAAAATTGTGATTATTTAAGCTAACTTTTTGCGAACGCCTTTTGGCAACACTGGCGTCGATGATGCCATTGTTCTTCGACATTTGAGTCCATCTCTTGTTTCTAGAGAATTTATTTGAGCCTCTAGGCTGTCCGATTTATTTTTCAAGAAAGAAGAACTTTTTTATTTATTTTAATAAAAGCAGACAGTTTTGTTACAGTCTGTAATCAGCAAATACGGCCTTCTCTGTTCAATTAGCACCAATAAACTTACCCTACAAAATATGTCACCAGGGTAACACGTTGAGAACCAAAATGAATGAAATAGTTGGCAGCACTTTCTTAGTACCCTTTTAATTTTGCAGGATATTCAGATTAGAATGACACGCACCAAGCATTAACAATTAATTATTCATAAGTTGTCATTGGCGTTCTAATAAGTATTTGTGTCTTCGGTGTTTACCACTAAAATCAGCGCTGCCAACTATTTCATTCATTTCGACTATCAACGTAACTACAAATTTAGTTACCACTTTGGACAAGAAACTGCACGTTTAGTTACCACTTTAGACAACAAACACTGTTAGTATGACTCCCTCCTGTTTATTCTTTACCAACAGATAAAAACGCTGAAGATTATTAAATAATTTCCGGAGAATTCTTCAATTAAGATGTCAGTGGCGTTTCAATAATTAATTTGTATTCAAGGCTTTTACCACTAAAATCAGTGCTCCCAACTATTTATTCATTTTTGCTCCAACCACATATTTAGTTACCACTTTGAACAAGAAACTATGTATTTAGTTACCACATTGGACAAGGAACTATACATTTAGTTACCACCTTGAACAAGAAACTACACATTTAGTTACCACTTTGAACAACAAACACTGTTAGTATAACTCCCTCCTGTTTATTCTTTACTGGTAGATAAAAACGCTGAATGTATGAAGAGCCTCCATAGCTGTTTGTAGTCGTGATGAATAGGGAAAAAGAAAAGCCGAGTCGGACTACATAATTTCTGGAGAATTCTCCAATTAAGATGTCAGTGATAAATATACATATAAGACAATTAATTTGTGCCTTTAGTGTTATTCAAGGATTTTACCACTATAATCAGCGCTCCTAACTATTTCATTCATTTTAACAATCAACGTAACAAAAATTCAGTTACCACTTTGGACAAGAAACTACATATTTAGTTACCACTTTGGACAACTATTACCTTCTACGACATTTTTCTTTATTTACATACACACATGCACGTACACTGACGCAGATAATTTTGAATGTGAAGGCGAGTGCCATCTACATCCAAAATGCATCACATAACAAATGCACGAGGGAGAATCCAGCCTACGAGATACACTGCAAAGTACATCAGGAGAGGAGCAGGAGCCGTCACCGACATCAAAAAAATAAGAATAGCAATAAACAAATAAGATTTAAGCGAAAGACAAAAATAAGATTAAAGAAAAGAATAATTTGAAAAACCCTGAGATTACCAAATAACATTGCACAAAATTTGCTTCACCAACGTGGGGCCGCAACACAGCAATAAAATTGACTCCCAAAACGTTGAAACAAAGACGTTTATGCTAAAATCTGCAAATATCCCAAAACACTGCAATATGTATCGTGTTTTCTTTGACTTCAATGTATTAACGATAGTAGGAATATCGTTTGAAGTAAACGGTTTTAAGAAAAATGTATATTCTTAAACTGAATCGAATCAGTAGATTTTGTTGCAGTTCCTACAAAATGTTTATTAAGATTATTAGAACCAATACTTTGTCCATGAGTTTTAATAAGAAAAACAAACAGTGACAAAACAAAGAATTGTGTGCCTTCCACATGGTCAACAGATTATAAAAAAAAGGAATTGCAGTAGATGGCACTGTTCAGTATCTCACACAAATACAATTCGTTTCTTTCTTTACTGCGACAATTTCTTATTAATATTCCCCATCGTGGGGAATAGCTAGCGAACCACCCCCGTAAATACAAACGAAAAGAAGAAACTTACGGCATGCATTAACAGATGGCGCTGTTCGACGTCTTAAAACAACGCAAATCATTTATTGTTACCGTCCAGAATGACTGTCCTCTCAGTTGAAAGTTTACTCAATGGATGATGGTTTTTCAATAACTAGTAAATCTCCTTCGTAAAAACAAATGAAAAGGCAAGTTTCAACAGAAGGCGTTGTTAAATGTCTTACGATAACACAATAAATAAGTTTTAAAAACATACAGAAAGGTCACTTTGACATGCTTTGCGTAATTAAGCTAAGCACCGTCTGCCTACTTTGCTACTTTTTCCGTTTTCAACTCCAAATGAAACATACTGTATGTACGAAATGACTTATGCAGTCGTCATAGTGAAATAACACGCCGACAATAATGATGATGGTAAAATAGAATACATGAAAGATCACGTGGCCTTCATTTTTTGTTTTCGACATTATTTATTGCAATGTGATTCATGTAATACTAAAAATAAATGGGATGCAGTGAGCGTGGTATTATTTCCTAATAATTTCGGGAAAACAACTTTGTTACATCAACCGTATTTTTGAATAAACAAACTTAACAATTTCTTTATTAAATTTTTTTTTTAATGTAGAAAAAATTGTTTTACTTTATTTTCTATAAGTGTGGATAAGTTGTACGTACAGCTGCGATCGTAATTTATGTCACACGGCGGCGAAAGAGATGACAAGACTTACTCGTATATTAAGATTACATCCCTTTTGTATTTGATGACCTAATTTATACTTAAACTACAGAAATTTCTAGTCATTCAACTGCTTGTTGTTTAGTTTGACATTTATTATTAATTTCTTTGAACTTGACGCCAGGGCTGTGGAGTTGAGGTCGCGAGTCGAAGTTGAAGCAATTCTTGCGTTACTGGAATCGGAGGTGGAGTTGAGAAAAATGGCTCCGACTCCTGTGATTGTATATGTAACTTTTTGATGCAAATAAAATGTCAATAATTTCATTTTCTCGGTTTTGATTTGAGTTTAAAATTTAAGATTTTTTTCTGCATGTTTCGTAATAAAAAAAAAATATGTTAAGATAGCTGTGATATTTATTTATGTGATATTTCTGTATTGATTTATAAAAGAGTCGGAATCGGAGTCGGAGTCGAAGGTTTTATGTGTCGACTCCACACTCCTACTTGTCACTGAACAGGTAAAATCATGTGATCTTTTTTCGTATTGTATTTTTCAAATAATTTATTAAATTTTTTCTCTTCATGATATATTCTTATCTCTTTGTTTACTCAAAGAATAAATCTGTTCTTGAGGTTAGCTTTAGTTAAACTCCGGGAATAAAATAAAATAAAACTAAACCAAATCTCAAGCGTAAGTACATTCTTTATCACACTGTATCTTCTCAAACGATCCGTTTACAATTCACCGGTTCAAATTTTTTGAACACACAATATTTATGAAGTCAATATCATGTATACAGAGCATACAAATATAAAATATATTTCTTTGCAGACAATATTTTTTTAATAAATTTATAGATATATACGAGGGATGGTCCAAAAGTACTTTTAATTTTTTTATTTTCATCCTTGACACACGATTGAAATTTTAGTGATATGCCTGTGTAGCAGTAGCTACCATACGAGAATTACATCACATCGCACATCTGGTATTGACATTTTCGTTCTGAATTTGAATAATATTTCGTTCGAGGTGCGAGGTCTATGAACGCGCTCCCAAATTAATACTAAATGATTCACGTACGTTTTAAATATAAAGTTGCAACAACAATAAATCATAAACGTAAATGAGAGTGCATGTGCATTACCAATTCATCTGAATGGATCGAGTCATCCTCGTCGAAGCAATCCGGCTCAAGAGTGGCGGCGAGCGCAGGTCGCGACGGTAATTTCACGGGACCCGAAGACCTCTTAATCCATGACATACTTGCAGGCAGGCACACACCACAGAGCGGCACAAAGCCCCCCGAAGAACGAGCAAAATCACAAAAGACACACGCACACTCACTGATTATTATTATTCATGCGCGCGGAGACCTTCACTGAGAAGCGCGTCAAAAAAACAGCAGCCGCCTTGACGCTAAACATTTAAACACATGTTCACAGAAAAAAGCGGCTAAAAATTGAGATGACGATGACGACGGTCGGATGGCACCCTCTCGCTCCCTCAACTGCTGCGGACCTACTGCTGAAGCTGAAGTGCTTCAAGCGCGCACAGCGCACTCGACTTGAATTAGTCATCAGAAGCATGTTCGTCATTTTGATGATCGCTTAGGAGGAAGCAAGTGGGAGGACTAGCAAACAAACCAACCAGGAAGTGGTTTGTGTTATGGATTGGCATTGTAGATTGCGTGTATCAAAGATCGCAAATAAACACGTTTTTTTTTTCGCGAAGACCTCGTCGTGTAGGTTGCCATGGTGATAGAATCACGAATGAGAACGAACTTGCTTAGCATCGAACTAAAACCGCACATACATTGTATATATATTAATTAAATTAAACCGTACATGTATATTGATTTAACCATTTCTCCACTTGAAGTTTGTTGGCCAGTTCTGACGAACATGTGTTTTTGAGTGTCATTCATCAAAGCGAGCCAACAATTTATAAAACCTCTTCGTAAAGGTCACTGATGGAGAATGTAGTTGTGTATAACCAACTGCAGGTGACCCACGAGGGTTTATATTTATATATACTTTTCAATTGTCACTCTCAGTTACTACCCTCTTGAGTCTTTCTTCATGACTCTTCATAAATACTTTGATTTTATTATGTACACGTGTTCCGAGGTTTCGACGAAGGCCATGTTGTTTTTAACATACCAGGATGCATTAACCTCTTCACAAAGGTCACTAATTGAGAATCTGGTTGTGTATATCTAACTGTAGGTGAACACATAGTTAATATGAGAGTTTATATTTACATATATACGTCATTGTCACTCTCAGTTACTACCCTCTTGATTCCTTCCATCAATCCTGTACTGTCTTCCTCATGGTTCTTGATAAATCCTTTGATTTTATTAGGTATACGTTGGGGATAACGTTTGTGATGAAGGCCATTGTTTTTAACATACCAGGATGCATTAACCTCTTCACAAAGGTCACTAATTGAGAATCTGGTTGTGTATATCTGACTGTAGGTGACCATATAGTTAATATGAGAGTTTATATTTACATATATACGTCATTGTCACTCTCAGTTACTAGCCTCTTGATTCTTTCCATCAATCCTGTACTGTCTTCCTCATGGTTCTTAATAAATCCTTTGATTTTATTAGGTATACGTTGGGGATAACGTTTGTGATGAAGGCCATTGTTTTTAACATACCAGGATGCGTTAACCTCTTCACAAAGGTCACTAATTGAGAATCTGGTTGTGTATATCTAACTGTAGCTGACCACATAGTTAATATGAGAGTTTATATTTACATACATACGTCATTGTCACTCTCAGTTACTACCCTCTTGATTCTTTCCATCAATCCTGTATTGACTTCCTCATGGTTCTTGATAAATCCTTTGATTTTAGTAGGTATACGTTGGGGATAACGTTTGTGATGAAAGCCATTGTTTTTAACATACCAGGATGCATTAACCTCTTCACAAAGGTCACTAATTGAGAATCTGGTTGTGTATATCTAACTGTAGGTGACCACATAGTTAATATGAGAGTTTATATTTACATACATACGTCATTGTCACTCTCAGTTACTACCCTCTTGATTCCTTCCATCAATCCTGTACTGTCTTCCTCATGGTTCTTGATAAATCCTTTGATTTTATTAAGTATACGTTGGGGATAACGTTTGTGATGAAGGCCATTGTTTTTAACATACCAGGATGCGTTAACCTCTTCGCAAAGGTCACTAATTGAGAATCTGGTTGTGTATATCTAACTGTAGGTGACCACATAGTTAATATGAGAGTTTATATTTACATATATACGTCATTGTCACTCTCAGTTACTACCCTCTTGATTCCTTCCATCAATCCTGTACTGTCTTCCTCATGGTTCTTGATAAATCCCTTGATTTTATTAGGTATACGTCGGGGATAACGTTTGTGATGAAAGCCATTGTGTTTAACATACCAGGATGCATTAACCTCTTCACAAAGGTCACTAATGGAGAATGTGGTTGTGTATATCCAACTGCAGGCGACCATACAGGGTTTATATTTACATATACACGTCATTCTCACCCTCAGTTACTACCCTCTTGAATCTTTCCATCAATCCTGTACGGTTCTCGTCATGGGTCTTGATAAATCCTTTGATTTTATTATGTATACTTGTGGATAATATTCGTGTTTTGATGTTTCGATGAAGGTCATCGCACCAGGATGCGCTAACAATCTTTCTTTGGTATATTGACTCAAACCAAGAAGTAGATAAGATATTAAAAGATGAAGATATTGTTAAAATAATAAAATCAAGTTGGTACTACCACGTATATTATAGAAGAGAAGATAGTACAATATAAACAAAATGAAGATAGAGCAAAGGGGAGGCCGAAAATGGGAGACGGGAAGAGCAAAACGGTTATTGGGGACATTAAAAGAATGGAAATTGTAGATAATAAACAGAAAGGAACAGAAGAAGATAACAGACGAAGCAAAGAAGCACAGAATTTATAGAAAGGTAGAAAGAAAAAGTGGAGAGGAGCGATCTACCACCCACTAAGAGTATTCGAGGTCAGAAGAGCTCAACTTGGAGCGGCTCCGATTCCGTCAGGAATCTATAGCCTATAAAAAAATTTATATGAGTTTAAAATAACTTCTATAATACTATCTCATACTGAATACCTTAGGTACAAGAAGTTCAGTATCAGTTTGTATACCGAGAACAACGATTGAGGTACCTAAGTATATTTTAGGGATATACTCTTGCTATTTATATTGCCTGTATGTATATATGTATACTCCACTAATTTCTGGTGGAAGTTTCGTCCTCCTGACTTCTTTAGAACTATTGCTATCGCCGAGGCAGAGACAGTCTCTACACATATATTCATTTTTTTGTACAGTTTGCAAGAACCAACTTTGATGCTGGAGCTCATGGGGTATAAGGGAAGGGGCTCTATGAGGTTGAACGCTTCTAGCATTAAATGGTAGTAAAGTGGCCTCGAGCAGATCTTTCATGTAGGCAGCCGAGTGACATAAAGTAAGTGCGCGCAAGATGTGCACGTACGTTTTCAATACAAAACGGAACATACACTATGTACTATTAAGAATTATAGAAAGTATAAGTTTAGAGGTTATAGATTCAGTTGAACGTGGATATACATGAGACGTTAGTCGCATTTTTAGTAAGATACATACCTACTTGACGAGATGTTTGCTGAAATATTTGATTAGATAAGATACTGATTGTCAAAAATATGAACCACACGCATCACATGTATTACGACTTCCTTGATAAGACGATAAGTAGTCATTCCTGTTATGTACATCAATAAGCGTTACAAACTACATGTTTGATAAGATATTTGATCAGATGTTTGTCTACATAGACTACTTACTGTTAACTGGAGAATCTCTCTTGTTTGTCATTAAAGTGTCAAAAAAACCTTGGAATAACTTTGGATGTAATGAACTTACAACGCAATAAATCAAAAACTACCACTCGATAACACCATAATGTATGTGTATGTGTATGGTCGCCTATCGCCGTTTTATTTACATTTCTGTCTCCAAGCCGACTGTTAAAACCACAGCAATTTGTCGTCCTTCTCGTAACTACATTTACATTTTATGTATGTACGCCTCACAAACACAGATAATTTTAAGTGACCTCCCTGGTGGTAGTAGTAGTAGTAGTGCTCAGATGATAACAACGTCGCTCGTCTATGCGCACCTTCGAATTATGCAAATCGTCCGTCCGTCTGTATGTTTAATGCGTATTTAAAATCCTGAAGGAACTGAAACTCTTCCGAGGGAGGCATACAAATGTGGACGGGTTCTACGAATTGTTAAAGTCGTCGATGTCGTAGGCGGTTCTCTTGAAAGAAAACGACGTTTTTATGGGGGCCCGTAACTTGCGGACATTGTGGCTCTAAAACTCTAAAGAAACAGAACAGAAATCCTCCTGCATTTTGTTGTATGTACAGGGTGGAAACGAAGCTGCCCATATAAGGAGTATAAGTAGTCATAAAAACTAGATTAACATAAATAAAAACAAAATATGTAGTGGAAAGTATTTACGAAAAAAACATCTCACACACAAAAAGCTGCTTTAATCAGAAGGTAAACGTAATAGCAATAAATAAACGAATTATTCCACCGCCGCGGCCCGCCGCGCCGTTAATTACATAAGTAAATACTTTACATAAACATTTAAGATCATGCCATCAATTAATGAGCAAATAAAATAATAAGCCATGGATTATGATGTATTAATTACGTCGGGTGGTCATAATAAAATCTTCGATAATTAATAAATGCCATATTTTCATCGTACGTAAGTCGGTCACAGTCGCAATTTGCGCGCGTGTTTTGAGGTTACCGGTCGTAGTAAGCCGTGCACTTTTGTTTTTCTTTAATTTTATACGCCGAGTTTCCTTCGCGTGTAATTTTCATGCAAATGTGAATTCGGCGAATTAAAAGTTTATAATCCAATTCTGGTCAGGTGTGAGTGTACGCAACGTGTCACGCATAATTAACAACAAAATGAGTGCTGCACGCATTCACTGTGACTGTCATTGCCAGAATATTTAAACAATTAAAAAAAATATATTTCAGTTTTGATCAAATCAAATTCGAAATAGATTCGAAATTAATCAAACCCTAAAAAGGGACGAGGTTTTTACAATTTTACTATTGAGGTACAATGATGAGTGAAAGCAAAGGGTTCGTTCTGTGAACGCCATATTAACCTTTTAGACATATTCATTCTTAAATGCCCATGTTCCAATACTTTAATTCATCAGTGTACAGAGTTTTTGTTTATATTTTGAACGGTACCTACACACTTTATTATTAGACATACCAAAAAATGTTAAATACAAAAGTTTTAGGAATTTACCCGAACCGCCAGAATATACTAAAAACAATAACAAATGATGATCGGAAACCTAACAAATGAGTATCAACTTTGTTATTTTAAATGGAACACTCAGTATATTTTCTCGAATTAAGAAAGATATTTTTCTCCTAATTCCAAAAATATGTAGTTTGTCTATATAGACGACTTAGGAGCTGGAGGAATTTTCAATACAAAAGTTGAAGGATTTTATACGTAGTATATTCTAGACTTATTACAAAAAAAAAAAAACAGCGAATCGCAATGTGGAGAAAAATATACTATTTCTTTTTTAATGGAACGTGAACACGTGAAACATATTTTTGGTTAAAATGAACGAAAATACGAAATAATAGAATTTTTGAAAAATACGAAATAATAGAATTTTTGAAAAATACGAAATAATAGAATTTAAGTACGCAATAATAAAAACAAAAGACGACCGATTTTACAGACTATTCAGTAGATTAATAAATTAAAAAAAAAGTTTGAGACGAAATGACAAAACAAAAAAAGCAAGTGAACAGAATTTAAAAAATATAACAATATTAATAAAAATAAATGCAGACGATTGTTTTTAGAGCACAATTCAGTTGATTCAGAAAAAAAAAAAAAACAACTTGAAACAAACAGTGAAAAACAAAGAATTATTTGCGTTCCAGTGGGTCAACAGAAAACCAGCAACAGATGGCGCTGTTCAATTTCTAATACAAATACAATTTATTTCGTCCTTTACTGACAAGTGACATTTTTTTATTGCATCGCCAGTGAACCATCTTCGCGAAAACGAACAAGAAAGGAACTTTCGGCACGTTTCAACAAATCACATTGTTAAACATTTTACAACAACGCGTCTTTTTTTTATTGTCATCTAAAATTTTGCTCAATAGATAGTGATTTTTGAATGTAAGTGGGTTTCCTTCTACATAAAAGAACAACTTTGAGCTGTCTAGGAGTTTTCAGCTTCCAGCTTTTTTTTTACGAAATAAAATTTGTAAATCTCTTTGTTAAAAGAAATTCCTTAATCTCTAAATAACTTGGAAAAATTCCTTAAAAAGGGATTTATCGCTTAAGTTAGCAACACTGAATTAATTAAAACAGCTGGATGCCCAGCACTTGCGGGTAAGGTCGGGTATTATCGGCAGCCGTTACGGGTATTTGGCTATTTTACGAACGGCAACAGTGTTCTTGTTCTAACAAAAGGGATTTTTTAATTTTCAGATTGGTAACACTGCTCGCTCCCATTTACTAGTCGCTCTACTTTTACATAAAACAGTCCAGGGGCTTTAAGCTCCCTGTACCTCTTCAGGTAAGCACCCCAAGGTCATCTTCTCCACTCACCTTTCGAAGACACCGAATAATTAAACGCGTCAAGCCCTGATCTCGATATTTTGAGGTTATGTGATCGTTGAAGTTTTCACACATTGTGTTTTCACTCTTCTATATTATCAATTAGTTAGGGAAGGAAAATGGCTAGTTTCAGCCAAGATCAGGAATGACTTTTGTTTGAGTTTCGTAACTATTTATAACTTAACCTCACAATTATGACAGTTGTTAAATAGTGTCATGCGTTGTTATATATCTGACATACCATTTCATTGAACAAGTAATTCTGAGCTGCTTGTGCAGATTTTAAACTTAAACCCAGGGGCGCCACAACATCAAATGTAAAGCAGCCACTGATACGTAATTTTTGACCACCTTGTATGTGGTTACATTCTTTACGGTACATCTTTGGGTTAGACGCTACGCACATTTGCATAACCAAAATATTTATAATTTAGATTGGGTAATTAAATCCGCCAATTGTGCGGATCAAAATAGGTCAAGAATAAATTCGGTGTGCAATAAATTACTGTATTAAAGATAAATGATAATCATAAAGCCTTATCTATAACAACAAGTTCCCGATTTCAAAAATATACAGGGTGGACAAATTAAATCTGTAAATTCAGGGTGTTTAACGGGGGTCAAAATGTACTTTTTGCGCATTTTTTTTTTCAAAAAGAGGGCGCCTGTCAGAGTAGTCGTTCACATTTTGTATTCAAATAAAAAAAGTTTCGTTTGACAGCTGTCAAACTGACGGTTCATTTAACCGTATGCTTGATAATATTCGTGCGAATCAATCAGAGGCATTAATTTACTGACTCGTGTTTTTGTACATTTTGCATTCAAATATAAAAACATTTGGACGAATCAATCGGAGATACTGATTTACTGTTGATTTGCGTATCTGTTGCACTGCGGCACATCTTACATGTAGTATAAACCTATTGTACTAACATTTCGTTTGACAGCTGCCAAACCGACGGTTGACTTAACAGTATCCCTGGTAGCATTTGTACGAATCAATCAGAAACATTGATTTATTGACTTACACACTTGTTGCATTACAGCATATTTTGTGTTCAAATGTAAAAATTATATTGTTGCATTAACATTTAGTTTGACAGTTGCCAAGATGATGGTGTATTTAACAATAACCTTGATAAATTTTATACGAATCAATCGGGCACATTGATTTAGTGATGATTCGCACTAAAGCACATTTTGCATGCAAATAAAAAATATTGCACTAACATTTCGTTTGACAGCTGCCAAAGTGGTGGTTTATTTAACAGTTTCCTTGATAGCATTTGTACGGATCAATCAGAAACACTGATTTATTGACTTACACATCAGTTGCGTTACAGCACAACTTGTAATCAAATGTAAAAATCATTGTTGCATTAACGTTTAGTTTGACAGTTGCCATACTGATGGTGTGTTTAACAACAACTTTGATAAATTTTGTACGAATCAATTAGAGACGCTGATTTACTGACTGTGTTGCGTCACAGCATGTCTTGTATTCAAACATAAATCTCATTTCCTTGACAGCTGTCAAACTGACAGTTTATCTAACAATATCCTTGATAGCATTTGTACGTATCAATCAGAAAAATTAATAGATTGCACTTTTGTATTCAAATATATAAATTTCTGTAAATTACCATTTAATTTGACATTTGTTAAACTGATGGGGTATTTAACAATAACCTTGATCAATTTTGTCCTGATTTGTCTGATTTACTGAATCACACAGAAAATTTTGATTCAAATATAAAAATCTTTGTTGCATTAACATTTAGTTTGACAGTTGCCAAATCAATGGTGTATTTAATAATAACCTTGATAAATTTTGTACGAATCAATCAAAGACACTGATTTATCAACTTACGTAGCACAGCATGTTTCGTATTCAAACATAAATATCATTTCATTTGACAGCTGCCAAATTGACAATTTATTTAACATTATTCTCGATAGCGTTTGTACGAATCAATCAGAAACACTGATTTATTAACTTACACACCTGTTGCCTGTAGTGCAACGCACATTTTGTATTTAAATATAAAAATCATTGTTGCATTAACATTTAGTTTGACAGCTGCCAAAATGATGGTGTTTTTAAGAAGAAATAACCGTGATAAATTTTGTACGAACCAATCAGATTGATGTAGCTGCTGCATCACAGCATGTATTGTACACATAAATTCAATTAAATTTGACAGCTGTCAAAATGACAGTTTGTTTAATAATATCCTTGATGGCATTTGTACGAATCGATCAGGAACATAGATTTATTGACTTACACACCTGTTGCATTACAGAAAATTTGGATTCAAATATAAAAATATTTGTTGCATCAACATTTAGTTTGACAGTTGTCAAACCAATGGTGTATTTAACAATAACCTTGATAAATTTTGTACGAATCAATCAGAGACACTGATTTATCAACTTACGTAGCACAGCATGTTTCGTATTCAAACATAAATATCATTTCATTTGACAGCTGCCAAATTGACAGTTTTTTTAACATAATTCTCGATAGCGTTTGTACGAATCAATTAGAAACACTGATTTGTTAACTTACACACCTGTTGCCTGTAGTGCAACGCACGTTTTATATTTAAATATAAAAATCATTGTTGTATTAACATTTAGTTTGACAGCTGCCAAAATGATGGTGTATTTAAGAAGAAATAACCGTGATAAATTTTGTACGAACCAATCAGATTGATGTAGCTGCTGCATCACAGCATGTATTGTACACATAAATTCAATTAAATTTGACAGCTGTCAAAATGACAGTTTGTTTAATAATATCCTTGATGGCATTTGTGCGAATAGATCAGGAACATAGATTTATTGACTTACACACCTGTTGCATTACAGAAAATTTGGATTCAAATATAAAAATATTTGTTGCATCAACATTTAGTTTGACAGTTGTCAAACCAATGGTGTATTTAACAATAACCTTGATAAATTTTGTACGAATCAATCAGAGACACTGATTTATCAACTTACGTAGCACAGCATGTTTCGTATTCAAACATAAATATCATTTCATTTGACAGCTGCCAAATTGACAGTTTTTTTAACATAATTCTCGATAGCGTTTGTACGAATCAATTAGAAACACTGATTTGTTAACTTACACACCTGTTGCCTGTAGTGCAACGCACGTTTTATATTTAAATATAAAAATCATTGTTGTATTAACATTTAGTTTGACAGCTGCCAAAATGATGGTGTATTTAAGAAGAAATAACCGTGATAAATTTTGTACGAACCAATCAGATTGATGTAGCTGCTGCATCACAGCATGTATTGTACACATAAATTCAATTAAATTTGACAGCTGTCAAGTTGACAGTTTATTTAACAATATCCTTGACAGCATCTGTACGAATCATTTTGAAACATTGATTACATTTCTGTTACATTTTGTATTCAACTATAAAAATCATTATTGCATTAACTTTAGTTTGACAGTTGCCATATTGATGGTGTGTTTAACAATAACTTTGATAAATTTTGTACGAATGATTCAGAGACACTGATTTACTGACTTACGTATCTATTGCATCAGAACGTATTTCGTATTCAAATATAAATATCATTTCATTTGACAGCTGTCAAATTAAGAGTTTATTTAACATCATCCTCGATAGGGTTTGTACGAATCAATCAGAAACACTGTTTTATTGACTTATACACCCGTTGCACTACAGCACATTTTGTATTCAATCATAAAAATCATTGTTGTCTTAACTTTTAGTTTAACAGTTGCCAAACTGATGATATATTTAACAATGACCTTGATAAATTTTGTACGAATCAATTAGAGACTTACGTGTCTGTTGCATCACAGCATGTCTTGTATTCAAACGTAAATTTCATTTCATTTGACAGCTTATTCAACTGAACAATATTTGTATGAATCAATCGGAGGCACTGTTTTTATTTTACTTATCAAAAATACATATGACAGAATGACACACGACGAATTAGAGTTTACGTGATTGTCAATCCTTGTTACTGTCTCTGTGTATACAGCTCTCACTTTTTATTAAAAAATAAATAATTAACTTGCTTCATTAATTTAATCGATCAAGAGTGACGTGTAGAAATATGTAAATTATCATTTTATTGCAAAGTGAATGAATCATTAGGCGTGAAATCAAAGATAAAAGTAACAGGAAACTCGACTTTAAAGAAGCGTAAAAAGTTGGTTCTCTTTAGGTGACTGTCAATGAAAAATATTTTGAGATGTACACTCTTTCCTAAATGATTTCGTCCGCACAATAAAATGGACCTTGCTTTAATACGTTTGGAAGGCGCTGTACATGAAATTAGTTTTAGACTGAAACTGAACGAGAACCAGCGTTTAAAACCTTTCAGAACTTAAATCTGCTATTATTATTAAAATTTTTAGTTCAATAGAGTCACATTCCTGCCCACGAAGAGCACTGACCCTAGCTTTCTCTGCTCTGACCTGCCCTTCACTTACATTTCCTTCCCCGACATTTAGTTTCCAGGTGTTTCCATTAACAATTAACAACTGGGCTGCAGTAAAGTTGGTTTTCTTGTCGACAGAATGACAGTAAACACGATTGATTAGTTTCTTGTGTTGAATTTACTTTTCTTAAAAGAACGTTTATTCCAATTAAATCTGGGGATGATTTGATGATGAAACTAAAGGTCACTTTTAGTTGACCATAACGAGAAGAAAATTTAACCGTTCTAACCTCTCACTTGTGAAGATTCTACCAAAAGATTGAACATTCTTTATGGCCGGCGTTTTAAGTCTAACGTTAGCTGCTAAGTAATTTATGTACTTTACTTATAACATTTATATTTTTTAAATGAATTTTCCGTTCTCTTTCACTGCAAATTCCAACAGTGTGATATCATAACTAGTTTACTTTATTCCCTACTAAATTTGACGGCAATATTATAGCTTCCAATCACCACATTTTAAATTTATTTCAAGGCGGTTAACAATTTAAAAAAAATATTTTTTTTCATGCACATTCCCCTTTCAAGAAGGGAAAATATTACAGAGGCCTGAGAGTCATTGACAACTGAGATCAACTGATTACCTAGAAGGAAAGTTGGGGGTAATACAAAAGATATGACCACGTCCCGAATTGATTTATCTGCAAATGTTAGAAAACATATTTTTGAATTTTGGAAAAACCATCTGGGCATCAAATACAGCAGCGAAGTGACCATCGGAATCCCTACCAGCAACGAAGGCTACTCCGTCAATGATATAAGTATCAGTGACCCATATTACTGAAAAGTTTGGCACCAAACACATGTTCACACTTCGCAGAGGACTTTCACAATATGGGGTCTACAATAAAAGCAAAAATGGAGGTTACAAAGGCCAAAGTACCCATCTGGAAGTAAGCAATTAAATACAATTTCTTTTGCTCCTTAATGACAACATTTAGACAGCAATTTAAATAACTTCGAGCTACTGCTGACCGACTTGTATAATCATAGATTTCACCATAGAAAAGTCTAAAAACACTAAGAAAAGATTTGGCCAGGGACAGTCAAATGAAAATGAGTCAGATGCCAAAAAATTACTTATACCCCAAAACCAATTCCTTTAACTGGTAATACATTTTTTGCGTTGGGAGATTCAATTCTATTCTTGTAAATGCATGTAGTTTGCTGATAGATCACACTTGCTCGTCCAATGGTGGTCCAATGAAAAGTGAAGGACGAAGTGTTTCCCAGTCAAATCTCTTCTGAAATGTCTTCCTCACTAGACGGGAAGTGTGGTGGCGGGCGTTTGATACCAACCCTCAGCAATGAAAAAACGAGTCGCACCTCTCTACTCTTCTTTACTCGCCTCCATTTCTTCTTTTAGACGAAGACACGTAACGCTAAGTTCACTTCCAGCGCAATACGTATGAATTGTCATTGTATTTCTCTCCTAACATACAGATAGCAGTATCGTTAGTAAACAGCACAGCCAGAACATTTGCGTTGCTTGGGTTCTATGCGGGACTCATTTCCATTTGACTGCCCCTTGCATTATGGATGTGCAGATAGAGCACCAAAGACAAGGTCTTTTGTCATATAAAAAAAAAACTTAATTCCAATGGGCATAGTTTCTACTGCCTTAGGAATTTAATGAGAACGCTGGAGTTCGAAGAATATTTAAAAAATGATGCCCTGGAGAAAAGAAACTAGGCTTGAAAGAAGAGGAGAAGAAGAAGTAAGCTACAAATCAAGAAGAATAGGAAAGTGGTTGATTGTCTCAATTCAATATTAAGCAGATTCTAAAAAAAGAGAATATAAAAAAGAAGTCAGGCGAAGCCTTAATTGAAAACGTGCATAAATGAAGCACATAATGCAAAATATCTCTGATGAAGTGCCTGGTCATCATGATCCCAATAAATTCTAAATATGGCAGAAGAAGAAAAAGAAGCTTAGAGTCATCGACCTTAAAAAGTTAAAAAAGACGGCAATTTCTTGGAATGAAGGGAAAAGAGGCTTTGGACGAAGAATGGAGGATGACCTGGAGGATTTAACGCCCTGGAGAAAAGGGACTAGGTGGAGAGGAAGAAGAAGTAAGGCACAAATTAAGGAAAGTAAGAATATAAAGCAGTTAAAACAAAACATAAAAAAGAAGTCAGACCAAACCTCTGTTAAGAATGCGTAGAAATGAAGCACATAATGCAAAGTACCTCCGATGAAGTACCTGGTCATTCTAATCCTAAGGGATTGTAAATATGGCAGAAGAAGAAAGACGAACTCGCAGCCATCGGCCTTACAAAGTTAAAAAAAAAATACAGAAAGACCGAGTTCCTAAAAGAATACTTACTAGACTTCCTGAAAAAAAGAATATGGAAGACGGCAATTTCCTGGAATGAAGAGACAAGGAAAGCGTTGAAGGCACGAAATTTGAACGAAGAATGAAGGATGACCTAAAGAATAACAATCTGGAGAAAAGAACTAGACAGGGACTAAGATGAGAAGAAGAAGAAGTATCTAAGGTCAAATAGAAGAGAATAGGAAAGTGATTGTCTGCCTAAGTCCATGCAAAGCAGATTCTAAAAAAGAAAATATAGAAAAGAAGTCAGGCCAAGCATCTATTAAGAATGTGCAAAAATCAAGCACTAAAGACAAGTGCCTGGACATCCTGGTCGCAAGGGATTTTACGTATGGCAGGAGAAGAAAGAGAAGACAGACACTCAAAAAAAAAAAATATGCAGGAAGACCAAGTTCCTAAAATAATATTTATTGGGCTTTCTGGAAAGAAGAACATGGAAGGCGGCAATTTCCTGCAATGAAGGGATAAGAAAAGTGTCGGAGGCCCGAAATCTGAACGACGAATCCTGGATCATTCAAAGAATAATGATCTGGAGAAAAGAGACCAAGAGGAGAGGAAGAAGCTAGGCACAAATCGAGGAAAATAGGAAAGTGATTGTCTGCCTAAGTATAAAGTAGATTCTAAAAAAACTCAAACTAAAAAAAGGCAGGCCAAGCTTCTAATAAGAACGTGCAAAAATGAAGCATATAATGCAAGGTATTTCTGACAAGAGTCTGGATATTCTGATCCCAAGGGATTTTAAATATGGCAGAAGAAAGAGAGAAAAAAAAATACAGCACATAACGCAAGGTATCCCTGACAAATGACTGGTCATTCTGGTCCCAAGGGATTTTAAATATGGCAGAAGAAGAAAGATAAGACAGACACTAAAAAATATAGGAAGACAGAGTTCATAAAGTTCATTTACTGGACTCCCTGGAAAGAAGAACATGGAAGACGGGCGACGGCAATGTCAATGGAATGAAGGGATAAGGAGAGCGTTGGAAGCACAAAATTTGAATGAAGAATGATCTGGAGGATTTAAAGAATGACGATCTGGAGAAAAGAGAACAAGAGGAGAGGAAGAAGAAGAAGAAGCAAGGCACAAATTGAGGAAAGTAGGAAAGTGATCGTGTCTGTCTAAATCAGTATATAAAGCATATTCTAAAAGAAAAGACATAAAAAAGGAGTCAAGCCAAGCCTCTGTTAAGAACGTGCAAAAATTAAGCATATAATGCAAGGTATTTCTGACAAGAGTCTGGATATTCTGATCCCAAGGGATTTTAAATATGGAAGAGAAGGCAGACACTTAAAAAAATACAGGAAGACCTGGAAAGAAGAACATGGAAGATTGCAACGTCAAGGGAATGAAGGGATAAGAAAAGCATTGAAGGCACGAAGTTTGAATGAAGAATGAAGGTGGGACCTGGAGAAAGGAATACGTAGCGGCTATTACGTTCAGAGATCAGAATATTTTTAGCACTTCAGGAGTTCCAACGCGACTATTATTAAAGAGGATTAGGAATCGACCAAATTGAAGATGAATTCAAAATTTCCGACGGCTTTTTATGTTTCGATTAGAACTGTCCGAGCAGGTCAGGATTTTCTCTTTTTTCGGAAAATTCGACGTTCCGCTAAGACTTCTGGATGTTACCTCATGAGGTCCAACGCTGTTAATAAAGACGAACGGTGAGTGAAAATTTTTTGGCGACTTTTGTGTCTCTTTTAGAACCGTCCAAGTAAGGGAAGGTAATTTTTTTTGATTTCCATTGAAACTCATAAAATAAAATCAAAGATGAATAAAAATTTTCTGTAGGAGAATTCAATTATTTTTTATTAAGAACCGCGGCTTAAACCAAAAGTAGAAATGGATCTTTTTTTGTAAAGTTTCCATTACATTTATGGATTTTGTAAATCCCGAGGATGACAGATCTTGTCGAAACAAATCCAAGCAGACAATAAAAGTGAAAATCCACCCCAGTGCATTGCCCTACAATGACGGTTTGATAAACGTGTTTCAACCTGTTTCACCTTCAAAGCGGGATGTTATCTACAGGAATTTTGTTTTACATATTGCACTAATAGTAAACGAAAACGCAAGTCATATTTCAACATAACGGTAAAGTAGACGAATGCATTTCTCTTGGCACAAGCAAGACTTACCAATTTAGCCTGCAAGCTGAACCTCTTCGGGCCGGACTCCGCCGATTTGGCGGGCATAACGAAGCCCTTCTTGCCATTCTTCCCGGCCTTCGTCCCATTCACGCTCACTATCTTAATTTCGGCATCGTTGAACCTGATCAGCCTGTAATCGTCGTTTTTCTCGACCGTTTTCGCACGGAAACTTCCGCCGCAGAACATGTCGGGAGACAAAGAGCCCAACCAAGGCAAGAAGAATGCCGCGCTTAACGGTAAACTATGTCGAACGCGGGCGATTATATTTAACACGGAGCGTATTTCATCGTCGTCGTGAGTCACTTAATTAAAAACGAAGCGCCGGCGATGGTACTGAAGGTGGACGGTGAACAAGAGAAACGACTCGGCCGATCTCCACGACAGTTGGCGGTCAACTAAAGCTAAAAATCTTTGACCATGTGGATAACCTATTCAGTTTTACGGCGGTGGTAAGGAAAGGTAGCAGGTGAGAGATAACGAGAAGCGAGAGGTGGAAAGAGACGGACTGCATTTGTGTATTTAATGGCTGTTAGCTGGAGGAAGTTCAGGTAAAAACTCCGGGCGAAAAGCGAAATAGCGTGCGTGCGCTAAGAAGAATCTCCTTCACGCCGTGTCACTATATTGAAAAGCCACGGTGGGAAAGAGACGTGCGATTGCACGTGGCGTAAATAAAT
This sequence comes from Dorcus parallelipipedus, assembly GCA_958336345.1. Taxonomy (NCBI): domain Eukaryota; kingdom Metazoa; phylum Arthropoda; class Insecta; order Coleoptera; family Lucanidae; genus Dorcus; species Dorcus parallelipipedus. The sequence continues at coordinate 34,830,602 of OY284483.1, read as the reverse complement.
TTCATGCTAGAATCGTGCATAAATTGATGCAGTAGAATACAATAGGGACAAAGTGTAATGTACAGTCTCACAATCACATGCACACTAATAGCGTCGGTGAATGTGGCACACACGACGAAAGGAAGTAAACTCCCTGTATTTCTTCAAAGTACTTTATTAAGTAGACCAAGGATTTATTATAACTAAATGCGAGCGTGAAGTAGAAATTTGGAATTTTCTCGAGCGAGAACCCGTTGTTGCATAAAATGCAAATCGTTGATAAGCGTTGAAATAAGTGTCACGTATTGGCGCCGGCGTTCGCTTCTCCTTGTGTATTTTCAGACACGTTTTCCTGTTTTCATGCTGAAAAGAAAATGACACAAGTCTCGGCATGTGCCTCAGCCAGAGGCGTATTAAGGTACAACGTTTAATTTTCGAACACACCTTGTATACAGATTTGGTAAATTTTCAACTTGACATCTTGTTATAATGCGTGCGATAAGGGACGCACTAAAAAAATAAAGAGAGAAATTTTACTAATCACGCCCACTTGTTTTCGGTGCCGGCTACCACCCGCCCTGGCGAGCCGTTGACAATTAGTTCTCCGCGAGTCAAATCGAAGCAAAATTGCTATGCCCAGTACCGAGGGGAAGGACATCGTTCGGATTTTGTGCACCTATTTATAAATAGACAAGATTTAATTGCATTTAAAATATTTTATTTTATTTAAAGTATTTTGTCATATTTAAAATATTTCAGTATATTTAAAACTATTTATTAAGTATTTAACATAATTTTGAAGTATTTATGCATTTATTTGATTGTATTTTAAGAATTATATTAATTTACATTTATTTAAATGTATTCAAAAATATTTTAAATGTTTAAAAATAATAAATAAGTACTATAACAGTTAATTAACATAATGCACTCCTTTGAAAATAATTTTTCTTAGGTAGGTACCGTTTAATGGGAAAAGTCAAAGTTATAAAGAGATACTTAACAAGTCCAGAAGCTTCGCTGAGCTTACTCAATCGTAGAAACATTAGATAGCTTTCAAAAAACTCAAATGAATCAAAGGCCGAGAAGCTTTAGTCTCTTTTTAAATCACGTGAGCGCGGCTCGGAAGCTTAACTCAGCTCACTTACTTACGAGTTTCAAGTACTTGGTTGGAAGCCTCAAGGTCATCGAAGAGCCAAGTAGTCGAGTGTGAAAATTTCAAAGACAATTAACAAACTCAGAAGCTTCACTGAGCTTACTTAATCGCAGAAACTTTGGGCAACCCAGTTGAATTAAAGGCTGAGATGCTTTAGTTCAACTTAAAATTCGCAAGTGGCTCTCAGAAGTTTATCTCAGCACATTTGCTTACGAGTATCAAGTACTTGGGATTTGTTTGGAAGCTTCAAGATGATCGAAGAGTCAATAGTCGAGTGTCAAAGCTATAAAGAGGTAATTAACAAGCTCAGAAGCTTACTAAGTCGTAGAAACTTTAGGTAGCTTTCGGAAAACTCAATTGAATCAAAAGCGGAGAAGCCTTAGTCCCACTTTAAATCACGTGAAGCTTAATTCAGCTCACTTACTTACGAGTTCCAAGTACTTCAAATACGTTTGGAGGCTCCAAAGTGATCGAAAAGTTATGTAGCCAAATTTGCAACATCCAAGACGCTCAGAAACTCAGCTGAGCTTAATTAATCGCAGAAACTTGAAGCAACTTTCGAAATATAACGAGACATGTCAAAACCTTTAATTTGTACGTTTCTTATGGAGAAGTATCATTATATACGAAATATGTATGTATGGTTGCCTATCGTAGCTTTGACAGACGCTCGATGTGGGAGGCGGTACGATGCAGGCGAGAGAAACAGGTAGCAGTTAGCAGTTTCTGGAAAATAGTTAGCAGTTTCCATCGCCTCTCTCTCGCCACTGACGATAGGCAACCATACATACACATCTGGTACATAATGTTATTTTTCCACAAGAAAGGGGCTTAGTATATTTATTGGTGCTAAAAAGTCTGACCTTATCAATTTGTTTCTAATCGTAAAGAAATTCTGTTGATCGTTTTTCGCCAAATTCATTGATTTTATTACCAACTTTCAAACTTCTTTCTTTTATCTCACACAAGACATGACAAGTATTCAAGAATTTAAAAAAATCTTCAATGGCAAAGCAAATGGATTTGCCGCTGTATTTTAATGTGTCAAATTAGGTACTTCATTTGGCAATACGTGGGCGCCACTTGAAGTCCTCTTCAGGCCTACCTTATAGAAACAGTGTTTTGAGAAACGGAACGAAATTGTTTGATTCAGCTGGGCTTTTGTTGCGAATGGTTTAAAAAAAGTAATATGTAACGATATAAAAAAAGAAAAAATACATTTTTATTGTTTTAGATATATCTTTGTATACACACAGTGTCCCTGAATTAAATTCGTGGTGCTTGGCGCGAAATGAATTTATGCCAAATTTGACGTCCAGGTGTTCAAGGTGGAATTAATGCAATAAGAAATAAATCCGTGCAGGCAAAAGTTCTTTCTTTTAAATTTAGGAGACAATTTTAGTAAGATAAAATGTTTTTTGAAAGAAAAATAGAATTACAGAAAATCACTGATAAATATTTCAGTAGAGTTATGACGTTAGCGTCATCTATTTATTGATCAAAACACAAATAAAATAAGACTATTCAAACAATGCTCCACCTATATTAGAACATAACTTAACTGTTTTCTTTTTTATTCAGTAGATAAAGGGCGTTAACATTTTACAGCTCTACTGGAATAATTTAGGATAATTAGTAATTTTCCGCAATTTTAGTTTTCTTCCAAAGATGTTGGAATTTGGTAAACCCCCCTTAAATCTAAAAGGAAAATCACTTTGCTCACACAGATTTATTTCTTCTTGCAATAATTTCGCCACCTTGAAGACCTTCGATGTCAAATTTGGCACAAATTTATTTCGCGCCAAGCAGAACTGAACTGCAAAGCGTGAAATCTGAATTCAAAAATTTTTGCTGTATTATACGTAACGCGAACTCAATCCGGGGACACCGTGTATACAACGTGTCCCAGCCAAGACTTTCACCCCTAATGTCTTTGTTATTTATTGATGAATTTTGCTAAAATTTGGCAGGTACCGTTATTAAAAACTAAGAAACTAAATATTCTTTCAGTATCATCAAACATCATTGCAATAAAAATGTATTATTTTTAAACGGTTTTTTCTTTATGAATTGCAGAAAAATGTGAACAAATGTTAAGATTTTGAACACTTTTATCTTTAATATTACCGAAAATAAATGAATTACTGCTACTATTTTTTCACAAGTTATAATCGTGTTTGTATAATAACATCAACTCTGTAACAACAGAAAGCTTTTTAAAAATAACATTTTGCATTCACAAGAGACTTGACGTAGCAGAAAGATTCATCAGTAATCAATATTTATATTCTTACCAAATTTTGCTTTTTTCTATCCATAAACAACGAAGGTATAAGGGGTTAAAATCTTGGCTGGGACACTCAGTACAATCTGCAACTTTTTAATCTTGGCTTGTCAGTTTGAAGCAACCAACTTAGAGAGTTATTCTTTAGGGCCTGCTTTTTAATTCTTATGAAGCATCAGATTACGTCTTTAAATTCAAGAGATATCTAATAGACTCAAATATAAATCAATTCTTTCCATTTTTTTAGAAATTGGTGGATCTGCTTGATTCCTGTAGCTGATATTTTAGGTGGGGAAGTGTAGTTTCAAACTTGTGTTCGTTTTTATGTTATTTCATCGTTTTTATTTTGACATAACTTAAAAAAAGAAAAAATGGAAAGAATTCTAGTTGAACTAAATTTTTTAATGTTTTTTTTGATTAATTTGTACAATACTATTAATTCTTCTTCCGATGATGAACCTTCACTTGATGATTCAATAATATTTTTTGGTTGAATGGCGTTCAACTCTTTCATCAAACTATCACTAAATTCCTATACATATAAAATTCATTATAATCTAACAGAGGTGGATTTCTGTCCAATCACTTTCAGTACTGTCCGCATCCATCACAACACAATGCTGAATTAAAAAAATAAGCCCTATTGCTGTCTCTACGTAAAGCATAACACAATAACAATGAGCATTAATCTTGATATAACAGTTTAAACTAATAAAATTCTGTAATAATATATAATGGGAATTTTGGTATATCCAATACCGCCAAATTCTCAAAAAGAAGATAGCTACTTACTCATACTTTATAAATTACTTCTTTTGCACTTACATAAAAAATGTTTCTGTATTGAAGCACAATTTACTAGCGAACGAATTTTTCTCTGGCTTCTAGAATATATCAGTGATTTGCATTTCTTGGGAATTTCGAAATTACGCACGAATTACCATCCCCTTGTTCTATTTTGTTACTACAGGTAATCTTGCATTCAAAAAAATCCGTCGAATTTAAGAATCCATCAGAATCAGGTAAATTATTCCTACAAATTTTCTCAGAATGTCTAAATCTTGTGATAGAAAAACAATCAGATTGGAGTAGGTGGTGCAAAGAAAATGTATGTCTGTGATTAACTGAATTAAGTGTAGTACAGGAGGAATACTCATTTAGCGTTTAATTTTACTAGACTAAAGTACATGAATTTGTTTGTTTTACGTATGTACAGTCGCGAGTATTAAAATTTGGACTTCACAGTTAATCAAAACGTCAGTTTTAATTCCAGAAATTAAAACATTTCAGACAAATATCCTATTTTTTTATAAAAAAAAGTGTTGAAAATAAATTAAATTTTTAAAATGGAATAAATTAGTTTTTTCTTTTTCTTTTAGATAAAAAAGTCCCTAAGTACTTCTTTATAAAAATCTTTGGAATATGAGTTTTTCTATTCCTTCTATAGCTTTAATTTCTTCTGTGTTTTTTCCTATTCCTTCTAGAGTTTTAATTTCTTCGTGATAATTAAATTTTGGCACGTCGAAGTTACTGCAGTTATTCATATTGCAAGGATTTATTAGTATTTAATTCAACTTAATGGTATTTAACAAAAACTTAAAATTATTTATTATTATTTGAATGGTATTTATTCGTATTTACTGTTAAGTAATTTAATTTAAGGTATTTATACATATTTATACCGTAATTAACGTATTTTAAATTGCAGAAATAATTTAGATTAGTAGATTTAAATTTATTTTTAAATATATATTTAACTCTTCGTACACTTATTTAAGAGATGTCCTACCCCTCGCCCAGTACCCAAACTTCCGATTCTGTATACTGGTTACGTACCGATTGTATCATTGACACTTGAAAAAAGGCGGAGACAGGACGGAATTAGCTTTATTTTAAAATAAAAGACGTAAAACATAAGCACTGTACTTTTTTCTAGACAGAATATGAAAGGTACGTTTAATTTTCCAACAAACCTCGCATATATTGGTTACATACCAATTGAAACTTGGAAGGAGGAGACAGGACGGAAATAGCTTTATTATAAAGTAAAAGACGTAAAACACAAGTTTTCTGGACAGTGTTACCCCAAAAATTGTAAATACTAATACTCCTGAATAATTTGAAATACCAGGTGACACGAAGTGTTGCTTCCCACAACTGTTTCCAGTAACTAGCTCAGTGAAGACGGGATGGGTAATAAATAAAAAAAACCAGGGCGCCAGGGACTTTCCCCCAGTTGTAAGAAATCTACTTCGAAACCCGCTCCCAAGGTTTCGTCGTGTTCGCCTCAGGTAGAACTTAAACTTCAGAAGATTTGGCTCACTTGGTGCGCTCAGAGTAGGGCTTGATATAAACAAAACAGACACCACGGTTTCCACTCAAACTTTAAATAAATTCAACCACGAGTAAAGTAAACGTTTTACACGGTACGCGGTTAATCAGATCTGTTTGCACAGAAGGTGCCTTAATGGCAACGTCGATTAACCGATCAAACGAAATACATATATTAATTTACTTAAGTATAGGTACCGTAACGGGCCGATAACAATGATATAAGAGAACGATATAAACTAAATAAATAAATGAGGTTATACGTCACTCTTTGTCACTTGAAGTTGGTACGTTGCCTGGTTCACGTTAGTTCAGGCAGGTGGCGGCACTCCTCAGCGCAAGCGTCGCCCCAGGGCTAATGCAACGCGGCTCGGTAAATTTTCCCTTAACGAAATGCAAACCAACGTGCAGGCGACAAAACGGCTATGCCAGAAAAAAACATTCAAAGCTCCAAAAGTAATATTAAGAAGAAAGAAGCAAAAAAAAACGATCCTAAAAGACAAGAAGAATTGCCTTTAGTTACTGCGACGCCATTAAAAAATATTTAGAACATTACCTTCAATTAACGAGGTAGTTGGATAAAAACGCAGGGCTGTGTTCATAAAAGACACTCTAGAGTTACTCTTGGGTAATATTGCAGTCTCTCTCATATAAATGAATTTACGTATTTTGTTTCTCATCTATGAATCATAAAAAACTAAATCAGACGTGGTTTCCATAGCAGCAAACATATTTTCTACACCCCACTTAAAAGTGCGGCGTACAAAGTGTGCCCGTTGTCATGGTAATAATATATACACAAGACCTCTTGAAACAGATAAGCGGGACGCAAAATAAGCAAATAATCATGATTAAGAGAGATACAATTACACGCCCAAGGTGCACTCGAGGGCATATTTTATGAACGCAAGCCAATACACGTTTCACAAAACCGTGTGGGATAATTCGAGTCACACTGTATTAGGCTGAATTTGGCACTAAATTAGCAACAATTCACGAGAGCGAGACGCTACCCCATAAGACGGCCGACACGAAAATGGCCAGATCGCGGAAAGCATGGAATACTTCCGGCAATCCAAACGAGATAAAATGACGTGACCAATGGGAAAATTATGACATAAATATATTAGAATAAATAACCAACATGAAGACATAATTTTAAAGCGACCGTTTCCGGTGTGAGTTACAGCGTTGTCGGATGTTCAGACAAGGTATACATACAAGCGACGTTGCAAGCTCGCTACAAATGCGATGAAATTTAACTGTAACAACAGAATATGAAATGTGCAATATATTGTAAGTGCACACAGACTCAAAAAAAAAAACGAAAAAAAAATCTAAAATAACATTAACTTAAAAAATGTTAAATAAAAATCTTGGCAGAATTATACCGACAGTGTCCCATTTGTGGGAATACCCCAATACAACTCAATCGCTAAGTTGCTTGCTTTTCCCTTCTTTCCCCTGCTCGTTACGGTGAATTCAATTTTCCGAAAATTCCCCGAATAAAGTAAAATTGAAAACACTGTCTGCAGTTTCTTTTCGTTTTCTTCTTCGATTGTGACTTGTTTTTGAGGGTCCAGTTGGAAATGAACTGTTCATTTTGTGGGGCATAAATCAATCGCTGAACTGTTGCCTAAAAATTTCCATCGAAAACACGACAAACTTTTGTTAAGAATTGAAGAAAGGAGGTCAAAAAATCTATGCAAGAAAAACTTGAAGAGTTTTCTTTAATAACTGTAATTAAAAGTCAAAAATTGGCCGCCAGATGTCGCGACCTAAACTGTTAATAACTCTAACATGTACAATAAAGTCAATTTTCATTTATTCCTTTTTTTTCTGTTTCGATCTTTGTTCTTTTATGTTCATTTACTACTGTCTTTCGTTCCGTTTTCATCGTTCTTCGTTCGTCAATTTTCTCTGCTTTTCTTGATGTCGTTTGAACCAGTAAATATTACGTCAGCCTTCATTTATTTTTTAAGCGGAAACCTTATTCTGTATTTTCAGTTTTTCATTTACTTAATTGCTTCGTTTTCCTTAAGAGCAAGAATTAAAGGATTGAAATTAACTAATTAAATTAATTAAATCGACTAACTGATAAAAACAACAGGAACAACAATTGCATCAATTTCTTACCGTCTTTCCAATCATCATTAATTTTTTATTTTTTCATTCCTTAGCTCTTCTGTTTTAATCTCCCATGTCTTCTAAGGTCTTCTACTTCTGTTCGAAAAATAAAGATTACGTTTATTTTTTTATTTTTAATTAATTTTTCTGCAAGTTCAATAATTTGTCTCCTTCTTAGTTCACTTTTTCTTTGTCTGTTACGTGACTGCACTTTTTTGTATTTATTTTTTCTTCTTGCGCTGATATTTTCATTTGTTTTTTAGATTCCTTCTCTTCCTCCTTTCTTCTCGAGTATTTTTAAAACTTTCAGTGTTTTATTTTCTTCCATTTTTATTTTTCAATAGTTCAATACTAATCTCTTTAATCTGAAAGCGTGTTCTGGTATATAAAACAAATTAAAAATCAATAAGTAACAATATGTGCGAGCTCTGCGCTCCTGGTTGGTTATCGTCTGGCTCTCCTGGCCGATTATCGTCTGGGCTACTGGGCGGCAAAGTCTCTGCTAACGCAGTAACGGATATTGAACACGGGGTTGACATGGGAACTACCTCAGGGTATCTTGCTTCTGCTTAAGTTCCACTTCTCTTGTTCAATGACTGGCTTTGATGACGCAGATAAATGTGACAATAAGTTGCACGTATTACTTCTGGCAATTAATGCACCGGAGGCTTTGCATGTGCTTCCGGCATTAGTTTGCACAGAAGAGTGTGCGTATTGCTCCTGACAAGTAATGCACGGGAGGCTTTGAATGTGCTTTCGACAATGATTTGCATGGAAGACATGTGTGCATGGCCCTGACAATTAGCACGGGGGCTTTGGACGAGTGTTCCTGACACTTGAGTGCACGGAATCGACTGGAGCTTTTCTAGGGCTTTCTCATGGCGGGGGTGATATAATTCTGCTTCATTGGTCTAAAGATGTAAACGAATCACCGATGATCAGAGCTGTATCTCATTCGTCGGAGGGCAGGCAGTTTTTTTGTCCTTATTCCGGCGGTTGTCTTAGCGACCAAATTTGAGGATGCCATCTAATTTGCGGGCCGATCATGATCGAATGCTGTTTTGCTTTAATTCGTCAAGGGGCGGCCTAAATTTTTTTTTACGCAAATGTCCACGTGACGCTTCCCTCGAATTTGTTTATCTGACATTGTCTGACGTTGTCAATCTGACGTTTCTCGTCGAATTTGACGGTTCTGATAGCTGTCGCTTTAACGTTTCTCAATTTGATATCTGTTATTTTGATGTTTCGTTGTCATCTGTCATCATGACGTGTTTCGTTGGCTGCTGGGCAATTTTTTTTTTCATTTCTTATCCGATCTCGCCTTATACGTGTCAGATTTCTTGGAACTCATCAAACTACTCTTTTTCTTCGTTTCTTTTTTTTTATTTTCTGTTCTAATGAATTTTTGAGTTTATTGTTTTTCTGAAACTGATTCACGTGAGTCGCGACAAAAAAGAAGAATTGTGATGCAATCAGAAACCAGAAGAGGACTCTCTTCTAAACTTCTCTGCGCTTTTTTTAAAAAAATTTTCTCTGCTGTTTTTATTTCTGGATAAAAATTGAACCGAATTATCTGCTCATCTCAGTATTTGGTTAGTATAACGCGTATGTACCACAGCTCGAAGAGATCAAGTACATAGATCAGTCTAGATTCACCAAGCAATAGGGTCTAGAAGAGGCAAGCTTCTAAAATAATTCATTTCAAAAGTAGGCAGCCTGCGGAAATATTAATTTTGTTAAAAATGCGCGAGAAGACACCGGAAGCCGAGAATATAACAGTGCCCCACCCTTCCCGGCAAGGGCAAAAATCGTCTTAGGCACGAGAGTCATCGGACTTCAGAATCCCGATTAAGTATCATAATCCGGGCTAAGACGACTTCGTGATAATATCTTCAGTAGTCAAAAATTTATACAATTTTTCATATTTCATGCTTTTTCATAATCATAACCATATTAGGTATTTATGTAAAGCAGATTACACTTCTTAGTAGAGTGTAACTTTAGCTTTTAATTAAGCACCGTAATTTACAATTAACGAGCAATCTCAGCCATTTAATCGGCCAACGAATTTCATAATTAAAGTTTAAAGCTGATTTAACACAAATAAAGTAACAAGCCTAATCGTGGTTTCTTCCGGCTGGAAAAATGAGATTCTTCTATTTCGAAGCTTGATCTGTGGTTTATTGTCGTAATGATAATGCATTTACATACGTCTAATGTATACAACACACAAACAAAATTTATAAATAATTACTTATCAAAATTTAGATTTTAAACAAACCGTAATCACAACATGTTTACCACATATAAATAAATAAAACTTTTATTAAATAAGTTGTTTCAATGATTGTATCAAAATTGTCTCATTGCCCATTTAATTTAGTTTTCAAAGAAATTCTTAATTTTGTGCGCCCCCCTATCGTTTTGTTACCGCAGCACCAGACAAACCAATTTAAAGTTAATAGTTTAATTACGATTAAACAAAATTTATTTTACGTCCACGTAACTAAAACAGAGCCGTTTTTAATTTAATCACCACAATAAATTTTAATGTTAGGGACATTATAACAACAGCGTGCTTCATACTGTGTGTCCCGCATGGTTCATTATAGCCTTAAGTGTTACCGAATTAACTCTCGGAGGATGAGCGCAGAAGGAGAACATAACATAAAGAAATTTAAAAAATAATAATAATAACAACACCACAAAGCAAACAGAAATCAAAACCCATAACACTAGGTAGTTAAGTTGGTTGGTGGTTTTCTCTCTTTCTCTTTTCGGGGCGAACATCTGCCGTTGAGTTTGCACCTTGCGAGTTATACCTGCACCTCTTTCACCTGCATGCTAATTGTAAGTATTAAGTGGGTAATACTCTCAAATCGTTGTCGTGTTACATAGTCGAATCGTATATAGGTCTCAAGCTGACGCTTTTTTTTCTTTCAGGTTTTTTCCTGCGCCCGCAGTGCGAAATGGATACTTTGGCAAAAAAACATAACCGTGATGTAACGATGATCCGAAGCAAAAAAGTAGCTCAATGGATATTTAATTTTTATGGGCGATGCTCGACCACCATAACAATTAATTCTGAATTAAATGAGCGTTGTTTATCGACGGTTTATCACTGTGTTAGTGCCAACCAAAGTCTATGTATGTGTATTGAATCGATAAGCGTTATTTATTTATCTTATTTTTTTAATTGTAACTTTCTCATGTTTTCAATATTTGTTTACTCTAAAAAGACGAGCAGGCAGCTGCTCGAGATGTAGTAATCTTCCAAGGAAGAAAAAGGAGGATTGCGTTTGCGAAATGGTTCAAACTCGAAGCGAAAACAAGAAACGAAAGTAAATGGAAGAGTTTTCAAATGCGAGTGAAAAATAAAATAGTTTCATATCGCATGTCTACTCGTACTACCATGAGGAATAAGTACTGCATTCATTGTCTTTTAGAAGTTTAGAATTGAAGAAAGTTTACGCATTCTCGATGTATCCGTAAAACACGATCACGTTTGTTTATTTTATCTTATGGTTTGATAATATGATACGGGGTGCGTCTCAGGCAGAGGGCTAGAAGCAAAAAAAGATGCGGGCAGTTAGTCTCCGGGCGGGCTTTGAGTGGTAAACGTGTTGGTAAGGTTGCGCTAATTACGCAGATGGGCTCGCAAGTGTTGTAATGAATTGCAATGACATGTTATGAAGAAGTTGTGCAAGAATTGAGGCTTGCTGATGATAGATGATACTCTGAGGTCGAGTGTCCACCAATCTCGCGGTGTCCGCTGATGGCTCGGACAGAGAGAAAGAGATTGGGCATTATATCATAAGAGTGGTCGCTCTGTATTCGCCGATAGTTGGAGAGAGTAGGGGATCACTCCACTTGCACACGACATTTGACCTTATCCGCCAACTGCAGAGGCGTGAGTAGTAAATGCTGGAGACACAGCTAGCTGTATACCTGACCAGGTGAATTGCATTTTGCTTTCCAAGAACGGTCACGACTTGGTGTTGACTGGGCTGTGGCCAGTGTAGCAAACACCGTGGAAGCCAGTGGCACCAATGATTCTGAGAACGTAAGCTCGGGAGGCAAGATATGATAACATCCACCTGGGGTTCGTCCTTATGCATGCGAAGTACGAAGATGGACATTCGAGGATACCTTCTTCGTGAGTTAACAAAAAACTATTCTACAAATTATTTCTGATAAATTACAAAACATAAGTTGTCTATTCCTTCTTCTTTAAAAGTCTCCTTTTCTAAACAGAAAATTTGGTCAAAATTTGTCACTTAATAATTATCGATATTTAACGATGTCGTTATGGGGATATATCAAGGTAATCAAACTGTACTAACCCACTTATTCTGTAACTCATAACGTCATCGTTAAATAACGACAATCGTACATTTACGAGATAAATTTTGACCAATCAGTACTTAGAAACAAAGCATTTCTGTGTACTGATTGGTCAAAATATGTCACTTAACAATTTTCGTTATGAGTTACAGAATAAGGGGTTTTAGAAATAATTAAAAATAATCTCTTCCCATAATTATTTTATATCTATGGATACGTATTTGAGCAGGTGCGCAGCAGTACACACACACACACACTTACACTTTATGAAATCGTAGATAATCATTTATTTAAATTACTTTAATAATGAGTGAAAGCTAAACTATTCAATAAAAATGTGCAATAATTTTCGAACACGATATGCCAGATATGCAATATAGAGCACATTTTTTAAGACTGACAGGAAATTCCTAGACTTATAAAAAGAAAGAGCAACGGCCACAAGATTGTTCCCTGAGGTACTCCTTACTCGTTTTTTTTTATGACGTTACGTATGTACATTGTATAAATGTAATAATAAATTATACAGGGTCCGGCAGTCAAACCTGACATTTTTTGAGAGGGAGTAACACAGACAATTTTCAGCAAAGAAAATATTTCTTTTTTTAAGAAGACAGAAGATGTCCCGAAATTTTTTATACAAAAAAAGAATCATGGACAATCCATTGGTTTTTACAAAAAGAATTGTTAAAAAACCATCACGTGTGAAATTATATCAACAACAATTTCGTGAGGGAATCCTTCTGCAAGGGGGAACATTGAAATGCTGGCAGAACTTTCGTTGCGGTTCGTAACGGAATTGAAATTGAATTGAAATGGTTAATCAATCAATCAATCAATCAATCAATCGTTTATTCACTTAGCCAAAATACATGGATGTGAAAAGTCATATAATATAAGAATTGTGAAGATAAACTCATCGTCGATAAACTCATCATCACTGGTGATGGAGGAAATGAGAAAACAAAAATTCAACTCAAAGCTAACACTATCTAGAGAAGAAACAAAAGAAAAAATACACAAGGTGAGTGATAATTGTTCCGATAAAAAAAAACACGATAAGAAGTGCCAAGAGGGTGCCGCAATCGCCCGAGCCAGAAAAATCTTTCGTTATCTTTACGCTTTCCCGCCTTATATCAAAATAATAGTTCGAGAGTATAGGCAAATGTTAAAAAAATTATATTTTACTTTTCGAGAAATAATTAATCAAAAATTAGCCCCAAAACGACGCGACGAGACGGTGCAGCTCTGGTTAAAAAGTGAACGAAATAAATGCCCTCAGTTTTGTGGTAGGCACGGCGGCGCAGCATCGATTGTGAACTTGACCTTTAAGTGGAATTTCACGTCAACTCCGTTTTTAGGTTAACGCCCGACGGCGCAGCGTGAAATACGAACTGCAAAATATTTACTTGACAAAAGCATGCATATCACCTGAAGCAGATTATTTCAAGCAAAGAATCACAACAGTCCCTCTTTTAATACCTGCTTTGACAGGTAAACAAATAAATCACTAAAACGAAAATCAATTTAAATCTCCCCATTAGAAATTCCTAACATTTTAATGTAAATTGTATTGTAAATAAAGTTTATTTCCACAAGGAACGTGCACATCGTAAACATGTTTTGATAAACAGAATTTAATCACCTTCGTAATCTGTTAGTTATTATAACTTCGTTTTGTGTGTGACGATTTATTATCAACTCAAATGTATTAAAAGTTTAACAAATTCAAGACGCGTTTGCAACTCCACATCCTGTGTTTTTGGCGCACTGGTTGTAAATCGTTCCTCGTTCCACCGTGCGCGTTCTTTTCACTTTGAATTAAATTCTTAATTGATTATAAACTGCTTCATAGAATGTTTTAAACACGATCCCGTAATCTGTTACATTTATTTACGTACGCGATTTGATTTAAAACTGTACGCATATCAACAACGACGTTGAAAACAGCTATCTATACATAATAAAGTTTATATAGCCTGATAAAGAAAAACAATTGTCGCCGATGAATTTCAGGTCTAATAAATCGTTTCACATTTTCCAAACAATCCCAGCAATTTACGTAATATGTGACATGCATTCACGTAAGCAGTTTGATCAGAAATTATTAACAGTTGCAACATTTAAAAGAATTGTGTACAGCGCACATCGTGCGCCCTCGAATGTTACAAGCCATGCATTGACCCCCGCGATCACCATATTTAAATCCTTGCGATTTTTTTTGTGGATGAAGCAGCTCTAGTAAATAATCCGTAAGAATTAACAAACAATTATTTGCGAATTTGTATTTCCTACGCAATTCTAATTATTTTAGAAATTAGTAATAATTACGTCGCGTAAAAGAAACAACTCAGACTTCCGTTCCTAGCTGTTAAACGTGTAATAAAACTAATTGAGATATGTATCAAGGTCGCATTGTGAGCAAGCGAGTAGTCAATAAAAACCTTTGTAGTCCTATTATACTGCCGCATTTATAGAACGTGGCGTCGTATTTCGTACATAGTGCCTTCTTCTTTAAAAGTCTCCTTTTCTAAACAGAAAATTGCAGTTACTACTGCTACAGACATAATTGTTTCTTGACACAACTGATCATGGTAACATGATGCTGTCTATGGGCTAACGACTGAATTATTGGCAATTAATTCCGGGGGACCACTACGCCATTTAGTTTGAATCCATAAATCGTCCGCGCGGTGTTTAGACGTAGGCGTAACGCATCGTTAGGCCGTGATTAACTCCTAGCAATAAACCAACAATTTGCTCAGTTTGTTCATAATTAATTATGAATAACGAGCGTTACGCCGAACCCGAGATGCTTTGAACTTCGTAACGGCACGTTACGTCGACGATACGTTGTTTAACCAGGGTGGTCGTAAAGCCCGAATTTACAGCACACAACTTCGTCTATCTAAACTGTACAGTGTGTGCTCGTAAATTCATGATAATTTTCATAAAATTGTGACGAAGCAAAATTCTGGAACACTTGCAGGATTACTCATCTTTGTGTGAACTATCGTATGGGGGTCAAACGTTTTGCACGACGTTTAAAAGCACCGCGCAGTTAACTAAAGATAAAACATTTAAAATAAACAAGCAATAAAAGAAATTGAACTTTAGCATCAATAAAGGCAGCAGCAAAACAACGAAACACCTATTACGTAAACAAAGTCGCAGAGATTAGAATCGAAGTGGGCAAAGGTAAGTTGAAGAATATTAGTTTCGTAGTGTCATAAAAAGACCAGATGCCCGACGTGGTGGTGACCATATGGCCCGAGGGCCGGCAGCTGCCGCTAGAGATTGCACCCCCTCAGAAAGGAGGGGGTTGACAGGTGGCGCACGTCAGAGGCTCGTGCTCGCCACGCCTGTACAGTTACTCGAAAATACGCTCGGAAATATCTGATTTCGCCGTAGACTTTGCTGCGGAAGCAATCTAAAATTTAATATTCTTCCACGCCGTCGCGGATCCGATTACCACGTTAAATCGCAATCGATCAATTAAATTGAACAAGTTTTAAGCCTCTGGTAAGCCCACGCTCGATTTTGATTTATCGGCGGCTTCGAAATACCAACAGGAATTTTTTTTTCCTCTCTCGCTCTCCGTTATTAATTGCCCCACTAAATTCCAGGACGCGATCCTTATCAACTTTTTTAAGTCTCCAATTACTCTTAATCGCGGTAAATTTTCTTTCGTGAAGCTTGGTTCAAAATAGGTCGAGGAATTGAGGCTCTCTTTAAACAAAATTAAAGAAAGAAGCTCAAACTTTGAAACCCATGAAACAATTGGTTAAGACACGCTTGAATTAGAGTTGGTTTACTGGACAGAGAAGGTATGTCCAATTTTCGATGGAAGTCTTGTGAAGCTCGAGTTGGAATTAGTTACTATGTTAAACAACGATAAACATTGAAATCCATAAAGCAATTGGTTAAAACAAGGTCGAATTGGTTTCAAGGTAGAGAATGATAGATGGTATGCCCAAAATTACTCTTAATAAATGAAAGCCATAAAACAATGGATTAAGACATGTTCAAATTGGAATTAGTTACCATATTAAACAATGATAAACACTGAAATCCATACAGCAATTGATTAAAACAAGATCGAATTGAAATTGATTACTAGATACAGAATGATAGATGGTATGTCCAAATAGATTAAGACATGTTCGAATTGGAATTAATTACTAGATAGAGAATGACATATGGTAAGTTCAAAAGAAAGAACGAGAAAATAATCTCAAAAGCCCACTCACTTATTCTACTTACTTTAAACCAACTTTAACAGAAAAAGTGCGAAAAAGAACTAAGGTAAATAATTAGAAGCAGAACAAGCAGTCCTTCAGGATAGAAAAAGGAAATAAAAACAATATACACTCATTCAGGATTAGAAGCGAAACCTGGAAATACCAGGTACTATAATCTGCTATCAGAAAAATTATGGTAATTCTAAAAACGAATGGCGATCAAATTCTTTTTAGAGATACTAAACAGTTATTCCCATCGAGAAAATTATAAAAATCACTCTTATTCCTAATAAAAAAAATTAAAAACACAAGACCTCATATTCTTCATGTCGGCATCAATTGATCAAAGTCAACTCCCCTTTCTCCTGCGTTTTCGTCTTTTTATACTTCCTTTCCTAAGCCATTTCGTCTTTGAAATCTGGTAGATAGGATACAGTGAGTTCTCTGGACAGCATTTGTTGTTCTTCTTCTTCCTTTATGTCACTCACAAATCTTCCTCAGCATTTTTCATTGCCATCTTCGAGTCTTTCTTCGTCTGCTTTTCTTAAGATCCACGTTTTCTACATACCTTATAGTCCTAAAGACATAATCTTCCTGTCTCTCTTGTCCTCCCTCTTCAATCTAGTGATTTTCAAGTTCTTTTGAATCAAAGTCATCTCTGTTTTCTTCTTTTTAACACATCCTTTCAGTGCTCTGTGTCCTAAGTCATTTCACCTTTGGAATTTGGTAGGTATGATACAGTAAGTTCTCTATTTGTCCTTCTTCATTTCTATTGCTCATAAATCTTCCTCAGAATTTTTCATTGCCATCTACGAGTCTTCTTCGTCTGTTTTTCTCAAGATCCACGTTTTCTACATACCTTACACTCCTAAAGCAATACTTCCTGTCTCTTGTCTTCTTTGTTCAGTCTTCTGATTTTCAAGTTCCTTTCAGTCAAAGTCATCTCTTGTCTTCTTTTTTCAGTCTTGTGATTTTCAAGTTATTTTCAATCGAAGTCACCTCCGCTTTCTCCTTCGTTTTCGTCTTTTCAATAAATGCTCTCAGTGTTCTGTGTCCTAAGCCGTTTCACCTTTGCAATCTAGTAGATATGATGCAGTTAGTCCTCTGTATGGCTTTTGTACTACTTCTTCTTCTTCATCTGATTTCCTCATAAATCTTCCTCATTGCCATCTTCGAGTCTTTTGTCGTCTGCTTTTCTCACAATCCACGTCTCTCATGGATATGTGACTGTTGTCTTGATTACTGCTTTGTATTCCTTAATTTCACCTTTGTTGCTTTCTTTGGCCTTGTTTTTTTGTTTCCTCTTGTAATTCCTACCTCAACGTATCCACCACTTTCTGAAACTATTTCTTGTTTAAATTCAATTTCATTCGTTCATCTGTTATTAATTGTGTCATCTTCGTCCCATTCCATTTGTCTCCTTTCCTTTTCTTGATTTACTTTACTTTACTTCTCCTGATAACTACTTTTAGGACCAATCAGGGTGTTGGCAAAAAAAGGACAAGGTTAAACAGAAACTGCCTTGTTTCTTACTTCATCATGATTTCTTACGCAACGTATCCTTCTTTATCCTTTTGAGCCCCTGAGTATATAAAATCCTCCACTATCTAAAGCTATCCACCTTGCTTCTTCTTACTTAGATTCTTAAGCTCTAGTTCTATACCATTTCTTGCTTTCCACGTTCGATTTTTTAGTTCTTTTTCTTTTTTGCTAAAACAAGCAAACCGACTGTATACCCTAATAGCTTGATGCTCGTTACCGAATGGTCCCCTCGCTTTTAATTCTTCTTCTAGTAACTGCTTCTTCTGGTAACAAAATGGTGAACACGAATTCTTTTTACTTCGAAATTGCTTGACATTTGTCATTTCAAAGTTACCTTACTTCACTATTATTTCTTACTCGTCGTATCCTTCTTCATCCCTTTGAGCCCCTGGGTATGTGAAATCCTCCACTTTTCCTTCTTCTTACCTAGACTTAATTTCATTTTATCCTTTTGTATTGCTTTCTTATTCAGCTCTAGTTCTGTTCCATTTGCTTCCTTTCCACGCTTGATTTTTAACTTTTTTTTTTGCTAAATCAACCAAATGTTGCCTTCGTATTTTTTTCCTTTTCAACGCTTGCTGTTCATACTACCAGTTGTTTCAAAAACTGATTCTTCCAAGAATTCGTTTGAATTTGATTCTTTCGCATTGACGAGAGATTTTGTTATTTCCATCGATAAAATTATAAAAATCACTCTTATTCCTAATAAAAAAAATTAAAAACACAAGACCTCATATTCTTCATGTCAGCATCAATTGATCAAAGTCGTACTTTTTAAGTCAAGTCTAATTTGCATTTCTTTGTCTATTCTTTATCGCTGGCTCTGGTCTTCCATGTCATTCTTTATCTGCTTATGTCAAGTGATGAGAAGCTAAATCCTTAACTCTCTTGCGTCGTCATCAGATGGCGAAAGTATTGTTACGACGTTATTATCTGGGAAAATAAGTAAATTTAAATTCGTTTCGTAATTATTGCAATTATGTGCATTTCAAAATTATGCGGAATCAGTTTCCATTGAAGTTTAGTAGGACAAAGCCGCGTTACACAGACTCGCATTTCACTACGCATAAATGTAAGCGATGCGGAATGTAAGTGTGTTGTTTACATGTGCCAATTAAGATCGAGGCAATTGTTTTAAGAAAACAAATTTGGCAAGGGTCAATTGATGCTGACACCTTTTAGAACTTTTTACTTTGGACCGAACCCCAGCCACCTGAGCGAAGGAACCAATTGTGACGTAGATTTAAGAAATGTATAAAAGATCGACCCGCAGGTAGACAGGAAGCAATCAGAATCAATCATCATTAGCATTATTATTATTATTAATTATTAAATAGTCAGTCATGTAGAGAGCACTAAGCATTAAGTAATTAAATAGTAGACGAAGTTATTATTAGTCATGAATTAATTAGAGTGAAACCAAGTGCACGAAGCCAAGCGAGTGGACTCTACGAGCGCAGGGCTGGTCGCCGGGCCAGGCCCTTCCCCCTAAGTTAAAGTAAAGCTAAAATTAAGGTTAGATTAAATAAGTTCGATAAGTTTAAAATAAGTAGGATTAAAATATAATTTAAAAAGACGTAGGATAATTATGTTTAAAATAATTTAGTTAAATAAAATTAATTAGGACACTTCTCGTAATCTTAATTCGCAAATTAATTCGTTTTTTTTAAATTTTTTCTTATTTTACGCGACAGTATTATAGTTTTCTTCCTTAGATGCCATTTTTGTTTAATTTTCTTTAGTTATTCTTCATTACACACTTTTATTCTTAACACCGTTTAATTATTCACATTACACAGTCAGTTCTGGATTTACAAAGAAAAAAAAAATAGTACAAAGATTTAATTTACAACAGAAATACACAACAACTACAGCAAAAGTGCGCAACAAAAAAGTTCCAAATAAAAAGAAACACTAAACAAAGGAGGCTAAGAATTACAATGCATTTTTAATGCCAAAATGGTGTGTTCAGACAATTATTGTAAGTAATGGGCGGAAGGATTATATTTTTTTGAAGGTTATCGGTCAGAGGCGTACCGAATTGCGTCCGGTGGGAGAAGCAAATACCATTTCCACTGGTTACAAATTAGTTGCTTTTTACTACGACTAATTTTTACGACGCGACGCCGCTGATCGACTCGACACATTGCAAGCATTTAGTTAACCGATAACCTTGAAAAAATAATCCTTCCGCCCATTAATTATAAGTCAAAAGAAACGCCAGGAAAAATTGGACAACAGCAGAAAAAAAATCCTGACGTAACAGCGGAAACGGACAGAGAGAAAAAAATAATAGAGTTACCAAATCAAGTGGCAGTCACAAAAACGATTGAAAAATTAGAGCTTAACTGTTGTGGACATACTACATATAATTAGAACGGCTCAAAGTGCATTGATTAAAAGAGCACCTAACCGAGAGATAAAGCCTTGAGAAAGGAGGAAGCTAGAGAAAAGTTGGCGAAAAAGAAACAGACAGAAAGAAAAACTATAAACCAGACCAAATGGTTACAAAAAATGAAGAACAAGAAAGATAAGGTTTTATTTTATGAAAGGACTTCTCGTATACAAGGCCTAATTTGTCATTAATATTCTCCGTAAGATTGACAACTCAGCTTAAGCTGTCATTGGTGATGAACAGACTTCCGGCATTTCGGACCGTTGCCATGGTTACGCAATACGAGGACCAATCAAAAATACCCGTTGATTGCGTTACTATGGCAACGGTCTTAAATGTCCGAAGTCTGGTGATGAAGTACCTAATCATTGACAATTCTAAAGTCTTTTTTTAATAAACAAACAATTGAATAAATTGACTCAAGGTGTCTTAAGTATTTCATAGGAGTAGTGATAGGATAGTGTATCTTTCGCCAGAATAATTTCATTAGTGAAGATAATGTTACAGTCTTTGTTTCTTTATAATTTGGTGAGAGTATGCGCAACAATAAGAATCAATAGCCCGTCGCTTTCGGTACTATTTAGAAACGAGTTGAATTGAAACTACTTTGCTCGTCTTTGAATTACTTATGAAAATTCACGATTTAAAGTGGTTTCCAGAGAGAGAGAAAACAATTAGCAAAACGCAGGAAAAGATTTCTTCGACTAGCAACAGTGAAAAATAGGGCGGGCAATTTGATTTAAAGAAAAATACGCCAGGGTGAACAAGGTACCCAAGCTGATCGTAAAAACCGCTCCTCGAAATCTCCAATCTAATTTGCCTCAAGCTAAAATATTTCCAAAAACAGGTTGACAGCATAGCTACACGAGCGTTTTGCACACTCGTGTAGCTATACTCATTCAAATCTATGTAATACATCTCGACGCATAAAACGCGGCGCACAAAACGTCGCGTGAAACACGTTCAAGCGTTAAGTTTTCCTGAAGTTTCCCAGCAAAAACCTCGATCATCGTGGATCATTCTCACACGCGATATACGCACCCGCACAATTAGGCGAAAAGTAACGCCGTGCAACAAAACGAAACGGTTTGACGCGGGGTAATCGTAAACGAAGTCAGCGCCGACGAATAGCAATAGTTAATTTTACCACATGTCCATAGAAGGCGTCGACGGACGGGTCGATTCTGGCGATCAATAATTTCGAGCTTGCGCCGTAATGCTCGGAAAGTCAGGGTTCCCACAATGAACTTTAAATTGGCCGAAATTCCCAACTTATTTCGTACGAGATTTTGAAACGTCACACAATTTTCAAGGACACTACTTTGAAAATGTGTCGAGCTCTGTTCGCCACTGAATTAAGAATAAAAATCCAAGATTCAAAATGGTCTCCAGAGAAGGCAACAACCGCTTTAAAAAGTTGGGACAAGGGACGCATTTGAAAAAAATTAATTCAAAATTCGAAACTGTTTTCGACAAAAGAAGAGAACAGTGAAATGTTCGGAAAGTTTTGGCAAGTTTTCAAGACCACTATTAGCTTCAAAAGAGCTAACAGTAGGAATCATTAAGCAAACAACTGCTTATTTATTTGATTTTGGACGATTTTGTTCTTTGTTTCGATTATTCTTCCGCTTTTGGACTTGATACTACCAACACGTACTGTACAGAAGTAATATAAAGGATGAAATGTGTTTAGCTCATTCTCATTTGCGTCCACGGCAAAAAGTACCGATCTAACCAGCACATGTTCCTCGTTTTTGCCAACTTTCGGGCAACACGTGCGCTTTTACAGTTAGAATTTAAGGGGGAGCTATTTTCGAGGAGACAACTCGCACGCACCTAATTAATTCCTTTCCCTATTTTAGGACAGAAGGGACTTCCTACCTACCTACCCACTCACCCCATGATGAACAAACACGTAAAACTCATTTTTAAAACTCGCCAAACCCCGCGCCTGATTCACAAATATAGCAACAGAACTAACCTATAGCAGTTTTTTGTCAGTTAATTAAGTATGGTCGTAGTAAACCAGTCGAATAAAGGATGCGTAAAACCTCCGAAATTTAACGTCTTAAATGCACGGCGCGTTTCAGCCATGTTTGGAGTTCACCATTCTAATATTCCGCGTCCATACCATCCTGTTTCCGGTATAAATATAACTCCTCCGAGTTCAGCCCCCCAGGTGAACGCCGCATAGTAATGATAAAGATAATGGCATTATTCCGACGCGTAGGATTTTTATATGACGCCCGTATACGGCGTAGAAATGTTTTATGTCGGGACCGAATTTATTGGGAGACGTTCATTACGTAACACGCCCCAAAAAGAAAAAAAAAATACGGTCCGTGACAATGGACCATAAAGTAAAGAAGCTCCACGTGGAAGACAAAAGTCCGGGCTTTCATTTAACTTAACAAAATACAAGCACGTACAGTGATAGAAAAAAGTCATGCAACATAATTACAAGCGATGGTTTCAATGATTGATTTTCTCTTTTATTTTTAATGTTTAAATAGTCGTAGACAAGCTCAAACAAACAAACAAATGTATACAGATGTCCAAGCGCCCCATTATTTTTAATTAAATAGTCGATTTTGGTAAGGCCATAATCGTAAAAGCGAGCCATCAAAATCGGCCCATAAAAATATGTAGGGTCCCCGATTTGATGGAATACAAAGTTGTCCGAGCATAATATTACTACAAGTTATGATGTTACGAGACAACTTATTAAATCGAAATTATCGGCGGCGTGTTGCTGCTCATCATGGCCGTTATGCATATAGGTATAGGTATAAACTGTGTGTGTGCAACACTCGCGCACCTGCCGCAGATGTACTCTTGGAAGCAGCAAAAAAAAAATCCAGTTTTGCCGCCTGCTCGCGGCGTTTCCGATTCGAAAAGCAGAAATTTAATTTTAATTAAGCGGTACGCAAAAAACGTCTGCAGGTTTCATATTTAATTGCGCGTCGCAAGTTTAATAAATGCATAGTATTTTAAAATACCTAAAAATAAAAAAAAATAATGAAGTGCTAGATATACCTACATATACAAGGTGTAATCGAATAAGTTTCACTTATTAATATTGTAAGTTCTTCATCATCATCATCATATATTCTGCAAATATCAATGGTCCAGCCCCCCCCCCCCCCCCAAAAAAAAACTGACCTACCACAAGAGCGCATCGTCTTTAATTATTATTGCCCCATACATACCCCAACGAAAACACGTACGTGTAAGAAACGTTGTAGAATAACACGTAACCAAACGTTGAATTCATATGTTTAGGGATTTAATTAATCAATCATATGCAGCGAGGACCGGACCTGCATTCATCAAGTTTGAGTTATGAGTTATTGTTACGTTGAAACAACGAAAAAATGTCGCGGCAATCAATTTCTTTTAAACGTATCTGTCCACGTGTAAAAAAACGTTGTAGAATATCAATTAATCAACGTTGAATTCGTGTGTTATTGATACGTTTTAACTACGCTCGAATCAAGTTCTTTTAAACGTCTTTGTCCACGGTATTTCAACGTTAAATCTCAGTGCATACATACGTATAAAAAACGTTGTAGAATAACGTGGAATCAAACATTGAATTCGTGGGTTATTGTTACGTTGAAACAACGAAAAAATGTCGCGGAAATCAATTTCTTTTAAACGTCAATGTCCACGTGTAAAAAAGATTGTAGAATAACAATTAATCAACGTTGAATTATTAGACAATTACGACGTGTATTAAAGCTGGGTCTAAATCATTAGACTGAACATACCTCTCTACATGGCTACATGGTGGAATTCGAACCCAGACCGCCAAGCGACACGACTTTCCAAGTCGGCCAGGCTAGACCGCTAAGCCACTCAGCAACCCCAGCTCCGTTTCGCTTCCATGACTGATTCGTATTCGTAAAGCAAACGGAGGCTTGTGGTAGCGGTAGCTAATGAAGCCGAACCGGGGACTTTAACTTACAATAGCTACGCGCCGCCCTCACCCGTTCAATTTCCGAACTCCTTACTACCTACAGTTTCCTTCTAACATCCATATTATCATTAAATCAATTTTTCTAATTATTACAATCCTAAGCTTATTTTCTTTGTATATACATACATTTCAAAAATTCTAAATAATTTATTTATAATAAACATGTAATTCTAAATCGCCTATTTGTAAAAATATTTACACTAACTTAAAATATTCGACAACCACACTTGAGCCGTTTTTTGGCGTACAAAACTGTTTTAAAACAGAATGGTGCTGTTTCAAAACTGTTGTTAATTTTGATGTCATTAATGATGATCCCTCTAAAATAACTGTCCTATACTGTTTCAAAACACAATCGGTTTGCAGGTTATGAATAGCACTTAACTTGTTACTTTTAACCCCCACTAAACCTTGAAATAATTTCAAAAATTATTTTACAACGTTTTGAAATGTATGCAGCCGTTTCAAAACATGACGTCATTATTTCAACGCTAAAAAATCAGTGATGTTAGTCGTAATTTACGCTGCAAATTACGATATGAATTACCGCAATTTATCCGTAATTTACCGTTTTAGATTACCATTAATTACCAAATCACATACGGCGCTTTTATAATTTTTTTTGTTTACAAAATCTAAGATTAAATACTCAAAATATACAATTTATAATAAAAGAACAAATATATTGACAAATGATTGAGCTGCAAAGTTACTATTTGTTCATTGGGGAAATCTAAGTGGACCCAAAACTTTGTTGCAAAAAATGAATCTTGCACTCAGGAATCAAATGCCTTTACCTTAAACGAGTTAATAAGTGGACTTTAGTTTTCCATCCGAAGAAAAATAAGTGAGGAAAAGGTTTCACCCATACATTAATTTTATGTTATGCTTATTTTTAAATTGTAATTTGTTTACTCTATTGTAATTTGTGTACTCAATGCTTTCTTTAACCTAATTTTCTTATTTGCAAGTTACTTTTTTTGAAATCGTAATTTGATGTTTTTAATTGAAGTTTTATAAATTTACAATAAAAGTTTAACTTTTACATACACACAGTTTATTTTCCTACATATTATATAGAAACGTGGAAAATGGTAAGCAATAAAATACTGGAGAATTTAAAATGGTAACAAAAAACGGTACATTACTCCTGTAATTTGCCAAAAATATAAATTACGCTAATTTTACATCACTGTAAAAAATGCACATTTCAAAACATACGAAATAATTTCAAAATAGTGCACCGCCAAAAAACGCCTTTGAATTTAACAATTTCACAAAAAAATCCTGTAAAACACATTTAATACCAGTACTCTCAATTTACTTTATTATTTACAAAATTATTTCTTTATGAAAATTAAAAAAAAAAAATTCATGCTGCTCATAAACACCGCAGTATGTATAGTATGTATAATTGATTGACTATTGCGTCCTTTAGTATTTTTAATCACAGATTTTGGGCGTCAAATTCAAACTAATCTAAAAAAATTTGACAGATTACGTCAACTTAAAAAGAGGTTATGGTTGACTCGTATGTGCAAATCAGCAATACTTTTCATACCTGTTTCGTTTCATTTCAAAGCTGCCAAGCATGGAGAAGAACCTCATATTTCAGAGATTTTTAGTAAAATTTGAATTCAAAGGTGTGAAACACGATAGAAAATCACTGTAAAATTAAGGGGGTGTTTTTTTTACTGCATCTCATACCTTCAGGGCTGAACCTTGATGACGTCAGGCTGCAGCTTTAAAATGACAATTTCCATCTATTCTTTCAATGGATAAAAAACACCTAAAATCGGTAGGAGATAAAACTTGGGCAAAATTGCTGGTTAAAGAACTTGTGACATCGTACATAAAAAACGCATCGTGGCAATAAACTACTCTATCTTAAAATGTAAAAAAACGCTTTTGGTTTAATCGCTGCAAGGGATGAGTTAATCCCGAATAAAAAAACGAGCCCTAAATGTTTTCTAACGTCAACATCACGTTTTGCAACGCATATTTATTCCGTACACGTTAAAATAACGTTATAAAACGTAAATTTATTTAGGTTAAAAATTTAGTTGTAAATTATGATTTATCTAACGTATTAGTTTCGTTAATTTTTTTCTCATTTATTACGTAGAATAGTAGATGTTGAATTAACGTTGAAAAGATATGGTAATCAACGTACGGTAGATACATCGCATTTACTCATAGTATAAATCACGTCGTAGAAAGACAAAATTATTACGTATTTATTTCATGTCATAATTACGTCCATATTAAACTGATCGTTAAAAAACACGTTATACAAACGTGGTATAATTATGGTTGCTAATTCAACCAAAAAACAACGTTGCATTTTTCAACGAAAAACGTTATTTCCACCGTAACAACGTGAAATTAACGTTGAATAAACGTACATGTTTTTCCTGGGGTACGTATGTCATACCTTCGTTTTTTTTCTCGTGTATTAAGAGCGGTCAATTTTTCAAATTAACAATTCCCAATGTTTGAAATGTTTCCATTTAAAGTATTGCTTAACCTCCATGCATTATCAGTATTTGAAATATTCGGCAGCCAATAAAGCATTTCAAACAACTCCACCAAAAAGTATTTCAAATATTTTGGAATTTATTTAAAAAGAATTTAAAAAATGCAATTTTTAGATGAACGAAGACAGAACTTTTCGGATTTTTTCAAATATTACTAGTAATGCATATTTCTCAGAAAATATTTTAATAATACATAATGGGCAGACTTCGGCGTGTCTTAGGATATTTCAGGGCCGGACTTGTTTTATCTCATGCACACATTTAAGTTTTAAAACATTAGATTATGAGTTCTCCGATAATATTCCTGACGGTTTTTATTACATCCACAAAAAAGCATTTACGAACAAAAAGCGCCCTCCGACCTGTTAATAACTCGTAAATCGGTCAAGATGACATCATGCAGATACCTATAAATAAGAATTAATTTAACTTAAAAAAATTACTAATCGTTGTTATTAATATAACACGTTAACAGATTTAGAAAATTAAACTTTATTTTCTTTGTATAACTTTAATTTAGTTATAATCAGCTTCTTCAGCGTCCGTTTCAAAGAATTTGTTATTTAATTTAGTTAGTTATTCATCGATCTTAATGTAATATGTATTAAATTATTAACACACGAAATATAACAGTTGAAGTCGAGCAATATTTTAAAATACATCGCCCTTTTATTGTGTTTTGTAAACTTGTGCGCATGAGATAAAACAAGTCCGACTCTGAAATGTCCTAAGACGCCGAAGTCTGATCATGAGTATTTTTGAAATCTTTGAAAAAATTTAAATAGCTGTAAATAAAAATTCATATTTTAAACACTTCTCCAAATTCAAACAAAATATTCAATATTAAATAAAATTGTTTGTGTTTGGGTTAATGGGTGCCCTTAAAGTTCATGAAAACAGTTTTTGATTCATCAGTAAAACGGGCTACACAAGATTAAATAGAAGCTACGTACAGGATGTTATATAAAGGTTGTCAGATAAATATGTAATACTAAAAATCACAAGCCCGCTTTCATTATATTTGATCGCAAATTTCCAGTGAAAATTTCCAATTTCTCTAAGATTTCATGAAGTAACTTGTTAACTTGAAGTTAACTTGTGAGTTTGTGCGTGTGTATTGAAGAAGATTACGCCGCCGAAATATGTACGTAACTACAAATATAAAATAATTGTGGAAAGAGATCAATTTTTAATTATTTAAATAAGTAAAAAAGTTGTCAATCAGGTGTATTCCATAATGCAGTAGTTATTTGTCACTTCTTAATCACTGCTTTTAAATCACTGATTGAAGACGTATTTCATAAGCACATGGTAGTCATTTTACAATTTTAAACACTGGCTAAAATAAAATATAATCACTGAACATAATTGCATATCCTTCTTTTTAATGTCATTTGCGTTTGTGGAATAGAAAAATGTTTAAGAAGTGGTTAAAAATGGCAGCGCATGTTTAATTAGTTCACTATACTTAGAGACTTATAAGACGTAAATACGACAAACTCGAAGACTCATAAAACAACTCCATTTTTTTTTTCTAGAACATTTTAGAAAGTATTCATTAAGACTGGACACAATCGAAGTTAACAACGTTGTTAATTAAAACTCTTGAAATCAATTTTTACTTATTTATTGTTAAACATAACAATTGTTTCGACACAGTGTCTTCGTTTAATAATAAATAAGAGAAAATTGATTTCAAGAGTTTTAATTGATAATAATGAATTTTCATCAAGTAACAGCCGAGTCCATCAACTATTAACAACGTTGCTTTCAATTCAAAAATCAATTGCTAAAGTATTTTTGGTTCACTCTGTATATTCGTGTAATAACGTAAAAGTGTGGTAAAAGTGAACTTAAATTCGTTTAAGTTGTAGCCTTAATGCGCCATCTATTTCATTTACGGTGCATTTATTGAATGCTTCATTACATGTGCGAACCAGACACGCACAAACGCAGCGGACTCGTCGAAAACCGTCGACAGATGGGGCTTTCAACACGCGTTAAATTTCTATTTTAAATCTTATACCTAAACGAACGTTGTTTCATTTTTAATGCTTCTGCTTTTCAGCTCTGATTAACATAAAAATTATCTTCTATTATCAATTACCTATTTATTAAAAAAATGGATATGTTTACAATATCTATTTTAAACTACGTACATACTAAATTCGAAGAAACATGTCAATTAGTAATTAAAAAGTGTGAGTAAATGTGTTTTTGTAATAGAGAAGAACTCTTCACGACACAGTTTAATTTTCTTGGAAGAAAAAAAACATTTAATAAAAAAATCAAATTAATTTTGCAACCAATAAATAGATCAGATGAAAGACCAGACGTTCTTGCACTAACAAGTACCGTACAAAAACAAGAAAGAAAAAGAAAATGTAGTCATAATAATAAAAATACAATCATAATAAATAATAATAATAAAAATCCTACGCTTTCATTTGTTAAATAAAATAAATTAAATATTGAAACACGAATTAAATAAATTCCTTTCGTGAAGTATATCATAAATCAGGTGTAAAGTTTAAATAAATTATAAATTTAGTTTCATTTTAAGTTAATTTCTAAATTAAATTGTAAAGCCAGTAAATACAGGGTGAATGTCTATTGTTTCGACAAAAAAACGCATAAGAGAATCGGTGTCACTGATTACGGGAAAAATGTTTAAAAAGTACTTCTGAACGTTTATAATTAATAAAAAAATTACCCCAAAATGAAGCTGCGGCATTGCGCATGTAACACGACGCCACGTTCTTTAAATGCGGCAGTATAATAGGACTATAAAATTTTTGTTATTGACTACTCGCTTGCACACAATGAGGCCTTGACACACACCTCAATTCGTTTTATTACACGTTTAACAGCTGGGAACGGAAGTGTGAGTTGTTACTTTTAGGCGACGTAATTGTTATTAGTAATTTGTAAAATAACTGGAATTATGTTGAAATAAGGGTAACAAATTCGCAAATAACTGTGTGTTAATTCTTGCGGATTATTAAATAGAGCGGAATATATTAGCTGTTCAAAAATCAAAAAACCTTGAACTGAGATAAAATAAACTCGCGTGTTTAGAACACTTGAACAAACTTCATTTAAAACCTTTGCCCAGAGACATCAACTTAGGATAGTCTCAGGTCTCATTGTATAAGTAGTCCGCTAGCCATTAATCTGTCTTTCTTGTTTTTTCTTTAATGATTGAAAAACTGTTTGCTCGGTGAAAAAGGTGTAAAAACCTGGACTATTTTCGTGGATTTCGCTTCTAACGGTAAGTAAATTAATGACTCATGTTACAATTTTCATAATTTTTCCCCTTGTAGGTAATATAAAAAAAAACATTGAAATAAATCTTTGACATTATGAAAATGGCGTATTACTTTTGTCTCAAACACATTCAAATAACGAATCTTGTAAAAAACCTTTCTGTATAAAAGAATATGGAATAACAAGTTGCGCAAAAGTGCGCATTTTTACTTTTTAATTAATTCATTTCAGGACCAAGTCAAATAAGAATTTTTCTGTCATACTGAACAAACCGGCCAACGCCATTTTGGGACGCTAACGGTTTTCATTTTTCTTTAGGCTTTCAATACGGCTTTCAGTTCGAGCTTTTAGTTCGACTTCGACTTTCAATTATCAGTTTGCGGACAGGTCGAAGTACTATTTCGATTTATCGTAACGAGCCAATTCACTTCCGCTGCGAATAAATCAGTTCCGGCGTTCTTACGATGTATCTTGCGAATCCGCTTTGAACCGGATCACTGGTGTTAGAAACAACCCACAGGTGGCGTTGTGAGTGCCAACTTCATTCCATGGCCCGACAGACGGCAAAGTCGTGAATTTTGACGTCTAACTTTATTTATTTATTTTTCTTTCGTGAACGGTTATTGCATGCTTTATCGGAGAGCGAATTTCGGCTAAATGCAGTGTTGCTTGTACAGTTTTAAATTATAGAAAGTGAATAACTGTGTTAACTGTTTTATTAAGAACTTGCGATTTGATTAAATTTTGTTTTGAACAAGCACAGGCTTAACCTCGTGCAAGGTGTATCCACTCCTTGTTCAACTTTTTAGTTTCCAATAAAGTTTAAATTTGTTAACTTTAGATTCGATTTTGATTTCTACGTTCAAGTACCAGTGAGTAAAGTGTAGCCTCTATTTTGTTTTTGACTTTTTGCCCAATCCAGTCAGTTCGGGGATACTGACGAGATTGTTTGACCCACTCCCTTCTCACTGTTGCTAGCCGAGGGAATAGTCAACGTAAGGTTCAGGCTGTCAATTTAAAGTAAATTTGGTGACAACGTATGACCTCGCCTGTCCCACTGAGTTAGCTGGCAATTGGGATAAACTTAGTTTGCCCTCCCATAATTTGCAGCCTTCAGGTAGGTAGCAGCATACAATTCTAATTAAATTAATAATTTATTAAGTTCTACTTTTTTAAAAAAATTATTACGTTATAGGAATTTCTATTCTGCTGATATTAAGAGACAAAAATTTTCGTTTAAAAAATGGGCAAAAGTACTCTCTGGTACATATTTAAAAAATAAAATAAAATTTAAATTTTTAATTTCAGAATAAACTTAAATTAACATCTTGGTATGATTTTTCATCACTCAATCCTACTTTCTAATTAGGAAAAAAAACTGAAGAAAAAAATATATGGGGAAGGAGACTTATAAAAAGAAAAAGAGAAAGGAACTAAGAAGAACATGGTAGGAAGTGAAAGAGGCGATGGAGAAATGGAGACAAAAAAAAAGAAGAATTACACAGAATTACATCAAACAGAGAACGATGGAGAATAGTTTGAAGAGAAAGTACTAAGTTTGGTAAGAATCTCCAAAAGATATTAGTAACCAGTACGTAATGAAAAGTAACAAAGTTGGGATTTATCTTAGGTTACTAAGTAGCCTTTTTAGTAACCTAAGACAAATCCCAACTTTGTTACTTTTCAGAAAGTACTAACCTTACATGTATATGCAGGCTCCAATCGTGTGAAATACAATTACCATTCGTCCACATTGAAAGGAAAATTAGTAGATTTAAAAAAGTATATTGCTGCTCGTTGTAGCTGCGTAGAGAATGAATCTACAAAGGTTCATCCATTCTTAACCCACTTTATTTAACAGTTTAAGAAATAATGGTCAGTTTCTAACCGTAAAAAAGACCGTTTCAAGGAGAAGAATAAAAGTTGGTTGAATCCTTTTTTGTTTTTTGGCACGATCGATTCACCAAAAAAATGAAACCGCAAAAATTTTCGAGAGTGCTCAGAACGCACGAAAAGGAGAACGGAGATTAGAGAGTTTTGGCCGGACCGTTATCTATAGAAAACGGCCGCTGAGTCGACTATAAATGAGCACAATTTTTTATTGGAATGTTGCACACCAGAATTTCTTGCAGAATATGAAAGAGGACATTCAAATCTATCGGAAAGCCATGAAAAAGAAGCTGATAAATTGACAGGAGAAGAAGCTTTGTCGATGTTGGTCGAGGCAAAACTAACAACATATCAATATGAAGTTGTTAGATCATACAACAAGTCTAAATTTCCTTCCTATAAAGTGTTATAGGAGGCTAAAAGAAATTATTATCCCAGTCGAGTTCATCACTCCCTTGCAGAAGTTGGATTGCGATCATCATTGGATCATACCATTTCTCGAATCATTGAAGTAAAGTTGGATGTCATTAATTCATTGCAGCCTGAAGACCTACAAAACCTGAAGCTTGTCAGTAAGTGGAGGTTTGATGGATCTTGAGGAAATGGCGAATACAAACGGAAATTCGACTCAAGCTCATCACTAGTATCGATCCAACTAGTCTCTACTGGATTCAGTTCTGATAGAAATGGAAAGATCATCTGGCAGAACCCACGGTGCTCTTCTACTCGTTTTTGTCGCGTGATTAAATTCCAATACTCTGCTGAAACCGATACTGTTACCAACACTGAAACACACTTGTGGGTTGTCATCCAAAGATTTCAATAACCTGGCATTGATGAGTCGTACTGAAATAAAAGTTTCATCGCTCAATCTGGGACTTTCTGTTCTCCATGGGTGGATTCGATTTTTTGAGTGTTTACTCCGCATCAGTTACCAACTCCCACTAAAGAAGTGGCAGGCGCGAAGAGAACGGGACAAGAGAGTTGTTGCTCAAACTCAAACGGGGTTAATCGTAGAGAAGCCCAAGCCATGTTTCGGCAGTACTAACGATGGCAATACCGCAAGGTTCAAAACGAAAAATTTATCATCTTCTATAACAGGTGTTAACATCGATTTCATACGTATGTTTCATAACATCCTCATTACCTTTTCCAGTGGGTATACGAGTAATATCAACTGCGAAAAGCTCAAAGGTTTTACTCTGAAAAATGGTGAATATTTCTGGCGATAATTTTTTCTGTAACAAAGCTCAAATAAACTGCTCCACATAAGTTAGGGAACATCATTTAATTTAATTTAATTTAGTCATGTTCCTTAACTTATGTGGAGCAGTATATTATTTACTAGGAAAAAGATTTATTTTAGAAACAGATAATCAGGCTTTGACATTTTTAATGAATGTACGTTTTTCAAATAACAGAATATACAGATGGTCATTATTATTACAAGAAAATGATTTTGAAATTAGACACAGACCAGGAAAGTTAAATGTTACAGCAGATGCATTAAGCCAGGATGTATACGAATGATGAGAAAGAAAATGAAATATTTCAAGAAAAATTTTTAATTGTACCAAATTTAACAATAGATGGGATTTTAGGATTTGAATGGTTGAAACAAAATAAGGTAGAAGTTGATTTAAAAGATTTTAAAGTTATTGTAGGGGAATCAGAAGTTAAAATTTTGAATAATGTTGAAGAGGAAATAAGGTTGGAACATGAATTAAATGTTAATTGTATGCAATTCGAAAAACAAAATCGGAAAATAGAAGAAAAATGGAGTTGTGATGGGGAATATAGAAAAGAAGTAGAAGAAATGTTAAAAAACAGGGTTGAATTAATTAATTATAAGGCGAGTATTGCTTCCGGATATGAACATAAATTGGAAGTAACTTCTCAAGAACCGTTGCAAGCAAAAATGTATCCAATTCCACATGCATATCGGGATGAAGTGTACAAAGAATTAAGAAAAATGGAAGACAATGGTATTATTGAACGTGCTGGGACATATTTTATAAATCCGGTGGTCATTGTTAAAAAGAAATCAGGGGAAATAAGGATGTGTTTGGATGCAAGGAAATTGAATCAGAGAACAAAACCACAATTTGAAGCACCAAAGAATATTGAAACTATTGTTAGTTTATGTGGAAGTAGTAAGATTTTTTCAGAACTAGATTTAAGAAATTCTTTTTGGTTAATTCCACTTCATAAAGAATCAAGAAAGTATACTGGGTTTAATATTTAAGGAAATATTTACCAATTTAAAGTAGTACCAGTGGCAGAATATTTTGGGGAAATTTGAAGATTTTTGTGCAACGTATATTGATGATATTTTAGTGTATAGTAGAAGTGAAGAAGAACATTTGAAACATTTAAAAATTGTATTAGATGAGTTGGTGAAAGCAGGAATGAAATTGAACTTAGAAAAGTGTTCATTTTTCCAGACACAAGTGACATTTTTGGGATATAATCTGGGAGTAAATGGGATCAGTATTGAAAAGGAAAGAATAATTTTAATTAAAGGATATCAGCAACCAAGAAATTTAAGACAATTGAGACGTTTTATTGGAATGCTAAATTATTATAAAAAGTTCATACCAAAGTTATCAGAAAAATCGATACCATTATATAATTTATTAAAAAAAGGGGTAAAATGGAAATGGGGAAGTGATGAATGGAATAGTTTTCGTCAGTTAAAAGAAAGTTTTTATGAAAATTTACTTCTTATTCATCCAAATTTTGATAAACAGTTTATTTTAAGAACGGATGCGTCAGAAAAAGCAATTGCAGCTGAATTAATTCAAAAACTGGAGAATATTGAAGAATTTTTAGAAATTTTAAGACGTTTTGATGATGTTGGGGTGAATATGCATAGAGAGGATAACCGTAATAAGTTCAGATTTGAGAAATTTAGAAAAGAATCAGTAGAGGAAGGAAGAAGTCAACAAAGATTTATGGGAGATAAATGGAAAAGGAATGAATGGAATCAAGGATATGGAAAAACATTTGAAGAAAGAAACAATAGATGGAAGAATGATTATCAAGAGAAAGATGGAAATTATCAACAGAATAGAAATGGATTTAACAAAAGTAATTGTAATAGATATGATAACAATAGCCAAAGGTTTAATCAGAAGATAAACCAAGAGAAAAGAAAAGAATATCCTAATTTCAGGACAAAATTTGAAGAGGGGAGAAATACATCAGCAGAAATAAAAAGGAGGGTTGATATGGCAACAAGAAAGAACAAGCGGAAAAATTCAATGAGAAATTTTGGCTCTAAAAAAATATACGCGTGTTGATTATTGCTGAGAATTTGAAAGATTGAGAGAGAAATCAAAATACAAAGTTCGAGAATTTGTTGAATTGCTGCGTGTTGTAAAGTGCCTGGGCGAAGAGAGAAGTTGGTTGGCGGAAACAGAAGAGCGAATTAAAAAATCGAAAAAAAATTTGGCGGAATTGTACGGGCGCAAAAAATAAGATCAGGACAATTTCTTTTTATTTGTGGGACATTGATTTGCGGATTCTTTCTATAGTTTAGTTTAGTTTAGTTTTTCTTTAAGGCGGTGTAGTTATATTTAAAATAGAATTTTTTATTGATTAAGTTAGTATAGTTTTCTTTTTTGTTCATTGTTTCAATTTTGTTTTATTTCAAACGTATGTTGATCTTCAAATAAAAAATAATAATATTTACCATCACTAGAAGAAGTCTGAAAGAATAATTTTTTATAAATTTATTTGGCACCACCAGGAACCTGAGAATAACAGTTAAATTAGCCGAGGTAAAATAAATCTGTATCAATATTTTGTAGTTCGTATTTCACGGCGTCGGGAGTTGACGTGAAATTCTATTTAAAGGTCAAGTTCACGATCGATGCTACGCCGCGCCGCCGTGCTTTTATGAGGAGGACATTATTTCTTTCATCTGATTCTCTATTTTTTAAACCAGAGGCGCATCGTCGTTTTGGGGCTAATTTTTTATTGATTATTTCTCGAAAACTAAAGTGGAAAGAATTTTTCCCATGCTCTCGGACATCGCCACTTATCGTGTTTTTTTTTTCTTGTCGGAACAATTGTCAGTCACCCTGTATACAAATTCAATTAATAGTAATCCAAGATTTTTATTTTCATTTTCATTATGTGCAAGAAATTAAAAAAATAGTTTTCAAAAATGCAACAGGAAATGACGAAGGGCAGATGTGCACAAAATAGAATCACCCCCTACTTCTGCAGTTGTGCCTTAATCATCAAATCAACTAAAAAGAAAACAAGTATCACACATAAAAAAAAACGTTGGCAGCTTCCTCAGGACTCAGGATAAATAATAAATAAATATTATTCGATAATTTATACACATGTAATTACACATTTGTGACAATTTTTAATGGACAAGAAAGTGCTTTAAGTATAAGCAAAGTAAATAAATTTTCCCTTTCTTTATTACTAAATGAAACAACTTTTACGTAATATCTAAGAGATTTCGAATTTAATGGCCTCATCATAACTCTTTCAGCTAACCAGTAAATTATAACGGCCTGTTCAAACAATTAGAAACCGACGATTAAAAACCGTTCCTCGCTTTTATTTTCCGTCGTGCCTATCTATGTATAAAGAAATATACCACTCACCCCGGTTAAATTATCTAATTCTCCGAGCCATTCGTCGAGCAGCTGTTCTGGATCCCCTTCTTGATCAGATTCCGTCTCTTCCACGCTTCCCGAAGACAATTTGCTCATCTGAAACGAAACAGATGAACATAAATATTAATTGCGGTTTCATATTTTATGTACCGACACAATCGCTTCGCGTTATTTACATACTCGCAGCTTCTGTTTAGATTCAACTGGAATCTGGAACTAACCGGATGGATGGATGTGTTCGCATTCGCATACCGAGGTTTTTTGTTAATAAGCAGATTAGATTATGTCAAACGCAGAAATAAAGTCAAGGTTCTACCATAGATCTTGCTGCCGAGAATAGTTTATTGGCTTCTGGGAATGATAAGGAAGTGGAACGCTGCAATAATTTAGGTTGAGTTACGGAAAATAAAACTCAAATGAATTTCTGAGTGATGAGTCAGCAGAACTAATTACGTATTTTATGCAAAAATTGCTTTCGTCATTTAACGCGACTAATGTTGGATTCATAAATTAAATAGCACATTTAATAATAACATAATTATGGCGTTCCATTAAAAAAAATTAGTTACTGTTGTAAATAAATAAATAAAGTTGAGTTGGGTTAATTATATACAGAATTTTTAACATGGAAGAGAAACTCAAGGAATTTACAAGATTGCTCAATCGCCGGTACGACGTGACCCGTGACGTAAGCAACGGACCCTACAAAAGAAATTAAAAAAAGGCGCGTAGTTTAGAGTAATTTGCTGTAAGTATTAAACTATATTTACTTTAAAAATCTTATTTGTTTAATGAAATTATTTAAATTCCTTAAAGAAATTAAAATTAAATCAGGTCCGTACGACAGCAAACAAAGATCCATTAATAACAACGAAATACGAAGAAAAAACAAAACAAAAGGAGATCAGTGATTATTAGGCGGGCATTTCGAAAATAAAGACTGCTAAGAAAACAAAAGATGAAGAAATCCATGACAATTCGACAAAACTACATTCATGTGGATGTACGAAAGTGAACAAAAAATAAACAAAGTAGAAGATCGACGCTTCTTCTTTATTTCTTTTTGTTTTCTTTTGTTGAATTATCTTTTTTCTTTTTAAATTGCTATTGGTCGGCGTTGACCTCATTTGCGATTACCCCGCGTCAACCTGTTTCGTTTTGTTGCACGGCGTTACTTTTCGCTGGTGTGCATATCGCGTGTGAGAATTATCGAAGTTTTTGCTGGAAAATATCAGGGAACCTCACAAGACGCACCGCCAAAGTTTAGGGAAAGTTTATTTTACCCTGTCTAAACTTGGCTTCTCATTAAAACCCAGGTACATTCTAAGCAAACGGCTGATCCATTTTGATTTCTAATTGCGCGTTTCTTTCTTAATTCTTCTTGTACATCTTCTGTTACGTTTCGTTTTTACGTTACCGACTCCCTAATCTTTTGTTTCTACTTTGGCTTCAGTGATCGCTCTATCTGCTTATAAACTCCAAGGTTTTGGTTTTACACCCAAAGGTTATTGGAGATCTTATCGTTCGTGAACGACATCTGGAAACTTAATCCAGTGCTTTTATAGCAGATAAAGTCTGTATCGTTGAATTTTGTTTGGGACGTCACGTGTTCGAACCGACGCGACGCGTCGCAGTTTCTTTCCGCTCTGGGCCCTTATATTTAAAAGGGTAAGTCTTTTCTTTTATCTTCTCTTTTACTTACTTTCGAGTTTCTTCCGTTAGCAACTACGTGAGGGTTTGCAAAATCTGAGCCACTTCTTCGTGACCTTGACGTAACCGTTTGGATTTCCACGAACGAGATTGGGCGTGAATATTCACCGAATCCGACAGCCTCTTCTACTGTAACACCGTCGTTCGTCGCTCCGGAACCCTTGAAGGAGCTGCCGATCTGGGTCGAGCCAGTTTTTCGTAACTCGTAAAGTCCGTTATTCCGCCGTACGCGTTTCTTTTGTGCGTAAATAAACTAGTGTCTTTACTACGCAACACAGAATTGTTGTCGTCTCCCTCATTTCCAATGCGAGTCAACCGTCTTCGTCTATCAATTCCTCTTTTATATCTTACATGTGTCGAAGACGTTGCACACTTCGCCAGTCCTTCGTCGCTTGTTGCACAGGGTGGACGTGATGGTGCGATTGGTGTGATTTTTGTGTTAGAAAATTCGACGCCTTGACTAAAGATGGTAATGGTAAATTGGTTACCGGATTTTTTATCATATAAGCATTGTTTAATGCTTGTCAGACTATAACGCATGTTTTCTTTTCTTATTTAGGCTTTTGTGTTTTGCTGCTTTCTTTCTTTTTCCCTTCTGGTTATTACGATTACTACGATCATTTCCATTTTGGCTACCCGAACCTTCGTAGTGATATCTGGAGCCGACGTCAACCATCTGGAAGTTACTGCAAGGTCAATTCGACAACGACGCCGTTACGTCCCCGTCTGTCCGGACTTGGATTCACCCAACCACTGCTGGCGACTTTCGACGAGAGAGGTGACTGAGAATAGCGACACGCCTTCTTGGCTTCAGCGGTCCTCCATCGGATTCGATACTCGCAGGAAATCGACGACGATAGCTACCGTGTGTGGCGCGGACGATGTAATCAAAGTCGGAATATTTTCATTGCGGTAATGCACACTTTTATTTCACTTATAAAGTTATAAATTAAGCAACCTTCTATCTCCAAGAGTTAGCTGGCCGTGTTGGAGATCTTAAATTGCCCTTTGATAATTTGTCTTCAAAATTTAGAAATTCGTTGCAAGTCGGTGTTGATTGCAATGGATTCCTGCGGACAGCTGTTTCGCCCCCTATTTGGGTCCTCGTCAGCTGAAGACTAGCTCGAAAACTCCACTGCGATCTCAAAAATTGGCCACAGTAATTTATTTCTTTGGTTCATTTTTGTCGTGTTGTCTTAGAATCTGCTTTAATTTTTTATACTTTCTAAAGGTTTCTTCGATTCTAGACTATTTCTTCGATTGCGTTACTCTTTTACATTTATTTTCAGTAAAATATCTGTTATTTATTTTTAGTCCAATTTATGGCTGCCTATTTAATTTATTTTTTAAAAATTTTTTTACTTTTTAATTTTTTTCCATAATCATCGAGTGTCTTTTGTCTTCAACTAATTTTTTAAAATTTCATGCCATAAAGGGCGTTGTCCGATGAATTATCTTTTACATTTGAATTATATTTCTTCTTTTCTTTTATTTCTTTGGTTCGTTTCTGTTTACTCTTAGAATCCGTGTTTTAATTTTTTACATTTTTTAAATGCTTTTATAAATTTATTTTCAATCCAATCTATGGGTGTCTATTTAATTGACTTTTTAAATATCTTTTTACTTACGTTTTTAACTTTTTTTCTTAAATATTGTTTCATTGTCAAGCGTCTTCTGTTTTCTGCTAATTAATTAAATTTTCGTTTTTTAAACAATTTATTCGGAGTTTCCAATTTCACGTGAATTGTCTTTTATATTTAAATTAAATTTCTTCTTACAGAAGAAAATAAATTATTTCTTTGGTTCGCTTTTGTTTACTCTTAGAATCTATTTTAATTTTTTATATTTTCTAAAGACTTCTTCGATTCTGAACTGCTTATTCGATTGAGCTACTTTTATCATTTATTTTTAGTCCAATTTATGGCTGCCTATTTAATTTGCTTTTCAAACATTTTTAATTTACTTTTTTTCTTAAATATTGTTTCATAATCGAGTGTCTTTTGTTTGTTTCGTTGCACTTTTTAGACAATTTATTGGGTGTCTAAGAAAAATCCGAAGCATCTTATAATTATCATAATTATTGGAAGCATATTACGGAAATGAATTCAATGCAACGCGACCGCGAGAGAAGTCCGCCCACATAGAAAAATTAAATATAAAGTGACCGTGGCGGGGGCTCGCATATCGAGAACCTTGCCCTAGATGAGACATGATTGACACTTGCAATTCTAAGAACTGCAGTGACATTGATAGCCGACCTTGTGCTAAATCACACACTTAAGGAAGGCTACGTAAGAGGTCGTAGCAAAGCACAAGATCAGACAGCTTCTAGCAGTTTGGTCGTGAAGACGCTAGTACCCGTCTTGTGGAGTACATCTCCATAAGCCCGAGGGCGTAATCGACATTTACAGAATGTTCTCCAAAAAGTTCGTCCGTCTCTATATATAGTGCTATGGTTGGGTAAGAATTTTTATTATTGATTTTTACTATTTTGACTATGTTTTATGAACTAACATTTGCTTAATTTAATTATGAGATGCTGTTTTTCTCGTTCTAGAATTATTTTGAATTTGTTTTATGTTGTCTCGTATGTTGTTCTGAAGTAATCTGAAATTGCATTTAAATTTCACATTTGTCTAAATTTATGATCTCTAGTAATTTGACTAGAGTGTTAGTCAATTTTAAAATTGTCGTAATCAATTTATAATTGTGTACTTTACTTGTTTCTTTTTAACTATATTTAGAGAACGGGTATTAACGGCTTCAATAAAACTTCGATTATACTATGGGTTCTCCTTTAAGCCCAATAATAGCACAAATTGTCATGGATTTTGTTCTTGAAAATTGCATTCCTAAATTAACTTTTCAACTTCCTTTTATATTTAAATATGTTGATGATTTGATCTGTGCTGTCCCTACAAATAAAATTGATGAAATCTTAAATACATTTAACAATTTCAATAACAAAATTCAATTTACCCTTGAAACTGAAAACGATAATTCAGTTCCCTTTCTAGATACTAAATTAATCAGAACTCCTAATAATACCATCATTTTGGATTGGTACCATAAACCCACCTTCTCAGGAAGATTTATTAACTTCTACTCAAACCATTGTTTAAAACATAAATTAAATACCATTATTGCCATGAAGAATCGTGTTGATAG
Source organism: Dorcus parallelipipedus (assembly GCA_958336345.1). NCBI lineage: Eukaryota > Metazoa > Arthropoda > Insecta > Coleoptera > Lucanidae > Dorcus > Dorcus parallelipipedus. The sequence goes on along the minus strand of OY284483.1, from coordinate 34,789,012 downwards.
AATTTGCCATGAATCTCTAAAAACTAAAAATTTTCATAAACTTATTGACATTTTTGTAAATAATGGCTATCCTCAGCATCTTGTTAAAAAATTAATTTTTAATCAAAGGAATCCTAATGCTACACAAAATAGAAACAATAATGTAATTGTAAATTCCATATATAGAAAATTACCTTTCATAAAATCAGTCACTTCAAGAATAGTTTCATTATTTAAGAACACTCCAATTAAAATAGCCTATTATAATCCTAAAACAATTAGACAAATATTTAGTAATATAAAAAATCCAACTCCTCTTTTACTTAACTCCAATGTTGTATATAAAATCAATTGTGATTCTTGTAATAAATGTTACATAGGCCAAACCAGTCAATGGTTAAAGAACAGAGTCTCCCAACACAAAAGTGACTGTAGAATTGGTAAAAGGTCCTGTGCTCTTGCCATTCACTCAATTGATGATAACCATTGTTTTGACTTCAATAATGTTAAAATTTTAGAAAAAGAAATGTTTTATAAAACTAGATTATTTTTGGAAATGTCATGCATTCAGAAGCATAATGACGTAACTGTCAATTTCAGATCTGACATTGACGATCTTAATAATATATATTTTAATCTAATAAGTCACGCCACCTAGAGTTCTTTTATTTATACACAATTTTTGTTATATCATAGTTTAATTAGTTGTCCAATTGTAGTAATTTTGGTCCTGAAGAAGTAATAAAATATTACGAAATATCGACCAGTATAATCGAAGTTTTATTGAAGCCGTTAATACCCGTTCTCTAAATATAGTTAAAAAGTACTAAGATACACGGCAATATCCTCTACTTTACTTGTTTCTAGATTTAATTAATCTTTCACTCTTTGTTCACTTTTAGAAGAAACTGTGCTTTTACAATCTTCTAAAGGCTTCTTCGATTTTTGAGAGCGTATAGAAAATTAAAAATTTGTAGCTGATCTGTTACGGCGAGGAAAGCCCGATTTCGTGTCACCCTGCATCTTGGCGAAAGTGTAATTGCGTCGCAGTTTGACCTTTGGAACTTGGACTGCTCCATAAACGACGCTTAGGACGGTAGAAACCCCCTTTTCTTTTGTAATGAGACTGTTCCATGTTGAAAGTGGGTAATATTAAGGGCTTGTCATTGGACAATGGACCTCTCCCCCACCCGCGAACCGTTCGCGTCGCACGCCGACCCGATTGAGATTCCGTCAGTCTTGTAACCGCTCGCTTAGCAAACAGACCGCATTGAGAGTTACTCTCTTCGCTTCTGTGTAAGTTTTCATTAAAGGGTGTTTGTTCTGGAGTGAGGGTGGATCTCTATGCTCCGCCCCTGACCTATTTCTAAGTGGTTGACAAAAGATATGACAGTTAATAATATGGAAGTAGAACAAAGTTTAGTTCGCAAAAGTGGCTCCACCTAACTTTTGGGCCGAATAAACGCGGGAGTTTTAAATTAGGAGTATTTTTTCAGAAATATGTAATTTAAAGTTTCATAAATCATGAATACGCATTTTAAAGATTCAAATTTTATTTCAAACTAAGAAATGATTCATTTTAGAACAAAATTATATTGATGAAGAACGTTGATGGTACAGCTTTCCGGTGCAGTAACTTTGTTGTTGAAAGAAGAAATGTCTTATCGAAATGCTGACAACAAATTCTGTAAGATTCGTAAATCTGCTTTGCTTCTAAATTAAATAAAACAGAATTTCCAATATGTTTCAGCCATAATTGAAATCTTTCAGGATCCTTAACTGGAAATCTATGACGACGTGAAATTTCGTCCCTACACCCCACAACACAGCACTTTCTAACTTTCATTTTCTATTTTGAAAAAGTATGTATTTGTAACTCATAGCCATTAGTTAATATGCGATAACCGGTCGAATTTTACAAACAAAATTAAAATGCTATACTTACTGTAAATTATGCAAGCAAACCTGTGAAGCAAACTAAACACGAATCTCACTAAAAGCATTAGATAATATATGTAAAAGCATATCAAAAACGAACCGAAATAAAAATGTTTGGACTAAGTCAGACATAAACGTCATAAAATTGTTTCGTATTTTAAGTCACTCTTATGGAATTATTTGATTGGTTGTTAGTACAATACTAGCGCCAGCTGGATTTTGGGCTGGGAATTCAATTCGGTACTATGTTACTCGATTATAGTGCCAAATCTTTCTATATCCTTTATCTTTGGTGGTTGATTGATTAATGTTTTTGACAGTTAATTAACTGACATTTTTAGAATATATCTGTACGTACAAAATATCAACTTTGTATCTCAAACCGTTCTTGTGCTGTGGCTAATTCTTGAACTGTGTGTCGTGATTGTTCATAAAAATGGATCCTGTAGAACAAAGAGCCGTAATAAAATACCTCCAGAAAAAGGACATGACACCAACTCAAATTCATGAAGACATTGTGACAACTATTGGGGAGTCTGCAGTTTCTTATGACATAGTCAAACGCTGGTGTCGAGATTTTAAATGCGGAAGAACATCCTGTGAAAACCAACATGCCGGTGGCCCTCCCATAACGGTAACAACAGACAAAAACATTAGAAAGGTACACGATGTCGTACTGCGAGACCGACGAGTACGCATCAGGGACATTGTGGAAGATACTGGCTTATCATATCATGTGGTGAACTATGTACATACTGACTAAAGAATTACATATGAAAAAGATGAGTGCAAGATGGGTGCCCCGAATGTTAACCATTGATCAAGAAAGAATTCGGATGTTGACTTGTGAGCTTCTTTTGGAAAGGTACCAAGCAAACTTTCTTAATCGGTATATGACCATGGACGAATCATGGGTGCACCACTATGATCCCGAGACCAAAGCGCAAGCTGTAGAGAGGTGGTTTGCAGAAGTAGAACAAAAATTTATTTTTCCAGGAGGCTGTTGAGATGGTGGAGCACCGATGGACCAAGTGCATTAGTGTAGAGAGAGACTATGTCGTAAAATAAAAAAATATAATGCCACTGTAGTTTTACTGTAAGGGGGTCAGGGGTGCAGCATAGGGATCCACTCTCGTAATGTCCGGTTGTTAATTGTTTGCGGCGAGTCCTAGGCCTCTCCAAGCTTGTCCGTCGGATTTACGGCAGGTATGTTCTTAGAGTCGATTGGATCGTAAGCCGTGCTTTCCGCTTTTATTTAGGCTTTATTAATATTTGGTTCTTCTTCTCCCCTATTTATTCTGGACATTTCATCGGAGTTTCTCTAACTGGGAGCTGCCTGGCGATTTTTTCGTGCTGAAAATTTCGATGGCGTCGTTGTAAACCGACCTTGGCCATCCGTCTTGTGTTTGGTAATACGACGGTTCATTGTGCCACACATTGCAAAGGGGCACGCTCCCCGGAACGAAAGTGGTCTCACGAAAGTGGTTACACCGAACACGCATCCTGCCATTTGCGTCTCAAAGGTCTTGACGACCCCGGACCCCACAGCTGGATGTGGAAGGTCGGATCTTATTATATTTCTTCATTGTTTGATATTTTGAATGCATTCTAGTGCCGACTAGGTTGACATACGAAGTTAGAGTTTCTGTTGTTCATTTTTTCTTGCTAGCTAAGTTATTAATTTCGTAACGAACAAACGTTTTGACGTTTTATGTCCCTGACTCTTGACGTTCTGAACTGTCAGATTGACTGACTGCGGTTTGATTACATTTTGTTTTCATTTATTCAACAAATTTTTGTGTGGAATTTAGTTCGCCCCTTTTAAGACATAAATAAAAACAAGTTTGCATTACTGGTGACTTATTTCATTTCAGATGGCGTTGTGAAGTACTCATCGGTAAGGTTACTATATTTAGAAGGTACCGCCATTCATTTCCGCGTCTTTCGTCCACCAAATTAAAAAGGACGCGATGAAACGCTAAAGATGAAAAAGGATAGATAACGAGCGTCTAAATAAAAACCTGGTCAAGTGGGTTGTGATCGAGAATTTATCCATTGCATTTACATAGCAGAATTACTAAATGTAGCCTACTTGACCAGGTTTTTATTTAGACACGAATTACATAACAAGTTACTGTTGCTAGGGAGTTTATGAACGAATTTGATTAACCCCAAATTAAAAGAGATAGAAAGTTGGCGCTACCTTCTCAATACAATAACCTTACTCATCGTAATTCTTGCAACAAAACGTTTGCCCTTATTGCAGTTAAATCGATTAATCAATGCTATGATTAGTTCTTTAATATATTGGTAAATTATTAATCGATTCGGTCGATATTTATAAATTGATTTCTTATTCTCCGATTATATTGAAAAGCAGACAGAAAATAATTTAAAATCGCCGTTTTCCACCAACAGATGGCGCTGCGAATCATCCTTCTTGTGATAAAACTTCTACGCTTCGAGCAGTTGCCCTGAAGAAATCTTTGCCTGCTTATGAGGATTTGTCTACGTACTTATTAATGATCAATGATGAAGAAAAGTTTATTGATTGATCACGTCTTTAAAAAAAATAATACATTCTTAATCAATTTGGTCGAAATCAATTGGTTTCTAATTCGAAACTAATCTATTGTTTGTGTAAAGCAAATAATACATCATAAATGAATCAAAATAGTCGACAGCGGATTTAAAAAGTTAATAATCGATTAATACAGTCTTTTTCTTTTGCTTTTCCCCTTTTGTCAATTATGTTTCCGAATTTGTCAAATGACTTTCCAATCCGTTTAAAGTATAGTAGGCCTGAGGATTGGAAAGTCATTTGACAAATTCGGAAACATAATTGACAAAAGGGGAAAAGCAAAAGAAAAAGACTGCAAAAACAATCAAATTGCAGTCGAGTAAATGCGCACAAATAATGAATCGAAAATTTTTAAATTGATTTAAAATCGAACTCTATCCTTAAATTTAAAAGAAAATTTATTCATGATTGATTTCATGATAGTAAAATAATTAAACGAATCCGTCGATATTTTATCGAATAATTAAGTTTATTATTAAAACATAATCGACTCAGCCAGCCGATATAGATTAATCGAAAATAATTAATTAGTAACAGATTAATGAAAACGTTAAAATAACGGAAGTTAATTATAAATACATAATCAAATTGTCGATTGTTAATCAGATAGATTTCAAAGAAATAATCGATCAAAAATCAGAGTTTTCATTATTATCAACAATCCATTACTTTTTATTTATACAACGTTGAGGTGATCGTATTAAGATCATCTTCACTATAAACTGTCACTTTCGCTTCCCCACATGAATAATTCAATCAAATACATATACATAATTGATTGTGAAATGTGAACAAGCAAATAAAGTGTAATAATTAAATAATCTAAAACAATTGATTAATTAATTGTTCAAGAGCGATCAGTAAATTCAAACCTTTGCATTGGGATTACGTATGATCCAGCCCATCTCCACGAGTTAGCCGGTCGTGAGATGAACTCGATTTGCACATTTCAACATCTGTAACTAACCATGTAGGTCACAAATTCACGGACGAGTTGTAAATGTAGTTGTTTGTCAGATATCTCGGCGAGCATTCCATTTGTGTATGGCTCGGATTTTATTTCACTTTTCCTTCGAGTTAAGCGTAACATTTAAATATTTTGCTTTTCTCTCATTTAACTTTTCCTTCAGGTATACCTCCTAACACTTAGGTAATTATTTCAACTAACATGAGTTTTGTATGTTTTATTCATGAGACAATCATTTTACTTCTTGCGCACCTCATTAAGCCACCAATTCAAGCCCCAAAAAGATGTCGCGTCGGTGGCTTCGAAAGTCAACATTTATTTCACGCCGTCGTTTCGTGTTTCTTTCCAGTTTTCACCCACGCCGTCGACCCTCAACCCCCCCTCCCTCGGTGCGTAATTTTCCGTGCCTTAACACGCGTTTAGAAAGCGATTCGCCCGAACCGTATCGTATTTTCTGCCATCACAAAGCTCCTCTAGAAAAAACAAACCGAACGCATCGGATGACTGTGTAAACACCTAAAAATATTGATTTATGCCGCCGTTAACTCGAGAAGTGTAGACCCGAGAAGAAAAATGTTATTTTTTTTAATGGGTGCTTTGTGAAAATTCTTTTTCCCCGATGCGATGATGCAAAATCATGTGCCGAAATTACGTGGACCATATGGCGCGCGCGCGCGTTTATTTTCGTGTTCTTTCTTCCCGATGCGTGTTCTCACATACGAGTATAACAAACAATATATACGATGGCTATGTAGACGAACGACTGCCGTTAGAATTTCACCTGCTGCCCACCCGTTTATATAAACCAAACCAAACCTTATACTCCATATATTTTTACTACGCTTCGCCCACGACAGCGTAGGACTTGTATCATGAATGAGTTTTGTATACAGCTCGTTTATTTTTCTGCTTGCATTCGTCGTCTCTGTTCTGCACGAGTTTCGCCAACGACGCGACGAAGACGTATTTATAGAAAGTGTGCGTAGTTTATTGCCGTCAATGCCATTCCGATGTGAACGGACTTTGAGGATGTATTTACACGCCGTTTGAGATTTTAGGTAACGGCGACTGTAAACAGAATTAATGTTTTTGATAAATATACGAGTGTGGAAGATGGTTGTTGCAATCACTGCTGGCTGGTGGGCGTCCATTTCAATTGCTTCCTTACTTGTTTGTCTTGCCATGCCACAATTCCAAAAGCGGAAAATTGATTTTACGACGGTCGAGGACTTCAATTTACTTGGACGACATGTGTTGACAGTTGTGACAGAGCACACGAACGAATGAAGAAATATCGTCAAACAAACAACGCTATCATAACCCGATTCCTTCGTCCTTCCTCCTTCCCTCTTCCTCCTTATTGTAATAATCCACCTTTTATTCCTGCATCAAACAGGTTCGAAAAACCCTCTTGGAACTAATAGAAATGTTAACAAAATTCTGTACAAAAATAAGGGCCTCAAATAACCGCCCTGAAACACACCTTGTCTACAAAGCATGAACGAGTTTTGGCTGATTTGATTTGTATAGTTTGTAAGAGTTGGTTAAAGTTAGAAAGAGGAAACAAATGAAATGAGATCGTTAACCATACATTTAGGCCCAGTTGTACTTTTCCAGCTTAACTTTAAGCCAAAGCTTAAACCCTTAGCGACAATTGTTAAAATAATCGTTGTTATGGGTTTAAACTTCACCTTAAATTTAAACTGGCATTGTAGGTACAACTGGGGCTAAGGTTGCGTTGTATAAGCCAGAATTAAATTTAATCTTAAGTTAAGAATGTGACACACGTTATGACTTACAATGACAATCTAACTTGGCCATTCCTTGCATTTTCTAACGAAACCAAGTAAAAAAAGATGAATAAAAGAAAAAATAGATTAAAAACAGAAATGTCAATATATTTTTTTTAAGTAGTCATTAAAAGTACAGTATAAATTCGTATAACCTAAGCAGAACGTTTTCAGAGCTATGTGAATCAAAATTTTTATTTCGAATCAGAATTTTTATTTCATATTAAATCGTTCGCTTCAAAATCCTAATCAATTTACTCTAATTTAAAGGCAACAAACTTTAATTCTGAGACCCACAAGTATTTTTAACTCTTATTCACCGCCTTTTCCAATTTATTTATCATCGCTGATGAAATTTCCTTTTCGCTCGTTTTATTTCAGCAAATTAACTAGTTCCGATAATTCGGGTTCACAATAAACCTTATCAATTAATTAGTTCATTTATTTGTTTATCTATCTGTGCGTTTAAAGTAAACTAAATTTACTAATTTATCGGGCTCTAGTTTCCTGAGATATTTGATGCGTTGTTTGATGTGTGATGCTGATGATTAATGACTGACAACACCAAAACGTGTTGTCGTGTAACAATCAATTTTCTTTTGCCTTTCGTATCACTGAAGACGTTAATAAGTTAAAAAAAAAACTTTTCGGGTTGAGATACGGAAATAATTTCCGTCTCGCATGAATGCTTACCAAATGAGTAATGAAATGCACTGATTATGAATCAAGTGACTCGTAAAAGTGAGGGCCTAAGTATGTTAATATATTCACTACGATGTGGTTTATTCATGTTGTGAATTTAGATAGCTTAATTTTAAGTTTATCGCGCCGTGTTATCGATTATTTAAGTGCCGGTGCTAAAATGTGAACGGACTCTTCAATTAACATCTCACTGCTTTTGTTATCGTACGATTTTTTTTTCGCGCCATGTTCGTCAATATTTTAAAGACGCTTGTTCGCATAAAAATAAAGCAAAAGCTTAAATTAACAAAGCGTTACGACGCGACGGTTACTGCAAAATATTGCAAAATAAATTGTGCTTGTCACTGTTAAAAATAATCTTGTGATGACGTAAGAGAACAGAATTAATTATTTTATTTAGTTGTTGAAATGCCGAGGTACTTTGTCCTTAAGCATTTGGTTATAAAGTAATCTAAGCAATAGGTAATAATCGATTCAAGTTAAGTTTCAAGCTTTCATCTTCCGTTTCCTTTTTACTTTGGCCTCTCCTTGTGCTTCAACTAGAAAAATGAAGGAATTATAAAAGCGAAGAGGTTAGAAAAAGTTGAAGGTGGCGGAGGTAGAATGGGTCAAGAAAAAAAAAAGAAAGAATCAAATGCTGAAGTAGAAGTAGGTAGTATAGCAAGCGGGATGCTGTGACACTTTGGCGTTGAAAGAAATCGCGGATCCATCCGAAGTGACCATCATTTAAGGTCAACCCCCTTCTGGAGGGGCGATGAAGTAACCCTTTAGTTTTCGTAACTTAAGAAGTGTCGACAATGTCGTTGGACTTAAGAAGGGGTCTATGCGTGTCGTTCAAGGTCATCCCATTTACTTCTTGCATCTGAAGAATTGTCGACGATAATTAAAGTTTCAAGCTTTCATCTTCATTTACCCTTAATTTTGGCCTCTATTTTTGAAAGACGAAGAAAGGAAGACATGTTTGCTGATGCAAGTAGAAAAAGGAAGGAATTATAAAAGCAAAGAGAAAAAGCTCAAGAGATTAGAAGAAGTTGAAGGTAGTGGAAGTAGAATGGATCAATGGATCAAATGATGAAGTAGAAGAAGTAAGTAGTATAGCAAGTGGAATACCGTGACACTTTGGCCTTGAAAAAAATTGCGGATGGCATGCATCCATCCGAAGTGATCATCGTTTAAGGTCAATTCCTTTCTAGAATAGTTGTTTTTTTATGTCGAAGAAGCAACCCTTGTTTTCGTAACTTAAGAAGCGCCGATAATGTCGTTGGTCTTAAGCGTATGCGTATCCTTCAAGGTTATCCTCTTTAGTTCTAGCATCTCAAGAATTGCTTACAAAGATTCTAGTTTCAAGCTTTCATTTTCGTTTACTTTTAATTTTGGCCTCTCCTTCTGAAAGAAGAAGGAAGGAAGACATGTTTTCTGCAACTAGAAAAAGGAAGAAATTATAAAAGCAAAGAGAAAAAGTTCATGAGGTTAGAAAAAGCTGAAGGTAGTGGAAGTAGAATGGACCAAGAAAAAAATGAATCAATCAAATGTTGAAGTAGAAGAAGTAAGTAGTATAGCAAATGGGATACTGTGACACTTTGGCCTTGAAAAAAATTGTGGGTGGCAACTACAACTAGAGAAAGGAAGGAATTATAAAAGCAAGGAGAAAAAGCTTAGGAGGTTAGAAAAAGCTGAAGGTAGTGGAGATTGAATGATTTTATTTTCAAAAACAGTTACACTAGCTAGGCGAATACTTTTGACGCAGGGCTCGTACTAGATTTCACAAGACAGTGTGCCTTTATCCTGCCTGCGCAAAGTAGGGTAGCAAGCGGGATACTGCGACACTTTAGCTTTGAAAAAAAAATTGCAGATGGCATGCGTCCATCCGAAGTCCCCTCACTTTCTAGAGGGGTTGTTTTTATGCTGAAGAAGTAACCCTTTAGTTTTTGTAACTAAAGAAGTGTCGACAATGTCGTTGGTCTTAAGCAGGGGTGTATGCAAGGTTATAGCCTTTAGTTCTTGCATCTGAAGAATTGTCGACAATAGGTTTGTTCGTGTTCGAAATTTCAGAACGGCTCCGGGATTGTGCAGAACTGTAAGCGCAATGAACAAAATTCTGTACTGTCTCAGAACGCGAGAAAATCCGATAAAACCAAAATGCTTCGTCGTTCAGTCTATAAAATAGCGTGTAGATGGCGAAACTAGATACGCCAAGTTTTAAATTATTATTTCCTAAATATTCTATAAACTTGTCATTTCTTCTGCTGTACTCTCTACATATCCCTACTTCTGCTAACTCTCGAAAATTATCAACGCAGCTGCATTAAATTAAAAATGCGCAGGCGCTCCAGAACCAGTTCTCAATCGTCCGCACTTCGGAGCAAGTACTGTTTAGAACGGTTCTGGACTGTCCTAAGAAAAACGAAAACACCGGATTACTTGATTCGTGACTGTTCCGAAAAAACCCGAACACCTTTTTTGTTTTGCGCATGCTCCGCACGGTTCTAGGAGTGCTTTTGTGCGAACCCGAACAAATGACGTCATGTTCGCAGAGGGTGGCGGCTGACGGAATTTTTTGGTTAACGTGTGCGGTTATTGACTTTTTCGAACATGATATGGCCTTAAACGATGGTCACTTCGCATGGGCGCATGCAATTTTTTCAAAGTGTCACAGTATCCCGCTTGCTATACCACTGAATCAATTAAAGAAGACAAATGTAAGGCAGTGAGCAATCAACCAATAAATCAATTTTCATAATATTTGATTTTGATAAAAGTAGAATGCTTGTTCTGTGCCAATTTCCCCATATACTTAGTTGTGTCGTAAATGTGTACGTATGGTTGTCTGACTTGCATGAAATACTGCTACCTGTTATGTCAGTCAGTTAGGCAACCATATCTACACATTTATAATGTCCATAAAAAAAAACTATGGGGAAATTGGTTCGGAACTGGCACGGCTATTGTCATTAATAAGTCCAAGTCTAAAGTAGGGAGAGGTTTTCTTAAAAAAAAATTAAATTTCATTATCTCTAACGTCAACGAGGAATATTTTTTACGTTGGTTCTGAACGTTCTCGTTCTGTACAAAAATCGAACGTAAAGAAACGCATCAACGAAGTCCGTAATTTCGCATTCACTCCAGCACAATGCGGCATCTCCAAGAATAATGGAGCCCTGCTCCACTTTCTGAGCAATTGAACGGTCTTTACGAGTCGGGATAATTGCGAACGGGAAACGGGAGCTGTAGGTCGCACGGGAATGAATATGCGAAAGCATCCAGAGTATCTCTTCTTCATCGCGATAATCATTCCTGTGTGTTTACTATACTACATACAAGGACGCTGCTGTTTTATGTGATTTACCAAACTGAGGAATCTCTTGTGGAATTCATCTCATCTCGGTGTTTTCCCCATCATTTCCATCCTTAAAGTTCTTTTGTATTTCCTTCTTCATTTTTATCCTTTTAACATCTAACTGAAGACTTTTTTATTACGTTTTGCTTCATTATAAAAAATTATGATATGAGGAAACTTTTTTAAAGACTGTTTATTTAAAATAAAGTTTCCTTAACGTTTTAAATACGCATACAATTGCAATAAATAAAGTAAATAAATAAATCTTGAGTTGGCTTAATGAACTGCAGTATTTCATGTGTTTAGAGACTTTACCTAGGGACTTTAATCACGTGTACGTAGAGTTACTAAATACCATAAAGGATTGCAGTTTATTAAGCCAATGTAAATTTGATTTTGACTCAAAATGGCGGTAATTGCGGTACTTCACCTATCTAGGGACTTTAACAATAAGGAATGGACAGCGCCATCTTTAGGCCCGAAAAGGAACTTATGATTACAGAAATCTGCAATTTTCACTCGAATTTTATACATGTTTCAAAACTCCAATACGCTTTAAGAATCAGAAAAATAAATACAAATTGAAATACCAGCATAAAACTATTATTGCGATAGAATTATCTAAGCGTTTTATTTCTTTTTTTTACATATGAGAATTGAATTGACTGATAATGATAAGTCTGATGTGATAACCGCTTATCCTTATACGTATATAACATTTTAAAAATGTTGTGGTTTGCCTCTCCTAATTAATAATAAAAACAACGTCCGCTTGCGGCGACGACGACGACGACGAGATACAAAACGTTTCATTGCGGTCGGCATACACCTTCACGACCGAAATTTATCAACCGCTTAACTAACCAGTCGTCGAGCACATGTAAATGCCTCCGCCGGAATTACGAGCCCTCCGATTTATAATTTCCAGCGCGATTATGAATGTTTCATTGTATTTAAATCGGCCCCATTGTTTCACGCTCCCCTTCTATACTCGCGGACCCCAACAACAACCGCGCTCATGTGGTGGAACTAAGGTGGGCAGGCAGCGGCATCGAATTAAGGGAAGCAACGTGTTCATGTGTTTATTTATTATCCCGGGGGCGTTACGTGTTAACTCTATTCATGCTTAAATAGGGACTACCAAAAGTGGTTTTTTTTTAAGTCTTCGATTATTGTAATTAGTAGGTGCAGGGGTGCGGAAGTAATTGTACTTTCCAAAAAGCATAGTTAGCAGCGGCACCCTACTTTTTGTTTGAACATACATATAAGATTTTGATTTTGCCTATTTGGAAATATAGAACACATTCTATTTTTTTAAATACATAATTTATATTCTCTACATGTTGTGTAAATTAACTCAATTAATTTTTTTTTAGTTATCTTTAATCATGTGCGTTGATTGTTTTTAAGTGTTTGTTAAAATGCAATGCCTGTTTCTCAACTTAATAATCATCATTATTATTATCTAGGTGTCTTCTTACAGTGGTTAGTTGAAGTTACATACGTGTTACTTTATCCAGTAATAATTGAGATACTCGGATTATTTATTTATTTATTTACTTGCTTATTTATTTATAACGTAAACAAGGAAAGCGTGTATCTGTTATTGGCGTTGCAAGGTAATTCGGTTCGCTTGCATAATAAAAATTGCAAGGTTTTAAGTGCAAAAGGCCATCCTCGGTTAATGCATGCTTTCGCTTATTAGACGCGCAGACATGCTTATCATTGTGTTCGTTTTATTTGGGAATATCGCCAGGTCGCCGCCATAAAATATTCGGCAAACAACATTATCAGGAACCTGAAGCGGTTATCTCTTGGAAAGGGTTCACTTGACGGACTTAGAAACGTCTCGCGGTGTTGCTATGCGACCTTGTTATTAATTGAATCGCAAATTGAAAAGTTTTTAGGAAAAACATCGCGTAATTTAACTGTGATTCATCGCAACGCAGATTTCACGAAATTGTTACAGAAAGTAACAATTACAAATTCAATTGCCTTTTATATTCAATTAACAATGTGTCATACAAAATAAAATTATTAAATTCAACCAGTAACTTTCAAGAACGAAGGATTACAACTGCTGAAGTTTCATATCCTTTGAGGGCCCTCAAAAGAAAGCTTTAATAATAGATTCAATTACATAATTAATTTTATACCTGCCAATTAAATTGCGTTATCAAGTGTCACTAAATAGTGATAATCTATTTCGTAACAATAAAAGATTTATATATTTCGTTTCTGATTCGGCTTTAACTTGTTACTTACTATCTTAAGGGCTAGGATTACAAGTAGATTAAAAAAAATAAAATAAAAACAGTAACCGACTGAATAAAAGAAAAGTACTCAAAAAATTATCCAGAAATTGTTGATGGTACTACGTGCATTGATTCCAGAAGAAAAATTAATAACTTTTGAGTTACCTATCGCAATTTTTCATTTTCGAGACTTTCTATTTATCTTTTAGAAAGGAAATGCCTAGATCCCTAATGATTTGAAAAAAAAACCTTGGAAAGATTCGTCCCTTAAGTTGGCAACATTGAGCGTCAACAACCGCAATATTCAACACGAACTAATCGCATGTCACCAAAAAAAGAGGGAAATTCAAAGATTATCGAAATTTATAAAAAGCTTTTTGAAATTTCAAAATTTTCAACGTCATCGTGAATACTCGCATCACTACAGGGATATTCACATAAACCGTTCGTTAAAAGTTTTCAAGGTTGCAGTTCACGTAGATATTTGAAATATAAGGAACAAGGGTTTTCCGTAGAGATCTCTTTAAATAAAATAAAATTGTCTTTGTACCACTTCCGATTGTACCGGAAGTGATACAAAGACAATTTTATTTTATTTAAAGAAATCTCTACGGAAAACCCTTGCTCCTTAAATTTCAAATATCTATGTGAACTGCAACCTTGAAAACTTTTAACGAACGGTTTATGTGAATATCCCTGTATACATAACAGATGAGCAGAAATTATGAATAAAATATTAAAGTACAAAATTAAAAAAAATAATAATAAGATGGAAAAAGTAATTTTTAGTAATTAAAGTGTCCCGTTCCGAACCCGGTATCTTTTATCAAACGCATGGCTTATTGACTTTGCTCACAATCAATTTTAGGAAGGAAAATTCCTTTTCGGCGAGTAGGTAACCTATAGTCCTCTCAGGTCATTACCACCTCATTACGTTCGATAATTTATGCGTTCTTCAACTATTGTTTGCTTTTATGTCACTTGATTTAAGGCATCGACCATTTTCGAAGTTTCGTTTTCTATTTTTGTTCTTCGCGACTTCCCTTTGCTCTTTTTTTCTTTTTCTGCGCGTTGCTAATTTCATGGAAATTTCGCGTGCACGCGCAAGAAAGTAGCAAAGAAAGTTGCAAAAGAAAAATCTCGCAATTCAAACGATTTAACGGTTTTGCCATCAAAATTGGCTATTAATTCGCCGAGTAAAACCTTATCCTGTTAAGTGTTACACGTCGGTAAAAACCTAATCGATTGCTGTATGTGCAGCGCAAAAACGAACGAACGAAGATTACTGTTTAGTTCTTTCTGTTTCAGTCACCTACGACTTTCTTTTCATAAATCGCATTTAAACAGTTTGACCAAATAGTTTTCGTTTTCCAAACCTCGCCAATATTTATTCCGTTAACGTAGTGGACTGCGATGAGGGTCCCCAAAATTTAACACCGGAAATCTAAAACTGGTAACGAATTTCAGTATCGTATACCGGAACTGCGTGTTCTAATATGGATGGCGACCAGCGTTATATAGAAAATGGTAATACCTAGAGCAGAAATGCATTCAAAGTGAGATATCAAATATTTTAACAGCTGCCGTATTGAGTACCTCCCAGAAATTTGAACATTTATAAAATATGTTTATTGAAGAAGAACTTGAATTGTAGTTAAAAACTTAACGCAACTGCCAAGCAATGGCGCTGAAGAGCACATTTAGAAATATTGCTTTACATTCGACGGTCCACCTCAGCTTTCGGGGGAAAAGAATTTTCTTTTGAAGAGGAACAGGCGTTAGTAAAATGTTAAAAAATCTCGATTAAAATCAAGTACACTGTACTAATGTCATCCTTCCATTCTACACATGCTCATCTCCATAAAATGAAACCAATTGTATTTTAAATCGCTTTCATAGTACACGTTATTACTACCAAAACTCAACGGCCACTGCGCATAAATAAGTTTAATTTCAAAATATCAAAAAATTTCGGAAACGATTGATTTCCGGACCTATGTTCATTTTTTTTTTTTTTAATAATGTATATTTCTGTACCAGTGGTGTAGAAAATTGTACATGGATATAAAGATAAGAAAGATACATACAGAGAATAAATAATATAGAATCAAATAACGATAAAATAACGACAAATTAAAATTAAAAATTGGTGACATGTGAAAAGAAGTACATTAAACAACATTGCTCAGAATATTCAGAGCATAGCAGCCATAGCATTAAAAAATTCATCTAATGAATAAAAACTAAATTTGTTTAAGAACGTTTTCATGTACCGTTTAAATTTTTTGTTATTAAATGATTTTATTTCGCTTGGTAACGTATTATATATCTTAATGCTAATATAGATGTGAGAGTTGTAAAATTTACTACTTTTTATCTGATCAGTTCTAACAAAATTTGGGGTTCGAGTTTTATATCGATGAACATTAGAATTAGACGTAAACTTATTTATGTTTTCATGCACGTAAATTGCTGATTGAAGAATAAATAGATTAAAGACAGTAGGAATTTTTAAATCAATAAAAATTTGTTTACATGATTCCAGCGGATTTAAAAATTTTATAACGCGTATCGCTCTTTTTTGTAATAATAATATTTGATTTAAATTGGAATTAGTTCCCCAAAGTAGTAAGCCATATGTTATGGCTGAATTGAAATATGCGAAGTAAATCATTCGTACTGAGGCAATATCACATAGTTTTCTCATTTTTGAAAGTACAAAGATGGCTTTATTTAATTTTGGCAGCAATGACTCCATATAGAAAGTCCAACTTAAATTACTGTCAAATGTTAAGCCCAGCAACTTCGATTTTGTGACAGTTTTCAAATTAATATTGTTTATAGCGATATCTTCGTTATATTTATTTTCAAAAATTAATATATTAGTTTTATCGATGTTTAGAATTAGTTTGTTGTTATCGAACCAATGAAGTAGCTGAGTCATGATTGTCTGACACTTATTCACAAGATTATCTCTATTGTCACCTGTGATCACAATATTCGTGTCATCAGCATATAACGTTGCAGTTGCATCGATGTTGGTGGGTAGGTCGTTTATAAATATAACAAAAAGGAGCGGACCCAATATTGAACCCTGTGGTATTCCGCAAGAATTGGAAAGATTATTAGATTGGTGAATAGAGTATTTGCCTTCGTCGCTTAAATGTTTTATTTCGACAAATTGTTGTCTGCCGATGATGTATGATTTAAAGATATTTAAAGCATTCCCTCTAACACCATAGTATTCCAGCTTATTTATTAATATGTTATGATCGACCAGATCGAACGCCTTTGAAAGATCACAGTTAATACATCCAACTAGTTTTGATTTATTTAAGTTAGCTAAAATTTCATCAGTAATCTGTGTTGAAGCAGTCTGAGTAGATTTGTTATTTAAGAAGCCATGTTGATGTTGACTGATATAATTATTTTTTATAAAGTAATTTAATAATTGATCTTTGAGAACAACTTCAAAAATTTTTGACATTGCCGGCAATATCGCGATAGGTCTGTAATTATTGACAGAGAATCTGTCACCCTTTTTAAAAATTGGAATGATTTTAGAAGTTTTAAATATATTTCGGAATGAAGAGTTCTCCAAAAATGAATTAATGATGTGTGAGATAGGTAAACTAATGTATTCACTTATCATTTTAATTATTTTTATAGGAATTCCATCATCTCCTGTTGCAGATGTGTTGTTCAATTTTTTTATAATAGACAATATTTCTTCCTTACAAACTGGTCGCATATATAAAGAACTGGATGTGTTTATTTTAAGTTTACTAAGGTTGCTATTGAAGTTAGTGCTATTTATATTTTGTAACATAGCTAATAGCAAATTAACAAAATAATTATTCAGAGTATTACTTATTGTAGAGGGATCGTAAATTATACCTGGGGATTTATCTTTTAATTCTATATTCCTAAAATTGTTGGGTTGTGTTTCGGATTTGATAATTCGCCAAGTATTTTTGACAATATTTTTTGTACTGAAAATTGTTTTGTTGACAGATATTTGTTTCGCCGCTTCAATTACTTGTTTTAATATTGATGCATATTTTTCATAATAGCTGATGACACTGTCGACCGGAAACATTTTAAGACTTTTGTGTTTGAACTGATGTGATCTATAACTAGGTAAAATTTCCAAACATGTTTTTGAAACACCCTCTATAAATAAAACGGGATTAACATAAACGAATGGATAGAGTGTCTCAAAAGTAACGCCTGTGCGTAAAGGATTCAATTCGGTAAGCCGAAACAAATCAAAATGAAATTCACTGAAATCCACAAAGTGCCCCTGTTTCGCTTACGCCTATGGCAAGTGTCACCTTCATGATCTCCTAGTTACGGCCCTGGTCTCCGTACTACATACTACATTACTGTGCTTTAAAAAGGGGCTCCGTCATTTAGAAGGCCGGCCTTGGTCAGTTACTTCACTGACATTCGTTGATTATACTCATACGAGTTTTTCAAAACATCTTCATTAAAATAATATTCTTTTTAATATTTAATATTTAATGAAATAAAAAATTTAACTGTTACGATTTTTATTGCCAAAAAAAATGTAAAAATGACGAGATTCTGTCTTTATTGCATAGCTGTCATCCACCAGATGTCACTATGTCAGTTACTTCACTGACATTCGTTGGCTATATTCACATGTGTTTGTTAAAACATCTTTATTACAAGATTAGTCTTTTTTAATAATTGTAAAGCAAATTAAGAAAAACGAAATAAAATTATAGAACGATTTTAACTGCAAAAAATTGGCGAGATTTTGTCTCTATAAATGGTACAGCGATCATCCATCAGATGTCAGTTATTTCATTGACATTCGTTTGTCATATTCACACGTGCTTGTTAAAACATCGCTGTATTCTCTTTTCTTATACATATAGATTCGTCTCACAAAATTTTTCGTCAAACACGTTTCTCGATAAAGAAGAAACAAAACAATTGAGAAATAAATAAACGACATGGCTACCGATTTATCTGTCATCTGGTGGTGAAGACTGTAGTATACAGAAAAAAAATAATGGATCTGATTTTTTCTAATAATAGAAAGTTTGAATAAGAAAAAATATTTCCAATAAATAAAGATTCCATATATGTAATGTATAGGGTGTCCCAACATCATTTAGATAAATAATATCTTATTTTAATTGGTAAATACGTTAAGTTAGAGCAGCCTCTATAAATAAAAGGAAAATAGCTGAGTGCTATCTTCCCTTAATGTGATTTTTTTTAATGAAATAAGTTATTCCACGGCACGTCGCTCGTCTAATTTTTGAATTTCAAACAATTCTTTGGATTTATAATTAGTGTGAAAATAAAAAAGTGTATAAAATACACAGCAGCGATCAATAAAATCTGGATACGTCATTTGCGCAATGTAAACCTTACTTTAATATTCTTGACGTTTATTTAGTACAGTGGCGAGCATGGAAAACGGGACACTAATTTTTCCCAAATAGCATCCGGCTTTAAATGACAGTTTTAACGTTATACATGGTTATATATAAGAAACCAATCCTCAAGCTTTGCTAAAAAAAAGAAAACTTATGGTGTCTACCAGTAGATGGCGTTTCGGAAGACATTCAAAACCCCTTCCGTTTCACGTTCAACGGCCAAGATTGACGCAAAACCCAACCTTCAAAAGTTCTTTTTTTTCGAAAAAAAATCCCGTCTTTTGAATTTTAGTGAAAATGTTAAAATGACTACTGAAAGATATTTAGAACATATTTAGAAATGTTGGTTCACATACGATGGTCTACCTCGACTTTCGGGGGAAGACTACACAGCAGTTTTCTCTTGAAGAGAAAAAAAAAACGATCCTTAAGCTCTGGTAAAAAAAAACTTGTGGTGTCTATCAATAGATGACGTTACGGAAGACACTTAAAACGACTTTTGTTTCACGTACCACAGCCAAGATTTTCTGACGTAAAACTCGTCTTTCAAAAGCTGTTTTTTTTTCTCGAAGAAAAATTCCGTCTTTTGAATTTTAGTTAAAAAGTTAAAATGACTACCAAAAGATGGCGCTGAAGAGCACATTAAAAATGTTGCTTTACAACCTCAACTTTCGGGGGAAGAGCATACAGTAGTTTTTTTTTTTTTGAAGAGAAAGAGAACCGATTCTCAAGCTCATCAGATTCTCATTCACTAAACCATCAGATCTTTTGTCCTTCAAAGTTTGAAAGGGGTTTTATTTGGGCCCTGTTTGAGAAAAGGAGATCCAGATGGGACGTCTAAGAAGGCGTTTTGATTGCAAAATTAACTTTCTTCGTTCACAGAACTTGGAAGTGACAAGCTAGTAGAGATCAAGACCTCTCGAAAGACCAAAGTTTGAAAATTCCATCTCTTTAGATTGGAATTCATTTCAGATTTCTTTTCAAAAAATTGCCGTAGAAATTGAAAAGAAGCGAACACGAAAGAGTTATTCACCAGCCCATTAGAACTTTAGTCCTTCAAGGTTCGAAAGGGGTATGATTTGGGCCTTGTTTGAGAAAATAAGATCCAGATGGGACGTTTAAGAAGATGGACGAAAAAGTATTGCAAAATTAACTTTCATCATTCACATCTAGCTAAATTTGACCTCGGAACTTGAATGTGACAAGCAAGCAGAAATCAGGACCTTGAAAGGCCAACGTTTGAAACTTCAATCTCCTTAGATAAGATCCGATTGGAATTCATTTCAATTACTTTTCAAAAAATTTCCTTAAAAATTGAAAAGAAGTGAACACGAAAGACTTATTCACCAGCTCATCAGAACTTTGGTTTTCAAGGTTTGATTTGAGCCCCTTTTGAAAGAATGAGATCCAGTTGTGACGTCTAAAAAGGACAAAAGACTATCGCAGTTTTGATTAAAAAATTAACTTTCTTCGTTCACATCTGGTTTCTGCCTCCGAACTTGAGAGTGACAAGCAAGCAGAGCTCAAGACCTCGAAAGGCCAAGGTATGAAAGTTCCATCTCCTTAGGTAAGACCCAGCTTGGATTCATTTCAGATTACTTTTCAGAAATTCCTTAGAAATTGAAAAGAAGCGAACACGAAACAGCTACGCACCAGGCCATCAGAACTTTGGTCCTTCATGGTTTGAAAGGGGTTTGCTTTGACCCCCGTTTGAAAGAATTACATCCAGATGGGACATTTAAGAAAGTGGACGAAAAACTAAGGCAGTTATGATTGCAAATATAACTTTCGTCGTTCACGCCCAGATTTTCCTAAGAACTTGGATACGAAACAAATAAACCCCGACCTTAAATTTGAGTTACAAAATTAATATGACTACCAAAATATGGCGTTTAAGAGCACTTGTTTGTTTTACATTGGATAGTCTATCTCAACTTTCAGACCAGAAGAAGAAACAGTAGTTTTCTTTCGAACAGAAGCCATCAAAAATTTTGTTTTGTTTTGTTTTGATTGATGCGATGATAAGTCTCAAATCAAAGATGTGCATCAGCATTAATTCCACATTCCGATGGCGCTATCAAAGCTGCTCCTTATACTGAGGTTTTGGTTAGTATCACTAAATTTTATTGTTGAGTCTATTGACTGCACCCTCTTGCGGTCAAATCCGATACTTTCTTTGAATTTCTCATGGTCACACTGCATATAATTTCTTTTCCTGAAGCTCTAGGTATTATCAAAAACATCGCCGGTCGCCATCCATTTTGGGACACCCGGTATTCGATTAATTTAAGTACGAATGCATTGAAGTATCTCAAATAATACATAATAATAATAATAATAGGCGCCGTGTTAGAGACGAGAGCTTCTTTTTTTGTTCTTTCGTTATTTTGTCTCGGACTCCGTGGCCTTATATGTCTATGAGATGGTAGATTCCTTCTGCATGGTCTCGCATACTAATGCGCTCGAAATCCACGTACACACAGACAAGTGTATCGGGTCTCTGTAAATTGTAAATAACTTACCAGTATATTTTCAGTTGATTATGTCAACAAATTAATTTTGTAAACTTGAAATATTAGAGAAAAAAACTCGCTTTTATTCGATGAGGTTAAACGGAATTGAAATAAAAAAGAAAAAACGTAACTCGGAATATCATGTGTGTTTTAAAAACACTTCTCTGTTCATAGTACCTTGAAATGCATAAAAAATTCATCAGGTCTCGACGTGTTGAAAAATACAACAATAATAAAACCAATTTCCTTTGTTTTTTTCTTTTTTGTTTATTGCCAGTTTTGATGTCCTTTGGTGCACTGTCATTAGTGTCAACCAAAGTGAGTTCACGCAAAATTAATTAATATTGTAATTACCGTAATACAAGATAATTTATGTGGTATAAATTTTATAGATTCATGCACAAATCATTTGATCTCATCGGAGTGAAGTACGCTTGCGCAATAAGGAAAGACTGGCACTTTAAAAAGCTTTCGTGTTATGAATAGGTAATTACAACAAGTTACATAAAAGAGTTTCGACTTTTGATAATGTAAAACATGTTAAAAAAGGCGTTGATAATTACGCACAATGAGAAAAAAAGCTTTATTATACATGTTGTAACTGACCACAGAAATTCTGAGTATATGCAGGTAAGATTTTCATCTAAAACCGTAATAGTTTAATGCTAAATTAAGTTGTCGAAATTGGACATAAATATTCCACCTTATTCCAACGTAAATAATATCCAGTATGCTCAAATTTTTACAGCAATAACATTAATTATTCTTACACGAACTCATCCACCATTCACATGTGACAGAACTATCAAGATTTTAGGTTAAGAAAGCGCCCTGTAAGCAGTGCTTGGCGAAGCACGCCTGAACTGCACTTTTGCGCAGGCCAGATAGAACTCGCTTTTCATTTAGAAGGTCATGGTTTTGGCATTACTAAAAGTCGCAGTAGACGATCATAAATTGGATGTATGTAATTTATATGTATTTTTTGGACAAAACGTAAATTTGAACATTCAAGTTCAATTAGCCTTTTACTCAATTTCAGATATCGTGTCTTCAATTTCTCCTCATATTGATAAAGTGCTTCAAGGTTCGATATGGTTGCTTTTAGTTCTGCGGTGAATTTCCGTCTGTTCGTTTTGGGACTTGTTTTCTTCATTTGGCAATGCCATATTTCATAAAAGCAATGTATTTCTGGCTTCACAGTTAATTTTGTTCTTGTTTATTTTCTTGGTTTTAGTAAAACCGAAAATTTAGAAGTTACGATGAATTTTGTCAATACTGGATTTCTGAAATTGAGTAAAATGCTAATTGAACTTGAATGCGCAACTACTTCAGAAGAAAAAAATGCGTAAATTTGAACGTTTTTCCTTGTTGTATAAGAAAGAATTTCATTAAATTTTACACGTAAAAACTCTTCGTGTGCTTTCTTATCATAGAAATATACGTTTCAATTTACGTTTTGTCAAAAAATACATGTAAATTACATCTATTTTATGATTGTCCATTGCGACCTTTACGAGTTATTAAAAGCAGAAGACTAATCAAATAACTAAAACGTAATAACACGGAAACAAAGAAAATACCGAGAATACATTATATTTAGCTAAATAATTACGTCTTATTTGGTGTGTAATAACTTTGACCCAAGACTTTGACACATGATTCACAAATTTTATTTGAAATTTTCCATGGAAACGGAATAAAACAAGATCGTTTACCGTACTACCAACTTTACATCCATTTTGAATTGTGGCAAAAACTATCACACTGACATCTCGTGTTTGGAAGCGTAGTAATTTCCTGGTCCATGAGTCTGTCATTTAACTTAAACGTCTATAGTCTTTAGTGGTTTGTGATAAGGAGTTTAGTTGGTTGTCAAGGACCTAAGAAATAGGTGATAAAGACAGGGCGAATCCAACACATTTGACACTGGATTCCTTCGATGATGTCTTCTGAAGATTCTCCAAACCTCTAGAAAAAAAAGCTATCTAGAACTCTCCGATGCTGACCTGGAAAGCGCCTATTAATGGAAGAAATAAAAAGTGAGGTTAAAAGAAGATGCAAATACACTGAGTGCAACCGGTGCAGGTGCACCGAAAATGTTATTACTTTCAAGCAAGGCTAGTTCACAACTAACAGTTCACGGCCGACTACGAGGAGAAATTTTAAAAAGGCAAATATATATGTATTGAGATCAATAAAATATTAAAATAAAAATCAATACAAGATAATTTCTTTTAATTTTGATAGTAAAACAAATCTTGAGTAGTGAAAAGTGTTTTCATTTCACCTTACGTTTGTCCTGATTGAAAAGTAATTGACATTTAGGCCCAGTTTTACAATCGTGGAATAAGGACTATTCGCCGAATATCTTTTAACATTCTTCCATACCTACGTCACATGATTCCAAGTTTATCCGACGATCGTAAAATCGAGACATTTTGAGGTTAAGTTTTTTTCTGTTTCTTCATCTTCTACGAGTAATTATTATATCCTTAAAAGTTATTATTATTATTATATCCTTAAAAGTTATTATTATTATTATATCCTTAGTTTCTGTTCATTGAATTGATTATTAGGTGAACGGATAAATGATTACTTTAGAACAAAACTTTATTAGAGTTTTTTACTTAATTTGAATTGATTATCATGTAGGTGAAGTGGTGACATTACATCACGGGACATCCTGTATAATATCGACATTGGAATGGCTATATTTTGGCAAAGATAATCGCACTACACCTACATTGAAGCGAAGGAGTGTGGCTTGCTGAAGGGGACTTGGACACTCGTTGAAGTCGACGTTGTACTATTCACATCATCATTTTTCATATCTTTGGAGTTTGTGTTGCTGTACTTTTTACATTACTTTATTTTATTTATTAACGTAGCCAGATTTCTAACCTCAAAATGAATGTTCACTTGACGTATTTCAAATGTTATCTAAAAAAAATGTTGCCTTGAAAAATTCTGGAATTTGATAGAATAGAAGACGTTAGAATGTTGACGATTGTCAGTCTTAGCCCCAACCCTGGCTAAGATGTGTAATTACGTGTAATTTATAGGTATTTTACGTCACGTAGAAAACTATTTTTTACACAACTCTTTTACACCGTGTAATATATTATTATTTTAAGAAACAGCATTGTCAGCGCAACTAAAAGATAAAAAGTATGACTTTGCAAGTGTATAAATACAGGAATTCACAATTATTCACTTAAATTTGTATTGTTTGAATAATAATTATCTAATATAAAAAATATTGCCAAAGTGTCATAAACTATGAACTTCTTTCTCTCTGGTTACTCATTTACAAATTAATATTTAAATAAAAGTTTCACTGTATCATGTGGAAAATATTTTAAAAACAGTTTATTGTATACAGTGTTCCGTTTAGTTTGGGCGTTATGTTACTTCGTTATTTTAAATAGAATATCCTATAAGCTTACATTTTTTTATTTCGGAGTGAATTCTACTACTTGTTCTTGAAGTGATGCAACCCTAATATCGCAGATCATCGAGCCCTTAAATTAATTTTTAACTTTGAAGACACAGGGGTTCCAAATAAAAAGAAATATGATCCCGAACCAGCTATGATGTCTCCCTAACAGTTACTCATCTGTTTTGGAACGCACCTAGAAATTCAATCCCCTCGGTCCAAAAATGAAAAACCATTTTGGGATGTGTAAGAGCGAGAGAGATTTTTAGCCGATCTTTCAATGATACACTAAATAGCCGAACCACGTTGGTTCTGAAATAAAATACCATCTTGGGATGGTGTACCATCTTGGGATGTTCAAAAGTGAAGGATTTTTTAAAATTATATTTTTCACGTGCCAAACCTTTATTGGCCTACAAATGAAACATCATTTATGGCTATCTATCTTGAGCTTATAGTTTTTAGGGGTGTCGAAAAATGAAGGTTTTTAAAAACATTTTGAGACTTTCCTTTCTGTAATTCTTCAACTATTCTGTATGTGCCCAAAAGCTCAAACTCAGGTTTTGAAACTTTTTACTTTGATTTTCCAATAAATTTTTTTCATGGGTGCGATTTTTAGTGGCCCAGAAATGAAAAGTTATTTTGGGGTATACAGGAACGGGATACCAAAATGTTTGAACCTTTTTTGTTTAATTTTTCATGCGTCCAATTTTTGGAGGTCTATAGTTTTTCAGGACATGTCGAAACCTTTTTTTTTTGGATGATTTTTCAAAGGTTTTTAATGTAATCCAATTGCTCTTGTCCAGAAATGAAAAGCCGTTTTAGAGTGTCTAAAAACTAGGCATTTCAATAAAATTTTAGGCTCTTTTGAGGACTTTTTTTAACCATATTTTCATGTATCTATCTAATTTCTGGTGGTCTACAGATCTTGAGGTATTTTTGGAATGTGTAAAAAATGAAGAATTTTACAGAATTCTAGTTCTGTGTTCTGTTCTGATTTTTACATGTTCCTAATTTGCCTGGCCCTGGAAGTAACATTTTGATATGAATATTTGATATTTGATATTCGAAAATCAAGCTAAAAGAAAATAAAGGAATAAAGAATGCCATTCCTTTATACCGATTTGAATCGTTAACCGTTAACCTCTACAGTATGTCCCCGGATTGAGTTTACAATACGTATAATGAACCAAAAATTTTTGAATTAAGATTTCATGTTCTGCAGTTCAGGTCTGCTTGGCGTGAAATGAATTTGTGCCAAATTTGACGCCGAATGTCTTCAAAGTGGCGGAATTAATACAAGAAGAAGTAAAATCTGTGTAGGTAAAGTGGTCTTTCTTTTGAATTTAGGAGAAAAATTTAGTAAGATAAAATAATTCCCATTTCAAATTAGGGAGATATACTAAATTTCAACGTCCTAGAAAAAAAAATTGAATTACGGAAAATTACTAATTAAATTATAAATATTTCAGTAAAGTTGTAAAATGTTAACGCCATCTACATATTTATTGACCAAAAACAAATAAAATATGATTATTCAAATAACACTCCGTCCATATTAACACCTGACAGTGTTAATGTCTTACAACTGTATTGAAATCCTAATATTCCGCAATTCAATTTCTTTTTCCTAGGATGTTGCAATTTAGTATGTCTCCCTAATTTGAAATGAGAATCATTTAATCTTACTAAATTTTTCTCCTAAATTCAAAAGGAAGACCACTTTACCTACACAGATTTTACTTCTTCTTGTGTTAATTCCGCCACCTTGAAGACTTTCGGCGTCAAATTTGACAGAAATTCATTTTACGCCAAGCAGACCTGAACTGCAGAACAAGAACTCACTCGTAGATATTAAATTTAGAGTGAACTGAATGATGCAGCAATCAGTAAGAACAAACAGACTTGATTATTAAGATTTTAAAGAAATATGTATTCTCATTTCTCTATGAGGTGTGTACATATGGGGGGGCAACGGCCTCAAGCAATTTAATTCATTTGAGAATATTCAAACAAGCCAAAATACTTCCCGCTCATATTTAAAACAAGTTTTACGCATTACTTACACGTAATATACCGTAACGTAGAAAACAATTTTTTACGCGTAACTTCCCAAGCTCAAGAGAATTCCGGCGTCTCCAGTTTCACTGCAAAAATATGCAATTTAGAGTAAAAAAATATTAATCTTTTATTAAAATTTTGTTTTTTTCTCAAATAAATATTTGATTATTACGACATTATAACGTAAGCTGTGAGCTGTGAGGCATATAGTATAACGTATAACGTTAGAACTGTCATTTAAAGCCGGATGCTATTTGGGAAAAATTAGTGTCCCGTTTTCCATGCTCGCCACTGTACTAAATAATCGTCAAGAATATTAAAGTAAGGTTTACATTGCGCAAATGACGTATCTAGATTTTATTGATCGCTGCTGTATATTTTATACACTTTTATATTTTCACACTAATTATAAATCCAAAGAATTGTTTGAAATTCAAAAATTTGACGAGCGACGTGCCATGGAATAACTTATTTCATTAAAAAAAATCACATTAAGGGAAGATAGCACTCAGCTATTTTCCTTTTATTTATAGAGGCTGCTCTAACTTAACGTATTTACCAATTAAAATAAGATATTATTTATCTAAATGATGTTAGGACACCCTATATATTACATATATGGAATCTTTATTTATTGGAAATATTTTTTCTTTTATTAGAAAAAATCAGATCCATTATTTTTTTTCTGTATACTACAGTCTTCACCACCAGATGACAGATAAATCGGCAGCCATGTCGTTTATTTATTTCTCAATTGTTTTGTTTCTTCTTTATCGAGAAACGTGTTTGACGAAAAATTTTGTGAGAAAATATGTATAAGAAAAGAAAATACAGCGATGTTTTAACAAGCACGTGTGAATATGATAAACGAATGTCAATGAAATAACTGACATCTGATGGATGATCGCTGCACCATTTATAGAGACAAAATCTCGCCAATTTTTTGCAGTTAAAATCGTTCTATAATTTTATTTCGTTTTTCTTAATTTGCTTTACAGTTATTAAAAAAGACTAATCTTGTAATAAAGATGTTTTAACAAACACGTGTGAATATAGCCAACGAATGTCAGTGAAGTAACTGACATAGTGACATCTGGTGGATGACAGCTATGCAATAAAGACAGAACCTCGTCATTTTTACATTTTTTTTTGGCAATAAAAATCGTGACAGTTTAATTTTTTATTTCATTAAATATTAAATATTAAAAAGAATATTATTTTAATGAAGATGTTTTGAAAAACTCGTATGGGTAAAATCAACGAATGTCAGTGAAGTAACTGACCAGAGCCGGCCTTCTAAATGACGGGGCCCCTTTTTAAAGCACAGTAATGTAGTATGCAGTACGGAGACCAGGGCCGTAACTAGGAGATCATGAAGGTGACACTTGCCATAGGCGTAAGCGAAACATGGGCACTTTGTGGATTTCAGTGAATTTCATTTTGATTTGTTTCGGCTTCCCGAATCGAGTCCTTTACGCACAGGGGTTACTTTTGAGACGCCCTATCCATTCGTTTATGTTAATCCCGTTTTATTTATACAGGGTATTTAAAAAACATGTTTGGAAATTTTACCCAGTTATAGATCACATCAATTCAAACACAAAAGTCTTAATGAACATAGGTCCGGAAATCAATCGTTTCCGAAATTTTTTGAGGTTTTGAAATTAAACTTATTTATGCGCAGTGGCCGTTGAGTTTTGGTAGTAATAACGTGTACTATAAAAACGATTTAAAATACAATTGGTTTCATTTTATGGAGATGAGCATGCATAGAATGAAAGGATGACATTAGTACAGTGTAATTGATTTTAATCGAGATATTTTAACATTACTAACGCCTGTTCAATTGAAAAGTTCATCAAGTTGGTTTTAATTTTTTGATGTGAGAATATAGTGCGAAAAATTGATGACTTTGTAAACCAATTGACGTTTAACGGATGACAGTCATAGTGTTTTGCATATAAAACAACGTAATTTTTGAATTTTTTTTTCGCGACGTAGATAATGCAAAAATCTACACGTAATTACTAGCTATTTACACGTCCCAACCTTGACTGGGACCATTTCCAACCGTTGTCTTAATGTCGATTGATGCGTCAGTACAACTGCTAGATCAACGAGTGCCCAGGTCACCGCAAGCCAACGGCTCTTTCGCTTAGACAAGTCAATGTAAATATACGTCAAAATATCGCCATCCCAAGACCTATGTTATCTCTGCCAAAATATCTCCATCTCATTATCTATATTGTCCCCGTTAGCGTTCACCCTATTCTATTTTTTTGTATTCCTCTGCCCGATACGTAGGTATTCCCATATGTTATCAAATTATATTATTTGTAATATGATGTTAGGAGACGAAAAAATCACTACTGCTTCCTTGTTTCCATGCATGAAGTTAACTTTTAAATTTGGAGCGTTCAGTTTTGAAGCTTTTCGGGCGTGTCCCTGCGTTTGACAACAAAGTGCATTCTTATCGAGTTAACGGGTCAATGCAAGTATCGACTCGTGCTCTCGTTGTCGGGACGTGGATATTCCTCTTGGCTGGCTATATACGTATACATACATAGCCGGATGCGCATGGAAAGAGAGTCACCGGAAGCTTTGATACTCTTATCTCGGCCTGCTGCCCGCCGAAGTATTTTCTTTCATATTGACACAATGTAACAAACAACTTCATTATTGATTCATTCCCATTCCCATTCCCACCTCGCCTCATTTTTCCACGTCGCCGTTTACTTGAAGTTTCTCAGAGCCCCACACCCCCTAATATGTGTCTTGTCTTTAACGGGCGTATTATTTTTAAATGTCTCTCGGTGTTTATACAGTTTCGAAGTAAGACGATCCGGGGCGCGTCGTTTAGGTCGTAACGATTAATTTCGTTTCCCGGCTTTCTTCTAATTCGATCTTTTCGATTCGAATATCACCGGCGACGTGATTAATTGGGCGCTCGCTTCCGTTCCGGGCGGGCCGCGCTCGTTAAAATTTAATTAATTTAATCGAAACAAATGGTAACTTCCGTCCGTAATAGAATTGAGGTCTGCGCGCCTTTTCTCGGTTTCTGGCTTTCTGTGGCCGTGCGCGTTTATTCGTCGTCGGGAAAATTGCAACTTCACGAGACTTGTGCTTTGGTTAGATTAAATGTGTCAAAAGTAAAAGAAAACAGATGATGACCCAAAATGAAACGTCTCATAATACGAGGAGAGTTCACGGAGTAAGGAAGGAAACAACTCGGATCGTTCAAACAATTTTATTTTTTTATATAATAATATTCTAAAAGCTTAATTTCGATGACGAAGGGCTTCGCTACCTTTGAGATGGTGATATTTTGGTAGAGATAGTATAGCAGTATACATATCTGGATTGAAGTAAAGAAGTCGTCGACTGGAGGTGACCTGGACACTCGTCGAAGTCGGTGTTGTACTAGCGCACCAGTGCTGGTACAATACCGCACCACCATTATATTGTTACGACTTCGGGTTCACAAATTTAAACGTTATTTATTTATTTTAAGACATTTTAATGTCTACGATCATTACACACAATAAAAGTACAATAATATCGAGCTGTACACTTATCTGACAAAATAACACTTAAACGTTAATAAATTCGCTTGCTACACATCGCCTACCAAATAAGACTGATTTGAAAATCGCGCTTGCTCTGGGTTTTATAACAGCCAGCGCTGTTTCGAGAATGATGCTAGAATAATGCTAGATTTTTCGAGTAAATTCGGTGTGGGTCTAGAATAGATTAGAATCTTGTCTGCGTCACAGGTGGCGCGACTAGTAAAAAAAAATAGAATTTACTTCTCAGAATGTAACAATGGGCGCGTTCAGCCAGGACAGCGCTGAGACAGCATTGCTGTTTTGCTAAGTTGCAGCGGCTGTGAGCAGCTGAACGACTTGTTTTCTAATTGACAGATGTAGTGTCGCAAATGTCAAATGTGTTTACAAACAAAACCGACAAATACCATCAACTGTAGCTGTTTTTCTGACTTGATGGAGCAAATGATTAATCGCTTAGTACTGGAGATTGTAGAAGATGGAATAGAAATACATCCAGTAATAGATATATTTCCACTGGCAGAAAACAACGAAAACATTTTGCAGTTGCTTAATTTAAAGTGTCTTTTTTAGATGCTTGTAGGAGACATCAGCCATCGTCTAGATGTTGAAGGTAGAATTGGCATAGAAAAAAAAAGT
The DNA here is from genome assembly GCA_958336345.1 of Dorcus parallelipipedus. NCBI lineage: Eukaryota > Metazoa > Arthropoda > Insecta > Coleoptera > Lucanidae > Dorcus > Dorcus parallelipipedus. The sequence goes on along the minus strand of OY284483.1, from coordinate 34,757,837 downwards.
ACTTTTCACCATATGGATGTTAGCCAAACCCGAATCCTATTTAGCATGCTGTGATCGATGTGGATTATGTAAAGGCTCAGGTCATTTCATTTTTTACCAAATTTGTAATATACTATGTGAAATGACGCAACATGAAATAAAGTGGCCTACTAATTAAGAAGCGGTTTTAATAGTTAACAAGATTCAAGAAAGAACAGGCTTTCCCGGAGTTGTAGGATCAATAGACGGATGTCATATTCCTATAAAGGCTCCTGCTCATAATGCTATTGATTACTACAATAGGAAACAGTTCCATTCTATTATTTTACAAGGGGTATGTGATCAAAGGCAACTATTCACTGATATTTTTGTTGGTATGCCAGGACGTGCACACGATGCTAGAGCATTTAGAGTAAGCCCCCTGTACAACAGAATAACAAGTGAGAATGCACCCTTAATTCCTGAAAATTTACATGTCCTTGGTGATACTGCGTATCCCTTAATGAAAAATGTAATGGTGCCATTTAGAGACACAGGTCATTTGACACCTATGCAAATTAATTTTAATACAACGTTGAGCACAGCACGAAGTAAAATTGAACAAGCATTTGGACGACTAAAAGGAAAATTTCGTAGATTAAAGTATCTTGATGTCAATGTTGAAAATGCTGCAACAGTTGTTAGTGCAGCTTGTGTTGTGCACAATTTCATAATTCGCAGGGAAGGATTGCAAAACCTTGATGTAAATATAGAAGAAAATGAGAATGGAGCTGAATTTCATGATGACTTCATTGATGACAACCTGAACATTGGGGCCCAAAAACGAGCCCAAATAATGGAACAAATTTATTAAAAATATAATTTCCAATATTTATATTTGTTCCACAACACTGCTAGAAATTTGTTTACTATTTTAGCTTATTAAATTATTATTTAAATATAAGTTTTGTGTAATGTATATCATTTATATTTGAACAGTATTTTGATATAATAAATGATAGGTGTAAATATTAAACGGCTAAATTTTTTATTTTATTCCAAAAACACTGCTCCTGCTTTGTTAATAAATATTACACTTATTATTTTTCACCTTGTTCACCTTGTTGAGGATGCTCAAATAACAAAAAGAAAACTCATAAAATAATTTAGTGGTTTTATTAATGACTCTGGTCACTTTTAAAGTATAAATAAGTTCACTAAAAAATATTCAAACAATAATAACTCTTTGACCATGTTTACATGTAAAGTAAAAAACATGTTCATTAAAAAAATGTTAAAACAATAGTAATTCTTTGGCCATGTTTACATGTACAGTAAAAAACATGTTCAGTCTATAAATAATATTTAAAGGATAATAAAAAATACTCTATGTTATTATCTACAGACAAAATAAGTAAAAAATACTACTTTTCATAATTTTTCTGGTTCACAACATTATGTTGACCGTTCACAGTTTTTAATAACTGCACAAGTTCCTTAAATACATCATTTCGTTTATTTTGCACTTCAAACTGATCTTTGTAAATTTTTTTAATTTCTTGCAATTCCGTCACCTTATTTTCTTCACAGAGGAGGATTTTTTTTCCGAAATTCTTCCAGGTCTCTATTTTTTTTCTTTATATGTCGGGCAGAAGTATTTGAACTAGAAACTCCTGATGATGGTGACGAAGACAAAGAACTTGGGAATGATTCCACCACTGAAGTTGGGGATGAAGAAGCTTGCGGTAAATGACCTGAAGTTGATAGCATAAGAGATGACAAAGCAGAAGGAGACGGATTCATCGATATGGTGTGCAAGGATGACATAGTAGACATAGCTGAAGGACACGGATCGGGCGAGGATGACAGAATGGACAAAGGCTGTGAAGTCATTGATGATATTAAGTGTGGTTGATTAACAGTGGCATCAGTATAAAATATCTCATCCATTATGTCAAAGTATTCCCAAGTTTGCCTACCTCTGCCAGTTTTTCTTTTGGCATCTTTAATAGTTTTAAAAGTTCCTTTTAAGTTCCTAAATTTCCTATCACACATTTCTTCTGTTACGTTGTATCCATGTCTTCTGATTTCATTAGAAATTTTTGTCCACAGTGCACTATTTTTAATCTTTGGATTCCGAAAGTTGGCCAATTCAGAACGGTATAACTCTAATAATAACTTAGTGGACTTTGCTATCCATTGAAACTGCTCGGCTGCTTCACTATCACCTGTAGGGTTTCTGGAATTCATACCATTAGATTTTAGGTTGTTGTCTTGTGTTAGTTGTCTGATCACATCAGCTTTAACTGCTTCATCTAGAAAGTAGAAAACATAATATCTAATAAGATATAGTCTTTAAACCTGAACCGGACACTGTTTTAAATTAGAAAAAGCACTCTACGTTTCACTACTGATTGATAGATTCGTCAGGAGTGACGAAGCTATCAATCGATCGGACAAGAATCGATTTCAATGTAATGTAATATTTAAATTTCTTTTTAATGAAAAATACTTATAATAATAATAATAATAATCATAACAGTAATAATTATAATACATACCTTCCAAAATAGCTTGAGCCATGTCAACTGAAACTGCAACCTCCACAATTTTACCGTTTACATTAAATTCTAGCGTAATCATATCGGTATCCATACCTTTGTCCTTAGCTTTGAAAAAGCACTTTTTGGATTTTGTGTACAATCAGCAACGACAATCAGAAATCCACCATTGCTCGCTGAGTAATCCAGCGGACGAATTTCTTATTTATTTATTTTTTTAAGTTTAAAACGTTTCCTGACTTTTTAAGTTTCTAGGGCTAAAGCTCTTCGAAAAGAAGCGTACATTATGGTTATTAAAAAAAAATAGAATTTAATTCAGCATCTCGATCGTTATTTTACATTGTGAGTTAATGGAAATTTTAGATCCCTTTGCAAAAGGCATAAAAGAGTATAAGGTACACATCATTAATCTACTTCTAAACTAACAAAGAAATTATTATTGCGTGTTCTACCCAAATATACTTCACACAGAAGAGAAAAAATGCGGTTCCTCTTCTGAAAATAACAAAATAAAAATCAGACGTTAGAATTTTAATTTTAATTTAATTACAATTATTTATGTTCATTATTTCAATTTAAACGTAATAATAGATAGTGGACAATTTTTTTTAATTCACTCAAATTGCAACAAATTTTATTTTTTATATAGTTTTTCATATGAAATATTGTAAGTTATTCTACACGTGTATGAACAAGTTACGTCCTTGGCTGACCATCAAGTAAAATAAAACTCTAAATGATATAGGCAGGAAAAGTCTAATTACGCTTTCCACTTTTTGCACCACAAAGCATTAATCAACGTTTTTTTTAAGTAAGAGACAGGATAGAATTCTAAACAACTTTTGATAACCAGAAGTAAATGAGGAAGAGAAAACATCGACGAAAGTTAATTAAAGTTTGCTACGTTGTTTCTTCGATCAGCAAGAAAACGACGACGTTATGCAACTGTCGTTGTAAAATAGGTAAAAAATAGGTTTTCTCTTAATCTTAAAAGAAGATATTTTCTTGCTCTATTCGTAGAGGCAAATCAAAATAGAAAGCAACATTTTAAAAGAAGGAAAGACGGAAATTTTGATTTGACAAAACCATAATATGGAAAGAAAAGAAAACGTCTTAAATTTGATAATGGTGGAGAGTACGTAAACAGAATGGAAGAATATATAAAGTCAAAGGGTATAAGGCATTAAAGTACTTTACCATATAACCCTGAGCAAAATGCAGAAAGGACCAACAGGACCTTGACTGTTTGTGAGATGGCATGATTAAAGAATCTGATTGTAATGAAAGAATGTGGGCAGAATCAAATTCAAATCGGAAAATAATTGAGGATACGCCTTCCCATTTCCCAATTGCGTTCTTCCGTATAATCAAATAAGTACGCATGGGCAGATCGAAATAATATCGAAACCTTTTCTAGAATTTTTATTTTAAAAGGAAGATTTTTTTTTAAACCTAACTTCAAATTTAATTCAAAATCCAAGACGGCAGAACGTTTTCCGGGTTAACCCTAATCGGATTCGTCCTATTTAGACGAGAAATTCCTCATCACCCTTGCCCGCAAGCGCACCCCATCGCTAATTCTGTAATTCCTTGCTTACAACGGAAGGAGGTTTTCCTAATTTCCCAATCAATCTTTGTATTACACGCCTTCCTTTGAAGTTCGTCTTCCTAAATGTGAGAAGCTTCCGTGCAACATCGATTGTGAAGGCGGTGAAACGAATTGTCGACTTTTTCTCCTTTAGGGAAATTGGATTTTCCAAATCCAAAAGGCTTTCGCTTTCCCAAATATGAAAAAATTCCTCACTACCCTTATTCACGAATAGATAAATCGAGAACTACGTTCTTCAGTTTACTTTCTAGTTTTTATTTTGTTATTGCCAAACATATTTTGAGCGCCCAGAAACACTTCTTGGAAAAAAGTAGAAAGTTTGGGTTACATTATTCAAATTCATTAGTTATCAAAACTGACTCATTTCACTTCGCGTGAGGTATCAATTAATACTGGGTAATATTAATTGCTATTCAAATATTTATCTTCGAATTACTATTAATTTTGTGACCTTCTTTGAGTTCTGACGATGGCACGTGCTCCTCATAATGCCAGCTGAAATAAAATTACGTTGAACTGAGGGATGAAACAAAGTAATCCATGTATGTAGGTCTTGTTCTTAACTATTTTACTTTTAAGTTTGGAAGATACTGCTTTTTCCCAAAAAAAGGGGGCTCAATTGCATTTTTTCAAAAATCTACAAGGCGTCTAAATTTAGGAATTACACATTCAAAATAATTTCTGGGAAATTCAAATTTAAAATGTAACCAATCTGAAAAACATTTCATATTCATCGCATTTCTATTTAGAAGACGCCAAAATTCTTGGGGATGGAAATTATTCGAAATCACATTCCATCCTCCCAAATTCAAATTCGTTTCCCTATTTGAATTAAGTAAATTTCCATCTAACAGCGTACATATTTGATGGTCGGGAAAATTTAGTTTTCCCAAAAATGAGAAGGCGTTTAAAGAAATCTCCTTTTCAATGTAATTTCGATCTGCCTAAGCGTACTTATTTGATTATTCGGAAAAACGCGATTGGAAAATGGGAAGGTGTATTTTCAATCGTTTTCTGATTTGAATTTGATTCGAATATAATAAGACTAGTTCCAGAGTTCTGTTTCTCCAGAAAAAACGCAATTTTCCCGTAATTAGATGGGAAGGGGTATTTTAAAATAAGTTTCCCGACTTGAAATTGAATCAAGTTAAAGAAACCAGTCCCCCTTTTTAAGACAAGAATCCTGCAAGAGTTTTCAAGATGAATTTCATCTGACAAGGTTCATTTATTTGGTCGGAAAAATGCAACTTCCCAAAAATGGTAAGACCACATTTCCAATTAGTTTCCCGACTTGAATTAAATACAACGTAAACTAACTATTTTTTTGAGACAAAATCCTGGAAGAGAAAATTTCCATCTAACTGAGCATTAGAAGGTCCGGAAAAACTTAGTTTTCCCAGGAATGGGAAGGCGCTTTTTCAAATTCTTTACCCGACTTGAATTTGAATCAAGTGTAAAGCTAGCTCTAGAATTAAATAAATCTCCTTCTTAATACAAAATTCCTGGAAGAGTTTTCTTCCAGATGTTTCCATCTAACTCTGTGAGCGTTTGTTTGTCCGGAGAAATAGAATTGTCCCAAGAATCGGAAGGCGTCTTTTCAATTTCGTTTCCCGACTTGGATTCGATTCAAATTTTAATGTAAAATAAGCTCCACTTTAAGGACAAAGTTATGTCCGGAAAAACGCAATTTCCCCAAAAAATGGGAAGGCAACTTTTGAAATTCGTTTAAATTGAATCAAATAACTCGTAAGTTAAACAAATTCCTTTTCTAAAATAAAATAAAAATGCTGGAAGATTCTTCAATATGATTTCCATCTAGCTATACCCATTTGACAGTCCAGATAAGCGCAATCGGAGTTGAATCGATTTGAATTTGAATAGGTTTTGATTGTACAGAAAATGGAAAAATTCGAGGAAGGTATTGAGGCCGTTTTATACCACCTTATTTTTTTATTATAAGATTTGAATCAATTTCTACAATAATTTTATTTTTTGAAAATAGAACACGTTCTATTTTTGCATTGGATTTAATTTTTTATACAATTTATACAATACTGTGCGATACTGCATAATTTAAATTGTTCAAGAGATAGAACTAATTCTTGTTAAAAAAAATAGGGCCCTTAACACATTCCTTTTGCCATAATGTTTGAGATTATTTTTCAGTATTTCTAAATTTCTCATTAAATTTAGTTGGGAAGACAATAAAAAATAAAATTCGACAAAAGATAATGTTATTTTTTTTGTTTTTATTATTGTTTTTTTTTTGTCAAATTGTTTTCGTATTTCATTGACTTTTCATATTTTATTTTCTTCTTATTCTATTGTTTTTCGCAATTTTTTTGTCTTCTGTCCATCTCCTTCTTCTTCTTCTTCTTCTTCTTCAAAGTTAGTTGCCCCTTTATTTGTGTTATTTTTGATACCTTACTATCGAATGAACGTTTCGTAATTCTGGTTCGCTTCTTGCGGTCTTTCTTTACTCCCGACAGTGTTTTGATTTGAGTTTGTCTTTTGTTTTTCTGCCTAATTTTTTATTTTTCCATGTCATCCTTTTCGCCTTCTTTGATCAAATACTCTCCAATTAAATTTTATTATTGTTTTATCACTGTTAACATTTCTTCATCAATACAAAAAGAAGAAGAAGGTAAATGAAAAACAGAAGAACGACGAATGTGATAAAATTAATACAATTCTTTGAATGAAATATTTTGGAAATGGAAATTAAAGATAAAAAATAAAATTCAATTTCAAATTTTTTCAAATTTTTTGTGCGTTTAATTTTCTATTTCGTTATTATTTGTTTCAGTTTTCTTTTGTTTCTTTTTATAAGATTAATTTTTTAAGATTAATTTTTTGATGCTTCTTCTTTTGAACAATTTTCTTCCGTTTTTATTTATCCAATTCTTTTCGTTTTCTTGCTTATGTGATTTACTCAAGGCATTTTTTGTCTTTTGTTACTCTTTTGACGTTCAAACATTTTCCTTCGTAGAAGAATCATCAATCTTCTTTCGTTTTTTCATTTACGGTTGTCTTCAGATAGTGTTATTTTTTTATTACAAATTATCAACATGAAAAGAAGAAGAAGAATGAATTGAATGAAAAACAAAAGGAGAACGGCGAATGTGTGAAGGCCGTAAAACAAAAACAAAGCGCAAAAGTAATACGAAAAATTAAGCAAAATAAAAGAAAACCTAAATTAAAAAAAACAATGCGAGTTTGAATAAAGTACAATAAATAAATTAGTTGCGAAGAGAAATAAAAAATTAAATTCGACAAACAGAAACAAAAGAGAACTAATTACATAATTAATTTTGTTTTTCATTATCATTCGTTTCAGTTTTCTTTTGTTTCTTATTATTTTGATGCCTCCTAGAGTTTTCTTTCGTATTTTTTTTTCTAAACAAAAGTCAAAAGAATACGGTAAATGTAATTATTTGTCTTTTGTTAAGTTTGTTTTGTAAAGTCAAAAGAATACGGCAACTGTAATTCTTTGTTTTTTGTTACTCTTTTGACGTTCAAACATTTTCCTTCGTAGAAGAATCATCAATCTTCTTTTGTTTTTTCATCTACGGTTGTCTTCAGATAGTGTTATTTTTTTATTAAAAATTATCAACATGAAAAGAAGAAGAATGAATTGAATGAAAAACAAAAGGAGAACGGCGAATGTGAGAAGGCCGTAGAACAAAAACAAAGCGCAAAAATAATACGAAAAATTAAGCAAAATAAAAGAAACCCCAAATTAAAAAAAATAAACAATGCAAGTTTGAATAAAGTACAATAAATAAATTAGTTGGGAAGACAAATAAAAAATAAAATTCGACAAACAGAAACAAAAGATAACTAATTACATAATTAATTTTGTTTTTCATTATCATTCGTTTCAGTTTTCTTTTGTTTCTTATTATTTTGATGCCTCCTAGAGTTTTCTTTTGTACAGTTTTTTTTTTCTTTTTTCTAAACAAAAGTCAAAAGAATACGGTAAATGTAATTCTTTGTCTTTTGTTAAGTTTGTTTTGTGAAGTCAAATCTTCTTTCGTTTTTTCATTTACGGCTGTCTTCAGATAGTGTTATTTTTTTATTACAAATTATCAACATGAAAATAAGAAGAAGAAGAATGAATTGAATGAAAAACAAAAGGAGAACGGCGAATGTGAGAAGGCCGTGAAACAAAAACAAAGCGCAAAAATATACGAAAAATTAAGCAAAATAAAAGAAAACCCAAATTAAAAAAAAAACAATGCAAGTTTGAATAAAGTACAATAAATAAATTAGTTGGGAAAACAAATAAAAATAAAATTCGACAAACAGAAACAAAAGATAACTAATTACATAATTAATTTTGTTTTTCATTATCATTCGTTTCAGTTTTCTTTTGTTTCTTATTATTTTGATGCCTCCTAGAGTTTTCTTTTGTACAGTTTTTTTTTCTTCTTTTTTCTACACAAAAGTCAAAAGAATACGGTAAATGTAATTCTTTGTCTTTTGTTATTCTTTTGACGTTCAGATATTTTCCTTTGGAGGAGAATCGTCGATCTTCTTTTGTCTTTTCATTTATTACTACTGCTATGCCTGCCCTCAGATATTGTTATTATCTTTTAGTAAGTCGTGTTGTATTATCTTTTCCTTACTATAAGATTTGCCAGACGAATTATTTTTTTGTACAGTTTTCTCTTTACTTTCAGTTCGTCTTTTGTTGTTCTAACTAATTCTTCATATTTCCATGTCATTCTTTTCGCCTTCTTTGATCAAATACTTTTTGACATTTACAGGTTTCACATTAAATTATTATTTTTTGTCAACGTTAACACTTCTTCATCAACTTGATAAGAAGAAGAAGAAGAAGAAGAAGAAGAAGAAGAAGAAGTTGAACGAAAAACAAAAGCTTGATTTAATTTAAATTGTTCAAGAAATGTAATCAATTCTGGTCCAAAACAGTGATTGGGAAATTGGGAAAACCCCCTTCCGATTTAAACCAGGAATTACATCAGATTTGGGGATCGGAATTCGTTCGCCAGTTTTTCCGAGCGGAAATCACTGGCGCCATCTCCAACGTTTTCCCACAGACCCGACCATCTGGGCTTTACATAATTTTATATAACTCTTGAACTAAACTAAACAGGGGGGGGCCAATACTATCTGCCAAAACAGCTCTGAATCACTGGTTTTCCGTTTTATTTTTGGCGAACCTTTCGAGTAAACATTTGCGCAATTCGAGGGTGGAGCTGAATGTTGAAGGAAAAAAAAAAGAAATATTTTGAAAATTCACGCGATCAGGCGAAATTTACGAGGCGCGAGAGGTATTTTAAGATTACACACACACACACATGTACACATATGCGGCTCACGCCGAACACAAATATGTGATCCGGCAACCCCAGATAAGAGACGGCGCTCGGTACTCCGACGCACGTTTATCTTTTCAGAGAAACCATCAGGCTGTTGCGTTTCCAATAGGAGCTGCCCTGCATCAATATATATGTAGATAGATAGTGGGTGCATTCTCGAAACATACGTTACGAAAACCCAAGCGTTTCCCCCGTACCCTCGCGATGGCACGCGTGAAAACCTACGTTTCAGGCCTGAAACGCCTGAAAATTCACGTCGCCCCAAAAAAATTGTTAAACCTAACCTTCGTATTTTAACACGAACACCAAATCGGGGCGCTGCAAACCGCCGGATTAAATTTTGAATGTAAAAGATCAAGCGTGATTCTCACCCTTTTATAAAATCTTAAATCCTCCACGCAGGACATCCAGGAAAGGGTTTTAAAACAAAACACACTCGCGAACGGTACCAACCACACGCACCATGGCGTTATGCGACCAACTGAGATAAAATTCGTTTGACAAAGGTTGCTTCTGCGCAAGCTGAGGCGAACCCCGGTGCGCATGCGTCTCCTTATTCAATATGATCCGTTGGAGGCGAGAGGAAATGCAATCGCTATCGGTGAACTCTCGGATGCAGGGAATTTATTTTTATTTTCCGGACTTGCGGTAGCGAATTTTCGACGATTTGCGGGCTAATTAAAGCTCCGGTGGTTGGCAGTCGGTGGGCGTTCGAGTAACTTCCGGTCTCGACGCGTTTTTTTGCCTTGGGCAGAGTTGCCAGATGTTTCGACTGCATCCGGAGTCGCCGGGCTAAGCGCATCCGGAATGTGATACGTAAATCGAATTTAAACTTTTAGAGTTGGTATGGCTTCCATACGGTTCCAAAATTTCCAAATTCAATTAATCGAATCGTTTCCCAAGCAACACCATTTCGTTTATTAGACGGTTTATATACGACAGACCGGGATATTTTTGGTAATGGTATATAGAATACCAAAATATTCGTATTTTAATGGTACTATTAGTTACCGTAGGGTAGGATAAGTGATGCGTTAATTAAACGTTTTCATTAAAATGTAAAATGCTGCGACTTGCAAAACACGTTTATTCCATCTTATCATCCATCTTATCAATGTATCATTAAAAATTTAAAATATAATCTCAAAAAATATAATAAATGTTTAGACGTAACATGTTCAAAATATTTATCCAAATTGGTCTTGTGATCCTTGTTACAAAGTAAATTTTCCATAAAAATACTAATATTTTGGCCTAGTTGTACAATGCCAGTTTAAATTTAAGCTGAAGTTTAAACCCATAACGATTATTGCAACAATTGTTTCGGGTTTCGGTTTAAAGTTAAGCTGGAATTATACCACTAGACCTAAATGAGACGTGAGCTTAAAATATGAGTAACTTACAAATTTCGCCGCGAGATGTCGCGACCACAACAAAAATTGTAATATATTTCACTAATTTGTAAGATTGTCTTCTAGAACGTCATCTCTTGTTCAAAATGAGTAGCTTCTGATACGAGAATATATCTAAGGTTCTAAAGACTTCTCCTAAATATTAATTTTACTGAACAAAACAAAAGAAAGTCTACGGGAAGACGAGGAAACCGATGCCTTAACCTAAATTGTGATGCCTGTGATTGATTTTGTGAAATTGTCTTCTAGAGCGCCATCTTTTGCCAGAAACTGATAGCTTCTGATGTGGAGATATACCTAAGGTTTTTGGTTTCTCCTAAATACTAATTTTACAGAACGAAACAAAAGAAAGTCGACTGGAAGACGTGAAAACAGACGCATTAACTTAAATTGTGATATCTCTGATGGATTTTGTAAAATAGTTTTCTAGCGCGCCATCTCTTGCCAAAAACTAGTAGTTTCTGAATCGGAGGTGTAGTTAAGGTTCTTAGGCTTCTCCCAAATATTAATTTTACAGAACAAAACAAAAGAAAGTCGACTGGAAGACGCGAAAACAGACGCATTACCTTAAATTGTGACATCTCTGATTGATTTCTATAAAATTGTCTTCTTCAGCGCCATCTCTTGCTCAAAACTGGTAGTTTCTGACACGGATATATACCTAAGGTTCCACAGGGTTCTCCTAAACTCATTTTGGAGAACAAAACAAAAGAATTCAACGGGAAAATACGAAAACTCGTGCCTTGATCTAATTTTTGTCCACCTCGGATTGATTTTGTAAAATTAACTTCTAGATCTAGAGCGTCATCTTTTGCTCAAAACTGGTAGTTTCTGATTCGGAAATATGGTTAAGGTTTTCAGGCTTCCCCTAAACGTTAATCTTGCAGAACAAAACAAAAGGCAGTCGATGAGAAGACACGAAAATCAATGCCTTAACCTAAATTGTAGAAGTTTCAATTTCAAATGCTTGCCAAAAACAACCACTCTTCATTGGGTGGAAATTATTGCTTCAACAAATTCAGGGCGACATCTGTTGACCAGATCGCTTCTACTTTTCGTAAAATACACAACCTTTGTCACATAACGATTATTTACGATAGCTTTTCAACAGGAGCGCCAACTATGGGATAACTGCTGCTCACTAAAGTTGTAGTTTATAAGTCAAAACCGAAGGAACTTTCTTGCCCATTACAACTACAAGGTTGTGTTCATAAATCATACCCTAGGGTCACTCTCGGCTAATATTGTGGTCTCTCTCGCATAAATAATAATAATAATAATAATATTTATTGCCCAAAGAAAAATACAAATTTTAAACTTAAGCTAGCTGAAACTTAAGCTAAATTAAGAGTTAAGCAAGTACACATAATATTACAGACCGGGAATAAATATGTAAGAATATCCACAAAAAGTTACCTTGTGCGTGGATATAATAAATATAACAATAAAGAAAAATTTGAAATAGCCTTATAAGGGTAGGAAATAACATTATTTCTAGACAAGATTAGTTTTTTTTTTTTTTCGTTCAGCCGAGGTGTAGGGTTTTTCTATTAATTAGCTCGTGCGTTTTCAATCTGGGCACAGAAGTCAACCAGTTCTTCAATTCTTTTTTAAAAAGTCCTATTCCATATATAGTTTTTAAATTTACGGGGGTTTCGATGTACACTATAACTGACAGATATGTGAAGCAACGTTGTCCGATTGTTTTAGACATCTTTGGAATTAAAGCAGTATTTGATTTGTGTCTCGTACGGTATAAATGAGTAAATTTAGTGAGTTGATGTTTGTGTTTAAAATTACACAAAGCGATCTCCATGAAGAATAGTTGCCTGATATCTAAGAGAGCAGATTCATTAAAAAGCAGGTCGGTGGGGTAGGTGTAGTCTTTTTTATAAATAATCTTTACTATCCACTTTTGTATAACTTCTAACTTTTTTAGATGTTGCGTTAGAACGCCTCCCCATGCTATGATACCATAACTCAAGTGCGATTGGACAAGAGAAAAATATAGCGTCCTCATTTGTTTTAATTCAAAAATAGAGCTATAAAATTTAAAAAGTTCTAGAAGGCTTCTTAATTTCTTGACTACATAACTGACGTGCTCCCTCCATTTTAGATGTTTGTCTATGTAAATACCTAAGTACTTAATTTTTTCTGAGGACGTTATATGTATTGAATGTTGAGGAAACTTAAAATTTAGTATGTTGTAGTCCGGTGAAGTGTCACTGTAGCAACTAAAAGGCAGGAAGGTTGTTTTTTGAAGATTAATTGTAAGTAGCTTACTATTAAAAAAATTTATAAATTAATAAAATCTAATTCTGTTTTTTGTTTTAGATCTGTCCAGTTTTTACTTTTATAAAATATCGCGGTATCGTCGGCGTATCCAATGATTTTTCCGGCAGACGTTAAATTGAATAGATCATTTACATAAATGTTAAATAGGATAGGTCCTAATATAGTACCTTGTGGTACTCCGTAGTGAACTGATGCTTCTGCGCTTAAACTGCTATTAATAAGAACTCTTTGCGTTCTGTCGGTCAAGTAGCTGTCAATTAATTTTAAGGCAACATCACGGAAACCAATGTTTTCTAGTGAAAATGAGCTTATACATTTTTTTTCTCACATAAGAATCATAAAAAACTAAATCAGGCAAGTGTTTCCATAGCAACAAACACATTTTCGACACTCTACTTAAAAGTGGAGCGTAAAAAGTTCGCTCGTTGTCATGGAAATTATGTAAACACTAGACTTCTTAAAACTGATAAGCGAGACGCAAAATAAGTGAAATATTGGGAGTGAGAAAGATGCGATTATACACCCAAGGTGCGCTCCAAAGTATAGTTTATGAACACAACCCAAGTGATCAGAAAATACATATATAATTACTACAAACGATGAGACACTTATTAAAGTTTCGGTTTGGCAGCTTCTTTAGAATAAGTTGTAATAATATAAAAACGTATGATTATAATAATTTTATAGTTTCAAAATATACGTCTAGTATAAACCATGTATAAACGTTGCGCGTACCATATAAAATATACATTTTGTATAAACGTTATATTTATCCCATAAAAAGACGTTAGTTAGACTGTCACTCATATGAATAAATACTAGTCTACAATATCCTACATTTAAACTAAATTCAAAATGTGTTTTAGACATATTATATACTTTGTGTGTTGCATGGGTTATTATTAAAAGGGCCTAAGTCACTTTTTTGACATTTTCGGTTAAACATTTGCTATTTACTAAAATGACCAAGCCGGTTAATTTGAAATAGATAAAAATAAAATCTGTTTATTCGTAGCAAACAAAAGTAATAGTAAAAAGCGTAGTTACGCAAGATATTTTTAACTGGAAGACATGATGGCCTGCTTATTACAGTAATACCTCGTTAATCCGGACTATTTAAAACGGGACACATCCGGATTACTAAAATATTCGGATTATCAGATCATTTTTAAAAATTCACAAAAATCAAGTATGTACACATTACATAATGCAAAAAAAAGTTTATTATTAAAATACAAACACTAACAAGTAAAACTATTATAAAATATACATAAGTATGTACGTAATTTAAAACAAATTTGTAATTTTTGTTTGATACAATTTATCAGTTTTCATAATAAATGCCTTTTCTTGAAGTCTCTGCAAAACTGTTATTTCTACAGGCGTAACATCATTTTCTTTGGCCCACTCTATGGCAACATTTAAAGCCATTACTTCTTCTTAATCGTTCTTCTAAATGGTTCTTGTTCGTCGTCGCCGGAATCGTTTTGGACGTTTTTTTCTAAAGAAAATAAATTTTCATCACCATAATAAATCCAAGACTGAACTTCGGCTTCTGTCAACACTTCTCTTCCGGCCTGGTGTAGCATAGAAGAAACTAAATGTTTATCCTGCCTTGCAGAAATGATCTGTGATTTTAAAATGCTGAGAGGTAAATTGTCTTCGTCTTCATATTCGTCGAGATCAATGACATCAAAATTTAAAAGTTTTTTTCCATGATTTGGATATTGTAGCTGGGAAAATACTGTTCCATGCATGAGAAAGCCAAAAGATCGCATCTCTTAAAGTTAAAGTCTTTATGCACTTAGAAATGTCATCTTCATCAGACGATAAAATATGACGCAATAAACTTTTTCTATACGCCACTTTTGTTAACTGAATAATGTTTTGATCAAGAGGTGGAATGACGGCAGTTGTGTTTGGAGGGAGAAACATAATTGTGAATTCTCCCGTCAATTTTTCTTCTCCTTGACCATGATATTTCGTTATCTATAATCAGCAATGCCTTTTCTTCTAAATTTTGACTTTTGAGAGAGCTTCTTATTTGTCTAACAATGTTTTGAACCCATTCATTAAAGATAAATGAAGTCATCCAAGCATTTTTTGAAGATCTGTAGTCGACAGGAAAATTCACATTTTTAAATGTTCTAGGAGTTTTGAATTTTCCTATCACTAAAGGCTTTAATTTATGTGAACCATCACTATTTGTACACAATAAAAAGGTTACCTTTTCTTTTGCAACTTTTCTACCAGGCACTGTCTTTTCATCAAAACCTACCACGGTTTGCCGATTCATCGCAATTGTAAATCTGCGAAGGACCCATATTTAACTCCAATATTTTCTCTTTGAGTTTTGACAGAAAAGGTGAAACAGCAGATTGAGTACTTGACAATTTTTCTCCACAACTTGGAATCGTCTCAAACCATGTCTAGATTTAAATTTTGCTAACCATCCTCTACTTGCTAGAAAATTGTCCTTGCCATAAACTTCTGCATAGATTTTTTTCGCCATGGTAGCGAGCATGGCAAAAGAAACGAGAACATGTCTGGACCTTTGTATGCGAAGCCAGTTATACAATCGTTTTTCCATTTCTGGGTACTCTGCTTGCTTTAATGTTTTCCTAGACGGGACTTGCTGGTAACAATTACCAACAAACTTTTCTATTCTCGATTTATTTTTCTTAAAATCGGAAATGGTCGACGTCCCAACATTAAATTTTTCTGCGAGACTCATACCACTAACACCAGCCTCTAGCTTCTTCAAAATTTCATGCTTTTCTTTGATACTTAAAGTAACATGTTTTCTCTTTGGACCCATTTTGAATACTAACTGTTGTCAGTTGCAAACAAATTAAAACAAGCATATTCAGCGAATTCCGTTTATTCTAAATGAAATATGACAATCCGGATTACGGAAACTTTTCAAATCCGGACTACAAGGTACACAATGGAACAAGTAGTAGGTCCGAATTACTAGATCATCCGGATTGTTGGATGTTCGAATTAACGAGGTATTACTGTATAAGAAAAACGGTTTTTCAACTGAAACGATGAGTAAAAATATTAATAGAAATCTTAAAATCAGTTTTAATATTTCTAAATACCAACATTTCATACACAACAAGGACTTGCCTGGAATTGTTAAAGTGTCAGATTTCATAAATGGACATAATAAGCATAACTTTTATTTAAGATTGAGCAATAAGACAAATTCTCTTTCCACGAAACCAGCAAAAGCATACGCTTCAAATAAAATACCCATACTGGACACAAAAGTTCGGCACATGAAACGCTTAGTGAAATGGGTAGATGAAGAACACAGAGCACCTTACGAAAATATAATATCAAATTGGCCATTAAAAAAAGAAATTAGACTATTTAAGATATGTTGTTATTAATTTTGTTTGTGTTTTCATTTTGACAATACTGTGTTTATGAATTTTGACTAATTTATTATTAAAAGGACCTAAGTCAATTTCTTTGTTTATTATATTAAAAGTCTCTAAAACAACATACTGGGATATTAAGTAAATACTAAGTGAGAGATTTTGTTATTTTCAAAAAATATAATTGGCTATTTTTAGGGGAAATGCGTTATAATATACAGTCTTTCAAAAAGTGTGCTACAAATGGGAATTTTGTTTATTATCGGTTTTTATAAAAATTTATTGACGCAGAACGCATCTGCATCCCTTAAAGTCAAATTGGAAAATGTCAGATGAAATTTATCTTGAACGGTATACAGCGTGGACACCGAGAAATGAAGACGGCTTAAGAGTAAAGTACACTTATTTTACAAGGTACAGCAAAATGTCATAAGAATAAGTTGTTCAGAATTAAAAGTTATAGCTAAATATGTTACAGCCTTCTACTTCAAAAATAAAATAATCACAATTTATTGTGAACCACTCTTTATACACACTACATTAGGAAATACTTGTTGGATTAAAGTGTCCGCCAAAATAATATGAATAGGAAAACATTAAATTGGTTCTTATTTCTCAATTATTTTACTTGGTTTTTAGTGATTATTTCCATGCGTTCGAAAACTTTGTGCTTTCTTGTAGCATTCATCATCATACATTAAAAAAATATGATACATTTAAACGAAGTTACATTTTAAGTGATAAAGGTTATAATTTTTAGTATTCTTCACAGTAAATCATTGAATATGTAACTTCGTTTAAATGTATCATATTTTTTTAATGTATGAATGATGAATGGCAGAGCTGGTAAAAAAGTAATTAGCAATTACAATTACTTTTTTTTAATGTAATTTGTAATTGTACTTAAGTACTTTTTTTTCTTAAAGTAATTTGTAAATGTAATTGCAACAAAATCGATGGAGGAATTGTAATTTGTAATTGCATCATTTAAATTATCTAATTACAATTACTTCTTATAAGTACAATTACTTTTTCAATTACAATTACATTTATAAGTACAATTACTTTTTCAATGACAATTATTTTTTCTAATTACAATTACTTTTAAATACGTTACAGCCTTCTACTTCAAAAATAAAATAATCACAATCTATTGTGAACCACTCTTTATACACACTACACAAAGCTGGGTAATTATTTGTTCTTTGTAATTAATTACAATTTTTCAAAAGAGGAATTAATTACAATTACAAAGTACTTTTTCAAAAAAGGAACTAATTACATTTACAAAGTACAAGTCTTAAAAAAAGGAATTGGCAATTACTTTTATAATTTTAACTTTTATGATAAATCATAGTGACATAATTGACAAAAACCCATGGTCCTCCTTTAAAATGTTTAAATAATTAAAAGTGTTCAAGTAATTCAAATATATCATAAAATAATTTTTTTAATGAAAACCATATAACAAAAAAAACCTATGTCTTTAATTGAAACCACAGACAGTAGTCAAAAAAAGAAGCAAAATTTGTTATACAACAATAGGGAAAGAGCGAGGGGTAGGACATCTCTTAAATAAGTGTACGGAGAGTTAAATATATATTTAAAAATAAATTTAAATCTACATAATTATTTTTGTAATTTAAAATATGTTAATTACAGTATAAATATGTATAAATAAATACCTTAAATTAAATTAATTAACAGTAAATACCAGTAAAATACGAATAAATACCATTCAAATACTAATAAACAATTTTAAGTTTTTGTTAAATACCATTAAATTGAATTAAATATTAATAAATCCTTGCAATATAAATAACTGCGGTAACTTAAAGCCGCCAAAATTTAATGATGCAGAAGAAATTAAAACTATAGAAGGAATAGAAAAAGATATATTCCAAAGATTTTTATAAAGGAGTACTTAGGGCCTTTTTTTATCTATTTCTGATGCTTCATAAGGATTAAAAAGGCCCTAAACATTAGCTGCTTTCTTTCGTTTGATCCAAACGCAACATAACGCGTTTAGATTCAAAGATGGATGCTCTCTTGCAAATGGATCTTCGCAAAATTTCATTCCGGATCGGTATCCCATTTCCATTTTCAATCTTTCAATTTTACGATCTGTTTGGATTGAAATGCATTCAGATCCAGAGCGGGTAACGAAAAATCATTCGAACCACGATTCAAACTTTTCAGCAAAAGAAAGCAGCTAATAACTCCATGTTGGCTGCTTCAAACTGACAGTCGAAGATTAAGAAGTGGCAGATTGTACTGAGTGTCCCAGCCAAGATTTTAACCCCTTATATATTTATTTATCATATTTTATTTGTGTTTTGATTAATAAATAGATGACGCTAACGTCTTATAACTCTACTGAAATATTTATCAGTGATTTTCCGTAATTCTATTTTTCTTTCAAGGATGTTGGAATTTAGTATATCTCATTAATTTTAAATGGGAAACGTTTTAACTTACTAAAATTTTCTCCTAAATGTAAAAGGAAGAATCTTTGCCTACGCAGATTTATTTCTTCTTGCATTAATTCCACCTTCAACACCCTCGACGTCAAATTTGGCACAAATTCATTTCGCGCCAAGCAGACCTGGAGTGCGTTCAGAATCTTTACCTTCGAGAGCGTCTTGGGCGTGTAATTGCTTCTTTCTCACTCACGATTTTTAACATATTTTGCATCTCGCTCATTCGTTTTAAAACGACTTGTGTTTACAGTATTTCCATGACTACTATCGCACTCTAAGCGCCCCACTTACAACTGGGATGTGAAAGTGCGTCTGTTGTTAGGGAAATAATGTAAACACAAGACGTTTTAGAATGGATGAGCTAGTTGCGATATGTTATGAAAATCGTGAATGAGAAAGACGCGATTACACGCTCAAGACGCTCTCGGAGGTAAAGATTCTGAACGCACTCCTGAATTGCAAACCGTGAAATTTGAATTCAGACATTTATGCTCCATTATACGTAACGCGAATTCAATTCGGGGATGCAGTGTAGATACAAAAATATATCTAAAACAATAAAAATGTATTTTTTCTTTTTTTATATCGTTGCAAGTTTTCGCATTAAACGATACGTAAGAATAATTATTTTCTTTCAAACGAATGCATTATGTTAATTAACTATTATAGAACTTACTTATTATTTTAAATACAATTAAATATATTTAAATATGTTTAAATAAATGCAAATTAATATAATTCTTAAATACAATCAAATAAATGTATAAATACTTCAAAATTATGTTAAATACTTAATAAAATAGTTTTAAATAGTTCTTTTCCACGATTGTAAAACTAGGCCTTAATATTCTTTCTGCTTTTCAGTGGCTCATCTAGAAATTTGTCTTGGAGGGGAGGGGGTTTAAAAATAATAATTGTAAGAACATACAAGGATATATTAAATTCATTTTGCCGAAATCGGTTTTCAAAATACCACCCTTAGGTTTAACTTAAAAAACTTTTAGGTTGCTTTCGTTTTCATCCGAAATCTATAGGTTGATTCAAAACGCCGAACTGTTTTTCCTTTTAAGATGCTCAATCAAGGCCGGCCACATGAGGGGTGCACTCGGGCCACACAAGGGCCCGGTGAACCTTAGTTTCGATAATGGTCAGTTTTAAAAGTAAAACCGAAAAGGTTCCGATAATCCTTTCTTGAGTTGCGGTACGCGGTTAAAACCACTTCTAAGATTTAGGTAGGTAATCCATATGTAGGGGTAGTGAATAAATAGGTAGAAAGGACTGAAACACTTTTGATTGGTTAGTATTTCCAAATTAATATTAAATTAAATTTCGAAAGTATCGCGCCAATAAATCAAGTGGTGAAGTGTGTTGGTGTTGTACATTAAAAACGTGAAGGTGCAAAAATTTTCACTCTTGGACCAGACAATGTGTTTTCCAGAAAAGTGGGACAACGTAATCATGATTCATTTTCGGATCAGATTTTGAATCGTCAACAAATGAGCAATCAAGTAAAAAAGAAAAACCTAACCTGAAATAACGGAAAGGTTCCGAAAATTAATTCATACAAAAATAGCTGTTCAGAAAAATACCTTGAAACGTTGACAGTGAGGGATATGAAATAACGAGTGATCAATATCTTTTCTAATCAAGTGACCTATGGAATTATGAAGAATTATGGAGAGCTAATCTACCCGAGATTCTTGTACCGCAATTCAGGCAAAGAATTAATAGTTATATTAACCATTACCGCAACTCGGTATCGCCCATACAGGTAGACTTGTAGATGCTTTCTTAAAATTTCTTGAAATGGAATTATGATCAGTTGTTTGTACCATCAGTAAATTGTTTAATTTCTTTTCTAGGTTCTTAAATCTACCATTGAATTTGTCCAAAATTTTTTCTCTAAGTGAGGCATCGAAGACATTCCATTCAACTTGATGAATTCTGAAGATAATTTCCGACCGAATGTAATATAGACTTCTGGACAGTGATTGTAGCTTTCCATATGACATTTTTATTTCAGAGTCTAACCAAAACCATCTTGCCTTAAATAATGCTACAACATTTAATCAACATTTAAAATATGAATTAAAGTACACAATTAAAAATTAAACAATATTCAAATTAATAATGATTGCATATTACTTTCTTTTGATGTTTCAAACTTATTTACTTCTATTCCTGCCTCAGAATCTACAGAAATAGTCAATGAATTACTTTTTTCTTCGGATTTATCTGATGAGAACATTAGTTTTCTAAAATTTTTACTTAAAATTACACTACAACAAAATTTCTTCTCATTTAATAACAAAATTTATTCTCAAATTGATGGTTTGGCTATGGGTTGTGGATTATCTCCGTTCCTAGCAGATATATTTATGAACAAATTAGAAGTAAATTATTTTTCTTCAAACAGCCCTTATAAGAAATTTATTAAATTCTATGGAAGATATAATATATAACGGACCTAATTCCTCTTTAAATAATTTACTGAATGAATTTAATTCTCTTCATAACAATATAAAATTTACTTTAGAAATTGAACAAAATAATTCAATAAACTTTTTAGATTTAACTATTTTCAAAATACATAATCAAATTAGATACAATATTTATAGAAAACCCACATGCACATGTATTAACTATTATTCATTTCATCCATTTGAACATAAATTTGCAATTTTTCAATCACTTTTTCATCGTGTTTTCTCTATCCCCATGAACCAATCTGATTTTAAACATGAAATTAATGTAATTATTCAAATAGCTTACTATAATAATTTTCCAATTAAACCTATTTTCAATATTTTCAAGCGTAGTAAAAATAAAATAACAAACAATATAATTTTCCCAACGTTGGAAAATTCTAAAACTCCATCATGTTACTTTT
This sequence comes from Dorcus parallelipipedus, assembly GCA_958336345.1. Taxonomy (NCBI): domain Eukaryota; kingdom Metazoa; phylum Arthropoda; class Insecta; order Coleoptera; family Lucanidae; genus Dorcus; species Dorcus parallelipipedus. The sequence goes on along the minus strand of OY284483.1, from coordinate 34,735,901 downwards.
CTATTTCATATGTCGGTCCTTTATCGAATAAAATTAAATCATTCTTAAAATCTTTAGAATTAAATGTTTCTTATTCTACAATGTTAACATTCAAAAATTTATATTCAAACAACAAAGATCATTTAGATAATTTTTTCTAAAAATTGTGTCTAGTCTAGGACAAACTGGAAGTTTGCTTATTAGAGTTAATGAACATTTAAGATCGTTACGTTTAAACAAATTAGATTCCACGTTTGCTAAACATTTGGCAGAAACAGATCACGATTTTGATCGTTGTAATAATGTACAATTGTTACATAATTTACCTAAAGGAAATAAATTAAATATAGCCGAGAATTTAGAAATTTTCTTACATAAAAATATTTTTTCTATTAATATAATTAATGAGCAAAACATTTCTAGCACAGATAATTTTCTAAAATCAATTCAATGGAATTTGTGTGACTAATCATTACGTCTATGATATAATAAAATAAAAATTTGTTTATTAACAACCCCTCATATACATCAAAAATTTTACAAAAAAAATTTACGTCAAATTCTTTAAAATATTTTTACATTATATATATAATCTAATATTATAAATTATTATATAGTTTTTAAGTAAGTAATTTTAATATCTACATATTTAAGACAATTACTATTAATTATTTATTTTTAGGTGTAATTTTATATATAACTTGAAAATGCCTTTTTAAAAGGTGAAACCGGTCGTTATAATAATAAAAAATATTGTGCCACAAGACATAGCATTTAATTTACCAATATTAAATTATGGCTACAAACATCAGGAATAACTTCATCAATTATGAAAGTGTCTCTACTTATTGTAAATACGTGAGTAACTCATGAAGTACATTTTCTAAAAATAGAAGCAAGAAACTAAAAATGTTGAAAAAAATTATTTTTTACCACAGACGTTTGTAACTTCAAAATACAGGGCAGGTAAATGTGATTGCAAGTCACGCGATCTTTGGTTCATCACAATTGATTGTAAGGAAACCACGTGATCTTCAACTATTATTTGAAATGAAAAGGTTAAATCGCGACTTCCTGCGATCACTTTTTGGACCTTCTTGGATGCTTCTGCTGACGAGGCCCCAAATAGCTGCATAGAGGATGCTTGAGGGATCCACTGCCATTTTGCAACAAAAATTGTTATTTGGTAAAACAATCCTTTTCTTAATTCTAGAAAAAATGTTCACGGTGAATGAAAATACGAAGGTAAGTCAATAATTAAAAAGGCAAGTATGTCAAAACATATTATCAGCCTAGCAGTCTGAATTGATCCATATTTTTTTTGTTTTCCTTCAGTGCATTTGACATTTAATTTCTTATTTAACTACCCATTGCAAAAAATTGAAACACTGTGATTTATCTGAAATGACAATCGTTTTCTTTCTTTGACGAATCACTTCCAGTGAGAAGTCAAAATCAAGTACGTCATTGCTTCTTTGACATTCAGTCAATCCCATTTCAGTTTCATTTACTTTTTCTTTCTTGAAATTCATGTGGAAACCTCGCGTTTCTCTGTTTTCCGTGTAATAAATGAAGAGTTCATCAAATTCGCTTTGAAATTAATCTTTCCTTGGCGGGGCAAAATGAGCAGGAGACTTCGTAAGGAGAAGGAGCGGGAGCAGCAGTTCAAAGAAGAAGAGGCAGATGACTTGGACAAGCTGAAGCTCATGAAAGAGCGCATGTATGCCCCCATCGTTTGGAAACGGATGGCCACAGGTTTCCGCATCGAAGACATCAAAGAGAAACACTATGAGGAGGTGTTGGACATAATAAAGGTGCCGTTTCTTTTTCTGATAAGCGAAGACTGAGAGCAAGGCAAGTAATTTCTATTTGAGTTTTTCCTTAGCTCTCATTCTTATCCTGTACAGCTAAAGTTATTTTCAACAATTTTTTCTTCTATTCTTTAGGAGCTAGATGGTTTTTTTCTGGTCTGGCTACGTAAATGTATAAGTTCTGCTTTGTTACAGGAACATTACCTTGATGATAACGTCCTATGCAGAAACTCAGAAATGTCCCAAGACGAAGTCTCGACGCAATCATTCCTGGAGCGCTGCCTCTTCCAACTGAAGGATTCGTCGTCGATAATGGCAGTGGACGAACGTAATCTGTGCCCAAAAGATCCAGTTACTCCGGAACCGGAAGATAAATCCCAAACGTCAAAGGTTGACATTCCGGAAACGGAAGAAATCGTCGGCGTGGTCCTGCTGCGCGCAATACTCAAAGAAGACTTCGGCAGGGTCTTCAGCAGAAGCCTGCTGGTGAGAGGGGAGGCGCAGCAAAAATGCATCGACATAAAATCAGCGCTGAACAGGAAGGTGGATCTGTACGAGATGTTCGATTGTGAAGCGTACATGCGCATTTACGCCGTTTGCGTCAAACCAAAGTTCAGGAGAAAAGGTGAAGATGAAAATTATCCCAAAAATCTCTCCCTATACTATTTTGCTCGATTTTAGGTATAGGTTACAATATGATGAGTTGTGCAGTCGGTGTCGCCAGATCCATGCGTCTTCCGGTGATAATGGGAATCTTTGATAATTGTTCTTTGCAAAAGTATGGCAAGAAATTGGGAATGAACGTAGGTCCTTCCAAAACCTCTACAAATTAGTTAATTTTATCAATTTCTTCTACTGGGGAGATCCCCATTTGATCACCTTATCTGTTATCTCGTTTTCTCTTTTCAGCTTCTCTTGTTTTTCATTTGTGCTCTTTGCTATGCTTTCCTCAGTTTTCCTCAGTAATTTTTATCTCTCTCTTTGGGAACGTTTTGGTAATAATTGGTGTGGCAAAAAACGTAAGTGCAAGGGAGGTCCTTCCAAAATGTTATTTACTTCGTCTTTCAAAACTTCTTAGCAAAATGGTCCTTTTTCCTTCTTCCCTTTTGCCTTGCGTTGGGTATTCTTTACTCTTTCACCCTTTAAGCGTGTCCTATCCACCTCAAACATTGCTGCAGTTCTTTTCATCTTCTCTCCAGTTCGTCTTATACTAGAAACTTCCACACTTTTTTGCTTTTTAGGCCGTGGCAGAAATAAATTACGTCGATTGGTTGGACAAAGGCAAGGATCTCGTTTTTGATGATCCTGGCCCAGGTAATTACACTTGCGCCCTTTACGCCGGGAGGGTACCCCAGGAGCCCCCACCCGAAAAACCCAAACCTCAGGTCGTCGTAGAAACGGAGGAGAAGGAGAAGAAGAAGAAGACGAAAAGCACTCGGCAGGAACGAAGGGAGGCCGCAAAGAAAAAGAAACAAGCTTAAATTAGCTTCGCATAAATTTACATAAACTAAGAATTAAAACAACGAAATAGGAAAATAATAAGTAATGCCTTTATTTATATCACAAACTTAAAATTAATCGCATTTATGTAGGTACACGTGTAAGGGGGGGGGGGGAGGTGGTATTGAACACAACGGGAAACTTTTTAATAAATCTGGTAATAACATCTTTAAAGTTCATCTTTCACAGAAGAATGCAGGAAATGCGAATGTAAGTTAAGCCAAAATTCATTTCTCTCCTTGAATAGTTCCTGTTGCATGCTCAGGTTGCCCTTCGGCCCGATGTAAAAGTATTCCATTTTTTCTGACTGAATCGGAAGCCATTTTTTCATTATGATAGAGTTTGTAGTCGGAGTTGGATTTCTAAAATAAATAAGAACAGGTGCAGGTAGAGATTTGGAGATTGGGCAACTTGTTTAGCATCACTTCCAATACTGGTTGACTATACTTTAAATGACTAACGCTGGGTTTCTCAGTCCTAGTTTAACTTTCAACTCCTGTTTATTTCCATAGGAACAAGTTTTTATAATTGCTACGATGCGATGGGAATAAACAGGAGTTTAAACTTAAACTAGAACTGAGACACCCAGCCTTAGTAAACTTACCCAGTTTTTGCAAAATTACTCCAGAGTTCGGCAAAAATCTCTGCAATTTGATTGTCCGTTTCGGTCAATCCCCCAAAGTCGAACATGTACTGTAGCTCATCGGCGTGGCAAACGCCTGCAGAACAACAACAACAAAACAAAAAATAATCTCGTCCTTCATTAATTGATAAAAGAATGCGGGGACTCCTCATAAAATAAAGGTTGCAAATTTGTTTACCGTAATCCCTGTTCGGGTCACCGAAACGCTCGGACATGCTCATATTTCCTCGATGTCCAAACAGGTAATAATAAACGGGGCTCTTAAAGTACTTCGTGTGCAGTCTTGCTCCAATGTCGGCGGCATTCGAGAACCAAGCGTCCGAATACATCTGCAATATTTCACTTAGCAGTCACAAAAATATTACCAAGCGATTAACTTACGTCTGTAAGTCGTTGTCTCGTCGAATTCCCGAGCGGCTCATTGTTAAAATAAAACTCCCTGATCTGCCTGGTGATGAAATTTGGGTCCCGGGCTGTTTTGCCGTAGAACAGCGAAATTGGGGCGACCCTGTCGAAGTTCTCGTCGAGCTCCTTGATTAGGTGCGGGTTTCCGTAAAGGGCTAGAGCGCAAATTGGAAGAACGTTAAAGGGGCCGAGCGGTTTTCGATGGGTCGTACCTGCGGTTCTGAGAGCGCCTTCGTCTGTGTTTATTCCCGTGATCCAGGGGATGTCTTCGAAATCGCCCGATTTGATGATGTCTATTGGTTGTCTGGTTAAGAAAGCGCCTTCCACTTCTGGCTCCACGACTGGTTTGAAAGGGATCATCGGGTCTGAATCCCACTCCTGAAAAAACCGAAGCCTCAACAGAGTTTTGGACCAACTTAGGAGAAAGGGAAATTATTCTGCGTTCGTAGATTGTAACAGACAGAATCAAAAAGGTCAAGGAGATCTTGGAGAGCCTTAAAAGGCTGGTCGTACCAACATTAATATGAGGCAAGAGATGAAAAGAAAGCAGCTCAACCAAAGAGATCACGAAATTGAAGGGAAACAAAACAAGACGATGCTTGACAACTAACTTTGCTTGTGTAAGGCTAATGGAACGTCAATCCAAGAGATGAAGAGGCAGCAGTTCGATTCATGAGATTAGGAAGACGAAGAGAAACATAAGAGAAGAGACTCGAAAGAGACTTGCCTGAGGCAAGATTATTGAGAGATCTACCAAAGAGATGAAGAGAAAGCAGCTCAGCTAATGACACCAGGAAATTGAAGGGAAACAAAACAAGGTGATGCAGAGCTTGCGAAATGACTTTGCCCGTGTAAGATTAATGGGACGTCAATCCAAGAGATGAAGAGGCAGCAGTTCGATTCATGAGATTAGGAAGACGAAGAGAAACAGAAGAGAAGAGACTCGAAAGAGACTTGCCTGGAGCAAGATTAATGGAAGGCCTACCAAAGAGATGAAGAGAAAGTAGCTCAACTAAAGAGACCAGGAAATTGAAGGGAAACAAAACAAGAGGAGACAGGGCTTGAGCACTAACTTTTCCGGTGTAAGATTAATGGAATATCAATCTAAGAGTTGAAGAGGGAGCAGTTCGATTAATGAGATTAGGAAGACGAAGAGAAACATAAGAGAAGAGACTCGAAAGAGACTTGCCTGAGGCAAGATTATTGAGAGATCTACCAAAGAGATGAAGAGAAAGCAGCTCAGCTAATGACACCAGGAAATTGAAGGGAAACAAAACAAGGTGATGCAGAGCTTGCGAAATGACTTTGCCCGTGTAAGATTAATGGGACGTCAATCCAAGAGATGAAGAGGCAGCAGTTCGATTCATGAGATTAGGAAGACGAAGAGAAACAGAAGAGAAGAGACTCGAAAAAGACTTGCCTGGAGCAAGATTAATGGAAGGCCTATCAAAGAGATGAAGAGAAAGTAGCTCAACTAAAGAGACCAGGAAATTGAAGGGAAACAAAACAAGAGGAGACAGGGCTTGAGCACTAACTTTTCCGGTGTAAGATTAATGGAACATCAATCTAAGAGTTGAAGAGAGAGCAGTTCGATTCATGAGATCAGGAAGACGAAGAGAAGCAGAAGAAGAAGAGAAGAGACTCGAAAGGAGACTAGCGAAGACTTGCTTGGGGCAAGATTAATTTGAGATCTACCAAAGAAATGAAGAGAAAGAAGCTCAACTGAAGAAATCAGGAACTCGAAGGAGAATCTTATTTACTCACCATGAACTTCCTATCCAATTCGATTAGTCTGTGCGCATGGATTTTTCTTAGACAGTTTAACATTTCCGTCGTGCAAGATGTGGTACAGTTCACCAGCCTCGCCAGTTTCCTCGAGGTTTCCATGCCCTCGCCAGCTAGGGCTAACGTCCATGAGCAGAAGGCCGTGCCACTTTGCGAAATAGCCCCACTGAATAAACCTGGAAAAATGCTCAATGTATCAAGGGCGGTATCTATTAAAAGCACGCGAACTAAAAACAATTATTTTCTGCAATTCAATCGGCGTATTATCGTGTAAATAATTGAAATCTGATGTTGCGGTTCAAAATCTCGTACGAAATAAGTTGACAACATTTGAAAATATGGGCATGTGGATAACTAACGATTTCTATTGGTCAGCGCTGACTTCATCTACGATTACTCCGCGCCAACTGTTTCGTTTTGTTTCAAGGCGTCACTTACTCGTTCAATGTTGGCGGTGCTGTGTCGTGTGTTCCAAATTTATCGGGGTTTTTGTTAAGAAAATTTAGAAGAGCTCGTCTTCGACGCTGTCGGAATCTCCTGGAGCGCCACGAAACGAATTTTGGATATTTCTTACTATCCTGCCAAGCTTGGATTATAATGGAATCCAGGTAATTTTAGACTAACCGCCATTTTGTTTACTAATTGCATGTTTCTTTTAATTGAGATTCTTTAATGATATACGTTTTCGTATAGCCCTTTACGAGTGTTATTTTCGTGTACGTTTTGACGTACAATTTTCTTGATGCCCCGGTACATCCACTTGTGGAATACTCTTTTGGCCCTCGGTTAATAAATCGACTTACTTCGAAGTAGTTGCATGTCCGACCGAAGAAAGGCGCTGACGCCTTCTTTGCTCCCTTCAACGCCCAAGAGGCACGTTGGAAAATATAAGCGACCTACAGGATATATTTTGGATGCCGTGAGTTTGTACCGCATTAGTTTATGAACTACTTCGAAACGCTGCATTTTACCAAAGAGCGAATTTCGACTAATTTTGCGTTTAATTAACCGAAGTACGTTTGTCTTGTTTGTAATAAAAGATGACTTAAGTTTTGAAGTGTCAAACAGAGTGATTAGATTAAATACGTATAATAGTGCACACGGGAGCAATATTTTTGAGTTGCTTTACTCGTAATACCATTTATACCTTCAGTGAGCAATTCAAAATCTCCTGGATTTTTTGCAAAATTTTTGGGAATGCGATTGGGAATAGTATTTCACATTAGCTTTTTCAGCTGGGTATTTGTTCACCCTGGCGCCTTTATAACACCTTTTAAACCACGCCCTGTCTCCATTGAGCTACCTCTAATTCACTTTAGAGTTTTGTAGTAGCACTGAAGAGAGGAAGGAAGTTTTCTAAAAGGTTTTTCTAAAAGATTTTTCATTTAAAAATTTATTTAATTAGCAAATATACAAAAGTTTATAAAAGAGAGATTAAGATGGTTAATTTTTCTTGCGTTTTAGGGGCTGAAAAGTAAGGGGCAAGTATTTATTTAGAAAAAAAAAAAATCAGAAATCTCTCTCAAGCAGTTACCCGACATTTCAATTTGTATAAAAGTGCATAAATGGATTTTGAAAAATCATTTCTTTTTAGAGAGTCCTGAGAGACCACAGATGCAAATTAAGGACACAGATATTTTGTGGAGGTAGCGAGAGATTATTTAAAACAATAATAATAAAGAACAAAAAATCTAAATCGAAAGAACTTAATAAAAAGAGTATAAAAAATTGCATCACCGACCTTCAGTCAGTGATTTATTTACAATGTGTTAATTAGGGCTATAATTATTATTGTTCAGGAAATACTTACTTTAAATAAATATATGTATGTAATGATTAATCAAATAATAAATTAAATTTTACGATTAGTAAATAGCAACATCTGCGAAGCGAATGAAATTTAATTTATGTACACAACCTGGTTTGAACTGAAAGCAAATAGAAATGAAAACCTTGTTGTTAAAATGTTACTTCGCTCCTCTTTTTTATTAGATGAACACATTTTGATACCTACTTAAAATCAATAGGAGTGAAGTCCAAGCAATTTGAAATAAGAAAAAGAATTATATGACGAGACGACAGCTTAAGCCCCCTACTCTTTGTGATTGTCGAAGAGAGAATGAAGCAATTTGGAATGAGAAAAAGAATCATGCTTCAGTTCTCTACAATTTTTGCTTTTCAGAGAAAGGTTTAAGTAAAAAAAAATCGAACAAGGAGAGCTTGTGCCCTCTACTCTTTCCGATTAACAGAGAGAAAAAGAGAGGGATTTAGGCAATTCGTAATGAGAATAACAATTAAGCAACGCGACAACTTGAACTCTAGTCTTTATTTTATTTAGGCCCGATTTATTCACCTCCAATTAAATTTATCTGGTGATTAATTCCCATAGTAACTATTGTGACTATAGGAATAAATCACCGGATAAATTTAATTGGAGGTGAATAAATCGGGCCTTAAAGTTTCTAAGTCGAGATAAGAAAACGCAGCACCATCTGTAGTAGAGTAGGGGAATGTTTTAGTCATCCTTCATTTTCGTTTCATTTCCTGCTACTTCCTTAAATTCAAATTGATTCTCCCTCTCAACATTTATTGTTAAATTTTAGTTTTTTCTTTTTCAAAATTGAGTCCAATCGAAAAGAGTGTCAACATTTATTGAACAATAACGATTTTTGTTAATTTTTTTTTCCTTACTCGAGGATTTATTTTATTTAAAGTTTCTCGGTCGAGGTAAGAAAAAGCAGCGCCATCTGTAGTAGAGTAGGGGAACGATATCATCACTATTGATTTTTTTTTCTCTCAATATTTATTGTTAAACTTTAGTTTTTCTTTTTCAATATTGAGTCCAATCAAAAAGAGTGTTAATATTTATTGAATAATAACAATTTTAGTTTAATTTTTTTTACTCAGTCGAGGTAAGAAAATGCAGCGCCATCTGTATTAGAGTAAGGAAATGATTTCTTCACTATTGATTTTCATTTCATTTGCTGCTACTTTTTAAAATTCAAATTGATTTCTCTCTCTCAATATTTATTGTTAAATTTTAGTTTTTCTTTTTCAAAATTGAGTCCAATTAAAAAGAATGTCACTAATTTATCGAACGATATTGATTTGTGATTGTCAGAGAAACGTCTAAGTAATTTGCATCGAGAAAATAATTAAGCAAAGAGGTCAGTTTGAGCCTTCTACTGTTAAAAACAAATTTAAAGCAATTTTGAATAAAGAAAAGAAAAGATCGAGCAAGGAGACAACAGTTGGAGTCCTCTAGTATATGTGATTGTCGAAGAGAAGTCTAAACAATTTGACACGAGGAAACTAATCAAGCAAGGAGGTAGTTTGAGCCCTCTACCGTTTATAATTGAGATGAACGGATTCTGAAATCATAAATGGATCGATACGATTTACAAAAGTAATTAACAGATACATGTGGGAAAAAAAGTACCAAACAGGCATGTGCAGAAAGCAACTGTTGTTGAACGAGGAATCTGAAGACAAGATAGTTGATCCTGATTTAAAAGAATTAAATTAATATTGGAAAAAGAATGGCTAAAAGATTAAGTCATTAAAGGCAACTGAATTAAGTATTAAGAACAAAATATTTTAAGAAGAAGATTGTTTAACACTTAAAACTCTCATAAAGTGCAATTTTTTTAAAAATTTTGTAGCTTTATGGAGCAGGACCTTCACTAAACACTAATGGACCACCTGTATATAAAAATTCCTCATAAATCATTGGATACATCGTATTTTTAAAAAGGAAATTATCTAATAGCGCAAAGGTTAACGGCTTCGCTTTCGGTTAAATGGTTTAAAAAAAGAACCAAGCTCGTCTGAATTTCCAAAACACTTAACACCGTAAAACTAGTATTGTTTTCGTCCTAATTAAACTAGTTTATGAGAGTTGCGCAATTATGTAATAGAGCCAATTAAAATTTGACATTCTGCGTTTATTTATTTATTATAATTCGTACGTTTAATAATTATGTAATCGCGAACTGTTATTTAAAGAATGCGAAGCAATTTTTTCTGCAGACGAAACACGATGTATAATTATTTTATTAATGATTTCTTTTATCTTAACGAGTGAATGTTATAGTGTGAATGAGTAATTCTTTAAAAATGCTGAAAATGCACGAAATGTTTACGTTTGCTGACGGATTGTGGAACTTGAATTTTGAGATAAAACAATTTTGTTATACGAGGGCCAAAGAAAAAAATTACTGTTACTTTTGTACAGTAGCGAACAATAAAATCCGGGCAAGAATTTGACACATCGTACAGACTTAGACAAATTTGGTAAATGTGGCTTTTATTGAGGTTATGTTTCTGTCAAGAAAAATTTGAAATGTCATCAAACTAAATAAACAGAAATTTCGCCACAACTCCAACCTTTACCTAGCAAAGTCATTACTTTTATTATTTTATAGTGGAACTTGAATGATGCATTTTGTCAAAATACATAATAAACAAGTACTAGCGCCATCCAGCGGATTGTCACTGCAGTTTTAGTGTTCACAAAAGAAAAAGATTTACTCTTTGACTTTCATGTAGAATATATAAAACTTTTCTCCGCAAATTTATTTATGTAATTATTTCTTCAAAGTTTTTTGATATTTTAACTAATTTTTTTTTTAAAACGTTAACTTTCTCTTTTATTTTTTAATCACCCAACCCAACATACGACATAATCTAAAAATGTACGGCATTTTAATTTTTTTTTAAATTAATTTGTTGAAAGTTGACTTGATTTTTTTAAATTATTATAAAAACTAACAAACCTTACCTCTGCTTAACGTCGATAACATGTGCAAGTGGGCACTTGCACCCCCGGCTGATTCACCAAAGATCGTCACTCTGGTTGGATCGCCCCCGAATCTGTGGATGTTGTTTTGGATCCACCTAAGCGCAAGGTTTTGGTCCTTGAGACCGTTGTTTCCAGGACAGGCCTCATCACCAGTCGACAGGAAACCCAACGCACCTACATCAAAAAAGAAATAAAAAACCTAAATGTGATAAACCCAAATTTAAAGTCGGCGCGACAACACCGCACCTAATCTGTAATTTGGGACCACCAGTATAATGTCCTTATCCAGAAGGATGTTCGGGGAATACCAAGTTAAATTACCACCACCGCACAAGTATCCACCACCATGGAAAAAGACCATGACCGCAAACTCGTTATATTCTTCATTTGTTACCTGTACAGATAGATACATGATGGTATGCACACAGGAAAAGAATTGTAATTAATTAATACCCACTTGTGGCGTATACACGTTTAAATATAGGCAATCCTCGTTCCCTTCGATCAAATCCGTGCGTGTGTAGATGTTCCTTTGTGGACATACAGCGTGTTCCTTTGATGCATCCAAAATATGTGCCCAAGACCTCGCTGGTATAGGTGGCTAAAACAAAAAGAAAAACTGGGTGATCAAAACCACCTACAAGTCGCGCCGATCGCTCGGTATATTAACCATTGCATTGCAAATTACTTTTCCTTTTTAATGATCTTAGCCTACTTTTACTATGACAATAAAAAAAAACGTCGGAAATGTAAATCATGCAATCCGTCCATTCGGTTTCATCATATCTGGTGTGACCGCGTGCTTCAGCAAGCACGTGTGGTTTAACCATGCGGGAAAATTCGTGGACGCCGATGGACGATGGGCGTTACATAATTTCGAAACGCGGAATCTTTTTTTTTGCGACCGAAGTGGTCATTTTCAGACTACAGTTGCATTCCGTTAAATGTCGGCTTTTTTTTATGGAGGACGTAACAGGTAGCGAGCAGGCAGTGATCATGCGAAATGCCAGGAGATCATCACTTGTTGTTATTAGGTAATGACGTGGAGACAGAGTCGGACTTAGTACGAGTTAAATAAGATTCATTTTTTTAAACTTGAGTTCAAGAAGAACTCGAATTTGAATTTATTTGCAAACTTATTTGTTGAGCTTCCGTCGTCACAAAAAGAAAGATTGAAGTACTTTTTGAAAGTTTCTTTCTGTAGCAAAATAATGATGTATACATTTCAGCCAAAACTTAAAATACAGGGTGTATTCGAATTGAGTGCAGTAATTTCACAGGGTGGTAGTTTGGTTCAAGACGATTGAAAAAGAAAACTTTCATCAAAATGTGCCATGAAAAAAATTACGTGTGTCTGAATGTTGGAACTGTACTAAACCTTCAAATGCGTTACGTATTGAATAAATCCACAAACCATCAATTTTTTCATCGTTTCTGAAATATATTTCTAACAAACAGCTTTCTCGGTGATCAGTGAAAGCCATCGACATCATTCGAATGTGTGAAAATAATCAAAACTTAAATCTGACGGAACTGACAGATGCAATTTTTAACGAAGAAACGTCACCGACATTTGGTATCTAATAATAATAATAATAATATCAGTGTGTTTAGCTTTTGTGATAACTGTTCGTCAGTTCTGTAACGAAGAATAGTAGAGGTATCATCGGCATAGTGAATGGTATCACCTAATCGAATAAATGTGTTTAAGTCATTAATACAAGGAAAGGTCCAAGAATACTACCTTGCGGAACCCCCCAGTCTCAGATAACGCACCAGACCAAATAATAGTTTGAAAACGATTGCTTAGGAAGCTATTGATCCAGTCTAGAACAGGACCGCGCACTCCGTATTGATATAATTTATAAAAAAGCGTATTGTGATGCACAGTATCAAAAGTTTTTGTTCAGTCGAAGTAAATTCCTGCTGCTTTTTCTCTATGTTCAATGTTCCGCAAGATAGTGTTATAATCTAGGCAAATGGCATCATTAGTTGATAAGCCTCTTCTAAAACCGAGTTGGTTTTTACTAATTATATTATTATCATCAAAGAAGTTAATTAATCTGACTAGTATTGCTTTTTGAAATACCTTAGAAAATACAAAAAGAACAGAAATTGGTCTATACTTTCTTATATACAGGAACAACCCTAGCAGTTTTAAGAACCGATGGAAAGATACTTTCAACAAAGGATTGATTAATTAATTTACATAAAGGAGCAGCTATAAATACAGCAACTTATTTAAGAATTATCATCTTGTCCTGCAGACTTTTGAGATAACTATTTTAAAAGTTTCTATTTCACTACACAGTAGTTCTATACAAAACGATATACCCAGATAGACGACACCCTGTATATAAAATGCACATTATTTCTTGAAAACTTTTTGATGAAAAAATGAGATTTTTTAATCGCAGACATTTTTTAAACCTTCTCTGCCTATTGAAAAAATATAATTAGTTGCAGCAAAACTCAATTTTTAGATCTTTGACCAAATGTCTAAGAAATTAAAAAAAAATGAAATAAACCTCAAGAATTTTTTTTTTAATTGCTGGAAATGATTTAGAAAAGGATTGTTACTAAATTTTTTTGTTTAATACGAACACATTTGACCTTGAAACTCCAATAAACTGTGTAGAAACAATGCATAAATTATTCTGTTATTAAATATACAGGTGTCCCAGCAGCTTATTCTCGGGCAATATCTCGACTCTAACTACTGTATACAGGGTGATTCAGGCAACCCGTTCATTAAAAGTTTACAGACTTCCTATTTGAATTGCTTTTTCATATTTTGGATTTATAGATTACCGATAACGATCTATTTAACTGTAATATTTTCAACTTTCGGAAACTTCCAGTTATACCGGAAGTTGCTGTCAACTTTCTTATTTTAAATGGAACACCCCATTTTTTATTGCTTTTTTGAATTCCTCCCAGAATTCTAAACCAATTAACCATTAATCATAGCACACTATTGAGGAATAATACTAAAAAGTGAAAAAATCAATATGTCAAAGATAAAATCATCAATAGCAAGTAAACGGTGAGAGATAGGTATAGGGAATGCTAACACAGAACGAAAGAACATTTAATTCTAAATCACATGGCATAAAAATATACCGGGTGTTCTGTTTAAAAAAAATTACTTTTGGATAGTTGAACTTGGTCCGAATTGAAGTTACTTTTTAACTACCCTGTAAATAATTAAGTATAAAATTGAATTTAATCCGGAAGCCTATTAATGTGGCCTACTGTAGGCCAAAAATTAACTTCATGGATTTTGTTTTATAAAAATGGCACTATCATAAACGAGGTACGGCAAATTGAATTTTTTAATAAAAAATTTAAATAACTCGGAAAAAGTTAAATTTTCTTGTATCTTATGTGGCATAAAATTGGTTTAGAATTCTGGGAGGAATTCAAAAAAGCAATAAAAAATGGGGTGTTCCATTTAAAATAAGAAAGTTGACAGCAACTTCCGGTATAACCGGAAGTGTCCGAAAGTTGAAAATATTACAGTTGAATAGATCGTTATCGGTAATCTATAAATCCAAAATATGAAAAAGCAATTCAATAGGAAGTCCGTAAACTTTTAATGAACGGGTTGACTGAATCAACCTGTATAGGAAAACGTTTCAAGGCAATTTTTTTTAAATACATAATATGATAATGTCAACCGGTTCATTCAAAAGAAATAATTCAAACAGATCGAAAAACTTCAAAAAATAGCACAGGTAGGTGTAAGACATATTTAACACTTCCTTATCCATTGAAAAAATTACAAAAATTTGTAATAATTGATCGGACAGTTCAAAAAACCAGTATATTATTACTATTATTATAACAAATTTTGTAATAAATGATAAAAGTAAAATTAATTAACGCAAACCATTTTTTTTTAAATTGGGTGTAGTGGCGCCATCTGTGTACATTTTCAGGAACTAAAATCGTAAGCGCCAAATTTAAACTTCTAGGGAAATTTAAAGTTCTGGGGAACTTTTCAGAAAATATTTTTATATTTCATCGCAAAAATCATAAATATCAGATTTTCAGCAAAATATGAATTAAATAATAATAATTTCATGATTTTGCGTCAATAAAGGAGAAAAATTCAGCCAATTTGTGTCAATTTTTTTTTACTACAAGAGCAATAGCAAAAGGACAAGTTTCTAAAAGGAGAAAAATCCATCGAACTGCAGACAAATAAATTAAAGAACAGAAAAAGTATTTAAAAAAAACCGTTGAAAAAATAATAATAAAAAGCATTTTTTGCCGGCTGTGCTTACATAACTCAACCAATTAAAATATTTAAATTTATATAACAATCAATTCTGGATTCTCTGGCCTTTAAAGTATCATTTTTTACAAGACCTTGTAGAAATATTATGTGATACGCATGGGGGAGGGAGGCAAATGGTTCCAGTTAAAGAACTGAGAAGCCTTCTTAGAAAAGTAGATCAACTAATCACACTAATAAGGCTTTAGAAGGATTGAATATATCAAAAAATAATTAACACAATTGAGAAGGTATAATTCAGCAAAATGAAAATTAGGTAAATTAATGCAATATATTTGAAAGCACTTTGTTTTTTTATTACCGATTTTTAACAGGAACAGTAAATTTAATTAATTTAATTTCTGGCTTAAATCCGGCCCTGAACGAAATTAATTGAAGAGCCAATAATAAGTAGACGAGTCTTCCTGTTTAAAATAAGCAATTTAATTAATTACACGTGTTTAAAAAATGAAAAAATCTTTTTCTATTTTCTAACAGACGATTAAATTGCTTGTTTATTTGACTATCGCAGGAAATTATCTCGACTTGAATTAACAATTACTACAATATATCATATCGCAAATTGCAAGTCATTTACCAAAGTGATTGAATTTTTTTTCTTAAGCGCACCAAGAGCATGAAAATTTTTACCTGAAACCTTAAGCTTCCAATAGGAGGTTCTGCGTAAGGAATCCCCATGAAAGCACCGAACCTCTTCCCCTTTCTAGTCTCCATAAACTTCCCCCTGAGCACGCCATCTTCAATCTCCACGATGGGACCATCCAATTCTGCTTTAACCAAAACCAACAAAAACAATACAAACAACAAGAGTCCGAGCGCCTTGCACATGTTAAGTGAAACTATGTACCAACGAAATTAAAAAACGCGAGGCTGAATTAAAGCGTTTTTCTCCAACAAAAAAAAAATTAATAATTACGTATTAGGATCGAGCAATAAATAAATACAACTTGAGCTAATGCGGTTTGTAACACGGCGAAGATTTTGTTATTAACTGCGTTTTACAAATAAATTACGCTAATGATCCTGTTCGAAAGTTAGATAGATATTTCCTCGGTGGTGGGATAATTATCCAATAGGAAATCGCTGCTCGCTCGAAATTTATTCGTGTAATTACCCCAATTTCGAAGCTTTGTTCTTTCAAGGCTTGACGCACGTAACTTAAGCCATTTGAAATTAATTATTTCGGTGGTGTTTGCGGCTTGCGATTTATATTTATTCAAGGCAGGTCCTCGATATGGTGATGATGAATTACCGATTGTTATTCAAATTTATTTGCAGTAATCAGAATTTTGTTTCCACAATACTTGGTTAATTAATTATTATTCTGAGGATGAATTACAAGCGAATTACATATGTAAAAGTTGGATTGGCCCCTGGGCGATGATGTGAGTCAATTAAAAATTATGCAATGCATTTTTTTTTTCTTTTTTGTAATTGATCAGTCATTCAAATACGTCGATTCCAATCATGTTGATGCTTCTTGTTTGTTTTTTGTTTGAAAATAGAACAGTGAGTGTAATTATAAATTATAACAAATAAAACCTTAATCGAAATTATTATTCATGTAATATGCAGTGTTAATATCAAAGTATTGCCGAAAAGATGTAAAAATAAAGTGTAATTAAAACTGTAAACTCGTTCCTTGAATTAAGAACTCTTGTAAAATTCATTTGGTATAGGAGAAGGTGTTTTTGATTTTACTGTTCCATTTATTACAATTATGGTATTCACCTAACTCAAAAAGACAACAGAAAATATGTCTCTTTTCTTCTTCTTCCGGTCTGTATGCAAAGCGAGCGGTCACGGAATTTCCAATTGGGTCGACGTGCGACGTGAACGTTTCTTGGGTGAGCGAGAAGTCCATTGGCCAATGACAAGCCTTTAATATATCCCAATTTCAACATGGAGGAGTCTCATTAGAAAAGAAAAGGGGTTGCTTGAACCAGTCCAATTTGCAAAGGACAAACTGCGACTTTCGCCAAGATGCAGGTGACCCGAAAGATAGAAATTATTTGCAACGGATTTTCTCATCTTAACAATATCTTTCTCCTTTCATCAGCTATTTCAGTTATACATTCTTTTAAATTTTGTAGAAATGCAATAAGATTTACCTTCTCGTCTCCGTAAAAATTTGGTAGAGTATCTTTGTTCCACATGACTAAAGCCCGGATTTTTAGGCACTTAAAAAGACTGAGTTAGGCAGGCAAATAGGCAATTAATGTCTAAGAAATAGGCAGGCTAAAAAAAATTAGGCTTCTCATAATTTCTCCTCTTTCGTCGTTTTATAATAAAAAAATAATAATATTAACGCTTATTCTAGTTACCTGGTCATTTATTAAGAAATTGGAGAGAGGCTCTTAGGGGCTAATGGATCTGTACAAGTGAATCAAAAAAAGTCAAAAATCCAGACAGTACCTTAGATGGTTTCCTTCCTAATAGAGTAGTTCGAGGACTCAGTTACAACTTTCCCTTTCAGGGCTTTTCTATTTTTCTATGGTGCTCTAGGCGAAGGGTCTTCTTTTCGTAACTATCAAATCATCCACACCAGGAATATTTTAATATTGAAATACCCACTCGCAAAAAGAAGTCGATGATAACGTTAAAGAAGAAGCAAAAAATTACAATTTTTAAATTTGAACAAAGATATAAAAATAAAATAATAACTTCTGTTCACAAAAAGGATTCGGCGAACATTTTATAAAAATTATATGAATTTGAAAATTGGAAATGCAACCGTTCGCGAAAATGATTCGGTGAACATCAATTGATTTTCCGAATCTTCTCTTCCTGTTGAACCGTATAGTTTACATTATCAAAGACTGAGCCCTTTTTGTAATTTGCGATTGCGAGGTTGCGACATCTGTGCGAGTCCCCCTTTTGGTCCCACTCATTTAAGTCACTGGAGTGACTTAAGTTGTCTATCCTCAGGGGATTGCGGCGTGTTTTTGGACCGCCTCCGCCACCTTGTTGAGTGAGGTTCTCACTCGCTCTAGGTCTTTATCGTATAGCTTATTTATTTTAACATATCGTAATGGCCACTTATCGTAAGAAGAGTCAATACTTTGGCTAAATTTTGTCGCTTGGGCTCCTTATCGCCTAAGATTGTTTATACTAATAATTAAAGCGTGAAATTCTTTCGTGAATAATCCTGAAGTAATTTTATTTAAATTTAAAAATTTTCGGCTGTTTAGCTGAACACGTATAGTATCTTTAAAATGTTTTAGCAAGCCAATACGTATTTCCACACACAAAGAAAACAATTCATAAAAACTAATTATACATAATTGCCAATTTTAGGCATAAAATAGGCAACAAAAAAAATTGTAGGCGCTTAAGCTATAAAACTAGGCAAATACTTCAAATAGTGTAAAAATAAGCACTTAGGCGCGAAAAAATATACGTCTTATTCCAATTAAAATTGTAATCTAAATGTTTAAAACTTATGTTTTTTGTTAAATAAAATTTTAGGTAATTGCCTAAAAATCCGGGCTTTACACATGACGTTTGAGCATTCTGTATTTATATTCTGCTTTCCTTTCGTTTCCTCTGTTTTCTTCTCATATTCTAATTTTAGATTTCTAAAATTACGACTCCTGTTTAATTCCATATTCTTCAAGATATTTCCTCATTTCTTCTCTTTCTCTTTCTTGTCTATTTATAATAATAGTCATTTATTTTATTTGCTAAATTCCCATATCTGTTCACGCATTTTTGATTTATTTCCTGGTCTGCTTTGTTTAATTTTTCTTCTACTCTTATTACTGTTTCCGTTGTCTCTCTTTGTATGATCTCTCGTATATTTATTATGTTTTCTTTCACCTCCTCGTTTATCTTTGTCGTTTCGTTTATTAGCCCTTTGTCCAATTTCTTACTTATTTCAACATTGTTCTGTTCTTGTCTGCGTTGTTTTCTTCTTTCTTGTGCTGTTCCTTTTTATTTCTTCCATCAAGTTATTATTTCTTTCTTTTCCGCTGATTTTGTATCTGTTTTTGTTTTCTGTGTCGTTTCTCCTATTTCTTCTCTTTGCTACCTACCTGCGAAGATAGGCAGTAGTTTCACATCGGGTTGTACTTCTCCGATGTGGCCAGCCAGCTGCAATGGGACGGGGGGGTTCAATACCGAAACGCGAAGGCCAAAACAAAAAAAATAGGCGCCACTTAATTTTTTTATAAAGGGGGAAATGAAAATTAAGAAAACCCGTTACATCCAGAACACGTTAATTTATTTACACACAAAAAAAGATAGAACATAAACTAAATAAATACTACTCAGTCAACACCAACAAATGTAATTATTTTACATTAAATTTAAATCGTAACTAATTCCACAGATTATAATCACCGAAGTGTACGTGACATCGTTCATTTACGTATGACGGTTTGAAATTTACACCGGAGTGTACACAATAAGGTGCATGTTGAAATGCGGCAAAATCAAAGAAAAGAATCGGCAAAACAAATCGCGAATTAACGCTCAAAACTACATATAAAAAAAAATAACGCTCCCACCTCTATTCCGTCGGTGTCCTATTTGTTTGTCGGCGTATGTGTGTCAATGCCGCCGCAAACCCCTTTGACAAATGCCGACTGCCGCGTAGCGAGACGGGAAGGGAGCTTTCAAAGTCGCAAGCCGCCGTACACCTGCACGATTCGAAAAAGCGTCATC
Source organism: Dorcus parallelipipedus (assembly GCA_958336345.1). Taxonomy (NCBI): domain Eukaryota; kingdom Metazoa; phylum Arthropoda; class Insecta; order Coleoptera; family Lucanidae; genus Dorcus; species Dorcus parallelipipedus. The sequence continues at coordinate 34,716,012 of OY284483.1, read as the reverse complement.
CCATAAATCTAACTCTTGCAAAAGCTCACGATAGAAGTAGCTCTTGTTAAAAGTCAGCAACAAAAGTCCCCAATAGAAGTAGCTCTGATTAGAAGTCCGCAATAGAAGCCTATAAGCGAAAGAGAAAACGAACGTAAGGGCCAAATCGAAAATTTGCGTCGTACAAAACTTACCTCGGCACTTTACCGAAGCTTGAAACAAAACACGAGGCACGCGTTTTTTCTGTCTCACACGTGGGCCTATTCAGAATCGGCAATTTGCCGTAAAATGCACTAACATCCCTTTGATGTAATGACACGCACAAACGAATTGTTTAACGAAAGAAACGTGCGACCCAGGAGACGACGAATTTCGTTCTGAAAAATGGCGCAATATTTCTCGTTCGACCGAAAAGGAACGATTACCAAAGAGAGAGAGAGAGACGTTCCATTTTACCATTGGCGGAATTTTCCTAGCAACTGGGAGAACCAATCAGCTCAATGTGTACAGTGACGTGGTTTCCAAGCAACCATCCAGCACGACTAATTTCGCCTATACAGGGCGTGTTCGGAACAGTAATGAAAACTGAGTAGTGACAACGCATATACAGGGTGTATTCGAAACAGAAAGGAAAAATGAACTGTAACATCTTTTCTCTGATATTTTTTTGTAATTATTCTGCTCTTGTTTTTGTTCATCTTGTCTTTCTTTCTGCCATCTTTTCATTTATTTTCTGACTTTTAATTCACTACTTACTTGATATTTCAAATCGCCTCGCCGTTGGATGTTCTTCGTTACGGCTGCACGTCTGCTCATTATGTTTCTTGTAGGTATGGCTTCTTACATTCAATTTGGTATAATCGCAGCAAACATGCAACGTCAATTGGGTTCTTCATCTTTTCTGAAATGTATGTTTTCAAATTAGTCCCATTTCCTCCACATTTTTTGTATATTGTGTATTTTCCATTTGTTACTTCTCTACTTACTTGTCCCTTACGTCCCTTTCCTACTATAATTTTTTTCCATCTCATAATTACCTTAATCGCTTCTTCTTTATTTCTGGGCGTGTCTTAGAAGCATTTGATCTTTCTTCTTTTTTCCACGCCCTTCATTTGTTCCCCGAGTCTATGTCAATTTCTGGCCTACCTCTTCTCTATTATCACGTCTATTTCTTTTTCCTTTTTCTTAAAATTTTCTTGAAGTAATTTTTCATACTTTTAGTTTTACTTTTATATTTAACTCTTACTGTAAATTGCCTTTGATTTCTCTCCTCATTTAAATATGCTATTTTATTCTAGAAAATTGTGTTTCCTCTTCTTCTTCTTCTTCTTCTGATTATTTCCTATTCTAAGCATTTTCGGCTTCCTTTCTTTTCTCTCCATTTCTCTAGAACGCTCTTTTTATTACAAATACATTAATTATTTTGGCAACTTTAAATATTACGCTTGACTCCTTCATTAATAAAAATCGATTTTAACCATCAGAGATCTTTAAATTATAAAATTTAATTACCATAAACTAGAGTCACGCTGAAAATAACAAATTTCGATTTCGTAATGTTTCCCGTTTTTAATGCGCCACACCATTATTATATCACAAGGAAAATTACCAAATGCGAAAGAAAATAGGAACCGGTTCCTGGAAACTGAATGTGTCCATTGCAACTTAACACACATTTCGAAGTTAATGAATAACAATGGAAAACGTTGGGAATTTTAAGAACGCCTTGAAAAATACGGGCAAGTTTGATTTATTATTTTTTTTCTTGACTTGATTATTTTAATTCGAACCAAGATTTCTTGAGCATATTTAATATGCCACATTTTCTACATACCGTGTTGGACAATGGCCAGTAGTCTATAAGGACATTTGAACCTGTATAATTAGAAGACCAAAGGAACTCCAAAAAAAGAAGCAAAGACGTTCTGTGAGAGAAAAATCTAAAGCAATGTAGCCAGAAAATATCACAGGGCCATTTCAACAATCGGTACATTTTCTGGCCTCACATAAATGCGTCAGCTTAGACTTACGCCAAGTCACATATAATAGAACTAGACAGATGGCTTCTAAATTTGACGCCCCAAATAGGTGACAAACTGGGTTTAGTTTGGAGACAGCTCACCAAATAAGAAGAATTAACAGCATATTATAACCGCACGTGGCACGTCACATTATCGTGTCCTGGCCCCACTTTAAGCTCATTTTTCTATTTCTTAAAAGCGACATCTGGCGTTGAATGAATGCTCCATAAGCTGGTACCCTCTTCGGCGTTTTCCCCTGGTAGTCCGTCCAAGAAGATCATGGGGGTGAATTAAGTTGCCTACTCTATCCATATGATAGGATAGGATTTTGACCGTTCTCACGCGTTAAGGAAGTTTGTTTACTTTAACGTATCTTAATGGTCACTTATCAGAATGAGAGTCGGTATTTTGGCTAGTGACTTTCCGCTTAAGGCCCTTATCGCCTGAGAGCGTTTACGTAAAAAATGTAAGTATGAAATTCTTTTGAAATACAGCTTGACGTAATAATTTAGAATTTATTTACGGTAAACGTTCGCTTACCCTTCGGTTAGATCTCTCGTTCCCTGCTTTCTTTCTCTCTTTCTCGCTTCCTCGACCACTGTGGAGCTGAGGGTAAATGTCTTAACATCTGGGCTTCGCTTTCCGATTCGATACGGATGTCATGCAAAATTACAAATAACCAATTACGAGTATCTACTCAAACTTATTACTCACCGGGGCCTTGTCCCGGCCCCGCTCACTCCAGCGGTGAATCTAGATGCGTAGGCTCCCTGTGGGATACGAACTCGTGGAGGAGGCGTCCTCGAATGTCCATCTTCGTACTTCGCATGCATAACGACGAGCCCCAAGTGGATATTAGCATATCTTGCCTTCTGAGCGTACATTTTCAGAATCATTGGTGCTACTGTCTTCCACAGTGTTAGCCACACTGGTCTAGCCCAGTCAACACCAAGTTCTCGGGACGCACAATGCAATTCAACCTCATCAACCGGCGGATCATCAACGGCGGCCTCATCAACCGGCGGATACGGTACAATGCCGTGTGCAGGTGGGCTGATTCGGTGAATACAGCGAGGTCACTCATATGATAGAGTGTCCAATCTATTACTTTTTGTCCGAGCAATCAGCGGATACCGTAAGATTTGCACCTTACTCTATCTCAGAGTATCATCTATCATCAGCAAGCTTCAATTCTTGCACAAATCCCTTTGTTACATGTCAGCGCAATTTATGAACACTCGCGAGTCCGTTTGCCTAATCTGCGCGTTTTACCAACACGTTTACCACTCAAAACTCACCCGGAGACTAACTGAGAATCTTTTCTACATCCTCTGCTTGAACGGGGTACGTGTCATATTACCAAACTTTCTTAAATTCTAAATTTGATAAATGCAGCTTCTTCAAGGTTTTGCTTTAAATTCCATAGCCTTCCGGAACTGAAAGAATTTTTGATCTCTCGTTACATATTCAAGCTCTCATTTATAAACGAAATATCAGTAATAAAAAAGTGACAATGTCATCGTGGAATTTTATTACTTACTTTTTTTAAGCAACTATTGTATTTGTAAATATTTAGTTTTAATTATTTCTTCTTGCTACGTCATTGAGTTTAGTTACGGCTCAACCTATCGCCTATTGATACACGTAGCTTGGTATAACTTTTAATGCACGTTTTTGCAATTATGTGTCGCCAATCAAAAACTACAGGGTCTCATTTGAGCAATTAGAAAGGACGGCGACGCGGTAATGAAAACGACTTTTTGACTTTTAATTTAATTCACGGCGACACGCAATAAATTTGTGTTCACCGACCGTAGCGCAAAAAAAATTCTTCAAGGTATGGACAAACTCTTTACGTCAGTCCATGTGCTTAGCTACTTATATAAATATCAAGCAATAATCGTGGATATTGCGCTATGATGTTAAGCGAGTTACCTTGCTATGACTTTCATCAGAAAATTAACATTCTTAATTGCGTAGATGTTCATAGAAGACGATGAACATATTTCAGGTAAGATACGCAAAACGAGCGTGTTTACAAACATGTAATTATTAAGTCTAATCATTGCAAATTACGATTGTGCTACTTATGTCACATTCTTTAGCAATAGACGAATCTTAAAAGAGTATCTTTGATTTCGATGACGTACTGAGCAATTCTGGACCTGGACCATTTCCAAAATTGTGTTATGTACGCAGCAAGAAAATTCCAAACATATTAAGAAAAGAATTCAACTTTATGGATGCAACAAAAAAATTCCAAAACCGACAGTTATCAAGCGAACACATTGTTGCAATCCCGCAAGACTACCGCAGAAAATTGTGGTTTCTGTTGTTCAAGGAACTATTATAAATCATTCAATGACTCAAAGTAAATAAATCAAAACATAAGTTTGAAAGCAAAGAATTCAGTAACCAAGGGGGTCAATTCAAAAACGATATTTCTTTAAGTTTACTTGAAATTCAAATTGGCGTCCAAGGAGGGCGTAAAGTAAAAAGAAACTGACGCGAAAATCATTCTAAAACCCAAATAGTTAAATTATTTCACCTGACCCATACTTATAGCATAAGAAGATACCGTTTGTGACCTACCTAGTTAAAAATGTTGAAATGTGCAAATTAAGTTGAACGCCTGAACGGTCCTGTGGTAAGAGGAACGGCCTTGCAATCACATGGTCGTCGGTTCGAACCGCACTCCGGATTTTTCTCGGGGGTGGTCTGTATCGACTTTAGGCACCCTTCAGTGTTGGGGATAAAATTCGACACTGCTTCCCCCCTTAAACGGCGAGAAGGTTGGAAGTAACAAAGCCATTCACACACATTCAAATACACTCCCGCTCCTGAGGTCCAGACAAGTCTTTGACTTAGAACCCCGTTGGGCAATCACCACAGATTAAAAAAAAAAAACTCGTGGAGATGGGCTGGATCATACGTAATCCCAACACAAAGGTTTAAATTTAATTCGAAAAGAAATAACGATCACCTTGCTCAAATTCGATGCTCAAATAAAAAATTGAAATTAAAAATCTTAAAAGATTGTACAAGAAATCAACCAGTACACAAACTGGAATGTCAAGTTAACGTTAAAAATTAAACTGAGGTAGTTAAATTACGGATCCGTTTACAAAGCGCATTAAAGTGAACACAACACAACGAAAATAATAGCGTGTATCAACAACGCTCGACGTTTTAAACACTTAGGTGACTCTGAGGGGAATTGTCAGATCGCCTCCGGTAAAGCGTCCAGAATGAGGGAAGGATGGACAGAAGACGAAATAAAAATAATAAAGTAATTAAAAATAATAAAGCCTAGATAAAAGGAAAACACTGATTACGCACCGACCGACGCACAACGCGACTCTAAAAACATACCTGCCGTAAACTCGAAGGACAAGCTTAGAGAGGCCTAGGATTCGCCGCAAACAATTAACAACCGGACAATATATCCGTTTATTTTTTCAGTCCAAAACAAACACCGTGAATAATCCTCAATGCAGTCTGTACGCAAAGCGAGCGGTGATGAGACTGGCGGAATTTCCAATCGGGTCGGCGTGCGACGTGAACGGTTCGAGGGTGGGGGAGAGATCCATTGGCCAATGACAAGCCTTTAACATATCCCACTTTCGATATGGAACATTTTTATTACAAAAGACAAGTGGTTGCCCGGGGTTGTTTAGCGTTCTAAGTGTCCTTTTTGGAGCAGTCCAAATTCCAAAGGTCAAACTGCGGCGCAATTACACTTTCGCCAAGATACAGGGTGACCGGCAAGCTAGTTTCTCACCGCAACACCCTGATTAAAGAAAGAGCGACAAATAATCACGAGTGGAGTAAAACTTTGGATTTAAAATAAATCAAAAGGAAATGAAATATATTGCGACTGTGGGAAAAGAAAAATAAAGCAAATTTAGAAGAACGAACGATTCGTTTTTATTTAGACAAAGGTAAAAGAGAACGGAATAAATGCCAAAAGGAATTAAGCAGCCTGGAATGATAGAACGCTGATGAATTTCAAGCGCATGGCAAAACGAATAACGCAATAATAAAATCCATTGTTGCAGTTTAAAATCTCGTAGGAATTGGTTGGCAATTTTTAGTCAACTTAGAATTTATTGTGGCAACCCTGACACCCGAATATAAGCATTATCGAAGCTGACGGCATCAGCGATCATCTCGCGTCATCCGATTTAGCATATTTTAGCGTTTCATTACTCGTTTAACTTTGGTGATGGTGTGTCGTTGTGTTTAAATTATCGGAATTTTTGCTAAAGAAAGAATAGAGACACTCGTAATCGACGTGGTCGTAATTTTCATTAGTGCATCGCTAAACAAGATTAGGGGTGATTTCCACTACCCTGCCAAGGCCTGGTTTATTTATTTATTTCTTGTTATTAATTATGTCGTTTCTTTTTAACTCAGGCTTTTACGTACGGATATTTCCTCTTTTGATATTCTTCATTTTGGATACTGATACTTCTTCTTTTGTTACTACCGAAACTCACCACTCCAACCTGTGGGTTCGTATCGCCTAAAACAAGGAACGTGCCCGGCTTAAGAGGATGTAATCGCTTCGGACATCGTGCAGAATATACACATGGAGGCGTGAACGACCTTGATCTATGGATACATACTTGGTTACATGAGTTTAATTAATAACTGTTTCGTAACGTTGCATAATTTAAGAGCGAATTTTCGACAAATCTTGTGCCTTTAATTAACCGATGTAAATTGTTGTAAGACGATTTAGATTTATAGTGTTAAGTTGTATACTCGGGTGCAACATTTTTGCGTCGTTTTAGTGGTGTGGTAGATTTCTATGCGTCATTCTGTAGCATTGTATTGACCTGTCTGTTATGGTTATGTAAATTTGCTGTGCATTTTTAATTAAAGCAAATACCTTTTTAGTTGTTTGTGTATTTATGCCGAAATATATTGGGAACACTGTCGAGGCCAATTTCGGATGAGCTGGGTATTTTGTTCACCCTGGCGCCTACTTTAACATCTTTTCACTCACATCCATTCTTCACTGTTGCTAATCGAAGAAAAACTGATGAAAGATGCAGCGCAGGTTTGTTACCGATCTAAGTAATTAGGATAAGTTTTGTAGTAGCAAGTCAGCTAAATGTAGACAGTGAAGACAGAATGCCAAGACATTTGGAGAAACAAGAAAAAAATGGTGAAAGCTAATTATGGAAGAAAAACAGAGAATTTGGATAGACAAGAAGTAGATTGGAAAATTAGAAAGAAATGAGTTGAAAATTTTTAAAAATAGAATCACATAGAAAAAGCAAGAAGGGGCGATCGTCTTAAGCTGGTCCTACATAATGACCGAGAACATTAAAGAAAAAAAGATTTAAAAACGCTGTTTGCAGAAGAAAACTGCAAAAGACCAAAGGCAAGAAAAACAAAGAACTAGAAAGATTAAACAAGAGCCATAGATTACTGGAGGTCAAAAAAATAAAATAGTTGGGTCAAATAGAGAGAGCAAGAGGAAGAAAATGGTCCTGTAAAATGAAATTGAAATATTGAAAGCCCTTTTTGGAAGAAAATATAGAATCTTTCACTGCTCTTTTCGGACCCATTCTCATGTAGAAAATAAAACAAATAACCGAAAAGGTTTAAGGCAACGAGCTGAATTTATTTCAGACTTTAAATAAAATAAATAAGGGGTCTGAGTCGTGCAGAAAGAGTAGGAACGGTCACTTATCTGGTAACGCGGACTCTGAGGAAAAAAATGAGAAATTTGGAAAACAAAGAAATGAAGAAACAGAGAAGGCGGATGGAAACTCAAATTTAAATAAAAGGTAAGAGGCATGGGCCACGTAGAAAGACCGAAAGTGATTGCCCAAAATGAGTCTGCACACTGAAGAAAGAAGGTGAAGAATTTGGAGAGGTAAGAAAATAAAATGAGCTATTTGCGAAAGAAGACATATAAAAGTTGGATGTACAAGAAGGTAAAACAAAAAAAGCAAAAGTATGTCAGGTATAATGGGCTTAGTCCGGGTAACCTTGAATTGCTTTTAAAAAAGAGACCACCGCTTATAAATGCGATTTATCACGTGCTCTTGACTGTGTCTCACATGACATACTTATTAGTACGTCTTAGTAGTATTTGCTATTGCAGAAGAGTAGGTATTATTCAAGAGACGACACGTTTGATCTTTGCCGAGTAGTTTGGCTGACCTCGAACCAGTTGTCCCTTTAAATTGGCGTAGGTGAAATACGGGGGGAACAAACAGCAAATGGCGTTCGCATGACACAAGGTGTGACATAGTTTTCACCAATCAGATTATCGCAGGCACAATTTTTATCCTGAAACACTCGATAACATACGAGAGGACATTTAAATGTACTTCCTTGTTCAAGTGTCTTCTTTAGTATAAGTTATCTACTCTTTGCTGCTAGGAAAATTAGAAAAGTATTCTTTCAATAAGCTTAGCACTGACTTAATAAGTTCCAATCTATCAGATTGAGCGCGTAGGAAACAAAACATCAAAGAAGCTACCTATGAAACATGGTGTCCCTCAAGGATTGATTGTCGGACCTCTATTGTTTTTAATTTATTTAAATGACCTCCCAGTCTCTCTGCCTGCCTCAGACTGTATATTTTATGCAGATGACACAACTTTATCCATTAAAGGAACGAATTACGACACAACTGTTACCAGAATGATAATATTGCGTCATGGTGTTTTAGATTGATTCGATGCCAATAAATTATGCTTAAATGACAACAAAACAAATGGATGGATCAAATTATTGTAAAATTCTTTAATGTTTTAACTCATAACATTCGGAATCAATCACTTATAAATTTCAAAAGCAGTATTAAACAGTTCCTCCTAAGCAAGGCCTTTTATAGTTTTGAAGAATTTTTAGCTTTTGACTTTACTAGACTAAAGTAAAACATTAATTGTTTGCTTGACGCATGTAAGTACTCTGTACATTAACATAAATAAATATTATTATTAGTATTATTATTATATTTATTTATTACCGATTTAAATTGCTAGGCAACAAATTATTACCAATGTTTCGCTTTCGTGAAGTACCTATTTATACGATCCAAGTGTGCAAAGTTGCTTAACTGGTTGCAGCTACAACCGAACTGGTTCCACCTTAAATTTCATTTAAATCAATTTCTCTCTGAATATGTAAAAAAAATAGTGTTCACATTTAACTACCAAATCAAAGAAATAAAACATGTTCTGCACAATTTTGCAGAACACATTGTTCATCATTACTGCTTATAATAATTTAGGGAATAATTTAGAGATGTTAAAATTTTAGAATTATTTGCAATCTAATTAGTAAAATTAAGAAGTAAGTAAATGATTTATTATTTTTATCGTGTGCTTTTCATGTTTACTACAAAAACACTCTAAATACCTAAAAAAATACCGTTTTGATTCATTTTGACCCATAAACTCTCTTTAACACTAATTTATGAATAATTAGATGATATATGCATTTAAACAAATGGCCATTACAGGAACTTATTTCATATTAAATTCAATTAAATGAACAGTCACTTTTGTTGCATTTAAAGAAATTGTTAATAAAGAATTTTACTTTTGATTTATTTGTGAGCATAAGAAATTATCTACGAGCGTGCAAAGGGCCCAAAAGCGTTCGTAGATTTTATTAAATTAAAGCGAAAGAAAAAGGTTACGCCCTGAATCTGAAAGAATTTCATGTTTATAGGAGGAATATGTAAGTTATTTGGAAAGTAAACAAATTAATTTCTCAAAAACGAATAACGTAGCAATATGTGGCAATACGTACTAGTAGATAAGATACCCACCTGATTGAGTCAAAAGAAAAATGAGGAATATTCATCTATTAAACGATAGATGGCGCGATCAGTTTTGTAGTTATTTTTCAAAACAATTTAACACGAACCACTAGATTTTACGAGACCCAGTCTCAATTAGTGTTTATTAATAATAATAATTAAACAAACACTTAAAAGAAATATATAAAAATATATTTATAATAAATTTGAGTGATGTGAGTGTTAAATTACTATACACATTTACCTAAGTCAAATAATTCAAACATATTAATAAATAAATCAATAGTAAAGTCATTAAAAAATTTAATAAGTACAAAAGATCAATGATAGTCCAGAACTAGCAGAATATAAACTATATAATATACTTAAGTATATTAAGTTAATTTTGCCAAAAATACTTGGCCATTGCTCTAAAAATAAATTATTTTTTTGTCTTCATGGAAGAATTTAGTTATCACGTAAGTACCATTACGTACAGATCTCGCACGAATTACTCTACAAATAGATTTTTTCATCTTAAATCGCGACCCCTGAGTAGGCAACCCATCAAACAGCTAAGTAGAATGGGTTGCTATTTGACAAAGCCACAAGTTGAATGCCTCTTCCTTTTATCGCAGAAAAATCATCATTATTTATGGTTCTTTTATTTTAGACTTAGCTGAAAGATGCATCAAACTTATTTATAATCAAAAGCTATTCCCCTTTGTTTAAATTATCAGATGCTTGACGTAAATATCGATTTCAGATCTTCACGACTGGTTTCAAGAGATGTTTACTTCTCTTTCCTAAAAAAAATCTTGTGAAAAGGAAGGCCACCATAAATGACTTATGGCGGCAAAAAAGGGGCCTGTTTACTAATCAATTATTATTATTATGCAGGCGAGACTCTCTTGAACAACGAAGTCATTGTTGTGACTATTACATTATTTATTATTGTGGTTTCATTTTGAGGCAAAACGGGATGAAAAATAATTGGAACTCGCCGTCAGCTTATCGCGGGAAAGTTCAATAATCGTTTATTTAATTACAATAATAATATATAATATACATAAACAAATTAACATTTATTAATATCTGTGTTTACACGGGATTAAATAAATAATTAATAATAAATGGCCTACTTCACGTATTTACATATAATATTCCATGGTTCAAATCGAATATACAAAAATTCTGGAAACTAGTACACTGCCCTAGGGGAAAGTGATCTTTCAAATTAAAATATTTCCACTTTTATATCACTTCCGGTTATACCGGAAGTCGCCGTTAACTTTCTTATTTTAATAAATGGAATGCTATACTTTTTTTTGCAAATTCTGAGTCTACACATTATTCTAAATAAAAAGTGTTAACTGTAATCGATTTTGAGATATCTTCAGATTTATTAAAAAAAATTGTTTCATTTAAGAGAATGTATTTACGACATTTTAAAATCTCAAGATTCAAGTGGCATGTCGTTTGAAAGTATAATGTATAATCATTGATAACAAGAAAACTAAAAGAAATAGGTATATGGAATGCTAACATCAATCGATGTAGAATTTGATTCTGTATCTCATGATGTAAAAATATACAGGGTGTTCCATTTATGAAAATTGAGTTTTGGGTAGTTAAACATAATGACCTTCGACACCATATTGTTCTCCTGTCTTTATTTCTGATGGTCCTTTGCAACATCTTGCTCTCTCACTTCCCAATTTTCTTTTTGCCATAGGACTAATCATGTTTTCTTTCCCAGATCTTCCATATACTTAATTTTAATACTACATCTTCATCCAAGAGTAATTACCATCAATTGTATTTTGACTTTTTCTGTGGAGGAGAGACTATGCTTCTTTACCTGGAAAAGGTCCATACAACCATAAGCTGTAGCCGTTTCCTCCTAATTATTATAGTTTGGCAACAGTGTTGTAACATATCTAGTTACAAGTATCTAGATACCGTATCTAGATAATTTCAGTGTATCTGTATCTGTAACTAGTTACATTGTAGTACTTGGTATCTGTAACTGTATTTAGTTACATTTATGTATGTATCTGATCATTTAGATACACAGATACATTTTTTAAACAAAAATAATTTTTTTTTTTCAATATGGTTTCTGTGCATATCCATTTTATAATACTAGAACGTGCGAACGTTTTTCGTTCGTTGTGTGGTTGCGATTATGTCAAGTAAGGCGACCGTAGTGACTGATCGCAATAATATATTTACTAAAATTCAAGGTCAATTATTTAAAAATAACAGATTTACAGAGTAACAAATTTTGCTATTTTTTAACGATAAATTGTCACTGTCTTGAAAACTATAAACTTTAGATCAATAAAACCCTATATTATTTTGATCCAATCTGCCTAAGCTATTATAATCGTGCAATAATATACAGAGTACTTAAAAAATGGAAAAACAGCGCGATTGTGCATTATTCAGGGACACCCTCTGAGCATGGAAGAAATGTTAAAAAAATGCTGCCTTATGTTTATGTGTCTGTTGACTGATATTAAACAATACATATTCAGTCAACGTAAATTCATAGGTAATTAAATGCAGTTACTTATCAAATTAATAGCTTGATGGCCAGATCATTTTGATGATAATTTATGAAAAACATGTACTATTTATTGATTTTAAATAAAAATGATTGTTGAACATCATTTTAAATAGGTCTTCCACTATAAAAATTGTTGAAATATTCAGAATTGGTAAAAAATTCAAATTCCAATCTTGTAACCTCCATATCTCTAAAGAATCACGAATTTTTTTAACACTTTTTTTAAGCACCCAGTACAGAGTATTCCATTTAAAAAGATGTAAATTAGAATTGCCACACTCTTACGGAACACTCTGTACATATCTAAATAATTTTAGATTGTGCATCTAACCGATATGTATGTTAATGCAATTTTGAAAATATTAATCAGTAACGCCAGAATCTTCCGATCATGCATTGTTAGCCCACCCTGTATGTACAGGTTGTATCAATTTCGATGTCTCTTATGGGCTCGAAAATAAAAGAAGATAGCTAATTTTTGTTTAGTCTATTGATTTTATCTCTAAAAAAGAGATCGAGACTTGGCCACTAGTTTTTTTCTATCTCCTATAGTTACAGAGATGCCCATAAGAAACATTGAAATTGATCCACCCTGCACATATAAATAATATATGTATGTATCTAAAAGGTATCTAGATACATTTATGCTGTATCTGTATCTGGATCTAGTTACTTTTCAAAAAGAAGTATATGTAACTGTATCTAGTTACAAATTAGGGTAAGTATCTGTATCTGAATCTAGATACTTTGAAAAATATATCTGTTACAACACTGTTTGGCAACGACTTTTAGTTTGTGTGGTTGTTCCCCATTGTATATTTCCATCAGTGGAGCTACATCATCATCCCAGGGCAGTGCCAACAACTGTGTTTTGAAGAAAATCATGTTTTAACTTCTTTTTTAGTGGAAGAAATACTTTCTGCTTCTTCAACAGGCAAAAGTACATTTGTGCCCATAAGACCATAAGATGCAGCGCCGTTTCCTTCTAATTATTATTATAATTTGGCAATGACTTTTAGTATTCATGGTTGTTCCTCATTCCATATCTCTATTGGTGTAGCTACATATTCGTCCCAGGGCAGTTGTTATCAGCTGTATTTTGAAGAAAATAGTGTTTTGATCTTTTTGAGTCAGGCAAAAGCATGGTTGTGCTCATAAGATACAGCCGTTTCCTTCTAATTACTATAATATGGCAGTGGCTTCAGCATTTATGGTTGTGCCCCAGCAAAGATTTCGATGATAAATCGAAGTCTCATCTCGATCCAAATTTTGAAGAAAAAAATCCCCCTTTGATTCATCCAGAACCATTTTTCGATAAAGGTTTCATTTGGCAAAAGGCTTCTTTGTTTAAGGTCGTAATCGACTTCTGGTATTTTTGTAAATACCAACCAAAAGCTTTACCAAAAGGTTCCTAGAGAGATTTTGATTGGCTCAAAGACGAATTTTTTCTCAAGTTTAACTCTAGAGACTTGGAAATGTCGCCAAGGTCAATTTGCTGGAAAAGAGCTCGTACAGTGGGCTCCTTTCTGCAAATGAAAGGTCTTTGTCTTGTACAGCGTCACAATTCTTCTCTCTTGTTCTTCTTGAACAAGGGAAATGACAAACATCAGACGAAAGCTTCGCCACGAAATTCCTAGAGAAAAATCGGTTGACTATGTGAGGCACGGGTGGTTAGAAATGATAATAGAAAAAGGACCTGTGAATTTTTCAGGGATAATTAGAAAATGATTTGAACGCCTGAACATTATGCTTTCAAACGACATGTCGCTTTAAATTTGAAATTGGCGTAATACATTCTCTTAAATGAAAGGTCACTAAAACAAACAATTTTTTATTAAATAAATTTATATTTCAAAATTGGTTACATGTACGTAAACAGGGAAGACTTAACACTTTTTATTTGGAATAATGTGGAATAAAGTTAAATAAAAGTGATATAAAAGTGAAAATATTTTAATCTGAAAGATCACTTTCCCTTTAAAGCAGTGCACTAATTTTCAGAATTTTTGTATATTCCTTTCCCCGAAAACTTTTAATAGGCCACTCAACTTGGGATGGCCTGTATAATAATTGTGTTTTATTATATTTAGCAAAAGTAATTTATTTTAATTTGGAATTCTCGAATCTCTGTTGAAATAGGTAATGAATAAAAGAGTAAATAAATTTCAAGTTCCCCCCCCTCCCATTTCTTTGCTTTACGAATTAATTTCGCTTCGCCTAGAATAATTAATTACACGGTGCGAGCGAAAAAGATTCGAAGGTTGCTTCTTGGCGTAACTCGCGCGTATGTGTAACACACTCGTTCTTTGGTCATGCGAAAAACAGATTAATAAATTCCTTAAGGAAACGAAATTTGCGGCAAAAAGCGAGCAAGGTGGAGAAAAAAGTCACCCTTGGCGATACAAAAGAGACGCCGTTTTTTTGCGAACCGCACCCGGCGTGATAATTACTTTGTAATCAATCTTAAAGGACGTAAGGCAGTTGAAATTTCACTCCGCTTTCAAACGTTAAAATAAAATTGAACTAAAACAAAAATTACTTCCCCCTCAGACAAAGAAAAATTGAATCTACGGTCATTATTAAAGGTCGGTAAAAATCATATACTTTTTAAGACTGTCAGAAAAGTTCCGAGCTCAGGTCATTATTATTATTATTATTATTATTATGAAAAATTTGTTGTTTTTATGTTGCTAATCGTGCGAGGCAAAAATATTTTGCGTCAAAATCTCTGGCTTATCTTTGTCGTTAATTTTCCGAATAACAGGACCTTCAAAAATACGTCCGCTTACGCGTTTTGTTTTTGTTGATTAAACCTTACGATATTATTCTGGGCCACGTAGACGATAACCACCAACCTACATATCTTGACTGACCTTTGCTTGGTGGAGGAATACGAAAACTAAATTATTTTTTCTCATGTGTGTACTTGACTGTATTGACGGTATTAATTACTGCACTGAGCATGACGAGAGGGAAAAGTGACGAGAATTTCGGCGAAAAATCTTTACTGTTTCATAGGTAAATATTTCACAGAATTTGCGTTAATTTATTTAAATCATTTTCTGTTTGCTTTGTGCTAAGTATAATTAGTAAGGAACGGAATCACATATTTCGACGTGACGTGGCGCAAGTGACGCAACATGTACTGATGTCATTTGTTTTCTTCACTCCTTCTCTGTTATTATTAATGAGCGGGAGGATTATAATTTCTAAGGTAATCGGTTATTGAAATGCTTGCCAGTGCAATGTATCGAATCCGTCAGCGGCGCCGGCGCGGCGTCGTAAAAACTACTCGTTAGCATGCGAGTAAAAAATAATTTTGTCATTTTATTTATAAACTCCTACTTATTTTATTGTCATTTTGTATAGTACAAAATATTGTATGTACGTGCCTAAAGAGCAATAAAGTCACTATTATTAACTAATTTGTAGGTAACGGAAATGGTATGCGCTTTTCTCACCGCGCGCAATTCAGTACGCCTCTGACCGATAACCTTGAAAAATATAATTCTTCTGCTCATTAGTTAACTATTTAAGTAAATCTCACGACAAGATCCAAATAGTCATTGCTACATTACTCCGAGAATCTTACTGCATTGAAAAAGTAAAACTGACTGAACGACTACAATTTTTTGTTGCGTTTGTTTGCGTTCTAGTTGGTAACACCTAAAGTCCCTAGATAAGACGTGTACCGGAAAAAATCCGACCATTAATAGACGGCTATGAAACAAAATACAAACGCCAAATTTTACATATTTATAAAAACGCGTATTGCTGACAATTAAATAAAGTTCTGTTAATACATTTTGTGTTTTCATTTACGATAATAACAAAATGCAATCAAATCAAGAAGAGAGACGAAAATTAATAATTTCCAAATTTACTGAAAATCCGAGTATGTCACAACGACAGATGTCAAAAGTTCTCAATATTCCGAAAACCACGATTCAAAATGTTATCAGTGAATTTAAGAAGAGATCTAGTGTACAGAGAAAAGCTGGGTCAGGAAGAAAAAAAGGCTCATATGATAAAAAAGCAGAAAGGAAAGTTAAAAGGATTTTTCAAAAAAATCCTAATATATCAATGAGGGATGTGGCTGACAAAGCAAATGTTTCGAAATCTACAGTACAAAGAATGAAGAAAAGATTAAATTTAAACAGTTTTAAAGTTCAAAATGCACCAGATCGATCTGAAGAAAAGGAAATTATCTGTAAATCGCGAGCTCGAAAACTTTACGAACCATATTTATCGAAATTTGAGTGTTGCGTCATGGATGACGAAACTTATTGTAAGGGAGATTTTAAGCAACTACCTGGTCAAGAATTTTATGTTGTCGAGCATCGAGGAAAGGTCTCTGCACAATTTAAGACCCGTTGTGTGACCAAATTTCCAACCAAGTACCTAATTTGGCAAGCGATATGCTCATGCGGTTTAAAGAGTGACAGTTTTGTGACTAGTGGCAACATAAATAGCAATATTTATATCGAAGAATGTTTAAGAAAAAGATTACTTCCATTAATTGAAAAGCATGATATGCCAGTATTGTTCTGGCCTGATTTAGCTACCTGTCACTACAGCAAAACGGCTTTAGATTTTTATGAACGGAACAATGTCAATATTGTGCCGAAAAATGCAAATCCACCGAATTGCCCGGAATTAAGACCAATTGAACGTTACTGGGCCCAAGTGAAAAGAAAACTAAAGAAAACGAAAAAAACTTCCACTGACATAAAAAATTTCGAAAAAAAATACAAAACAGTCTCTAGTGCTATAGAACAAAGTGAAGTAAAAGCGTTAATGTTACATCTAAAATCTAAAGTTGTTAATTTTTATAGAAAATAAGTTTTTCGACTCCATTTGTTGTTTAGTTTACAGAAAAATGTTTATTCTTTACTAAAATAAATAATTAATTTAAAATGAAAATGGCTGAACTTTTTAGAAAATCTTTTTAGTGGTCGGATTTTTCCTGGGACACTCCTTAGATGAAGTACCGCAATTTCGGCCATTTTGGGTCTAAGTAAATTTGAACTCACATTACCTGTTACGTTCAGTTTTAATTTTGCGCGTTTAGTTTGACTCAAAATGGCGGTAATTGCGGTACTTCATCTACCTAGGGACTTTAATATAATAACACCATTTGTCTAGCGGAATCTCTGTAATAAGTGGGCTGTCGCATAACGAGTTACAACTTCATTAGAATGGATTAGGAAAGTAAACGTCATAAAAAGTGGACCTGAGTCGCATGCTATCTTTGCTTAATACATATATGTATTGGACGTATGTCGTGAATTGTTGTAACGCCGCGGTTGAGGTGACGTAAATACAGCGTTGCCAACTCCAGGGAAATTTCCCTATTTTACGGAATTCTAAACTTGTTTAGGGACAAATGGATTTTTTTTTCAATTATAGCGAATTTTAGAAGCTTACGCTAAAACTGAAAAAAGTCAGTTTTGCTTGATACATTTGCTTGTTCAATATTATCCGTTTGTTATTTCTTGTATTTTTATACATACCTATAATATATTTTTCTAAATAAGTTAAAAGTCAAGTGCTTTTTTTTGCATTTTCTCTTTTCTGTTGATGATAATAATTTGAAAGGATAGTTCAAATTCTTTGTGCCTATTTTTCAAACCGATTAAAAAAAAATAAACAAACTAATTGAAGTCGGTTGAAATCCAGGGAAATGTAGGGAAAAGTTTTCGATTTGCTAGGGATATGGCAGAACAAAATGTTGTCAACACTGCGTAAATCAAACCTCGCTGTTTTCGACTTTGACGGTTGTTTTTCGTTTTCTCTCCAACGGGTTATTGTTTTGCACCAAGGTGTAGACATAATGAAGGAAGTGATTGACGAGGTTTATTTTGCTTAGTTAGGTAAGTTAGGTTATGTTTATTGACGGTCTGTTGCAGTGTTGCCAGGAGTGGTGATTTATCACCAGATCCAGTGATTTTTGTGGTCGAACAACACTGGTCTGTTGACATGCCGCTGCACTTAGTTCAGACAAGCATTTTGCCCAATTTTTTAATAACAGAAAAAGTTACTCCTACTATTTATGCATTAAGGCAGGCGGCCACTGAACGCGAAATTAAGCTAAGCTGAGCGAACCTAAGTTTTTGGAAAATTAAAACCTGCATAATCTTACGCGGACGTGGCAATTAAAGCTAAGTTTCGCTCACCTTAGCTTCGCTTCGCGCGCAGTGGCCGCGCGCCTTTATAGGCACAACTGATTATTGAACATGTTATTGAAGCTTCTCATCATATTAAGTTTTAGTAATAAGCAAAATTTTTCATATCAACTCTCTGTGAAGCCAGTATTTTCGGTTTATTTGAACTAACCCATATATGTATCTACATTTTTATGGTCCAATACACTCCGTTTCAAATTCGCGCCAAGTTTGGGACCGCCCACTTTCCCAATCTATTTGAAGCACGGCGGAAAATATAAAATGTAACACGTATATAATTATACAGGATGATTGGTAACTCCACGTATAACTTTGAGGACGTGTTAGCCAGTTCTCATTTGCAATTGATTTGATCATGATTCCATTATTTATATTGTCTCGTAAAGGAAGAGTATTAAATTTTTTAACGAATTATTTTACGAGATTAAAATTACGAGAATGTCTTAACTTAATTTTTATTTAACTAAATTATTTTAATCACAATTATTTTAACCATAATTATTCTATGTCCCTTTTTACTTTAAATTATAAATTAATTTAATCTTAACATTAACTTTCGATCACTTAACTTTAATCCTACTGCACTTATTTGATCTAATCCTACTCCTTTACTTTAATTTAAACTTCTACATTACTTGGGGGTAAAAGGGCCTGGCCCGAGGCGGCCAGCCCTGTGCGCGTCTGAAGAGCTCACCCGCTTGTCTCCGGTTTACGCGCACTCGTTCACAACACTTGACTCATTACTCCAAGCACTTATAATAATAATCAGACTAACTCTGAGACTAATACTGCTAACTAACTACTTTTAATCTACTTCTGATTCTACCTGCGGGTCGATCTTTTATACATCCCTATCTCTACGTCACAATTGGTTTCTTTGCTCTGGTGGCCGGGGTTCGATCCAAAGTACAAAGTTCTAAAACGCGTCAGCATCAATTGAACCTTGCCAAATTTGTTTTTCTTAAAGCGTTCTAATTGCCTCGATCTTAATTGGCACATGTAAAGAACACACCTGCATTCCGCATAGCTTGCATTTATGCGTAGTGGAATGCAAGTATGTGTATCGCGACATTGTTCTACTTAACTTCAATGGATGCTGATTCTGCATGAAATGCACATAATTGCAATAATTACGAAACGAATTTAAATTTACTTATTTTCCCAGATAATGACGATATTTTGTCAGGTAAGCAGGGCCGCCGCTAGAGTGTCGAGCGCCCTTGTGCAAAACATATTTGAATAATGCAGTTTAAAATTCTGAACATTTTCTGTACCATTTTACTCAAAATATACAGGAGAGCCAATATTTGCAAAACATTTAATTGTACATGCTATTTCCCTGTTTGAAAAACAAATCAACACAGTGTACATGCAGGGTGACTAACAATGATTTCGCCAAAAGAAAAAAAAACGCATAAACCCATAACAGAGTGGATGCCACAGATTAGGCGAAATATTCTATGGAATAGTTTATAATAATAAATGAAAAATGTAACCAAAAAGTATTTTACGCCAGTCAGTGTGTGTAGAGTAACGAGTGTTCAATTGAAAAGTTCATCGAATTGGTTTTTAATTTTTAATGAAAGAAACGTCAAGTGAGATTTCGCGTATATCTAATTCAAGACCTATTTCACAATGTTATGAAAAATTGAAAGGCTGCTTGATGAACTTTTCAATTGAATGTGTGAAGTGTTCAAGTGGAGCCTTCGTTGTCCTTATTTTATACAATTTTCTTCCTTTGCACGCATTCGTCATTATTTTGGACGCTCGTATTTCAGCTGATAATTCACAATAATTCCGTTTAAAAGGTTAAGTTAACGTTCAGCATCGTAACAACGATAAAACTATAAAACACTTTTATAACTATCTTGCGTTTATCTGCTGCTCTTCCTTAACCAGGAACGAATCGTCGTTTTGGGTGTAATTTTTGATTATTTCTCGAAAACTAAAGTACACACATAGAATTTTTTAAACATTTTCTCATACTGTGGGATATCGCTTCTCTTCGTGTTTCTTTCTTTTTGGCGAAGCAATTGTCAGTCATCCTGTACAAATGTATTTACTTACTTATCCATAATCCATAGCACTTTGATAAAAATTAATTCTGCTGAAATAAATAATTATTTTTGCTGTGTTTTAACCGCAATTCATTTTTAGTTATATCTACGTATTTAAATAATTACAGACAATTTGGCGCCCCTTTGCTTAAGCGCCCTTGTGCGTTGCACAATCTGCACAGCGGGTAGCGGCATAAGTGCTGGTTATAGCACTTGCACGTTTAATTTATCAAAGAATTTAACATGATTTTTGTAACATAACATATACTATTGTTTAAATTAACGCGAGGAAACTGGAAAATTAAGTAAAAGTTTTCTTCCTTCTGAGTATTTTATTTATCTAGATAAATGGTAGTAGAGAGCGCATAATAAATATCTTATAACGTTTTCGATTCACGTGCACCAGTTGCACTCAGTGTATTTGCATCTTCTTTTAATCTCATGTAATAACACGAGATGAAGATACTCTGAGTGCGCACTAAGGCGGTCAATCGAAAACGCTATTAGAAACTACTGAACTTTGTATAATGGATATTATCGTCACATCAATTACAAATGAGCTGTACTGACACGTCCTCAAAGGAATTCGTCGAGTGATCAATCACCCTGTACATAATTTTAATATGTCCATTTGTTTCAATAAACAATTGCTACTTTCGCTTATTATGTCGAATGTAAATAATGTTATTTACGTTTAAAATGTTGCATATTTCTACTTATTCTCTCTCCATCTCTCTTTCTTCGTTTGTCTCTTACAAGACGGACGATCAAAATCTGCATGAAACTGTTTAGAAAAAATAATGATGACATCACAGCGAAAGAACAAATGCAGAACGTTTGCAGTAAAATGTGTCTCTTTAAATAAATAAACAATTTACGAGTATATACCTAGTTAGGACTTCAGTAACAGAGATTTAATTAATCTTTATTAATAAAAAGGAAATATAAATTTTGATATACACTGAGCAACATAAAAATTGCAACGTTCATCTGGAATTGTGAGAATTTCAATATTTTTCGCCGTATTACTAACAAGTAAAAAGAAACTAAAGTATGAAAGATAAAAACGCAGGATTTCTTGAAAATTTTTATTAATTACGCGTTGGCCCGCTCGGCTCTTGACACATTCATCAAATCCTGGGCGACGTGTCTTATATCAGAGGAAGTCTAAAATCCATGGTGGGTGAGTCAAAGGATAATATCTCTCACGTGTTCGTGGGGGGAAAGTGAAAAGATGGAAATAAACTCCTTCGAAGAAATTGCTTCCCACTTAAGCTTGATTTATTTGAAAATTAAATTTACATAGGTACATATGGTTGTTCAACAAAAAAGAAGTATCAAAGAAAACAGAGACCAGAGTATACGAAGCAGTCCCAGCGCCGATACTAACTTATGGGTATGAATCCTGGGCCCTAAAAATAAAAACTCAACAATTAAGATGGTTTGGCCATGTGGTTAGGATGGATAGCAATAGAACAACGAAAACGATACGGGAAATGGGCGTAGATGAGAAAAGAAGAAGAGGCAGACCAGAAAAACAAAAAACATGGAACAATAATGTGGTCAATAATATGGCCAAGATATTAAAGGAGAAAGGGCTCAATTTGACTCAAACAAAGAGGAAAGCACTGGATGGAAAAGAATGGATCGAATGGAACGATGAAAAGAAAAGAACGTTTGCATGGGTTACGTGCAACCTACTTCCATGAGTATTGTTGCCTCATGATATAACAATTCAATATTTTTTATTTAACGGGTTCTGGAATATTCTTCGTACTTCTGGGCGTCACATTGCCGACCTACTGGAATTTAGCCAAACTCAGTGGAATTCCACCTCCGAGAGGGATTGTCGACGTGCCCAAACATCATATTGACACGGGGCTTAAGATTTTACTTCCTATCCAAGAGGAACCTGTGTTTTTGGCTTTTCAAGTACAATTGATTTGAACCCATATAATTGTGCTCAAACAAAGCTTTTAGTAAAGTGTTGATTCTTCTACGGTTGGCAAACATCTACAAGCTGAAGACAAAGAGTTGATAACTTATACAAGAGGGGACACTTGAACAAGGAAGTGCAAATTAGAAAAGAGAAAACTTTTACGCCAATTTAAATGTCCTTTCGTATGCTAGCGAGTGTTTCCGGACAAAAGTCGTGTCTGCGATAATCTGATTGTTGAAAACGATTGTTTCCCCCGAATTTTATCTATGCCATTTTAAAGGGACAACTGGTTCGAGGTCATAGAAACTACTCGGCAAAAATCAAATGTGCCGACACGGAGTATCTTCTTACCTGAAGATAACTTCACGTCACTCAATATTCCACATTGGTATCTTTTCCTGCATCAGTTTAAACATTGCCTTCGGTGTTAAGCAGTGAATTTTGACGTAGCGATCACCTCGATCATTTGTTTTTCTTTACCATCCCCAAAGCACGTTTGACAATAGATCTTCGTTGAAAAAAGAACTGATTTCTCCCGAACCGATAGTTCTACCTTAAATTTCCTTAATTTCTATTTACTCTTATTCAAGGCACAATAAAAAGAAGTTAAGCTGAAAGCAATGAAGCAAGAAGATAAAATGTCAGTTATAGGGAAGCCATTTGATTATTGGATTCAATTTTTTTTTATTTAATAATGAAACGTTTCTACTAAAATTTGTAGAAGTTGCAATTTTTGTATAACTTAATATACAGTGCGGAACTGATTTGTGATGCATAATAGTTTACATGATGGTTGGGATAAAGCAGGAATTTTGTTTTAAGCGCGATGAAAACAAAGACTTTGACTGTGGGGTCGACTCGCACGACGCATACCTCCGCACTTTATTCTTCTTTACCACGTTTACTGCAATATATTTTGTTTTTACCACATTTTACCATATTTAAATTATCTCTTACATTTCTATGGGGAGAAAAAAAATTCTCCGCTAATTATAAATACTTCTATTCTTCCAAAAATCAACGACTCTATTGCTAATTGCTTTAACTTTCCGTGAAACGGGGGGGTTAACCAGGTCATATTAATTTTCCATTGTTTTTCTCATTGACCTAAACCGATCTTCCTCAATGCGCGAGAGATATTGATGGGCGTCGCTCGGGTTATCTTCGCTGGGGGGGCCACACGCGATTTTTTGTGGCCTTGTCACACGATAACCGAAACGGCTCGTTTCGGACAAATAAGATGGAATTAGGAAAACCAACAGCAGCGCGGGGAATTTATTCGGGGAATGCGTTTCACAATGAGGCGTGGAATTTGCGGAACGACCAAAACAATAACATGTATTAAAAGTGAGTATGTTATTTATACATGACGACAAAAAGCAAACAGGAAAAAAAATATATCAGCGCCGCTCTGGTACAGTAAACAATTTTGATTAGTTTGGATTGATGTATTTTTTTAAAAAATTTGGATTTTTTTACCAGGGTTTCTGGTAGGATCATGTTACTCTAAAGCCTAGTTTTACAATCGTGGAATAAATGTTCGCCGAACATCCCTTAATGTTCCTCCATATCTGCGTCACACCTTCGGCAAGTCGATTGTAAAATCGGGCCTTAAGATTTATTCGTTTGTTCTTCACTTAGCTACACTTTTTACAACAACCGCTCCTGAGATTGAGAAGTATACCGGGTGGTGTCCCAAAACGGATGGTGGCCGGCGATATACTATAGAAAATGGTAATACCAAATCAAAGATCTGCAGCATTAATTCAACTTTCCAATGGTGCTATTAAAACTGCACCTTATACTGAAACTTTGGTCAGTATCATTAAATTTTATTGTTGAGCCCCTTGATTGCGCCACCTCGTGGTCAAATCTGATACATAAAAATATTTTCATCGAATTTCTCATGGACACTTTCATTATAATTTTTTTCCCGAGGTTCTAGGTATTACCGTTTTCTATATATCGTCGGTCGCCATCCACAATGGGACACCCGGTATAAATAATGTAATTAGGAGTGAGAAAAGTAGAGAAATCGCTTTATCGGCATTTTGTCTTTCGTTAGGAAAGGAAGTACCACGTCATTAATTTTTCTATACAAGCGATACAGCAAACAATTTTGGTAAGGAACTCAAAACTCAACTGGAGCGTTTCACAAATTTGATACTCGGAAGACCTGACCTGCGCTAATTTTTTCAAAACAGTTCCTCGATGTATCGACAATTTTTTTTTGCGTCCTCAGCTAATCCCGCTCATTGTTAAACACATCCAATGGTGGGAGGCCGTATATTGGAACGCTCTTTTAGAAAGTCGCTTGACATGATTTCAGTAGGCTACGGCTTCATCGGGCACGTTATTTTAAAAGGCGATTGTATTTCCTCAATATCACCATCGAGGATATACCACGCGGTTCAATGACAATCAGCCTATTTGTATTCAAGGAGCTGTCACACTGACGAAAGTCCTCTGCGAGTTGTTTAAACGTGCGCGTTCGCCAAATTAAAAAGGCAAAAAAAAACAAAAATTAAAAATGATTAATAACAAAAGTTAAAAGCGTATTATTTGATTGGACGTTTTAAATCAGCAGCATGGGGGTTATGTAAGTATACCTGTTTTTAATTATGATCGTTTGTTTATGTGTTATATAAATTTTATTGGTTGTTTATTTTATTTGGCATGTCGTTTTTGTGTTGCATTTTTTCCTGGGGACTCAAACATTTAAGCTATTTATTAATCGTTCGGTGATTTAATTATCTACAGTTTCTATGTTCACCTTTGAAACAGTGAGATCATACTTTCATTTTTTTCAATAGAATCCGTGCAATATTGATTGTAATAGGCAAGGACCTGCATAATACGATTGAAAACATTGTTTAAAATTAAATTTTATTTATTTATTTTATTTAAAATTACACAAATTATTACTTACAATTAAAAAAAAATAAAATAATACTTTATCTTGATTCATTAATTTCTTTTTTTATTTTAATATTTAATTATACCTTCAGGTACCTATACATTTTTTAAATTGTTCGTTAAAAATGTAGGTTTACACTTGCTTTCTTTTTCGCTTTCGATACATACTTTCCTTCTACACACGATTTTTTACTTGCGTGTTGCAAAAGTTATTGCGAAATGTAATTGCGTGTTTGTTGTTTAAAGAACCTACTCAAACGTTTTTATCTGGCTATGTACAAATATGTCATAAAAATAATAACGTGTATTACTATGTATGTATTAAGCGAAAACGTTTTTTCTTGAGAGGACGAAAGTCTTTTAAATTGCTTTTGAATTTTATTTTATACAGTGTGATTCAGACTAAGTGTCCGACTCTATAAAACTCTCTAAAATTGCGTCAGTAAATGATACACAAAAATGAGATGAAATAAAAATGAAATTTTAGATAATGAACGAAACAAAATATTATTAATATAAACGAATAATAAGTTGCTCTCTGCTCCATTTGATGATTCTGCAAGAAAAGTACTGACTTGCTGATTCATCAGTTTCTGCCGGCGTCAGTTGCGATAAGAGCGAAGTTTTTTCCTGCGTAACTCTATACTCGACACATTTCTAAATCACGTCGGAATTTTATCTCTGCAACCTGAGATTTCCGTTTCGTTTAGAATATAAACGTTTTCTAAGGTACAGTCTCCTTTGTTTCGATTAAAGACGTGCGAACTTACAACCTAATTTTTAAGTACCTATACATTTTTTAAATTGTTCGTTAAAAATGTAGGTTTACGCTTGCAATCGATCGAAAGATGTCGCTACTTAAATGTCCATTAATTTTTAAGGTTTAAGAAAAATAATTTTCCTTACAACATTTTCGGCTCCTTAAACAGTCGTTGGTTAAAATTGT
Organism: Dorcus parallelipipedus; assembly: GCA_958336345.1. Taxonomy (NCBI): domain Eukaryota; kingdom Metazoa; phylum Arthropoda; class Insecta; order Coleoptera; family Lucanidae; genus Dorcus; species Dorcus parallelipipedus. The sequence goes on along the minus strand of OY284483.1, from coordinate 34,689,626 downwards.
GAAAGAAAATTCAGTAATTCGATTAAACTGTGCAATTATTATACATGAAAAAGTGAGAATATCTTCTTTACCTTTCTAAGAAAAGGATCCTCCAATTTGTTATGTATTTTTAAAAGTCCTAAACAAAAAATTATCCTTGCAGGATAGTAGGTAGAACAGTTATGCAGGTTCTGCGCCAACTTCGCCGTATGGTTTTATTGGGCGTGGTGAACGTGTATATATGGTTGTCTAACCAACTGACATACATGTAAGACCGCGAGTACGGGAAAGGGTTTTTCGCATAAAGCCAAATTTTTCTGATAAATGTATTTTACATAGGAAGTTCAAGAGTTAGGATGTCTCAACTTTGACTTCCACTAGACTCTGAAAACGAACATCCCCTTAGAGTTTTAGTAATAATTAAAGTCCGAATGTTTAAGATACATAGCCAAGGTAGCGGAACCGGTTTAAAAACACCTCGCAATCCCTTGAGGGTAGGCAACCTAAGTCATTGCAGTCGCAAATTATAAAAGGGGTCGGGTCTTGAAAATGTAAACAATAGGGGTCCACGGGGACAGAAGATTCAAAAAATTAATTAATACTCACCGACTCATTTTTGTGAACGGTTGCGTTTCCAATTTTCACATTCACGTTCGCATAATTTTTATAAAATGTTCGCCGAGGCCTTTTCGTTGCGTCCCCTTTACTATTTTATGTTTATATCTTTCTGGTATGCGTGGAAATCCGTTAAAACTAATGCACTCGTATTTAACTGAACGCAAATAAATTTTCGAGATTACTCATACTAGCCAATCTGTCCTAACCTCTAAAATTTTATCTTGTCCTGAGACTATCACATCTGGTGTACCTCAAGGATCCATTCTGGGGCCTTTACTTTTTATTACATTCATCTGTACAGCGTGTACCAAAAAGTTTTATACAAATGGAGAAAAAGTTTATCTTACATTTCACAAAAAAAACTATTTTTTATAAAAAGCTCTGCATGACTTGTAGATCCATAATCAGGTACAAAATTTAAAAAAAATTGACGAATACAGGGAAAATAAAAAATAATGATTTGGACGGAAAGCAAAATACGTTCAAACTGTAGTGGAGAGCAAAATGTTCAATGAAATTGTGATTAAATAGCAAAAAAAATGCACACTTATAGATTATTATTCCCAGATAAAAATTAAAAAATAAACACTTCAGCAATTGTTAGATAATTTATTTTTAAAAAACATTGATAACCTTCTTTATGAATTTTTATCTGGGAATATCAATAATCTACAAGTGTGCATAATTTTTTGCTATTTAATCACAATTTCAATGAACATTTTGCTCTCCACTACAGTTTGAACGTATTTTGCTCTCCGTCCAAATCATTATTTTTTATTTTCCCTGTATTCCAGCCAATTTTTTAAAAATTTTGTACCTGATTATGGATCTACAGGTCATGCAGAGCTTTTTATAAAGAATAGTTTTTTTTTGTGGAATGTAAGATAAACTTTTTTTCCATTTGTATAAAACTTTTTAGTACACGCTGTATATAATACCGGTCACAATTACAATACCAGATATCCAAATGACCTACGAGCTACGAGTAAGTCAGTCTCGTCACAGACTCTACTATCGATCTTTTATGTACAATGGTATAAAGTACTTTAATAAGCTACAACAAGAAATAAAGTCTCTCGAATCAGCTCGATTATTTAAAAGCAAATTAAAACAACTAGTGACTGATAAGGTCGATAAAGTGAAATTGTTGTCAAAACAAAATCGATTATTGCATGTTTAATTTCAAATAACAAACATGTGTTCGAACTGTACACTGGAAAAAATGCGGCCCGGGTAATTAAGTGCGACGCTCTGTCCCTTCTTGAGAAGGCTGTATACCACCTGGAGAGTTCTTTAAAATTCCATAATGACGGACGGGCACCATTCAGATTACCCTATGGCTGCACAGACACCATAAAACAAATCTACTTGACATTTTGAATTGTTTCGTTTAGATTTTTGTATAGAATTTGGTCGCGTTAAAATTGCAGATACATGTCTGTTAGGTAAAGATATCAAATTACATTGCGAGTTGAAGTCCTCCGCTTTAGTCTTGCGCAATAAATTAGTTAGATAGGTTTAGACGACGAAAAAACGACGAAGAGAGGGATTTGAAAAAACGCAGCCACAGAGCCACCCTCTCAAGACGATTGGACGTAGACGGGAAGGACCCTACCGATTCGATCTTAATTAATTAGTTTAGCTAGTGTTAGGATTTTCCCATCACCTTCAAAACCCCATCACCTGAAAAACTGGTGATTGGTATTGATTGTCCTGCTTTGTTACCCAAAACTTTTCAAACCGAAACAAGACGCAGGAGGTGACTTCTTTGTCAGTAGCGTTTCTGGAATTAGCTAAAAAAAAGCCAGGAGTCGTTCCGTCCGCTCTCTTCTGACTTGATATGAACTTTGGCCCTTCTTACCCTCAGACTTACTATTTTGTGGTTGTTGAATCTTTTTCCTCTCCTTGTTCGATTTACTGATTATTAAAAGATTCTCTAAATTCTACTTTGAGTGTTAAATAAAATTCGGAACGTTTAACAATAAATTAAACTTATATTAGAGAAAACATGCAAAATGCACACGAGCAAAATTGAACAAATTTTAATGTCACAAACCAAAACAATTTTTACGACAAACCAAATGAAACTAATTACAAAACCAAAAATATCAAGTAAAATTACAAAGTTAATGATGTCTTAATTTTGTGTCTTCTGAACAAAACAAAATCCGACTTTACTATAAAGAACCCGGAATTCCTCGTTTTTCTCTCTCGGCGGCTATTCAAGCTTTCGCTACCACCCTGGAAGACCAGAGAGGGATTTTTTTTTCAAAGTCAGCAATATTCCCGCAAAACGAGAGCGGTGAGTCGCTTTTCACGAGATGGCATACACGCCCTGTTTTCACCGTTTTTATCCACGTGTTATACAAGTGTCCGTGTTCACAGGACAAAGACGCGTATTCATCTCCGAACGCTGATTCAGTGAGAATGAGAAATTTTATCATCGCAACCTAATATCACCTCTGGTTTGACAACACGTTCTAGTCTAATAAAGCGATACACGTTTCCTGCTCTCTAGTTTCCTTCGGGAATAACAGCTTTAAAAAAAAAGAAAATAATTTCGAAACTTCTTTAGGCATTTTTCGCGTCCTTACATGCAGGTTTAATAACAGGTAACAGATCTAGTAGACAGACAGGAGGGAAAGAATTTGTAACGTAATTTTTTTTATGAACTAAGTAGAGGTAGATATTAGATAGGTACAATTATGATTTTGTCAGTGCGCAAAACGTTCGCTTAACTCGTGTTTCAATTGATGGAAATTTACCGAAACACATCGAAACACGGACGTCTCAAAGGTGGTTGCAGCCCCTGTACTCTCGCGCGTCAACTGAATGTGACACACCCTTAAACAACTCAAAAATTTTCATAGTTCGTTTTTTTCTTAGGGAAAAAAATCGTACGTATTTTGTCGTTAAAAATCGTATCGTCCCGATTTGACGATTAATAATAACAACAATAAATAAAAATGATTTTGTTTACGGGCTGTTTTAAGTTTGAAATTGGCGATGTCGATTATATTTAAATTATAATAATTCGCATTCGAAATCTTCGTTTATTCATCTTTACTATGCGTTTATTCATCTTTACTATGCGTTTATTCATCTTTACTATGCGTTTATTTCTACAGCTGCTGACTATGCCGATAAAATTTATTATCGTTATAAAAAGACGTCTCGACAAGTCCGGCTCTGAAATGTCCTAAGAAAGGCCGAAGTCTGGTGATGAGTTATCAACGGTGATTACAAATTATTAAATGTTAATTTGTTGCTGTTTTGGCGGGGCTTTGATACGGGCAAACACAATTTGCATGTTTTTGAACATCAAATTGAATGACTTCGAAAATTATGGCGATTCTATGTGTGTATAAAGAGGTGATAAGGAATGCATTAATTAACGTTTCATTTTCCGCAATAATTGAGTACAATTTCTTTTGTTAAACACAGGCCGAGTAACAATGTTATTCTCTTAAATTAAAGATCACGCTTTTGCAGCACATAATTATTATATTCTTGTTTTGCTTTCACTGCTAAATTTTATAGGTATACAATTTTTGATACAATTTTGATTTTTTGCTCTCTCTTGCTTTGACTGAAATTTTAAACAAAAATTATGCATTATGCATATATCTATTCCATTTAAAATGCCTCTTTTATACAGCTTTTTTAAGCTTAAAAATAGGTAACCCCTCGAGGTCACGTAATTGCCGAACGGTATCATTTTAATTGAGCGTCATTGTGCATAAATCGTTGAGTTCTAATCCATTTTTTTGTTCCCAAAGGAAAAAATGCCCCGTTAGTTGGCCATTATATTTATGAAACTTAATTATCTGTGAAGTTAAATTTAATTATTCATAAAACGAAAGTACCTACGTACTTCACAAAACAATACGGTTATAATTAACCACGGTGCTTTATGGTTTTTCTTTTAGCAGTTTGCAATAATTTACGTTATTTTAATTATCAGGCATTTCCTAGTCGGAAACGCTAGAAATTTCAGCGATGTTTTCCCATGATTAAAATTCCTTTGGAGTTTTTTTTTTTTTAATACGTGAGGGTTTTAACTTTTTCAAAACACTAACAACAAGACTAACGCTGGATTTCACAAACGTCACTTAACTTTAATCATCGATTAAGAAAAATCATTCCTATAACTTCAACACATGTAACCATGGCAACGTTTACTTTTAACAGATGATTAAATTTAAGTAACGTCTGTGAAATCCGCCATGAGATTAAAAAAAAAGAATTTAATTAATTAACTTACGCGTTGCTCATCTTCATCAGCAACCCTCAGGAAGTCCATCACTTAAAACCGTAGGTGAAAAAGGAAATGAAAAAAAAGGCTTATAAAATGACAGATAAATTCAAAGAAAACAATGACACAAAAATGAAAAAAGTATTGACGATGGATTTAACTGAACCCCAGTAAAGATAAGAAAAATAAAAACTGGTATAAATTCGAAGACGCTCTCTTAAATTGGAATTAAAAATCTTTGATTAGCACTTCATACAAAAAAAAAAAAACGATAATATAAAAAAGGATAGAAAAGAAGAGTATTGCCGTATCTGGGGCCTATTCCTGAAAAGTATGGAGTAGTAATTACTAGTTACAAGTTCCTTTTTAAATGTCGAGCTTTAGAATCGTTTTCCTCAAAGGAAAAGTGCTTACTAATATTAGTACCTACATATTATTAGTAAGCACTTTTCTCCCCTGAGGAAAACAATTTTAGAGCTCCACATTTAAAAAGGAACTGGTAACTAATAATCACTACTTCATAATTTTCAGGAATAGACCCATGGAGATAATTTCAAAGTCATTAAGACAGTAATAAACAATAAATGATTCATCTAACTAAAGATTCCCACAAGCATAAAGTAATAAAAAAAAATTAGAAAATGTTTCCACAACTAAAACAATTCAATTGGTTGCCGAAACGTCGGATTGTCATAATTCCACAAATCGCAGTACCTGATCAGCCCAATTATTATTAACTCCAACATTCTGAACTTTCCACCATTAACAACTTATGCATCAGTTGTATCGCGTCTTCATTTAATCTTGTGTCCCACGTGACCTATGACGCATGTAACCGACTACTCAACAGTTGGCATAATTACATCTTTATCTGGAAAATACGAAATGCATTGTCTTAAAAACTTTTTTATTGCATCTTTTAGAGATTTATGTGTCGATTCTGCTCGTATCTGTAGCAACCGTAAGATCTGTAAACCTGTAACTCGGTTACCAAAATATGGAATTTTGAAGTTCTGTGGAAGGTATGACCTCTCCTAAGTTCCTGGGATTCAAAATCACTAACATTGTACTATGGCACACATACCTAAAAGCAAAAAAGTCTATGTCATTAACAGTGTTGCCAATGGGCATTCGAATATTTAGCGCTCAAATAATCACTAAAAGTCACAAGAATGGTGAAAGGAAAACAAAGCGTATTATGCCCGTTTTATACTGTCATATTTTTGTATCAAATTTATTACCAAGTGAGTGAGAAGTGCCAATTCAACATTCACTGTGGTAGCTTATCTCTCTCTCACTTCGTAATAAATTTGATACAAAAATGTGACCATCTAAAACAGGCGTTAGAATTGGCAACACTGGCGCATAAAATTTCAAAAGAAAACGTGAGTTGATGGTTTTTGTTAAAAACGTAAACAAAAGACGATCGCTTAACAAATACTGCAAGGAACAAAAAAATGGTCGACGATTCGGATGTAAGAAAGGACCTTTCGTTTTTACTTCTGAGTCGGAATCTAGCGCGATGACAAAAGACGTTCGAATTCCAATCGAATTGCGACATTCGTCTTCACAAAAAAATAACAAAACAAAAGACGACCGATAGCTTATTAACAAATGCAAGAAACAAAAGTTTTGGTCGACGATTTGGACGTAGAAAAAAAACTTTTCGTTTTCACTTTGGCGTCAAAAAATAAACTTAGCGCGATGATAAGAGATTCTTCTTCATAAAAAAAAAAAACAAAACAAAACAAAAGACAATCGATAGTTTAACAAATGCAAAAAAGAAAAGTTTTCGTCGACGATTTGGATAAAAAAAAACTTATTTTACTTTTGAGTTTCGTAATAAATTAAGAGCGATGATAAAAGACTTTTTTGTTCATTAAAAAAAATAACAAAACACTATCAACTGTGAAATAAATTTAGAATAATCCCATTCTCTTCCTCGAGAAGACACAAAAAAGAAATAAACTAAATGGATCCATGGTAAAAAAAGAGAAACGAGCAGTTTGCAGTCGTTTTTCTTTTTTTTGACCAAACAGAGGCAGAAATCCGAACGTCATTCATTTGTTCTTCCTTTACCACAAATTGCCAAAAACAATCTTTTTTTATTGCCAATTATTTTATAATAGATGTCACCACAAAACGACAGAATCAACTGAAATAATTATTTATTATAATAATTAATTTAAATTCCTCTTCGTAGTTGGCCGTGAACTGTTAGTTGTAAACCAGCCTCAATCGACCTGACGTATGAAATACCATAACCCCACTTTTAAACTAACAAAAGCAATTAATAGACGCTTTCCAGGTTAGCGTCGAAGTAACTCTGAGGAGCTACGCCGGTATAGCTCAGGGCCACACCGACGCCTCATAAAAGAAAGAAAAAGTGAGGTTATGATATACGTCAATTTATTGTTTCAAGCAAGGCTGGTTCACAACTAACAATTCACGGCCAACTACGAAGAGAAATTTACTAAAAAGACACGTTCTAATGGTTTAGTTAGAATCATTCTCAAATCACTAGATTTGTCACTATACCGGCGATGAAATCACTAAATTTTTGACATGTCCGAACTCACTAGTAGTTGAGTGAAATTTCAATAGAAAGTCACTAGTGACAAAATCACCAAATTGGCAACTGTTGCTAAATTTCTTCTACTTTGTTCGCCGGACGGCCAAATCATAATAACGTAAATCTCTTCCGCGATTATAAAGGAATTAAATACTACCAACCTAGAACAGTGACAACACTTAATTGATGGCGCAGTTCTGCCAACCGACTGTATTGTTATTGCCTAACTATCAGGCACAACTTGATCACGTGGGATGCAATCAATTATGAAAACTCTGTATATGTTATTCCCTTCTTACACAACTGAGCACGGCGGATGCGAACACCGCATACATACAAAGTAAGTATCATACAGTCAATTTAGCCGAGTGATTCAATCTGTATAATAATGTTCACAGCTCCAATTCAACGATTTCAAAATTTTCCATTTTCGATAAATTAATCTAGACGTATTTTATTGGCCAATTTTATACAAAACATCGTGGTCCTTTACGTCCTTTAAATTGCGTGTCGAACTTGCGAAAATAGTTCTCCTGTAGTAATTACGCTTCGGATTGAATCGAACTTCACACATCATCATCCATTCATCGGCGCGAATTGAACGACGGGGCACAAATGTGCGATAACAAATAACTTAAATACGGCTCTAAAATGAGAAGTAAACGCTAATTAAGATATCGTTGGTGATGTTAAACCGGATGTTAATTTGGCGGTACAGTACACGGTGAAATTTCCTAACAACTAGTTAGTCATTTGCACTTAATTAATTTTTTCAATGCTACATTTTAAAAAGTTCAGCGTTTTCGATTTTTGATAACGTAACTGCAATTTTTTTCCTTAAATGTATTGCTAATCAAAAAAATTCAAATTATTTACAGGGTGTGGCAATTTTGAAGTCATTGTACTGTAACGTGTGTACATTGTACCGGTAGCGTTACCTGTGGAAATATTTTGCTTTGGAAAACGTATGTCGCAGTGTTAACATTGAATATAACCCGACTTTTAAATGTCAGCATGATATAAGCCATAAAATGACGATTACTACTCACTCACAAATTAAGTAATTTATTATTTAAGATTCACAGAAAGACAATCTCTGTATGGGATCACCGGGCAGCAATTCTTGCATCAATATCTGCGGTAAAGATAGAGCTGAACGTTTTTGCGCAACAATTTGTGGCACCTTCCCACAGGAAGCTCAATCTGTTGTGGTAATTGGCGGATAGAGGTGTGAGAAGCATTTTTAATAATAATAATAATAATAAATTGTCTTTATTGTTATGGCGAAGTTTAGCCAACGCTATTCACTTAACCATAAAAAAAATACATTTACATTCAAGCGTCGATTTACCGTAACAAGAAAAAAAAAACAAATGATAAATATAAATAAAGACTGGCTGAAATTCAGGAATTTCAGGAGCACTGCATACAGATAAATTATAGGTACAATACAAAATATTTTAATAACCAAAATACCGAAATACGAGTGTATCACTGTATAAGAGTAAATATATTCGAACACACACAGAGACTTTAATATCAAGTTCTATCATTTAAAAAAGAAGTATATTTCTTTTTGAACGTACGTAAGGAACATGATTTTAGTGATTGAGGCATACTATTCCAAGTGATTGGTCCATTGTACGAAAAAGATCTGGAGAATAAAGTTTTGGAGTGTTTAGGCAAAATAAAGTTATTTTTAAAGCGGGTATTAATTCCATGAACACAATCATACTTAAGCAACTTCGTAGACAAATATTCGGGTTTAGAATTTTTAACAATTTTATTAAGGAAAACGGCAAAATGTAATTTCCTACGATTTTTCATGTTCAGCCAACTCAATTCCTTCAGTTTATGTGAAACATGATCAAAGTGTCTGAGATTATAAATAAGTCTAATACAAGAATTCTGAACTCTCTGAATGCGAGTCTCAGTTAATGAATCTATACAGGATCCATACACAACATCACAATAATTGAAATGACTTAAAACTAAAGAATTAGTAAGAATTTTTCTTAAATTTGTATCAATGATATGTCTGTTGTTATAAAGCATACGAAGTGAACAGTAAGATTTTTTTAACATTTTATTAACATGATCCCGAAATCTTAATCCAGTGTCCATATGAAGCCCAAGATTTTTCGCAACCTTGGAAATAGTTAAAGGCTGACCTAATATACTGAGACTGCATTTAGCAGCAGCTTCCTTACTTTTGTTACTACCAAAAACTAAAAGAGATGGTTTGGCTGCGTTAATACATAAATTATGAGTTTGTGCCTTTTGAATTAAATTATTTAAATCCTCAGATATCAAGTCAAAATCAATATTAACGCTCTCACATGAGAACTGCTTATAAATCTGGGTGTCATCAGCGTATAAGGCACATTCACAATGATTCAAAGTTAATTTAAAGTCAAACGTATACAGAATAAACAATAAAGGGCCTAAAATACTGCCTTGAGGAACGCCCTTTGAAATAAAGGCCTCGGAAGAAACACAATCTCCTATCACAACACTTTGCGTTCTATTACATAAATAATTAGATATAAAAAGTATACTTATAGAATCAAATCCAATGTATTTTAATTTTGCTAACAGTACTTCATGATTAATAGTGTCAAAAGCTTTCGAGAAGTCCAAAAGGATGAGGGCAGTTCCGAGACCTTTATCCCAAGCTTCAAAAATATCATCACAAACATTTACTAAAGCTGAAGCGGTACTGAATCCTTTTCTAAACCCTGATTGAACGTTGGGAATTATATTATTCTCAGTTGCGTAATTCATAATTTGCTTGTAAACAATCTTTTCAAGGACCTTTGAAAGTGTGGGAAGTATACTGATTGGTCGCAAGTCGGAATATTCAGAAGGAGAGCTCTCTTTGGGCAAAGGGTGTACTAAAGATTTCTTCCAACAATTAGGAAAATAACCAACTTCCAAGCAACAGTTTACAATGTGGGTTATATATTTTGCAATATGTGGTATGCAGTATCGTAACATTCTTATAGAAATTCCATCAATACCGTAGGCATTAGATTTAATATTATTTACAACTTCAATAACCTCTTCAGTTGTTGCAAGTTGAAAGTGGAAATTAAAATCTGCCAAATTGTTACAGGAATAAAAATTAAGGGCATCACTACAATCTTCATCAATTTGTGAAACAGAATCAATAAAATAATCATTTATTTCATCAACATTTTTTAAACTATCAGGAATGTCTGCAACTTTAGATTTAGAAATATTCATACTATTTAATACTGACTAAGTCTTATTCATACTAGATTTAGACAAAGTACTTAAGTAAACCCTTTTCTCTTTTCTAATAGAATTTAAAGTTAGATTACGCAACCGTTTATAATAATCCCAATCCGCTGGAAGTCTAGTTTGTTTAAATTTTGTTAAAGCATTATTTCGAAGTTTAATCATGTGTTTAATAACATCCGTTAACCACGGAGCTTTAGGTTTTGATACACGCACCGTTTTGAGGGGAGCATGTAAATTAAATAAACCAATTAAGTTATTATTAAAAAATTCTAGTTTAGCCTCAATGTTATTTAATAAACAAATATCATTCCAACGCATGTTCAAAAGATCTCGAATAAAGATTTGATAAGAAAATTTGCTAAAATCACGAAAAGTCACATATTTCTGTTTGGCAAGAGGAACAGTAATAGCTAATGTACAATAGGTAAGCAAATGATCCGAAAATAAATCTGCATTTACGGTACCGCATTCAGAAACAAGATCCTTATTTGATACAAAAATAAGATCAAGTAAGGAACTGCAATTAGCAGTTATTCGTGTGGGTTCAGCAACAATTTGACTAAGACCAAAACCATCAAAACAATTAATAATTGAGCAAGTGGCATTAGTCGAATTTAAAAGGTTTTCATTATGCTTGCAGTTTCGATAAGCTTGAGGTTCACCTGTTGTTTTTCTTCGGAAAAGAGCTTCAGTTTCACGAAACAACGGTACACACTGAAACGGTCGCGGAATTTGTTTTCAAACAAAATCTGTTATTGCATGTTCAATTTCAAATGGCCAACACGTGTTCGGGCACTTCGGACTTCACGCAGTAAAAAATGTGACCGGATGCTCCATGGCGCCGCGTCCCTTTTTAAGAGACTAGATACCACCCAGCGAGTCTTTAAAATTATAGATTTTGTATGGTATGGTTTGGGTCGCGCTAAAATTGTAGATACTTGTCAGTTATAGGAAAGAGATCAAATTACGTTGCAAGTTAAAGTGTTTTGTTTCAACAAGCACAGGATGTATTAAAATTTCAGCCTGGTCGCTTGTAGCGTTAAGTGGTGGCAGATGTTGAGAGACCACTGCGAGACTGTGAGACAAGCTAATTGGGGTTGCGTAATTTATGAATGTGTACAAGGAAATGTGCAGGGCGTGAGTTACAGCTACAAGCAGCGATTATCATTGGCCGAGGTTGTTCAAAATTTATCTTGCGAAGTCCGAGGGGGTTGGGTTAATTTTTACTTGCGAAGACAGGAGCGCGGAAAAACGGACAGACAGGATTCGATCTATCGAGCGAACGGTCGAATTCAAATTTAATTTTACCTTAGCGGATTTCGTTAGTGCTTACAGTCATTTCTCATTTTCTGGCTAAATCATTTATTTCGGTACGGTTAAATACAGTGTGTTAATAGAAAGGGCAATTAAAGAAAACCACGAATACGTACGTTTCGCGTTGCGAATGTGTCTAAATCAGAGTGCGCGAAGTGCGTGTAATTTTGTTTCTTTGTATTGTATAATTAATTAAATCTATCTAAATCTAAATCGTGCTCGACTTTTGTTTTTATTGTTTTCAGAATTTTATTGTTTCATATTTTTTGAAATTCTACTACGTATTTAATTTTATTTTCTTGTTCATTGTTCTTTTTATTTTTTACGAAAATTTATTAATCTATGCAATTAGTTGTTTCGGTCCAAATCGAGAGATGGCGCTTTAGCAGTTGATAACTGTTCGTCATAAATTTCATACGGTCTAATTTTAAGCAACAATTGACAATTAATTTAACTGCTGAAATTTTTATTATTCATTAATGATTATTATTTGTTGCTGAAAATTCGACCGTACGGCTGAAACTTTTTTATGATGCACAGTGGTCGAGTGCTAAAGCGACATCTATCGGTTTGGGCAGGAACAATTTTATTTTTCTCTTTCAATTTTCCCGCTTTTACTATGGATTTAAAAATTTGAGTTTTCTGTCCACAATTCCTTGTGTTTTGTGTCGATACATTTTTTTCTTAATTTTACAAATTTGTAATAATTATTATTCGATTGTATGATTTGAAACTCTAGGTTTTTATTATTCTTAGTAATCGTTTATTAATGCGCCATGTATCGGTTTGGGTTGGAACAATTTTACTGATTTCACTGTACATTTTTCTTTGAATTTCAAAATTTCTTTTTTTAGAAGAATGTCCATAATTCCTTGTGTTTTGTGTCGATACATTTTTTTGTTAATTTTACAGATTGATAATAATTTATGATTGAAATTCCAAGTTCTTATGATGTATAGTACCGTATGTTAAAGCGCCACCTCGCGGTTTGAAGCGGAACAATTTCGGAACAATTGCGATGAACTTTTCCATGGATTTCCAAACTTCTATATATTGAGAGAAAAGTCCACAATTATTTCAGTTTCGTTTCTTATTTTTGCGTTTTTTTTTTTTTTAAATAATTATTGCAGAAAATTCGACCACATGAATTTTATTCTAGGTTTTTATGAAGTGCATACAGTAATGGTACGTTAAAGCGCCATCTATTGATTTGGATCAGAAGAATTTTATTTTTCTCCTTAAATTTTTCTGGATTTCAAAATTACTGTTTGGGGAAAAAATGTCCACAATTTTTTTTTCTTATCAAAATTTTGCTAATTGATAATAAATTCGATCGTACGCCTGAAATGCCAGGTTTTCATGATGCATTGCAATCGAATGCTAAAGCGCCACCTACCGATTTAAGGGGGAACCATTTTATTTTATTTTCCAGTTTTCCTGCTTTTACTGTGGGTTTCTACATTTCTGTGTTTTGAGAAGAAACGTCCACAATTCTTTGTGTTTTGTTGCAAATTATATTTTTCAAAATTTTTATCATTTATAATAATATCTAATTATTGCTGAAAATTAGACGGCATGACAGAAATTTTTTATAATGCATAATGGTGCCATCTATCGGTTTGGGGAGCAACGGTTTTATTTTCTCTTTCAATTTTCCTGGTTTTCTTATAGATTTCAAAATTTTTTTAAAAATTTTATTATTTTATTTTCTTTTTTTTTTCCATCGTTCTTTTCATTTTAAAACAGAAATTGTTAATCTACTAAATTATGTCGTAAAATCGATTGTGAAGGCATTAATGTAGTAAGAAAATCAAAAAGCGTATAAAACATAACCTCTAAACACTTATATGTATACAATGTCATCCACGTAACATGTAACAGTTAATCTCAGTAAGTACAAGCGTAATCTGTTCGATTGATATGTATATATTTTTTATACGGAATCAAAAGCTCTATTCCGTATTTTTATTCAAACGTAATTAGTTCCTTTGATTTCTCAAGTTATCCACCGACGCACTGAGTTACCACAACGTGAGTCCAGATTTGCAGCGATTACGAGCCGAATTAGAAATATTATTTTATTGCGGATTCCCCGCAAGGGTCATTCAACCGTAACACAATAAGTAGGTTAACAGTAGGTAGTCCTAGCGCTGGCCATAAATCTCAAGTAACAAGTCTGTAGCCGTAGACAGGTAGGGATAGGGTATGTCCAATTGCAATAACAAACCGTTTGGGTGACCCTTGGAATTTCGCAGGTAAACGATCTGTTCAGTCGGTCCAATTTGACAATAGATTTAATTTGTTTTTGACAGTTTTATTGGTTATTTAGTTGTCCGTAAAAGTCAACAAACAAGGTGACACGTCGGCGTTTTACATTAAAACAAAACACCAATGCAGGTTGTTTTCGAGTGCTTTGTGTCTAATCGGCAACTCTTCCAAGCAGTTACGTACTCACTATACCCATGCCCCATCGATTGTTGCTACACATAATCCTAATTAACTTTTTTTTTACTCATTAGGTACACTTTAAAAGTATGCCATTTTTTAAAGCTGTCTTTTAAAAAGTAACAACGGGATTTTTTGAAAAGTAAAAAAAAGACACGTTCAAGAAACTAGTTCCTTATTATAAAAACTAATTTCGTGTTAATCACGCCCTTTCAAATTCTTCTTGCTTAATTATCTCAAGGAATTCGCCCCGAGCGCATTTTCGCGCACGAATTAAAAAAAAAAAGTGTTCCAAAAACACCGCCCGGCCATTAATTTCCGCGCAAAAAAGATCGGTATTTATGAACCGTCATGCTCTTACTATAATCGAAGATTGGGTATTGTTAGCCGAGAAATTTATTCTCGGTTAAATCACGCTTACATAACAGACCACACGGGTGACAGGTGGTTCTGGAAGTGATTGCGTGTTTGTGTATAAGCACATACATAAATTAGCACTTCGTGCTTTAATAAACAGATCAATTTAGGTGTGAAATTATTGGAATTGTAAATTTTGCAATAACATTTAGTTTGATTTAATCGAAATTTAATTGAATTCCGGTCGCCCCGAACACAATTCCAGAACGAGCCAATTAATTTGGATTCTTTGTTTACATTATCTGATCGGTGTTTACACAACAATAAAGTCTGCGAAATGAAAATCTTAATCTCGGTTAATTTGCAGCTGAAGGATACAAGTAATTTACATTGTACGTATGTGCATGCACGATGTTATTTATGTTCGTTAATTGAAGACACGGATTGCGGTTTGTTCGAACCAGGGAATTTTTCCTTTCAATTAGTCGCCATCCATCCCACTTCTGACAATTGTTGTAGATAACTATGAGGCGTTCAAACGAAGTGTACCTGTGTTTTAATTCTGGGAGAGGGAAATCCCACGGTCGTGAGTTCCAAATTGAGTAAAAAAATAATTCCGACCTTCGCTCAACCTAATTCGATTCGTTAGAACTTTTTCTGTGTTCCCTAAAATTTTTCAATTTAATAATTTTCTTGGTCCTAAAAAAATTCCATGTAGGTACAGACGTAATGCAGTGGGTTGATGTCCTCTGGGTGTTACCAGGTGTTATTTTATCATATGTAAATGAAATAAGGAACGCAGCTCGTTAAAACAATACATTTATTAAAGATAATAACAAGTAAACTTACATGGTTTACACTACACTATCAAATGGGGAGGAAGCTTTTCTCTGACTAGGTTGACACTCTAATGCCCTACCAAATGGGTTTCACAAGTATTTAAAGGGTTCGTTTTTTAGAAGGTTTTTCTAGGAAGGCTTTGTCGGAAAGTCGTAGATGAATCATGCTTGTTCGCTGACGGCAAAACCGCCCGATGTATTTATTTATGTTTTTTCAGGAAGCAGTGGTAAACTACTATAATCTCGGAGGTCTTGCGTTGGCTTACTTCTTAAATAAAATGTCTTTTAATGATTGGCGAAACGTCAAAAGATCTTCTTAGGATTTCGATAATCATGTTTCAGTTTGATGAAGATTAATTCTGAAGTGATGCGAATAGCTACACGTCAAGAAGAAAACGAAGACACGTGGCAACATTCGAAACACTTCAAATAAAAACTGACTTCTTGTTGGAATTTGCCAATCATATTTCAGTGTGGAGAAGACTTTCTCTAGAGATTTCCAATGCGAATGCTTGCACGTCAAGAAAAGATTAAAACTCGTGGTAATACTCGAAAGACCTCAATTTGCCAAACATACTTCAGTTTAAAGAAGATTTCCAACGCGAATGGCGACGAATCAAGAAGAAATCAAGATACGGGGTAACATTCGAAAGACCTCATCGAAGAATAATTGGGTTTGTCAAACATACTTCAGTTTGAAGAAGAAGAAGAAGAAGGAGAAGAAATCTCTGTTGTTTTATTAGCAGAGTAATTCAAAGAATTAACTTGAACATTTTTAATTGTCAGTTTTTATACAACTTGAATACACACTTACTATTTTTGTGTTTAACATTGCTTACTATTTTTAATTTACTAACTTTGATAAAATACCTACAAGCATTTTCTTCAACAATCTCCACTGTGAACGGTGACACGTCAAGAAGATACATGGCAACATTCGAAAGACCCCAATTCAAAAATGATTTAATCTTGGGATTCGTTAATCATTCTTAAATTTAAAGAAGATTACTTCCGAAGAGATCTCCAAGGCGAATCGCTACATGTCAAGAAGAAATCATCAACTGATTTTCAACATAACGTCTTTAATTAAAACACTGTTTAACACTTTATCGTTTCTTCTTCCAAAAACTATGAATCTGTGGTATTTCGCGAAAATATTTGCTGTTGACGTGTCATTTGTTTTTGAATTACTCTCTGAAGGTGAACGATTTGCTTTGTTTTACGTCGTGAAACATTTGGTTG
Source organism: Dorcus parallelipipedus (assembly GCA_958336345.1). NCBI lineage: Eukaryota > Metazoa > Arthropoda > Insecta > Coleoptera > Lucanidae > Dorcus > Dorcus parallelipipedus. The sequence goes on along the minus strand of OY284483.1, from coordinate 34,672,741 downwards.
TGTTATAATTGAAAAACACTACCATGTAGGAAGGGTCAATGGAGTGAAAGACGAGAAGTACATCCTTTGTACAATGGCCGCGAGGAATTTTGTTATTTTTCGCTGCCACCACGAGAATTAGAGAAGGGAGGTTCTTCTGGGAAGGAAGTTCTTCCGTGCGGAACTGTACAAATCCCTAGGAACAACGATATACTCGACTATGAATAAAAATCGTTTGTGAGCTCAAAGTGTGGTATATTCTTTCCTGATTGCACGTGAATTGGTTCTTATATTCCCTTAGGACCCTTTACAACTTTCTTTTGGGGCTTTTCGAACTTCTGTGGGGCTTTAGGCGAAGGGTCTTCCACTTACGCCCACACCAGGCATTAAATTGAACCCCCATTCGCGAAAGGGGTCGGTTAATAAATTTATAGAAGGAAGGAACAGATTTGTTTGCGTCCAAAATGGCGTCAGACAATTCGCACAACTTTTACCTGAGATTTGTAGTTTTCTCAAGCTTGGTATGGGGCTAAAATGCCCCAAAACTCGATCAGTGGTGCACTAGGGGAATTCCGGCAAAGCCGTAGATAAGCACTTCTTAGATTCTTAGTTTCTCTAAGCGGTATAACGTATCAACATGGCACCAGGATCCGACGAGAACCAAATGAGAGGCGCGAAATTGAGCTGGAAGGGACGCCGTACGCTATAACCAATATCCAATGACTTTCAAGGCTATTATCATGCGGTGTCTTCAACAAATGAAAGTCGCGGAAAGCAAGGAACACGCGAGGTTGCCAGGTGAACTCGAGACGCGAAAGACGAAGCTTTGTTGCCACGTTTTCGTAACCTAGTAAATTTTGTAAACATTAATCCGTATCTTTAATCCTTCCGGAACCGTAAGGTAAATAAACAAAATTTATGCCGCCCTTTGACGAATTAAAGTGAAACCGTATTCGTTCAGGATTGGCCCACAAATAGGACCGCATCCTCAAATTTGGTCGCTAAGACGACCCTTGGCGTAAACACAAAAAGACTGCCCCGTGACGAATGAGATGCAACTCTGATCATCGGTGATTCGATTACCTACACATTTTGGCCAACGTTGCAGAGTTACTTCATCCCCGCTACGAAAAAGTCCTATAAAAACGAGGGCGCTGACTGTTGCTAAGGTTACCGTATTCATTTTCGCGTATTTCGTCTCCCAAATTAATAAGTTGCTGTTGCTAGAGGATTTGTGACGATTTTAAATTAAAAGGGATAGAAGAGAATTAGATAGAAAGTTGGCATTGGCGCTGCCTTCTCAATACAGTACCTAATCTTAACCGCTATAGTTTCAGTGCGTTCTGAGCAGTTATTGTCTGAAACACTCACAAGCCTCCCCTGCATTGTTAGGGGCAACCCAAAGTCTTCTGTGCAGCAATTATTGGAAGTACATCCAAAGCCTTCTGTGCAACTTTTGTCGGAAACACTCACAAGCCTAATTGTCAGGTGCAACCCAAAGTTTTCTGTGCAGCAATTGTTGGAAGTACATCCAAAGCCTTCAGTACAGCTATTGCCGAAAACACTCACTGGCGCAAGTCTTCTGTGCAGCAATTGTTGGAGGTACATCCAAAACCTTCTGTGCAGCTACTGTTGGAAGCACATCCAAAGCCTTCTGTGTAGCTATTGTCGGAAGCACAAACAAGCCTTCTGTGCAGCCGTTGTCAAAAGCATTCACTACAACACACACCTCTTGTTGTAGAAGAGGAGAAGAGGTACACACCAGGTATTCGAGCGTCTTGAAGAGTTCCCACCGCTGGAATAAAATCGTCCTGAAAGAGTTCCCACGCACTCCACACTCTTGCACTTTACGTCATTGTCTTACTATTGCTATTACTATGGAAAATGGAGATGAAAACAAGGAGAATAAGGCAAAGGAGATGCACTAAGATCAAACAACATTCCCATGGAACCCGTTGACAGAAGAAGAAAACAGACGAAAACAAATCGGGGGAAGGAAAATTTTTTAGACGGGTTTATGAAGGAAGGAAACTGAAAAAAGTGTGAATAAGAAGAACTCAGTCGAGAAACTTTGCTCAGATAAGGTGGTTACGACATCTGGAAGGGATGACATAGTATATGGAAGTACGAGAAAGATGAAGTATATAGGCATAAACAAAGACGAAAGAAGAGACATCCAAAGAAGGGATAGCATGAGCATTAAGGAGCTTAAGTAACAATCATTGTAGTTTTTGATAATTTGGTTTTCATAACGCATTTTCACCTTTGGGGAATTAAAAATTAATTTGGAATTCAGTTCAACAATCGCCTATCAAATTTTGGCCAAGCTATATGCGACCAGCTATTTCTATGCGATGTGTTTAATCTATGCAAACGCAAACATCCTCAGCAGCGTTGAGTTACTCAACAGATACATAAGTGAAAATTTATTGACGACCTCCTTCGTTCACGTTCTTTTAAAACCACAAAAGACGTCGCCTCTTAACGCCACGCGATATTTAGAAATGGCTTATGTAAAGTGATAAATATTTACTTGGAATTGAATCGCCTCGGGGCATAGCATTTAAACGACCTCAATTTACAACTTGTTTAAAAACGTACATATAATATCGCATTTGTTCGTTCCCTGGGGTATATTAGAGAATTTTTTTTCGTTACAGAGACAATACCATCATCTCCTCCAAAGAACCCCCGCAGAAGTCATACCGCGTAACCCTTTCGCAGTTACTGGCGGTATCCGTCAAGAATGTCCTGCTGATTTCCTTCGGGATGACCCTGGGATTCCCCACCATCCTCATTCCAGGTTTAACCGGTTCGAACTCCGGCGAATCTTTCGCCCTCAACCAGGAAGCCATATCGTGGATTGGTAACCCAAACGAATTAACGAGTTAGTGGCCGCGTAATAACGCTGCGAGTTTTAGGGTCGATCAACTTGATTTGCGTGCCGGTGGGGTGCATGGTTTCCGGGGCGGTCACCCAACCAATCGGGAGGAGGCGTTCCATGCAACTAGTCAACATCCCTTTCATCTTGGCCTGGTTGATTTTCCGATTTTCCAACGACGTCTGGCAGATCTACGTCGCTCTTTGTTTAACTGGGTTAACCGGAGGACTTCTAGAAGCGCCAGTAAGTACTTCCTCCCCCTAACCTCACCCTGTACTCATTTTGTACGTACCTAGGTGATAACCTACGTGGCCGAAATAACCCAGCCGAATCTACGGGGCATCCTCTCATCCACCAGTAGCATGTCAGTGATAGCCGGAATTTTAATACAGTTCTTGCTGGGCACTTTCTTATCCTGGAGGAACGTCGCCGTAATCAGCTGCGCCCTCCCCGCTGTTGCGTTCGTCCTATTATTTTTCATCCCCGAAAGCCCTCACTGGCTCGTTTCCAAGAATAGGCTGGAGGATGCAAAGAAGAGCATCGCCTGGTTGAGGGGGTGGACGACCCCGGAGCACGTCGAGGGGGAATTCAAGGAGCTTTGCAAGTACATTGAAAACAGCAAGCAACTCGGCGTGAGCAAAACCCCCAGCACGCTCGAACAACAGGCAAGACCGCGCAGATCAAAATTGGACACGCTGAAGTTGTTCTTCAAAAGGAGCTTCATTTGGCCGTATAGCCTCGTGAGCTTCGCCTTTTTCCTCGGACATTTCGGGGGGATGACGACGCTCCAGACTTTCGCCGTCCAAATCTTCGCCAGTCTACACGCCCCCATCGACAAGTACTACGCCACGGTAATCCTTGGCGTGGCCGAGGTGATAGGGTGCATAATTTGCGTCTTCATGGTGCACGTTTTAGGCAAAAGGAGACTGAATTTCATATCCACCGTGGGGTGTGGCCTTTGCTTCGCGATTGTCGCTACGTACGCGTATTCCATCGATGTGAAATACATCATCCACAATGAAAGAAGTGTAAACGCCACCGGCACCGATGGTAATAACCTTGACAGGACGCACACGTACAGCTGGATACCTTTGGTCTTCCTCGTTGGTTCCGCCTTGGTGTCTCACGCGGGTATCAGGGTACTCCCCTGGATCCTCACTGGTGAAGTTTACTCCAACGAAACCAGAGCGGCCGCCTCTGGATTATCCGGCGCCATCGGCTACGTCTTAGGTTTCTTGGCCAATAAAACTTTCCTCAGCATGGTGAACGGCTTGACCCTGTACGGGACGTTCTGGGCGAATTCCGCCGTGATGTTCATCGGAAGCGCCGTGCTCTATTTCGTTCTGCCCGAAACCGAGGGGAAGACCTTGCACGAGATTACCGACCATTTCGCCGGGGGCAAAAAACTGGACAACAAGGTCAAGAAGAAGCCGCGCTTTAGGAACAAAGACGAGATTGGAAATGTGAACCCGAATTTCAATCTGGGAGAGACGGAGAAGAACTCGAGTTCGCATCTAGACAGTCGACTGTGATAATTTGAGTGAATGTTACGAATAAGTTAGATACTATTTTATTCTTGATGATTAATAAAATTGTTTTCTTTTTTATTTAAATTAGTTGCCTACTTTTGAGATTACATATTCCATTTACTAAGTGTCGGATCTCGTCGGCCTACAATGACCGGCATTCAGAAATCCGTCACGAACTATAGTCAATGGAATGAGACTACGTCAGTCCGTTGATTGGCCAGCCAATGAAATAAGATGTTGCCCAGTCGCTAATTGGTCAGACAATGAGAATCAGACGACGATAACCGTTAATTGGACATGCAATCACGCCACTTGAAATAATTACCCCGCGGCCCAGGAAGACCGGCTGTCATAAGAGCGATGGCAGCGTAAGACGCATATAAGGAGACGGCTTGAGCTACGAAAGACACGGGTTTTTGACCACGCACAAGTCCTTGTAGACGCCTTACATGATCTACGATCAAGAGCTAGTCCACGAGACGTTCAAAGCATACACACACGAACTAGTCCACACCACTAGAACACCACTGCCAGCTGTTCCTTCAACCTCTCCACTACGGACGTTCACCAAGGACCGCACCATGGCTTTCGCCATGAAGGCCGGTACCAGAGAAACGTGTTGAGTGTCGACTTCATCCCCACGCATCAGGGTTTATCGGCGGATTTATTTATTTTAGTGGTATCTAAATGGCCCTTATCTATAAGAAGAGTCTGGGGTGGAAGTTCAAGAGTAACTCTTCTTACTGTGGTAGCAGGGGGGGAACCCTGCTGACCGAGACGTGGATTCAACGGCTTCGGCCGTAAGTGACCATCGTGGACGTTTGATAGAGTCCCTATGGGTGTGACGAGTCCACCGTCCCGAGTTGGCGTACCAGCGCCTGGTTTGCATGAAACCTAATCTGCAAGGTCCGTCTTAGGACGTGCCCGAACTTCTAACCAGTGAAGTTAACTGGTACCGTGGGGACCGGTTAGCCCGGAGGATACTCTCCCCTCCCCTGGAGTGAAGTGTGTAGAGAGAGACCTCCGGCGATCGATTGGGTTGGACTCACGGGGGCAGTCGTTGTAAGCCCGCATGCTTGGGCTAGGGATGATATCCATCCATCCCGATGAGTGAACTGCGGATCTCAGTTCCGGCACTAGCCTGGTTAGCTAGTAGAGATTAGATAGGTCTCCCTTGAGCAGAAGGGGCGAGGGGCGTGCACCCCGGACCACTCTGGTAGCAGTGTGTTGGAAGTCACTTTAAAGTGCCAGCCACAGAAAGGTGGGCCCGCCCTGCGCGCTGATTGGGCTCTGGTCGGAGCCCAAGCGGATAAGGGTTACTCCGCCCAGGAGCCGCTTGATATGGATATGGTGCGTAGTATGGTAGCCTAGTTTTAGCAAGAAATTTAACTAAGCATGTTAACTACAATAAAATTAGGAAAATTTAGAAAAACTAAAGTAACGGAGTTCGCTGCCACCACCGAAGTTTAAGGGAATTCCGGACCCTATAATGCTTAAGTAAACTACATGACCGATTAACAATCCTTCGGAGGAGGATCCTTTCAGGTTGGAACTGTACAAGAGCACCTTAAAATCACGATCTATTCTACTATAAATAAAGGTCGTGAACTAGCCTAAGGCAAGGTATATTAAATGTACTTTGGATTACCCTGGAGGGGTGAAACTACATAATATGTACACAAAAAATATAAAATAACAAATTCACCTACCGAATAAGGGGGGTGAGGAAGTAGAATTCAGCAGCAGGGGCACTTCTTATCTATCTCCCTTTTTCTGGGATGGGGCTCGCTAATCCCTTTTGGGGAAGACTCGGAGTGGAGTTCTTCCTTCTGGCACCCACACTTACACTGGCACCGGATTTAAACTTAGATACTCGCGAAGAGGGTCGCGAATTTAATTCAAACAGAACAATCGAAACAATAGAAACGAATGTAACATTCAGGGCCAGTAGTATAAAACGTAGTTAACTACTCGATCAAGTTAACTGTGTGGTTAACCAATATCATTGGAGGAAAGTTTAAGTTTCAACCAATGATATTGCTTAACAGTTAACTTGATCGAGTGGTCAACTACGTTTTATACTTCTGGCCCTCAAAGATTAAATTTTGGGAAAAAGCACAAGGACGTTCGTTTAAGACGATGATTAGGCGAACATTATTTAATTTTTTTGCCCTGGGCTATTGTTTACAAATTCACAATCTTCCCCTCTTTAATAATTCTCCCGGGAGATGCTGCTCTCTCGCGGGCTAGTCGTTCAACTTTTGTCGACTTAGTTTTTTTGTCGACTAAGTTTGAATTAAGCTATAGTAAAAATAGGATCTCTCTCTCTCTCTCTCTCTCTCTCTCTCTCTCATTCTCTATTTAGAGAAGAAACGTCTCTCGACAAGGTCTTGTAAATTGATAAATTCGAAAAGATTTTTATTTATCTTGTAACCTCGTCTCTTACAGAACAAAACAAGAAAGAAATTAATATTTCTAGACCTGAATGGTTTTAAACGCGACACACATGTACGTATATACATTGGCGTTCAACTAAATCGATACCACTGGAGAATTTTGCGCTCAGCATATTGACATCGATTTAGTTGAACGTGAGTATACATAATATTAGACAACATTACATCTAACGTAACAGAGATACTTTTAATAATGAGAAATCCAACGCCTGTGTAATTAACTTCACCTACATACAATTTTTGCCCTTCATAAAATAATTAGCAAAACGAGAAGCGTATAATTAACAGTTCGCATTAGAAACTACAAACTTTAAAGCAACGCCCCCCAACAGTAATTTAACAGTCACATTACAGAATGAGAAAGCACTTCATGAAACCATACAATGTTGGAGGTAAGAAAAACGCAATCGTACTATATTTCGTATACCTAAATATATTTTTTATATGCAGAAACCCAAACTCTCTGATATATTCGCTTTTGAGAAACAACTCCTAACCAAATCGGGGTTTTACCGGACAAGCAACTCGTCATTTTCCGTTGCGCAAAGAATAAACGCGACTGTAACCTTGATTTTTTCCTTCGGACTGTATTTCTTTATGATCGTAAGGATGATTCTGGACAGAAATGACCTAACCAAAGTCTTCGAGACTCTCTACTTCTTCATGACGCAAACTGCTTTCATCCTAAAGCTCTTACCGTTCGTGTACCAACGTCGGGCACTTCATAAAATGGAAGGGCTCTTGGATGACGTGGTTTTCAACTCGTACACCGATCGCCAGATCAGATTCATCAACGACTCCTTTCGCTCGTACAAAATCGTCTCCAGGATTTTCAGGTGGTCCTGCGTGGCCGTCATCTCGTTCTACATCATTTTCCCCCTGGTCGATCGCCAAACTCTGGCGGTGCCCGCTTGGTTTCCGGTTGACGTCGAGGAATACCGGAACTGGTTGTATGCATACGAGAGTATTTGCTTCACGATGAACGCCTACAATAACTCCACGATTGACTGTATCACTTCGGCCTTGATCAGCAGTGCTTCTGCACAGTTGGAGATTCTTAAGGATGATTTGTCGCATATTACTGATGCTGAGGGGGAAGAAGGTGGAATTTCGGATGGAATCATCGATGGGCGATTGAGGAATTGCATTGTGCATCACAACGCGATTTTAGAGTAAGTTGGTCTCTCTTGCTTGAACAAGTGTTTTAATCATTTGGTTTGCAGTTTCGTTCGGCGAATTGAAAATATGTTTTCGCCTGGAATTTTCTTCCAGGTCTTGTCTGGTATCGTCACTTTCACTTTAACTGGGATTATGCTAATGACGGTAAGACTGAAATTTCTGTGTTGCTAATAATAACAATTAATACTTACATGTTGTACATACAACTGGAGGAATAAGAAGTGTGTAATTTTTTTTAAGATCGAGAAGCAGAAAGAACGGAAAGTGCCTGCAAGACAAGTTCAAAATAAAGAAAGTTATGATAAGTGAAAAATGAATTGAAACAGAAACGTCACGTCGTTGAAAAATAGATTTCCAAAAATTATTTAGACGTTGCACGATGAGAAATTTTGCTATTTTCTGTTTCACAAATAAAAACTACAAAATATTTTTAAAAATTGAACGAAAATAATATGAACTATTTAAAAACGAGAAACGGCATTTCGTAAATCAAATAAAGCAGTTGTTAGTTTTGAATAACATAACTAATTGGCAAACAAACTAATGTTTTCTCACCCAAACCATGATACTGAATACAGAGACACGGACGGATATTCCGATTCTGATCATGCGATGACACTCGATGAATACTACTTTTTACTCAGATGTTCACGACCATACGGCTACTTGTACGATATCTATCGTCAAACGCAGTCGTCTTTTTACATGGTTTTACAACGGAAATTCCGATTACGCAAAACTTTGCATGTGGGCCTTATGATTCATCGCGATTTTCCGGCTTTTCGATGAGTCACCCATGCAACTGAAATTCTTCAAGTTCAATTTACAAAGGTCAGTCATGACTCATGCCGGCCAAGCCTTTTGATAAAGGGGGAGGCTGTAACGTTTGCTTATATCATTTTTACGTGAGCATATTTTCCGCGGTCGCGTTGCATCGAATTTAATTTACGTATTGTGCTCGATGATTTATGAGATGCTGGATTCTTACACTTTCATTCGTTGATTAAAATGTTAGTCACAGAAAGCCAAAAGAAACAAAAACCTAATGTTCTAAGGTGCACACGCGTGAAGTTTCTTTTTACTTCCAAATGGCTGGCCAACACTAACCTACATGAACCAATTGGTAGGAAAAATTGGCCATTTGGCAGAAGGAAGAAAGTTAACGTTATTAAAGGCCATCATCAGGAGGTGCAAAGTCCCACACAATGAGGACCTCATCAGGAAATATTTTACAGCTGATGATGGCCTTTATATGCGACCGAAACTACATAGTCGAATCTATAAAATATGTCTGTCGCTCCGCTCCGGAACACGTTTTCGAGCTCGTGACAAATTTCAAGTTTTTTCGTGGTTTTTACTAAAATTTTAATCTGTAAATTTTTTATTTTTTTTGTGAATGTGACTAATGTAAGGGTGCTACTGTTTAAATAGTGTTTGTTTTTGGAACTTCTGTGTATTTTGGCTTTTCTACGATATGCCTTCGCTAAACATTGAGCACTTAAATATAAGAGAGCTGAAAAACGAACTTCAGAAACGAGGTCAATCCTGCGAAGGTAACAAAAAGCAACTCATAAATAGACTGACCAATGCTTTGAATACGTGTGATTTAAATATTGATAATAAAGATGATTTAAATAATTCTAGTGACAGTACAGACACTGTTATTAACGTCAAACAAAATAGTAATAACAATGTGATTAGAAACAAAAGATTCTTTAGACTAGTTAATCAAATAAAATTATTAGAACGTAAAATAAGTGCATTGGAAGCTGCGTTAACCAAGCTTAGAAAATCTACTATTAAATACCATACGACTGTGAAAAGTGTCGCAGACAACACAAATAAATTAATACAATCTGATAAGTATAATGATTGTGCTATCAATACCAGGAAGAATGCACTAAATGATGTTTCAACTAAATCTCGAATTCTGCTTCTTGCGGATAGTCACGGTCGCTCCTGGGCAGAAATGCTTCGACAATTACTTCCACGTGATAAATTTGATATCTGCAGCATTTTTAAACCAAATGCAACTTTTGAACAGGTTACAATTGACATCGATAATCTTACAAAAGACTTTTCTAACAAGGACTTTGTTATTATCTGTGCGGATTCGAATAATGCTCTCAAAGGATCCAGTTTTTTAAACACAAACTTAAAAAATGTGCTAAATACATGCAACCGATTTCAGACAATTTTTTTGGCGGTGCCCTATTGGCACAATAGGAACGTACTAAATAAATTTATATTTGATTTTAATTCACAATTGTACAATGAAATAATTCTTTCGTGTCCATCGTCTATATTCATTAGTACTAATTCGCTAGTCAATAAATCGGACTTTACGAAATATGGTTTACATCTTAAAAAACGTGTGAAACTTACTATCATTAATTATATATCTAATATTATATCATCGAAGTGTCAAAAAAATTGTGCGGCTGAACATTTCGCTAACACAAAATTCGTCGCTGACTTTGTTTCAACCAAAAATGTGTCTCAAGGCGTGTGCAAAGCTCAACAAATCGAACTTTCATCTTCAATACATTTGTCTGTCCCGAAAGAGTCAACTACTTCAGTCGTTTCAAGTGTCGAGGATTTCTCCGATCAAACTAAGAATACAGTGAAGCAGTTTTTTCACACAACAAGAATATCCAGGGCTCGCAACTAAAAGTTTTACACCAAAACATTCAATGTCTTTCGAATAAAATTTCGTCATTGGAGGTCTTTCTAAGTGAGGAAAAACCTGACTTTTTACTTCTTAGTGAACACTGGCAAACTAATGATGGTATTACCAATATAGCCATCTGTCTGTCTGGTTTTTATTGTCGTTTAAATAAAAAACATGGCGGAGTAGCAATATATAGTAAAACTTCAATTTCTTGCCGAAATCTGAGCAATATATCTGATTTATCTATTGAAGGTATTATTGAATGTTGTGGTGTAGAACTACCGGAAAATAACCTAGTCATAGTAGCTATTTACCGTCCTCCATTAGGAAGCTTTAAACAATTTTTATCCGTTTTTAGTAATATATTAGATCTAACACTGCAAACTGACAGTAAATATATAATTGGGGGAGATTTTAATATAAATTTTTTATCTAGTGGCTGTGACACTACACAATTTTGCGACTTGTTACAATGTTATGGATTTAAATATTTAATACAATCACCGACGCGAGTTGCAGGTTCATCTGGAACATGTATTGATAATTTACTGATTAATTCAAATCTGACGACTATTATTTCTCAGGGTGTAATTAAGTCACAATTATCAAATCATTTTGCTCAATACTTGATTTTTGATTCTAAGCACGTTATTAGTCATGATACTGTAAATATCCGAAGAATTTTCAATGATAAAAGCCTGAATGAATTTTCTTTCCACCTATCTCGGGAAAAATGGGTAGACGTTTTCGGTAAAAACTGTCCGAACTCTGCCTTTGAAAGTTTTATCTCAACATTTCTACATTATTTTGAAATATCGTTTCCACATAAGTTCGTGTAAAAAACAATTGTACGGCAAAGTGGATTACACCAGAAATAAAACACCTTAAAAAAACTCTTACGCTAGTGAATGAAATGACTATTAATGATTCAAGTTTCAAGCAGCTCCGGAAAAGTATTAACGTCGAATATAATATTATTATAAAAATTATAATTATAATTATAAATTTATTAAATAAGTCTAAATGCAACTACTTTGATAATGTTATCTCTAATGCGGATAATAAGAGCAATGCTATGTGGAGAGTAATTGAATGTGTTACAGGCAAACAAAAAAGGATAAAAAATAATATTATCATCAAAGAGGAAGGCTCAATACTGCCTGACAATATCGTAGCAAACAAATTCTGCGACCATTTTGCATCTGTTGTTGAAAGTACTCTAGCTAGCACTGATAATTCCATTGATTACGAATTCTTGTCAGCTAATATCCCCTTGCAGAATCGCTCTATCTTTTTATTTCCAGTTGTTGAAAGTGAAGTTTTAGAAGCTATCAATAAATTAAAGAACTCATACTCGTCTAGTACTGACGAAATATCGAATATTCTTATTAAACAGAGTAAACATTTTATTGTAAATCCTATAACTTACATTATAAATGTATCTTTTCAAACGGGTATATTTCCCTGCCGTTTAAAAACAGCTTTGATTAAACCACTATATAAGAAGGGTGACTCAAATATACTTTCTAATTACAGACCAATTAGTATTTTATCTTCGTTTTCAAAATTGTTTGAATATATTATAAATAATAGATTGATTAACTTCTTTAAAGCAAATGAAGCTTTTCTTCCATTTCAACATGGCTTTACAAAAAATAAAAATATAGATTCCGTTTTATTTCAATTTATCGACAAAATTGTTTGTGCCATTGATCAAAAGAACTCTGCACTTGGTCTTTTCATAGATCTTTCTAAGGCTTTTGACTGTGTTCATCACAACCTTCTACTAGAGAAATTAAGGCGCTACGGTATCAGGGGAAATACCCTAAATCTTCTCTCATCTTATTTAACAGGTAGAACGCAAAGAGTAGTAATTAACAATAATCATTCAGAACCTGCTGATATTGTTTTCGGTGTACCGCAGGGGTCTATCCTAGGTCCAACATTATTTATAATATTTATTAATGATCTAGGTTTCTTTTTGCGAAGTAGTGATTGTACCTTAGTTTGTTACGCGGATGATACAAACGTAATGATATCGGGTGATAACTTTGCTGATGTCGAAAAATCAGCCAAAGCGATCTATGACAAGATTGAAGTGTGGATGTTCAAGAATAAATTGTCTATTAATCGCGATAAAACTTCAGTGATTTTATTTAGAAATATTAGATCGAACTATGCTGATGTCAGTTCAGTAACTTTACGTGGGATAGACATACCACTCGTTAGTAATAATAAATTACTGGGGTTGATTTTAGACTGTCATTTGCAGTGGACTCCCCACATAGCCTCACTCTGCTCTAAACTAAGCAGTTCGTGCTTTGCTTTAAGACTTATTTCTGAGCATTGTAATTATACTACGTTACGTACATTATATTTTGCTAATTTTCACAGTCACTTGAGATTTGGTATTATTCATTGGGGATTAAGTGGTGACTGTAGCAGGGTTTTCACTATACAAAAGTACGCAGTACGTATACTGGCTGGCCTTAAACGGCGTGACTCTTGTAAGGAAGCATTTAAAACTCATCGAATTTTAACAGTACCTTCCATCTATATTTTTGAGCTGTGTTATTTTGTTTATAAATATTGAGAGTTTTTCACATCTAATAATGCCAATCATACCTATCACACTAGGTTTAAATCAAATCTTCGACCTTTCTCTCACTCTACTGCCTTATACCAAAAAGGTGTTTTCTTTAACGGATGTAAATTCTTTAACGCCCTTCCAGAGCATATTAAAAATGCACCTAATATTAGTACTTTTAAGAGAGAGTTAAAACTAATTTTGTTCCAGAAATGCTGTTACTCCGTCGGCGATTTTCTCGTATAACGTTTACGCTTATTTCTATTCTATATTATTCTATATTTATATATTTTTGACGTTTATCAATATCATTTTTTCTGTATCTGATATTTGATAATAAACAGTATTATTATTATTATTATTATTAAATCAAACAAATTTGTACTTTACAATACCTTTCGTTGAACTGAATATAAACCTTGCAATTTTTTTTTAGGTTTCAACAGCAAGTACTCAATTCGTTTCCCTGGTGTTATATTTCCTTTGCATATTTAGCCAAATAGGCATTAACTGTTGGTTTGGGCACGATATATTAACCAAGGTGATTTTTTAAATTTCTTTGCCCAAAAAAAGTACATTTAACACTTCCACTTGGACTTGGGTACCTTTTGGCTTGATTTGCTTTCTTCTTCAAACTGTTCCTTTTGGAGTGACAAAACGTCAAGACGAAGTGAATCAAAAAGGAAAGTACCGCATTGTTAAAGATTTTTGTTGTTCTTAACAATATTCTAAATCAAGTTATACCCAGAAAACCAACCAAATCACATCTACTGGATTTTTGGACTAAAATTCTTCTTTTGGACTGAAATCGTATCAAATTTTTTTTTCCTACTTTTGAAAGGAACTAATAACAGTTAAAAGAAATTTTCTTTGTAGTTTTCAGGTGATTTTGGCCTAAAATTTTATCTATAAACTCTTCTTCTTTTGGACGAAAAGCATACCAAAATTTTGCCTTCCTTCCGTGAAATTAGTAATAACTAATAACCAAAAGGAATTTTCCATTTTCTACCCGGTTTTCATTTTAGAGTGCGGGGGTAAGCGATGCTTGTTACATGTCGAACTGGTACCTTTGCAATTCAAAGCTCCTGAGGACCATCTTCATAATAATGGAGCGCGCCAAGAAACCCGTGTACTTGACAGCCGGAAAGTTCTTCAATTTATCACTGGTCACCTTCGTCATGGTAAGTTGGAGGGCCCATCGTGAAAAAAATAAGCAATTCGGTTTTGCAGATCCTTCGCTCGGCCTATTCGTACTTCGCAGTGTTGCAAACAGTTTACGGAAAGTCGGAGAATTAGATTTCCTTGCGACCGGAAAAACACAATGAAGGGCACCGCACCTCACTTTAAACAACCACCCTATAGTTATTATAATACACGCAATCACCGTTCTCAACCGTTTTCAATAAGTTTGTGGGTAGAAGCCCAACCAAATCGGGGTTTTACCAGAAAAGCAACTCATCATCAAATTCATCAGCGACTCCTTTCGGTCTTATAAAAAAAATTCGCTTCTAGAATTTTCAAGTAGTCCCATTTGGCTGTCATCTCGTCCCACATCAGGTTGACAGCGCTTGAAGTATAACAAAAATCATAAGTTGGGGATAATCAAAAACGTTCAAGTTTGCTTTAATGACATCATCAATATTGACCCATCAATTGAAACACAGAGTCGTACAACAAAGGAATAACATCTATGGCCCAGATGAAGTCCAGGTGAGTAAATTGGGGTAAATCGATCCTGTGGTCCAGGACGACGTTCGGTAATTCGTCTCGAAGTTGGTGTACATCCTGGAATCACGCGCAAAATTATTTTCAAAGCAAGTTTTGCCAAATTACTGAAGGGCACTTACAGTTACTGATGCCATTATATCGTTTTCGGCGTAGAAGAGTGAGACGGGGGCAGTTATTTTATCGAGGTCGTAATGTGGAGGGAAGAGTTGGCCATACCTGATTAGGTTTTCTAATAAACCGTAGTCGTACTTGCGAAAGTAACCTGCAAAATGTAAACTTCAAATTGTCTTCTTTCCACACTGGAGAATTGGTCTTCCCAAGGACTTTCATTGTAAACGCATTGTAGGCTCAAAGGAACTCTGTTTCGGTCTTAAAATCTCAATGTCTTATTTTTGGACTCGGAAGACTTTCCTCCTTGTTTCTCTCTTGCAATGGGTTGATTAAAGTAGAGGAAAAGATCTCACCTGAATTTATCCCTTGAGCGTAGTGAATGAATTGTTTAACTGAAGCACCCGCCGGCACGTTAGTGAAGATGACGGGAAGCATCGTCTAAAAAAAGTCATTATTTTTCTTAATCCTAACAGTAGGAGAGAAGACGATGATGGAGCACATAGTCACGGCTTACCCGATTAAGTTGTTCTGAGTTCACTCCCCCAACCAAAAACAAGATATTAGCGCAGAGCTCTTGGTAGGGTATACCATCATCGCACAAGATCGCGCCCAAGGTGGCAATCAGCTGACTGTGAGGTAGAAACTCGTACAAACCAATCAGTTGTGCAACTATCTGAAACGAGAGGGTTAAGTTTTTCACGTTCGCCCCAAATATTTTGGTGAATCGAACCTCCAAGGTGTGAGGAATTTCCGACAGGAATTGCAGGAGAGGGTTTTCGATGTTAGACATGTAGGCGACGGGCGCAAGGGACACCATCAATCTTATTTTGTCGTTGTACTCGGGTCTTTCGGCCGCCATCACGTAAAACGATGTGGTCCCTTGGGAATGTCCTATGTAAAATAGCTTTTCTTGCCCCGTCGCTGCTGTGATGTAGTCGATGGTTGCTGGTAAGTCGTAAACTCCGATTTCGTTCCAGCTAAAATAATTTTGCAAAATTGTAACTCAAACTATTTTTATTTTTGTAAATGACGTCCGCCCCTCATTTCCCTAAAAGCAGAAGAATATGCCAATTCGCCATGGCTTCAGTTCTTGATTTGCCTCCTCAGACATCAAAGTCTTAAGTATTAATTCGAAGACTTTCGTGGTCACAGTCAGTTAGTACTTTGTGGCTTTTGGGCTTCCTCAAGTTGGTCAGTGTTGACCTTCAATTAGTCAATTAGCAAACGAAATGTAATCCTTTTTTCTCCGAATCAGCCAATTATCAGAAAAAAAAAAGAATTTTAAGCTATTTCCAACTTGCAAGCTAAGAGATGCCAATGGACAACCGACCATAGAAATCTTCGAAAGTAATTCCTTCTTCATTTCGATTCTAATCCAAGTTCGGATATATATAGACATTAACACAAAAGGATGAATAAGGTTTCTTGAGGACCTTGGAGAAAACAAACAACAACTGAAGGGAAAAAGGAGACCGACACCACGAAGTTGAAATAATCACCTGAATAACCAGAATAAGTGGTTTTCCGCGTCAGGATCGAGGGTGGTGTGATTACGCGACCAGGTGTTTCCCCTAACATTCGCCAGCCAAACGTCATATCCCATATCTGCCAATAAGAAGCCGATGCTCTTCTCCGGCCCCATGTTAATCCAATCGGCGGAGCTGCTCATCAAACCGTGTACAAGAAGCACCACGGGCTTGTTCACTTCCACGGTATTATTAAGACCGTGAGGGATGCGGTGGACCCCCAAAATGTACCCGTCATCGGTGGTGACCCAATGCTGTTCAACTGGGTACCCATGTCTTTGAATTATTTGCAACTATATACAAAGTTCAAGGTTATATATACTGAATAATCTTCAGCAATCATCTATTTCTTTGACTTATCAAAAAATAATTAGTTATAATAATAGACGAAACAATCTTATCTCTTCTGTGCTTAATTGATTTAATTCCTGTAAATAAATAATCAACCACTTGATTTTGAATTGTTTTGATTGTACGTGCCACTTTATTATTATTATTAAGTGGAAGGTGACGCTGTTTACGTTATCGAAATCAAAGCCATTTTATATTTTGTGTTTCAAGTTCTCAATAATTTCGCGAGCAGAAGGTCTGCAATTTGTTTAATGAATTACAGAAGTTAATACAGAAAGAAAAATTGATCAAGATTCAATTTTGAAAACAATCTATTGTCACGTTTGGAAAATTATTATCTAAATTAGTTTTTTACTTTTGGAATTATACGAAATTTAACGCGCGTACTTTAGGTTTAATCGACAAGGTTGTTTAGCTAGCATTTCACAAGTACGGTCATCGGCTTAGCCGCCGCAGACACGGTCTAATATGAACGACCGTTCTTTGCTTAGCCTGCAGGTCAAACTCCTTTCCGATCAGTGGAACTTATGCAAAATTAACATTTAATACAGGGGATCCATGCTGACAAATGGAAACTAAGTTGTTTGAACTTACTTGAGAAGGCTAGACAACAGTTCGTATTTTCATTCAAAACAATTAACGCTGACAATAAAATTTTGAAACATAGAGCTTTGAACCCCAACCTTTGAAAACGTACTTTGTGACATCCGGCACGGGTGGAATAGAAAGGGAAATTGGGAAATGAATGGGTAGTAGTTAACTTCTTTTTGAGTCGCGGTTTTGTAGTTGTTAAGTTGTTAATGAAACTGAAGTTGTATTGTCGAAAAACGGTCAACAGACAGTTTCGAGTATTCATTGATAAAATTAGTTTAATGTATTAGTGAGTTTTAATTGTGACTTCGGAGTCGGTCCTTGGAAGCAGCGTTTGGTCGAGTCAGGTGCAAAGAGGCGAGGCATTATTATGTTTCT
The DNA here is from genome assembly GCA_958336345.1 of Dorcus parallelipipedus. Lineage (NCBI taxonomy): Eukaryota > Metazoa > Arthropoda > Insecta > Coleoptera > Lucanidae > Dorcus > Dorcus parallelipipedus. Next base: position 34,654,774 of record OY284483.1, on the reverse strand, counting down.
TTCAAATATCCTGCCCCGCAAGCGAGGACTTTATATAAGGGAAAATATAACGCGGTTGCGAACCCCTTATAACATAACCACGCTTTCCCTTACAACGCGACATAGTGGAGCTTTCCCCCTATTTCGTGACATGGTGGAAGTTTTCCTATAAGTCTTGACACTATATCCAAAATATGTTATTTTATTGTCCAGTTGGGGAACTTGAGGACATAATTAATAATTATAATTTTTACTCCATTACTTTTGGACTTACCACGTTCAATCCAGTATCGGGATGCAATTTTGGATCAGGCAACGGAACTGCTTTGGATAGAATTGCAGGCAAAAAGCTCAAAACCAAAAGGAGGAACCTCACTTCGAACATACTTTTTTTTATTTTCGAGGAGAGACTTTTCGCAAACTTGGTCGATACGCAAGTGCAAATTATTTTTGGATGGCAAACATTTAAGTAGCAGCATTGTGAGACGTAAACGTAAGTTACGATAGCGGCAGATCCTTTTGCGCTGATTGTAAGATAAGGACTACAACGAGTGTCGTACGTTTCCATTCTTTGGACGATAGATTAGGAAAATAAATATGCAAAACGTAAATCCACGAAAGAAAGCAATTTAGGTATTTTATAAAAGTCCAAGGAAGAACGGTGAAGTACAATTAAAATTGAACTTCGCCAACGCTAAAGAAGTTGCGTTTTTTTGAAGAACGCGTGAAAGCGATTAATAAAAGAAAACACCTTCTTTGTTATGGCAATAAAAATGTCACCCTAACTCGCTTACTCTAACGAGGAAATCGTGTGTACACGTACACAAGAATTCATTTCAACTAAGGAATGTATTGACGATGATTTGCAAGGATCATAATCAATCCATTTCAAACTGTTGACGTGAATTACTAACACGGACACACATACAGACACACATAAAAAGATAAAGAGGGAAAGAACTTTTCTGAAGACTAAATGAAAGAAGAATCCATTACCCTGAAAGCTACAATAAATTACAAATATTATACTAAGAGCCTCCAGCTACCAAAACACTATATAAATTGATTGCTTAATGGCGCAATTAAAACAAAAGAAACATACTCAGAGCTTCAAAAAGCTCCACTAAGAGCCATTTTACACGTACGAGAATTATTATGAAAATTTGCTACCTACCTGAATGGCAGCAAATTACGAGAGGCCAATTTAAGACCTCCAGCACAGCCAGCTAACTCCTGGAGATGGGGAGGGGGGGTCGTACGGAACCACAAAAGTACAAGAGTATATGAATTAATAAAATAAAATTCCCCAGTACGGCACTATTGTCTTTATTTAAAATAATTATCTAACACGCTATAAAAAAAAATTGAAATTCAAAAATAAATAAACGCAAACAAAACGCAACGAAGTTCTCAAGAATCTAAATCCGAAAACTCGGTACCGACTTTACGTTACAAAAGTCAAAACAAATATTAACTAACCTCGGCAACAAACGGTTGCTTAATTTACGAAAGAAATTAGAAGCGTGCGTTACCGTAATTTAAATCAAAATAATCCGACCCTGGTTACATCCTCGCGCCTCCAGCGACAGGTATCGTCATCGTCGCCAATGCCCGTAAGATATCGAATCTGGGAGAGGACCACTGAAGCCAAGATGGCGCGGCGTATCGCAATTCCCAGCGACCTCTCAAGACGCAACTCACCAACAGCGGTTGGGTGAATCCAAGTCCGGGCAGACGAGGGAGCAATGGCGGTAAATGTTCGGGTAGCCACAGATGCGATGGTCGTAGTAATCGCAAAAGTTCGAAAGGTAAAAGAAACGTAGAGCTAATGCAGACAGAAATAAAAGCCTGAAAGAAAAGATCACATGCGTTACACTTTGAACCTCGCCCCAGTACGCGCCATATTTACCTAATCTCGAACTGGCGGGATTAACCTTTGGACAAGCATTACACAATGCTTACAGATGGAGGAGTGATGATTTATAAAATCCGGTGAACAAAGTATCGTAGACATTCATCTCCAGGCGATTTCAGCCAAATGAATTAATTCGCAAAGCACACTCTAAGCAATAACTCGTCTACACTCTACAATGAGACATGAAAGATAGGCTAAGTGGCTAACGTGCAAACGTATTTAGCGCATGTAAGATATCAAGAGGGGGGTTGAGAGAAGAAGAGAAGTAACTCACTTCAGGGCAGAGAGAGATGGCAACAAATCCGTATTGCGTATTGCAGGACCACGAGAACCCACCAAACAACCTTCAACTCAAGAGATAGCTAAATTCTTAGGGAAATGTTTAGTCCAAACCATGAAAATGGATTTTAGGAAAACTAAGTACCGTTGTCCGTCTTCAAAAATAGCATTATGTTTGCTGCGGAAAATAAGGAAATAAGTATGTATTTCGGTGGTGGAAATAATTTTCTGCCAAGGAAAAAAATTATGTGCTGCGGAGGGCGATTGTCACAAGACAAATATTTCATTTCGCTGGACAGTTCACGTTGTTAAAATCGAGAAACAAAGTCTAGTTTGAATTGAAAACGAGGAGGAACAAAAGGAAGTTGTTGAACACACTTTGCAAAAAAAAACAGATGAATGGTGTTTCATTAAACTGACCTAAAATTAATAAAAAACGAAGTCAATAAATCATAATTTATTACACGTTTTAAATTACTTATATAATAATAATCACAATAAAAATCCGCGTCGTCGTCTTGAAAAAGACAAGTCCATTTAATGCCCGTTCGTTCGCCGATGTAAACTCAACAAATCCGACCTTGAAAAGGCCTTAGGGCAGGAGGGGCACGGGTACGGAGTCTCACCGGTGTGCGTCCTGACATGTATCTTGAGCATGGTAGAAGTGGTGCAACCCTTCCCGCAAACTGAACAGACGTACGGCTTCTCGCCCGTATGCGTCCTCACGTGCACGGTCAAACGAGAACTAACGGCGAATCCCTTGCCACACACCTGGCAAATGTAGGGCTTCTCGCCGGTGTGCACTTTGAGGTGCGTTTCTAGATGTCCTGATTGGGTGAACGACTGCAAAATGCAAAATCAAAAGAAATTTAAAGCGAATTTAACTCGTTTAAAACAGTGATGAACAATCTTTTCTGCTCCGGGCCGCTCAAAACGAACCATCGGGAGCTATAGATTAATCACCACTGGAGCCCGATTCTCGAACAGAGCGAAAAAGATTCGTATGCGAAAATGATATCAAAATGACGTAGACTTTCGTACAAAACATTTTGACGTCATTTTCGTATACGAATCTTTTCGCACGGTTCGAGAATCGAGCCGCCGGTCTTAATCGAACGCACTTTTGTGCATAAATCGCAGGAATACGGCCTCTCCCCGGTGTGTATCAACATGTGCTTATTCAATGAGTAGCTTATGCTGAAGCGCTTTTCGCATATGCTGCAGGCGAACTGTTTTTCCGCGTAACTCTTCGTGTGCGTCCTCAAATGAGAACGCAGCGAACCGTTCCTGGTGAAGGTCTTGTTGCATATGCTGCAGGAGAACACCTGTGAAACTCTACGGTATTACACGCTAGGCCAATTTAATCGCGCGCAGTTTTACTTTATCGTTCGTGTGAGTCCGGACGTGCTCCGAAAGATGGAAGGACTGAGTGAAGGCCTTCGGGCAAAACGAGCAAGTGTAAGGCCGTTCTTTGCTGTGTATGCGGTGATGCTTCTTCAGGTCGTCCGATCTGATGAACGACTTTCCGCAAGTCGCGCACAAAAAGGGGCGTTCGCCGGTGTGACTCAGTAGGTGCACGTTGAGGCCGTGCTGTTGCGTGAAGGCCTTCGAGCAAATCGAGCAGACGAAAGGTTTCTCGCCGGTGTGCGTCCTGTAATGCACCTGAAGCTGATCGACTTGCGCGAAGTTTCGACCACACTCGCTGGAAGTGACAACGCTTTCGTATTTTTTTTTTTTAATGTATCACGTCATCTCGGGGATTACCTGCACGAATGTGGTTTTTCGCCGGTGTGTAGCTTCAAGTGTTTCGCAAGGGTGTCCGATCCGACGAATCTTTTGGAACACACGGGGCATGTGTAAGGTTTTAATCCCGTGTGAGTCCTCATGTGCGTGCGTAAAACACCGTACCTCGTAAAACCTATGAATTGAAAGAAAAATAATTTGATAGAGTATTTTATAGTCTAGGTAAATTATTATTTTTTTATATGCCTAACGTACAGATCTAAGTACGATTGGACTGAATCAATTTAAATCGATTCATGAAAACACTGAACGGTGACGTGATCAGTTGCTGCCGGTTACGTTCACAAGAACGAGATTTTTGCGGGTTGCCTGTTTGTTAGCAGGAGCCATGAAAACTTACTGCGGCGAAATGCTTGTAAATTGTTGATAACTCGGTATATTAAGGTGCTATCTTATATTTTCTTAACATTTATCTTGCCTATTAACATTATTGTTAGATTAAAGTCGAAAAAACTGATTTTTCTCTTCAATTCAATTTCTCGATCCAATTACGTATACTTACTCTTTCCACATTCTTTGCAAGACAACTCTCTCTTGCCATTGTGGGAACGCTCGTGTTCTGATAAATGGAACTTCTGCTTGAAACCTCTTTTGCAAATGGTGCACTTAAAAGGCCTCTCACCTGTGTGCACTCGACAGTGTCGCAGAAGATCATCACTGCGGATAAATCCCTTACCTGCAAAAGTCCGATTTCAGTTGCCAAGTTAAAAACACATCAACTTTCATTATTCTCCCTAACAAAAAGGAGCTGTGACCAATTCTCTGTTAACAAATTGAATTAAGAATTTTGCAATTTTATCAAATCAACCACACTTACCACAATGACTACACAGAAAGGGTCTTTCACCGGTGTGTACCCGCATATGCCAGACGAGGCCCGTTCGTTGAACATAACTCTTTTTACAAATTCGACATTCATACAACTTTCTCTGTTTCAAATCATTACCGTCATCAACAACAACGGTAGTATCACCTTCACATCTTGCACTATCCAAATCTGCGGAAACACCGTCATCACAAACCACATTAAAAATACCCTCATCATTCTGATTAATCACATCATCGTTATCATCATCTCCACAATGATAATTATTTGGCTCTTCGACTTTGTTGATGAGACAAGTGCGTAACGTACAATCGGCCTCCTCGCACTTCCTCTTAAAAGCGTACGCGGTTAATAACTGGCCGTGGCACTCCTTGCATAGGCTCGACGGCAGGCCGTCGTTCTCTAAAAACTGTTCCCCGTGAAACGAGATGGAATAAGGTGAATGGAGTTTACCGTTAAAGAAGTGCAGCTCTTCAACATGTCCGCTAAAGTTATGTTTTCGTGCGCGCTCAATTTGTCGTATATGTTTTTTAATTCGTTCGTATGTGACAAACACGTTCTGCAGAGTCTATTAGGGTCGATAGTTTCCGTCATATTCTCTTTCGGCAATTCCCAAAAATATAACCTAGAAATTAATTCCAGTTGACAAGTGACGTCACGGTGTCACGTTAGACAACTGTTTTTATTTTTATGAAAGTTTAGTCTAAAATAATTAGTCTTGGGAATATAAATTCCTTCTTTAATACTGATAATCACTTTTACGAAGTTTTTATAATAAACTGTAAATAAATTTTCTTAATAATTGCAATTAACGCTGCGTGTTGTTAGCGCCATCTCAGATTGATATTTATAACTAAAATTTGAATTAGCGTGCGCCGGCGAGTGGGCGTCTCGTATTACGGCAATCATTTAGAACGCATTTTGCGATTATATTGATTTACTATCACCAATAGTAATACTAATTAAAGTAAATAACTCGTAATTTCAAGCAGTCTTTACGTAGATAAATTCAATGAGGTGAATTGGCAGCCCTGCTTGTTTCAAAATAAGCGAAGTTAACCTCAACAAGCGAACAAACGTACATACGTCAAATTCAAATTGTATTATCCCTTTTTTTTTAATACGAAAAAAAGGGGCAATGAGGGAATCTTTCGTACTACCAAACACCGAATTACTTCTGTATTATTACTTGTTGAGTTTAATCTACATACCTGAAACTGTGATATTTCAGATCAAGCCAAGGAGGAGAACCCTGCGATAATGTCGTCGTCGTTTCCATCATTGGGAAGTCCGCCTTCAACGCGTTTGGCTTGAAAATTAAATCCATAGGTCGTATGTTCACCTCAAATTCGAAGAGGAAAGACGAGGTATGTTCTCACTCGTGCAGACTTGGCCACTTTGACTTTCTCTTGCTTTCTCTTACATAGTGCACGATAGAAGGGTACTACGATGAGGAGAATCAAATAATATATTTACACGCTCACACCTTGTTGGATACTGATTGCTTCGTGGCCCATTACGAAGAAATATTAGGGAGACACAAGGAAGAAAACAACGCTGATTTCCTCTCGACTTACGACGAAGTAAAGAGTTCATTTGCCAAGGCCCTATTGGTCTTATTGTATGTAAGTCACATAGTCGTTTTAAACCACCCGGGGTCCTCATTTGATATAAATTACATACAATATTTCAAGGCCGTCGACACTTTAAGGTCAGCAGGATTGTTTCGTGTCATTTTCAATCGGTGAGTTGTAAACCGTAATTTCAGGCAAAAACTCGGCAGTCAAATAAGCGACGTTTTGAAAGACGTCGGCAAGCTAAGCAACGAATGGATCATGGGAGGCAGACCTTGCACTCCGCGTTTGATCTTCTATTTCGAACGCAGCCCTAAAAATGTGCCGAATCTAAAGAAACTGGAGCACAACATAGAAGATCGCATTTACCAGATACTAAAGAAAAGCAGGATAATTAACAGCAACAAGTAAGTATTCGATTTACATGAATTCTGGGAGTTTGGTTTTCGTTCCAGTTCAAAATAAATTATACATTTTAAATCAACTAATTAATTTAAAATTCTAAATTCAGTTGTACGTCACTCTTTGCTATTCCACTAAACGAGGAATTTGTATACATGTCAACCGAGGGTCCACCTGATCGCTTAGGCAATGCCGTACGTGGATTAATACAGGGCTGCCAACCTGGAGCAGTGGTGCAGTTGGAGCCCCCTTTTTGTAGGCAGGCCGACATCGGCAAAAGTTTCTCGAGGTTCCTCCACGTTCACATCCAGCAAGCCAGAGATAAAGGATTTGATGATGTCGTCGCATCCCTGAGACAGATGTCACTCCAACCAGCTCACTTTGAGGTAATTAGAGACAGAAACGTGTGTGCTAGGATTTCTGAATTTTCGATCTTGATTTCCCGGGAAATTTGCTACATTTAATCCCGGGAAGAGACTGTCGAGAAATCGAGAAATTTTCTGATTTCTACACCTCTCCTCTCGGCTGCTCCGCACATCTTATTAATGTCTGCGAGCGAATTTGTACAGATTGAGGACTTTCACTTTAGCCAATAGTAGTTTCATTTCATAATTTAATAGGTAACCGCATACATATACGAAAGCGTTTTGGTTTCATAATGTAATCATATTCTCTAATTTCTGCTAAAAAAAAGGACTGTTTACAGCAGTTCTACTTAAATAAACAACTACTGTGAATTTAGTTTAACATGAAACATAGCTGTTACGTACAAATCTGAGAATCCATAGCAACATATACAATTTGTAAATTAAACTGTCCTTTTTAAAATAGAACATGCGATGACAGCTGTCATGAATCTGTTCTGATTGCGATATACTTGTACTACAAAATAATAGCGACTCTTTCAATTACATTGGATAAGTTTATTCTTGTTTAAAGTAAGTAAACTTAAAACATAAGGAAAACGGAAATCCTTTAATTCAAAACAAACACAAGAAGTTTTCAAAAATTTCTTCATTTACCTCCATGCAATTTCCTAAACAATTATAAAAGTTGTTAAACCCTTCAGTGTTGGGGATAAAATTCGATACTGCTTTCCCTTAAACGGCGAGGAGGTTTGGAAGTAACAAAGCCATGGAACACTTTACACACACTCAAATACACTCCTGCTCCTGAGGTCCTGATCCCGTTGGGCAACCACCACAGATAAAAAAATTGCATTAGTTACTTGTCAAGGGGTAATTCTTCCTGATACATTTTCACTAACTTTCTTCACCTGACCTGATAGATGTTCCAATTTAAAATGGACAAAATTTATATGACGACGACGATCATGCAACGACATTTTTAAAAATTGGCATTAGTTTCCATATGAACAGCAATGTTTCGTATTAAAATAAAATCACGGTATATTTATTGATATTTTCTGTATTTAATGCCAATATTACATCATTGAGATCTTCAATGCAATTAATTGGCTCCTTCTGCATAAGTAAAATTATTTTTTAAATGCTGAGGAAAATTGTACTGGCGTAGGATTAATATTATTACCACATTGCTTGCGAATTTACCCAAAAAAATTTGTCAAGGCATTCTTAGAGAATATTCTTAGAAATTGCCCAAATTGTGTTGAGAAGAGAATCAACATAAAAGAAAGTTTTCACCAGCAAAAAGAGCGTGGCAGAAAATAGCGTTAGATCTATTTAAACGTAAAAGATGATTGGTATTTAATTATAACAGACTACTTCTCTAGATTTTTTGAAATTTTCTTGTCAATAAGTATGTCACCAATTGCTATCATTACAAAACTTAAAGAAGTTTTCTCTAGATATGGCATTCCGGATATTGTACGAACCGATAATGGTCCTCAATTTCAAAAAGAGTTTAGAGAATTCGCTAAAATGTTAAATTTTAAACATGTAACGTCTTCTTACTATGCTCAGTCAAATGGAAGGGTAGAGGCGGCATTGAAAGTTGCTAAATCTTTAATTAAAAAGAACGATGACATTTTCTTAGCCTTGTTAGCATATCGCACAACACCTTTACAGAATGGGTTTTCTCCAGGGGAATTATTAATGGCGAGGAAATTAAAAAGTCCACTGCCTATTCTAGCTAGTAAATTAAATGAAACAGTTGATGTTAAACCTTCTATTGGGATTGAGTAATTATGTATAATACACAGCATAAAGTAAAAGACCTACAAGACTTGCTGACAGTGTTTGGTTTACTGATCTTAAAATCTATGGGAAAATCTTTAGAAAACTAGAAGAACCGCGTCCTTATTTAGTTCAAACAGACCGCGGTGTATTCAGGAGAAAATCGTTGATTTTTAATACATGCGCCTTATTATCAAAAAGAAATTGTTGATCTAGAGTTATCAATAGTACCACAGACTTTGTCACAACAGCCTAACGAAACTGTTGAAACTAATGAGGAAAATGTGGTAGTTAGAGAAAAGAGAGAAAGGGAGAAATTGTGCTAAATTCCTGTTTAAATGTTTATCACAAAAATGCAGAAGATCTTCATCTTCAATATTTTTTATCTGCAAAACATTACTCTCTTAAAAATTCGTGTGTACTTACTAGAGAACTGTTGTACATTTAACATAGGTGTAAGAAATCGAGCATTTCATAATGATTAAGGTCATAAATTAAACTGGATACAATTACTGGATTCGGTAATTCCTCCGCGCTTACTCTATTCACTCCTTGAGCACTTTTGTCTCACTTTTACGTGTATCAAAATAACTTCTCTCTCACTTTACTTTTCACTCCGAGCTTACACCGCGTGAATTTCCGAACTCAACAAATATCGCATAAGCGGGCGCGAGAAATACGTAATTATGTAAACAAATACATACCTTGCTTCGCCAATATGAGTCAGGGCTGACCTTTGAAATGAGGCTGCGTTCAGAGAATTTCTAGCTGCATATTGCATTACCAAGCAGTCGCCGAGTTGACTCATCAAAAAAGCGCATTATGTACATAAAAATAACTAAAAGCGAACGATCCAGGGATTGGAATTTAATTTAATTTCCGGTTTAAGACTATACGCCATGGCGTAGCACGACAGTTCAGACAGGCAGTGCCCGTTTTGTGAAATGCATTAGTGGAGATATGTTTAGTGCTCCAAAATATTATTGTTTAGCATATTGTGTCGCCAAAGATTTTAAAATAGGACATGGAATAGCGATACAATTTAGGAAACGTTATAATCAAGTTGAAAAATTAAAGAGACAACAAATCAAGACTGGTGATGTCGCTGTGTTGTCAAAAGCCACAGTCAAAAGCCGAGGATGGTAGAAAGTGTATTTATTATTTGGTAACCAAGGAAAAAAGTTTATCAAAGATCCACCTTAGACTCATTGAAGCAAGCGCTGGAGAAGCTGAAAACCCATTGCCTAAGTATCAAGGTTAGAAAACTTCCAATGCTAAAATTACGGCGTGGATTTGGACTTTATTGGACTAAAGTAAAGCTTTATTGGACTAAAGTAAAGAAAATCATTGAAAACGTGTTCAGTGGAACAGGAATTAAAATTGTGATTTATGTTTTGGATACCAGAAACTTTGAAGGTAATCCAAGACAAAAGATTAAATCGGAGCGAGTACCTATCAATCTCCTTTTCAGTTAAGTGCTTATTCCACTTTTCAAACAACGTCTTCTACCAATCATCTGAAACACATTTTCGAAATCCTTTCAAACTTCCTAAGAAGAACTTTTTTATGCTTCCAATTCCTCCCTCTATTTACCTTTGATGGGAGTATCCGTATGTACCTATCATGTATCCAATCAACCATTTTCTAAAGCCTATGTACCCAGGAAGCTATGGATCAACCTCGCAGCCAGATGATCCTATCCATAGAACGTCAAGCGATCCAGGGCATCCTAACCAGACAAGCCATGGGCATGTCATCCGACATGCAAGGAACCAGTTCCGATCGAGTAATTGGGGAAGAAACCATTCAAAGAAGAGCCAAGCAGTTATTTAATTCATGGTCCCTTGGGAACAATCATCTTTGTACTCCGTGTACTCCAAAAAGAAGAATGCTCCCACAAAAGGTTCAACCCAACTCAAAAGGAAATCAAACCTAGATGATTCCCACATCAATACCATTTGTTGGCCCAAACTTATCCAAGCCAAACGAACTCAGAAACTAATGACAGCACCAAATAAGAATGGACAACTTCCATACCAAGGAAGGACATGCTAATTCGCGAATAGCAGATGGTGCGACGTGATATCTTACTCACATGTAGTGCGGGAGTGAAAAGGGCAACTACTTCGAAATAAGTGATCAAGTGATTCTTGAACGTTCTTGTTAGATATTAAGACAGATGTTGTCTTCAGCAAAGTAGAAACCTCTAAGGAGTTTGATTTTTACAACTTGTATAAGGCAACATCAAAGTATGTTTTTAGTGTTTAATATTTAGGAAAAGAGTTGCCTAAATCGTCAACTCTTTTATGTAAGGGGGAAGGGATGTAAGATATCGAGCATTTCATAATGATTAAACTTATAAATTAAACTCGATACAATATCGCATAAGCAAGCGCGAGATATAAGTAATAACAGAATAAGTGAAACAATTATAAATTGATTTAGACAGTTTTAAAATTGATTACATAGGCACTACAGTCTCCTTCAAACGATTCTTCTGCATACTTGAAAACATTGAATCTTCAAAATGCTCACTGCAAAGCTTGTAACGGTTGTAATAAATCTTCACATTTTCAGTTTGTAAACCACAATTCTTTATCCATGTTGTACCGAATTCTTTGAATGTCCAGTAAATTTTCTTACTTGCTTCTATCTTTTAGAAATCTAAAATAACTACTCAAGTGTGGTTCCGTTAACGCTCTATTTTTACATATTTTGCAGTACATGTTAGACATACTTATTTATCATACCGTTCTATTAATCTATCACCGAAATTAATCTCTCGAACTCGAAACGTGACAAACGTAACTCTTTCAACAAATAGCATATACATACTCTTGGTTACTACTTATTCTTGAAACCACTTTTGGCTAAAGTGAAAGTCTTCAAGCGGTATATATAATATTGTTTCCAAAGTCTGATAAAAAAATTTAATTATTTTAGGAAATTTAAAAATTTGTTGCAAGTCGGTTTTGATTACAATGAAATTTTAGGCCAAAAATTGGCCTCGATTTTTGCTTTTTTTTAATTACTTTTGTTAGTTTTCTAACGTTTATTATTAGAATTATTATTTTGTTAAATTACTAAAAGTAAGAGATGTTTAAAAGTAAATTTTATGTTAACCAAAGTTTTAAGCTAAGTTCACATGCATTGCGGATACGCAAAATTTTTGTTGCGGATCGTTTTTGATTGGTTGATTTTGATTGAAATGTACATAATGAACCAATTAGAAACGATCCGCAATAAAAATTTTGCGTATCCGCAGTGCATGTGAACTTAACTTTAAGGCTGTTTTACATTATAACATTTTTTGTAAATTCACACAGTGAATTCTGATTGGTTGAATGGTACTTCTCACTCACTTTGTATCAAATTTTAGATTAAAAATGTCATAGTGTAAAACGGCCATTAGGTCGGACAAAGAGAGTGTTAGGACGAGGCTGAGTTTTGTATACTTAAAGGTCGAATTCTAACTATTAAAGTTGATATTTTTGTGTACTAATTGATTAATTTAATTAATTTTTTTATATTTCTCGATTTCCCGGGAACAAACAAACGAGAACTCTCGAGTCCCGAAAAAGTCGAGAAATCAGAAACCCTAACTAATGCATGCGCTTTTTTAATTTTCTTTTAATTCAGCTGCCGTCACTATCGCAATGGGCCGGAGCTTGCAAAGCCGTTTATAATTTGGTAATGCAGACGAAACTAGTGAACTCGCTCTGCACGGACACGAGGTTCTCTGAGCAGCGTTGCGAGAAGGTCTTCCCCATGGCCGTCGCTCGCTACCAAGAGGGCCTCCCGAGTCATTACAGCAGAGCAATCCACGACAGTCGCTTGAACATCGCGTTGAATTTATTCGGAGCTCAAGCACGGGGTCCGAAATTCCAAGAGTACAGTGATAAATTGATCGCCAGTTGCAACTCGCACTGGGAAGGGGGAAAACAATTGTGTGAAGCTCCGTCGCTGACGGGAAACCCCTGCACGATACCTAAACACTATCCTGATCAAGAACATTGCAGTGGTGTCAGATACGTTGGTAAAATAATTAAACGCTGTTTCCTCGACGTGTTTCGTGAATTGTTGACGTATTTTCAGCCGCTTGTGATTGTGGGCAAACCCAAGGCTCACGAGATGACCCCTACAGTGCAAAGTTGGCGAATTATACCTTCTATCAACAGCTGGCGAAGGAGTGTACCTGCTCGGGATTGGATCGCATTTACTTTCCGATATTCGAGCCATCAATCAAGGAATATAAAGCGGCTTCGCTGACCGAAACGGAGGAACCTCTGTCTGTACTCTCCGATAACAGTGTCGGCTTAACTCCGGATGCAGAAAAGGGTTCAATTCGTCAGCCAAGCACCACAGAGTACCTCCCGGGCATGCTGACTCAGACGTCCCCTCTTGGCCTCTTACCCCAATTTCCTAGTTGGTCCCTCGTTTGTTTGGGGCCCTCATCTTTGTACAGTCATAACTTGGGGTTATCCGAGGCCCACCAGCCAGGATTTTTAAACTCAACCAACTACTTGCTGCCTTGGGATGTGGTTGTGTACACCAAGAGCAAGTCGGTTGTGACTTTAGATCAGCAACTGGACTCGCAGAAGTTTGCCCTGAGGCAAAAGAGGACCAGATCTAACACCGCGAGAGTCCCCCAGTTCACCGTGAAGGTCTTCATCGGCATCGAGTACGAGTGCCCTAGGGGGCACAGGTTCATGCTGGCGGCGCCCGACAGGGTTTTAAGGGCCAATCCCGGCTCGATTGTGAAGGACACGGGGCATAAAGTGGCCGAGTCGGATATGCCCTTGTATTTTCCTTGCCCTTGCAGACCCGGGAAACCTTTGACTGCGCAGCTGATGAGGTTGCATGTCGTAACGCCGAAGGCTCCTGTTCTGGTTACGTTGAATCCAAAAGTAATCAATCGCCACTTGTTTTTTTGTTTTATTAGTAAGTAGGGTGAATTTATTTTTAGGTGCAGCCCGCCGCTGGAGCCCCGATTTTCGTGAGCACAACCAAAGGGCCGACTGCTTTGACGCAGTCGACTTACTGGGTGATGCGACTGCCCTTTATTTATGCGTGCGATAAAGAAAATTATTTTGAAAATCACGCTGGACGGTTGCTCCAAGGGGTGTTTGCTGTGAATAAAATTGAACCGTAGTTTCTGATAGACTGTTAGTTGTTTTAAAAAGATTTAATTAATCATTTAATTAATAATAATTGATCGTTTAATTAATAATCATTTAATTGAATGTATTAATTGATCTGTGGAATGTAAATAAGTACTTTGGATAGAAGAAAATATCAGAAGCAGATCTTTAACAAAGTATAACAACATTCCAAAACAGATTATCTGAAAATTTTCATGAAATTTTTGCCTGCCTAAGCTTTATCTACAAATATGAATTATTGCTGCAAAGATTAAAGTTTAAAAAGAAATACACTGGGCAGTGGTTTAGTAAATTTAAAATGCCATTTATAAATTATTAGCTAACTACCCTCCACGTAGTCGATCAAATTTTCAGAATCAATGCACATTAGAAAAGATGTTTTTTCAATCAAAAGTAATTGAGGCTTTTTGATGTCTTGCAGGTAGGCAACCAAACTTGCATCGGTGGATAAAAATAAAACTTGAAAAATTAGTTGTAATAAGTTGTGAGTTCAAAGAAATCGTGATGAAAACTTCCGTGTACATATAAACCTTTATTCATTTCATTATTAAATATTACACTTTCAAAATCTTATACCTAAGCAGTCATTCCACTCACACGCATGCACAGTCTACGCTAGAGCTTAAAAAACCAAAAAAATACTCTTAATACTTCAGAAGTGTAATTGTTTACGGTAATATGAATTTACAACTTTAACTAGAAGAAATCAATGAAAATATTTATAAATGCAAATGTAAGAGAACACACACACTCTCCTCCTCTCTTTCGCGCAATATTTATACATTGTATGCCTTAATCCGTACAAAAATTTCCTCATTATTGGATACATCGTTAATACGCCATAAATTTTAATCAGACCAATTTAGTTGATGCACGACGTGATTATGGTGATAATAAAATACTAGAATCCTTTTAAATGTCATACTGTACTTCATCACGACTTTGTTTTTTCTTTTCTTTGGGATCCCCTTGCACACAGCTGCGGCATATTATAAGAGCACCATTTACTTCGTAGCTTCCCTTCCCCCCCGACAGTGATGAGGACAAATAATATAGTATATAAATAATAATATAAAACAATCGACTCCTTAATCGAAAAACTTATTTCTGTAAAAAATTACCTAAACTTAAATATTTTAGTGTTAGTAAAATTCACTAGTCTACACTAAGGCTTTTTTTTATTAAACATACTTAATTTATCTTTTTCAAACTAATCCCCTTTAGCATAGGCAACCTTTCAAACTGCTGTATTCACTTGGTTGCCTACACTAAGTCTTTTTTATTAAACAAACCTAATTTATCTTTTCTTAGACTAAAGGCATGTTACGAAAAATAATTGTCTTTAATCTTACAAGATTAAATAACTTTCTGCATTAATATAATTGTTAAAACGAAAAAAAAAATTAATAATTTTTTGTACGTCTATTATGTATTTCTTTTATGAAAACGGAAAGAAATGGAAAATTGTTTACACGTTTAAAAATTAGGAAAATTCCGTAATCTCAGAGCCAATTCTGAAAGTTTGTCAGTTTTTTTGACAATAAATTTTATTCTCACCACCTTTAGTATAGGCAACTATATAAAATGCTGTGTTCATTGGGTTGCATATAACAGTCGTGTGCGAAATAATACAGTGACACTGAAACGCATCAAAAGATGACGAGTTCTTTTTTACGATGTATTTAATTATTTGTCAGGGAAATTTGTAATGCCGATTGAATCTACGAGGTAAATTGCGGGGTTGGTGGTTTTTTATTTTGAGATATACAGTGTGCGCCAAAAAACTTACGTCCTTATTTTACCGCAATTAAGAGAATCGGGCTTAAAGAAGTTTTAAAAATAGAGAATATTAGGGAAATTTCACGAAATAAAATTTTTAAGCGCCAAGTTTAAATAGATTTAAAAAAAATTGGTGCTATTTCCAGTTCAGTTTGAAGCGAAATAAGCTCTAAGTAGTACGGCTACGTATCGAGCAGGAAATATTGAACGGAAAGATATACTTATCCCAATCCCACCATACTGAAAGCCTGAAGGTTACCTCCATAAATAAAATCGGCTTCGCCTTGCACAGACCTTCAGTTCACTACCGCGCTGGAACCAAATGAGTTACAGTTGCAGAGCATTATTCTCCACTGTTCTTTCCTCAAACATGAAGCAGCAAACTCACATAAAAACTATACTCAACAACGCCCTATCGAGCGGAAATAAATTCGTTTCCATCGAGTTGTACTCCGCTCGTCTGGGGGGCGTAGACGAGCTGAAGAAGCTGTGGCCCCCGTTTTACTCTTTTACATGGCACGACGGCGATTTGACGAAGCCGGAAACCCTAACGTCCGTCGTGACGGCGAAGAAATTGATCGCCGACGGTCATAATATTTTGATGCATATGGCGGGAAGAAATTTGAATCGAGCCGATGCCCTGACCGTTCTGAACAGAGTCAAAGAAATTGGTGTCAGGAATATTTTGGCTTTGAAAGGAGGTGAGGATTTTTTACGATGTTTATACGTACACAATGTCGCGCTGCATTAGCAACATTGATTTTGTTTAACCTTGACATAGACGAGTGTTTAAGTAATTATGTTGCACGCGATAATTATCGTGTAGATGCGTATTTCATTGTTGCATACAAAGTTACAATGTCACGAAGATTTATTGTTTCAAATTGTGCATGAATTCCTAAATAATTTCTGTGTTGTTTACGCTTTGGTTTCGTTTAATATTTATTTGCTTTTAATTAAAAATTGTTCTCCGTTTGTTGAGGTTGAGGATGTGGTTTCCTGAAAGAAAAAAAAAATCGTGGAGGAATTGATTGTTTACGTTCAAGAATTTCTGTTTTTCACCACGGTCGATTTATTTAAAATTTTTGTTTTTAATACAGGGCGTGGAGAAAGTGACGGGTTTGTCACATGGTTTTCCATTTTCTACTATCCTTAGTTTTAGGTCAAAAATGTTGCCAATTAGTTTTTTTTTTTTAATCAACTTATTTACCTTTCTTGCTAAAGTCAAATGTAAAGAAATATTAAATGTCTTTATTGTTTGTTTTTGTTTTTAAATAATTAAGCACTTGTTGTTAATGAATTCAAGTCACCCGAGTTAGTTAAACTCGATTATGAGTGTCAAGGAGAACCTCATATTTGTGGTTTTGTGGTTTAGTATTTCGATAATTTACGACTTAAAAATTTTCGCCCAAAACAATATCACAACCACATCCCTTCTTCAGGTTAGATAAATTAATAAACAAATAGCGACGAAAGTGAAAGCCAAATTTTTTTTCGTATCATCGAAATAGTTACTAATAAATAATTAAAACTCTTAATTTTAGTTGAAAAGAAGTTATTGTAATTGTAATGTACAGGTGGTCTCATAACATACGGTGAAGACTAAAAGGGTAGCCAGGGAGGATCAAAGTAAAGCTTTTTTCTTAATAAACTTAATAACTAGAAAGTTACAGCAAGTTAAAGTTAAATTAATTAACAAGCAATGGTTACTAACTGTAATAGTAAATTGGGGTATTTAAGAGTTACTTGAACAATGTTAATGAAATGCATTTCAAATTAAAAAATTTTATAGGAATTTATATGAATTAGTAACAACTGTATTTCTTTCAAATGAAGGTTCAGTAATAAACGTCTTGAAAGCAGGACCGGCCACAAAGAGGGTGCAAAACACCCCATCAGGTTCGTAATTGAATAACCTAGTGCTTGTGGCAAAATTCTATCTAAGGCACCATCTTCTTCTCAAAAATATACAAATTTGTCAAAATTCAACCACAAAACGCATCTAAATATATACAGTGTGTTTAAACAATATGTTCGGATATTTTACCCAGTTATAGATAGCATTAATACAAGCACAAAAGTCTTAATAAACATAGGTCTGAAAATCAACCGTTTCCGAGATACAGTCTATTCTGTAAAAAATAAATTTTGCTTGTTAACCCTTTAGTGACTTCTCAGTTTAAACTGATATCAAGTGTTCACTTGAAAAGTTCATCAAGTAGCCTTTGAATTTTTCAGTACACTATGAAGCAGGTCTTGAATTAGATCGATCCGAAATGCCATTTACGTTATGTCACGTTAGATTATGTATGTATATGCAAAACACTATAACTGTTGGACAACTGTCATTCGTCGAGCATCAATGGGTTTATGCAGTCATCTCTTTTTCGCTCTTTATTCTTTCATCAAGAAATCAAAACCAACTTGATGAACGTTTCCATTGAACAGTCATTAGTAAAAATCTCGTTTAAAACAGTTACTGTGTTTTAATCCTTCCATTATACGCAGGCTCATCTCCATAAAAATGAAACCCATTGTATTTTAAGCCACTCCCATAGCATACGTTGTTGCTACCAAAACTCAACGCCTACTGCGCGTAATCAGTTGCATTTCAAAAAGTCAACAAATCTTGGAAACGGTTGATTTCCGGGTCCACGTTCATTAAGACTTTTATTAATTTTAAATTTTAATTAATTTTCAAACGTGTTTTTTAAATACCCTGTATACTTAAATATAAAACTTAAAAATTTACAATATTACTGCATCCGGGCCCCGTCATTTAAAAGGCCGACCCTGCTTGAAAGCAACAAAAAATTTAAATAAAAGTAAATAAAATATTCACAATATTTGTCACTCATTGTCAGTTGAATAGTAAAAAAATACCAGAAACAATTGTGTACCGTATTTGATTAAATGTTGGTGGAATTAAACAAACAAATTACTTTTCAAATTGTTTATAAAGGAATAAATGGCACGAGTAATATGTTTTAATGCGTGAATTTCGGAAATCGAAAACATGATTTAACCAACAAATTGAGTGACTCTGACTAATATTGAATGAAATTTGCATGACTAATACACACGTAGAAATTTTGTACTAAGAAGGTCAAAGATGAGATAACAAAATGCAACTCATCCAATAAATAATAATTTGTGATTTTAACGTAATTTGGTAAAAATTAATAAATAAAAATAAATCCCCAAACAATTTTAAAAGCTGTTCAAAAATAATTATTAGATATTTATTTACTTAATCATTAATAACACATTAATCTTCCATCTTGTATTTTTTAGCTTTTCATTTTAATTGCTTTGTATATACTTTCATTTTGCTTTACTTTAAAATTCTAAGTTAAATTGAAAACTTATTTAATTTTTAATTAATATTTCATATCATTCAATTCCGACTGTTTAGTTTAATTTATTTATTTTTTTATAGCGGTCGTCCTGTTTTCTATTATTTTTTCAGATTCTTCTAATTTGTGTAACTATGGTTTTTCTTAATGTATCTTCTTTTTTTTATTCTATTTTGGTGTATGAGGATATATTTTACTGTACTTGTAGTATCTTTCTAGTTTTTATTGTAGATGTACAATTTTAAATATTTAATTATTTTATAATGGAAACATTTTTTTTCTGCCTTGTTCATTTTCTATTAGATCTATTATTTTGTGGTGGTGGTGACAATGGCTGTACAAAAAGCTTGTGTGTGTTCCTGACAATTTCTGCACAGGACGTACAGTTGCGGACAGAAAATTTCGGATGTCACTGTCATTTCACTGACGTAAAAGTTAAGAAATTCCTATATGTATACGTCAGATAAGTGACAGTGACATTCGAAATTTTCTGTCCGCAACTGTACACTGACACTGCAGCGGTTAGCGCTGTAAGTTTTATAGGGCTTTTCGCAGCGGGGATGAAGTAACCCTGCTTCATTGATCTATATGTGTAATCGAATCACAGATGATCAGGGCTGTACCTTATTCGTCAGGGGCAGTACTTTTGTGTTTACTCCGGGGGTTGTCTTAGCAACGAAATTTGAGGATGTGAACCTATTTGCGGGCGAATCATGAACGAATGCGGTTTATTCGTCAAGGGGCGTCCTAAATTTTATTTATTTGCAATGATTGTCATCGTTGCTTCGTTATGTAAATGTCAAAGTGCCGCTTCGCCCGTATTTCTCTATAGCTGCTTTCGATTATGTGTGCTAGAGTGCACCGGAATAACTCCGGGTTTCTCAGACAATGTAATATTAATTAATTCTTTTCTGATTACCTACTTTGGCTACTTTGTAGTATTTTTCTTTACAAGATAAACAAAAAATTAATAAAAAGTGTTGTAAGTAAAGCATTTTATTTATGTCACATACATTCAAGGTTTGGGTTAACTTTTTTGGTAATCAGTAGATGTGATTAAAAAATTTCCTGAAATAATTTTATCATTCTGAACTTGTTTAAAAGATAATTTTTTAATTTTGCCTTTCGTTAACTGGAATACCCACTTTATCATATTCCAAATTGAAATTGTTTGTTTTTCAGCATTTAATAAAATATTTAAAAAGAAATATATCCAAATGTGTAGAAACTAATAACGTTTTAATCGCAGATACTTCCTGCAAACTAAAAAGGAGATTTCAATCTGCATGTAATTAAAATTTGTTTTTTTTTAAATATTTAAATAAATTTAATCGTGAGTCAGGATATTGGGTTTCTCTTTTTACGATTATGCAGAAACAAGAGGCAATCCATTAATGATACATATTTTGGCCCAATACTGTTCAATTTATTGCCAGAGGAAATGAAGCAACTGCCATATAACTTGTTCAAAAAACATGCACTGAAGAACCAATCAGGTAAATAATTCGCGGACAACAAAATCTTAGAGCTTCCTTTATAATGACAAAGAAAAGACAATCAGATTAATAATAAAATGAACGGCCAATCAAGTAAACAAAGACAATCGGCTAATATTAATTCCTAATTATCTAATTATTGATTAATTAAATTAATAACTCCGGATTTCTCAGACAAGAAAATCGAACATACCCGAGCAACCTGGAGTGCTTCAAAATTATGCGGGATCAGCATCCATTGACGTTTAGTAGGACAAGCCGCGTTACACATGCTCGCATTCCATTTACGTATAAATGCAAGTTCTGTGGAATGTAAGCGTGTTATTTACATGTGCCAATTAAGATCGAGGCAATTAGAACGTTTTAAGAAAACAAATTTGGCAAGGGTCAATTGATGCTGACACCTTTAGAACTTTGTACTTTGGACCGAACCCCCAGCCACCAGAGCGAAGGAACCAATTGTGACGTAGATTTAAGAAACGTATAAAAGATCGACCCGCAGGTATTAGAGAGCATTAAGTAATAGATGAGAGATAGTCAGATATTAAAGAGATATTAATTAGATTAGGAGTTAGTTAAGTGATTAACAACAGTCGTGAAGTAATTAGTTACGGTAGTAGTGAAGACAAGTGCGCGTAAACAAGCGAGCCGGTCGGGCCAGGCCCTCCCCCTAAGTTAAAAGTTAAAGTAATGTAAAGTTTAAATTAGAGTTTAAAAGAAGTCTAGATTCAATAAGTTCATAAATTTTAAAGATAAGTGATTAAAGTTAAGATCAAATTTAAATAATTTAAAGGTCGAATAATTATGTTAAAACAAATTAGATTTAAATAAAATGAAATTAAGGACATTGCCGTATCTTATTCGTAACTTTAATTCTCGTAATCATAATTCGTAATTCGTAAATTAATTATTATTTTTCTTTTTTAACGCGACAATATGCCGATCGATAAATCAAAAAACTTTTATATCTCCTTCTAACTTTCGTCAAACAGCTTTGCGGCTTTTGTCATGTCACGTCATTTCGTCGTATATTTTCTTAACTCGGATCTATATACGATCGACATATAGTAAAAAAATGATCTGTACCTAATTTTGCACTCATTTCTTCTATTTCTTTTCCTTCTTTCTCGATTTTGTTATATCTTTCTGTAGACATGTTTGCGTGACATTTCTTCTTTATTAAAATTTTTGTGTTTTTCTGTAGGTACAGTGTTTGTTTGCAGGAATGATTGTAGAGCGTTTGAATTTAACACGCTGTCGTATTAATAACTTAAACCTTACTTAAACCTGCGGAGTATAATGAATTCGACCTAAATTTCGTCAGTAGCGTACTTTTGCTGTTTACATTTTGATTTCTTTATTTTTCTATTATACTTATCGAAAGAGGTTAACACTTTTAACGCTTTACATACATTTTTTATTGGTGAACGAAAAGAGCCACATAAACAAGTAGAAATGATAAAATAATAAGTAATTTATTCCATGTGCCGCCTATGATAAAACAGCACAGAATTTAGTACCAACTTTTAAAAGGGATCTACTTAGCGGGAAATTCAAACGCCTTTCTATCATTTCTGAACACACTGTATATTTTACAGACTTTTTGGTCAACTGAAAATTCTCCCCCTCTCTCACTTGTTACTTTTATTGTTCTTAGATATTTCTTTACTTCCCTCCTTTAGATCTGTCCCAAAGTTTTTGATTTGTATTTTTTTATTTCATTTTCTCTCTGTAAGTTCTTCTGTTTCTTTTGTTAATACATATTTATAAGATCATCATCTCTAAATAATAATATTACTGGTCTTTATAAATGAAAATGATGAGATAAGAGCACATTAAAAATCAATTTATGCATTTATAATTGATTAGATAATTATTTATTGACTCCTCATCAAGTTCATAACCAAGGACGACTTCATGCTTAAAAAAACCAGTTTTCAAAAAATATTCCATTACAAGAAATCTCGGAAGCGCAGGACAAAACTGAAATTAACGAAACGCCTATACCTACCTGTGTATACAGCTGTACCAAAAATGTGTGACATTTTGAAACATTTAAAGATTTAAAACACAGAAAAAAAACATTATACAGTAGTGTATCATACAGAGGCATGGCCTTAATCAAACACCTCAAATTATGTACATGTTTCTTTAGTTTTAAAAAGTGTCAAAATAAAACGTCAACTCTTTCAGTTTTTAAGCGTCGATTAGAAATTTTCCTATTCTTGACATAAATTAAAATTTTTTAGGTGCACCACCCAGAGAACCAGATGACTCTAAGAGTGACTTCCCTTATGCAATCGACTTGGTGAAATTCATAAAAGCAAACTTCGGCGATTACTTCAACATTGCAGTCAGCGGATACCCCATCGGCCACCCCGCGTCGACGGACCCCATAAAAGACATCCCAATCGTCAAAAACAAAGTAAACTCGCCATTTTTTTTTTTTTTTTTGCAAAAGTAATCGTATTATTTGTATCTAGATAGATGCTGGCGGAGACTTTGTGATGTGTCAAGCGGTTTTCGACGCCAAAACATTCCGGGATTTCTACAAGCGGGCCAGGGCTTTGAACATCGACACCCCCATAGTCCCGGGGATTTACATCATAAACTCCCATAAACTGCTGACGCAAGTCATGGGCTTCTGCAAAGTGGTGCCCCAAGACTTCCTGGATTTCGTCAACGAGCACAAGGATAACGACGAGGCCGTCAGGACCTATGGGATAAATTGGGCCGCCAATCTCATCGGGGATTTGCTCACGGACGGAGACACGTCCGTGCCGGGAGTACACATATTTTCGTTTAACAATTTCGACTTGGTCCAGGAGGTGTACAAGAAGTTGGATTTCGAAAGACTCAAAATTCAGAAGTTCGAGTGGAGCAGCAATCAATAATGATCATGATGTTTAATTATGTATATTATCAATTAGGATTAGTTAATAGCTTTGTATAGGGTGTTTAGGAATTGTCTTATGATTTGGTTTTTAAACACCCTATATATTTTATTTTTTTAAATACACATTTGCACAATTGTCACAGATAATAGTGAAAGTTAACCAAAGAACATACAAATTACAATGAAACTCATTGTTTTTCAGGAAGTATACTTAGGTAGATGATAACAAAATGTACCGATGCAAGGATACCTACTAAACGTAAATAGATAAAATAAGTTTTGCTTGTTTTATTGATTACTCATTTCAATACGGCGCATCAAGACGTTATACGTTGAAAATAGAACTTGTTTGTACACGTGAAACTCGCGTGGACAGTGAACAGGAAGCACCTAATAAAATGCAACATTTCAGGTTACATTGTAACAGAGACATGCTTTAAATAACCGGTGAGTTTAAAATAGCACAAGTTTGTTCAATTCTATGTATAGGAATGTAATCAAAATCGCTAGTTTTATTTGGGTGACGAGGCTTCCCAGATAAACACCTTTTATTACCAAACAAAATTCCAATTTTATTTTATCAGAATCTTATCTAATTCCGAGGCATTTTTGCTTATCATCATCATCATCATCGCTTAGTCACAATATTCCGAGTTACATAAACGCGCCTATACAATATAATCCAAAGTAAACTTGTTTGCTTTGACATCACTGATTATCACGTTTATAACAACTCCCCATTTCATTCAGTCTAGTTAAAACAGTGCCGGTGCTCGTTACAAATTAAAAAAAAAAAGAAGCAAAATGAGACCTCAAGGACACTTAAAGAAATTACTGCTGGGCCTCAAGGACACCGGCAACAAATTCATCTCCCTCGAGCTCTACCCCAACATGGAGGTCGACGTGAAGGACCTAAACGATCTGTGCCCGAATTTCTGCGCGATCACGTGGACCCACGGGGACACCACCACCCCAAAATCCCTAAAAGAATTCACCCTGACTGAGAAACTCGGCAGTAATGGGTACAACGTCCTATTGCACCTCGGAGCCCGCAATTTGAACCGCGAGAGTGTGACGAACGTCTTAAACACCGCCAAGGAAAAGGGAATAAGGAACATCCTTGCGATGAAAGGAGGTACCTACTAATTACGCAGCAAAAAGCGTTGGGGTTACTCTCTTTGCTTTTAAATTAGGCGCGCCCAAGATCGAAGAGGACGATTCCAAGGTCGATTTCCCTTACGCCATCGACCTGGTGAAGTTCATCAAAGAAAACTTCGGCGACCATTTCAACGTGGCGGTCACCGGCTACCCCATTGGCCATCCTGAATCTCAGGACCCCATCAAAGATATTTCATACTTAAAACAAAAGGTAATTGGGGGTGGGGCAAGTGTGGGCTAGCCTTACACAGATTCGTTCTAGGTCGAAGCCGGTGGGGACCTGGTGATGTGCCAGGCGACGTTCGACGTGGAGAGCTTCCGCAAGTTCTACAGGAAGTCCAAGGAGGTGGAAGTCGACGTTCCCATTTTACCGGGGGTGTACCTCTTAAGTTCCTATCAGTCGTACAAGGGCTTCATCAAACCGTTCGTCAGGGGGGAGGTGCCCGAAGTCTACGACAAGTTCTTTGAGGAGCATCAAAACGACGAGGAGGCGCTCAAGAGGTTCTCGGCGAAGTACACCGCGGAACTCATCGTCGCTTTATTAACGGACAAAGAGATACAGATACCGGGTGTTCACATATTCTGCTTTAATAATTTGGATTTGGTCGAAGAAACGTACAAGCTGCTCGATTTTGCCGAGCTTAAGATCACCAGGCCTTTGAAGTTTCGATGTGCTAATTAATCCCCCACCTCTGATAATGTAATGGCAAGAGGAACGACGGGTGTGTACTTTTTGGTTTAAGTTTTCTTTTCTTTTTTTAAACGATATTAAACCACTGAACTACTGTATTTTTTTTTTAATTTATAAATTTTGCGAAAGCAAATCGACATTGGTGAATTCCAACTTCTCAAATACCTCCTTCACCAAATCAAAATCGTTCAACGTAAATATATGCACGCCAAGAACTGGCGTCTCTTCATCCTCGAGCAAGGACTTGATGATTTCGGCGGCTTTGCGCACGCCATACTCGCGGACAACCCCATCGTCGTTGCTGTTATCCTTGACGAAATCCAGGATGTCTTCGGGAATGCTTAACTTGCAGAACTTCTTCATGTTCATTAAAGAATCGTAAGAGTTTATGATGTAGATGCCGGGCAAGATTGGGACGGTGATTCCCAGGTCTCTACATTTTTGGTAGAACAGGCGAAACGTGTCCGTGTCGAAAATTGATTGGGATATGATGAAGTCTGCGCCAGCATCTACCTAGAAAATAGATTATTAATTTATTAAGGCCCGATCTTTCCACCTCCTAATAAAGTTCCCGATTTTTGTGAATGGTTCCATGTTGGTTCGTAAAGTTGGAAAGATCGGGCCTAAGGGAAAAGAATATAAGTGTACCTTTGCTTTGAGATGGTTCAAATCAGTCTGCAAACTCTCAGCCTTTGGATGTCCATCGGAGTAACCAGTGACGGCAATCGAAAACTCATCGTCAAAATTCGTCCTGATGAAATTAACCAAATCCACGGCGTACGTAAACTCGTTTGGGATCACATCCAAACCCCTCACCAACGCGTTTTCTGAAAACAAAATCGAGTTTTGGGGTCGTAAAAAGAACGATGGTCCCAACGTACCCCCCTGCACCGCGAAAACGCCGGTCACGCCTTGTTTTCGGGCGAAATCCAGGATGTCCTTGGCGGTTTCCGCCGTCAAGATTCTACCGGGTAAATGCAGCAGGACACTGGTGCCGGGTTTCTGGATTTTATTCGCCAAGGTCATGGAGGGATGGGTTTGGATGTCGCGGAGGTCGTTGTCCAACCACGTGACCGAGCAGAAGGGTGGACGTAAGGCGGCCAGTTTTTCCAGATCCGACTCCCGATTGGGGGACAATTCCAGGGAAATGAATTTGTTTCTCGTCGCCTTGAAATAGTTGACTATGTTCGCCAGTTTTTGGGGCATTAGGATTTTGCTTTGAAAAAAAGGGTGAAGGGTGCTTTATTAATTAACGAAAGTGAGATAGAGGATATTATTTTCAGATTTAAACATAATGTGTGTGAACGAGATAGAACTACTTCAGAGCATGTTGTCGAAGTGAAAGAGAAACTCCTGACACCAACAGTGTTGCCAGATGTGGCGCTATCATTTCAAAATTGGCGTCATACAAATTCGGTTTGGCGCTTGGCGGAAAAAATGGCGCTATCCTATTTTAAAACATAAAAATTACGGCGCTTGTTGGTGGCAGTTGATGATTTCATTTTGCTGATATCTGTGTTGGTATCCCTGTTCGTCAAAAATAACAAACGTCAAGTTACAACACAAACTCAACAATTTATCTGAAACACCGTAACCAGTTGTAAAATCGTTGAAGTAACATGGAACGAAGTGAGACACTTAGAAAATTTAATAAAAAGTGGCTTGAAGAAGACTAGGCAAAAGATACATACGACTTTCTGTTGAAATTATAACAGGTGATGAATATCTTTTTTAATCAAGTGACCTGTGGAAATAAAATCATGTGTCTTGGATTAGTTCATTATTTCAAATGCCACTTGAGTTATATACAATGAGAGCAACAATGATTGACACGTGTGAAGTTGCAGTTGTTCCAACCTTATATCGAAAATGTGTTCCACTTATCAATATTGTACCAATATTTACTTCCATACATGTCAAACGCTGTCAAACGTAAGTGTCATTGACCTTTCAGTAGCGCACATACGTACATACAAGTTCTCAACTTTGATTTAATTTAAATGCAATAAGAAATCCATAGACATTTTCAATTAATAACAATATTAATTTTAATTTAATTCCACTTTATTCATTGAATTTGGTCGTTTTGACAAATCACAAGTCAAAAGATGACGTAAAAATTTTTAAGAACGCCACTGAATGTAGTTATGGTTAATGTAAATACATAGTATGCGGCAAATACCCTATTGGTATGGAACGGCACACGTCAGCCAATTTTGCTCTCCCTGTATTTATATTGCATTCTTATGCACAAAACGATAGGAATGCAATAAAAATAATTCAAATGGCATTTGAAATAATGAACGAAACAAAGACATAATTTTTTTCCATAGGTCACTTGATTAGAAAAGATATTGATCACGCGTTAATATATGTATAATACACTGCGCCAATAAATTAGGGGAAGACTAGAGAAACGCAAACATGTTAGCTAAATTTAATAGTAAGCAAATGTATAATAACCAAACTGAAGAAAGTAACGGTAACGAAGAATATGAAGAACTAATAGAAATCTGTGAGGAAGTAGTTAATGAAAAATGTAACAAATAAATATATAAATAAGTGAATGAATTTTGTTTTTAATTATTTACTCATTATTTTGCTTTATTTGGCGCCAGGTAGCACTTTAGCCAGTTACTTCAAATTTGGCGCCAAGTGGCGCTTCGAGTTAGAATATTTGGCGCAATCTCGTCTTATTCATCTGGCAACACTGGACACCAAGCTACTTGATAGAAGTATTGGTTCTTTCAATATTTATAAAATTTATGATTAGATACAATTATTGTGAATTACGTACGTTTGGTAGGTAACTATAGGGAAAAATGAAGTCTTTCACTGATAAAGGTTGATTTCCAACGTCTGTAAATATGTTAATCAGTATGTCTACGTCTACAATGACGAATTGACGACGGAAATAACTCAAGAACACTTGTAGATAAGAGAGACTCGGCTATGTTCGTTTCCTCTTCAATTGAGAAAGGTGTACTTACATGTACACAACAGAGTAGAATATATTACATACATTACAAATAATAATACATAATGATATTAGATTTGTTTTTATTCAAGTAGTTAAAAAGCCCCGTTTTTTTTGATAAACACTTTTTCAATTAAATATATGTACTTGTACACTCAGGAAGAACAGTAATGTCTCTGTTACTTGTTGTAATCTACTTTGAAATAAAGATTATCCTTTAAATTTAAAAATAATCTCTCCGTTTATTTTATTAATTTTATTATAATACATATTAAATTTGTAATACTCGTTTAATACGATTCGCTTGTGCAGTAGTATAGCAATGGGACGGGGGATCGCGTACAAGAGACCGAATGCTTGTTTATCCTAGTTTAATTTGTATATGTATTGTGTAATGTAGTTTTTATGTTTTTTTAAAGTCAAAGTTCTAACACTGAAATTAACAAAAAGCGCGGAAACAGTCGAATTTATACATGAATTTTCTGAACCTCTTTTCAAAATTCATTTTGCTTTCTGTTCTTCTTCGCAAGTTTGATACTTCAATTCATAGTTTCATATGCTATTTCTCTAAGGGTTGTTCTTTTAGAATGTCAGAAAAGGACGAACAAAAAACAAAACACATCAGATGAAACAAGGCCGACAAGGAAGTAAAATAAGAAGCTATAAAAATAGTCGATGGAATACGAAACCTAATTCGAGAATTGAAATAAAAGAGAAGTGAAGCAAATGACGTGGAAGTATGACGAATGAGGTGATTCAAAAACAAAAGAAGATCGACGATTCTGAAATAGAGAGCGAGAAAATGAACAGAAAGTAAAAGAAGAGTCTGCACGAAACGCTTATACGTTATTCCAAAAAATAATTCCATCTAATAAAAACAAAAGAGGATTGAAATAAAAAATAGCAAGAGAGAAAGAATGAGATAACGGAAAGTTTTTGAAATGGGAAACTGGCAGAAAGAAAATTGAAAAAAGAAGAAAATAAAAATGACTACATTAAGGAGGATGAAATAGTTCTTTTTGATTTTTTTAACACTTTTCGGGAGATAGCCGATGTTAATTTGTTTTTTGTTCATTTTATTCTTAATACTTTTTTTTTGTTCGCTCATAGTCTATCAGCAAAAAAGCCTTTTATCTTCGTCTAATAGCGTTTTTGATTCACTTGCACCGGTCGCACTCAGTGTATTTGCATCTTCTATTAACCTCATGTAATAACACGAGATGAAGATATTCTTAGTGCGCACTAGTGCGGTCAATCGAAAACGCACAAGTCTGCACTTAGTTGTTGGTTGTTTCAATTCTCTTTTGTTTCTTCGTACGGAATAAATTCTCGTATTTTAGTGTACGGTAGTCGTTCTTCGATTGTTTTATTCTTCGTATTTTGCTTTTTGGGTATTTCAGTTCTTTTTCATTATCTTCGTCAGATTATTTTTTTTTATATTTACAGTTTTCTTTATTTTTTCAACATTTTCCGTGAGAGGAAGTTTGTCGATATTTCGTTGTTTTCATTCATGTTAATCTTATGTCATTGTCCTTCTAATGCTTCAAGTTTTATTCGCTACAATGAAGCGCTTCGCTCTGTGCGGCAAGGGCAGAGACTAAACGCTGTCTCTGGCTGAACGCAACCGTCGTCGTCAATAAATTTGTCTATAAACCAACGAGTTAAAAATTAACAGGGAATGTACGGCAGTTACGTTTGACGGAAGTTACCACTTTGCGGTAGGTCAGTTTCTGCAATATGGCGATTTGTTGAAATCCGTTGTCGTCAAATATTTGCTAGATCTGGTTTTGCATCTGATCTTAGAACGAATGTTTGTGTTTGTTTAGCAATTGTGATTAGTAGAACAGGGACATCGAAATTGATTGCCTTGATCCTACACGATTTTCCGTGAGTTTGATATCAGTATTTACGTCTATCACATGAAGGTTAGAACGAAAAGCAGTTCGTACTTACATAGAACATTCATGAAACTTACATCCAAACCTAACCTAATTAATAAAGAACATAATTATTGTTTAATCAAATTGCTATTGCAATGAAATAAACCATTTTTCACGAATGAACGGCAATCGGATAAATAGAAAGAGTATGGTATTACAAGTTATTGAATTCCGCATAACCTGTGACTTTGTTTTGATCAGTCTGATTGGTCGAGGGACTTATCATGGACGCATTCGTGAACAGCCAACAATAAAATTATCGGTAAGAGCTTTTTATTTAGCTCACAGTTGTGTATTTTATACTGAAAGAATGAGAAACATTCCCCTGCTGTGACGGTACGCTATTGGCCCTGTAGAAAATGTAAATAAACTTAGAGGTTATGTCAACTTCAAAGTTTTAATATTGGCTGCGTTTTTTAATGCACTAGTGCATGGTGCTCGAGTTATCTAATTTAGCTCGAACTTTCGTGTTTCTTACTCGAACTCCCGTGAATTTAAAAACGCCTAGAGTGTAGAAACATAACCTGAAATCAAGCTGAGATGGAAGAAACTGTAAATTTGAAAACGTTGTCATTAATTGTTGCACAGGGGCAGCAGATAAGTTTGATAGGGTAATATAATACGCCTCTTGTGTACATACCTTCTTCATATAATATTACATTATTTTCATCAATACAAATCGCTCCACTCTTTCCAAGAAAACATGCATGATATCGCATCTCTTCCCAACTTACATCACTTACTTTACAATAGTAGCAACTATACTTATTAGAATCACCCATGGTTTGTACAATTGTTGTATTTATTAATTTTAAGGTTATACTATGTTCGTATGTTCCCGCGCTTTTAGGAAATTGCTCAAATGCACCTTCTGTTGACTAGGTGCAGTTGTGTACCCAACTCGACTTTAAAAACGACTTTCATTTTCACAAGTATTTGTGTACACAAATACCAGTTCGAGTATTAAAAAAACGCAGCCAATGGATGCTATTTCTATGCTTAATAATTCATTGATGGCAATGAATTGTCAACAAAATTTTGGGACATATAGTAACTTCAACAGATCGCGTTATGTTGCTAATTTCATTTTAATAATTGGATGTAAATATCGATATCAAGCTCGTGGAACGCAGTGTAGGATCAGTACAATCAATCTCGAACTCCCAGTATATGTAAACGATACATTGGCAGGTTATTATCAGTTAAAAAGTTTAAAAAGTTAAATTTTTCGATAATCATTGGCGCAGCAAGCGTAATGTAAATAAGTTCCTTCCAAGTACATATGTACATACTTTTATTAGCGTTTTCGATTGACCGCACTAGTGCGCACTCAGAGTATCTTCATCTCGTGTTGTTACATGAGGTTAAAAGAAGATTCAAATACACTGAGTGCAACCGGTGCACGTGAATCGAAAACGCTATATGTTTAAACTCCAGTGTTTAGAATATAATTGATATATCTAGAATCTTATTTAGTTAAATTTAGCGAAAAAAGTGTATTATAAACAGTGATGAACTGCGTGGTTTGTGGTCGTTCCAAAATTTTATAAAAAGTTTGTGTGCGCATATGACATGCAGCGGAGATATTAGGCATTTTCGATAATTGGAACGGTATACACCGGTAAGTCTATTTTCTCATTCTTACCTGCATTAAACGTATTCGCCTTATCTCACTTTTCTACCTCGATCCATGTACCGCTTCAATTATCGAAAACGCCTATTTAGTTACCACTTTCGACAAGTTAGTTTGGTTCACTTCTGTTTATTCTTTAATCGTTGGTTTCATAGAAATCTTCTTTTGAATTTAGAAGAAAATTATCGCTTTTGTTAATATGTGGCGCTTGGGTTCACTAAAGTTCGGGTCGACCCAACTCGTCAACGGACAAATCATCAACACCGAACTGATAACATCAAGACAAAAAAAATTAACTACATTGAACGAAAATTGTAATAATTTGTTTCTTATTTACGCATGAAAAAGTATTAAATTATCTTAAATTTTTTTTAACTATGGTATTATATTTCCTTTTGATTCAAAGCAAGAACTTGCGTCGCATCGCGTCGGTCTCTTTTCCTGTCGATTTATGGTGAATTTTCCTGTCGATTCTTGCAGAAATGCAAGCCTATAAAAGTCATTACATTAAATTGGAATCAGTATTTTGTTCGTATCTACATACCGCAAATAAAATTACATACATGTATAGTTAGAGGTACAGTCATCCAGAAAAAAGATATCTCCCCTACCGAGTGCGATAGCACTCTGCCGAGTAGGAGGACAAACGAGTGGAAGGAGGTTAACATTTTAGGGAGGAGATATCTCTTTATTGGGGCACTTGGCACTGTACATATCTATTTATCCTACTTAATTTAGGGTCGATTTTACAATCGTCGTATAAACTGAGTACAACAGTACTCTTGGAATAACGTGACATAGATATGGAAGAATGTTAAAGGATACTCGGCGAATAGTTATTTTTCGACGAATAGAACTTATTCCAGGATTGTAAAACTGGGCCTTAGTAACGCAAGTTCATTTTTTAAGTTTTTAGATTCCTTTTGCTTTTGTGATTTTATTTCTTTTTTGTAATATTAATAATAATGTTTAAATAAAAACCTTTTAAACCAACATATTTAGTCACACTTTTCGCGTGCCCTAATTCATTCGTCAGAGGGCGCCAAACTATGGAGTTGCACGCGGGCGGCTTTTAATCTCGCGGGGGCCCTGAAGTTATACATTTATATTGGTTCAGTTCTTAATTACGGTTTTGCGCTTCGCAAATTAAGATAGTAATGTGATAATTATAATATGAAATAGTATACTCTAGGTAAAATATTTTAGCGTTTTTTTTTAAGTAAAACCTTGCTTAAACGATAGGCGACACATTTTTATAACTGTTGATAATTCCTTTGTTATTTGTTGTTAATTCCTAACAGAAACATGCGTTGGTCACTGACAAAAATATGAAATACAAGAAACATGAAAATTTTATTGAATTGCTTATGAATAAAAAAAACAAAACGTTGTCGATTGTTGCCGAAAAGGATTGCACAATATTTTTAAACTGCAATAAAAATAATACAGTTGATGAAATGTCTATTGATGAGTTGGATCGTTGATGTTATGCCACAACGTCCACAAAACATCCTATCTACATAATTCAGAAACTCCCTTTCAATTAATTGAGTGTTACTATGGAAAGTGCAAGTGCTCATATTAAAAAAAAAACTGATAATTTTAACAGCTGGCCGCAGAACGTCCAGAAAACTTTCTTTCTAATTCAGAGTGCACCAATGGAAAGTGCAAGTGCTCATATTACAAAAAAGCTGCTACAATGGAAAGTAAGCTCAAGTTTAGAGAAATTAATTTTGTATGATTTGGCTTTGTAAATCATAAATAAACAGAAGAATTTAATCGAGCTTAAACACGTGCAATGGAAGATGCAATCTTGCTGCTGCTGAATAATCAAATCGCAGATGCTACTTCAACGATGTGATGAACGAGCTTATTTTAGTTGATCACAGCAACGTGTTTGGTAATGTAATCAGGATATTTGTTTTACAATTTGAAAATATGTGCAATGGAAGATAAGCGAGTTTCGTGCTAAACAATAAAATCATGGTTATTATTTTTATACCTCGTGACTTATTTCAACAAGTTGTGATAAATTTACTTGATCACAGTTGTAAAATCTGAATGAAATCAGTGCAATGGAAAATAAACGAGTTTCGTGCAATTTTGCTGCTGAACAATATAATCACTGGTGCTGTTTTAATACCTCGTGATAAAAGGTATCATTTAGTTTGATTGGAGCAATGAAATCACAATTTTTGATTAGAAATTATTTGAGTGTTATAAGTGCAATGGAAGATAAGCGAGTTTCGTGCAACTTTTCTGCTAAAGAGTAAAATCACTGGTGCTACTTTAATACCTCACGATGAAAGGAATTATTTTGTTCGACTACGGCAAGCTATTTGGCATTTTTGATAAAACATTATTTGAGTGAAATAAGTGCAATGGAAGATAAGCGAGTTTTGTTGAAGCTTGCTGCTAAATAGTCAAAGCGGAGATGCTATTTTAACAAGTTGTGATAAATGAGCTCATTTTATTTGATCACAGCAAGGTATTTGGCAATGTAATCACGATATTAGTTTTAAAATCTGAGTGAAATAAGTGCAATGGAAAATAAGCGAGTTTCGTGTAATTTTGCTGCTAAATAATAAAATCATTGATGCTATTTTAATACCTCGTGATAAATAGGATCATTCAATTTAATTACAGCAACGTGTTTGGCACTAAAATGATACTTTTTAATTAAGAAATATTTGAGTGAAATAAGTGCAATGAAAGATAAGCGAGTTTCGTGCAATTTTATTGCTAAGCAATAAAATCACATTTTTAATTACCTCGTGACCAAAGAGATCATTTTATTTGACAGCAGCAAGCTGTTTGGCATTCTTGATATAAAATTATTTGGGTGAAGTAAGTGCAATGGAAGATAAGCGAGTTTCGTGCAAGAGAAGTAAGTACAGTAGAAGATAAGTAAGTGTCGTGCAATTTCGCAAGGGGAACAATTAAACAATAATTGATACTTTGAAGTGCGTGATAAATAAAATAATTCAGCAAAGCTTTAGCATTGTAGTCACAGTAATTTATTTGAGCATTAAAGTTTCTTTCTTGATTCAAAATTCTTTGAGTAAACTTATTAGTTACTGATAAAACCAAGACTGGACTTGGACTCGAGCAGACAACCTTTAATGCAACCAGAAGTGGAGTCAGTTTGTTAGGTAATATTTTCACAAACCACTGTGATAATTTAATTGTTCAAAACCTATCCACAGAATTCTCTGAACATGAGCCAGTGCTATTCAAATGTATTTTAAATCTGCCCATATCTGAACATACACAATTTACAAGAAGACTAGACGCTTTTCAACTGAAAATCAGAATAGATTTTTCTTTCTCTCACTTAATGACTTAACGTCAATGTATTTAATGAGCACTTGGCCAAACACTGAAATTGGCCAAAGGACTGATGGTACGAATTTCGAAAATGCTACGAAAATGTTGGGTTGTGATGAAATGCGAGTTGATGATTTGTCCGTTGATGAATTGGGGTTGACCCACTAAAGTTTACAGTTAAAGGTGTACAGAAACCTTTGATAATAAATTGATAAGAAAGTTTCGAGAAATAATATGTTTGTATATATAACCGCAAGCAAATTAATACAATGTGATAAAAAATTTGATTGATTACACTAGTCAAGAGTCATTTTGTGACTGGCATTTTTTTGTTCATTTCCATGAACAAAAGTCCCAATTAAATATAAGGAAAATTCCATAGCACGTCAGATTTCCAAGTTAGGTATTTTTTTAGGAAAACTATGTAATAATCGTGAAAGTTAGAAAAAGAAATTAGTTTAGATCAGTGAAGATTACAAATATGCTGCTTTTTAAGATGAAATAGCTAGGTGAGCTGTCTGTGGCAATGACATATCATATTAATTAAAAACAAAGTATCTGTCATCTATTGTCGTTCTTATCGAAAGTAAGTTTATGAATTATGTCTTCTAAAGTGCAAAAGCAAAAACGTGGATGTATAAATCCAGTAGGTAAATTCTTTTTGTTATGTGTGCGGTAAGTTTACCCCCCAACAACAAAAAAGACCGATAAATTCAGCGACGATGTTTGCTTATCATAAATAAATATTTTGGATGGGCTATTGGAAATCAAGTTCGAGATTGGGTTCCTCATACTTGCTGTCAGAGTTGTGTAGCTAATTTAA
The DNA here is from genome assembly GCA_958336345.1 of Dorcus parallelipipedus. Classification (NCBI taxonomy): domain Eukaryota; kingdom Metazoa; phylum Arthropoda; class Insecta; order Coleoptera; family Lucanidae; genus Dorcus; species Dorcus parallelipipedus. Next base: position 34,618,602 of record OY284483.1, on the reverse strand, counting down.
GTAGCTAGCTGAATGGAAAACTACTTTCAATGTCTTTTGATAAACCCATGATTGATGTGAGCCCACCAATCATTTAACTGATTGCTATACTTTTGTTTGACAAAAGTCTATGGTTTTTCGACGAAAAACAAGCAGAGGATTGAGTATCCAAGAGTTTCTTCGGCTAGAAAACCTACTGGTAATAATCATGATTTTCCGATTCTAGTTCCTCCGAAGAATTGACAAGAATATTTAGAAATGGCGAGTGAAGTGGAAGAGAATACAACTCCGATTCCGAAGAAGAAAGTGGGCCACATTTAATTAAGCAAGCAAAAAACAAAAAACTTATTATCCTGTAACTCAAAATCTGTACGTGATGAAGAATTTTCCTTATCAAATTCGTAATTACACTCTAACGCACCTATTAAAATATTTTTCATGAGAGAAGAGCTCTGCGTCATTAATCGCCGAAGTTACAACCGACAATTATTTCTTTGTCAACGGTGACTAAGAAAGAAGGATGGAATTATGCTTCTAATGTCTGATTATGCAACGCCAGATGCTAATAATGAAGTTGCGCTTTAGAAATAAATTAATTAATTCTAGATTTGAGAATGGTTTGTTTGTAACCGAAACATTCGTACCGATGAAGAAAATATAACTTAAAATTTCAACGCAGTTTTTTGTGACCTTCCGGCACTTCGTTTTCCAAATTATTTTACATTAATATTTAGTTGTAAGTACGACATCTGCACGCGTCGTTTGATTTGAGTCGTAGCTTCGAGCGTCGCGACGCTCTCGAGAAGAATTCTACGTCGAGCGTGCGCCTTACTCGCCTATTCCTCGTAAGAGGCGTCGTCTCCGTCGCGTCGCAGGAGAGACCATTCTTCCAGCGGGAGTATGCAAAACAAAAATCAGTTATTTTTGAACCCCCCGTCGGTGTAGACTGTTTTAAAATACTCACCACACAACCAACCCATCCACAATGCCGGAACAGGTCGTACTCACGTGTGTTCTCAGCCGCCGTGAACGATAGCCACCCTCGAGTAATTCGTGTTTATTTCGTTACGTCTACAACCTTGACCCTTCGTGACCCGTGAATCTAACCTAAATTTCCGACATGGATGTTTTTATTCGGAAGAAGGTAGCTTAATGTTCGATGTTTTGGTTTTTTCTGTTACTTGTCCCTCTCTCACCCTCCCCACCCCAATGCAGTTCTAATCGTAAACTTGATTAGTTTTGTATGTTATTGTTATTATTATTATCATCCCTCGTTTGACTTGCATTGTTAATTAATGAATTAATACAATACTCCGTCTGTATTATGTTAATTAGCATGGTATTTGTTTAATAAATGTTTGAAGTTCCTATTTGTGTTGTTTTCTTGCATCAAACGTTTTTGTTTCGTTTATTTATTTTTTCGTTTGTTTGTCATGCTAGGCAACTATTATAAAATTATTATTGCAGCAAAGTGGTCGAAAACCCTTTAAACAATACGATTAATTGATTAATAACAAAGTATATTGTGCAGGCTTACTATGTTGTTTGGCGATTTTGAAGCTTCTGTTGCTGACTTCGCGCAAGGGCTTTGTCAATTAGATGTGTATCTACATAGCATCCATTGCGTTGAGCTATCATCATATTCATCACCGATTGTTCCTCCTGACAAAGACATATTATCGGTGATTAATTGTGATAACCGTCGCATTGTTCAAAAAGGCAAACTGAATACCCAACAATAAGTCATTATTAACGGACAGCCGCAGACGATTGAAGTACCTACAACATGTTGGCAAAAGCAAAGATGTGTGATACATGTAAGTGTGTGAATATGAAGATATTATAAACAAACAAGACGAAGATAGCTGCGAGTTAATTGATCTTAATCTCCGCGAACACGTCCGCCTGTCTGGGTCGGACTTTAAACAACGCTTAGAAAATTATTAAATAAACAAATTTAAAAAAAAAGGAAAGTGGACACACTTGCATTTGTTTCTTGAAATTCGCTCTGGATTCTCTAGGGGAGGGGGGCGAGGTTCAAATTCGTTCATATAAACTTAAAAAAAAAAATCATTAGTATTCTTGATTAAAATTGCTCTGGAAATCGTTTCCTTGTTTGAAATTCACCGTGAAATTTTTGACACTCGACGAAAAGCTTTCTAGAAAATTTCGTGTCAGTTTCTTGACTAAATTCATTTGAATAATTTTTTTGAACTATTTTTTTAGAAAAATTTTTGTGCATGGCCGCCTCTCTAGCTTCAATTTGTCAATCCTACTGCGATGTTAGGTCAAAAAGCGATTGCAAGATGTCGCCACTTAAATTGTTTATTATTTTTTTAGAGTTCATCCTGGATTTTGTGTTGTACCTATAGTTGTGATGATGTGCGTCATTTCTTTTTTTTTTAAACAAACTTGTAATAATTATTCTTCGAACAACTTTTGAAACATGTGGTTCACAACTGCCTCAAGATGTCAACGTGTAGCGAAACGTCGAAAATTTGAAAAATTAGTTTAATAAAAATTTAATGAACACGCGATTACATTAATTTTTGTTGGATATGTCTGAAGGATTGTAAGACACTCAGATTTTTATTATTGATTGATTCTGATTTGTTTTCTTTTTCTTCATTAATGTTTTTATATAAAATAGTAGCAAAGTGATCAGTTATGAAAGACTGTAAATCTTTTGTATGATATGTATCAATATTATTAGCTTTAACAAAAATGTGATCAACACACGTAGAGGAATTATCGGTGATCCTGGTAGGTTGTAGAATATATTTGGTAAAACCAAACATTTGCGTAACATTTAAATAATTAGTAACTGCATAATTATTTGCTAATAGGTCGATATTAATATCACCGACAATTATTTGATGTTTATCGTGGATATCACTCAAATAATCATGAAGTTCATCAATAAAAAGATCGATGTTACCTGAGGGGGAACGATAAATACAAGTAATTGTTTGCTTTTTTTCATTTTGGGCAATATTAAGTTTTATACAGTTAGCATTTGTGCACGTTATATCAGTCAAATGAACTTCATAACCATCTCTTACAAATATTGCAATCCCATCATTTTTGTTATTTAAAATTTGTGATTTATAAAAGTTATATCCTACAACTTTATAATGATCTAATGAAGATGCTAACCACGCCTCTGTCAATATAATAACATCAAATTTTACGTTCAGTGTGCTATAGAAAAGAATAAATTCATCAAAGTTTTTTTTTAATACTTCTAATATTCAAGTGAAGTAAAGAAAATTCAAGTGGATTCGGGATGAATTTCGATTAACAACTCAGGTTTACTTAAGTTGGTAGCGCTGTGACATTAACCGCAATTTGACAGTCACAGAGTGTCAGTTTTTTGTTTTACTTTAAATTTCAGTAACGTCGACTTAATCTGGGATGAATTTTGATTGACGATTCAGATTTAAACGCAAAAACGAAAAACACCCTTTTCACAAAAACTGTTTATTAAAAACTAAATGTACATTTCGTACGCGATACGTACATCCTCAGTAGTATACATATAGATTCAGATTTATTTGAGTTGATAGAAGTTCACGCGAATAGTGCGACAATTTTGACAGATGTCAGATGATGTTTTACGACGGTCAAAAAAAAAACTCGAATTTCATTGATTTATAGGAGTTGGTAGTTCTGTGAAGATTAATACCGGTTTTGACAGTCAAGATCTGTAAAAACAAAAGCTATTTTGACAGATGTCACTTTAAAAACGAATTAAACGACGTTAGAATTTTAGTAACCTCGAATATATATTAAACAATAATTATTTTTACTTTAAATTACAGTAACGCCAACTTAATTCGGGATGTATTTCGATTAACAATTCAGATTTGTTTAAGTTGGTAGCGCTGTGACATTAAAGGCAATTTGACAGTCACAGAGTGTCACTTTTTTGTTTTATTTTAAATTTCACTAACGTCAACTCAATCTGGGATGAATTTTGATTGACGATTGAGATTTATTTAAGTTGATAGAAGTTCACGCGAATAGTGCGACAATTTTGACAGATGTCAGACGATGTTTTACGTCAGTCAAACGTTGATTGAAGTATTTAAGTAGTACAGTAAATATTTCAATCAACGTGTCAAACAAAAATAAATAACGTCAAGCTCTGCAAGAATCAAAGCTATTTTGACAGATGTCACTTTGAACACAGATTAAATGACGTCAGAATTATAGTAATCTCAAATGTATATTGAACAATACTTATTTTTAAATTTTAAATTACAATAACGCCAACTTAATTCGGGATGAATGTCGATTAACAATTCAGATTTATTTAAGTTGATAGCACTGTGACAGTAAACGCAATTTGACAGGCATAGAACGTCAACTTTTTTTTTGACTTTGTTTTAGTAACGCCAACTTAATCTGATATTACAATTCTGATTTATTTAAGTTGACAGCCCTGCAAGGGACGCCTCTGGTCTCGTTTTACGTTTGTTACCGTCACTAAATAATTACAGTACCGCAATCACCCGCCATTTTAGTGCATCATATTGGCGGGAAATTTAAATGTCTAACGCTAACAACGACACACTTGGGCATTTTAACCTTTTATATGACAGGTGTTAAGTTTGATTAAACTTGCCGGAATGAAAATCACTAGAAAAATCGGCCATTTAAACTTGCCAGAAAAAAACCACTAGAAAAGTCGGCCATTTTAGTGCAAAAACATGGTTTCTTTGTCTTACACATTAAGCATATGGATTGCGGTACTGTATTTATTTAGTGACTAACGTTTGTTATGATTCAGCGCCATCTATCAAATTCCGCTGCGACTAAATCGATTTGCAATAAGACTTTTCTCCAAATTTTGCGCAGAAATATTTGCCCTATGAAGAGGCTGCTTAAAAGTTCTGATTTGTTAAAATTGTGGCGTAACAGCTTACATTAACTTCCCCATAGATGGCGCCTTTACTCTACCCTTTACCAGATAAATTGTTTCCGGTGAATTCTACAAACTTTAGTTTCTTTTTTAAATAAATTCGTTTATTAGTCTTTAATTATTATGATTGTTTGATTGAGATTGTAAGACACTTAAATTTTTATTATCTATTGATTGATTCTGGTTTGATAAAATTGTAACGTAATAGCTTATATTACCTACCTCATAGATGGCACCTTTGTCGTACGCTTCACCGGGTAAATTATGTCTCCGGGAATTCTACAAAATTCATTTATTCGTCCTTAATTATTTTAAGTGATTTATTAATTAAATATTTAATAATCAGACTTGTGACTTGCTATGGCTTTGAAATGTCCGAAGTCTGATAATAATCGTTGAAAAAATGTAGATTACCGGCTCATAGGAGGCACTGTGCTCGCAACTTCCTCAAGATGTCAACGCGTAGCGAAACGTCGAGGTTTCAAAAATTTGAAAAAATACTAAAAATTCGTTTAGTAAAGTTTAATGAACTCGAAATAACATTAATTTTTGTTGGAATTGTCTGAAAGACACTCAGATTTTTATTATTCGATTGGTTCTGATTTGATAAAATTGTAGCGTAATAATAATCGGACTTTGGACATTTCGGAGCGTCGCCAATGAAAAGTGACCATTCATTGCGTAGCCATGGCAACGCCCCAAATGTCTGACAATGAAAATAATAGTAAAAGAATGTACATTATCAGCTCATAGGAGGCACTGTGATCACAACTTCCTGAAGATGTCAACACGTAGCAAAAATTCGAAAAGAAAACCACAAATTTGTTTAATAAATATTCAATTAACATGAAATTACATTACCAACAAATTGTTTGAGGAGATGTAAGATACTCATGGCGTTTTCGATTCACCTGCACCGGTTGCACTCAGTGTATTTGCATCTTCTTTTAACCTCATGCAATAACATGAGATGAAGATATTCTGAGTGCGCACTAGTGCAATCAATCGAAAACGCTATCAGATTTTTATTACTGATTGATGGCGCCTTTCCACGTAAGTCATGTTTCGGGGAAAATTCAGTTGCTTTTTAACCCACTTATTCGCCTTTAATTACTTTGTTAAATAGTAATTCAAAAAGTACAGAAAAACTTGAAATATTTAAAGTTGACATAGAAGGAAATATTGCAAGAAAGTTTAAATACAAGTCTACATTAATTACATAAAAATTACATAAAATATTACATATAAATTTAGTGAAATGCTACTACTAAATTACTTGCGCCATCTATCAACTCACACGTAGCTTCTTTATCGCTCATGTCGTCGATCTTCTTATAATTAGCCGTGCATTATCGAAATCATAAGAGATCGAGCCCTGCGTCATAAATTATACACTTCTGGCGCTGAATCATCACATCATCAGACATAAAATGCATAACTTCATCCTTTTCTTATTCACCGTTATCAAGGAAATAATACTGAAATATTTATAATCAGACCTCGGACATTTCGGAGCGATGGCACTTTTCATTGGTTCTCGAATTGCGTAACCGTGGCAACGCTCCGAAATGTCCGAAGTCTGTTTATAACTTCGGTGGTTCATGACGCAGGGCTCAACTCTCGTGATTTTAATGATAAAAAAAATTTGGTACTTCAAAAAATCCACCAGTTTTTAACATAACTGCGTTTCGAAGAAGTTCTATAAAATTTTGTTTCATTTTCATTACTTTTCACTTCTTCGGATTAATTAGGTATTTACTTGAGTAGAAATAAAAGAGCTTCGGCTGTAAACTCGTAGATGGCGTTGTGATCATTCATTGTTCTTGAAGGTTAAATATGTACATGCATAATCTGTATTTGAAGGTAACAGATGAGATATGCTCTTTCTTTCTCTGACAGTTTTCGACAGTTTCGTTAAATTTATTGTTCGGAATAAACCGAAGTAAAGATTTAGTGTTCATTCACAGATGGCGCTAAAAACGTTTACGTTATATGTATAGTTTATTATAAGTAATAACAATTTGCCCATATACCGGGTGTCCCGGGCGGAAAGATCAGTACTTCGTGGGGGTGTAGAGTGGGTTATTACAAGTCAACAAGTATAAACTATGTCAGAAACCATTAATAAGATACTACCTGTTTATTTATATAAACAGGTAGTATCTTATTAATGGTTTCTGACATAGAGCTATTTGAAATTAAAAACATGAAGTTGCTAAAAAAACTTTTATTTTAAAGTATTAACATTAAATTTGTCAAAAACAGCGCTACATTACGGTGAAGAACAAAATCCACATGAAGCGACAAATTTAAATTATTCCTGAACGGCCTATAGTGGTAAGAAGACATCAATATTTATCTCAGAATTCACCTGTTTATATAAACCTTTTGACTTATAATAACCCACTCTACACCCCTACGAAGTATTGAGTTTTCCTCCCGGGACACCTGTATGTATACATCGTTTAATCGTATAAAGAATACGTCAAGATTTAATGACAAATTAAACTTTTTAACGAACCGTGACTATGTATGTAAAAATAAATATTATAAATCGTCGAAGGACCTTTTGTTTCACGTTCCGGTGTTATAGAGAAAGAGGAAGGTAAATTGTTTGTAATAAAAAATAAATCGTTTCCAAAATAGGCAACCCGTTCATATATGATAAAAGGCGCCCTGCATGTGAATTCGTTAATTAATCCAAATTGAAAAGATCGCGTAAACCAGTCGCGCGACGTTGAGTGACGAATTCCAAAATAATTCATTTCGAAAGTAGACAAGCTGCGAAAATATAGATCTTGTTAAAATGCCGAAAAATCGAAAAGAGGCAAGGGGAAGGAAAAGTCGTCTTAGGCACGTGAATCATCGGACTTAAGGATCCCGATTAAGCATCATCATCCGGGCTAAGACGACTTTGCTGTAATAATAGTACTAATAGTATTAACAGTCTTTATTGGTCCAAAATAAATACAAACACAGCTAAGAAATAAAGGACCAAAAGGCCAGTACGTCTTTTTGTATGCGCGTCTTGTGCAATGTTCTATCCTTCTAATTTTCTTTTAGTCTTTCTCAAAAATGATATACGATATGTTCGAATTTTACAATTGATTTTTACCTTAACTCTTATTTAACTGAATCTACGAGGTGTGATTGGAAAGTTTTAAGACTGGGCTCGTAATTTAAAAATGGCAGTACTTAGAGGCTATTTTGAAGGATCTCCTTCAAAGTAGTCCTCCTCTGATTGTACACACCTACTCCAATGATGTTTCCGCTTTTGGAAGCATTCCTGGAAGTCTTCCTTCTTAAGGGTATTAAGGATCGTCTCCGTATTTGCCTGGATGTCTTCAATTGAGTCAAATCTCTTTCGTTGAAAATGAAATGAAATGAAAATGAAACGAAAATTTCAATTTAAGAAACAGGTAAAAGTCGGCAGGGGCTATATCAGGGGTGGAAGCACAGGAATGTTGAATTTGGCCAAAATTGTGATCGAGAACGCACAATGAGCCGGTGATGGAGTCTCGCCATTTTCGCGCAAACGCTCAATGACACTTTTGTTGGTTGACTGTTTGCCCCCTAGGGGCAAATTCATGATGACACGATAACCGTGGGATCGAAAAAAAAACACCAACATTATCTTGATTTTTTAAGTGGAGGGCGACTGATTCGCGGCCATCTATGAATCCGTGGAACCAGATAAAAACAGCTCAGACATTTATCCCCGAAAGCTGTTTTTAAGGATCATGAGTCTCCCGGTTTTAAAACAAACACGTTCCTCCATTTTATCATCCATTTTACTAAATCAAAATTCCGCCAAGAACCTAAAGCACGTCTTCACTCACCAGGATATCACTTTCTCTTCAACAAAGATATGGCGGAGATCTTTTGAAAATGTTTCAAGTAGGTACGTAACAAGCCCCCCTTTTCACACCTGCGGGTAAACCTAGTCCCGCTTGTTGAGTAGTGGCGCCACCTGTCTTAAAACTTTCCAATCCCACCTCGTAATATGGTGATACAAATAACACCAATTTATTTCGCTCTTACCGCTTGAATGAGTTGACGAAAAGACTGTAGAGGCAAGGGAAAGGAAAAGTCGTCTTAGGCCCGAGAATCATCGGACTTAAGAGTCCCGATTAAGCATCATAATCCGGGCTAAGACGACTTCGTTGTAACAATAAATAAATAATTGTCTTTATTAGTCAAAATATATATGTATAAGCAACAGCAGATCTAAGGTAAAGGACAAAAGTGGGAGTTCAGTACGTTTCTTGTATGTGCGTCCTGTGCAGGGGTTTATTCTTGGAATCCTAATCTTTTTTTAGAATAACGTAATAAAACAATCAATAGTGGATTGTCTGGGCCCACTCGAAAAAAAAACCTTGACATTTCGTCCACAAAATATTTAAATTCGAAGCGATAAAACTTGGCGAGTTAATTAATAAGGGCCCCCCTTTTTTTTGGCACGCCGCCTCCGGTTTATTCCCGTCTGAATTATTTATTGCGCGGGCATTATATCATACGGACGTCAGCCGAATTTAATCAACCCCTTAAAATAATGCACGGCTGTCGCGCGTTTCCTCGGCATCGGAGTTAAGTCGACAATTCGACGGGGGATGGTCGCTTTAGTAATAGTACGTCGAAAATTACTCGCGCTAATTGGATCCGAGGGTGGCGGGTTTCCGTTTTTTGTCGGCACGTCGTCGTCGTCGTCCAGCTGGAAATGCCCTTGCATGACGAATTTACCGCGGCTAACGAGGGGTTGTCGAGTTAGAATTGAGTAATTATTTGTCGATTACGAGGAAATCGATTATGTTATTTATTATTTACAATCTGTAATGGTCCGTTTTCACGCTCAAGCAATTTGCGCAAATGTGCTTCTGCACACAAATTTGCACAAGGAAGTCGTATTTCTTTGCTTGCACAAACTAAAAAGTTGCGTGGCATTTGCGAAAATAAATTTGTATGCGCAAATGGTTGCACAAATCCATTTGCGCAAACTGCTTGAGCGTGAAAACGGACCATTCATTGGCTACTTGTAAGCTTGAGACTAAGCTGTAGACTATTTCTTGTGAAGTGTCCTGAGAGATACTGTATATCAGAAACTGTCACAAAACTTGGAACAACTAAAAGAACTGCATTACCTCTGAAAGTACAGAGTGTCATCAGCAAGTAGGGCATCGATTTGAACAGACATTGTAATTATATTTACCAGAGACTCTTATTTTATTTATTATTTATATGTTGCAATTGTTTTCATAGTATCCTACAAACTGGGTTAATGTTTTCTTTTCAAATTAGTTGCATTTTCTTCTCAGTTTAAATTTATACAGACATACATTCCTTAAATGCAAAAAGAAAACACCTGCTTTACAACAGAAATTAAAAATATACTACTTCATTCCACTTGAAAAACAAAAACTGAAGGCACTTCCGGTAAAACCAGTAAGTACATAACTGATGTTGTCATTTGATAAAGCTGTAATGAAAGAATATAACAACCGAACAAATTACGTGAATGACCCTGTATATCGAAATTAATTTAATTTTTTCTGTTGTCCAAAGTTTTTGTTTTATTTTTTCATGTCGAGTTAAATTTTTACTTTTATTTTTCTGTTGGTGATTTTATCTTTTTCTTGCCATTCTCCACTATTGATAAAGTACGCATATTGTCGCGTTAAAAAATAAAAATAAAATTTTTAGGGATTAAAAAATAAGGGACTAAACTACGGAAGTGTTTTTTAATAATTAAAAAAAATTAATTATTAATTTAATTAATTATTAATTAATTACTAATTTGTTTTAAGATTAATTATTTTAAGTCTTTCTTAATTTTATTTAAATTAACTCCTTTTAACTTTTACACTTAATTAGCGAACTTAATTAATCTTTTAACTTTATTTAAATTAAGTTCCTTTAAACTTTATAGCTTAATACTGTGACAAGATGCAAGTAAATTCATGCATTGGATTTATTTAGCTTTAACTTAAGATAAGAGAAAATGCAACTCGTCAACGTAAACAACGGAACCTTGACACCTGCGTGAAAAAACCTTGAACACGTTGGAACGGATTTAAATCGTCTCGTAATCGTACCTTTCCGGTTTCGTTAGAATTCGGAATTGCTCAAGTTGCACTTCCTATCAAAACCCCTCGATCTGCATAAAGAGATACGATTATAATCAGCTGTCAGTACAGCGTGTAACTTCTTGTACTTTGATTTGTGTTGTGAATTAAGGATGTGAGTATTTTAATTATAATTGTATAATTAATGTTTGTCTAGTCATATTTCATGCCCGGCGCGTCCACCAAAAATGTTACGGTATAAATCGAAACAAGGGGCATAGCTTAAATATTATATTAGAAATATGAAATATGATCTTTATGCAGATCGAGGGGTTTTTATAGGAAGTGCAACTCGAGCAATTCCGAATTCTAACGAAACCGGAAAGGTACGACAGATTACGAGACGATTTAAATCCGTTCCAACGTGTTCAAGGTTTTTTCACGCAGGTGTCAAGGTTCCGTTGTTTACGTTGACGAGTTGCATTTTCTCTTATCTTAAGTTTGCTAAATAAATCCAATGCATGAATTTACTTGCATCTTGTCACAATACTTAATAATTCTTAACTTACTTTTACTTATTTTAACTTAACATACTTGGGGGAGGGTTTGGCCCGAGCGGTCAGCCCTAGCTCGTAGAGTCACTCGCTTGGCTTTGTTTTTTTTTCAAACACTTTCACCTTTACTGATAACTTAATTTCTGACTTAACTCCTGCGGGTTGGGTTCTTATCTTTTATACATTTTTTAAGTCTACGTCACAAATGGTTCTTTGGTTCTGGTGGCTGGGGGTTCGGTCCAAAGTATATACAAAGTTCTAAAGGTGTCAGCATCAATTAATCCTTGCCAAATTTGTTTTCTTAAAACGTTCTAATTGCCTCAATCTTAATTGGCACATGTAAACAACACGCTTACATTCCGCAGAGCTTGCATTTCTACGTAAGTGGAATGCGAGCATGTGTAACGCGGCTGTCCTACTAATCGTCAATGTGTATAATTTTGAAATGCACATAATTGCAATAATTACGAAACGACTTTAAATTTACTTATTTTACCAGATAATGACATCGTGTTTCATTTTGAGTTGGAAACGAGCAAGCCTTTCGCGCGCGCACTTGTTTTAAATCCTCCAACTGTGCATACAATAAATAGAGGAGTACAGCAAAGCGGGCGTGGTTTAGCGAACAAGCGAATGTTCGCATTGGCCATTTCTGTTTTGATTCCATCTTTTTTCAATGTTTAATGGAACAATCGATATATGGTATATATCGCCTGCTGAGAACATTAGTGACGTAACTCCGAAAGTGGTATTTTGAGATAACGGCTTTTAAAGCTTTTGTCGAAACTTCAAAAATATAATCCTACTTACCGCGTTAGCGTCGCAACATCAATTACGAGTTGACCTACGCTTTTGGCCCTAATACATGAAGTTAAGGGCTAGATTCGCAGTTTATCAATGCTATCAATGCGCATAATACAAAATTGCAATTTTTGGAGTTACGTCGCTAATGTTCTCAGCAGGCGATATGATGTTTTTCGTTTTAAATTGGAAATCTTGGGCGCGGCACAGTTCGCAGTTATTTATTGCCGGCAATGAAAATTGCAGCGATTTGTATTGCACGCATTCGTGGTATTTGCATTTTGTATAAAAATAGAATACTGCGCATGCGTGCAATACGAATCGCTGCAATTTTCATTGCCGGCAATAAATAATTGCGAACTGTAAAGCGGCCTTTAAATTCTTTAACTGCGTCTAGTTTCTAGTCCAAAAAAAATATGTCGAGGCGTGATTTAGACAGTAGACGAATGCTAGCTTTTATATTCTTAATTTTATAATGTAGTTTTGTCTTCAAATTGGCATAAAATAGCAACAGTCAGTATAAAATAACATTAACAATAAGAGCAAAACATCTGCTAAGTACAACTGAGGTGAAGACTTATCAGTGGCCTAACATTGAAAGGTATAGTACGAAGTAAGAGAAAATATGAAATACAAGAGAAGGGAAGAGGAAGAAGAGGAGCAGAAGAACGAGTTGGATTGGAATATAACCAAACAAAATAATAAAATCTTGCACAGGACGCGTTTAAAAAAACGTACTGAACTTCGCCTTTTGGTCCTTTATTCCATAGATGAATTGTTACTGCCGTTGTTTGCATTTATTTTGGACATATATTAATACTATTATTATTACGAAGTCGTCTTAGCCCGGATTATGATGCTTAATCGGGACTCTTAAGTCCGATGATTCTTGGGCCTAAGACGACTTTTCCTTCCACTTGCCTCTACAAACATTTCGTCACCTCATTTAAGTGTTAAGAGCGAAATAAATTGGCGTTATTTGTATCGCTATATACTATTAAATTCAGTTAAGAATAAAACCTTGTACAGGACGCGCGTACAAAAAACGTACTGAACCCCACCTTTTGGTCCTTTTTTCCTAAAATGAATTGTTGCTGCTCTTATTTGTATTTATTTTGCACCAATAAAGACAATTATTAATGCTATTATTATTATAAAGTCTTAGATGCTTAATCGGGATTCTCGGGGGTAAGACGACTTTTCCTTCCCTTTGCCCCTACGGGTCTTTTCATCACCTCGTTCAAGAGGTAAGAGCGAAATAAATTGGCGTTATTTCTATCGCAATATTGAATTCATTTAAGTGAAAGTTAAGATAAAAATCTATTATAAAAGTTCAACATATCGTATATCAGTTTGAAAAAATCTAAAAGAAAATTAAGAGTTAAGAGTTGCATAGGACGCGCATACAAAAAACCTACTGAACTCCGCCTTTTGGTCCTTTGTTCCTTAGATGAACTGTTGCTGCTGCTGTTTGTATTTATTTTGGACCAAAAAGACAATTATTAATATTATTATTATAAGTAGTTGTTGGGCGAGTTGGTCGAGTCCGCTGGCATCGGACTTGAGGCTTGGCCTAGCAACTATTAGGTGTGGGTTCGAATCCCCTCCTATGTGAGAGGTAGAGTACTTATGTGTCGGATTGTGTTTCGGATTCATACCGACTTCTTCCAACTGATTTTTCTGCGTTTCCCCAATTTGTAAGGCGAATGCCATAGGATAAATTATTGTCATTCTAATTAATCGCGTTAATGAAAAAATTATTATAATTGTCAAACTGACTAACGATGATTTCTTGACAATTATGACAGTTGTCAAAGTTTTAATGAAATTTTCTTTTAGACCGCTAGTGACGTCTCATTGTGATTAATAATTGTATTAATTTATATTCTAATAGTCGAACTGACTGACAGCTACTTTTGACAGTTACGAAAACTGTCAAAGTTTTTTTTTTGTGCATTGTGGTTAATTACGTTAATAAAAAACAAAATTTATATTTTAATAGTCGAACTAACTGACAGCTATTTTTGGCAATTACTGTAACTGTCAAAGTTTTTTTGTACATCATTAATGACGTAATTCTAGTTGGTCAAATTATTAAAAAGAAAACTTTGTCAAACTGTCTGACAGTTGATTTTCGTGACGATTATCACAGCTGTCAAGTATTCTATATATATGTAGACTATTGATGACTTTATTCGAAATAATTGCGTTAATAAAAATAATCTTATATTTTAATTGTCAAGCTGACTGACGAGTGATTTGTTTTGACAATCATGACAACTGTCCAAGTTCTGTATAGACTATTAATTATGTCGTTCTAATTGATGACGTTAATTAAAAAAAAAACTTATATTTTAATTGTCAAAGTGACTAACAATGTTTTCTTGACAATTGTATTTTCTATTAGACAGCTGATGGCGTTTCATTAATTACGTTAATGGAAAACAAAATTTACATTTTAATATTCGAACAGACTGACAGCTGGTTTTGACAGTTACGATAACTGTCAAAGTTTTTTTGTACATTATTAATGACGTAATTCTAATTAACCACATTTCATTCTCAAACTGTCTGACGGTTCATTTTCTTGACAATTCTCACAGCTGTCAAAGTTTTAATAAAATATTCTATTGATGACGTCATTCTAATTAATCACTTTAATAAAAAAAAATCTTATGTTATAATTGTCAAAATGACCGACGTCTATTTTTTTGAAAATCATGCCAACTGTCAAAGTTTCAATAAAGTATTCCTTAAAAGTCAAACTGACTGACGCTTGTTTTTTTTTGACAATCTAACAACTGTCAAAGTTTCAATAAAGTTTTCAGATAACCTATCAATGACGTCATTCTACTTAATCGCATTAAAAAAAAATATGTTTTAATTGCCAAAATGACTTTATTTTTGACAATAACGTTATACAGTAAACTATTGATGACTGAGTGATCATTGATCAATCACAATTGTTAAACATACCGACAGTTGATTTTTTATTGCAGTTATGTCAGATGTCAATGTTTTAATAATCTTTTTTGACACTGACAACTATGAGAACTGTCAAAGTTTTTTGCAAATTAATTTCTGACATGATTCTAATTAATCGCATTATTACAAAGAATACTTATATTTTAATTGTCAAACTGACTAACAATGTTTCCCTGGCAATTATGACAGTTGTCAAAGTTTTAGTGAAATTTTCTATTAGACCGCTGAAGACGTCTCATTGTGATTAATTACGTTAATAAAAAACAAAATTTAGATTTTAATAGTCGAGCTGACTGACGGCTAGTATTCTGTATATAGGCTATTCATAACATCATTCTAATTAATCGAATTAATAAAAAATCTTATATTTTAATTGTCAAACTGACTGACAATGTTTTCTTGACAATTATGACGCTTGTCAAAGTTATAATGAAATTTTCTATTAGGCTGCTGACGACGTCTCTCTGTGATTAATTACATTAATGAAAAACAACATTTAATTTTAATAGTCGAATTAATTGATAGCTAGTTCTGATAAATACTATAACTGTCAAAGTTTTTTTGCACATCATTAATGACGTAATTCCAATTGACCGCATTATTAAAAAGAAACCTTTGTCAAGCTGTCTGACAGTCGATTTTCTTGACGATTACCACAGCTGTCAAAGTTTTGATAAAGTATTATATTTAT
This sequence comes from Dorcus parallelipipedus, assembly GCA_958336345.1. Classification (NCBI taxonomy): domain Eukaryota; kingdom Metazoa; phylum Arthropoda; class Insecta; order Coleoptera; family Lucanidae; genus Dorcus; species Dorcus parallelipipedus. The sequence goes on along the minus strand of OY284483.1, from coordinate 34,602,609 downwards.
TGTCTATTGATGACGTCATTCTAATTAATCGCACATTCTAAAAATGATATTTTAATTGTCAAAAAAACCGACACTTGATTTTATTTTTGACAGTTACGATGACTGTGAAAGTTTTAATAAACTTTTCTAGTAAACTATCGGTGACGTCATTAAATTGAATAAAAAACATCCAAGACGGTCGCAGAAGTCAACACCCCTCCCCGACAAGCTCGGAGAGTTAGTTGGGTAAAAAAAAAATACGAAGTCTTCTTAGCCCGGATTATGATGCTTAATCGGGATTCTTAAGCCCGGGCCTAAGACGACTTTTCCTTCTCCTTGTCTCTATAGTCTTTCCCGGTAGATTTTGCGGAATGATTTAAAGGACTTTCCCGTTTAGAAGGGTCCTTGCCCCGAAGGGCCGACCTACAAAAAGAGGAGGAAGAAGAAGAGGATAGTTTGCAGTAAAGTAGTGATTAGAAAATAATACATTTGAACTGTGATCAGCATCAATTACCTACCTAATGGTTTTTTGTATAAATAAAAAAACTTCTCTCTCTGCCTTCTGATAAGAAAAAAACATCTTCTGTTCTTAAGGTAGCTTTTTCGCGATTGATGCAAGAGTACAAGATTTTTTCGCGTTAAAAACTCGAAATTTAATAACAGAAGATTGAATTTTTATAATTTGATTAGTATAATTGACTTTTTATATGTAGGTACGTACATATTTTATTTTTGTTTCTATTCATTTTCCAAAAGATATTTAATGTTCTCTCAATTAAATACACAGGCAAGGATCTTTTGTCTTGACGTTCGATTTCTTCTTGGTGTCCTACGAATATTATATGAGAGATAGAATTTCTCACGTGTAGGATGATGTTGGAATTCGATTTGGGATTTTTGTTTTTGTAAGGCGATTTCCAGAGAAGCGCAAATAAAAACACATGTAAGACGATCGCAGCCGCATTGGGCAATATATGGACAAGTAACCAATTTCCATCTCCCCGACAAAATTAGGAAGCTTGAAATTAGAAATGGTTGAAAGAAAAAAAATCATAAAAATTGCATCTCACCAAATTTCTATGCGATTGAAAAAAATATATAAATAAATGGTACTTGAACGTTACTATTCTAAAGTGAAACAATAGGACAAAGTAAAAGGAAATAAAATGATTATTTGAAGTTTCTCTGGAAATTCTTACTGACTACGCGAGAATTCCTACCCCCTTTAAATCTTTTATTTTTGATTTTAGGAATCAAAGTACTACATATACCAGAAATAGTTTTCCAAAGTTTCTGTGACCACAGTAAATCAATACTCTTTGGTTTCCGATGGACGTTAATGGGTTAATCTTTCTTCTTTCGACAATGCTTCGTCCTGTAATGCAGAACGAAACGTCGGCAAAAGAAAAATGATTAAGGTGGCTTTAATCCAGAAACCAGGAGTAACGTTCATAGAAAGGAATCATGACATTATGGGAGCACGAACGACAAGTAATGGGGCATAGGAAGTCTGAATTAAAAGACGATGGCATGACCTGGCATTTTTATAATTGAACCACTTTGAATGCACTGCAAATCTATAGCAACATAGCAGCAAAGCAACAAACACATTTTCTACATTCTACTTAAAAGTGGCACGTTAAAAAGTGCGTCCGTTGTCATGATAATAATGTAAACACAAGACTTCTTGAAACAGATGAGCGAGACGCAAAATAAGCAAGAAATAATAATTAAGAGAGATACGATTACACGCCCAAGGTGCACAGGTGAAGGTATATTTTATGAACGCAGCCTTGAGGTATGATGGTGATGTTGTCCTTGCCAAAAATCCCTAAACAGAAGAAAATGCTTAATGACAAAAGCTGAGCATTTCAAAAGGGGAAATAAGAAACATTTTTATAAAGAAATTATTATTTACGGTGCGTTGCTAAAATTCATAAATGTTGGTGGTTCTCGAAATTAAAAAAAAAAAAAAAATGGGTTTCTAAAGAAAAGGATTCGTGATCATGTCATACTTGAGGTTGTACGTGAAGTGTACTTGATCAAACTAAGGGCTCAAGTTAATCAATGTTTGAAGCATTAAATTAATAAACGCTGAAGACATTGAAGAGTAAAACGTTTTATGGTCATTTCCCTTTTTTTTTATTTCTTCTTAATTTCTACTTCGCTTACTCGCCTTAAAATATATATGTCTATTAATCTTTCTGATTGTTAGCTTATTTTCTTACTTGTTGGTTTATGTTTAGTTTTTTTTTTTTGGAGTTTGGAGGTGATTGGTAATTTTGGTTTCAGGTGTTGAGTTAGGGGAACCTCTCGCCATCGAGACAAACTGGCCCATCAATTTTGGATATCGTACCCGCCGCCGGGGGCGGGAAGCTCTACGAGCTCTAAAGAGAAAGACAAGCAGATTCAAGTGGAAGAGGAAAAACAGAGGAGCTCATCCAGGGATCAAAGACAACTTGATTACGACGCCGTTATAAAGGTCTGTCCCATTTCGCTTAGTAAAAAAAAACACATTCAAAAATAAAAAAAGTCGCAAAAGTTACCGAACGCATTTCTAACAAAACTGTAATATTATGTATTTATTTAAGGAACAAATTCAAAATTATTTTATTACGAGGGAAACAGCATAAATCATAAATCAAATAAACAGTTGTTAGTTTCTAGAAACATAATAAATTGGAAAAATTGGTTAATGTTTTCTCACCCAAACCATGGTACTAGATACATTGAGACGGACGGATTTTCGAAGTTTGAGCACACTATGACACTCGATGAATAATATCAAAATCACGGAACTTGAGCTCTGCGTCATCAATCACCGAACTTTACAACCAATAAATAATTATTTCAGCATTATTTTTTTGTTAATTGGGAATGAGAAAAAAGGATTATACCTATTTCTTACGTCTGATGATGCAACACCAGGCGCGTTTTATTTATGACGCAGAGCTCTTCTCTTATGAAAACAATATTACTACTTTCGGCTTCAGACTTTCGGAGATGTTGACGACCATACTGCTTCTCGTTGTTCACCCGGGCGTGAGATTTTAAGGGGCCCTTTGAGTAAGGAACTTGACCAAAGATAGTGAACTCTTCCAGGAACATCGGAAAATGTTCAGAGCTGTCGTAGGAGCTTCAATGTTCTTAAGGGCAACATCAAGGAGAAGAACGAAACAAATGAAGTTCACTCAACTCTTCCAAGAATATCGTTGAGAGTTTCTGTTAGACTATCGATGTTCATAAAAACAACTGTAGGTCAGAAAGTCGAACGGGACAAAATTCTGAAGCTTTATCTTCTTATAAGAATCAAGATCACCTTCCAGAGAAAAGATTGACAACGAAACAAAAGATTCCTTTGAGAATCATCTAGAGGATTTAAAAAAAAACGGGACGAGAGTCTGAACAATGTTTCATTGTTCCTAGTCTCGTCCCGATCGCTTCGAGAGTTACAACAATCTTCACTCGCCTGGATAATGAAAATTCTTGAGCGATGATGTTAATTCATTAATGTTCTGAACGATTTTCCAAAAAAATGAACGGACAAGACTCAAGACCCTGAGTAAAGAGACAAATTGAGAATCACTCACTCGAATAATTAACTTAGTTGAGCACTGGCGTTTGTTTTTAAAGATTGTCCAAAAATTGAACGGGCAATGTTCAAGACTCTGAACAAAGAAACAAATGGTGCTTTTGAGAGTCACTCACCTCAATAGTAAACACTGTTGAGCATTGACGTTAATTCATTAATGTTCTTAACGAGTTTCCAGAAAGATAAACGAGACAACACATTGAACATATTGAAGAAAAGATGCTTTTGAGAGTCACTACAACAAGCTTCACTCATCTGGATAACGAACATTGTTGGTCAATGATATTAATTCATTAATGTTCATAATTAAGATTTTCCATAAATTGAATGGGACAGAATGTTCAGAACTCTGAGATTAATGAGACAAAAGTTGCTTTGACAGCCACAACATTCTGCGCTCATCTGGAGATAATGAACATTGTTGAGTATTGACATTGCTTTACAAAAGTGAACGGGACAACACTCAGAACAAGTTCAAGTTTTGACTGAGATGAAATAAACTTTTAAAAATCACTACAATATTCACCTGTTGAGCACTGCCATTAATTCACTAATATTTTTAAACATTTTCCAAAAAATGGACGGGGCAAGACTCTGAACAATGTTTAAGAGTCTGGACTATGAAAGAAAATATACTTTTGAGGGCCACAACAATCTTCATTCATCTGAATAATGAACATTGTTGAGCAAGGATGTTAATTCAATAATGTTCTTAAAGATTTCCCAAAACATGAATGGGATAAGACTCTGAACAATGTTCAGAAATATCTGAATAATGAGGCAAAAGATGCTTTGACAGCCACAACAGTCTGCGCTCATCTGGAGATAATGAACATTGTAGCGTATTGACATTGCTTTACAAAAGTGAACGGGACAACACTCAGAACAAGTTCAAGTTTTGACTGAGATGAAATAAACTTTTGAAAATCACTACAATATTCAACTGTTGAGCACTGCCATTAATTCACTAATATTTTTAAACATTTTCCAAAAAATGGACGGGGCAAGACTCTGAACAATGTTTAAGAGTCTGGACTATGAAAGAAAATATACTTTTGAGGGCCACAACAATCTTCATTCACCTGAATAATGAACATTGTTGAGCACGGATGTTAATTCAATAATGTTCTTAAAGATTTCCCAAAACATGAATGGGATAAGACTCTGAACAATGTTCAGAAATCTCTGAATAATGAGACAAAAGATGCTTTGACAGCCACAACAGTCTGCACTCATCTGGAGACGATGAACATTGTTGAGTAGTGACATTATTTTACAAAAGTGAACGGGACAACACTCAGAACAAGTTCAAGTTTTGACTGAGATGAAATAAACTTTTGAAAATCACTACAATATTCAACTGTTGAGCACTGCCATTAATTCACTAATATTTTTAAACATTTTCCAAAAAATGGACGGGGCAAGACTCTGAACAATGTTTAAGAGTCTGGACTATGAAAGAAAATATACTTTTGAGGGCCACAACAATCTTCATTCACCTGAATAATGAACATTGTTGAGCACGGATGTTAATTCAATAATGTTCTTAAAGATTTCCCAAAACATGAATGGGATAAGACTCTGAACAATGTTCAGAAATCTCTGAATAATGAGACAAAAGATGCTTTGACAGCCACAACAGTCTGCACTCATCTGGAGACGATGAACATTGTTGAGTAGTGACATTATTTTACAAAAGTGAACGGGACAAGACCCTGAACATGTTCAAGTTTTGAATGATGAGCAAAAGACGGACATTTGTATGCCTGTTCACGGTCACTTCGTCTCGAGGACTCAACGCGCACGTAAAGTAGCAAGTCCATGAGCGTCGGGCAGGAGCCGGGTCAATATATTAATATATTACTTTCAAAAAAATGATTAATATGCTATAATAAACATAAAGTTGTAATTCGTAAATTATAATTTCTTATTTTGAAAGGATTACTATATTTATTTAGAATTTACACTGTAGTGATGCGAACACCAAATTTTACGCTCGAGATATTAAGACGACTAGTTGCCGCGCAGGGCGTGCCGCTCATGCGAACGACATTGAATTCCATCATTCCGTCCGTTATCTGATAATGAGATAAAACAAACTTTTGAAAATCATAACAATCTTCGTTTACTTAGATAATTGAGTCGCTGTAAACGTTTGCTTATATAATTTTTTTTTGTGGGTGAATTTTTCTGCGATCGCGCAGGCGACGTTGTATCGAATTTAATTTTCGTATTGAGCTTAATGATTTATGAGATGCTGGACTCATACAATGAAATTAAAACCGCCTGAATTATTTATGTCCAAAAACGCTTTTAATTCCTTTTTAACCCAAACGACCGGAAGTAAAATGAATTAAGTTAATTCCCGAATTAAATTCATAATCCGACGAAACAAGTTTCCGAGTTCTCCGTTCACAAAGTCGCTCGACAGGTAAAGTGCCCCTAAATACGGGCCCTAATTAACGACACAACCCTCAGGCGTGCCCCGAATTAACGAAATTGATGCAAATCTGATCGACGTCGATCGGAACTTGTTGCAAACCTGTTACTCGTGCTTGAACGCCTTCCAGGTTTCGTAAGGAGAGTCGCTTCGTCATTAAAAGTCAAGTGCGCTCAATTGGTTACCTGTTCTTTCAATTTCGTCGAGGACCTTGCTTGACGCGGACGAGTTGAATTTCCTGGCAGCGAATCCCGTTTTATGTCAAAAATACGAGTATGAGTTCCTCAAGCCAAGAGCTTGTTAGGTTTTTTTTTTTAATGTACGAGAAAGACGAGTGCACTATAAGTTCTAAAAATAGAATTGTGCAGAAATTTAAACTGGTGTAGCGAATTAAAAAAAAAGCTTTATTTTGATTTTCCCTAGCTACCCTTTCAACCTCCTTCATTTGTTGAGACACACCCTGTATACAATTTTAACCAAAATATGCATAATTGTGCTTATTAAACTTTAATGATAGTTAATTCGTTTTAAAATAAGTTTAACGTTTCCCATTTATTATATAAATATTTACAGAAGGAACAGATTACCCGTTCGTTTAACAACTAACGGAAACGACGGATTTTTTACAACTCCAGTAGATCATCTCTAAATGCGCAAACTTTGCGGTGTCGGTTCCGCAAGTTGCAAATATTTGTTGACCATTCGTTCGCCTCGCCTATGCCGGCGATATTTTTAGGTCGAAATCACGGAAAACAGTTTCTATAAATAAATATACGGTGGTGCGTGAAAAAGCGCCGATTCCGACTTGTCAAACGCTGTCTAGTCTTTATGTAACGTGTTTATTTCAGGAGCACCAGAGGTCCCAGAGGGAACAGTGGGAAATCAGGCAACTCGATCACGACCTGCTGCAGCAGCGCCATTCCGAGAGGGAACGAGAGCGGGAGCTCAAGGAACTCGCCGAACAAAGGCTCGTACTAGCTGACGAACAGGACGAATTCAGCTTACAGTCAGTGTAAGTCAAGATTTTCTTAATTTTTGTTTACGCAACCTGTACATCGAAACTATTCTGAAGCGACAACTAATTCATCAGATCTTTTCACATTTAACTTACGGACGATGAGAAATCTTTTGGTCTTTAAAAACCTCCAGTTAATTCCCAAAAAATAATAATAATAATAATAACTATACATACAGGGTGATTCTTGAATAGACCGAAAAAAGAAATTCAGATCGTGGAGGAAATCACGTTTATCTTTTTTCTTCCACTAGCACCGCGATAATAACTTTTGTTTTCTAAACAAATAATTACAACGTAATGCTTGCGCTAACCATCAAGAGATGGCGTACAGATCAGCATACATCCCTGTTGCTGTCTTCGGCTTGTTTTAAAATATTTCTCTTTTGCAAGTCGTTTTCATTGAATTACAATCCTCGCGCTGGCGTCGTTTCGGCCCTACTTGAGACCTTGTCAGCTCGAGAACTCCACTGCAACCTCATTTCTCACATTCTCACATAATCTTAGTTGAAAAATCGACCGCGAGATGTCACGACCTAAACTGTTAAGCCAAGGTTATTAAATTACTAAGGTTAACTAGGTTTGCTCGAAAGTGGGTTGCGCAAATGACGTCACTAGAGTTCTGCTAACGCGCGGGTTCTAAGTAATGAAATGACTTTTGATAATGGCTACTACAGCGTTTCTATAAATGATTCTAACATCAAAGTAGGCATTGAATATTCCACCTCCTTTTGAATGTGTATTCAACTATCTGAGAAATGTCAGTGTCAACACTGTCATAAACTTGAAACTTTTAAATAAACCGTTATTGCTAAAACACAACACCACTATCACATGTTTCAATTCGAGTTTACAACTTATTCCTTAAATTGATGATGTTGCACCAAATAAGCTTCTGAAAAGGATGTTTGATTATTTAAGAATTAAAACCGATGACGTTACCAATGACTGTGTTCAGTATCGGTGGTTAGTGGCACATGTCTTTTATTCATCAGAGGTAATGCGATCATTTATAGAAACCTTGTATATTTTCATTAAACGTCGCCTTTAATAAGTTGTCGACAATGAACACTGAAAACTAACAATAATAATAATAATAATAGGGTAATTAATACACAAGTAACGAAGAAGTATTTATTAAGTCACAATTTTTCTTATTTTATGGTTTATCTTATCACAAATTTCGTTTATGCGTGATTTTAAACGAGGATTTCTTTTTAAAGACTGGTATTTATAATTTAAGTAATTTATTCTAATAAAAAGTCTTTGTTTTACGAACGCTCGGATGATGTGTAAGTCTTCATCAGGAAATTTGTATGCTAATGCCTTCACTAATTTTTTAACGATAAGTTTATTTGATTTCATTCCATCTCCCATGTATCTCCCATTGTATCTCCCATGTATTCTGTGTCAAATGCTTTTATAGTTTTCTCAAATTCATCAGAAGGCACTACTAATCCTCCGAATGAAAGGTGCTTTACCCATGAAGGTAAGCTGAAAGTAGGGTCGTTAACGATTTTATAACTGTGTTGGCCCAGATGAGGGTGTGAACTGTGAAACTTTTTAGCGAGCCATCCTGCTAAGTACTGGGTACCATCTTCTTCTGCTTGCACCTGAACTGATGTATGCTTCTTATCAGAATTAGCTCGTTTTGGGATGACTTCCGATAAAGAAGAAGTTGAAGGCTGCTGGGGATCAATAGCTGCAATTCCTAGGTCAGAATTTTTGATAACCATTCCAATAACAAAATTGTCATCACTTATATTTGTAGTATTAGTATTGCATTGCAACTGATCTGTTTTTCCTAATACAATCAGTCTGAGACGATATAATGCAGCAAGAGGTGTTGGATGATCGTTTAATCCACCTCTTGTTCTTAATTGAGAAAACAAGTTTTCTATACAGTCTTGATTTACACGATGTGTTAGTATGTATTCAGTATTATGATCTCTTGTCTTTATATCTTGATACAATGACTTTACAGAATTTATAGAAATCAATATGCCTTTTTGAAATATTTGTAATGTGGTTTTGTTTTTACATTTCATTGATATAATAGTTTTATACATTGAATCCAACACCTCATTTTGTTTATCCAAGGAATTCCGTATGCTGCTTTAATGTTAACAGAATTGTACGGGACATGCGAGTTCATGACATCAAACCAGCCATTTACAATTTCAATGAATTCGCTTGTTGCCACAGCCACAGGATCGTTACTATAATAGAATGCCAAAGCTACAGCAGTTGTGTGCGACAGCAATTCAGCAGCTAAGGACACCTTTTGCCGTTGGGGTCCCTCACAAGTTAAATGTTCCTTTTTCAGTTGAAAACATGAACTAATTTCTGTATTACATGAGTTGATTAATCTTTCTAATGGATCTTTATTTATTACTTTATCTCCAAGATAAAATTCGGAATCTAGCAGCCAATTTCTAATTAATTTTAATAAATGAGGTGCATCTGCAAAGAAATATATCTTATTTCCAGTTTTACTGTGGTGTATGAAAGTTTTCTGTATTGTAATCCCTAAACTCCTCCATAAGCCCATATTACTGGAACCACAATCGCTAACACACGCGATAACTTCAAAACCTTTTTCGTAAAGTGCTTCAATGATGTTATTCAGTAATGCCGGTGTTATTTTTTGATCAAAGTCCACAAACACAGGTTGCTTCCATTTAGCAAATAAGCCTCTGGCAATTACGACCTGCATTTGAACATGTGGTCCCAATACTTGATCATGTTTTGTGTCATATTCATACAGCTCTGCTACCTTTACTTCATCATATTGAAGTACAACTAATTTTTGTTGGGGACTGAATGTCTTTCCTGCAATTTCCAAAAAGTTTAACATTGTTGCTAGAATTCCTTGTCGCATGTCTACTTTTGTTGCCCATGACTGAAGAGTGGATAAACCTGCAATAACAAATAAATACAATTTTTATAACACCAATACTTTTAACTCTCATACCTGGTAACGGATAGTTCAAATGGTCTCTTAAATAATTATAACAACGTTTACTGAAGTAACGAATGGTGAATGCAATTGTGATATCTTTATCCTCCCAGTGAACTTGTTTTTTGTAGTTATTTTTTCTAATTGTTTCCTAGTAATAATTTGTTCAAAATTCTTTGCAATTTGTTGCTTCTTTGTAGGAGTCGTGGTTGCATCCATTCTACTACATTTTTTACTCAAATCTTAAATTTTTTTCTGGTACTTTTGAATTAAGGAATTTTGTAAAGCAATTTTTTTCTTTAAACGTAAATTTTCCTCTTTTAATTTAAAAACAGTCATATCATCTCCGTTGTAAATGTCTAGAATACTGTAGGGTCTAGTAATAACAGCTTCAACATTTGTGTCTTCTGTATTTACGGAATTTAAAGAAACAGCGGCTATTTCTTTGCTATTACTTTCTTCACTGGCAATTCTTGCTGATGGACACTTTATGGAAGGAACTGCACTTTCTCTTAATTTTCTTTTTGGGCTCCTCTTAGATCGCGTTGAAAGTCCTCCTCCTTGAAATGCAGAGAACACACTCTTGCAGTTGTCACGTTGAATTGTTGACCTCGATTACATTTCACTAGCCATGCTTCACATAATTCAGGGTTTTTCGGAAATGTAAAAAATGAAATTTTCAAACCTTGTGTTTTTGCTTTTACATATGTCATATGGTAGTTTAATACTGAACATGACAATTATGAACCATTAGAAACCTCTAGATCAGTATTACATGATTTCCCACATAGCCAGCATAGACCCATCCTAATAAATGTTGGAGTGAAAATTCCCATAATTAAATCTTTACCTAAACCACGTTGGAATTTTCAAAAGGCAAACTGGAAGGAATTTAGAATCAACGTTGATCAAAATATTCGATGGATACCTCCAGTTTCTACAAATTATGACAGGTTCGTTGGTGTCATTAAAAGCGTTGCTAAAAGAACAATTCCACGAGGATACCGCGTAGAGTATATCCCATGCTGGTCGAAAGAAGCTGATCGACTGTTTAAGAAGTATCAAAATGAGCCTAATGCAGAAACGGCAGATCAATTATTGACTTCAATTAATCAATCCAGAAAAACTTCCTGGAATAAGACTATGGAAAATATGAACTTTACTCATTCTAGTCGTATCAGCTGGGCTTTGCTTCGTAAACTAGGGGCTTCTAGTCAACAGAAACAATCAGTGTTCCAAATCAGTCCGAACTCTATAGCATCTCGATTGCTAAATATCTCTAATACCATAAGAGTTGACAAGAATGATTTAAAGAAAATGAAAAGGGTGCTCTACTATCAGAGAAAAACAGCTCTACCATCAGATACACTTTCCAAGCCCTTTGTCTTTGATGAGTTGAAGACGGCAATTAATTGTTTAAAGAATCGTAAAGCAGCAGGACTGGATGGTATTTATCCGGAGTTTATTAAGAACTTGGGGAGTGTGGGTATGAAATGGCTCTTGGGCTTTTTCAATAACATTTTACTCTCAGGCAAGATACCAACTGAATTTAAGAAGTCAAAAGTTATCGCCATTTTGAAACCTGGGAAACCACCAGATGAATCATCTAGTTATCGACCTATTTCTTTGCTTAGCGTATGCTACAAACTCTTGGAGAGATTAATCTATCAACGTATTTCATCAGTTATTGATGAAGTACTTCCAATAGAGCAGGCAGGATTTAGACCATTCAGAAGCTGCTGTGATCAAGTCTTAGCACTAACAACTTATATAGAAGCAGGTTTTCAAAATAAACTGAAAACCGGTGTGGCTTTTGTGGACCTTACCGCAACATATGATACAGTTTGGAAAGATGGCTTGATACATAAATTATATAATGTAGTACGCTGTGGAAGATTGGTTAAACTATTAGAAAATATGTTATCCAACCGTAAGTTTAGAGTTTTTATTGGAGATAAAAACAGTAAATTCAAACTGTTAGATAATGGACTGCCTCAAGGTTCTGTTTTGTCACCATTGCTATTTAATTTATACACAAGCGATATTCCCCGCACAAATTCATGAAAATTTATATATGCTGATGATCTGGCTCTGGCTGTTCAACATAAGGAATTCACAACTATTGAAGATGTTTTGTCTGATGACTTAGAAATTATGAACCAGTACTTTAAAAAATGGCGTCTTTGTCCAAATCCAGCGAAGACAGAAGTGTCTTGTTTTCATCTGAATAATAATCAGAAAAATAGTATACTTCACGTTTCTTTCGATGGATCTGTTGTTAAACATAATTTCTGTCCTACATATCTTGGTGTCTCCTTGGATCGCTCCTTGACATACAGAGAGCACACAGAAAAATTGAGACAGAAGCTGAAAACCAGAAATAATATAATGCTAAAACTTGCAGGAACAAACTGGGGAGCAAATGTGTATACATTACGTTTAACAGCATTAGCTTTAGTTTATTCTACTGCAGAATATTGTTGTCCAGTATGGATGAATAGTATACATGTAAATAAAATTGATTCGCAGTTAAATACTTCATTGCGAATTATATGTGGCACTATAAAATCCACCCCACTTGCTTGGCTGCATGTCTTAGCAAATATCGAGCCACTCCGTCTGAGAAGAAAGAAGGTCATGAAACGTGAATGGGATATGTATCAAATGATTCCAGATTTCTTTCCAATCAATGCAGACCTACAAAACATTCCTCCTGATAGGTTAAAATCACGTAAGCCACTGTGGAAAGAAGATTTTTTACACCGACCTTTTTCTGTTTCTGAAGCTTGGAAAATACAATGGCAGGAAAATCAAGTTTTCAATCAAAATTTAATTGAGGACCCAACACAGAGAGTACCCGGTTTTGACCTACCAAGGAAAATTTGGAGCAAATTAAATCGTCTTCGAACAGGGCACGGACGTTGTAATGATTTGCTATACAAATGGAACATAGCTGAAAGTCCAGTTTGCGATTGTGGAGTAAAACGCGAAACGATTTCTCACATTGTGGAAGATTGCGCCATAACTAAATTTCAACATGGTTTTGCAGGGCTACATAATGTCACTCCTGAAGCCTTACAGTGGATGCTGAACATAAAAGATTTATAAGTTTCAAACTAACTTATTGCTTTGTAATTTATTAACTTATATGTATACTGTTGTTTATATTTCATACGAATATATATATACTGAACATGTTGTTCCTGATGGCATCTCAAATTGATTTGTAAATAATCAGTAAGTAAAGAATTACTTTCCAAATTTACTGTTAATAACAGAGAACGCGTGACAGCCGGTTTACGGTGACAGCCATAAATCTGTAACTCTGGTGACGTCACATATTTGACACCATTGCGAGATACAAACCTAGGCAACCTTAGTAATTTAATAACCTTGCTGTTAAGCTCAATTTGCGATTTTTCTTATTATTCTTATTATTTTACATTCTTCATGCCATCGTAGAGTATAAGAAGCAATATAGTCGATGGGAGTGACATTAAAGTGTCAGAAGTTTACATTTGTCACATTTTGAGTTCTATCAAAATTCATGTACGTAACTTAACGAAAAAGAAGCATGGCCCTCTAGAGTCTAAAGAGATCGTGAATGGATATTAATCATTATTCATTTAGTAAGCCATGTTCTAAACAAACATCCGCCAAACATCAAAATGTCACCTCTGATACTTCCTCGCAGAGGATTTTGCGCCAACCAATCTTTTTTCCGCTGTTACAGCTGTAGTGCTATCCACAACTGCTGAAGGTATTACAACAGAAGGCTTCTGACAGAAACCTAGTACGTCTGTGCAGGGATCGCAGTAATATCAGACAGCTGCCTCGGATGAATCATCTTAATTCCACAACATCTTTGTGCTTCATAAAAACTTACGTTAACCTTCAGCACTTGTGGATGTCACTGTAGCTGTAATATTTCAGTGCTCGGGAAAAAAAGATTGGTTGACACAAAATAGCATAGAATACTGCTCTGCAAGGAAATATCAGAGGTGACATTTTGATGTTTGTTTAGAACATGGCTTACTAAATGAATAATGATTATATTCCGTTTTTTTTTTATAATACCTGTCAAATGTTTCTGATGTTGGTGTACCTGTTACCAGAATGTTAAGAAATTTCTAATATTTCTATTGTATATACAGCTGAAATCAATAAAAACAAAAATTCAATAGAATGTTATGTATTTGATGGGCCAGGTATACTCGTATATGGATATTTCCCATTGAATTGATAATTACGAAATGAGCTTACTGTTTTCAGCCAAGCTTTCAGCATCTATTGTTTCTGGAACTGTATTTTCTTTATCTTCTCTTTCCCTATGCGAATTAGGATCCTCAAGGTCAGTAGACTCTCCTTTCATTTCTTTTAGCAAATTTTCAACATCTTCTCAGTGAATGGTTGATTTCATCGTATGGAATGCCAGCTGAGGCTGGTCTTTATTTTATCATCATTGGGCACTATTTAACGGGCAATGACGATATCGTCCGGACAACGATGTTAACAGCACGCTTGTATTATGGTTTATCAACATTGCCCCAAAGACACGGACATTAACGTTATTGGCCGGTCATTATGAACAATGTCCAACTTGACTGGACTTGTTGTTGACCGGCCAAAAACGTCATTGGCCGAATTATCGTCTTTGTCCGTAACATATTGCATCAGAAATTTATTTATCGTAAGCTGTTTCAAGGAATCTCCACATCATATAAAAACTTTCCAAAATATAACATTCTTCACATAATATTCTTCAAATATACAAAATCCTACAAATTCTTCATATAACTTTCTCCAAAATACAACGATCTTCATCATATTTATATCCACACATAAAATTAAACAGTCTCTGTATTGTACAGCGACAAGGTCCAAGTTACAATACCAGAATATAATGTACCATTTCTAAATCTGGTGGACTGGATCGATTTTACCAATTGGCTGGAGAGCGTATACGGGAGCTGTCTGCAACATCCACTTACGGCGAGATATTGGCCAATTCAAAAGGACAAGAGGAAGACATCTAAAAGAAACAAAAGATTAGTATATTTGAATGATGGTAGAAGATTCCGGGAGAAAATTCCGGACAAAATAGTAGACTATCAAAATTTATGTGAGAAACATTTACGCGGTTAGGTTAATATTTAAAATTTTATTATATTTAATGTTAGTTTTGTAATTTAATTTATAATATTGTTGTAATGTCAATAAAAAAGTTTAACATTAGGTTTGAAATATTTAAGTTATCTGTCAAGACTGAAGTCTTGTGTGAAAGAAATGTCAAATAGATTGAAGTATTTATAAATAATATGGAGCGGTTGATCACCAAGGAAAATAAACAAACCGAGTTGTAATGGGGAGCAAATAAACACAAAACGTTAATCTTCCATTAGCAACCAGATAATCAACATAAAAAAAAATTATCTCTGATATTATAATTTGAGTTATTAATATACTTTGAAAAGAATTCATTTTATTTAATTTATCCAGGGATGTCTCACAGCATAACGCTGAAGTAAGTGTTTCGTTTAAGGAAATTCTTTTGGTTTTAAAAACACATTACATATAACACATACTGTCATTTATCACTCATTTGAACTATAAACACACATATACAAAGAATCATTATTATAGAAGAGTTATTGTTTGTTTTGCAATTGGGCATAACAGGTGGCAACACTTGGCAAATACGACCCTATCTATAATAATAAAAATTATAATTCAACATTACACTACATCTAAACGTTACAAAATTCTAAAGCATCATTGGAATTTTATTGTTTGTTTTGCAATTGGGCATAACAGGTAGCAACACTTGGCAAATACGACTCTATCTATAATAATAAAAATTCTAATTCAACATTACACTACATCTAAACGTTACAAAATTCTAAAGCATCATTGGAATTTTATTGTTTGTTTTGCAATTGGGCATAACAGGTAGCAACACTTGGCAAATACGACTCTATCTATAATAATAAAAATTCTAATTCAACATTACACTACATCTAAACGTTACAAAATTCTAAAGCATCATTGGAATTTTATTGTTTGTTTTGCAATTGGGCATAACAGGTAGCAACACTTGGCAAATACGACTCTATCTATAATAATAAAAATTCTAATTCAACATTACACTACATCTAAACGTTACAAAATTCTAAAGCATCATAAGAATTTTATTGTTTGTTTTGCAATTGGGCATAACAGGTAGCAACACTTGGCAAATACGACTCTATCTATAATAATAAAAATTCTAATTCAACATTACACTACATCTAAACGTTACAAAATTCTAGAACATCATAGGAATTTTATTGTTTGTTTTGCATGCAATTGGGCATAACAGGTAGCAACACTTGGCAAATACGAAATTACCTGTGTTTCTTTAGAAATTTTAGACATACATTACAAAATTAAACAATTAAATTACTCACCGATTTATCTTCAAAAGAATTTTCTTCCAAATTATAATAAAGAACTGTTTCAATCGACATTGAGAGTTCCCACCCTGTACTCTCACTTTGACATTTAAAAATAAAATTCATAAAAGACTACTAGACTACGTAATTGTGTAGTGGATGTGGTTTAACGGATAGAATAAAAGAGAAAATCAACAATTTTGATATTTACCACGTCTGCAAAGAACGCAACACTACAATATATATATATATTTAGTAATAAAAGCAGTTGGTTGGTTGAACGGTTATTCTAGTTGGTTGGTAGTTGGTACTTACATACTGTGAGATGATCTTAGAGATAACAACAGAATTGTACATAAGATTTTTGACTGCAATCATACTGTAATATTTAATCGAAACTTTAATAAAATATATCAATTTATTCGGAGTTCCTAATGTTCTATTTATAAGAACATGACATGGCGCAGTCATCTGAGTAAAATCAAATATATAAAGAAGTCTAACTGATTATGCCAAGACGTTCCACAAGAATGTCGGAAAAGGAATTGCCATTACAAAAAACTGATCCTGAGGAAGTAGAAAAAGATTTATATTCAACTGAAGTTACTGACGATATGGAATCTTCAATGAAACCTCCGTGTATTTATGTTGACATTTGAAGGAAATCTCAAAGAAAATTGGCGAAAATGGAAGCAACGTTTTGAATTATACCGTATGATTTTTAAAATTTTAGATAAAGGGAGGCCGTGAAAGCAAAACGTATGGCGTAAAATTAGCAAATACAACAATTTATTCAAAATAATATTTACATAGGCATTCATCATTGAACCATATTTTCGCAGTGATGTTAACCAAAACGTACGTATGAGTTAATCTAAGCTGTATGTTTTCCTCTTCACGGCCTCCCTTTATCTAAAATATTAAAAATCATACGTTATTTATTTATAAAAGCAACAGGACTTGACTCTAAATCTGGAAGAACAAGGAAAGACAAGTTGTAGTTCTCTTTCATGTCATAGCGGAAGAAACTCTGGACAAATGTAACACGTTTGCTCTACAAGAAGAAGAAAAGAACGCTTTTGAAAAATTTTGTACACCAAAAGCAAATGAAAGTGTTGACAGACATATGTATATTTTTCACAAGAGTGCAACAATCAAATGAAAGTTTTTCATCTTTTGTAACTGATTTGAAGAAACTCAGCAGCGTATGTGGTTTTGGCGAATTGAAAGACAGCTTAATTAAAGATGGAATTATTTGTGGAATATGTGATCAGGAATTGACTACGTGAAGACAATATTAACCTGGAGAAATGTATATATATCTGTAAGGCTGCAGAACTGTCACAATCACAATTGAAAGCGCTGGATTTGGATACAAAAATAAATGCAGTTAAAATAGATGAAATGCAGAAAAAGCAAGTGAATACAAGACAGAAACAATATAGAACAAATCAAGAAATGGAAATCGCTGGAAACAGATACATACATCAATCATCGAAGCAGTCATCGGAACAGTCTTCCCAGCAGAGAAAGCGTGGTTCATGTCAACGATGTAACAGGTTCCATCCGATTCGTCAATGTCCAGCTTTTGGCAAAAAGTGTTGAAATTGCAATAAAACGAATCATTTTGCATTCCATATCCATGGAACATCCTTCTTTATTAAGTTTCTCAAATTTACAGTTGACTGAGAAATATTTGGTAAAAAATTACTTGTGAAAATACTAGTTACCTATAATAGCTAAACTGAAATCTATGTTTGCTAGATTTGGTATTCCTAAAACAATACATTCCGACAATGGTACACACTTTGAAAACTCAAACATGAAGAACTTTTCAGAATCTTGGAATTTTATTCACGTGACTTCTAGTCCCGAGATCCAATGGAATGGTAGAGGGACATATAGCTACAATAAAAACAATGTTTAAAAAAATTGAAAACAGTAAAAAAGATCCTTGCTTAGCACTTCTCGAATATAGAAATACACCAGTTTCGAATGAAATAAAATCTACTAATGAAATAATGTTTGGAAGAAAGGTACGTGGATTTGTACCTATTAATATTAAAAGAAGTAAATAACGGCTTAGCTGGCAAGGAAAAGTAACTGTCGACGTACGTTTCGGTCTTATTAGGTCTATTGCTTCATTTGTTGTTTTCTATCTCCAAGTGTCAACACCTTACACCTTGGTTATACTGTCCTGATGAGGTCTAATGAGACCGAAACGTACGTCGACAGTTACTTTTTCTTGCCAGCTAAGCCGTTATTTACTTCTTTTATTGTTATTTTTTCCTGGCATTAACCCTCGCTATACCAACCGCGGGGCATCTTATGCCCAGCAATTACTTTTTCTTATTTTTTTAAATTTCTTTATTCAGCAAAATTTCAAAAAAAAAATGTATTCCTCCTACATACCACTAACTAAAAGATGATGAGGTTAGATTTGAAAAAATAAGGCTAGATTCACTTTGATTTCAATTTTAATGGCGCTGGGCACATATTGCCCCGCGGTTAGTACCTTGTGGTACCTAGAAGAAGGGTTTCTAGGTGGAGTATTATGAGATGGCGCTAGTCAAAATTTAGTGTACCATTTGACTTACAGTTCTCTATTTCGTTATTTACAGTTTTTCGTAGTCACATGTTTTAAATTCATAAGCGTTATTGAAACCTAACTATTGAGTTTCTTATATAATTTTTGTTATAAATATGTGTGATCGCGATCGAAGAAGACCGTTAAGTGAAAAAGAACTAGAGGAAGAAGCAGAAAATATGAATCTAGAAGATTATGAAGGAAATGCGAATTCTGATTTAGATGATGAAATTGTTGGTGAAAATGAAGATGAATTGTTTGATCACGACTATGCTCTTGAAAATGACGATGACGAAAGTGAAGATGAAACCAGCGCAACATCAGAAGATGCCAACGAAAACAGTGTACAGTACATAACTAACACAGGAAGGATTTACGTTTCATTACCTCCAAAGACACCTAGAAGAGCACCTCCCAATATCTTGAAAGAGCGAGCAGGTCTCACGCCATATGGAAAAGTCTCGACCATCTCTGAATCATTTGAAAAGTTTTTTACTGATGAGATTTTTGGAATAATTCTATTACACTCGAATCAAAAAGCTAATGAAATCAATATCTCTGAACTTTCTGAAATTGAGTTGAAAGCATACATTGGATTGTTAATTTTGATGGGGGCATACGACGATCGTTCCACCTCAATATTTGATTTATGGACTGCATTTTCTGGAAGATCATTTTATACCGGCACTATGAGCAGATCTAGATTTATGCAAATAAGTAAAATTATCCGTTTCGATGATTCAAATACGAGAGCATTACGTCGTGAAACTGACAAGTTTGCTCCCATCAGGGAATTATTCCAAAAAGTGAATGAATACCTTCCAAAATGTTATACATTGACGAAATGTTGAGCCTCTTTAGAGGAAGATGTCCATTTAAGGTGTTTATGAAAGAGAAACCTGGGAAGTATGGCATACTAATTCGAATGCTAACTGACGCAAAGACACGCTATATAATCAGCATGGAACCTTATGCTGGCAAGACACCAAATCAGTCAAATTCAGCAAAGGATGTAGTGAAGCGATTAGTAGAACCAATTAACAATTCAGGTCGCAACGTTACCATGGATAGATATTATACGTCTATTGAACTAGCTGAAGATCTGTGGAACGAGAAGAAATTAACTGTAGTTGGTACTTTACAAACAAATAGAAAACATATACCTCAAGAATTGAAAAATATTTCAAATCGAGAATTATATTCGAGTAAATTTGTTTTCAGCAAGCCTGAAATTGGCAAGCCCCAAATTACCTTAGTTTCTTATATTCCTCGTGAAAAACCTAAAAAGAATTTACTAATGCTATCGACACAACATTATGATAATGCAGTATCAAGGGAGGGTAAAAAGAAAACAGAAATAAATATATATTACAACCAGACAAAAGGGGGGGTTGACGCTGTCGATCAAATGGTCAGGAAGTATTCAGTTAAGCGATCTACAAGAAGATGGCCACAATCGATATTTTATTCACTAATTGACATTGCTGCCCTGAGTTCCTTCACTACCTATGTTTTAAATTTTCCAGAATGGAATACGAAGAAAGCAAATCGACGAAGAATGTTCTTGAAAGAACTTGGAAAACAATTGATAACACCCTTGGTTGAGAAAAGGTCTGAAAATACTAATGGCTTGAAAAAATATATAATCAAATCTATGAAAGCGATTCTTGGGAGAGAGATAAAAGAACGGACAGTTACAAAAGCTAAAGAAAACGGTCGAAGATATTTCTTGGAAGAATAAGCGTGCCAAGATGAGCAAAACAACAATCGTTTGTTCTCAGTGCCAAAAATATGTATGTGGTAAACATTCCCAGAAGTTAATCGTTTTTGACATACGTAACAACAGTTCAGATGAGAGCGAATAGATAAACTTCCCTTCTATAAATTTCCCTTTATATAAGTGTAGTATATATATTGAAAAGAGTTTCTCTTTAATTTTTACCAGTTGTTTTGATTTTATTTTCATTGAAAAACGTTTATATAAATAAATAAGTACCAAAATATTGCTGTACTGTATTATATTAAAGCTCTTTTATCACAAAAAACCCTGGGCACAAAATGTCCCCGCTTGGTAGTGCGCGTTACCTATAAAAGCTTGGTATTGCGAGGGTTAACCCTTCCGTTATCCTATTAATATTAATAAAAGAAATATATTAAAGAACTTTAAAATAAAATAAAAGCTGCATGAGAGACAAAATATACAAAAGCACTTCTATGACAGAAATGCTCATAATTTAAAACCTCTTCAGTTAAATCAGAAAGTGTTTGTGAGAAAATAAAAGAATAAACCCCTTGAGCCAGGAACAATAACAAAAATATGTCATAGACCTCGTTCATACGAAATACAATAATTACCTGGTGGTAGAAAAATAGAAAAAAATAGAATTCACCTACATCAGGCTCGGAAAGAAGATTTTAATTAAACAAGTGATGACACAAAGATACACATAATGGTATAAAAGATAAAGATGAAGAAATTAATAGAAAATCTACAACTGAAATCAATAAATAATAAATCAGATCAACCATTAACAGCTCGTTCTGGTAGAATTATTAAACAACCTGATTATTTGAAATATTATACAAGAAATAATTTATTTCGGGCGATTTGCATGCATTTGTCAAGTGAATAATTTGGAGTTCGTATTTCAGCTGATAACGTCGATTCCGTTTAAAGGTCAAGAACACGCCTAACGCCCGACGCAGCGCCGTAACAATCATAAAACCATGAAACACTTTTATTACTGTATTTATTTCGTACATCCCCCGCTCTTTCTTAAACAGAGACGTATGGTCACTTTGGGGATGATTTCTCATTAATTTCATCTGGAAAACTGAATTACAAAAAATTTCCCCATATCGTCTGACGTCATTTTTTCTTTGTCGGACTATTCAAGAATCACCCTGTATGTATATAAAATAAGACATATTTTTTTTTAAATTTATTTAATCCAGGTTGGAAAAATTGAAAAAGAAACTTTACTTTCCTGGAGAATAAATGAAAATTAAATAAAATATAATAACGTTCTTAAAACTGTTAAATTTACATTCTCGTTTACAAATAAGTACAGTATGATCGAAAAAAATAATTACGTATGTAAAGCAATATGTTGGTATCACTGGCACGAGTTTATTTTTCCCCCCCAGAAACGATTTCAAAGTAATTTTCGTTTATGAATATTTTCGGTGTCAAATATTTCTTACAGTTTGAATAAAGAAGCAACGTCCGCAGCAACGGCAGTTAGATATTATTTAATTAAAAAAAAACATAACCTCAACTACACGTCAATAAAACAGAAAACGATAATTGTAGAACTGCCAACACAATTTTTTTAATGCATGGTACACTAGATCAGATAACTATTTTCGATCGTACTGTACTTCCTCTGAAAAGCTTTCAGCTGTTATTCATTTTTTGTCGATTAGGAATAACGAAAAATGTTTGAACTTGATTGTGGATGTGCGTGAAAAATAAAATATTTCCTTTACTTTGCTTCTAAGACTATACAGTTCGCCTTTTTTTTTAAATAAAACCACAAGTCTCTCAGCATTTGTGAACTTTTACGATGAATTAAATTTAAAAAAAATTCTCCAATAAAGATTGACATCCCAACATTAATTGCTTTGGCTCATCAATAATAACCAATAACTCGGTATTGTTTTTTTTTTGTTTTTACCGACATGTTGAGATTTCATTTCTGAAATTTAAAAATCATTGAAATTGTATCCGACAGCCATCGATAGAAATAACGTAAGAAGAAACGAAACTCTCCTACCAAAACATATACACTACATACGTATTAATTAAATTATTCCTCTATTCGTTTCTTTCACATTTTCTTTTTTAATTTTGGGATATAATGTTACTTTGCTTTATCTTCATAACCAGTGATCAATATAAAAACGAATTAGAGTAGGCGTTGGAATTGAAAAGCAAGGCTTGGATAACTGATTGTCAATCAATTGTGACAGAAATAACACGCCGGAAATGTTGCTTAACCTCACTCACGCAGTTGTTCGTTGAGTTCCAAAGTAACTTTAAATAAAACGTTTCTCTTTCTTTGGATGTTGTAATTTCAAATTAAGGTTAGATGCGAATAGAAACGTTGAAAAGTGACTGAAGGAACGTTCGATGAACTAAATGCACACATGCGTGTTTGGTTGCATCGCCAACTCTAATTCGTTTTTCACTTGATCACTTTCTTACTTCTATAATTTATTCTTCTTTCTCTTCCTGTAGCGCTCATATACGCCCGCCGTCCTAAAAATTGTGGCCCAAGCCAAACGTAAGGGGGCTCTTTCTATAAAAAAAAAACAAATGTGTTTGTCTAATTCCTCATCTCTGGGGTCTACTTGAAGTTATTTTTATGTACGTTGCCTACTATTATTTCGTGTCGATGACATGGTCTTTTCTGTTGGTAATTCATCCATCCTTTAAAGGTTAATTGTCAAATCAAAAATAAACGAGGGGATGGAAAAATCACTTTTTGGGCAAAGGAAACCGCAAATACACAGAAGAGTCAACCCCTGCTGTAGTCGTTGATTCCTCTTAAAAGTATAAATAATATTCTTTTGTGATTAGTTCAGTCAATTCCAAAAATTTCTTGCTTTCCCTTTATCTCTCTGCAAGAAGGTGGGTCAATTGTAGACATTTTTTTTATATATTGGAGACCTCTTGTGTTCTTGCTTCTTGTTTATCATTTCTCTTTATTTCCTTCGCGAAATTTATTTTGCTCTATTTCTTGCGTTCTTTTGGTTCATCAGTTTTTCCTTAATTTTCCCTATTAGTCCGATGCATATTTTCTGTGCTTTTCGTTCATGTTACGACCGCGATTCATATTTTCTTACTTTTCTTGTAATTTTTGAAAAAATGATTCCATTAGTCGCCTGTCTCCACTGCATAGGTCTATCCGCTTTCATCTTGTACATATTTGCTTTCTCTTTTTTTTTGGTTGTTCTTCCTGAGCGTTTTTATTTTTTACGCTATAATATTTTTAGTTGTAAATACACGTTATATTCGTACAGTGTGATCGAAAAGGTTTATCTAGTTTTCTGAGAAACTGCCTAAAAAATTGTGTTGGCAACACCAGCTTTCCTCGTACAGAATTTGACGTTTGATAATTTAAGGTTATGTTCAATACATTTTCCAACTTTTCTCCGATATTCGAAAGTAACTCTCAATAATTAAATTAAATATATTTCAATTCTGTTGCAATTGCAGGTTAAAACTTGTTGCTTATATTAAGAAAGAACATAACCTTAACTGTAAGACATTACACGTTGATAAAGCGGAGAATTGTGCTACCAACACAATTTTTTTAAAGGCAGTCTCATCTGTGGTTTCATGGCATTAGATTTTAGTTTAGATTTTTTCAATCATACTGTATGTGTTACTTTTGAAACACATAATAATGGACATTAGAAGACATTCTAGAAGTTACTTTAGATCTTATGTTTACTATTTTGTTACATTCTGTCATAGATATCTAACATCTGTGAACAAATCTGTCAAAACGACCTCTTTCTTGTTCATTGCTAATTTCTCTGATTTTAATTTCAATTAATTTCCAATTTTGACACGTTTCATACGTGCTCTAATAATTATTATTTTCTTCTTTTAAGTGTTATCTGGTAACTATTTCTTTCTTCTGTCAAAATCATGTATTTCTTGCTCATTCCTAATTTCTCTGATTTTAATTTCAATTAATTTCCTCTTTTGTCACCTTTCTTACGTGCTCTAATAATTCTATTTTCTTCTTTTACTGTTTTTTTAATTTTAAGGGTATCTGTGTCTTTCTTCTTCTTTCTTCTGTCAAAATCATGTCTTCCTTGCTCATTCCTAATTTCTTAGATTTTAATTTCAATTAATTTCCTATTTTGTCACCTTTCCCACGTGCTCTAATAATTCTATCTTCTTCCTTTAAGTGCATTTTTATTTTAAGGATATCTGTTTCTTTCTTCTGTCAAATCTGTCAAAATAATGTCATTCTTAATTTATTCGATTTTAATTTCAATTAATTTTTCACTTTGTCAATATTTCTAGTCTTCCCACGTGCTCTAATAATTCTCTGAAGTGTATTTTTGTTTTAAAAATATCTGTTTCTTTCTTCTTCTTTCTTCTTAACCTGTATATAACTGATGATTGATTTTACTTCTGACATTTCAATTAATTTTCTATTTTGTCCGCTCTCTGCTATTGTAACTCTTTGCCTTATTTTAAAGATTAAAGATATCTTCTTCTGACTTCGTAACTCTCCATTTGTCGCCCTCCTTATGTGCTCTTTAAATTATTTTTCTTCTTTTAAGCGATCTGCTTCTCTCTTTTCTTTTCTGCTCTCTTCCCAGATTAAGTTCGTAATTTTTTTTCATTTTCTGTTGTTAGTATGCCCTTAATTTCATTTTATTGATTTTAATTCTTACTGCTGATGACATTCAAATCATTCGGCGAAAAAGTGAAGCAACTGTAGATAAAAAATAAATAAATGCAATACACAAATACACAAAGAAATAATTCCCGTGATGCCTGAAAAGAAAATAAAAAAAAAACTTTTGAAAAAGAACGAACAAGCAATTATTATTAAGCTTGTTGATTTGAGAGGCTTAATTCGCCTTCGAGAGTTTCGCGAAGCTTTACTTAAAATTTCAAGCTTTTATAAAATATTTGCAAAGCTCATGTTACTGAAATTGGCACAAAGTTTTTTTACTCCTTTCCTTTCTTTTTTTGTTATACTTAAGTGCATATAATGAACAATTTGCAAGAAACTCTACGTTTTGTTTAAATGGATTTTTCAACTTTCAAATATTTTAATATTTCAGAGGCTGAAGGGGGCAAAGAAACGCCATAAAAATTTTCAGTAAATTTCAAACAATTTTGCACCAACGGATTAAATTTACCCCCTATCCTTATCTTGTCTACAAAAATGCCCATAGTGTCATCCACAAACCCGAATCGGAATTTTTCAATTTGCAATGCCTGGGGGACGATTAGTTTTCTTCGTGTAGACTTAGGAAATCCTAAATATTCTGTCGATGTTGGCTAAATTTCGATCATTCGGAGATTACCAATCAGTTTGGATAATAGATGGCGCTGCCTGCATAAATGTTCAAAGTGTCATTTACATATCCGGGTCGGAATTTTTCAATTTGAAATGCCTGGGGGGGTCAGTTTTCTTTCTCTAGATTTAAAAAGTCCATTGATCATGTCGTTGTAGGCTAAATTTCCTTCGTTTAGAGATTGCCAATAAATCTAGATAACAGATGGCGCTAGCTTTTTAACTATCTCTTTTTCCTCTAAGCTTTAAGAAATCGAGGAAGAGATTTCATGAATCCTGTCGGTGTTCACAGTGAATGAATACTAACGACGGCAGCATTGAAGTGAGATAGCCAACCGTTACGTCATCGCATGCCCTCTAACACATTAACTGTCAACCAATCATTAACTGTCACGGTTGACAGTTAATTAAAAGTTGGTATTGTGTAAAGGGAGAAGTGGGTATGCGGTGACGTAACGGTTCGCTATCTCACTTGCGAGAATACTGTCACCGTTACCGTTAGTATTCAATTCACCGTCATTCAGAGGTTGCTAATTAATTTGGATAATAGATAGCGCTGCTTAGATGAATGTCATAAGTGTCACATTATCAAGTAAGATATCGGTCGCTAATGTCGAGATGAACTTCATTTTCATTTCAATTTGTGATAATTTGTTTTCGAGTGGAATTTGGAATGAGATATGTCTGGTTAATGTCTGCAAAATTGGCTGAAATGTGACCTTGAAATTTTCTGGAATATTATGTACCTAAATTTTGGAATCGAGTCCCTCGGAAATTTATCTACGAATTTTTGGAATTTTCTTGTTGAAGAATTTTTTACGAATTTTGTCGTGTTTTCCAAATGGAATCTTTTGAATTTCATGGAATTCATTGGTGGAATTTTCCGCTGAAATTTACAGCGAAACTTCTTGAAACTTTTTGGGTAGAATCACTTGGAATTCCGCGTCGAAGTTTCAGGGAATTTCATGGAATTCGCCGGCTAGAATCTGCGCTCAAATTTTCTTGAAATTGCGAATCGAATATTTCTTCAAGTTCTACGTCGGACTTCTTGGAATTTCTGAAATATTTTCATAGGAATTTATTAGCATTACCTAAATTTCACGAAATTCGATGAATATTAGCGAATTTCAGTAAAAGATAGTTTTGTCAGTGTTCAGTGTTAATTAATGTAATTCCTTACAATTTGTTCTGAAATTTCATGGAATTCATTGCTAGCATTTACAGGGAGAAATTTCTTGAAATTGAAATCTTTTGGAATTCCATGTCGAATTCCTGGAATTTCTCACGAAATTTCATGGAATTCGTTTCTTAGAATCTGCATTTAATTTTTCTGAAATCCCGAATTGGAATTTTCTTTGAATCCTACGCCGAATTTCTTGGAGTTAGTGAAATCTTTTCATCAGAATTTACCAGAAAAAGTTTTTCATTGAATTTCATGAAATTCAACGAATATCTGCGAATTTATGGAATTCTCATATTAATTTTCTTTAAGAATTAATGGAATTTCGGTTAATTCGTTTCGTCATGTTACCAAATGGATATTCTTGCTGCGGAATTTCATGAAATTTATTAATGAAATTTCCAGCTGAATTTCTTGACTGTGTTTCACTAGAATCACTTGGAATTCCTCGTCCAATTAGTTGAAATTTCTGGAGCATTTTTCCTGACATTTCTCGGTGAAATCTTTCTAACAAGCGTCTAAATAAAAACCTTGTCAAGTAGGCTACTTTTAGTAATTCTGTTATGTAAATGCAATGGATAAATTCTCGATCACAACCTACTTGACCAGGTTTTTATTTAGACGCTCGTTATTTTCTTCGAGTTCCATTTCGAATTTATTGGAATCTCAGGTATCTCTACTTAGGAATTTATTAGCCGAAGTTGTCATCGAATGTCATGAAATATCTGTGAATGTTTTGAACTCTCTTGTTAAAGAGAATATTATGGACTTTTTTCTTAAAACTCGTTCTGGAATTTCATGGAATTTATAGCTATAATTTCTTGTTGGAAGTTCTTGAAACTGTTGCATTAGAATAACTTGGAATTCCACATGGAATTTATTGGAATCTCAGGAATCTCTACTTAGGAATTTATTAGCCGAAGTTGTCATCGAATGTCATGGAATATCTGTGAATGTTTTGAACTCTCTTGTTAAAGAGAATATTATGGACTTTTTTCTTAAAACTCGTTCTGGAATTTCATGGAATTTATAGCTATAATTTCTTGTTGGAAGTTCTTGAAACTGTTGCATTAGAGTAACTTGGAATTCCACATGGGATTTGTTGGAATTTTCCAAGTACCTTTGCCGAAATCCTTCAGAGAATTTTATATGGAATTTTGTGGAACTTGTTGACGTCGAATTTCTGGTATCTTTTCTTCGGAATATATCACCAGTTTCTATCGTATTTAATGGAATTCATTTCAGGAATTTTTCATTGAATTTGATGAAATTCATTGGTGTACAATTCCACAACGAATTGCTCGAAATTCTGCAGCCTTCTTACCCGAGTTCTTTCAATTCCAAACATTGAAATACATAATTTTTATGTTACAGACATTCTGTGTGTAGTTTATTTTGCTTCCTAATTTCATAATCATTGCCTTTTCTTTATTTAAAGCAGACTATAAATAAAACGTGATTATAGTCGTTTCTTTTTTTTAAGCAAACTGTAAACAAAACTTGATTTACTCTAGATTTACTATATCGGAAAAATTAATACAAACAACGTCCAGGATATTTGTGAACTTTTAATTTCATAATCGAATAAATCACGTAATTCTTGTCTAGTTAAATAAATCAGGAAGTTTGTATATTTTAACGTCGCCTAAAATAACCGGTTTATTTTCGATCGCTTTAATTTGTTATTTATAAGAATCGAAAAGCGATGATGTCTAATTATATAAACTCGTTGACTTTTATGACTGAGGACGCAATAAATGTAATTTCGATTAAAAAAAGAAAAGTAATTTCCTTGATAAGGAAATCAGCCAGCCGTCTGAAACAATCTGTTATTAAGGCCTGAATTTTCATTTTCAGTACACTAAATTCGTCTAGCTCGTCACAGGATTCGTTACAGGACTACAGGTATTTATAGTCGGATCAATTGAAGTCGCTCGTGTGTAGCTTACAAAACGCGCCAGCGAGTTCTTAACCCAAAAGCGCAAAGGTTTTTTTTTTGGTTGGTTTACGATTCCACAGTTTTTTTTTTTTCACCCCTCTCGAGCTTGTTTCTAATTTCGTATTTTTAATTTTTTTTATTTTGTGAAGGGTTTGTTTCGTATTTACTAAAACTGCGTGTTATTGAAGTTTGGTTAAAAAATAAATTATCCTTTATATTTAGAAATACGCAATCGTGTACTTCCAGATACAAGCTTATACAGTCGCATCTTGTATTTTCCCATTCCGTTAATAACACCACTAATGTATGTAGCTGGGCGCCATTGTTCTAGCGAACAATTCGCAAAAGCTTTCTGCAGTTCTCCCGTCGAAAGCATTTCCGCGACGAAGCAAGAACCACCTCCTCCTCGTCCTCCTCCATCTGCTTTTCTGCTCAGGACGAAATATGGCCCGTTCGATTTTAATTTTCCCTATGCAGTCCTGGAATATTAACGCGCGCCTTCCTTTTGTGCGCCAACAAAAGGAAAAACGCGTCGCGACGCTCGTGAAACTATTATAAGTTCTCCTAGGACTCAAAACGGATTATTTATTTAAACTGTCCTGTCTTCGCAATTCTAATAATAATTATCCCGGGGGTAACCCCGAGCGAGCGTCGAGGGCACTCGGGGCGTAATTAATTTTGCAAACTTCCAGTTTTCAGTTATTTAAACAATCGTTTTTAATTCAGTTTGAATTTTTATTAATTAAGATTAGGAAGTGTCGAGGTCCAGATTTTTAAATTACTTACTTCTATTAATAAAATTTCTTATTGGTAAAATCTTTTTTAAAAGTTTATTTAATTAAAATCTAAAGAACACACTGTATAACAAAGAATTTGTAATAATTTTAATTAAGGTAGTTGGGGGGAAAAAATTATATCGAGACGAGTTATAAAAGTAGTTACACACAATAATTCATGAACAGATGCAGCACTAAATTAAAATTATCAAACGAATTGTCTGGATTATGTATTAGGCAAAGCAACATACAGGGTGAATGACAATTGTTCCGACAAGAAAAAAACGCATAAGAGGATCGACGTCACAGATTACGGGGAAAAATGTTTAAAAAATTCTTTTGGACAGTTTAGAATTACGGATTATTTACTAGAGCTACTTCGTCCACAAAAAAAAAATCGCGGGGTCAATGCACTAACTGTAACGTCTGAATTAAAATATTGGCACCGTAATGGGCCGAGGAAAACAAAGTCCGAGAACGGTAAATAAATAAATAAATCGTATACGTCACTCAGTCTCTTCACGTTCGTATGTTTTCTGGTCCACTCCGTTTCGTACAGATGGCGTACTTGTTCACTGCAACTGCAAACGGCGCGGCGCCTCGTGGACTCACACAGGGCTAATACGAATTCGTTCGGTAAATTTCCCCAAACAAGAGGAAACCAGCAAATAGCCGGCAAAACGTTTACGCCATACCAGAAAGGGTAGTTAAAACCCCAAAAGAAATAACAAAAAAAAAGATCTTACAACGCCATTAAAGAAATATCAAAACATACCTGCAAATTAACGAGGTCGTTGGCGTTGGATTAAAACGCGACTCGCGTTTCACAAAGCCGTGTGAGATACTTGGGTCTTCCAATCAAACTGTATTTAGTTTGAATTTTGCACTAATTTAGCAACAATTCACGAGAGCGACACGATACGAGTATCTCACAAGACGGCAGACACAAAAGTGGGGAGTTCGAGGAATGCATGGAACGCTTCCGGTAACTCTAACGGGATAAAATGGCGTGACCAATGGAAAAATTATGACGCAAAGATATTCGAATAAAACAACCAATACGGAGCTCGCTGCGATGAAATTAAACTGTAACAAATTGTTTTTCGTTTTAGTAATTTATTTATTTACCTGGCAAAGCAGGTGTTAAATGTGGGGGCGTTGTGATCTTTTGCATGAAACAATCTGCTTCAGATGACTTGCAGGCATTTGTCAAGTAAATATTTTGCAGTTCGTATTTCACGTTGACCTAAAAACAGAGTTGACGTGAAATTCCACTCAAAGGTCGAGTTCACGATCGATGCTAAGCCGTCAAGCCTGCCATAAAACTTTTATGAGGAAATTTATCTGCTCCTCTATTTTTTAATCGTCATTTTGGGGCTAATTTTTGATTAGTTATTTTCTGTCGTAAACTAAAGCAGAAATAATTTTTTTAACATTTTTGCCATACCCTCGAACATCGCTTCTTATCGTGTTTTTTTTTCGGAACAATTGTCAGTCACTCTGTATTATGTACGTAAATCGTCAACTTTAGACTTCAGAGATTTTCTTCTTTTCTTTCTTCACTTGAGACAAAGCCATCAGTCGAGCTTCCGAAACGTCGAGTGTAAGTATTTTAATGTTACCGTTCCACTTGAAGTCCAAGTTCGTTCAAATCTAGAGTCTGATTGAAAATCAGATATTTTTTATTATCGAAACATCTCTTCAGAAATTAAAGCGAAGAGCTTAACAGGAGAAAGATAGAAGCAAATGATAGCAAGAAAAAATACAGAAAGGATAAATTCAACTAATTCTGAACTCTAAGGTCCAGTTTTACAATCGTGGAATAAGGGCGGAATAACTGTTCGCCGAATATCCTTTAATGCTCCTCCATATCTACGTCGTGTTATTCTAAGAATAATACTTATCCGACGATTGTAAAACCGGGCCTAAGTATGGTTGGAAATAAGAAATCTTGTAATTTTCTCTTAAGATAATATTGTTACGCGCCCCTTCGGAGATTTGTATTGGGGTTGCATACCTCGCACAAAAGAACGACTAAGTACCTAGTATTTTAGACGTATTGAAATTTGTACTTACCTACCTAGTTCCCCCTCTTCAAGGGCTGCAAGGGTGGTTCGGACGGAAAAGAAAAGACACAACTGGTTTCTTCTTACACAGTTCATCTTGGAGGTTTCCCCGGTAGTGCTTTCTCTCTCTGTCTATTAGTCTGCTTAGTATCCCTTCCACTTATCCATTGATAGTAACCAACAGTTGGCATCTGAGCCGCGTTCATGGCAATGCATAACTCTTTTTATTGGTAGAACTTTTCGACAGAAATAAAGTGAACAGTTTGATGAGGGAAGAAAAAGGAATTCTAGAAAAACGAAAGCAGAAATTAGATAAGACGATAGCAGAGGAAAAGGTAGAAATTGACAAACAAGAGTTGAAAAGAAAATTGAAAATGTGACATCAGATAGACTAGAACCTATTTGGATTGTAGAAGAGAATTTTAAATACCGGAAGCCCCAAACATATTGGCCGCATTAAAAAAAAAACGTGAGAGTTTTAAGAAAAGTTAACAACAAATGCAAACTAATATAAGGAAAAAAAAAACATTGAAAAACTGTACGTAGTTTAGTAGATCATGATCAGAAAAAAATGGACAATAACAAATTGGTTGGAAAACGGAAGAAAGTAAGAGAAAACCAAGAAAGGAAATTGGTTGGAAAATACCAAAAAGGACGAGAAAAAAGAAAGGAAATGGTGAGATTTGAAAGACAACATGAAATATGGGTACCTACGGTTAAAGACATTAGTTGGAAAATGCAATAACAAAAGAGAAAAAGAAGAAGACTCCGAAAAGAAAATGGCGGGAAGCTGTACGCTAGTATGATGGTTAAGGGGATTTGTTGAAGGATGCGAAAAGGAAAGAGAAAAAGAGAAAGACCAAAAAAGAAATTCGTGAGAAGCCTTACCCAGTAATTTACAAAGAAAATGCCATGAGAACTCGTAATGAGTATTTTTATAAAACAAAGAAGAAAAGAAGTAGGCGAATCAAAGAAATAACATGCGACTCATGGGAGTTAGAGGGTCGTTGGGGGTTGCTCAGAGGAAACACTCGTTGGTTAATAGAGTAGACATCTTAAGGGCGACAAAGTACACAACTTTATGGTGTCCTTTATTACAAAAACTAGCCTCATGCCTCATCAGCAAGTAGGGTAATATTCCTTGGCGATTCCTGAAGTGAAACCCTATTTGTCACTACAAAACAAAACAATTCCCCCAACTCCCTCGATCATCTAATGCTTGCTAAAGTCAAAAAGTCATTCTTCTACCCTTTTATAGATATTCATTCAAAATCAATAGTTTCATCCACCCTACCCACCATTCAATTTCAAAGCTCGTACTTTTTTCAGAACGTTTCAGAGTTTAAGTTTGATTGAAAGCATCAAATAATTTGTAAAATTGAAACTTAAAATTATTTCCGAAGATTCCTTTTTTTATCCCACCGTGGTGCAAAACGAAAAATCTTAAAAGGGAAACCCCATTTCCTCCACGGTCTAGAATAGAATTGTAACTTTGTAGAAAATTAGTATTTTTCTTCCACCATTTTTTTCTTTTATTGATGTATTTCACTACGAAAGAAATTAGGTAATTAGAAACACAAAAAAATGTAAATAAACGATTAGAAGGAGGAAGGGGTGCGAGGGGTTTGATTTAATCCCCATAAGAGTGTCCATGTAAGATAGCGACATAGCAAACCGTTTCAAAGAGCTAATGATATACATTTTATAACGAATAAAGCAATTTATGGGACATCAAGTTTTACGTGCTGCCCTCTATATTATGAATGAATAAAAATTGAGCTACAAAGATTAAACATCTTAAAATAGAAACCATGTTTGATCTAATATGAACGGACAGAGCAATAAACGAGCTCCATTTTCTGAAGAAAGGAGAAGATTTGGCGAAGCAGAATTTAGAAGGTTGAAGAAACAGGAGGGAAACGTTTTGAAGAATTAGAAAGAGAAAGAACTGGAGGTGTCTGAAAAGGGAAAAGAGTTTTCGCTCATCATCTTGTATGAGTGCCATAATGATGTGCTATCGAGTTCTCTTTCGCTTTAAGTATCCCGTGAATTAGCATACTTAGGGCGCGGCGGCGGCGTCGGCGGAGCGAAATGAAAAGCAAATATTTGGCCCGCATTAGCGCATTGCTTTCCGATATTCCTCGAGAGACACTCAGCCAAGTTCGAAGGAAGAAACGGAACCATTAAAAAAGGGGAGCCAGCCACAAGTGTTCCAGCGCGCCGCCACCCCTTACCTTGTTGCATACTGCAGTGCGGCTTTGGTTCGATGGGGTTGCTTGACGTCATCCGACGCCTCGTGACGTCAGACCCCCCAAAGTGGGATAGTTTACGTATTCATCGTTCTGTAACGGCATGTAACAGGCGCTGTTTTGTTGTCTTACATATTTACATAGGACCTCCACCGACTCTACTAACGAGATGGAAACTAGAAGCTCCTGACAGTAATTTTTTTTTCGTCTTCATCTGTCACTTGGTGAATTTATTTAGATTTAAAAAGGTTTTTTAAGAAAACGTATTTTTAATGGGTTTTCTCTTGGTGGAAAATCAAATATCCGAGTGGGGAAATAGCTTTTTCACCACAATCACCTTTTATCAGGCTTATACGAGCTTTCTTAAAAAAAAACGCAAATGTGTTTCTGTTCGTCAGAAAGCGTTTCCTGTACGACCATACAGACTGGCCCAGGTCGATTTAAAATCCCAGGGGGACACTTTTCTATCCTATACCCAACTGTCATACGTCATCCCCCTCCCTTCCAGCTCCAGCTTCCCGATAGAGGGCGCTAAAATCAAATTTTCGTATATTCATATTCACATTACTGAATTCTCTATAAAATTACCTTTTCAATGATATGCCACTCATAGTACATTCCCTATTTAAATTCTATTGGTAAGAGAGCTGGAAGGGAGGGGGATGACGTATGACAGTTGGGTATAGGATAGGAAAGTGTCCCCCTGGGATTATAAATCGACCTATTTTTGCGTTTTTTGAAACAAAAATTTTCTTGGGAGATATTTAGTCTGTTTCGTTTTCGTTGGGCCACCCATATCATCTAAAAATCGTGGGGAAAAGAGAGGCATAATCCAGATTTCTTTTTTGAGGTAATATAATCATCACTGAATCGCTAAAAAAGCTGACATTTTAAGTATGCAATAACTGTATTACGTACAGTAAAATCTCACTTGACTTTGTTCAAATATACAGAGTGTATATACAGTATATAGAATGTGTCACGATTCTATTGTCAAATACCTCAACAATTATATCACGTTAATTTCGATCTCAGTCACTTACGAATTTTATGCGTGGAGCGCTTTTTGTCGTGTAAATATACAGGCTGTTTCAAATTCGACCCTCTCACCATTGGGATCTCGCTTATTTGAAGAGATAGACGCTAGGTTTAAATTTGGCGAAGTTGCTAAATGTTATGAGCATTAATAATCCGCAGAGAAATAACTTCTATGTTAACTCTTATTCGAAATAATTGTAAAAAATCAAAAATTGTCATTTTCTTATTTCTCCTCTATCTTCTTTATTTGAAGAGATATCAAAAAAATAAAAGTACTTTCTTAAGACACTTTGGAATTCTCTACACACTGATGAATACCATTTTGCTATAACACGTTTCGTCAAATTGATATCATCGTGAAGTTCATTTTTTCTTATAGGCGCCATATTGAAATTTGCTCGCAAAATAATCTACTCTTTTTGCTGATTACGCCAATATAGCACACGTTATCAAAATTATTTAAAATAAGGTCATAATTAAAATTTATTTTTTTTGAGATAAGACAATTGGCAATTAATGGAAGCCTGGCTTTGGATTCAAATCAAAAACAGTATAATCTGTCATTTTAATACATACTTGTTGCTAAATATTATCATAATAACAATAGCATAATATTTAGAAATGAAGAAAAACGTGATGTTACGTGAATTGTATTTTGAATATTCGATGAGCTGCATTAAGTTTAAGCAAACGATCGCAATTATGTATAAATTAAAGTGAATATTTGTTTGAACATTTAATGTAAATATCTTATTTTGAGAGCCTTTATTTATTTATGTTATTATTGTTTCTTCAATTTCGTTCTAAATTTTTGTTACTGTAAAGAGTAGTTACGTATTCTACTAAATGATTCCTGCTCTTCAATATTTTTGCCTAATTGTATAAGTACTGTTTGTTCTCCGAGTAGGTTCAAAAGTACCTACAGTTCACTTGCTGTTTTTGCTTTTTTGTTATAAGAATAAAACACACGTAACATACATATTCTGTTTCTCTTATCTTATTGCTGTGCCGATAATATTTATTAAACTACTGCCTGCATCAAATAAATTGCTTTTAATTTGACTCCAAAGTTATCTTCTGTTAACCACAAAGTTACCTTCTGTTAACTACTACAATTTCTTATATCATATCAAACATTCTTAATTTTGGCATTATTTTAAATAATTTTGATAACATGCTATATTGCCTTAATCAGCAGGAACAGTAGATTCTTTTGGGACCAAATTTCATTATGGCGCCCATAAGAAAAAATGAACTTGATGATGATACCAATTTGACGAAACGTGTTACAGCAAAATGGTATTCATCAGTGTGTAGAGAATTCAAAAGTGTCTTAAGAAAGTACTTTTATTTTTTTGATATCTCTTCAAATAAAGAAGATAGAGGAGAAATAAGAAAATGACAATTTTTGATTTTTTACAATTATTTCGAATAAGAGTTAACATAGAAGTTATTACTCTGCGGATTATTAATGCTCATAACATTTAGCAACTGTGCCAAATTTAAACCTACCGTCTATCTCTTCAAATAAGCGAGATCCCAATGGTGAGGGTCGAATTTGAAACAGCCTGTATAGTAGTATCATCAAATGAAAATGATGAGATCACATTCGAAATGCTTTAAATATGAATTTCAAATATAAAACCGGCTCATATACTGCTTAACGAATTAAATGGCTTGTGCTGTGACCTAATATGAATGAAAATTAACTTGCATGGGATTAGTTAAGAGAACGTGGGGATCAAAAAAAAAATCCATTTTTAGGAAGAATAAAAAATATATAAATAAAAGGAAGAAATTTTGATGTCAAATTAAATTGTCCTCCTCACCGGTACAAGTGTTTGTTCTCAATTTTGATGCTTGTGTGTTACGTCCCGTTTACATCAATCTTTAATATCATTGGTAAACTTTCTGGATTGATCTTCATCCATTTGTTAAATATGCTTTGGTCCTACATGTAACTTCACTATTTGTAAGCAATCTTTTAATATTGTTACTCTTTTGGGTCATTTTGAAATTAATTACAGCGTCCTGATGCAGGGAACAACCATTCTCGAAAGCTCGACATAAATTAAAGAAGTTTTATTTAAACTTTTCTGACTGCATCCCCAATAAAACCCTCATTCTTTATAAATAAAATAACATTTTATTTTTATGAGCTGGCAAGGCCTGATAAATTTTTAAAGAGTCCTTACACGTTATTTGATCCAATTTTCATCCAGTTTCTATTTACGTTCTTGATTTTGTGAAAATGCAGATACCGTTTAATTATAATCCTTGAATCACATTTAAGTATAATGTGGTATTTTTTTTATATTTAAAGTTTGTAAATTTGTATCACAAAATCTTTTAACCGGACACTAAATCTCGCACTATACACTTAACGTTTCACCGTCGTTCAATAATTCAAATAAACTGTTAGGATTTAATCACGTAATGCTGCAGTTATTTCAATTTTTTTCTCATTTAACTTAAGTTTTTTTTTTTTTTAAGTTGTCCAGTTCATCTGTTGAGCAGTACACTTTAAAGTAATCAAACATAATTCTTTTTGTAAATGTATAGATGTTAAATATGAAATCCAAACATGGCACGTATGAATCTAATTAGGAAACATCGTTACGTGAACTGCAAAATATAAATTTCTCAAAACATGCACTTAATGCACTTAAATAAAAAAAAACGTCTAAAAATTAGTAATAAATGGAGCATAAAGCAAACAGCAGTTTGGTTCACTCAAGAGCCTCGGACCTGGAAATAGTAATATTTCTTTTAGTCTTTACAATTTGAAATACGTCATAATTCTGAGATCATAAAACTAAAAAAAAAAAAAATTAGAATTTCCGGAACGACCTATTTTAATAAGTGCTTAAATCTACCATCTTCCTTATGTAAGCAGTAACCTAAACGAAATAGAAAAGTAGACGCTAGATTCTGGACTGCGATACAATTCTCTCCCCCCACGTGAAGGAACATTAACGATGTGACAATAGGCCCCTGACACTTAATGTATTTGAACTATGCATATAAATCAAAACTAATTTCTACTTATTTGATTTTTAGCATTTTCAGAACCTTTTGTCTTTCTTTCATAAGAATATTTCGATAAATGTGATACTAACCCCTTTATTTTGTAACTCATAACGACATCGTTACATAACGGTAATCGTTAAGTGACATATTTTTGACCAATCAGTACATAGAAATGCGTTGTATCTAAGTACTGATTGGTAAAAATATGTTACTTAACGATTATCGTTATGTAACGATGTCGTTATGAGTTACAAAATAAAAGGGTAAATCGATTTTTGTCATTCTTTGTTGTTTTCTTTATTCAAATTTATTCATCTGCGTTTTTATGTTTTATTTTAACAGGCGTATTTTAGAGTAGAAAGTTCTGAATTAATTTTTACATTTTTTTATTCGGGTTAAATCCCGTTTAGATTTTATTTCTAACTAAATCTAAATCAGTTAGCATTTCATTTCTTATTTTTACAAATAGATTAGATCCAATTGTTTTAATTTTGTTCGATGAAATTGTTCATATTTTTCTGCTTCTTTCAAACAAGACAAGTCAGTTTTAATCAGTTCACGTAACTCTTAGTTTATTTGGCCTTCAAATTTCCGATTGATTGTTTTTTTTTCTTCCTGAAACAGGAATAATTAGATTCAAATCGTAACTTATGCAAAACAGCTTGTTTATAACGATTTGTTATGGTAAAGAGAAGGCACTTTATGATACGAAATGTTAATTGTAATGAGTACAGGCTTTCGGGTCTCTTGTGTAGGTGAGTACATACTTGCGAATTGAATTTTGTTTCGTTTTGTTTTTATTTAATACTTCTTCACACTTTGTTTTAATTTTCATAAAATTCTTTCTTGAAGATTTTTAAATAGATAATTAATGTTCTTTTGAAATATGTACATATTATTAATGAAGTTATTCCTGCTGTTTGTAGCCATAATTTAATATTGGTAAATTAAATGCTGTTCTTGTAGCACAAAGTTTTTTATTAATATAACAACCGGTTTCGCCTTTTAAAAAGGCATTTTCAAGTTATATAAAATTGCACCTAAAAATAATCAATTAATAGTAAATGTCTTAGATATGTAGATATTAAAATTACTTACTTAAAAACTATATAATAATTTATAATATTAGATTATATATGATTGTAAAAATATTTTAAAGAATTTGACATAAATTTTCTGTAAAATTTTTTTTTTTTTTTGATGTATATGATGTGTTGTTAATAAACAAATTTTTATTTTATTATATCATAGACGTAATGATCATTCACATAAATTCCATTGAATTGATTTTAGAAAATTATCTGTGCTAGAGATGGTTTGTTCATTAATTATATTAATAGAAAAAATATTTTTATGTAAGAAAATTTCTAAATTCTCGGCTATATTTAATTTATTTCCTTTAGGTAAATTATGTAACAATTTTACATTATTACAACGATCAAAATCGTGATCTGTTTCTGCCAAATGTTTAGCAAACGTGGAATCTAATTTGTTTAAACGTAAAGATCTTAAATGTTCATTAACTCTAATAAGCAAACTTCTTCCAGTTTGTCCTACATATGTAGCATCGCATGAATTACATTTTAAAGAATAGACACCATTTTTAGAAAAATTATCTAAATGATCTTTGTTGTTTGAATATAAATTTTTGAATGTTAACATTGTAGAATAAGAAACATTTAATTCTAAAGATTTTAAGAATGATTTAATTTTATTCGATAAAGGACCGACATATGGAATAGAAAAGTAACATGATGGAGTTTTAGAATTTTCCAATGTTGGGAAAATTATATTGTTTGTTATTTTATTTTTAATACGCTTGAAAATATTGAAAATAGGTTTAATTGGAAAATTATTATAGTAAGCTATTTGAATAATTACATTAATTTCATGTTTCAAATCAGATTGGTTCATGGGGATAGAAAAAACACGGTGAAAAAGTGATTGAAAAATTGCAAATTTATGTTCAAATGGATGAAATGAATAATAGTTAATACAGTTATGTGTGTATGTGGGTTTTCTATAAATTTTGTATCTAAGTTGATTATTTATTTTGAAAATAGTCAAATCTAAAAAGTTTATTGAATTATTTTTTTCAATTTCTAAAGTAAATTTTATATTGTTATGAAGAGAATTAAATTCATTTAGTAAATTATTTAAAGAAGAATTAGGTCCGTTATATATTATAAAAATATCATCAACATATCTTCCATAGAATTTAATAAATTTCTTATAAGGGCTGTTTGAAGAAAAATAATTTACTTCTAATTTGTTCATAAATATATCTGCTAGGAACAGAGATAATCCACAACCCATAGCCAAACCATCAATTTGAGAATAAATTTTGTTATTAAATGAGAAGAAATCTTGTTGTAGTGTAATTTTAAGTAAAAATTTTAGAAAACTAGTGTTCTCATCAGATAAATCCGAAGAAAAAAGTAATTCATTGACTATTTCTGTAGATTCTGAGGCAGGAATAGAAGTAAATAAGTTTGAAACATCAAAAGAAAGTAATATGCAATCATTATTAATTTGAATATTGTTTAATTCATTGACTATTTCTGTAGATTCTGAGGCAGGAATAGAAGTAAATAAGTTTGAAACATCAAAAGAAAGTAATATGCAATCATTATTAATTTGAATATTGTTTAATTTTTTAACTAAATCAACATTATTTTTAATTGTGTACTTTAATTCATATTTTAAATGTTGATTAAA
Source organism: Dorcus parallelipipedus (assembly GCA_958336345.1). Taxonomy (NCBI): domain Eukaryota; kingdom Metazoa; phylum Arthropoda; class Insecta; order Coleoptera; family Lucanidae; genus Dorcus; species Dorcus parallelipipedus. Next base: position 34,561,558 of record OY284483.1, on the reverse strand, counting down.
GACAGATAAAAGAAATTTTGATAAACAATGAGCAGGTGAGCCTATGAAAGACACAACTGGACGGATAGGATAATTAATTTTGTGTGTTTTTGGTAAACCATATAATCTAGGGATAAGAGGATTCATAATCTTTAATTTATATGTTTTAATTAAAGTATTTTTATTGTTATTGTTAAGGAATTTGTTTAATTTTAAGCAATATGAATTTAAAGGATTGGAATTAAGAATAACAAAACCATTACTATTAAGAAATGATTCAACTTTATCAATATAGGATTGTTTTTCTAATATTACCACACATTGACCTTTATCTGCCTTAGAGATTATTAAATTTGACTGTTTTATTTTATTTTTCAAATTTCTAATGTTTTTTAATAATTTTTTTTTTTATTATTATTGTTTCTTAAATTCTGTTTATTTTTTTTTAAAGAAAAGAATTAATAATATGTGAAACTTCAATATGTGCTAAATTTCTTGATTCATTATTTAGTTTTGAAATGATATTTTCAACGTTAATTATTAGATTTTTAAGTATTTTTAAATTTAGGCTAGATGGAGGAGAAAATTTGAGACCAAGATTTGTACATATTACTTTAAATACTTTTTTTGTTTCTTTGGACGACCTATGTTAGGAAAGATGAGACACTAAAAAATTTAGAAATAAAATTCTGATTCCATAAAAACCATTAAAAATCACCACCATATTTTTTTTATTAACGTTTTAATAGTTATACAAATAAGTTTTAATAGTGGCCTCAATTGCACAACTCCCTTTTGACAGTTGATCATCAATTTAATTATTTTCTTCATAAATTAATTTGCTGTGAAAAATATAAAGACTGACTGTAATCAGTTCTCAAAATCATAATATATTTGATGGTTTGAACAGAGTTAGAGAATTATCTAAGCTTCATTTATCTGTATAACACACATGCACACCTCTACCATCATATTTAAATTATTATCAACTACGTAGGAGGATTAATTATACAACACTTAATAATAGACTATATATATATATATATAATATATAATAATAGAATAATAGACAATTCTTCTAACAAACAAAAAACCGCATGGAATATAATCAATACACATTCACCCCTATGCTGTATCATTAACGTGACGTTATCGAAGAGTTTACATTCAAAAAAAAGATAACAGCACGTTATGTTTAACGTAAAATGATACAGCATAGGGGCGAATTTCATCAATTCAATGCACTTAAAGATGTACATCCATGTAATTATGGCAAAGTACGTAATAAATTGAATTTGAAGAAGACAAAGGTAATATGTAGGTCCATTTGTTTTGTCTCCAGTTTCTAATTAATTCAATTTAATTTTTTAGGTGGCGAAATAATTTACATAACACTTTATGGCTGATAGTGAAGAGTAAAACAGTTTTTTTTTTAACTCTGGTTTATTTTAGGAACATACCCACAGAGAGTTTCCGACTTACACATACATATAAGAAGTACCAACTTGTACATACAAACCGTATGTTTAATTTCATCTTGAAAACGTACTTGCATATCTTGCGCGCTCTTGTCTTAATTCCTTTGATTTTTATACGAACTTTGTGTCTAGAATATACGTGATATAAGAATCAAACGAACGGTCTCGTTTTATATCATTTATTTTATTTCATAGTACAGCCTATTCTATCTCTGCCGTTTTTCAAGTTTCAGTGAAACAGGCGGTATACATATTGCTACGTTATTCGTTATTAAGAAATGAATTAGTTTATTTTTCAGTAACGTACATATTCGTCTATAAACATGAATTTTTTTCAGATTCAGGGCGTAAACTTTTTCTATTGTTCTAATTTAATAAAATCTATGACCGCTTTCGGGTCCTTTGCACGCTCATAGACAATTTCTTATGCATATAAATATATCTTTATTAACAATTTTTTTAAATGTTCGTTTGTTTGAATTTAATAAAAGCTAAGTTCGTGTGATGGCCATTTGTTTAAATGCGTATGCGAGAACAATCGAAGGCGTAATTGTTATTGCTATTTTTAAAATAAAGTTTATTTAAGTTGTTCTTTGCAGTAAAATAAAAAATTTGTCCAGTTCCTTACGGTTTTATGCATCAACTGATGTTTATTCTCACTTCATTTTGTGTTCAAACTTGCGTATTTTGCTTGACTCCGATACATTCAATCTCTCGTACTTAATTATACTCCACCCCATTTTAACGTTGCTCATATTTATAAGCTGCGTTAAATAAAAATTGAAACGCGTCATACAATGATGGATAAAAATCGAAAGTAATTGGATGTTGAATCTAATTTCATTTTCTCGTATTATTTCAGGAATTTATCATTGAAACAAATTCCCAAAGTATTTGACTTTGTTTTTATTTAGAGTGCTGACGAATGCTTCAATTATGTTTGGTGGAAACATGCCTATTCTAAACATCGTTCACAATGACTTAACGTAACAAAATTAACCTTTAAATACAGGTTTGAAGCGTTTTGTTTTAATGCAAATACTTAAAATTCTAAACTGAAACTATTTAATGTGTTTAATTATGAACAGTAAATCATTTAAATTTAGAATTACTTCGTTTACATTAACAAACAGTGCATTCAAATTATTAGTTTGCGTTACGTTAAGTGATTGTGAACGGGGTATTAGCCTTAAACCAATTAATTAATTGTAATTAACTGCCTTATTCATAGAATCTACGTAATAGTGACTACTAAGATTCTATTAACGCTTTTCTACACCGTTAATAGTAATCCTAGTAATCACTATTGTACTCTGAATAAGGTAATAATGGATTTCTTTTTCTTCGTTCAAAAATATTAAGTTAATAAATATTTTTTTAAACATGAGTATAATACAGAGCCTTCAAATAAAACTGAAAGTCACGTGGCCTTTCGTACGGAGCAATTTAGCGATTTTACTAACTTTCTGTCAGCTGTTTGTCAATTTACCAGAGGCGTTCGGTGCTTTGTTGCTGATTATTTTCCTGCGAAGTTTATCCAAGTTTCTTGAAAACTTTTTTCTGTAGCGAAACCAATAAGTGAGAAATCAATCAGTTAATTGCACACTTTTAGGTCATTGTAATGATGCAGTGTTACCATTCCTACACAGGTATGTTTGGTTGCCTATTTATGTCAGTCACGTGGGCCCTCAGTTATATGTGAAGGCTCTGTATTAAAACCCAATGATTTCCGATTTTCCTCTTGAACGATTTAAAATATGTAGCAGAAATCTTTGTCCACGTAATACTTTTTAATAAAATGAAGTTATTTTCAGTGGTTTTTCAGCTTTGTACTCACGTACACGTAAATCTGTCCGTAATTTCAGGCGGACACCTCGTCGCAATCAACGCGCGCTAATATTTACCCGATTCTTTTCGTTAACGAAATTTATTCGTTAACGACATACTGAGTGATATTGATAAGTTTACGATTACGAAGAGCGTATATTTATCCGCGAGCCCGTTCAATACACACTTAACTTTTATCGGCTTGGTCCTCTGCCAGCCGGCACTTCAGAAATTATTTTCGCGACCGATTAATTTCAGAGCCTCGGGGCGTAAACACTTCAGCGCGAAAAATTATTTGTTTATATTAAAATATTTTAATATATTAAGCAACCAACTCGCGCGCGCCTGAATTTTTTTTGTAATTTTTTTTTGTGAGGTGGGCGAATGAATTTTTTTTTTCTTTGGGAGGGATTCTCGTTTAAACGATTTTTGTGGCGAAAATAAAAATAATTTTGCGTTATTTTTGAAAACGGGAATCGCTCCTTCGCCGAGCGCCGCTCGGACAGTTTCGATCCGAGTCGTTCCACTGCAATGACGTAACGAGACGTATAACGTCCCGACGTCGTTCTCCCTACGGGTTATTTTATTGTTATAATGTTGTGACTTATGTTTAATACGAACGCGTAATTTTAATTTGTTGTTGTTGTTGTTGTTGAAACTTAAAAACGAACTCGAAGGTTGTGAAGAAAAAAATAAAAACGTGCGACAGTCGAATCGATGCGTGACAGGGAGAAAAGTCGCCAATATCACCTGCCACCACCGACGTCCCTTGATCTTGTTGAATGTTATAATTAATTAATAATCGTTTTTAAACAAGTGCAAACCTACGTGAGTACCAACAATAAAAGAAATCGCGAAGATCTTCCCAAACAAATATAATTAATAATAGAGTGTGATAATTTTTTTTTGTGTTTGCGTGTTGCGTGTTTAACAGTCAATTTTTAAAACTATTTCAAATTAATAATAACAAAGTGAAAGGCTGAAAATCGGACGAAGTGATAAGGTAGAGAGTGTGCATGACTATTAACAAATTAAAAACGTTTCAGTGCTTGCCTTATTCTATTAAACCCTGCGAAATAGTGCCTAATGCTTTTTTCTAACAAAAAAAAAATTATGGCTCAGCAATAGTTCGTTATAGTCAATAGCGGCAGTCCTAAAATTAAAAATAGTGTGGCGTTTTTTAGTGAGTTTGATACGCAACTAGGATGTCCCAAGTAGTCTTATGTAATAATGATAACAATAACAACACTGATAATGTTAGCGAAGATTCCAACCAACCACCCACTATATACCGGTAAATATGTTTCTGCAGTTATTTGCGTTTTGATGGGTTGGGAGAAAAATACGGAAGCGGCGAGGGGGTTAAGGGTAACGTTGCATAGGCAGCTTGCCAAGTGGATTAAGGTTACGGGTTAAGGTTTTGCAGACCTAGAATGACATTGATTTTATGTTCCGATTTCATTTCTCACAACCTCATTCCATACATTCAAACTTATGCAATTTTTTTTAAAACGTTTAATTTACATCTTGCAATGAATATTAAAACCACAACTACCCTGACCAAAGTCAATCGAAATATTTTTGGTAATTTTCCGTGAGTCTCGTAGAAACGTAGTAAAAAAATCTTTTATAACTGACCAGAGATGGCATACCAATCTATAATACACAATAATTAACACAGTTAACTTTGTCATACTTTTATTCCCCAAATTTTTATTTTATTTTTTACTGTTAAGTACGACCAGCGTCTACCTTTTGTGCAATTCTTTAAGCCCATTTAAAAATGAAGCAAAAGAACTTTTTATAACTGACCAGAGATGGCATATCAATCGTTCTTTTATAATATACAATAATTAAGATAGTTAACTTTGCCATACTTTCGTTCTCCAATTTTTTATTTTATTTTTTTACTAAGTATTAAAATACGACTAACGTCTACTTCTTGTGCAATTTTTTAAACCCATGTAAAAATGAAGCAAAAGAACTTCCTATACTGACCAGAGATGGCATACCAATTACAATACATGCAATAATTAAGACAGAGATTTATTCTTTCATTTGTTTGTTAAACTACCAATAATGTTTTTTATAAAGAAATAATATAAATAAGAATAGAATAGATTAGTTGGTTCCAACTAATAGATTTTTTGTTGGTTCCAACTAGTAGATTTTTTAGTTGGTTCGAACTAGTGGATTTCAACCATTCTGCATTTTTTAATTCGTCGAATCCATTATGCCGGAGAATATTCGACAAATATAATTACGATGTCTTGTCGACAAGTGCTACGATTTTTTAAGTTGGCTTCAACTACTCGATTTTTTTAAGTTGGCTTCAGCTAGTCGATTTTTTAAGGTGGTTTTAACCAGTCGATTTTTATAGTTAGTGTCGTTTAATCGACTGTTTAATTGGTTCCAACCAGTGGATTTTTTAGTTGGTTCCAACTAGTAGCTTTCAACCGGACAATTTTCTTTAAATCCTCGAATTAATTATGCCGGAGAACATTCGACAAATGTCATCACGATGTATTGTCGACAAATGCTACGATTTTTTTTAAGTTGGCTACAACTAGTCGATTTTTGTAAGTTGGTTTCAACCAGTCGATTTTTCTAGTCAACTTCAACTAATCGATTTTTAGTTGGTTCCTACTAGTAGATTTTTAGTCGGTTCCAACCAGCAGATTTTTTAGTTGGTTCCAACTAGTAGATTTTTGTAGTTAGTTCCAATTACTGGATTTCAGTCAATCTATTTTTTAATTCATCGAATCCATTATGCTAGAGAACATTTTTTGTTGTTTTTTCTGTTGCTTTTCCTTCAACTTATTTTTCATATTTCCATCTTGCTTGGTTTGCTTCTCTTTTGTTTCTTTTTGTTAAATTACGTTTTCGTTTTGGCTTGATCCTTCTTATAGTTTTTTTTTATTTAATTTTGTCTTTCTTGTCGAATAATTTTATTTTTTGAAATACCTAGTCTTTCATGGAAATTTTTCTTTTACTTTTTGTTAGTCTTTTGTTTTCTTAATTCTGACGAAAAATTTCCGTTCTTCTTTTGTTTCTCCTTTAATTTATTTTTCATATTTTCACCTTGTTATTCTTCTCTGTCGTCATTTTTCCGTTGATTCTTTTTATGAATCTTAGTTCTGAGTTTCTTGTTTGTTTTTGTCAAATTCCGCCGGGTTTTTTTTATTTTTCCTTCTTTTCTCTTAATTTATTTTCTTCTTTCTGAGTTTTTTTTATTTCTCTTTTGTTGAATTCCGTCGGATTGCCGATCTTCTTTCGCTTCTCGTTCAATAGATTTTTCATGCTTCCAACTTGTTTTCTCCGTTCTTCTTTTGTTTTTTTCTTGTCAAATTATTTTTTCGTTTTCCATTGATTCTTCTTATAGTTCAGTTGTTTTGAATTTTCTTTTGTTTCTATTTTTTATTATTTTTTTTGGAAATTTCTGGAAATTCTTCTTTTACTTGCGGATGGTCTTTCTGTTTTTTTTTTACATTCCAATCATCGATCTTTTCTTGCTCCTCGTTCAATTTATTTTTTAGATTAGATTTGGACAGTCCATATAAATACCTTTAGAAGTATTTTGTTTGTCGTTCATATATTTTTTTTGTATTTCCTTGCTTTTTATTTGAGTTTATTTCTAATCTATAACTAATCTAATAATATTATAATAATAATATATATAATATATATATATAATAATATAAATACTAATCTGTCTACAAGATGGCGTTCTATAACTCCAATTTATTACGCGATATCTTTTTTAAATAAAAGGATAAATATCTCTACTTATTCATGTGAAGCTCTTCTTTAACCTCGATGAAATTGTAGCACAGAAATTTTTACTACTGATCAGAGATGGCGCTCTATCTTTCCTAATTACAAGGCGCTGAAATTCCTCTTACAAAAATAGTTTCAAAAATGTTTTTAACTATTGTTTGATTGCGTATTCTTCAATTTTTTTCTTTTACTTATTAAAATAATAATAGATATTTTTACTTTTTGTGTGATCTTCTACAGACACTTATTAGATTTAGCGAAAAAAGTTTCTGATCTTCCTACAAGATGACGTTCTATAGCGAGATTTCTTTTTTTTTGTTTTAACGGCCTTGTTTATGTCAGTCGTTTGTTAATTCATAGTTCTTTATTTTCGATGAAACTGTAGGAAAAATATTTTTGCTGTCGATCAGAGATGGCGATCTTATGTTTTCAATTTGTAAAACGTTGAAATTTCGCTTACATTCCTTAGGCCCACTTTTACAATCGTGGAATAAGGACGGAATAACTGATCGCCGAATATCCTTTAACGTTCCTCCATATCTACGTCACACCTACGTCACGTTATTCTAAGAATAATGCTTATCCGACGATTGTAAAATCGGGGCTTAGTGTTTGTAATCGTTATTTGATTGCGTGAGTAAGGCATGTTCACAAACTATTTAAATCGAACGAGGTGAGCTTTCTAATTTGGCTAAAAGATAGTGTTCTGTATCCTTGAATAATTAATAATGATGTTCGTTAAATTGAAAATATCTGTTGGCTTTTTGTTTCAATTAATTTGTCAGTTGAAACTGCGACGAAGGAATTTTGGCTGCTGATCATAGATGGCGCTCTATTTCACTCTGAAACTATTTAGTTTATGTAAAAAGCAAATTAATCCTCTGCTTTAATCGAATACCCTGATTGAAACTGCGATGAAAACTCTTTGGATGGCGCTCGCTCCAATTACAAATTGCAAGGTGTCCACTAATTTACATAAAATCAATGCTCGATTAAAGCAAGCCTGCAAAACGTTTTTTTTTTAAATTTTCTAATGAAAATTATCGTCTACCTCAATCAAGAGATGGCGTCCTGTACCTCCATTAATTAATAAATTTCAATCAATTATTTTTTGTGCTAAAAAAGCTTTCGCTGCTGATTTTAGATGGCGCTCTACTTAATTTATTTTAATTGTAAATTGATATTTCATTAAAGCAAAATTGCCAAAAATTCTTGCATGTTTGAGCACTGTGATTTTTTAATGAAGGAACTTTCTTACTTGGCCAAAGGATGGCGATCTCTACCGCCAGTTAATTAATAGTGTAAAACGAAAATAGTTTTGACTTATTCATTTTTTTGTTTTAATAAATTTGCTAATTTATAATTCTGCTTCGCCGTTATTGACAGTGCGACAAATAAATATTGGCTACTCATTATAGATGGCGCTCTATTTCATTCACTTAGGCCACATGGGCCTTAGGGAGTCATAAATGCACAAAATACATCGGTATTTTTACTAAAAATTTATCGAGTACTTTGGTTTTCTAACGAAAAAATGGCCTCTCTGTTTTGTTTTAATTTATAAACTGTGAGATGTCTAATTTACACAAAAAGTGAGATGATATCTCATTAAAGCAAGACTGCAAGAAATTCTTGTACGATTTTTTAATGAACAAACTTTCTTATCTGGCCAAAAGATGGCGCTCTCTACCGCCAATTAATTCATAACGTATATAGAATGAAAATCGACTTATATAGTACTGAAAATGCTTGTTGCTTTTTAATTTTAATTGTCTTGTAAATTTATAATCTTGCTCTATCGTCACTAAAACTGTGACGAAGAACCACAGATGGCGCTGTATTTTACTTTCTCGGTTATACGAGTAGATACCTACGCAGATAAAAATGCCGAGTTAGATTTAACACCGTTTTTACTCTTTTTGGTTGTTCTCTCATGTCCATTTACACAAGTGGTTAAACATGATTATGTTAAAATTTTAAGGAATAAAAATAACTCCAAGTCCAAGAAGGAAATAAAAGCATGTTAATTCATGTGTTTGTTACAATCACTTTTTTGCAGAGTCGAAGTAACAAATTTTATTACATTTTGGAACTTTTTAACACAGTTTTATTGTTGAAATAAGATTTACCTCCTCAAATCTGTAACATGCTCATCGGTCCGGAAACATTTAAAAACACAGATATGTTAAATTAATTTACAACAACGTAAAAGTGTAATATTTCTTCTTTCGTTTCGTATATTTAAAATTTTTAACTACTGTACAGACTGTTAAAAATACATTCAAAAAAGTTACTTCGAAGATAATAAAGGATTAGTTTTTATTACATTAGGTGAAAATTTAACTTTTCTGTACAAACATTTAACTACTTACTCCTTAAACCCCGCAGAATTTTTATCTATGTATAGTATGCATCTGCTTATCTTGAATGGTACCATTTGGGTAATTTTGTAGCGTACCGAATAAATAAATAGATGAACTAAGAAGTGATCAATATCTTTTCTAATTAAGTTACTTATGGAAATAAAATCGTGTATATTTGATTAGTTCATTATTTTGCTCGGAGCGAAAATAAGTTTATAAAATAAATGTTTCTGTTTAAGCACAATTTTTTAATTTATTTCTTAAGATATCTTTTAAAATGTAACAGTAAACTCTTATGAACAGAGATTTCTGTTAATGAATTAATACAAATGATGTCCGTGCATTTTCCTTTATTAAATGAAATTTCACCATCGGTCAAGAGATGGCGCTCCCAATCATTGTTTTACTAAAAAATTAATTGCCACGTATTTGTTCAGAATTAATTATTACTATTCTCTCAAAAACAACACAAATAATATCTTTGCTTTATTAAATTAAATTTCAATATCGGGTCAAAAGATGGCGCTCTCTACCTTTTGTTTCACTAAAAATTTGCCTCATATTTGTTGTAAATTAATCATTGCACTTTGATAAATTAAGTACATAGTAATGTCCATACGATCCCATTTTGAAAGATCAATGGTAAGTTTCGGTACTGGTCAAGAGATGGCGCTGTCAACCCATTATTTATTTATCATTTTATACCATTACATCAAATTTGTTGAATGAAATTAATTGTTGCTCTTTTGTAAACAACACAAATAATACCCTTGCACTTTCCCTTTCAAAGTTCAAATTAAATTTCATTATCGTTCAAGAGATGGCGGTCGTCTCAACCTTTTTTATTTGTTTCACTGAAAAATTGCCCCATATTTGTTGAAAACTAATCACAGCTCAATAACACACGCTTTCCTTTTGAAAGAACAGAATAAGTTTTATTATTTGTCAAGAGATGGCGCTCTGAAAAACTGCTCAAATTAAGTGAAACAATTCACCGAGTAAAATGATTAGCTTTCTAAACAAATTTTAGTTTGCTACATGACTGTAGATGGCGTCAGTCTTATTGTAGTATTTTCCATTTCTTAATTCAATATGATATTAATATTTGAAACCAGAGGGACAACTTTTGCTTCTTACATTCAATTTGTCATGGAATAATCGCGTTATAACATCACCGCCATCTATGAACGACGACGCTTACAATTGCGTAACACAAACTATATCTAGTGATTAAAAAAAACTTAATTTTTTACTTGCTGTAAATTTGCAATTGGATGAAATTATCTATAGCAAAAAATTTATCCTATTTGGGTTATGCGTTGAAAAAAGGTTTCGCCATAATTTGATAGATGGCACTACTTGTATAACCTACCGCATCCAATCGCAAAAATTTTGTTCTTTTGACATTTTTAATCTTGATCCTCAATTAGCGCCATCTGTTGATGACTATGTCTAAAAACCTCTATTTTGCAAGTTAGGAAATGTGAAGAGTCTCAACTTGTCAGTTAGTGTCTGATGCGCCAAAATATTATGTTGAAGAAGGTTTCAGAGCAAGAAAAGATTTTTTCTCGTCGATTTATTTTTAACTACACTCAATTATTTTTTAATATTGTAACTCTGATTTTCAAGTAAATTCAAACTTCGCCTATTTGATAAAAACAAAACTCATGTCTACAATTTTAAACTTATACCTATTTTACACAGTCAAAGAAATCGATGGATTTTGCGACCTTGAATTTATTCATGCGTGCAAACATAAAATCGTTGACAATAAATCTATGAATAAATTGCCAAATTAGAATCATGAAAATGAAAAATAAAACCATGAAATGAAATTTTCGAAGAAACTGATGAAAAATTAGAGCTGCTTCTAAAATGGCAATTTATTCATGGATTTATTGTCGTCGATTTTATATTTGCACTCATGAATAAATTCAAGGTCACAAAATCCACCCATTTCTTTGAGTATGTAAAACAGGCATTACTGACAGTTATAAATACATATGTAATTGAAAAAACATTAAAAAAAATTTATTAATAAAAATTGTCGTTCTATAGGTCACTCGATTAGAAAAGATATTGATCACTTGTTAAAAGATGTTTAAATTAATTAATTATTAATTTATTTAAAGGGAAAATTAAAACAAGCATACAGTTCTTGCATAATTTTTTAAAATATTACTTTCAGAAACTTTCTTTTGTGGCCAAGAGATGACGCCCTACTTCCCTAATCAATTACACAGAAGAAAAATAGTTTTTTTTTAACTGGAAAGACTTCTTGTCTTTATCGTTTAATTGGTTCTCTAAATAATTTATAATTTTCGTTTGATTTGGTTGAAATTATTGGAAAAGTTTCTTTTTGCTACTGATCAGAGATGGTGCCCCATTTTTCTTGTTCTAATTATACTACTAGATGTAAAACAAGTAAATAGTAAAAACAGAAAATTCTTAAAACTTAGAACTTTTAATCTGATCGAATTTCGATTAAACCACACTGAGAAAATAAAGAAGTGTTAAAGCAATCATTCTTTTGGTTATCGCAAAAAAAAACAAAAGCGCATCACAAATTAGAAAAAAAAAATTAAATTTGTGTTTTTTTTTAATGAAACACCCTGCGTATTGTATATTAACCCTTTCAGCCCTGAAAAATGCCTCTCAATTAATTTTTTTTTTTTGTGGAATATTTCTTGGAAAGGTTTCAAAAGATTGTATCAACACACAATTTATGTTTTCAAAAATAATATACATATGTATATTTAGATAAGGTTACATGGTGAAACCAGTAGGTCTCATCGCGTATGGTAAGGTGCGAAACAATTCTTTTTATCAGACAAAGATAGACCTACGTTGCAAGTTCTGCAGCACCATCTGCTACGATGTGGTACAGCAGTACTGCTACAGAAAGCACACCTTCTTGAAGTACCATGAATTGGCATATGAGCCGCAGCATCAAATCTTTTTTCCTGTGGAACATTTTCGCGAAAAGGATATGTCCTAATTATGCTTCTCCTCTTTGCTTGATTTTCTGCTTCTGCGCCCACTAATCCAGTAACTACCGCTAGTTTGAATGATTTCAGATCCATGACCTCATCATTGCTCCTTTCTTTGAAAATGATATAAGATTTTACAAGTGACATATCAACAAAATACCATAATATTCGATGCCACCATTTACGACTTTTTCTATTAATTTCATAACACTGTTTTAGCATGTCCAATTTATCGACATTGTAGGACATACGATATCTGTAAGAGTTCCGTCTTTTTCCCTTCTTGTAACCGATTCTACTTTCTCAGGATTTTCATAATTTGACAAAAATAAAACAAGTTTTTTATCCATCCACTTTACACAAACAAGACCATCATTTCTCATCCTCCAATCATAATCTCCTCTTTTCATGGATTTGTCACTTACAAAATCTATTGGCATATCTCTTCGACCTCTTCTTAGAGTTCCGCATGCGTATATATTATCCAATAGTAAATCTTTCATAAGACTAACAGATGAAAAAAAATTATCAAAGTAGACTTTATGGTAATTTCCGACTATGTTTCTAGTAAGATCTTTCACCACTCTTGGACCCAACTCTTTTTCAACTGAATTAGCGATTTTTCCAGTATAAATCTGAAATTTTGATATATACCCAGATCTACTTGCTCTCAGCCACACTTTATAGCCTCTTTTCACCGGCTTATTAGGCATATATTGCCGTAAGCTCGACCTGCCTTTGAATCGAATCATTGATTCATCAATAGCTTGAAACTCTTCAGGTTTATGTGCATTGAGCATGGTATCTGCTAAAGTATCTAATAAAGGACGAACTTTATATAATTTATCAAAGTTTGGTTCATCTCTTTTGGGTTGAACAGCATGTTCAAATGTATGTTCCCCAAAAGAAAGGCAAATCGATCTCTAGACATCAGGTTGGAGATGTAATGGTCGCGCAAAACAAGTTTACTTGAAAAGTAGTCTTTATAACTAGGTAAATGCTTTATTCCCATTAGGATATTTACTGCTAGAAATACTTTTATTTTTTAAACATTTGTCTGTACAAATAATTTACCCTTTTCTAAGTATTGCTGAGTAGCATACAGATTGGTCTCAAAAACAATTTTTTCTATTAGATTTGTAGGAAACAACGTTAGAAATATATCCACTGGTGATTCTATGTCTTTACTTACATTTGATCCAACTTGCGCTGTAAATTGTATAGCATCGGTATATTTTGATATTTTTTTTCCAGGAGATATCTTGTTTTTCAAGTTTAGTTTTCACTAATTCTAAGGGTAGGTCATCTTCAGAATCCCATTCATCATTTTCATTTTGAAAAACATCCAAAACATCGACATTTTCCATTTGAAGAACATCCGAATTGTGTATTTCATCATTGCATATATCATCCGTGTCATCATCGCCAAAATCCGAGGCATTTGAATCATTGTCCGACGGTATTCCATCAAGAAAAATTTGAAAATCATCTACTGATAATTTTTCCAGATCGGATATTTTGTAAATTTTTCGCGATCCTAAAATAAAAATAATTTTATTCCTACTGGTTGCGCCGTGAAACCGTAGGTAACTTCATCCGTAAAAATAATAAACATTACAGATAAAATGTAAACGATAACGTTTCTCTTTTATTGTATAGTATTTTTGTTAGTGATATACATATACATACCAGCCATTATTTTGTTATTTTCAAATATAAAAAAATATTTATATTTCAAAACGTCACACGCTACTTTTTCTTTTATTCGCTCTATATGGTGGTTAAAAATCAAAGTACCTGTAATACTGCGAAAATTAATTTACTTATCGACAGATGGCACCATTACGAAACACAATTTATGTTGGTTACATTGTTGAACCATTCGGACTTCAAAGCAGAAAAATTAGAAGTGGTTGCATAATATAACCGCTAGGGCTGAAAGGGTTAAAAGGAAAAATCATTTCGTCCCGATTTCGAAAGTTGTTGGGACTTGGACGAGCCGTTTGTGACATATTTGAATTTAAAATATCAGTAAATTAAATTAAAATAAATAAATAAATAAATTATTAACTTCTTTCGTTACGTTTAAAATATACGACTTCACATTGTTGTTTGCTTGTTAACTGAAACAGTGATTTAGAATTTTTTCAAGGCCACCTTAGTTTTCTAAAAGTTAATACATATTCAGTCTACTATTCAAAATTAAGTAGGCGCTATTACTAACTTCGTTATTATAAAACCTACAAATTCGGTTAAATTATCAAGCTATAGTAGTACTTTTCAGTACGCTGATTGCAATGATGCAAATTGTATTTTTGTCTCCTCGCTGCGATGCGCTTTCGTTCTTTTGTGACAACTCGAAAAGATAATATGGATACAGCCCAACAACTTTTATATTTTAAGTTTTTCTCTAGCTCCCGAAATAAAACCTCCAGATAGGGTGCAAAATATAAAAAAAAAAAAACCTGTACGCTGAGAAAGAAAAAGGAGAATGTTAAAATGCAGCCTAATCCCTTCAGACCACGATAATAAGTAAACGGATAAATTAACGAGCAAGCAGGTAAAAAAAAAATAATGTAACATGTGTCCAACAATTATTGTAGTCCTGGGTCCTGGGTGGCTGTGGAGTCCAAACATGAATGTCGATTCTTACTTCACATCGTTGAATTGACGTCTCATACGTTGACTTTCAAACAACAAGTAAATTCTCGTTTACGTATTTAATGTTTTATTGCAATTTGAAAAAGTAATTAGTTAAAAATGTTTGACTCCACAGCCATCCGGGACTATAATAATTGTTGGACACCCGTTACTTTCAATTTAATTATATAAATAAATAAACAGCCTTGCTTCAACAAGTTTCTCGTTGCAGGGCATTTTTTTTTAATTTAGAACGCAATTTAAACACTATTTCATAAAAATTAGAAACTTAGATAATTGAAGCAGTAAAACCCGTAGTGAACCTTGATTGTCATGGCAACGTCTTTTGCAAATTGACCAGAATACTGAGTACGTTGAGTGGACGTAATTGATGTGAAGTGTTTTTGTGGATTTTAGACTTGAGAATGAGACAATTAATTAATTACGAAAACCGTTCGGTGAGAAGCGAAAGGGGCGCGTAGAAACAACCCTAATAATAATCATGAAATTAACAAACTGCAATGTAATCGTTTAATTTAATTTTCAAAAAATTTTGGCTGCTCATTGGACGGTGAAATGCAAAATTCATGTACCTCCAATAAAATCCTAAATTGCTATCAGAAAGGATTTAGCTTCTGATCGCTATTGCCAGTAGGTGGACGAGTACCTATTGCCCGGAAACAAATTTCAATTTCAAAGTTTCAATTTCAACAATTGCATTCGCCTGCGCCTGCTCGTAATGGCGGTTAGAACAGTTTAGGCAGCAATTTAACATATTATTGGGGAGACATCACTTTTGCTTTTCACTGTACTTCTTTATTTTCATTTTCTACTTTTTCATTCATTTCCTTCCTTTTTGGTTCGATAAAGTTAAGTTAACTTTTTCTTTCTTCATTTTTTCCCTTCCAAGTGCCAAAAAATTCAACTGCCGTTTTTTTTTCTTTTCAGTATAACTGCTATTAAAACGAAATCAACTCGGCAAAACAAAATAGTTCAATTTAAGGACCGCAGAATTATCTTGTCGTCGCCCACGTCTTTTTCTCTTTGATTGCAAAATACAGCGTGTTTGTTTATCCCTGGAACCGCAGTTTATGTCATTTTAAACAAACAAAACCTCCGCTCGCGACGACATTGAGCCGAATTAAACTTGAGCAATTGTTGAATGAGATTTGGCACGGCTCTGTGCCAGAGGCTTTAAACTGATTACATGAGGAAAAATGCAATGGTTTCAGCAAAATCGCCTAAATCACCTAAATTATTTATTAATAACAATGACTGTTATTATTAAAATTGGCTTAAAATCGAATCGTGATGTTCACGTGCGTTGGCACACCTCATGCCAGGCAACATTGATTTAACCGAACGTCATATTTCGGCCAGCCGTAAAATCCGTCATATTTATATTGTCGGTGTGTTATTTATTATTAGTATAAAAAAGTTCGTAAAATGTTAAATAAAATAATCATAAAGCGCAAACAGTTCCTGCGGTTACGATCTATGGGTTACGCGGACCGCAGAAGAAATTATAATCGTATGTTCTGTTTCTGAAAATTAATGTTAGTATTGATTAAAATGAATTTAGAATTAATAATTAATTTCTAGGCATGGTTAAAAAAGCGGCCGATGCACAGCGAAACGTTGATTTTCAAGCGAGAATAATTTTTTCAACGGACAGAAAAATAGAACCTCGAAAAAGAAGCTGTTGAAGAATGTTACTTATTCTAATCATACCTAATGCAAAGAGTAGATAACTTATACAAGAGGGGGCACTTGAACAAGGAAGTGCGAATTAAAAAAGAGAAAACATTGACGCCATTTTAAGCGTCCTTTCATATGCTGTCGAGTGTTTCTGGGCAAAAGTTGTGTCTGCGATAATCTGATTGATGAAAACTGTATGCCACACATTGTGTCAAGCCAACGCCACTTGTTGTTTGCTTCCCCTCAATCTAAAGGGACAATTGGTTCGAGGTCATTGAAACTACTCGGCAAAGATCAAAATTTATTATTTTTTATACAGTTTCTTAATGAATTATAAAATCAAGAACTAGTAAAACTAATTAGTTAGCAAACAGACTGATTTTTCCCCTAAATTAGCCATTAGCTTTCAATGACAGCTCTGTTTTCCCGACTATCGATAGAGATTACGAAAAGGACTCAACCGAAGGTCTTGTTGAAAAACATTCTCCCATTCTATCAATCCCAATTAACGGGATTAACGGAGATTACTCCTGTCAAGTTCTGGATGCGAAGAAGATAGCTGTTGAATCTTATATTCCCCCACCTCGATGGCATTAAAGTTTAGAGTCTGACCTGGCTTATCTTTCTTCGGGAGCTTCGACCTCATCCTGTAAGCCTCTTCAAGTTAATGACCAACGACTGGGACTATAATCAAACCGTGTATAGTCTTTAAGTTTTTCTGGTACTTTTTTTTTCACGCATGGGGATAAGAAACTTTATCGGTACTATCCTTATCTACTTGCTCCAGTACTCCTTTTCCTTCTCTTTTCTTATTGATTGGTACAACATCAAGGTCCCGAGAGGTCCCTAGGTCCCGAGAGAGTTGCTGAACTTTTTTCAATAGGGACGAATTCCGTAATAAAACTTGCCTTCCTCGCGTGTTCCTTTAATGCCTTTATGAAGTTTTCTCTGTTTCAGTAGAACCTTATCTCCTGCCACCAATTGATGAGCTTTTTTGTGTGTCTTTTTGCGCCAGCGTGGATTTTCATTTTTTTCTTTCGTAACTTCATCTCGCTCCCTGGTATCAGAGTTTGTGATGTTCGGTTGACAATGAGGCAATTTAGTGTGAAACTTTCTAAAAAACGAAACTCCGCCAGGAGCTTTTCCAGTTGCAGAATGTGGCGCAGCGCGATAGTTTATTAAAAATTGTTGAAGGTCATTGGACCACTGCTTTCCTGTAGATGACATTTTTGTTGGAATTGTCTTCTGTAATGTTCCCATGAACTTTTCCACTTCTCCATTTGCTTCTAGCCATAATGGGGTTACTGCTCTGTGCTTCAACTCTTCACTGTTAAATGGTAAACCATTGTCAGTAAGCTAGCCTGCAAGCGGAAAGTTCTTGTGATTGTTTATCTAAACACTCGTAAATTCTTTAATTCTTATTCTCACCAAGAGATGGCGCCTATTAATTGATTAATTAATAATGTAATATTAAGAAAATCGTTCTCTATAGAATTGCTGACTAAATTAATTTATTATTTTATAAACTTATTGTTTTCCTCCTCATTGAAACTGTGGTGAAAAGACTTTCGTTTCTGACTTTAGATGCGCTCCCAGTTTTGCCAGTTTTAATTATAAAGAAGAGGAAGAAGCTGTCAAACGTACAGCGAAACGTCGACATTTATATTATTGATTTTAATTAATTTACTTTATGAACTTGCATTGCCGTCATTGAAAGTGTGCTTCTGACTTTGATTGCGCTCTGCTTCACTTGTTTTAATTATAAATTTTGAGATGCCTGATTAACGTGGAAAGAAAATTATTAGTTGGTTAAAGCGAGACTGCGAGAAGCTTTTGCATGATTGTTTAGGCACTGTTTCAAATGAAAAATACTTTCCAATCTGGCTAATGGATGGCGTTCCTGCCATTAATTAATTAATATGTGACCCAATAATCCGGATTTTTTTTCACTAATTCGGATCACCTACCACCTAGCACTTCAATTAGTTCATCCTTCTATTATTTATTACTTATTTATCAGCGCAGTTCGCTGCCTAAGCAGAAACTGATTGAAACACGTCCGGTTCTGCTTTTATAGAGGTTCCCTCTAATAAAAATAGATCTGTCGGCGGCACGAGGTGTAACAATATTATATATCCGTACATGTCTTATGTTTTGTTTCTTCAACCCGAATAACTCAAAGTCCTTTCCCACTGTCTCCGTCTTAAGCTAAGCAATTTTGAATGACATTTCGTCTATTTATATTAAAATTGCTTTTTGTCCTTCGCAATAATTATCGTGTTCTCATTTCTCCCTCGCTTCCAATTTGAATTCTTGAATGAAAGTCTTATCTAATTGCACTCTACCTTGAGCAGCTCAGTTTTACCTTTCCTTCTTACGTCTACTCATCGGTTTTTTTTAGACCATCCTATTCCTTTTGTTGACCTTGACATTATAAATCTTCATTCGAATTCAAACCTGATAATCTTAAAGGCAAGACGATCTTGAGTTACGCTTAAAACGAAGAAAAAGAGTATGAAGATCGGTAATACTAAACATGGCTTGATCGATGAGTTATGACTAGAGCAAGGATTTAGGTGAATTTTTAATAATAATGCTTGCAGCTCCGTAGTTCGATCGGCTCCAGACTGCATCGAAGCGCCTATGCATTCGGACTTGGAGTTGGAGTCTTTAGTCATGACATGAGTAATGATGTAACGCGTACGTCCCACTAAAAAGGTGACTCATCAACAGTTCCTTTCCTTCTTCAGAATTTAGCACATTTTTGCTGCAGAGGCACACGAGAGCGTCTTATTTCTTTTCCAAATTTATTTTCTTATATTTGCTTGTAGTTTGTTATCACTATTTTGTTTTCTTGTTCTTTGCCTTTTCATATTAAAATGCTCCCAGCAAATGTTTTATTTCTATACGTTTATATTTTACGACTTTCGTCCATTATCTGCAGTACGTACTTACCTATGTACATAGAATTTTCTTTCTTATATTTTCTGGTAGAGCTTTTGATTTTTTTGCCTTTTTTTGTATACTTCCACTATACCCATATGTTTGTGTCTTATGACTTTTGCCCTTGTGCAAATACCTACATCGATTTTTTTTATTCATATGCACTAACCATGAGACTAACCATTAATTTTTATCTCACAAATTGATGTCTTCTAGATTTTCCTGGAGTGTTTACGCTTCATTCACGCACTGTGCTGTGCTTTTGTACACAACACACTACACAAGATCAACTGGTTTTCTCCTCTTCAATCTTCGGACATGGTGTTGGTTGTCCTGCAGTAGAAGAGCCTCTGCATTAACGTGAATGCGAAGCCTAGCTTCATGCTTTCTTCCTTAACGGTTGCAATCCGGAGGTCTCTATGAAGATCGCAATTTCGAACATACCAGGGGGCATTTACTATGTTGCGTAACACTTTATTCTGAAATGTTTGAATACATTTAATGTTGGAATCACTGGCACAGCTCCAAAGCTGGATACCATAGAGCCATACTGGTTTCAAGATCTGATTCTTCTAAATCAGTAGTTTATTGGATATTGAAAGTTTGGAGTTTCTTCCAATCAGCCGATAGTGCTGTCTGTCTATATTTCAGCCTTTCTGTCTATATTTCGCTCTTTTCTTTTTAACATGCTCTTTCCACCTAAGCTTGGCGTCCAGAGACATGCCTAGGTACCTGGCGTTGTCTTCATGTATCTAAAGACTTTTAGTCTTTTAATAATTTGTTTGTAAAATGGACATAGATGGATTTCAGCTCATTTAACCTTATCTTCCATTGTTTAGTCCAGTCAAGTATTGCATTGCTGGCTGTTTGCAGTTTCCTAGTGGATGAATCTTGGTCTTTCTCTACTGCTAGTAATGCGGTGTCATCTGCAAACGTAGCTACTGTAGTTTCCTCCAAGTCTGGTATATCACTAGTATACAGCAGATAGAGGATAGAATACAGCACACTACCTTGAGGCACTCCCGCTTTTATCTCTTTTTTATCTTCTTGTTTAATTCCGAAGACTCTGTCCGAGATGCAAGATGTTAATATCTTTACATATTGTTTTGGAAGCATTTAGTTTAATTCATGTATCAAGCTATCGCGCCATACCTTGTCGAAGACTTGTGCTACGTCTAAGAATTGTTTTTCTTCCGAGGCACGTTCGATGATGTCGGTTATTCTATGCACTTGTTCTATTGTTGAGTGCTTTTGCCTGTGTTCAAATTGATAATCGGGGATTAAGTTATTATTTTCTACTATTGGCCGCAGCCTTTTGAGTAGTAGTTTCTCAAGGAGTTTTGAGACTATTGGCAGAAGAGAGACTGGTCTGGAAGATTTGACTTGACATCATTGGGTTGTTTTCCTGGTTTTGGCAACATTATTACTTCCGCAACTTTCCAGCATGCAGGGACATGTTTCAATCTGAAAGCTGCGTTGAATACCCTTTCCAGGCAGATGCTTTAAAATTTCTCCAGTGATTAAATCGAATCCTGATGTTTTCTTTGGATTCAGATTAGTTCTTATCTCTTCAGCTACTTCTCTTGGCGTAACTGATGTGATAGTTTTGGATCTTTGGTTATCAATATTATTTATAGGATGATTCACTTGCCCTTGATTGGGAGTGAATTTTGCTTTTGGGAGTGCTTTTTGCTTATTCTCCCTAGCCCATGGTCCATGGTTGCTTCTAATGTTTCTAATAGGAGGAATAGAGGTTACGTGTCTCTTGATCTTCTTGGTTGCCTTCCAGGGCGAGTAATCAGTTTCTTCATACGCGGATAACTCTTGTAGATAGGAGTTTACAGATTCTTCCTTAAGCTTTTGAATTTCTCTTCTAAGCTTTTGAGTTTTGTTGTTAAGTCCGCAGGATCTCTCGATTGTTGTCATCTTCTTCTAGCTCTTCGTTTTTCCTTGACAAGTTCTCGGATCTCAGCTGGGTAGTTTACTCCTTTGGTTATGTGTGTAATCTCTTCGCTGTTTGAACATCGAAAGAAACCAACCAACCTACCAAAAATTGGAAACGAAATTAAAAAAAGAAACTTTTAATTATACTATTATAATATGAACGATGAAAGTCAAGCTGTTACATCATAGTTGTAACAATTTCGTTCCTCAACGACTCCAAATGAACATATTAAGTAAAGCAAACGTTGAGAAGGGCTCGCGAAATTAATTTGAAATGCCCTTTCACGAGCGACTGCAAAGAGCCCCGTCATAACGCGATTTATATAATAAAGCAGACGGGAGGTGGCGTATTGTGTGCGTGTATGGCAGTAGCTAGCAATGTTATTAAATCGAGAATATGTCGCGCGTTTAAATTTATTTCAATTGTGAACTCATTAAGTGGTACTTACTTGAAAGCCATTTTTTTATGAATAGCAAACGCTAACTTTCGAAATATCTTATACATTTATTTAACTTCTGTGTGAACGAAAGAATAGAAAATAAACTTTTTTAAATTTAAATTTAATGTAACTAGAGTTTACTTCAGAACGATATCATACAAAATCAAAATGACATACGAGACAATACAAAAAATGATTTTATAACGAGAAAACAAAGCATTTCGTAAATCAAATAAAGCAGTTGTTAGTTTCAAATGACATAACGAATTGCCAATTAAATTAATGTTTTCTCGCCCAAACCATGGTACTAGATACAGAGAGACGGTCGGAGTTTTTCCACACACTAAGACATTCGGTTAATGTTAATTTCACTTTCGGACTCTGGGAGCGATATGTACGACCACACGGCTACTGGCTATGTGATATCCAACGTGGAAAGTAATGTCCATGGTTTTATAACGGAAATTCCGAATTCGTAACACTTTACATGTGGGCCAGTAGCTCTATGATTCATCGTGATTCTTAGAAACCGTCTGCTCATATGCTTGCATAATGCTCCGACTTTTCCGATGAGCCACCCATACAGTTGAAATTCTCCAAATGCAATTTGCAAAAGTCAGTTAAAAATTCATGAAGCGAGTCGCTGTTACGTTTGTTTATGTGGGTAAATTTTTCCGCGGTAGCGTAGGCGACGTTGTATCGAATTAAACTTACGTACTGAGCTTAATGATTTACGAAATTGCCGATTTCTTACAATATCAATTGCTTTATCGTTTGGTTAAACGTTTGTATTTCGATAGAATCACAAAAGCGAATGTTGAACTAACTTCGGAAACTTTTGCGTTAATTAATTTTTGTCGTGCTCGAGTAGATGGAGTAATTAAAACTGATTTTAATATTACCCTCTTAAACGTGATTAATTAAATTAGAATTTTTTAAACGAAAACACAAATTACCCGCAGAACTTGAGAAATTTATTTTCTCTCCTTCTCCCTAACTTATTATCGCTTGTAATAGTGCCAATGACGTTTTGCTCAATAAACGAAATAGGCAACATTTTTAAGCAAAAATAATTAATACTTAAACGATGCTTTCATTGCTAAAGTTAATCCTGTTTAATTTAAACAAAAAATCACTGTGCTATCCTCAACTATAATCTTGTAGGATTTTATGATTACTAAAACGTATTATTTCTGATTAGTTTTCCTCAAGATGAATCTGGGAATGCATAATCATGCCCAAGAGGCGTGCAAATCTCTCCAGCAATTTACTGAGAGCTGCTATTGTAGATGAATGTAAATGTCTCGAGATCAACGAACTGTTTTGAATTTTGTGTCGCATGAACTTTGTCCGTCGCTCTACCAGCACCTTCGGTCTCACTTCCAGGTTTTTTTTCTCTCTTTCAGCTGCAGAGCACCGATAGCTAGTGTAGACTGCATGGATGAGTTCAGTGCCGGAAGCGCATTAAGTGCATTAGGGGAACGACCTGTAGATGGAACTATTACCAAAGAACAGCTACTTCTTAGCGGACTCACTCATTCAGCGCCAGCAGCACCCGTTCAGCTAACCAGGCAGACGTCGATCACGCCGGGGCTTCGCTACAGAAATTTGGGCAAGAGTGGGCTTAGGGTATCCAATATTGGATTAGGTATAGTCTATATGTAGAAATATCTTTTCATTTTGACTGGCATAGATCACGTTGGGATACAACCTTACTCTTATCGACTACTTCATTATTAAATAATAGCTATCGTCGATGCCTCTCATATCCACTTCTGATTACTCCCTTTTCTATTTCACGTCTTCTTTCCCTTCTATTCAATATGCCCTGTCCAGATTTTTTAAATTAAATCTGAGCAGGATAATGCGAGATTAATTCTGGATGCCTCCTAATAATCCAAATGATCTTTCTCAAATACGGAAGAAAAGAATAAGTGAAGAACCAATCGCTAGGAGGCACGCATGATACTTGAAAGATACATTGCAGACAAATAAATGTTCAAAGAAGAAGGAAAATGTGTGAAACAATGGTCCTTCAATCAAGATGGAACAAAAACAGTAAGAAAACAGCCATTATCAAGAACCACACTAAATGAGGAAGATGTGAAATGAAGGAATTATGAAGAAATGAAAACGTAGATGAAAGAAACTAATATCTGCATAAAAAAAGTCATGCTACCTACCTGAAGGCTGCAGATTTTGGGAGGGCAAACCAGAGCTGGGCAAATTACTTAAAAAAAGTAATTCAAATAACAAGCTTCAATTACTTTGAAAAGTATTGGCAATTAAAAAGAAAAGTATTTGAAGCTGCAGAGCAATTACTAATTGAATTACTTTAGAGTATTTCAATTACTTTGACTGCTTGAATTATTATTTGAATTACTTGAATTATTTGAATTACTGAATTACTTTAGAGTTTTTCAATTACTTAGTCTAATTCAATTGCTTTAGAGTAATTGAATTACTCTAAAGTAATTCAAATGATAATTCAAGCAGTCAAAATAATTGACTAAAGTAAAGTCTAAGGTAATTGAATTAGTTTGAAGTAATTGAACTACTCTAAAGTAATTGAATTACTTTGAATTATTATTTTTTTCAATATTGATGTTATTTAACCTTTCCAACCGGTTCTTCTGTTTTGATTTCTGATAAATCAATGAATATGTTTTTTTTTGTTCAATGTAATTGAAGTACTTAAAAGCAATTCAATTACTCAAAAGTAATTCAATTACATACTAAAAAGTAATTCAATTACTCAAAAGTGATTCAATTACTCAAAAGTATTTCAAATAGTGAAAATTAATTGAAATAACATAAAATTATTTCAAATACCAAGCATTTCAATAAAGTAATTGAAATAACAATTATCAGGACCAGATGTCAAAAGTATTTGAAATATTTTAATTCAATTAATGAAAACGTTTCAATTACTTTTTCAAGCATTTTAATTCAATTAATGCCCAGCTCTGGGGCAAACTAAGATCGCCCCAATTGCCGCCTAACTCAATGGGACGACGTCATACGTAATTAAAGGGGCAGCATATTAAAAAATAATAATAATAGTCACCAACTACTACACACTTGTCTTTATTTATAATGATTTAATTACAAAACAAACTTAGCTAACGTAAAACGTTAAAGATACATACGTCGAGCGATGCTCGTGTAATCAGTGGTTGGTTGCTACTTACCTGAAGGACAGCAAATTGAAGGAGGGCAATTTCAGTTCTCCAACACAGCCGGCTAACTCTTGGAGATTAGGTCGAGGTCAAACGTAACCCCGAAGCGAAGGGGGAATAAAATATAAATAAAATAAAAATCACCAGCTGAGCGCACTTATTTTTATTGGTGTCACTCTAAAATTTAAAACATAAACATAAGCAAATCGTAAAACCCAGACGAGGTCTCAATAAGTTGAGTAAGAAAATTCTAAACGGTATACCGATTAATTAAAACTTTAACCGAGAAACAGATCTGCCTTTCGTTCACAAAATGCAAAAACTAAATATTCAAAGTTATTCAGTTAAAATTAAATTAACGCAACACGGCGTTAGAAACAACGCTAAATAAACAATAAAGCAAAATATGTAAGTCCGACCTTGTGATGAATCTTCACTTCGCTAACTGTCAAGATGACGTTGGAAAAGAAAACGAGATGCAATCCGGCGGCGAAGCTCGGTGTCGAAAAGTCCATCTCTAAACAGGACGGGGTCAAGGTGTCACCTCCTGTTAACTCTTATAATCGACGGTCGAGTCCAACTCCAACGGGATCAAGGGGGAGAACAGAGACGCTTTCACTTTTGGCTGTTAGGGCGTCTCTTACTGTTTTTCCACTCAAGGGCCGGTCTCAAATGGCGTTACAAAAAAAGGAGTAGCCAGAAAGGGATAGGACTACAGGCCTAAATAGCAAAAAGAAAGAAACGTGTTACAAACCGAAAGTTACCAATAAAATCCTACCTGTTCTTCTCTCAGCAGCAACAGGCTTAGAGAAGCTTATAAGAAAGCTTGTATTGCTTAGCGTGCACCTAAGCAAATCTCGGAATAGATAATTTCCGTTTAGGCTTCGATCAAAAGATCTAACATGATCAAGGACACTTCACTGACAATAGGTGTACACGCGAAGACACCAGCAACAAGAGTGGCGCGCTGAAGAAAGAACAGGCGCTGACGAATTAAACTGGGACGGGGCTGTTACGAGATAACCTCCGTTTTAACCGGGCGGAAGAGTGAAATAGAACATCTCCTAGGGTTGGAGGTTATTGCAACAGTACAATATCACCTCATGTTGAAACATACCGGGAGTCCCATAGGCACAAACGACCGTTGAATTTCCCATGCAATATGCAGGGTGATTCACAGTACTGAAAATGATTTTAAAAAAATTTTCACCAGTAATATGGTTCGCACCACAATAAAAGAAACAAATAAACGTCAAAATTCGTAACGTCTTGCGGACAAATCAAAAGATCTAACGTTAAATTGTCCTAACGGTTTTTGTTCAGGTCAGATATAATCCGTGCGGAAGTAACAACCGGGGAGGTGAGGCGTCCAACGTTCCCGTGCGTATTCGCTTTAGTCTTCGAACGTCAATAAGGATCGAACAGGCTGGGTCTGACCGCGGATAAGTAGCTTTGTCAGAACCAAAATCTACCAGCAGGATAGACCCAAATGAGACTCCAACAAAAAAGAACCTGAATAGCAATGGAAAATACACGTTACGACTTGATCTGCGCCCAAAATCTCTTTGCCATAAATATCTGATTTATTCATAGAGATCAGGCTTGGAAAAGCATAAAACAATACTTGGGACTGGGCTGGAAAGCACAACAAACGACGATGCGCAGAATTACTGGTGTGATCGTAAAGAATTCGGTGTTGAAGTGCAACCACAAGCAAGGAGGGGAGTTCACCGACTTTCTAGGAAAATCGATATGAACGGAGAAGAATCCATGGCAAGGATAGGGGTGCCACGAGGTCGCCTACCGTTTTGGCAGTCGCTCTAGATTGTAACTAATTTTTATACCAAGACGGTCTCCCAGTGATAAGTAGGTACAAAAAACTGAAAATACCAAACTTCCGGTAAAACTATAAGTAAAAAAAGTAGTAGTAAAATCGAGAAAAGAAGAAGTCTAGAAGAAGAAGGAGGAATGTTGATGGATAAGAGCCCACCTTCTTTTCGATCATTGTTGCCTCCTCTTAATGTTTCTTTTGATGATTGCAGGTCACACTTATCACACACTTATGCTCTTTTGCATCTAAGTCATCATCATGGGTTGCTCATTTTATATTTATCTTTTTATTCAATTTTGGATCTTTTGGATTTTATTTTCATTCCTACGTATGTATTTCGGTTAATTTGTTCCTGTGGGAACTTCTAGTGACTAAAAGTTCTGCTTCTTCGACTACTTAGAAGTTCCCATAGGAATAATATTGCAAAACAATCCAAACGCAGAAGAATGCAAAATAAAACCAAGAAAGTCGAAAATTGAGGAAGAAGCTTTCCATAAAAGTAAGAAACGTAGCAAAACTTATGACGTTGACATAAATGCAAAAGGCATAAAATGGAGACCATAGCAACTGATGAGCGTAAGGTTAAACTTAGAATTTGACCGATCTAGAAGAAAGGCTTAAAAAGGAAGGTGATAAAAAAGAAAAATATTGACTAGAATGTATGGTAACCTATGGGAACTTCTAAATAGTCGAAGAAGCAGTTCAAAAAGTAGTAGCAAAAAAGAAAGAAGAAGAATCAGTGATGGAGGAGGAAGAAGGACGAATGCTTATAATGCTTTATTATGATTGCTCGAATTCTACTTTGTTTTTTGAATTCTACCTGTTTATGTCCATTTGTTCTATGTCATCATCAAAAGTTTTGCCATGTTTTTTCTTTGCTCACTCAATTTTCAGCCTTCTTGATTCTATTTTGCATTCTTCTGCATTTAGGTTTTGTAATACTGCTCTTAAGGGAATCTCCAGCTGAAGAAACAATTCAAAGAGCAGTAGTAATAATAAAGAAGATGAAACAGTAATAAAAGAAGTAGTGATAGAGGAGGAAGAAGAACGAATGGGGATGAATGAGGGACACGCTCTTTAAAATGTCTTACTTTGATTGGTCGAATTCTAAACTTATTTTAACACTCACCATTTGCTATTGCACCTATTTCTGTCCTTTTCTTTTATGTCATCATCATAAGCTTTCCCACGTTTCATCCTTCTAATAGAACTTACTCAGTTTTCAGCTTTCTTGGCTTTATTTTGCAATCCTCTGCGTTTAAGTTTTATAATACTACTTCCAACCGAAGAAGCAATTCAAAAAGTAGTGGTAAAAAAGAAAGAAGAAGAAATAGTATTAGAAGAAGAACTAGTGATGGAGGAGGAAGAAGACCATGACCACTCAATTTTTGGCCTTCTTGGTTTTATCTTGCTTTCCTCTGTATTTGGATTGTACTTAATATTGCTCCAATGGAAATGATCATTTGTATAGATCAGAAAGTTTCCATCTCCTATTGTTTTAAACGACTTTTTCAATTTTCCTTGCCCAATAAAGCCCTCTCGGTTTATTATTGTTATATCTCTGATTTCTTTAGTTGTTATGTCGTAAGTAGTATCCTAATCTGCATGGCATGTCTTTTACTTTTCACCAACCGAGTCATGTTCTAGTATTATCTGCTTATCTCCTATTCTGCTCTTGGTAGGAATCTCAACTTTTCATCGTTTACTTCTCATCTACTTTCCATTGGTTTAGTAACTTTCCAAAATATTTCATTTGGACACCATCGACGATTAGTATGCTTCGTTAATTAGGTTAGGCCAAATAGCCCTGTTTTCTTGTTTATTTCCTTACCCTTCTGATTGCAAGTGCTCTTTTGCCCGTTCGTCTTTGGTTATTGATTATTGATATTCCTTTCAAGCGTTCATAAAAAAAAGTGTTTCCAGGAACATGGCCCACGTTCAGTCCAAGCGTAACGGAAGAACAAGCGGAACAAATAGTGGTCCTCGCGGTGGACAGCGGAATCAACGTTTTCGACTTATCCGAAGCCCATTCTGGTAACTTCGAGGTTTAGAAAACGAATGGGAGGTTGAAACCTTGTAACTTTCAGGTACCAGGGCAGAAGTCGAGCTCGGCAGGATTTTGTCGCGCAGAGGGTGGAAACGGACAAGCTACATTGTCACCACCAAAATATATTGGAGCACGAGGTAAGACACCATTTTAGGTTTAACTTTTAGTTTTCAATGTGACATGTAGGTCTGAGGAAAGAGGGCTGTCTCGTAAACATATCATCGAAAGCGTGAAAGCCAGTCTACTCCGTCTTCAGTTGTCATATATCGACGTCGTCATCGTGCACAAAGCCGATCCGATGTGCCCCATGGAGGGTATGTTTTCCTAGGTGCCCCTTCTAAAAATACTAAAAGCATTTTGTTTGGGCAGAGATAGTACGCACCATGCATTACGTAATTTCGCAAGGCTGGGCGATGTACTGGGGCACAGCAAGATGGTCACCCGTAGAAATAATGGAGGCCTACACGAATTGTAGGCAGTTCAACTGCGTCACTCCAATCGTCGAACAATCGGAATATCACATGTTCTGCAGAGAGAAGACTGAGTTGTACATGCCCGAACTTTACAACAAAATCGGAGTTGGTGCGTTCCACGACCCTAATAAATTTTGCATTCTTTTAAACCAGATTTATTTAGGTTTGATGGCGTGGTCTCCAATTTCGATGGGCATGTCCCAGGGGAAAGAAGAAAGCGGCGTCCAGTTCTTTTCCCGGGCGAGCTTCCGAAATAAATACAGCTCGTTCTCTTGGACGGAAGACGAAACGGCGGCGGCAAACAAAGAGGTTTACACCACACTAATAAAACATTGGCATCCCTGAGTAATAATTTACTTCCAGAGTTACAGTTGGATGAAGGACAGGATCCAACCGGAGGAATCCAGAAGGCAGACCGAGAGAATCCGGGAGCTGAACTCGCTTTCCGAACGAATGGGATGCAGTTTGCCCCAGCTGGCGATCGCCTGGTGCTTGAAAAACGAATCCGTTCAGTGCTTGTTGCTCGGTGCAAACTCCGTCGATCAGCTTTACGATAGTATTCAATCGCTGCAGGTAACTAATTAAATAAATCAATTTTCTAAACAACACTCGTGAAGTTAATAAAGAGTAAAGGTCTAACAATACTTCCCTGGGGCAATCGTGTAATACCATTTGAGAAGCAAATAGAATAGTACATATAACTTGAACTTATATTTTTTTTTTAAATTTTAGCTCGTCCCTAAGTTAAATAGCAATATGATGACAGAAATTGAGCGAATTTTGGAAAACAAACCCACTAGACCTCCAATGGTGTCAACCCTGGCGCTTAGATGACAATCAATGTGCCCCCCCGGCTCTATCAGGTAGGCCTTAAACTATAGAAACGTATGTAAATAATAATGAATATATGATAGATTATAAGCTATCCTGCTATAGATGATAGACTTCGAAAGAAACAGACTGCAGTTTTCCTCCCTAAATAAGTTTATTTTCTGCTATAAGCTTTCCTTAAAAAAACAGTATTCAGTATTATAATTATATACTATAATAGATAACATAAAGTCAATAGATAACATACTATAGACAATAGAGCTTTTAAATGGTAGAGTAGATGCTAGACTACTTACGAAATGTTAACTAGTATAGATGACTGACTTTATACAACGACGAATTGATAATTCTATAGACTTTAGATAATAGAGTATAGACAATAAAGGAATGCGAGAATATTACGCACAAAAGATTGTAGGTATTTGAAAGTAGACGAAGTACTTCAACCGATAGGCTAGTGATTGAGTGTATTTCGATTGATATCAAAAGACAACTATTTTTAAATCCTATAGATAATTGAATGTAACTGATAGATGGCTCACGTTACAGACTTCTCACGATAGCGATTTGATAAATAATAGATCGCAGAAAATATATTGTTGACGGTAGATAACAGAATATTACGGACGAAAAACTATAGATAGTTGCCTTTTCAATACAATATTCCAGATGACGGACCAACACCCGATGTCAACTACAGATTGTATGTATCTATTTATAAATTCATTAATTTACAACAATCGTTAATCGTTTAGTTAATTTTAGGATCATTTACTATACCGTTGATAGACTATGTCCCGGTTTTTCAATGTCAAGTTAAACTGTAACTGTCGGTTTATTTCCATAGTGACAACTGTGTTCTTATGGGAATAAACTGAAGGTTAAAGTTAACATGCGATTGAAAAACCAGACCTATAACATGCAACAGTGGACGATATATTATAGAACATCATTTAAAATTTACCTCCCGTCTCTTTTTAAATAAGCCTTGTCTTGGGTATAGCTTAAAGTCACTAGCGTAACTATGAGACGCTAACCCCCCTCCCCACCCCCGCAACTGGAATATTTTGCGCCCAGTGATGACGAATCATTATTTTCTTCCTCTTGTTTGATGCGCCCCCCCCCCCCCGGGGCTGCGAGGACTTTATTTACGTCAGTGCTTAAAGTAGCTAATACATGTGAACAAGCCTAATATTGTAGATAAAAGAGAACCGTTTTAGACAATAGATTGATTATAGACACCACTACATGCAATAGATTATAGACAATAAACTGTAGACAACAGACTGGTAGACTCTTACCTGTATTAAAACTTATTCGCTCTCACTCTAATTTGAATCCATCTCTGAACCGTGTGAATAAGCGAACTCAGCTTTTAGTAGCAGCAATATTGTAGACAAAAGAGAATTGTTTTGGACAATAGATTGATTGTAGATACCACTGTCAACAATAGATGGTGGGTAGACAGTAGAATATGTACAGGCGGCAGATTCTAGAGAACAGATTATATTTAATAGGCTGAAGACACTAATGTATAGACCGTGTAGACAACAGATTTATTATAGACAATAAACTGTATTTTAGACAATAGATCGATTATAGATACCACTATATGCAATAGATTACAGACAATAAAGTGTAGACAATAGACTGGAGGCAACAAATTACAGTTATCTACAGACAACAATAGATGGTAGGTAAACAGTGAAATATGTATGTGTAGGTGACAGATTCTAGAGAACAGATTATATTTAACAGGCTGAAAACAGTAAACTATATATATAAACAATAAATTGTGTTTTAGACAATAGATTGATTATAGATACTACTACAAGCAATAGATTATAGACAATAAAATGTAGACAATAGACTGTAGGCAACAAGTTACAGTTCTATACAGTATAGACAACAATAGATGGTAGGTAGACAGTAGAATATGTGTAGGTGACAGATTCTAGAGAACAGATTATATTTAATAGGCTGAAAACAGTAAACTATAGACCGTGTAGACAAGATTGTTTATAGACAATAAACTGTGTTTTAGACGATAGATTGATTATAGATACCACTACATGCAATAGATTATAGACAATAAACTGTAGACAATAGACGGTAAGCACCAAATTACAGTTGTCTACAGACAACAGTAGATGGTAGGTAGACAGTAGAATATGTGTAGGTGACAGATTCTAGAGAACAGTTTATATTTAATAGGCTGAAAACAGTAAACTATAGACCGTGTAGACAAGATTGTTTATAGACAATAAACTGTGTTTTAGACGATAGATTGATTATAGATACCACTACAGACAATAAACTGTAGACAATAGACGGTAAGCACCAAATTACAGTTGTCTACAGACAACAATAGATGGTAGGTACACAGTAGAATATGTACAGGCGATAGATTCTAGAGAACAGATTATAAAGTTTGTTCCAGCAACAGTTCGTAACTTGTTCGAAACCGTCAAAAGCACGCAGTCATCAAAATTGTACTTACATTTGACGGTGCCGCGCCGTTAATATCGGTTATTACTTCGGTGGGCAACTGCTTTTAACAGTTCCGAACTAGTCAGAGAGTGCTGCTGGAAGAAACCTATAGTTAATAGGCTAAAGACAATAAACTATAGCCCGTAAACAACAGAATGTAGTCAACGGGCTACTAATGCTAGACTTTTTTAACAGAGTAAGCAAGAGATGTAAAATAAAGAAATAGACTACAAACAATAGAATAGATAAATTATAGACAACTGACTGTTAATAGACTATTATCAATAGAATTTGTTCAACAGATTAAACAAAAGAAGAAAAAAACAGAGAGAGAGTACAATATCGGACAATAAAATCCGGACACGTTATTTGTACAATGTAAACCTTATTTTAATATATTTGACGCTTGAAGCATACACAAAATGTCACTGGTAATTCTGACATTTAATACAAATTTTATTTATTTATTTTGACAGAAATATAACTTCAATAAAGCCTGATTCACCAAATTTGTCGAAGTACGCACGACACGTCAAATTCTTGCCCGGATTTTATTGTCCGCTACTGTACATTACAAATAATAATAAATAATTTACAATATCTATAATTATAATAAATAATTTATTTATTTCAGTGGGGGCCAGGGAGGCACGAGTAACGCAGAAAGTCCGAAGTACGACGAATTCAGCAACACTGAACTGGAGGCGAAGGACGCGCAGAAGCTTCCATTTTGCGAGATTCAGTGACAAAAGGTGACCGAGTTTGTAAAAACTCGACGAATCAAAACGCCCGACGAGAAGCCGGTCAAGGAGAAGGTGAGGTGGTCGTACAGCCCCGACGAAGGGCCCAAGTGCACGACCGAAACGTTCCTCGCCAAGAAGAAGGACAAGAAGGCAGCCAGCCCGGTGCAGGTTTGATCCATGCATCTCTCGATGACCGACGATTTCTCCTCGTCGATTATTATGATTATTATTATTATTTTATATTTCGTAGTTTGAGTAAGAAACAGAAAATGCAGCGCGTTGCTGAAGTATTTTCGGCTTTATCTAGAAGCGGCTTTTCTTAGGAGGATTTTCTTCGAACTACATCATCTCAGTGACATGATTCATATCACTCTATCAAACATCACATTTCGCATTTAAGATTTTATAAATACATACATATATCGAAGGGCGCTTAATAATAAAAAAAACTTGCACTTGGCCCCAAATCTCAATTTATTATCGTTTTTTTTTTGTTTCCTCGTTCCATGAAACGCGCAAAATAAAATGTAAACTGGATTTATTTCATGATTCACACTCGCTAATAAACAATCGCAATGAACAGAAGCAATAATAACAATAATTTTAATTGTAGAAGTTAAACTTACACTGAATAAATAAATTACGGGTAAATCGAACGATTTTTAAATGTTGTTGTTTTAATGCCGATGGCCCGTATTCTCGTCCTGTCATTAATTTAAATTAAACGTGTTTAATTCCCGTAGCAACGCTCGTCCGTCACTCTCTTACGCATGAAGTCGACGTAAAGCTATATCGTTTCTTGTTTGTTTTAATCACGACTATAATCACAAGGTGAGAATACGGGCCGTCGTCTTTTATTATTGTTTAAATTGGAATGAAATGCAATATGTTACCCCCCCCCCAATCCGTGTTTACTTTGCCATTTAACTTTTGCTAAGGGTACCAAAGGTTATCCTGGAGTTTTATGATAAAAAGCGCGTCTACATTTATTTATAATTATTTCGTAATAAAAAGATTCAATTGTTTGGAACTTAATATGAAAAAAAAAAAAAACAAATTACATCTCGCAATCAGTCAAAAATTAAAGGCACTCTTGTAGATTTATTGTATGTTGTATGTATAGTTAGTTTTTGTGTTTTGTCAATGAATAAATCATAAACTTTAAATTACAATGCCGACCGCAAACCGGACAAAATCTGATTTGCGGATTAAGCAAAAGTCATGTTGCGTAATTACGTGTTCAAGGAAATGAAAGTAAGCGAATAAGTGTAAATCTACATATTAAATTATCGCCTCGGTTTTTGTCAAGGCACGCTTCTAGAGAAAGCGCTGCTCTCGAAGAACCGTTTCGATTAATTAGTTCGTTAAACAAACAGGAACATCGCCGTCATGGTGAGATTATGTAAAACTCGGGCGTTTCATTTAAACAAAGTTGTCTCACGTTTTAAGAAATCTCATTAAATCTTGAAAATACAGAGTGAACGACAATGATTGAAGACCACGTGGGCTTTTATTCCTCCATTTTTACTCCAGATGTGAATGAAACGCCTCATCTATTTGCTTGTTATTCTCTTTCATTTGAGATACTGCTTTGACGAGTAACTTTCACTTTCCCTTTCAAATTTCACAGTAAACAAATAAATTGATAATTTCTACACATTCTTTTTTAACGACAAATAATTATAAAATATGCACAGATAGTTCATAGTTCA
This sequence comes from Dorcus parallelipipedus, assembly GCA_958336345.1. Taxonomy (NCBI): domain Eukaryota; kingdom Metazoa; phylum Arthropoda; class Insecta; order Coleoptera; family Lucanidae; genus Dorcus; species Dorcus parallelipipedus. Next base: position 34,526,173 of record OY284483.1, on the reverse strand, counting down.
CTTGGACACTTGAAGTAACAGCAACTTGGAAAATAAAAAAAAAACAGAAGAAATTTGGCAGTTCCTTGCCCATTAAGGGCGACGTTCTGTCCTTCTCTCTGTGGTTCTACATTATTTCTGTATTTTTTTATTTAATCCATCTTCATTTGTTTCATTGTTTTCGTCTAGCTTCTTTTTTTCTCTTGTCAAAATCGATTGCGTTTTGTCGTTTTTCATTTAATACGTTCATCGCTATCATTGTCCGAAATTTGGTTTGTTTTCCTTTCTTTTTCTCTTTCTTTTCATTTCCTCCTCAATCGTCATTTGTTTTTCTTGCCAAAGTCGATCGCATTTTGTCACTTTTCAATTATGTTAACGTGCAATTTGTTTTTCTTTTCTTTCGAATGTCGCTTGTGTTTCTTTTTTCACCAATGTCCGCATTTTTATTCTTCCTTGTTCCCTGGGTGATCGTCATTTGTTTCTTGTTTTTCTTTCATCTTTTGAAACTATATCTTTGTCTCCTTTCAGACTTCTTTGCCGGCATTCTTCCATTTATTACTATTTTATGACCATTCTCTTTTATATTTTTACAATTTTTTATTGTGTGTATATTATTTTAATTTTTCAAAATTTTCCTATTTTTTTTTTCTATTTTCTTTAAGCGATCGTCTCGTGTTGTGTTTTTGTTCTTATTTTAGTTTTTTTTTTGTCAAATTTTACTTTAACATCGTTTTTCTTTTCTTTTTTTTTTGATCGTGGATAGAAATGAGTTTTTAATTTTTTTTTGAAACGACGTCGTTCGTTTATAATCGACTGGCTTTTTCATTATTTTTAAAAACGTTTATTTATTTCTCTCAATTTCAAGAAATTTGTTTTTTTTAAGTCTTATGTTCTTGTTTTCGCAGTTCGTTAATTTTACGTCATCTTTGCTTCTTCACAAGTTTTCCCTTTCTTTATCAATGTAAATTGATAAAGTAATTTCTTTGTCCCAGCTTAGTTTTGATCTTCCTGTTCTCATTTTCTTCTTTTGTATTTTTGCCTTCCATACTCGCTTTACTGGTAGCGTGTCGTCCATCTTTTGTAAATGGCCTCACCATTACAACTGTCTTTGTTCTATGTAGCTTCCGATCGATTCTATCTGTAACTCTTCTCTAATTTGTTCGTTTCTTATCCTATCTTTTCTCGTAACATTCATAATTCTTCTTAGGTATTTCATTTCCAGGGCTTGTTTCTTACTTTTCTCTTTTGGCTTAAGCACCCATGTTTCGCTTCCGTATGTGAGGATTGGTCTATATATTGTTGCCTTGTTATTTCTTTTTTGTTTATAAACCCGGTACTTTATTGGCCTTTTGTATTCTGTTATTTAGCTCTTTTTCTTGTCCGCCATTCTATTCCTAGGTACTTTAAATCACTCACTTGTTCTATTTTTATTTCTTCAAGCTGAATATATCGTCATTTTTTAGTATTTTGAAAAATAGTTTTTGGTTTGCCTTGCTGTTACTTTCTAATTTTCCTCCAAAATCCTTCCATGAACTTTGCTTTGCTTCCAGTACGATGTTGTTCTTTATATAATTCGTATTTCTCTTCCGTTTTGTTATTTAAGTGTGTCTGCCAAACCTTTTTTATTTTGACTTGTGTCTTCATTTCGTCTGCCGTTTGTCTTTTACTGTTTTTATTTTATTTGTACCACACACGTTTCTTGCCGATTCTATAATAGCATTTCTGTATAAAGACCATCTGTATTCATTTCTTTGTATTTTTTTTTCACATTTTCAAGTTTTCCATTTGCCATTTCTTTCAGATTCTTTCGCTGTTTCCTTATCTTTTAGCTTACTGACTCGTATTTTACTTTATTTTCTGTTTTGTGTGTAAACTGTCTCTTTTTTTAGCTACCAACAACCATTTCATCTTCTAGCTCTAATATTTCCTTTCTGTTTTCCATTTCCACTAGTAGATAGTCTATTATTGATTTTTCTTTTCTAGTCGGTTCTTCTCTAGCAAATTTATGGATGTTCTTATGTTTAAAGTAAGTATTCGTTATACGAGTAATTAGATCGTAGTTTTGGCCAAAGTCCAGTAATCTTTTCCCATTGTTTTATGTGTTCCTTCAGTTTTTCCAACTCTATTATAGAAATCTCCCGCTATGTACAGGGTGTCCGGTACTCGAGTGCAATAAATTCACACGATGATAGTTTGGTTCAAAATAAACAAGAAATGTTCAACATTTTTTTCTCCAAAACGGTTATACATATTTAGGCCATCATATTACCTAACATTTAAACTACCACCGTATGAAATTATTGCACTCGAGTACCGGGCATGCTGTATATATTTCCTTTAGCGTCTTCAATTGTCGTGGCAAGATCTTCCCAGAATTCATCTTTCTTTTCTGCCTTTTCAGTTATAGATTTTAATAATTTTAATAATTGCGAAATACCTATAGCTAATTCGAAATTGATTGAAATGACACTTTTTGGATCCTATTATCTGCGCCAAAGTTTCCTTTTTTTTCATATTTAATACTCTATACTTTATACTTTATAAGAAATGGCTTTAGAGCGAACGTTGCTATCTTATTAAACTTCATCAGATTGGTATAATTAATACTTGAAGTAACGGTAACTTGGAAAATTAAAAAAAAGCAAAGATATTTGGCAGTTCCTTGCCTATTAAAGGCGATATTCTGTCTTTCTTTCTGATTCTTTCTGTCATTCACCATTGTTTCTATCTTCATTTGTTTCGTTCTTTTCGTCTAGCTCCAAATGGTCCTTCTTTTTTCCTCTCGTCCCAGTCGATTATGTTTTGTCGTTTTTCAATTATTATGTTTTCGTGCTCATTGTCTGAAGTTTGTTCTGCTTTCCTTTCTTTGTCTTTCTCTTTTTCTCCTCGATCGTCATTTGTTTTTCTTGTCAAAGTCGATCGTATTTTGTCGCTTTTCAACTATGTTGACGTGTAGTTGGCTTTTCTTTCGAATGACGTTTGTGTTTTTTTACCAATGTCTGCATTTTTGTTCTTTTTGTTAACTGAGTTTCTTATTCTCTAAGTGATCATTTGTTTCTTGTTTTTCTTTTGTCTTTCGAAACTATATCTTTGTCTTCCTTTCAGACGATGCTCGTTTGTTTTTCTTTCCATTTATTACTATTTTATGAGCATTTTCTTTTTATATTCGATTGTCATTTTTTCGTTATTTTTACAATTTTGTATTACGTATAAGTATTTTTAAAATTTTAAAAAATTTTATGTCTTTTTCTTTTCTTTAAGCAATCGTCTTTCTTTCCTTTTAACGATCACCTTATGTTATTGTTTTTTTGTTAAATTTTACTTCTTCAACGTCGTTTTTTCTCCTTTTTTGTTCGTCGATAGATACGAGTTTTTAATTTTTTGCGAAATGGCGTCCCTTGTTTGTTTATAATCGACTGTCTTTTCCATTATTTTTAAAAACGTTTATTTATTTATTTTTTAATTTCAATAAGTTTGGTTTTTGTCTTTTCTTCTGGCGATCGTCTTTCTTTCATTAAGCGGTAGTCTTATATTCTTATTTTTACAGTTTGTTAATTTTACATCATCATCATCAACGTCGATCCTATCTTTCATTATCGTTACAATCTTCAAACTGCGTTCAGTTGTTTCTTGTTAATGCCGTTCTGATGAGTCTTAATAAGATTAAAACGATGCAAATAGTTATAGATTTTAACAAAGTTAACATACAGGGTGTTAGGAACTCGAGTGCAATAACTTCACAGAGTGGTAGCTTGGGTCAAAACAATTAAAAAAATGTTACATGGTATTCTAAATGTAACCGTTTTCGAGAGAATTACAAAAACTCACATTAAAATGCGACAAAAAATGAAAATGCGTGCATCTAAAGTGCATAGTGTTTGCGTTGGGAATGAACGATTTACAATGTTATTCATTAAAGTTTTACGTCAGTTTCGCGAATGTTAATTTTCTGTGGTATTAGAATTTCAAATAAACGCGTGACAGAAAAGCCCGACATTTTCTGGTGCTTTTATTACTGTAAATTGCCGCGCTCGCAGCTTGTCAAGGTCAATGTCACCTGTCATAAGAAACGTCAAAAATGTGAAGTGGGTCGATTTCATTGCACGTAAGTGTAGTTCGTTATTGAAAGACAGTTCACCTTTGATAATTATTGTGTGCGTACAAACAGTTTAATTTGTTTAATGTTTAGTTATGTGCGTTTTTAGGAAACTCATACTCCATTTCAATCTCGTTAAAACTTACATGTACATGTAAATTTAATAAAACTCAACGTCGTCAGTGCTTCCTTTGCTATTAAAGTAGTAAAATAATAATAATTTCGGGGATGCAGTTATTGTAAAATAAGATGTGTTGCTGCGTTCAATTTAATCTTGGAGATTAAAATTATAAAAGAAGATAAAGTTAAAGCCTCGCTGATACAATTATCTACTTCAACAAATTAGATCGATTTGTCATTTCATGATAATTATTTAAAATACTAAACTTTTGTTACAAAACATTTTTGCTGCCTACGTATAAATGCTGGGCAAGGTCAATGGCTTTACGTAATACTGGCGTTGCTGTCAAGTTTCAAGAAAATGTTTTCCTTCATAACTCGAAAACGGTTAGAATTAGGACACCAAATTTATAACATTTTTTCATTGTTTTGATCCAAGCTATCACCTTGTGAAATTATTGCAGTCGAGTCCCTGACACCCTGTATAGCTAGTTCGAAAGTGAAACTTTTTTGGATCCTGTTTACTGCGTCAAAACTTTTTTTTTTGTATTCAATATTCTGACACACTTTTCATAGGAAGTGGCTTTAGAAAGAATTTTTCTGTCTTATTAAACATCATCAGATTAGTATAATTAACACTTGATGTAACAACAACTTAGAAAATTTAAAAAAAAAGAAATTTGGCAGATCCTTGCCTATTAAGGACGATATTCTGCGTTTCTTTCTGTGATTTCCCATTATTCTTTCTTGCAAAGCTAGTTCGAAGGTGATTGAAATGAAACTCTTTGGATCCTATTAACTGCGTCAATTTTTTTTCCATATTTAATACTCTTTAATACTTTTTCTATCAGAAGTAGCGTTTCTGTCTTGCTATTCCTCTTCAGATTATAGCAGCTTTGAAAATAAAAAAAAACACTTAATGGGCGATATTCTATCTTTCTTTCTGTCATTCCCCAATATTCTGTCTTTATGTTTTTCGATATCATTACAATCTTCAAGCTGCGTTCATTTGTTTTTTTTTATAATACCGTTCGGATGTGTTTTAAAAAGATTAAAACGATGCAACAGATTTTAATAATTACAAACTATAGACAGTTCGAAAATGATTAAATTGAAACTTTTTGTATCCTGTTTACTGCGTCAGGACCTTTAAACACTTTAACACCTTTAACGGTTGCAGTAATAAGAACTTGGAAATACCATCAAAAAACGAGAGAAATTTTTCAGTTCCTTGGTGACATTCTATCTATCTTTCTCTGTCATTCTTCATTATTTCCCCCTATCATTTCCCATTCCCTTCCAATTCATTTATTTTTTGATATTACCCTTCTGGCGAGTTTTAATTTAGGATTAGGATTAAAACGATGCAGATAGTTAGATTTTATTCATTTTATTATAATTAGTTTATCATTTCATTTTCCGTCTTGTTTTAATTTGCTTCGGATGGAATAAAACTATGTAAAAGGCACCAAAAATACAAATATATTATTAGAATTCAGAAAGTCAGAAAACGATCAATGGCGTAAACAGGTGAAGTTTAAATCCTACTTGCTGCGCCAAATAATGTTTTTGTTTAATATTCAGAAAGCATTTGAAATGATTCATAAAACGTGAGATGAGCATAATAATTACTTCGTTATAAGCAAATGCAAAAGAAAAAGAAGAAAATTATACGAAGGAGGTCAAAAAAACAAAGTGGCTCGATTTTATATTGATTGAAATAATTGGAACGAGTGAGATTACAGTCGTTTGGGAATAAATATAAAGGTCTTCTATCACTTACGTCCTTTTGGCTCTGCTCATTTTTTTTACCTTCTCGATTTTTGTCCTATTTACTACGCCAAGTTTTGTCTTTCATTAAAAAGAAAAAAAGAGAAAGAAAGAAATTTAAAATAAAAAAATAAAATAACGACGTCTTCATTAATTACTCAATGCTTGTTGTAATCGAGGCTTTAAATTTAAGTCGCCAACTAATCGCACCTAGTACGTTTTTTAAGATTTTAAATTAAAACGCACGTTAAGTGTCGATAAAAACACATCGTCTTCCTGCATTTTAAAAACGTTAACAATCGCACACTACTTCGCTTCTTTAAAGTTTACATTTTATTTTGCTTATTAAGGTGCAACACCAAATTTGCTAACCGCACACGACGACGCAAGTTACCTTAAGCGCCCTGTTGTTGTTTTCCAATTTTAAAAAGTAAATTATATATTATACATAATATACTAATGAGTACTTACGAAATGTACATAAATTCGGACACGCATGTAGATACACAAGTACAATGTATAAAGTGCAGTATTTTATTGAGATTTTCCTATTCTCGCAGACTCACGCCCTTTCGGTGACTACCAACTAATAAATAATAAACTAAATAAATCAGTTTTGACCAATCGCGTTTAATCTATTATACATACATAAATATATTATACATGATTGATGCGAGGACATATTTTACTATATAATTAAGCTTGAATTACCGAGAGGAGAAAGAGGAAGACGTCTTATGTAAGGGGATTACGTAAATCGATACAATAATATACAATGTGTAATTTAATTATGTGCAAATGAGGAGGAACAAGTGATGCCCAAGTAATCTGTGTCGACTTGGTCATGTTGTTTTATTAATGTCGAACGGAAAGTTTGTTGCACATCCAAATTCATTTTAAGTTTATTGCTAATCTCGTACGCGTTTATTTCCTGAAACTACAACGTAAAAATGAATATTTGAAAGTGAAATTCGTTAGGTATATTTAAATTATCCTATTACTTTCTAAATACTATGTTCGTGCATTTAGAACTTATCCATATTTAAAATTATTTTAATTTTTCATGTTTTCTATTAATATAACTAACTCAGGCAATTGCTAAGACTAACTTATGGACAAAGTATTTCTCTTGTAATTGCTTTTTTAATTCGTCATTAAAGATGACGATTTTTAATTAATAATTAATACAGTGGTCGAATTTATTTGTGTACAACAAAGAAGAGGTTCCGGTGCAGTACCCTGTGGTATGCCAGCATTAATCGGAAGCATATTTACTTTACTGTCTAACTAAAGTGTGTGTATCATGACCATCAAATAATTTGAAATGTTCTGTACATAGTAATTCGTGGTTCGTTACACTTCGTCGATTTCAAGTATCTTGTATATTTGACGCGAGTAAACAAACTCTGTTTACAAAACGCAATGACAAATCGAAACGGTCGATACGCAATGCAAACAAACTCGTATGTACCCATCTAAAATACATCCGCCACTGAACTTTTAAGTCGTCATCCTCGAATGACGTGAATGGGATTACTTTTTTTAAAATTAAAGTTGTTATGAAAACAGCTGGCTAATTCCTAGAAAATAAGATTGTTTAGACACATGATTGACACTCAGTAATCCTCTAAACAAAGGATAGACAACAAGCTTTTGTGAAAAGATGATGTACACTGATATACCTTACTTATCTTACATGTAACATGAAGCACCTGATAAACGCGTTCATCAGTCTTACAACTTAATTACAGGAAAAAATTTGATGACTCGACGAGATAAAATGAGCTTGGATGTGCACGCGAGAATTTATTTAGCGTTAAGTTATTTAAGCGTACTTAAGTAGATACATATAAATGCAACAAAAAAAATATATTGGTAACAAACCTCGACAATTTCCTTTTTGTATATCGATCATTTCCACCGACTTACTGTGTATGTAACATAATCGCAAGTTTTGCTCATGAGATTTGTTGAACACTTTCAAATTCTACGTATTGTTCTCTTACAAAATTGTTACTTTTGTATTATACTAATTATATGTATATTAAGTAAAAGGAGACGCATATATGATGTATATTCCACTGGACACGTTGTGATTATGATTTTAAGACCACGGTAATTCCAAATACAACTGTTGGAATTATATGGTACCTATTTAGTATATTATTTGGCGATCAGAATTTAATAAACTCACAGAACGGAATTTAATTTCAATGGATAAAGCAATAATTACGTTTAATGAGCATTACGTAACGAATTCAGGAAAACCCTGTATAAGCCACTTCGTCCTTTTACTACGTTTCTACTACAAAGACATCGATTCTGTGTATGTACTTGAATTAAAATGGCACAATAAATTTACTTGCATTGCACAAATTATGAAGCAATTTCATTAACTTTAGTGATATCGAAACATATCTGCTTGTTGGCTTGCGAAAGCTCACGTTATTAAATTCTGATCGGACCGAATCAATTTGGTGACTATTTCCGTCGATTTTTCCTTGTTATCACCCACGCATTAATAACGAAACTAATTTCAAATATTAAAACGCTCTTATAGTGATATCCACTCGTTTGGTTTAGAAGACTTAGGGGTTTTCTTGTGTACTTACCTTGAAACAGAGTTCCACTGTAATTTAGTGATTTTAGCGTTAGACACCAGATTGAAAAGTGAAAAAATTTTCCGAGGCGACGATGGTGGCCTAGACTTGTTATGTAAATACATCTTTAGCTGAATTTTCGCTCAAATCTTGAGAGTGCGTTTGACATTTTACTCGAGCTCGGTTTTAAGACTCGACATGTGCAATACAAGCTTGTTTTTTCTTAATAAAAACTATTATTATTATCCTCGTTTGGTTTCATTTTATCTGCGATTTTCCTATTTCCATTCCATCATACTCCCTCCTTAACGAAAAACAGTAACATTAAAGGTCTACAAATTGGGAAATTCTAAATAAGGGAAAAAAATTTGGATATGAATTCACGATTAAATTTTTTGTGTGCAATTTAAAACGTCCTTCAAATTTAACTGACTTGCTTATCACGCGTGTTCAAATCCAAATCGGACTTTCGATTTTAAGTGCGTATTAATCTTTTTAATCTCGAAACTTATTACGTAACCTTGCAAGGAGAAACTAACACTTTCGATGCGTATTGCGGATCATAATGGGACTAAAATTTCCTTACGTTCACTTTGCCCCAGTTATTTGAGCGGTGTAAAGCAAAACGAGAACGAAACGAAGAAATTGGTGGCAGCTGGTGGTAGATATATCGCGGGGGGACGTGTGAAATTAATACGCAACGTTAAAACAAAAATAATTTATTTTTATAAAACTCCTCGTGCATTATTAATTAACAATAAATTATTAGATTAGTAGAACTTTAAGGGGAGGGTTGAGCTTTCTGTGGTTTAAGCTTGGACCAGACCCACTTTCTGAACTTTTTCTTTGTGAGTACCTCGCCTCCACCATTTTGACTCGTAAGGCATGACGATAAAGTCGATGTATTTGTAATCGACTGATGGTGATAGTGGATTAGAAACGTCGGTTAAAATTGGAACTAGAACAAATAAATAAGGACCGGCTTTTAATTAGTAAATAATTTCAAATTGAATAGAAAGGAAATAATACTGTGACAAAAGTCCTAAAAACAATCCTAAAATTGTACCTACATCTATACAAAAGATTATTTTTTAAACAAAAGGTAACAATAAAAATAAAGTCATTAAAAATTCTATTCTATTCTATTGGTTGGACATTTTAATTCATTACTGTTTTATATTCCATGAAGTTTAATTTAACGCAAATGCCTGAAGTAAAATACCATGAAGTAAGTTTGTTGCATCATCTAAACCTCAATGACTAACAATAAGTTAACTATAATTACGATGAGCGTGTAGTGTATACATGTACAGGATGTTTCGGAAAATTAAAGTGTTAGGAAATGCGCAAGAATATTTTTTATTTTAATGATAGTGAAGATATTTCTTTAACGGCCATTTTTGTGAAGATAAAACAAACACTAAAGATATCACTGAATGTAACGTTGCTTTTTTTGAAGCTAAATTAACTGTCAATGTACGTACATACTTAGAACGAAAAAAGCGATTAAATGTTTTCATAAAATTGTCCAAAAAATACTACTAACTTCTGCACAAAACTTGCTTCTCTTACGCAGCCCCGTACACCCTGTACATAAGTAATTTACTTAAAAATATGAAAAATACGATTTATTGAAAACATTTTCAGTGAGAAGTAAACATTTTCTAGCCTAATTTACAGGAAAATGTTAATTTTGTACTAAAGCGAAGATTGTAGCCTGTAATGGACAATTTAATAAAGCAAAAGAAATTAAAATTGTAAGTAGATACTAAAGAAATTTGACGAAGTGAGAATTTTCACCTTTTTCGTTGTTACATTTATAATTTCCTCTCTTATTAAAAATTAGCCTCCAGCTTGATTACGATCTCAAATAAATTCATCGTCAAATTGGGGAAAAACCTGATACATCTGGCAACGGTGCGTCAGGTGAATTCTGGCACATAGGAACAAGTGGAAAATTCTTTCTAAAATTAAATACGCAACACAAGTTCGTACGAAAATGTACAAATCGTGCAAATGTTAAAAATTAGCTTATTCCACAATTACGACCCTAAAATAAATACATCGTCAAATTTAGCGAAAATCTGATAAATTTGGCAACGTTGAATTAGATAAGTTAATTTTGCAAGAGCGCACGTAAAGTCAACAGAAAAAAGTAAGAAATTCTTTGTAACAGAAAAAAAGTTTTCTTTTTTTAAGAAAATAAGAAGAGATGGGTTGGTACTACGTGACGTTATACAGATGAGTTTCTTTCTTGAGTAAATCGAAAAATTGTACAGTAGCGGACAATATAAAGGAGCCAATCATTTCTACTCGTCAAACTTTGACGTTTAGTGCATATATAAAATGTCACGAGTAATTCTAACGTTTAATACAAATTATGCTGTTAATGTTTGCTTTAAAAAAATCCGTTATCATTCGCTATCGAGGAGACTTGAACTTTACTTTAAGGCATTTATTTTATGACGGCACGTCGCGTCATATAGCGTTTTCGATTCACATGCACCGGTTGCACTCAGTGTATTTGCATCTTCTTTTAACCTCATGTAATAACACGAGATAAAGGTATTCTGAGTGCGCATTAGTGTACGCCAATAGCTTAGTAAGTTTATTGCAACCTTGAATAACTGCGAGCTATCAACAGCGTCAACTGTCAGATGCTCTGTTTGCATCTTTGAAGGTATTTGTAGCGAAATAAATATTTTATTTCACTAATTGCATTTTATTGTCCATTTTGTAGAGAATCGTAAAAAAATTGATTTAAAAAGTTAGGTTATGTTTAGTTATGGTTACGACGTGACTTTTGCATTTGACATACAGCTGAATTCAAAAAAGAAACGGAAAATGAAAATTAATCAATTGTATTCGTCAATTAATTGCCTACTTGAAAATAAAAAAATTAACCTATTTATCTATAAACTGACATACCGTCAAATAATTCTAACCTATTTACAATCAATCCATTTTCACACACTATGAAAATATTAAATATTGAAAAAAAAACGTGTGAATTTTTTGACATTTCCCGATTTTATTGATTTCAACTGTAAGTTTACTCGAGAACGGTTTTTTTAGCGCACTTTAATTCGCATTATTTATTGTTTACCTACAGTAGCAGACAATAAAATCAGGACACATCATTTGTTCAGTGTAAACTTTACTTTAATATTTTTGACGTTTAATACATATACTATAGCCTGCATTCCTTTTGCCACAAATCTTACCTCAGATCACTTAAACGTCATTTCTTTGGGAACGAACAGGTGAGTTTGAATGGATATTTCAATTTAGCAACTAAACCAAAACGCTATTTGTCTAGGGATGTGGACATGTACAGTCCCGCGCACCTTAAATGCACCTCCCGCACGCAAACCTCGTTCTTAAAACCTTGTGATACAAGACTCACAGAACTGTCAAATTGTAACATTTAAGCTGCGCACGACTAATCATTAAATCCCCTCTATATACTCAAATCTGTAAAAAACTACTATTGAATATACGTTTCCTTCTATTACTGTGACTGCCGATGTACAAATAAAGAATTGAATTGAATTAAATTGATATTTTTTTAAAGAAACGTGGAAATTTCATTATTTTCGGTATGAAACTTTCAACAGAAACTGCAATGAAATTTCACATTAAAAAAAAGAGTGAAATTTCTTTGAAATGCATACGGGCATGAGTTCAACTGCCAAGCTGCCAAATCTAACCTCAAAATTAAATGGAATGAAAAACAGAAATATTAAATGTTATCAAGAAGACGGTGGGCACCTTTTATAGTAAACGTTTATTTTTTAATGCTTTTTCTTCATTATTTCTTATTTTAAGGTAATGTTTACGCTTAGCTTGGCACTGAAATAACAATGTTTAACAGATTACCTTATGGCGGTTTGTTTCTTTGCTAAAAGTGCGGAATTATCCAAGACATACAAACTTCGTTTGGAAATTTTTCCACGGCCTACTTGACCAGTTTTTTATTTAGACACTCGTTAGATTCAGGAATAAATTTAAAAAAAACCTAAAATATTCATTAAAAAATACATAAAGGTAAAAAAAGCAAACAAACAAAAGACAATCGATTTTACAGTATAACTTAGAAAAATTAATAAATTCACAAAATTTTAAAAAATCTATTAAAATAATTAAACAAATAAAAACGAAAGGCAATCGATTTTAGGGCAATAATTCAGTAGATTCATAAATTAAAAAAAAAGAAATAATTTGAAACTAACAGTGACAAAAGGAATAATTATTTTCCTACCAGAAGATCAACAGATTATACAAAAAAACTGCAATAGATGGCGCTGTTTGTGATAAGTGAGATTTTCTTATTTTCTTGCCTCCGTAAAAACAAACATAAAATAAACTTTCGTCATGTTTTAACAAATCGCGTTGTTAAATATCTGACAACAACGCAAGTTATTTTTTTGTTACCATCCAGAAATGACTGTCAGTTGAAACATTGCTTAATAGATGGCACTTTTTTAATATAAGTGGATTTCCTTCTACAGAAGGAATGTTCATGCATAAAAGAATCATTTTGAGGTGTCTAGGGGCTGTAAGTTTCCAGTTTCTTTTAATCCCTAATGATTTGAATAAAATCCTTAAAAAGTGATTTATTATCCCTTAAATTGGCAACACTGATATGTCAACAGGTGGCACTGGAGTACAAAAATAAATTACAAAGTGGTCAACGGTCAAGAGTCACTGTTTGAGTTGGTATTATTGAATTTCATTTTTAAACGGTGCAACGGGAGCAACTTCCGGTTGTTGACGGCCTGACACTGCCAACCGTCACTTTACAAGCGTTATTTGACATTTCAAATTCAAGTTGGAACGCTAATTTTTATTCACATAACCTTCAATCTTGTCGCTGTTCAATTTACGTCAAATAAACCAACAAACATATATCCGGTTGAAGTGTTGCAAATAGCCGAACAAAAAATGTTCTTAATTGTATTGCCAACTCAAACAGTTATTCTTGACCACTTTGTATAATAAGCGTAGATTTCAATTACAATCTTCATTTCCGTGATAAGAAATTATAAAATTCGGCCCGATTTTACAATCGTCGGAGAAGCATTATTCTTATAGAATAACGTGACGTAGGTGTGACTTAGTAGATATGGAGGAACGTTAAAGGATATTCAGCGAACAGTTATTCCGTCCTTATTCCACGATTGTAAAACTGGGCCTAAATGTAACTAAAAATCTAAAGATCTAAGGACCGTTTTACACTTGCTAAATTTAGGTCTATTCGATACCTCTGCACTTTCTTCTACACTTATAACACCTTTACTCTATTTTTCTCACTCCTACTTATGTTATGTCATATATCGCGCAGTCTCTCAGGAGCGGTTGGTGCAAAAAGTGTAGAAAAGTGCAGAACTATCGAACAGACCTTTTGATAACAATTTATGTTACAAAGTGAGAGAGATAAGCTAGCATAGTGAATTCTGATTGGTTGAATTTGCACTTCTCATTCACTTTGTAACAAATTTTACATAAAAGATGTCATAATTTAAAACGGCCATAAGTATTAATCTTTTCTTTAGTGTTAGAAACCCTGAAAAATCCCCTAAAAAAAAGTATCCCTTTAACACTTAAAATTCGCTAAATTTAGGGGGAAATCCCCTAAGTTGGCAACTCTGTTTTCAGTCATCTTCATGAACTTATCGTATGTACAGTCGCACGCTGCTTAAATGCTACAATTCTGTGACATTTCTGTGACCCTTGTGTCACAAGGTTTTAAGAGTGAGGTTTGCGTGCGGGAGGCGAATTTAAGGTGCGCGGGACTGTACATACATACGTACAATGAATGAAACACTTAAATATTAAAATGATTCATTTTTTGTTAGTTAAAAACTGAACTAACCTGACAGCGAGGTTATTGCTGAAACTATAGGCATTTTCGATAATTGGAGCGGTATATACCGGTAAGTCTATTTTCCCACTCTTACGTGTATTAAACGCAATCGCCCTATCTCACTTTTCTACCACAATCCATGTACAGTCGCGGACAAAAAATTTCGGATGTCACTGTCACTCATCTGACGTATACATACAGGAATTTCTTAACTTTTACGTCAGTGGAATGACAGTGACATCCGAAATTTTCTGTCCGCAACTGTACCGCTCCAAATGATCGAAAACGCCTTATGTACAAATTAAAACTAATGCATTTTAGCGACACTTTCGGTAATGCGTTGGATTTCAGTGGTGGAAGGTCAAAAATTGACATTAATGAAAAATCAGTCGTGACCAAAATTTATAATACGGTTGCGATTGGTTTTTCGCTAAAAAATCAATCATATTTGGGTAAATACGCAAGACGTCAAATTCTTGCCCGGATTTTATTGTCCGCCACTGTATATTTTATTTATAGATTACTAAAAGACAAAAAAAAATTGATAAGCGGCGTCTTCAAGTAATACGCCTCATATTAAAAAAAATTAGCTTTTAGCATAAATTTCGCCTCTAGTAGCGTTTTCGATAGATCGCACTAGTGTGCACTCAGAGTATGTTCATCTCATGTTATTGCATGAGGTTAAAAGAAGATGCAAATACACCGAGTGCAACAGGTGCAGGTGAATTGGAAACGTTATAAGTAAAAGAGGCATTAGTTATATTCGGCGATAATCTAAGAAATTTGGCAAGGTCGCATTACGTAAATTATAGACAGTAATGACGTAATCACCAACTAATGAAAATTTGCAAAATGCTTCCTTTTACAGCTTAATATTATGGAAATATCGTATGAAAATAGTATACAGTATAAGTAAATAATAAATTTTATCAATTGCTTTATGTTGTTTGTTTTATTTAAAATTATTTTGGTATAGCTTAAAATTAAACACATTAGATATGGCAACATTGCACGCGTATCGGGCACTTCTGCACATGCGCAAAACGACATTGAAATTTAGGAACCCAAAGTGCAGTTTTACCGAAAATAGAGTTATATAATTATATATAAAATTTTTAAGCGATTAAAAATAGAAAATTAATTTTGAAATGAAAATAAGAACAAGAAGAGTTAGGTTGGCACCTCGTGACGTCACGTGATTTTCGCACAATTTTTGAAACGTCAAATGTTCATCGGGTGTGTGCGCGTTTTTTAAAGTAAAATTATCGAAAAATGAGCAATTTCTTAAAATAAAACTCAAAGGTTCTACGGATTATACATGGAAGTGACAAAAGAAATGCAGTAAAACAGGTTGTATGTATACACATTAATAAATAATTAGGTACTTTCACTAACCTGGGCAAGATACGTTCGTTAAAGTCAGTAAAGCGAAAAGCACGAGCGCAAGTTTTCGGGACATTTTTCTCGAAGCTAGCAGAAATATATCAACCTCGCCTCGCATGGAAACGTTCCGATCAATAACAAACAATACACATGCACATATTCAAATTAATCCTTGTAACATTTAACAGATTACGGATATCGGGTCCAAATTTTAATTTCCCCCCCGAGCACATCATCCAACAACACGCATGTATAGTATGTCTTTCCTTGTTCAATTCAAAGCGCGCGTTCCAAGTTACTCCTGCGTCGGCCATCGGCGGCAGTCAATTATGGCTGACAGACGGCATTCGTACGGTGATTCGAAGTCCTCCTCCTCGTCCGATAATCCGCCAAACTCGCGCCTCTTCATCATCGGCACCAAACAACTCACCGAGGAAGACTTCAGGAATGCCTTCAGCAAATTCGGCGAGATCGAAGAGATCTGGGTGGTCAAAGACCGACAAACTGGAGAACGCAAAGGTATTATTATTAATAATTACTACTAAGTACAACAAGAACGATTGCGATTGCAATTCTTGTGATAGGGGTCACGTACATCAAGTTCACCAAGACGTACGACGCCGCGAGGGCCCTCGAAGCGATGAACGGGAAGGTTATCGGCAACTCGAACAGACACATTAAGGTTATGATTGCTGCGAGGTAATTAAATAAATAAAGCCGTTGTTGGTGGTGTGAGGGTGTGTGTTCGTTGTTAAAATATAGTGAATTGCAGACGGGAGCAGGGTTCGAAAAGGGATGAAAACGAAGAGGAAAAGTGTCAACGGTTGTTCGTGCTTATTCCAAAGACTATGACGGAGGACGAGTTGCACGATTACTTTAAACAGTTCGGGGAAATCGATTATGCCACAATTATTCGAGATAGGGAGACGAGGGAGAACAAGGGCTTCGCATATATTAAATATTTCAAGTAAGTGCCTATTTGTAAGTTCACTCCATTTTACATCAACAAAAAAATCTTGATTTAGCAAGTTTGTGCGAATTTTTTGGCTCAAATGTGTACACAGTGATTTATTAATCGATTATTACTGGGCCGATGACGATAGTTCCATTTTTAAACCGTGTTAGACAAATATACAAAATTCGCAGTAATTTTATAGTTCACATTTGTAGAGAGTGACTTCATCAATTTGTTGTTGTATTTGAGTCTGTACAAACTTCAGCTACTATTTTAATTCTTCCAAACCCTTCATGAAATAGCTAGATCTCACCACAGATTCCTTTTTTTTGTAAACTTGATCAATAAAATAGTTGTATGCACAAATTAGAAATTACATACCCAAGTGTATAGTTGCAATAATTTTAGCTGTTTTTCCAATCTGATGGAAATTGGTTTATTTGGAATAAGTAGGTAGGTACTTTTTGTAAACTTGAATGAAATGAGGAAGGAGAAAAATTTATTTACGTTGGTTTTCGATTTATTTATACACTGTGATCAACAATGATTGAGAGAAAATTTATTTCAAATTTAGCGCCTGAGAAATTATAGTTTGACAAAGTATACACAGATGGCGCTGGTGTAACCCAATTTTAGTTTGCTTTTTTAAACACTCAATTAAAATACCTGAAAACTTAAAAAAATATAACAATTAATTTTTTGATGATGACATCTGGACCTAAAAATAAAAACCAGTTCAGGTCACGGCATCTCGTGATCGATTTTTGACCTAAAATTAACAAGAAAATACACTGTGATCAACAATTATTGAAGATTTGTATTTGAAATATTTCCAAACTATTAATCATTCCGCATCGGCTATTTAATTTGTACATAACGCGTGTGGGCAGTATAAAATTATTTTAGAGTAACACATTCAATCATTGTTGATCAGTGTATCAATTAAATTTTTATTTAAAAAAAATTCTGATCGTATTAAGCAAATAAATTGTACATTACACTCATTTTTAATTTTTCTTTTTAAATTTTCTTGGTGGAAATCCATTATACAGGGTGACTGACAATAGTTTCGACAAGAAAAAAAAGAACGATGAGAAGCGATATCCGAAAGTATGGGAAAATGGGAACATTTTTATTAAGTCTTTAGGATTTCTTTCAGAATTTACATTTGAAAATGCTTCTGCCTAATGGTTTGTTGAAATACTTATGTAGAATTTAAACACTATAAACGTTTATAGTGACTTAAGGCACGAAAAGTTTGCAATATATTTAAATTAAAGTCGACTTTATGTAAAATGTAAAGGTAAAATCAAGAAAATGTAATTGACTTATCAACAATTTCAGCTGAAATAAGGAAACACTACTGAAACACTCATGTTTGACTACCCTGAGCATTTTTGATATAATTTTTTTCTTATAGATTCTCACATGCGGCCTTGGCTTTCGAGCAGTGCGACAAAAAGTTCAAAGCGGTCTTTGCAGAGCCCCGCAACGCCAACAAACGCAATTCCACAAACGAATTCTCCGACAATAACAACCTGAACTCGTACGACATGAACCTCTTCCACAAAAACACCATAAACTCCATGTCTCTGCCATTACCGGATGTGCCCAACGAAGGCTACACAAAACTGACCGTGATTACGAATCCAGTATTAAACCAAGATCAGCTCTGGAAGTTATTTGACATCATTCCAGGTATAATAATAAATTTTAAACATACAAGTTGCACCTACGTCATCGTTAACTAATCCTAGATTAAACATAGGACTTTGTTTGCTTTAATTCGAGATTAACTTTGATGTTCGATGTCGGTGCAACTTGGCATAAATATTTTAATTTTAATAGTAATAAGTAATTGATATGTAGGAATGGATTATTGTAACTTAAGACACGAAGGTCGCCAGTATCCAGTTCGAGGGATCGCCACGGTTGTGTACACACATCCACAATGGGCGGCTTACGCAAGAGAGAAATTCCACGGCTTTGAATATCCCCCGGGCTCACGTTTGATCGTCAAGCCAGATTTCGATGGGCAGCAAAGGCCTTTTACACCGTCCTCCAGGCCACTTCGACCCTCATCATCACATTCCGCCTTATCCAGCACACCGGATATAAAACAGCTGGCGGAAACGATAGCGCAGGCCACAAATTTAATCCAAGCCGCAGGATTATCACCCGGTACGGTATCCATTTTGTTAATTAAATTAAAAGCGAATGCAAGTTGGGTGTTAAAAATAAAGCCTAAGGCTTTAAGCGTCCATAAATAATTAGAGCGCTTTTTGCTTATCAGCAGCTGCTAATCGTCTGTCAAATTAATTGATTACGTTTAGTTATCAGAGATTAAGTTTAAAACAAAAATGTGATTAATGGAAACTTATATTGCGTCTTATATTCTTAAATTGACTGATGAAGGTCCAATAGTTCTCTGTTATTTCTATTTTACTATTTCCTTTGACCCTCTTTGTTTATAAATGCATCTACAAAACAGTTTAACTCGTGACTTAATAAATCTTTTTTTTAAGTTACCTAGTTACAGTTCTTCATGTTTACGCTTTATTGTCCTTTTTTAGTACTTTTTTTTAAAGTTGCTAAAGTACAGCTACTCACAAAAGTATCCGCCCAGCACGTAAACAAAACAATTATATTCCATAATTCCAAAATTTTAACGAAAATAGTGGAAGAAATGCAATAATATGATGTTATAAATATACTAAAAAGGAAACTAAATTCGGGAATATGGTGGGCAGATACTTTTGTGAGTAGAATGAATAAAAAAAATCTTCAGATAAAGGAATTAACTCGTAACTAAAGCAATTTGGTCTTGTAGAATTATTGCAGAGTACACTAGGTTTACAGGGATCTTCAAAGGACCCTGTATGCAGCGTTAAATTGCCCAATGTGCAACCCCTTCTCCACATTGATGAATCTGTAGCAGCCAGGTAGATATTTACAGGAAAAAATTCAACCGAAAGAAATTATTGACTACATTCTTTTTTCTAGGTGTTTCATAGTTTGCTCACCACAGCCACCTCCAGCTTCAGTATTAAAAGACGTTTTTTGTCGATTTGGTAATCTCATAGAGGTGTACATGTTACAAAACAGAAATTGCGGTTATGCTAAGTATGGAAGTCAAGAATCTGCACAGAATGCAATTCAGGTATAACTTGGTTTTGTTTAATAAAAGAAAATCAAGGTTATACCTTTTTTTAATTAAGGTTTTACATGGAGCTGAAGTCTGTGGTGTTCGCTTAAAAGTAATGGAAGCGGAAGAAAGAGATAACCACCGTAAACGTCTGCGATTAGACGATGACCCAACGGATTAAAACTTTGTGTAAGTGTCCTTGACTGAAATTACAACGTCTGTGATATTTGCTGCAGTATTTATAACTATTTATATTTTTTTTATACCTCTTGTACAGCGTATGTATAATTTTATTATAGTAAAACGTGCGAAACGTGTCGAGCATTAATTGTTTTTTCCCGCAGTACAGACTAACTACTATTCTACCTACTTGTTGACGTGGACAGAACAGACGAAGTGGACTTTACCAATACTAGAATTATCTATCAGTCATCCTCTAAGATAGTAGTAACTCGTACAACGTAAATGTTAAGTTTTAATTTTTACTTTCTGTAGTTTATGTTAGTCTATGTATTGTACCCATTAATGATTAATAAAACGACTAGAATTAACCGACTGTTTTCATTAGGTGTGATATTTTTAATTTATTTATTTTTTCTTGTGGTTTCTAAATGAATTAATTTCTACTCTGACTAACCCAACGCCTCAACGCTAACTTACGTTACCTGCCTGGAACAAAAATTGACGTTTTACTTACCCAACTCCCAGGCCCACTGCTAGGGTGGCAAGCGCCCTTGTGCAAAACATATTTTTGGCGCCCTTTTAAAATTCTGAACAAAAATTAATTATGCTGAAATAAAAATTATAAACAAGGTGATTTTGAACAATTTATTATTTTTGCTGATTTGCCCTTTATTTTGTAACTCATAACGACACCGTTATTATAACGATAATCGTTAACTGACATATTTTTACTAATCATTCCTTAGATACAACGCATTTCTATGTACTGATTGGTCAAAAATATGTCACTTAACGATTATCGTTATGTAACGACGTCGTTATGAGTTACAAAATAAAGGGGTTTTAGTCTCAAAAGCTTAGTTATATCTATATAATAACTACAATTTGGAATTGCACAACGAGCAACTGCGTGTCTGCCAACTCCAAGCTATTTTGCTTGAGAATGTTCGACATAATTTAACAAACTTTCAGGCAATAAGTTTGTGTCTTTATAAAAGCAAATATTCACGGTGAAATCTTTTCTATTTTTATGGAATATAATTTTCGCTTTTCTTTGGAAAATATGTGAATTCTTGTTTGGTTCATGTTCGAATAAAGGAATGTAAATCAACTTAAAAATTACTTCACATCATGTACTTAGATAGGCAACCAAACTTGCACGAGTGTCAATGCGTTGCCTACATTTTTCAGATTTTCAAAGGAAATTGTAATTAGGTATGGGACTTTTACATCTTTTTCAATCATTTTGACAGGATGCCCAGATATTACAAGATCTAAAACTAATCGAAGTGAAGAATTGAAAAAAAAAGTCAAAGGAAAAGATGGAAGCAGATGGTCAACAGAGTGAAAATACAGACGGAATTGTAAACGAAAATTGGGATTGGATAAATTTTGAACCTTTCTGTATGATTTCGGATTGTTCCCAGTTATTTTTAAAGTACCAAAATCAGAAATGCAAGTGCAATTCTGGGGCGTTTGAAAAACGATGTATTTTGTGCCTTTACAGAACTTTTACATCTTTTTCAATCATTTTGGGAGGGTGCCCAGACACTACAAGATCTAAAAGTAATAAAAGTAAAGAAATGAAACAAAAATCAAGGGAAAGATGGAAGTAGTTGGTTAACACAGTAAAAATACAGACGGAATTGTAAACGAAAATTGGGAAAGTGGAAAGAACAATGGTTTTGGATGAATTTTGAACTTTTCTGTATGATTTCGGACTTTTCCCAGTGATTTTTACATGAGTCTTTAAAGTACGCAAACCAGAAATCAAATTCTATTTTGAGGCGTTTGAAAAACGATTAATTTTGTGCCTTTACAGTATTTTTACATCTTTTTCAATCATTTTGGCAGGATGTTCAGACATTACAAGATCTAAAAGTGATAGAAGTGAATTGAAGAAAAAAAAATATCAGAAGCAGATGGTTAAGAAAGTATAAAAACACTCCAAAACAGATTATCTGAAAATTTTCATGAAATTTTTGCCTACCTGAGCTTTATCTACAAATATGAATTATAACTGCAAAGATTATAGTTTAAAAAGAAATACACTGGGCAGTGGTTTAGTAAACTTAAAATGCCATTTATAAATTATTAGCTAACTCCCCTCCCCGTAGTCGATCAAATTTTCAGAATCAATGCATATTAGAAAAGATATTTTTTCAATCAAAAAGTAATCGAGGCTTTTTGATGTTTTGCAGGTAGGCAACCAAACTTGCATCGGTGGATAAACATGCGTAACAAAACTAACAAAATAAAACTTGAAAAATTAATTGTAATAAGTTGTGAGTTTAAAAAAATCGTGATGAAAACTTCCGTTTACATATAAACCTTTATTAATTTCATTATTAAATATTACACTTTCAAAATCTTATACCTAAGCAGTCATTCCACTCACACGCATGCACAAAGTCTACGCTAGAGCTTAAAAAACCAAAAAAATACTCTTAATACTTCAGAAGTGTAATTCTTTACGGTAATATGAGTTTACAACGTTAACTAGAAGAAATCAATGAAAATATTTATAAATGCAAATGTAAGAGAACACACACACTCTCCTCCTCTCTTTCGCGCAATATTTACACATTGTATGCCTTAATCCGTACAAAAATTTCCTCATTATTGGATACATCGTTAATACGCCATAAATTTAAATCAGACCAATTTAGTTGATGCACGACGTGATTATGGTGATAATAAAATACTTGAATCGTTTTAAATGTCATACTGTACTTCATCACGACTTTGTTTTTTCTTTTCTTTGGGATCCCCTTGCACACAGCTGCGGCATATTATAAGAGCACCATTTACTTCGTAGCTTCCCCTCCCCCCCCGACAGTGATGAGGACAAATAATATTTAAAACAATCGACTCCTTAATCGAAAAACTTATTTCTGTAAAAAAATTACCTAAACTTAAATATTTTAGTGTTAGTAAAATTCACTAGTGTTCAGTGAAACTAATAAATCCTCCGAAGACCTCTTTGAACTGAGCCTACTGACAGTAAAGACCGTTGGTGTTTTCTTACTCCTGAACGAATGGAACAGTAACGAATGAAAAAATCTGGAAGTATGCGTTAGTTGTCTTTTAGTTTTCGATCAATGCTAGCGTTAAGGTAGTAGTAGTATTATAAAAGTCTAACTTCAGGAGCAATACGTTTTTTTTTTAGAGACAGGTTCGCATCGAATCTTACAAGACGACGCACTTTCTACGTTTCACTGGTTCAGGGGGTTCTAGAGCGGCTAGGATCGCCTCGTCAAATACGTTCTTCAAGCCTTTCTGTGTCAGTGCGGAACACTCCACGTACTTGACCGCTTTCAGTTCCTTCGCCAGCTTCTCACCTTGCTCTACGGAGATCGGCTTCTGTTTGTTCTTGGCCAGTTTCTCAATGGTCGTTACGTCATCTCGCAAGTCCACTTGGGTTCCGACTAAGAGGAATGGAGTTTTCTGACAATGATGAGTTATCTCTGGTACCCACTGTCAGAAGATAGGAAAATGCATCTCAATTTTATTAATTTTTTTTTTTTTGAAATGACAATAAAATAATTGTCAAGAAACTGTGTACGAAAGAAATTTTTTTAATGTTAGCTCCTATTATATGTGTTTCATATAATTAAAACTATTAGCGTTTTCGATTGGCCGCACTAGTGCGCACTCAGAATATCTTCATCTCGTGAGGTTAAAAGAAGATGCAAATACACTGAGTGCAACCAGTGCAGATGAATCGAAAACGCTATATGATTAACAAGGAGGTCCTAATTATTAATTCAAGTATCAAAAGAAAAAACAAATTCTTGTTACGTTTTTCTCTTCTCATGTTGAGACGAAATGGAAAATAGTTCAAACATTTAGAAAAATTTAGAAAATTGCATAATTTCAGTCAATTTTGAAAGATGGCAGTTTTTTGACTAATCCCCTTTAGTTCAGGCAACCTTACAAACTGCTGTATTCACTTGGTTACCTACACTAAGGCTTTTTTTTATTAAACATAATTTACCTCTTTCAAACTAATCCCCTTTAGCATAGGCAACCTTTCAAACTGCTGTATTCACTTGGTTGCCTACACTAAGGCTTTTTTTTATTAAACAAGCCTAATTTATCTTTTCTTAGACTAAAGGCATGTTACGAAAAATAATTGTCTTTAATCTTACAAGATTAAATAACTTTCTGCATTAAGATAATTGTTAAAATAAAAAAAAAATAATTAATAATTTTTTGTACGTCTACTATGTATTTCTTTTATGAAAACGGAAAGAAATGGAAAATTGTTTAAACGTTTAAAAATTAGGAAAATTCCGTAATCTCAGAGCCAATTCTGAAAGTTTGTCAGTTTTCTGACAATAAATTTTATTCTCACCACCTTTAGTATAGGCAACTATATAAAATGCTGTGTTCATTGGGTGCATATAACAGTTGTGTGCGAAATAATACAGTGACACTGAAACGCATCAAAAGATGACGAGTTCTTTTTTACTATAAAGATATATAAATCCTATCTAACAGCAAAAAGTGGTACTAACTAGAGAATTCGAGCATACAAAAAATCTTACCGGTCATGTGTGCCAGTTCGTTGTTTTACGCAATTATATCTATAGGCGTTTTCCCGTTAGCTCTGAATGTTGCACACTAAACACACTTGAGTTTTAAACCCATGAGCTTCGAGTACAAACTTACAGGAACGTATTTGGAGAGCTGTGACACATTCATTCCCTCCTACTTGTGACAGTTGAAAATTATATTTAAAATGGATCTCAAAAATAGTTTAAGCAATCATTTTATTAAAATATTTGACATTAATTATTTTTCAATGATACGTATTTGTTTTGTAATTGTCTTAGTAGACACAGTACCCGATTTAAAGGGTAGAATTTAAGAGTGGGGGAACAAGTGTTCTGAGCACAAAAATAATAGCTGGTGCTTGAGGGGACAGGGGAAGGACAGATTGAGCGTAAAACACGAATGTTCAAACGCTAATTGGAAAGTGCGCTTAGCGACTTTTTGAGATTTTGGGCTCGTTTGCGTGCACAAAATGGTTAACGGGAAAGCAACTTATAAATCTCAAATATTAAGGCGTGCGAAATAATAGCAGCGCAAACATTAAAACACTGTTTTTCGTAGAAAATGGCAATTCATCTCTGTGGTTTATTATGTAAAGGTAAGCTAAAGGTAGTTTATTTAGGAATTTATAAAATAATATTTTAGAACAGAGGCAATGGGTCGTAAAAAACATTGCAATCCAGAGACAAGAGAGTTAATCAAAAAATTAATTAGAGCAGGAAAAACATACAAACATGTCCAGACTCTGTTAGGATGTTCAGCTAAAATGATCTCAAATGCGTTAAAATTTAAAAATAAAACCGAAATTCATGGACGAAAAAGAAACTGTAAGGACTGTAAAATTGTATTATTTGGGACAAGTGGTTGCCGTGATTATGTAAGACGCCCTCCATGTCTGGAATTTAAACCACAGCATACAAGGAAGGCAGTAAAACAAAGTGGAGCTTCAGTAATGGTTTGGAGCTGTTTTTTGGATTAAAGAAACAATGAATCAGTTCGTTTACTTGCAGATCATCCAGAATATCATGCTACTACCATTTGCAGAGGATGATATGCCCTTACATTGGATTTTTATGCACAATAATGATCCGAAGCATACGAGTAAACGGGTTAAGGACTAGTTGCATGCAGCGGAAGTTGAAGTTCTTCAACGGCCTGCTCAATCGCCAGACCTCAACCCCATCGAAAACTTGTGGAAGGATCTTAAAAGAGCTGTTTCACAAGTTGCACCAAGAACGTAACAGGATTTATGGGAAACCATTCAAAGGGCTTGGATTTCAATTCCTGTTGAACGATGTCGACGCTTAGTTGAGTTTATGCCTCGGCGTTGTAGGGCAGTTCTTCAAAATAATGGATACACCATAAAATTTGTACATGTTTTCTTAGAATTTTAATTTCTTTTTGTGAGACTGCTATTTTCTCGCACACTATTTATAGAAAAAAATTATTTATTTCTTAATTATTTAAATAAAAAGAATACGATCATGTGTATTTTGCTTATTGTGACATATTCTATTTATTTAAAATAATATGAAGCACTATTTTATTTTCTTAGAATTTTTAAGTGAACTGCTATTATGTATTTCGCACACAACTATACTAGGGCTATTTTCTTCTTGCATAAAATCTAATTCATTTTCTTTTTAGACCAGCAAGCAACATTAATAGAGGTGAAAATCTTTCAAAAATTGAATTATAGTAATTCTTGTACATACTAGTTTAACAATTTAACAAGAAAATTAATCTTAGGCAACCATACAAACACATTTTGACTGGGACTTTTTTGTGGTTGAAGAAAATCTAATAAATTTTTTTAAACAACCAGGCATGTTATTAAAACAATTTTATTTTTACTGCCTTTGGTATAGGCAACCATACCAATACAGGTGTTCCTTGGGTTGCCTAGTATATTAGGGATTTCTTATTATTATATTTTTAACAGGCACGTTATTAAGATTTTGATGATCCTAGAAATGAAGAGTAATAAAAAGAGTTAATAAAAATATAAAAGAAAATAAATAAACATAATAAAAGAATAAAAATAAATAAAAATAAAAAGAGTTAATAAAAAAATTATGCAATAATACGTGTTCACCTGTACAAAGCAATAAAATTTTACTGTTTCATTAATTCTAGAAATTTGTTGTATATTTGCACTTTATTCTGAGCAAATATGATCATAAGGAATTTTAAAAGAACTTCAAAAGAATATTAAAACACATCATTATAGATGAATTAATCAACTTCTTCGCTCAACTCTACAAAACCACCTAAAATTCCTGACCTAAATTCCTGCAATTTACATTTACATAAGTCAGTGATTTGAGGTCAACTGTATAAATCATCATTCCTGGCACTTATCAACGTGTACTGATAGCAGAATACTTTACAACACAGATATCTTTTTTTTAAATCAACGCACACACACAAATTTCTTCGACGCCTTGAGTTTTTGATAAACGCAAGTATAACTTTCCCACAAATAATTACATGAAACTAAGTTTACTACTTATCTGTGTACGGTTCAAGAAAATCAACAGACCAGTTTTTTTTTACTGGAATTTATCAAATGACTGCAATTAACGACGAATGTCACAAAACAAATACGCTAAGCTAATTTCATTATAATAGCTATGATTCATTTTGAGGAGATAAAAAAAATTATAACCTATCAAGACAGAGATGAGTGAGTGACTCAATAATAAACGCGCTCACCTTTTCCTTAACATTTTCATAAGACGAAGGGCTGACTACTGAGAAGCAAACTAAGAATACGTCCGTCTGGGGGTAACTCAAAGGTCGAAGTCGATCATAATCCTCCTGCCCTAAAAATTAATTAATTGGCGATTAATTGAAGCACGACGACTCAGAACCAACACCACACACGCACCTGCTGTATCAAAAAGTCCCAGCGTATAGGGTTCCCCTCCTATCATCACCGTAACCGCATAGTTATCAAATACTGTAGGAACATACTCGGAAGGGAACTTATTTGTTGTGTAACTGAAAGGGCATCGATTTTAGACTGTCGTCAAGGGTGTTCGGGGGCACTTACCTAATTAGCAGGCACGTTTTACCCACGGCTCCGTCACCGACCACCACACATTTGATAGTTTGCATGTTGTAAATTCGCTGGAACAAACCAAACGTCAGAGGGTTCGCAAAACTGCCGTTTCCATGACAGTCCTTGCCAATCGGCGGAGCACCGCCTGGGCGCAGCAGCAGAAACGCCCGATCGCCCCCCGATTAACAGTTAAAATATGCACGGATTTTTATCAAAAAGAAGCCATTTTTAGTATTCACACAGCGTCATTGACATGTTACACCCGGAAATATTGAGGTGAGTGTACGGGCGCGACGCTAAGTGACAGCCGCCGATTGAATTAAGGGAGCGGACGGAAACGGGGCCTCCCAAATTAAGTTTATTGCGTGGAATTTGTGATAAATTCAACTTACATTTGGGTTGGGTTCGCCACTTACAGTAACACAAACCGCACCGGACTAGAACTTAATAAAAAGAACACCTACGTCAGGACTACCAACAGCACCGCAAAAGCCGTTACTCCAAAAAATTCCTATCGAGACACTGGAAGATTCACTGATTTATTCGATTCGATGCAGTTTGAGACTTTAATAGCATCCCGAATTCTCACAGTTTACAATAAAAAATAACATAAAAATATAATTATTAACAATTTGTCAGTACTAGTTCGCACCACTGTTACTAGATGGCGCCACCTAAAAGTGCTAAGATCAAATTAAATCAAGAAAAGCATTGATTTTAAAAATTCATATTAATTATTAAAGCTTACACTCGCGCTAATCACTATAATAAAACGTGCATATTAATTTGGACTAATATTAAGTTCAGGTGATGTCGTGGTATGTTTAGGGATTTCCGTTTATCCCCGGCGAATGTTTTTTTTTTTTGTCAAGTTCGTGACGTCAAATATCGGGAATGTGGGAAAATTTGCTGTCAAGTTTCTTTCGGGTTTAGCGCTCCTCAATTGTGTACACGTGAGTACGAAACTCCTTCTCTGGCTTCAAATATTTTAGTCGAAACCGAACGATTTACGTAACCGCGTTCTAGCGAAAGCGGTGAGAGGTAAATCGTTGCGTTTTTTTTTTGGCGTTTAATCGAAATTTGCCGAGTGTGACCTTGCTCTCGCAGCACTCGGTGACAGTAGTTTCTCTTTGCCTGAAAACCGCAGGAAGTAAGGCACTTTTCGGTTCGATTTAATTTGCTCGGTGTTCGCCTGTGATTTTCCGGTAAAATTTGCAGCTTGAAAATGCCATCCGACGCGAAGAAACGCGAGCAACAGCGTAAGAAGGACGCGGCCAAAGCACGGCAAGCTGGAAAGAAAACCCAAAACTCGAAAGCTGATGAGGAGGTGAAAGCCAATGGAACCCTTGCTGAAAACGGAGTTGAAGTTAGTGCGGAAGGTAATACAAGCTCTAATCGTTAATGTGTATAATAAAAATCTCGTTTAATGTTGCAGAGGCACTGTGTGCTAAGCTGGAGGCCGATGCACGGTTGAACGCCGAAGCAAGGGCTTGCACGGGTAGTTTGGCCGTTCACCCCAAATCTAGGGATATTAAAATCGCCAATTTTTCAATTACTTTTCATGGTTGTGAGATGTTACAAGATGCTATGTTGGAATTGAATTGTGGAAGGCGGTATGGATTACTCGGTCCAAATGGATGCGGTAAGAAAGTAACACAATTTATTATTTTTTATGATAAGCCAAAATTTGGTTGTTGGACGTTGGACTATGGTATCCTCCCTCATTCTCGCAGTCTTTGACTTTCTAATCTCTTCCTGGGGGCCTAGTAAAAAATATGTCCAAAAATGTTCAAAATTACATAAATAAATAGTTAATTTATTTTATGCTGAACGTATTCCTGCAAGAAAATTTGCAGATTATCCATAAATTTTGAAATTATTAAGTTGTGATTTCTAGGTTATGTTTTATAACCTAAAATTATTTTTAAAACATGCTGCCGGGTTGTTCACAAAATGTCGCCAATTTTTTTCTGGCGATAAATGTGAAATAAAAACCATACTCTTTTCCAAATGAATTCATTTGATTCGTAGTAATATAAACGTTGAAAATGAACCTTATTACAAGCTTTTCAAAAAAAAATGGCTGTAGAATCTCCTGTTGATATCTTGTTGCAGTCAACGTTTCTAAATGAATTTTATTTATTTAGAAAGAAACGATTGTAAACCTTCCATGACTTCTGGAAATCAAAAATGGAGGGGGGCAGCCCCCATACCATTAAAAAAAAAATTGGTCCAAAAATTGGTGCGAATTGAAATAGCCGCCCACACTCTAACTTTAGGGGATATAGTGGAACCTCTTCAATAAAATTAGGTTTTTCTGAACTCCATAACCGCATGTAACCGTCTAAATAAAACCAGGCCGCATCCGTAAAGAAACTTAGATCTAACAAGTTCTCATTCAAAGTGTTTAGAAACGAGTTACAGTATTCGACACGTACATGATAATCAGCTTCAATGTGTTGCTGCACTGCTTGCAGACGATAGGGATATAAGTGAATGTCCTTTTTTAATTTGCTGTGGCAAGTGGTGGTTGACAGTTGAACTTGTTGTGATAATCGACGCACAGGAGTTCGTTCTGCTTCTTCCATTTATTTTTAAAAAACTTAGAAAACTTTGGAAAACGAATTAAATAATTTATGATCTCGTCCACTGAGATTTATATAAGACACTGGTGATATCTACGCTCTGCAGCACGTGCGTTACACCTACATTCTCCGTACGTTACAATAATGTCAACAATTTCGTAATTTGTGAAAGCTGACCCTGACCTGACACTGATCCGCACACTCCGAAATCTGTTGAGACACTGAACGTGCGTTATTTGCTTGTCGTAAAACAATAAACCATCTGGGAATTTATGGCAAGGGATCGCCCGCCCGGATGGTGTTCGGCACGTGGGTGTAACAGTAGATAAGAAAATCAGTGGTTTCCGAACAATTTTTATCGATTTTTGTTTCAATTTTTTCCTGGAAAACGAAAGCTGCAGCACCCTCTAATGTAAAGGCTTTTTTACTCTACCGAGTGTTCTCAATACGTGGTTTGAAGGTGTCCAGTCAATTACCTAACACCCTGTATATCAAATTTAGTGAAATCAAATGTGAAAATGACAAATTAACAAAAAGTTTTAATTTTGAATTTCAAAGGTAACCAATATTAAACGTAAAAGTTACTGACAGCGTGATAGGAATTTTTATATTAACCAACTGAACGTCACTTTGACATGTTGGGAGTTTCGTGAATGGAAAATATGTCATTGCTCTTATTGAAACTATGAAAAGAAAATCAAATGAAAGATCAAAGACAAAAGAAAAAGTAAAATTGTTGAAAAAATAAAAATAAAACAAAAATAAAAAATTAAAAACTCCAACCAATTTTTAAATTTCGACAAAAAATATATACACAGTTAATAAAAATTAAAAATATCAAAAACAAACAAAGGTGTGTTTTCAAATGTGTATTTCTCTTTGTACTGCCAATGAGATCACTGTCTTTGTTGTTTTATTTTAGAGAAGAGGAATTGTCAGATTATCGGTAAAATAGTGTCCGTCATATCTTCAGTGCATGTGTTCTATACAGGGTGAATCGTTAGCTCTTTACAAACTTTTGGCAAATGAAAATAGATGTTATTTTATGAAAAAAAAAATAAAAATTCTATCAACATTTGCTTCTGTTTAGAACTTACAGTGATTTTCGTTTTTTCAACAACTGAAAATGCAGTATGTTTAGTAACAAAAATTATTTATTGTAATGTTACAGATTATAAGTAAATAAATAGTACAAAGTTAAAATTACAAAATTATAATAAAAGTTATGTGCTGGTGAACGTCTATTAGGAAATTTGCAATGTTTTGTTAAATAAATTGTTTGTTTTTAAATACATTACAATCACTATAACTTTTAAACAAACGCAAATTGGACCTATGTTGATAGGATGTTTTTTTCATAAAATTACATCTACTTTCGTTTGCTAAAGTTTGTAAAT
This sequence comes from Dorcus parallelipipedus, assembly GCA_958336345.1. NCBI lineage: Eukaryota > Metazoa > Arthropoda > Insecta > Coleoptera > Lucanidae > Dorcus > Dorcus parallelipipedus. The sequence goes on along the minus strand of OY284483.1, from coordinate 34,494,473 downwards.
AGTAGCCTGTATGTAAAAAAGAACAATTTTTACTTACTTTTTTTAATTGTGTCGTTTGTTTCACATTACCAGTGTTGCAGATGGGATGGTTTTACACTTTTTCTCATTTTATGACAAACAGGGCAAAGGACTCCTTTGAAAGGAAAAATTTTTACGCACGGACATGATTTTAGGAGAATGTTTTTTTTTAAATCTGGCGTTGAAGTTCAGGGATACAAAATGTAACCGTCGAACAGTTCCAACAGCACTCAAAGCGCAACAGAACCGGTCCAAGGAACCCAATTTACAGTAATCTTGCATGCCTGATGTAGTTTCCAAAGTCGTCACCTGGCGACTTCATGTCGCTCATGTTGGAGACACATTTTCCAAATCGCTAGCAGTCCAGATTGGTCCACATGTATATGTATAGTCAAAGTGTGAACCATCATCGTCATGACAGTTGTTAATTTGACGTTTGAACTTTAATTCCTAACCTTGCTTTCGAGGTTTCGAACTCAACAGTACGATAGGACAACACAGGTAGAGGCGGGTTTAATAGTTGCGAGGCCCCGGGGGGGGGGGTTATAAGGGGCCCTTTGAGTAAAGAACTTGAGAAAGGATGGCAACACTAATTTCTCGACGAAAACTTATTTTCAAAATAAATTTTAAATCGTGACGCCTTCAAAATTAAAAATAGGCAACCCATTCTACTTCCGTGCTTGATAAGAATACGAAATTGTTTCTAATTTGATTGCCGGGTTGCCTTTTTTAAAACCTCACGATTTAAAATGCGCATACTGTATAATACGAATACGTTCCCCAAATTTTCCATCAACATGACCCTTGAGTATATTTTTAAAAGTTATTTATTGCGTTGAAGTAAGACATTCAAGAGCGCCATCTAATGGAACTTGCCGATAGTCTTCTTTTCATTTGTTTCTACGAGGGTGATTCACTAGGTATATTGAGAAACCACCATCCATTGAGCAAAGTTTACATTTTGGACGATGTCAAAACATTACTTGCGTTGTTGTAAGATAGGGTACCTATATTAAAGAGGGTAAAGACATGAGCGCCATTAACAGGCCAAAGTCAAATTAAAAAGTGTAACGGGCTTTTACCATTTTCCCTCATTTTTTTCGATACTTAGAAATTACGAGTAGGATACCTATATTAAGACGAAAAAAAAATAAAGGAGAATGGAAAAAGCCCGTTATTTTTACATTTTTTTATTTGAATTTGGCCTGTTAATGGGGATTGATACACACTATGTCTTTACCCTCTTTAATATAGGTACCCTATTGTAAGACATTTAACAACGCCATCTGTTAAAACATGGCGAAAGTTTATTCTTTCATTTGTTTTTACGAGTGTGATTCGTTTTTTTTTTTTAATAATAATCTGTTGACGTGTTGACCATATGGAAGGCAAATAATTCTTTATCACTGTTTGTTTACAATAATTGTTTTTTTTTTTAATTTACGAATCTGCTTGAATTGTGCTCTAAAATCTATTGTCTCTTGTAAAAGACAGCGGCAAACGTGAATTCAAAAATAATTTGGTACACTCACATCCAACATAAATAACATACCAATCTGAAATTTGATTTTTAAAAACAACCCATAAGCTAAATAATTGTGGATTGTTAAATAAATCAAATGTTTATTAGTTACCTCATTCTTAGACGTGTTACTTTTTTGTTGTTAAGGCAAATCGACTGTATTAGCCGTGCTAGGAAACAGAGAAGTACCCATTCCCGACCACATCGACATCTTCTACCTAACCAGAGAGATGCCAGCGTCCGACAAAACTGCCCTGCAGTGTGTCATGGAAGTAGACCAAGAACGAATACGCTTGGAGAAGCTAGCCGAGGAACTCGTCAGCTGTGAGGACAATGGTAATTAATAACCACAACGGCCAATTTTGTAAGAACGAAAATAATTCGAACTTATTTTTTAGAATCACAAGAGCAATTGATGGATGTGTACGAACGCCTGGACGAGATATCAGCGGATACGGCAGAAGCTAGGGCGGCCAACATTCTTCACGGCTTAGGGTTTACTAAGGAGATGCAGCAGAAGAAGACTAAGGACTTCAGCGGAGGATGGCGCATGAGAATTGCTCTCGCAAGAGCCCTTTATGTTAAACCCCACTTGTTATTGTTGGATGAGCCGACGAATCATTTGGATTTAGATGCATGTGTGTGGCTTGAGGAAGAATTAAAACAGTAAGTAAATTTTAATTTTTCTAATTGTCAGTTTTTTTTATGCTGTTTTTTCATCTCCAGTTAACTTTATCTGACGGTTAATTCCCATAGTAACTATCATAATCACAATTGTTACTATGGGAGTTAATCACCAGATAAAGTTAATTGGAGATGAAAAGACCCAGCCTAAAAATGATTTACTTTCTTTTTACAGTTACAAGAGAATTCTGGTCATAATATCTCATTCGCAAGACTTTCTCAACGGTATTTGCACAAACATAATCCACGTGAACAAGAAACGTTTCAAGTATTACACCGGGAATTACGATGCATTCGTACGGACCCGATTGGAACTGTTGGAAAACCAAATGAAGCAATACAACTGGGAGCAAGATCAAATAAGTCACATGAAAAACTACATCGCAAGATTTGGTCACGGCTCAGCAAAACTAGCCCGTCAAGCCCAGTCTAAAGAAAAAACATTAGCCAAGATGGTTGCTGCGGGCCTAACCGAGAAGGTCAGTTCAGACAAAGTGTTGAATTTCTATTTCCCCAGTTGCGGGAAGGTCCCTCCACCGGTTATTATGGTCCAAAACGTGAGCTTTCGCTACAACGATCGCAGTCCATGGATTTACAAGAATTTAGAGTTTGGCATCGACTTGGACACGAGGCTCGCATTGGTAGGGCCCAACGGTGCAGGGAAGAGTACACTGCTTAAATTATTGTATGGCGACGTAAGTCGATTGTGTCACACTCTTACAATCAATAAATTGCAATTTATATTTTAGTTGGTGCCTGTCGAAGGCATGATTCGTAAAAATTCTCACTTGCGAATAGCGAGGTACCACCAACACTTGCACGAGCTACTCGACCTGGACGTCTCCCCCCTGGATTACATGCTGAAGTGCTTTCCCCAGGTGACCGAGCGAGAAGAAATGAGGAAAATCATTGGACGTTACGGACTTACAGGTCGGCAGCAAGTATGTCCCATACGCCAGCTTTCGGATGGCCAAAGATGTAGAGTGGTGTTCGCATGGTTGGCCTGGCAAACACCCCATCTCTTACTCCTCGACGAACCCACCAATCACTTAGATATGGAAACGATTGATGCACTGGCTGACGCTATTAATGATTTTGAAGGTGGCATGGTGTTAGTCAGCCACGACTTTAGATTGATTAGTCAGGTGAGACCTGCAACTTATTTTATCTATTTATTTGTATTAACGGAGTTGATGTTTAGGTGGCCGAAGAAATTTGGATATGCGAAAAGGGAACCGTAACGAAATGGCAGGGCGACATTCTACAGTACAAGGAGCACTTGAAATCGAAGATCTTCAGAGAGAACAACAAGCGGAAATAATGTTGCGTTTTAGAATTCGATTAGTTCAAGTATTCTTTTGTAATTTATTCTGATTCTGCATGATGTAAATGGTAATAATTTCAGGTTTAAGTAGCTTTCATTTTTTAAATTATTACTTGTAAATTATTAACCGATATTTTAATTATTTCGTAATTTAGGAACGATCCTGTTTGTGCGCGCCTTAGAATTGAATTAACCATGTCGAGTGTTTTTGTCTTGCGAGAGTTTCGAAGGATGAAATGGGAAACCATTTTAAAAAAAAATTGTAACAGGTCAGCATTAAAGTTTATTATATTTGAAAGGATTATTATTTACAACAAAAATTAAGTATGAACATGACTAGAAATTTACTGTGCTTAAAGCATTCATACACCTTTTTTATTTAATTAAGTTCTGCATTAATTAGTGAAAGTGTTCAATGTGGTTGGTTTGTTGTTTGGGGGGAGTGTAACTAGGCCTCTGCTCGAATGGAATGTATTTTGAAATATTCTTCACGCAGAGATTTGTTGAAGCGGCCCCCTATAATCGTCCTTGCCCATTCTGGTGCTAATTTGGCCAGAAAATACTGAAAAATAAGAAACGCATTTAAAAATATTTAATTTTTTGTATTGCAAAATAATCAAATTTGAAATGGGTCAACAATTTTCTATGATATTCGGACCTGAATGCCATGTGACCAATAACCCGTGGTGTGATCAAGCTTTCCGAGGGTGTTGACGGCGTGCCTGGCAAAAGTGGCGGCGTCCGGCACCCAGACGCTTGTTTTTCGCAGCCTCGAGCTGAAGTCGTTCATTTTCGTGTTGATGAACATAGGTGACAAATGCTGGACTGTAATTCCGTAGTGAGAGTATTCGTAGCTGAGCGCGCGAGTAAAGTTCTTCACGTACACCTGCAACAGAAATTACGCCAGAAATCGAGTTTATACAAAAATTACGTCGCGCATCACGTTTAAAACCGATTCAATTATGTATCTTTCTAAGTTTATTTCAACGCGTAAACCGTGGTGGAAAATCAAAAATCCTAATGGGCAAAAGTCGTTTCCTCCACGGACGGATTAAATACTTCTTTACACGTGAATTAAATTAGGACAATTTTTCTCGCAAAAAATCAAATATATAAATACAACTTCCGAGAAATAATGTAAAATTTAAATAAATAGGTGAGTTACCTTTGAAGCGGCATATACAGTCATGAGGGGCAGAGGCTGAAGCTCGGAGCCGGAAGAAACGTTGACGATGGCGCCCCGTTTCCGTTTCTTCATGCCCCCAACGAAGAGCCTCGTCATCATCGTGACGGCCCCGATGTTCACGTTGATGATGTTCCACAGTTCCTGCTCGGGGACCTCCCCGACGTACATGGGATAAGTGTACTGCGTTCCGACGTTGTTAACTGTTGAAAGCAGACAGGAGAAAGTGTTAATGAACTTGAGACTAACTCTTGCGTAATACTAATTAAAGAAAAAAGTACGTGTAATAACAGTCTGCGAGAAAGTGTTCCGAGTTTACGCTGGTGATTTCATCGTTTAATTTAAAATCTTTTATCTTTGGAAAATTATCCTTTTTTTAAATTTTATTGGATGTCGCTTTTTTTTAATAGAAATATCTTTTTTTTTGCGACAAAATTGAAAATTTTTATACAATTTTTATTCTTTATAAAATTTTTAATCGCAGCAATCATTTTCTTCTTTTGTCCTTAATTTTTTCTCTTTCTTTTGTTTTAATATTGTAGATCGTGTTTTGTTTTATTACTTTCTATATTAGAAATTAATGTGTACTTTTTAATTTAGAGCGCAAAAAAATTGGAAATTATTAGGTACTTAATTTTTAGTCGAAATAAAATCAATATAATTTTTTGAGTCCTCATTCCTTATTTCCTTTCTCTTCTCATGGGCGATTGTCAAATATTTTTCCTTCATTTTAGATTGTTCTTTTATTTTCTTTAATGAAGGTTCGATTTTTTTTACGAAATCACTAATTATCAAAAACAATCTTACGTTTTCCTTCAATATTATTTTTTATTAACTTCTTTATTTCATATGCGACAGTCAATTGTTTATTTATTAAAATTTCAAAGTTTTGCTTTTCTTAATGAAGGATGAAAACAAGCTGAATCACTCTAAAGCTAAGTTCACATGCATTGCGGATACGCAAAATTTTAATTGCGGATCATTTCTAATTGGTTCATTTTGAATTTTGAACCAATTAGAAACGATCCGCAATAAAAATCTTGCGTATCCGCAATGCACGTGAATTTGGCTTTAAGCAACCCCGTGTTTTTTTTTCTTCAAGACTATGTAGGGTGATTCGTTTTATTTAAAATATTTTTTCTTTATTTCATAGACGACGGTCAATTGTTTCCTTCAATTCATTCTAAATTGTGCTTTTGTTTTTTTTTTAATGAAGGTTCGAAATCGAAATACGAAATCGCTAATCATCAAAACAATCTCTCACGTCTTCCTTCACTGTTATTTGCTGATGTTTCACTTTTTTTTAAATTCATAGACGACAGTCAATTGTTTTTTTTTTAATTTGAAATTGTTTTGTTTTACTTAACGAAGGATGAAAGTTTTTACAAATAAAAACAAATCAAATCACTGTAAACAACCTCGTGTTTTCAATTTACCCGCTCAAAACTCGCAATGCTATTGGCTGTTCAGCAGTCAGTTTCACACGAGCCTTCAATTTGAATATTCAAAAAATATTTCCGCTATTATTCACTCTGACAGAATGCAAGAATGTAAAATTGCATACATAACCTTTACACCATCAACCGCCGATCATATGTAAACACTTCAATACTTGGCAACATTGTTATAGCATTACGTCATGAATATGAATGACAAAACATCTGTAAGCAGTCTGATAAAAAATAAACTTTTAAATTCAAATTAACAAAAAACTAAAAAACAAAAAATTAACACTTACAAACTAGTTAAACATTTACAAAGAGTAAACAAACATTTTAAATATACCCGCCGAAAAGTCGCAATGACATTGGCTATTCGGCAGCCAGTTTTACACAATCCATCACTGTTGCCAACTTAGGCAAGGGATTTCACCCTAAATTTAGGGAATTTTAAATGTTAAAGGGAAAATTTAGGGGATAAATTTTTTAAGGTTTCTTAGGGTTTCTTAGCACTAAAGAAAAGACTAATACTTAGAACTAAAATATTAAGCAAATGAATTTTATAATTTTTGATTACGGAAATGTTGCCAATTTAAGCAATAAATCTTTTTTTAAGAATTTTTTCAAATCGTTAAGAATTAAGAGTTTTTTTTCTAAAAAAGGGATTTTCAAATTTTATTTCGTAAAAGAAGCTGGAAGCTAACCCCCCTGACAGTTCAAAATTGTTCTTTTATTCTTTTATACATGAACACACTTATGTATGTAGGATGATTTGTTTTATTTAAAATTGGCGATGCCAAATGACTGAAGCGCCACTTCCGGATATTATATCGAAAGCGTCATATCAGAAGGGCGTAAGCGCCATTATAATCCTATGCTGATACGCCCTTCTGATATGACGCCCTGGATATGAACCAGAGAAACAGGGAGTTATTTTGTAATTTGTCTTGAGCTGCAGTTGTAGCTGTACGATCTGAACTTACTATTTTATCTATACAGGGTGTTTCAAAAGTCGCGTCGCAAAATGAATAGGGAATGGAATTTCAAACATTTTTTCTCATATAACATGTGTCCGATTTCTACGCATTTACTAGGTACAGGGCTTAACTTTGTTACATGTAATTTTTTTTAGCGGAGGTTGCTATGACTTGATGGTATTCCTTTTCGGTTGTTTAAAGCAAATATTTAAAAACATCTGTGAGCGAGAAGCGAATCCATGTTTCGTGTTTTATTTTAATTTTACTTAACCGTTCATAATTAACGTGCACTTGATGCACAAGTAAAGACAAGTGTGTCGGATCTGGAGACTAGTATTTATTTTTAATTTTTGTCCTTTGCTTCGGGGGTATATGACTTCGACACAGGGATAATTTGCCGCCTGATCCGAGGCTTACATTTGCCGACTTCCCTACTATTTTTTTACTGTCTACTTGCTCGAAAATTGCAAGTTCAAATCAGTGTTACCAACGTGTAAAAAGCAGAAATCCCTCAAGAATTACAAAAAAAAAATCCCTTTCTAACATAGAAAATCTTTAAAATTTGTTACTAAATTCAGGAGTAAAAAGAAACAAAAGACGATCGATTTTACGACGGGAATTTAAAAAAAATCCTAAGATTGACTTTGAATTTTTTTAAATTTTTATTTAAGTAGCGACAATTTAGCGACTTTTTTAAGTTTTCGCGACGAAATTAGCGACTTTTGTTTCTAATTGTAGCGATATTTCACTCCAAGCGGTTGGCAACACTGGTAGTATGTTTCAATCCGACATCTAAACCTAAATTCCGGAATAATTCTGGACAATTTTAATTGCAATTAAAAATAAAACTTCCGATTAATTTCGCGATATCCCGAATACGGGATAGTATTTTTCAATCCAACAGCTAAACCTAAATCCGGAATAATTGCGGACACTGTTAAGTATGACTAAACATGAGACCGTTTAATATGGGATTAAGTGACCAGCTAATGACCACTGCCCAGAGAATGACTACTAATAAATATTTTCTTTATTTTTAAGAACTCTACGTGCAAAAAATTTATCTTCATTAAATTTGACATTATGCGAAATAGAATAACAAATAACCAACTTGATAACGACAATACATTGCCTAAAAGTTATGTTATTTTAATACAAGTGTCAAGTTTTTTTTAATAACATTATAACAAGTAAAACTTGTATTTTTATGTTGAAATTTCTAAAGAAATTTTGAAATATGACTAGGGTGGTCATTCACTGGTTGTTGCCAAATTTGAAATAATTTTAAGTTCGGAAAGTATTTCACCAGTTTATATTGAATATTGTTTCTTAAATTTAACTTGAAGGCTTCCTCGGCCGTCGTCCATGTTTTAAATTGGCTTCCGGTTGCAACCACGTCACGTTGACCGACGTTTCGCTCTCCATTGCAGAAGAACTTCCTCATGGCTGCTGCTGCTCCTGGTGGTGTTGCTGCTGCTTCTCGTTAGTCGTTGAGACTTCGAGGCCTTACTTAAGATTTCCTTATTCAATTGAGAATTAAAAGCAGCCGTTACGGACATATTAAAAGGTAGAGTGAGCGTCACTAAAGGTGACCAAAAGGTACCTTGATCGATAAATTACATGGAAAATCTGATAATGAGACTAGGAAGATGGGTCCGGCAAGAATTTTAACAAAACAAGAAGAAGAGATGTTGGAAAATTCGATTGTAGAAAAAGCAAAAATCGGTTTTCCCATGCACCGAGATGAAGTAAAAGATGCTGTACAAAAACTTATGCAAGAAACTAGGACCCTTTTAAAGATAATGGTCCGGGCGATAAATGGCTGAAAGGTTTCTTAAGAGCAAGACCTCCCATTACAAAAAGAAATGCCGAAATTATTTCCAAAGCAAGGGCCAGTGTTACAAAGCAGGATACAAGAAAATGGTTCAGAAATTTAAAAAGTTATTTAGAAGAGAAAAATGCTGTTGATGTTATAATACCGATGCAACTGGAATCCAGTTGTGCCTTAGTTCCGGACAGTTTTAAGTGCAACTAAAAATCAAACTTCCGACTAATTCCGGGATATCCCGAAAATGGGAGACCGTACTTAATAATAATAATTCTGGATAATGTAAGTACAATTTTTAGTCAATTATACCTCGTAACTATGACATCGATTGTCGTACGTATTTTATTTCGTAGGAATAATTAACAGTCGCCCTGTATAATAACATTTGCAGTTCAATTGAGCAATTCAGTAGATTAATAACACATTTTAAAACAAAACAATTTGAAAAGAATGGCGACAAAACAAACAAAACAAAATAATAAAAATTCAGAAATACTCGAATTAAAAAATAATAATAAAACAAAAGTAAAATTTAAATTAAAAGAAAAAAACTGAAAAAAGAAGGAAAAGTGACAAAATAAAAAAAAACAAATGAACAACATTTAAAAAACATACATTTAACAATATTAAAAAAAATAAATAAAAATAAAGCAAAAGACACAACAGGACAAGAATTTAGTAGATTCATAAATTAAAACAAACGAAAAAGAAACTTTCGGCATGTTTCAACAGATGGCGCTATTGAACGTCTTATAACAACACAAGTAAGTTTTTTGTGACCATCCAGAAATGCTCCAGAAACTAAATGCTCAAGTCGGTGGTTTTTCTAAATAACCCGTCAACAACCAGTGAATCACCCTCACAGAAACAAATGAAAAAAAGATTATCGGCAAGTTTCATCAGATGGCGTTGTTGAATGTTTTACGCAATAAATAGTTTTAGAAACATACACAAGGGTCATTTTAATAGACGCCTTTGAAAAACTTTGCGGAGTGTATTCATATTATACAGGGTGCCTATATTAAATCGTGTCCCCTGAAAGGCACCCCATCAATCAAGTCAGAAATAACTTCGTGTCGTTTTAATGTACTGTGCAATCTAAAATTATTTAGATAAGCGAAACGTCAAGATACATTTACATTTGACGACAGTAGAAAAAAATTTGGTACATTTTCTAATTAAAAACGGATTTATCCCTTCAGTTAAGGTAACACTGGTTCGGACCACCTTGAGATTCTTTTCCTAATCATTTCTTCTTTCTTCCTGGAAGATTTGTGTTAACAGAAATCAACGATATTTCAATAACATATTTTTTTTTGAGACAAAAATAATCAAAGACAAGAAAACTTTAATAAATGTACGAAATTTCTTTCGATAAAGTCAGTGGTAGTCATTAATTAATCATACACATACTGCTAACTAAAACATACATAATATGATTTAGTATTTCCGATGTGCCCTCAATTTTTCATCAACCTGTATATCGTTTTCGTTTTGAAAACGTCAACAATTGATCGGTGTGTGTTGTGGTAATAATAACGTCGGCATCCACTAATTTGCAAAAGATAAATTATCGCGTTCGGCGGCAATGTTAACAAGCACTTATAAATCAGCCGAACGACCGGCAGGCATGGAAACAATTCCTCGATTGTGCTTTAATCTGCAGACCGTGCTCGCGTTAACCAGACTGTGTTAAATCGTTTTTAAATAAATTTCGAATTTCCTAACGCAGACCTAAACAAACTCTTGGTTTTGTCAAGTAAATTAATAGGTACATTCCGTGTCTTTTGAGCAAGACAAAAAGTCAATTGCGAAACCTTTAACCCAATAAAATATTATACTAACACCGACAGTGTATGAACGAAGAGAAAGTCTACGAACGGTGATTATTATTATTTACAATTTAATATATAATCTATTTCGCAAATTTACAATTTAAGTAGATATCTGATATTCTACCTACATTTCATTGTAATTTTATTAATAGTAAGATTACTAATTGGTTCGAATGAAATTGTGATTTGGTATTTACCTAAAATTCCAATTTGAAGATCGCCCACTTCCTCGGCGATATGTTGGGTCGCCCTTTGGCCCTCGGAGAAATCGGCGACGATGATTTTCGTTTTGACTTTGTGATTCAATTCTGTGGGGAAAAATACGGAAAGCTTACGCGTCTATCACTGCAAAGCCAAAAGCATTACCAAATTCTCGTGCGGTTTTAACCAGCTTATCCTCGGATCTACTTACTAACACTAAATCGAAACCTTTTTTGGCTAACTCGTGGGCGTACTCCTTTCCGATACCGTCAGTGCAACCTGTGACCACTGCAAACGAAAATAAATTAATTTAAATCTTTTATTATTTGAAACGAAATAATTCATTCAGAAACTTTCTTAAATAAGCTCAAGTTCAAAATTATTTTAATGTCTGACTATAATAGACTATTATAACAAAATAATAGATCAGTTTTAGGTCGCGTTAGCATTGAAATAATACGAAGGCCCTTGGGTTGTACACTGCCGACCTTATAAACCATATAACGCCCTTGGTACATATTTTTAAATTTCTTTGCAAGTGAAATGTAAGAAATAAATCACAATTCACTGGATAATAATTTCCACAGACGAAACGAGAGAAAGTTAAACTTACTGTTGAACGTCGATCGAGACGGGGTAACATTTTTTCGCATTTTTTCGCCGATTACTACATAATTGCCCCCGTTGAAGACATGGGCATTGCGCAAGGAGTAATTACTTCAGAAGAAAGTCCCAATTTATTGTGTCCTTCGCTACAATGAAATTGCGATACGTTCTTGCGTAACGCGTGTGAAACTGGTGGAATTAATGGACGATGCAAGGCAAACAGAATTGACCGTGCGGAAGCTTTTGCGGCAGTGATTTCTGTCCAAGATGTTGGTTGTTACTACATTCGGTTTGAGGACGTCTCATGAATAAGTGATGAAAAACGTGTCGAAAGACTCGGCCTGATGATAATTTTGTGATGTAACCACAATGGGAATAAAATAAACAGTAATGGCAACCCAGGTTTTGCAACGCCTTGAGAGAAGACCAAGTAAACAATATTACGTCAGTAAATTTGAATCAAAATATACGACTATCAGAAAGATTTCCTAACAATTGCTTCATGTAAAAGTAAACAATGTCTTAGATTACTTATGGCTATGGTCTCAACTAACACAATGGATGGAGTTTCATCTTCTTCCTCGTACGTAGCAAAGAACTCTGTTCTGTGAACCACGTTATAATAGAAATCGAATCGAATGAATCATTTTCATACTTTTAAATCAGATCTGCGCTAAATATTTGATTTGAAAGTGAGCTAATTTAAATTATTTAGATAGCTGTTATTATTACAAATTTCTGGTGCAGCGTTATTTGCTTCATTTGTTGCAATTCACTTGCAATTATTCCAAAAACTAAGACTACATACGTAGAAAGGTTCTCTCTTTCTCTACGCTATCCAATAATGTATAATTCCTGCCAACACATTCAACATTATTCATTTTTAGACAATTAGACATTTTAGAAAATTATTATCAGTATATGTTTGCACAAAAGCGAACTTTGATGTACATATTTCCAACAATTTTGATTCGCCCTGTATTACTTTGGCACACTCCTTTGGAAGAAAGCATCAGTCAATGATTTAAATATAAAAAAATACTTGCCTTTTCAAACTGACCATCTCATTCATCCATTACGTAACGACTTCCTCTCTTAAATAACACGCGTTTCGAAATTATTCAACGAACCACTGAATGACACCGCGTGGGTCAAAATAACGCAGAGAGAAAGCTAACACGACCAACTCTATTAAATCATTTAAATAACCTCGACCTTTATGTATATAAATATTCGCCCATGAGCGGTATTTCTTGGTCATGCTTTAAGAGTACTTGCGAGCCGTATTGAATTTGGTATTTCTTGACCAAACTTTGGCATCTCAAGGTCTAAGGGAAGCGTCATCCCCCTGAGCCGTATTCCTTCATAAGCTTGCCTATCCATATCACGAGCCCGTAAGCAAAACTTTGCTTTTCTTGTTTGAAGAAGTAAAGAAGATTACATGCCCATGAGCAATTTTTTAACTTTTCGTGCCTTAAGAGGAACACGGTCAAACTTTGCTTTTCGTGTCTTAATAATGTAAAGGATACTTACGTGCCTACAGGCTATAGGTTTCATGTCTTAAGAGGAAAGATACCTTTTTGGTGAAACTTTAAAAAGGTGAAGCTACTTACGTGCCCATGAGCCGTACTTCTTGGTCAAGCTTTCTTCTTCGTGTCTTAGAAGGTAAGGGGCTAAAGCTGCGCGGACGGCGAGGGTGACGTTCCATATGGTGTCCAGCAGGAAGAAAAACAGGATCACTCCGCCTATGCTCGCCAGGAGCGTAGTGTAAATATGGCAACCGTCCATGGTGACCATCTGCAAATAATTTTTTGGAAGTAACTCTTTGCATCTGTGCTGACCATTATTTCAAAGAAAGAAAAAAAAACGTTTGGTGTAAGAAAAACAGAATCACTTCGCCTTTGTTCGCCAGAAGTGCACGAGTAATCTAAATTAAGGCTCATCGCCTCCTTTTTCGAAGAAGCCAAAAGACTTGAGATTTTCATTAAAATTTTAGTTGGCAAATTATTCTTTCCTTAGACCTGGTTGTTTATAAAACTTTTAATATCACGTAGATTTTAATATACATAGCCATAGTACAATATTCTTTATTATTTTGCTTCATAGATGTCACTGTGACGACCATTACAATGATTTTCTTAGATATGTAAAGTTGAAATTGCAGTGAATGAAAAATAAATAAGATAAAAAGGGAAAAAGGGTCAGGATCAGAATGAAAATCAAAATGATATTCGCAATGATTAAGATTAAGAATTAGAATCTAAGCGATCAGATCAGACGATTAAAATCAGGATCAGACTTTAGATGATCAGAATTAGAATTCAGATAATAAGGATCAGAACGGGTCAAAATACGAAATGAGATTCTTGGAGATTAAGATTAGGTAATGTTAAATTGATCAACATTAGAATCGTAATGACCTGGATCAGAATTAAGACGATCAAAATCAGAATCAAGATTAGAATTGGCATTAAAACTAAATTAATGAGACTAACAGTGATTAAGGTCAACATGGAATCGATCAAAATCAGAATCAAAATAACCAGGATCAGGTTAAAGGTGATTAGGATGAGAATCAAGGTGAGAAGAATGAAGATGAACAGGATCAGAATTGGAACCAAAACAAAATTATTGAAGCTTACAGTGATTAAGGTCTATGCAAAATCAATCGGAATCGAAATAAAAATATAGATAATCAGAATCAGAATTCAAATGATCAGCATTAAATCAATAAAGATTGTAATTAAAAATTGCTAAATAAAAAAAATTGAATCAAAATTAAAAGGGTCAGAATCAGATACACAGCGAATAAGACAAATGTCAAATCGGTGACGGTCAGAATCAAAATGACCAGGATAAGAATAAAGATCAATAGATCTTCAGAATCAAAATCAAGATAATCACAATGAAGATGAACAGAATCAGAAACAAGATGAGCAGGATCAGATTGGAACAAAAGCAAAATTAATGAAATTCACAATGATTAAGGTCAATGTGAAATCGATCGGAAGCAGATTCAAAATGAACAGGGTCAGAATAAAGGTGATTAGGATCGGATTCAAGATCAGAATAAAAAACGGGAAACCAGAAAAAGGGATATGATCAGAAAAAGAATCAAGATGAGCAGAATCAGACTGTAACAAAACAAAATTATTGAGATTCACAATGATTAAGGTCAATATGAAATCAATCAACATCAGATTCAAGACAACCAGAATCAGAATCAAAATGATTAGAATCAAAATGAGGATGATTGTTATAAAAAACGGAACCAACACAAAATTAATGAGATTCACAGTAATTAAGGTCAATGTGAAATCGATTAGATTCAGCATAAAAATTATTAGGATCAGAATTAGAATCAAGATAATCTGAGTCAAAATTCAAGTGATCAGGATCAGAATTAAAATCAAAATAAGGAATGAGATTCATAGTGATTAAGATTAATCTGAAATCACTCAAGATTGGAATTAGAATGACCAGGATGATAAAATAATTAGAATCGAAATTAAAACTGATTCACAGCGAATAAAATAAATGTCAAATTGAACAAGATCAGAATAAAAATGACCTGGATCAGAATAAAGGTAGTTTATATCAGGATCAGAATTGGAATCAACACAAAATTAATGAGATTCTCGGAGATTCTTAATGTTTAAGATCAATATGATATCAATTAATGTGACCAGAATCAGAATAAACATGATCGAAATCAGATAATCAGAATGAGGATGATCAGGATTAGAATTGGAACCAACACAAAATTTATTACTTTCACAGCGATTAATTTCAAATCGATCAGAATCAGAATAAAATTGGTTACGATCAGAATCAGAATCAAGATAATCTGAATCCAAATGATAAGAATGAGAATCAAAATAAGGAATGAGATTCATAGTGATTAAGATTAATGTTAAATTACTCAAGATTCCAATCTTGAGTGATGAACAGGATGATAAAAAAATTAGAATCGAAATTAAAACGGTCAGAATCATATTCACAAGGAACAAAATAAATGTCAAAACTTTCAAGGTCAGAATCAAAATGACCAGGATCAGAAAAAAGACGATCAGAAACAGAATGAAGATCAAAATTGAAACCAAAACTAAATTAATTAGATTCACAGGGATCCACAGCTCAATGTAAAATTGATGAGAATCAGAATAAATATTATTATGATCAGAATCAAGGCGAACAGAATCAAGATAATCAGATTCAGAATCAAAATATTCAGAACCAGAATCCCAATGATCAGGATCAGAATCAGAATTAAAAAAAGGAATGAGATTCAGAGTGATTAAGATCAATTAAGATTGGAATCAACATAACCAAGATGACCAAAAAAATTAGAATCGAAATTAATCAGAATCAGATTGACAAGGAATAAGATAAATGTCGAATCGATCAAGATCAGAATAAGAATGACCAGGATCAGAATAAAAACGATCAGAATCAAGATCAGAATTGGAACCAAAACAAAATTAATGAGATTCACAAGGCCAATGTGAAATTGATTAGAATCAGAATAAAAATTATTAGGATTCGAATAAAGACAAACAGAATCATAAACAAGATAATCAGAATAAGAATCAAGATATTCAGAATCAGAATCCGAATTATCAGAATAAGGAATGAGATTTAATCAAGATTGGGATCAACATGACCAGTGTTAAGGATTCATTTTTGATTTAATTGTAACTTAGATTTATTTTATATTAAGTTTCAATTATTTAGTTTCTTTTCCCATGAGCAATCTCTCCTCATTTTACAATTTCCGTGAAACTTAAAATCTTATAGCGTTTTCGAGTGACTGCTCCACAGCACTCTGAGAGTATCTCTATCCCATGTTATTACATGAAGTTAAAACAAGATGAAGATAATCTGAGAGTGCTCTAGAGCAGTCAGTCGAAAACGCTATTAGAGTTCGGCATGCCTACGGTCCGCAGCTGCATACTTCCGTTTCTTAACACTTGCGACGCAAACATTTACAAGAACTCCTCGGTGTTCGTTTACAGCCGAATTTAGTGTTTTCGTTGAAACTACCTAATGTCTACTCACGAAATAGAATTTGCTATCTGTTAGACGTAAACAACGGTCCTCTTCACTTTCGTAAACAGCATAATAGATTTGTATTAATTTTAAGTATAGTTAAAATTTACAGAAAATAAGAAATCACCTCCCTTACCCTGACTTAGTGTTCAGGCATTATTATCATTAATTCTACAGAAGGAAACCAGTCGAAAAATATCACCACCCGGTTCAGTGTATATAATTTTGTAAATAAAGTTTGTGAATTAATGCTGTCTTTTGCTATGAGAAAATACCGACTTATACTTGGTCTGCTGCCTGTAAGAATCAAGTCGAGTTAAAACAACCAGAATGATCGAAGAAATTAGAATCGAAATTAAAAGGATCAGAATCACATTCACAAGGAATAAGACAAACGTCAAATCGATCAAGATCAGAATCAAAATGACCAGGATCAGAATTAAAATCAAGAATAAACTGATCAGAATAAAAATGATTATCAAGACGAACAGAATCAGAAACAAGATAATCAGATAATTAAGGTATATTCAGAATCAGAATCCAAATTATCAAGATCAGAATCAGAATCAAATTAAGGAATGACATTCATGGTGATTAAGATCAATGATATATCAACTGAGATTGGAATCAACATGACCGGAATGATAAAAAAAATTAGAATTGAAATTAAAACGATCAGATAATCAGAATCAGATTCACAAGGAATAAGATAAATATCAAATCGATCGATATCAGAATAAAAACTACCAGGATCAGAATAAAGACTAATAAATACACTTTTACAATTTTAACTTTTTTACTCTCGCAATAAGTTAAATTTATTTAAAAACATGTAACCACGTTTTCTTAATTGCTGTATATTACAGCCGGTCCTGATGAAGTAATAAATTGTTTACGAAATATTGGCCAATGCAAAAGGAGTCTTATTAGTAAGCAACACCTGCTTGTTTCAAAGCCGTTGATCTCTATTTCAAATTTAAGATTCAAGATTGAAATCAACATGACTAGGATGATAAAAAAAATTAGAATCAAAATTAAAACGACCAGAGTCTGATTCATAAGGAATAAGATAAATGTCAAATAGATCAAGATCAGAATAAAAGCGACCAGGAACAGAATCAGAATAAAGATGATCGGAATCAGAATCGTGATGATAAAGATCGGAATTGGAATTAAAAGAAACTCAACGAAGTTAACAGTGTTTAATATCAATGTGAAGTCGATCAGGATCAGAACTAAAATGACCAGGATCGGAATAAAAGTAATTAGGATCGCAATCAGAATCAAGATAATTATAATGAAGATGATCAGTTTCAGATTGGAACCAAAGCGAAATTAATGATATACACAGTGATTAAGGTCAATGTGGAATCGAGCAGGGTCAGGATCAAAACGACCAGGATCAGAATAAGGTTTAAACCAGTTTTAAGCTTAATCTTAGATTAGATTCTCGTTCTACTTCCCTGTATCAAAAAGGTACTTTATTTAATGGTTGCAAATTTTATAATGCCCTGCCTGCGTCCAATGCAAACACTTAAAAGAAACTAAAATAATTTTTACTGTCCAAAAGCTGCTACTGCCTTGATTATACAAGAATACTTTCTTATGTACTATGTGACGTTTCTCTATATCATTGCTTTTTATTTTATAAACTTGACATTTGATAATTAAATAAATAAATAAATAAATAAATAAAGATGATTAGGATCGGATCCAAGATGATCAGAATCAAGAAAATCAAAATGAAGGTGAAGATGATAGATTAAGGTCAATGTGAAATCGATCAGGATCAGAATCAAAATGATGGGAATGATCAAGAAAATAATTTAAATAATAAAGAAATAATTTAATAATGCAAAACTGAAACAATTGTGGAAAAACTGCGAAACTTTTCCTTGCTTTGAACAGTTACTTTTGTGTGGCAGGTAATAGTAAAAGGCGCCTGTCTTATTCCCATTCCCATGCAACCATAAGAAAAATTCCAAGTGAACGTATCCAACACCGTGGAAAAAATGAACGATTGCAACAAGCATCATTAAATACCGAAATGGAAATTAACGACTCGATGCAAATAAGTCTGAAACCTCAAGGGATACGCTCGTTGTACACACAACAGCATATGGGGCGCGCACTGAAAGTGAATGTCGAAATGTCGACATTTTGCAAAGAATAAAACAATTTTCGTTATAATCGCGGAGTTTAATGAACTCTGCAATTTCGCCACGCACGAGAAAGGTAGACGCGAATTACTCTTAACCTTGCAGAAGTGGAACACCTGTTATGCAACGAACGTGTTATTAAAAAGAACAAAAAAAAAGAAGTCTGCGTGCCTGCCTATTTACAATTAATTTTGAACTTCAAACACTTCAGCAATTAATACAAGTGATGTATGTATTTGTTATTGAAAGTAATGTTGACAAAAGCGTAGGATGTCGAAAGCTATTTAAGCGCGCGAGCTTGCGTGATTTACGATTACCACAATAAAGCAAACAAACAGAGTTGAGAATGTTTGTTCTTTCATTCGCAAATGCAACTGATTAGCAATTGAACGGAATGTGACTTTGAAATTAACACTTCATTTCTGCAACTGAATCAGAGATATCTGTTTCCAAATTGAGAAGTCAGATAACAGCCTTTCGTCATATCAATACCATGCTTACATTATCTCTGAATAAATATTAATATAAATTACCAAAGAATACGCTAGTAAAAGATCATTTATCATTAAGCGAAATGGTACTTTGCGGTACACCTCCTTCATTTACATTTCCAGTTTTATTTTGAATTGTTTTCCAAATATGATGTTATCCGTTTATGACATGTTGTAAATTTGTACGAAAATATCTAAACGTAGAAAATTAGCAAGCAAATTAGCAAATGCATATCTTTTATTCTCCAACATCTCTTACGTAAATGTTAATGCATTCGGTTTTACGGTTTAAATAAATTACACGCCGCAGCTCCATCGGTTAATAATGGCAAAAGCAAAAGTTCAGATTTCTCTCCCAGAACGTACCGCCTGAGTTGCAATTAGAGATTGCGGCGTTCGGAATTAAGCAATATTATATTCCGGTTCTTATTATGGGTATTAACGATTTACTTTGCAATGCTACCGACCAGTTTTACTCTTTTACTACATTTTTTTTACAAGCAGGTAATTCACTATTACTCTTGAATGAACTCCAGTAAATTAATCTAAAAGGTACAGATGAAATCCTCTAATAATTAAAAAAAATCCAATTCGAAACGTGACTTAAGACTCCTCCGTGTGAATCCCCGCTCGAAGCATAGAACTTCGCAGAAAATTTCCGCCCTTATCGCGACCGACGCCGCTATGAAACCGCTAGTTCGACAATTTAGTAAATTTTTCCCATAGTGGAGACAAGCTTAGCTCAGCTTGTGTGCGTGGTCCGGAAAATATAATGAAAATCGCGTCCATCTGCCATCTTTCGGTAGCTACTCCTCGTTTACAAGTTTCGGGGGATAGAAATATTCAAATTTAATTGACTCACGTGACGATAGTCACCTCTTACAACGCCTGATAAGATATATGTTTTAAATATTACCGCTGAAAGGACAATTGTCATCAGAATTTTGTTCGAAGTTAGAAATTCCGAATTTCTATTTCTTGGACCCTTTTTAAGCACTTTTCTCCCTCTACACCGTACGGTCGTTACAATAATTATAAAAGAAATATATTTTATAAAAGTTGAGCTCCATGTATTCCATAAGTTACCTACTTATCAAATATACTTTTTTTCTTAAATAAAATATACCAGTTTTAGTAGAATAGTTTAGCCTAACACAAGGGCAAAAGAATCTGCTGTCTATTTAATAGAAACTGTTATGTTACTATAAACAGATATGCCAGTTAGTTAGGCAACCATATCTACACATTAGGAACGTCCACACAAAACTATGGCGAAATTGGCTCAGAAAATATTTCTTTATTTCAGTTCTTTCAGCTATTTTGGAATAGTTGCATGCAAATGGCTTACGTACAGCTATTCTACTAGTTTTTATTGATTTATTTTGGTATACTTTCTTACTCAAATAATATGTAGTTGAAAGAAGCGCAACGTAGAAGTATTTTATTCATAACTAGCGATCAAAAGGATTGGGTGCTTTCATTGAGTTTAAATTAATTATTGTAAATATTATGTAGGCAATAGTAACATTGTTGGTGTGCCTTTCATAAAGCAATTGATGCATAAAATTTGTATTTTCTCAAAAAAAAAAAAAAAAAATAAGTGGAACGCCTTGTGCATATTGACACGTTTGAATAGTTTGTTAAATCCTAACATCTAACATTTAAAAAACTGTGATGCGTAACTGACTTATGGAATTAGCTGTATGTGCGAAAATATTTTAATATTTTATTATTATAAAACTCATTATAAGCAGTAATGTAATGCAATTTGTTGAATGAAATATAAATTACAAGATTACGTAAAAATAATCTTGATTTTGTCTCATAGATGTCACTGTGGCGATCATTACAATAATTTTCTTAGATATGTAAGACGCCAATTGCAAATAAATAAAACAAAAACAGTAAAACGACGAGGATCAGAATTAAAATCAAAATGATATTCGCAATGGTTAGGATTATTGTCGACTCTATCGAGGTCAGAATTAACATGATCAGATTCAGAATCCGGATAATTAGGATCAGAGTTAGAGTCAAAATAGGGAATGAGGTTCATAGGGATTAAGATTAATGTCAAGACGATTAAGATTAGAATCAAAATTACCAGGATCAGAATAACAATGACTATGAGAATCGATACCTAAACAAAAATAATGAGATTCACAGTGATTAAGCATCAGATCAGAAGCGATTAGATTCAGGTTAATAATGATTAAAGTCCGGATCACAATTAATTATCAGAATCATAATTAGATCAAAATAAGGAATAAGATTTATATATTAAGAGTAATGTCAAATCACTCAAGATTGGAATCAAAATGACCAGGATGATCAAAAAAATTAGAATCGAAATGAAAACGGTAAGATCAGATTCACAACGAATAAAATAAATGTCAAATCGATCAAGATCAGAATCAAATTGCCGAGAATCAGAATAAAGACGATCAGAATCAGAATCAAGAAGATCAGAATCAGCTAATCAGAGTGAGGATGATTATTATTAGAACTTGGAACCAAAACAAAATTAATGAGATTCACAGTGATTAGGTCAATGTGAAACAGCTTAATGGCCGTATGCACCGAACGAATTAACTCAGCTTAACTTTAAGCGTCATTTAGAATGTGACTTACGAAATGTTATGAAACTCCAAATGTCACAATATAAACGTCACTCAAATTTAAGCTGGATTAAACTGTTTGGTGCATATGGCCCTTAGAATCAAGATAATTAGAATTAGGATCAGGATAGAGGGAGTAGGAATTAAAGTGATCAGGATCAGAATCAGAATCAAAATAAGGAATAAGATTCATAGTGATTAAGGTTAATGTCAAATCACTCAAGATGGGAATTAAAATGACCAGGATGATCAAAAAAATTAGAATCGAAATTAAAACGATAAGAATCGGATTCACAACGAATAAAATAAATGTTAAATCGATCAAGATCAGAATCAAAATGCCCAGGATCAGAATGAAGACGATGAGAAAGAGAATCAAGATCAGAATGGGAACAAAAACAAAATTAATGGCCGTTTTGGTTTCAACGAGTGGAGTAGCACCGAGTAGAACAGATCTGATCCGCTTGACCAGTAAGCGTTACTTAACCAGTTAAGCATTAGTTATACTAATGATTCGTTTCAAGTGAACTGATCCTCAACTACGCTAATCTACCTTTCCCTTGCCCCTCAAGCGTCAAGAAATTGTAGGATCTGTTCGTGACCAGTTGCATCTTTGAAGTTAGTTGTTCCATATTCAAATTATCTATCTACGTACATTTTTCTTACACATATACCTGGAAATCAGTTATATTCATGATTAGTTTCTGCCACCTAACAAGAATAACGATAATGACAAATAAACTCGCAGAAAGTATAGTTAACTTAAGATTTGCTATTTAGACACCAAAGCGAACGGTTCCTTTCGTGTTAGCGTAGTATCAATTAGGATCAGATTAGTTCTGATCACTTCGAGTTCAGGCCACTTATGAAACAATGTGATTCACAATGATTAAGGCCAATATGATATCGATCAAAATCAGATTCAAAATGACAAGGATCAGAACAAGGATGAGTGGGGTCAGAATCGAGATGATCAGAATTAGTTAATCAGAATGAGGATGATTATTATCAGAACGGGAACCAAAACAAAATTAATGAGATTACAGTGATTAAGGTCAAAGTGAAATCGCTCAGAATCAGAATAAAATTGGTTATAGGATTAGAATCAAGATTATCAGAATTAGAATCAGGATAATGGGAGTCGGAATCCAAGTGATCAGAATCATAATCAAAATAAGGAATAAGATTCATAGTGATTAAGATTAATGTCGAATCACTCATGATTGGAATCAAAATGACCAGGATGATCATTTCAAATCGATCAAGATCAAAATCAAAATGTCCAGGATCAGAATAAAGACGATCAAAATCAGAATCAAGATCAGAACTGGAACCAAAACAAAATTAATGAGATTCACAGCGATTAAGGTCAACGTGAAATTGGTCAGAATCAGAATGAAAATGAAAATATTTATTTATTATAGAACTCATTGTAAGCAATTACTTAAGACAATTTCTTTTATAATTAATAGTAAAATAAAACAAAAAAAGCAACAAGTGATTTTATTTGTATTATCACTTTTTACAAAATCTTTCCGTGAAATGTTAGCTGAATTTAAATTAAATATTTATTACTTCAGAAAAAAAAAAGAACTTATTATCAGAGAGAGGCCAGTTTTAGGCTTTTGATATCAGGAGGAGTAGTAAATATGAAATAAATGTACAGGATTACGTAAAAATAATTTTAATTCAATGGTTATGGTTTGGAAGACCTTCGGCTTAACTTAACCAACGCTCTCTGCTTATTATACGCACTGTAAACAAATGAAAAGGGAAATTCTTATAAATTAAAATAAATTATAAAAAATAGTTGAGTGGCAAAGTGGATTAAGGAAAAATGTCACCTTGAAGCAAAATGTATGTTTAGCGAATGAAATTAGCTAGAATTTGTTATTTGTTTCAGAGAAGTACATTCGTACAAGGAAATTAATAATTGTGCTATCTGGGTTAAAATTAACATAATCAAATTGCAAATCGCACACGCAATTATTTATTGTCCCACGATTGTGGACACTAGTAAACGAAAGTGACAGTAACTTATTTAATCCTTGTTTGATGCCTACGACCATTAGGCATTCTACCATAAATCCAAAGATAAAATCACATCCGCATTTAAAGGAAACGATTGCACGTGTTGCTACAGCTGTAATTAAAATAGATTAAAAATATTAATTTTTTTAGAAACGGGGGAAAATTATTTTTTGCGTTGTGAAACGATTTTGATCGGCGAGGATAACTTTTCTGGTTTTATTTATTTTTTGGAGCACTTTTATCAATATGTAATGTGACTTTTGTATAGAAAAAAGTACTACTACTCGTACATAATTGTATATTCACAATGGACTCACAGTAGAAACGTCGACGAATGTTGATGAGGTCTTGATTATAATTTACAATTGTGGTATTGTGTTACGCAAATGGATAAAGTACTTTGTGACGTACAACAAGGCAAATTGTTTTGTTTATTTACGGTGCTTATCGCTCAATTAATTTTTTTTTACAACAAATATTACTTGCACACTTGATTGAATAAATAAATTCCAAACTAAAAAATAGTAAAGGAGACTGTGGTTTAATAAATAATTGAAATTTATCTCCGCCCACAATAATTTTATATCCGTAGATACGTATTTCGGCAGCTAAGCTGCCATCTTCAGTACAATGTAAAAAATTTAAAAAACCCTACATGAAATCTAACAGCTACCTACCTACCTATCTGATCATACACTCTATACTACTAATAGTATCTAAAATTAACAAAATTAATGTTAATGTAAATTTTTTACATTGTACTGAAGATGGCAGCTTAGCTGCCGAAATACGTATCTACGGATATAAAATTATTGTGGGCGGAGATAAATTTCAATTAAATAAATTCCATCTAACATAAATAAATAAAGTACAAGTTTTTCTGTTTAGTGATTTATTTTATTATCGCATCGACTTTATTTCGTACAAACATTGATTAAATTAATTCGTGTAATACGTTCACACCGAAATCTGGGACGAATATCTATTTTGTTCACGTCTGGAAGACTTTTGGCATCAGCAAATTTCATTAACAAGAGGAAGTCACTCTTACGATATTTAATTACGCGTCTAACTACGAAGTGCGTTAATTTAATTCGATGTTGTTACGGTCACCAGAACAGCTGAAGTATATTAATTATTACCTTCCGAGTTTAAGATATTAAAAGGCTTTCACACGCACGCACGCCCCAGGTAAAATTAAAACGAAATCAAATAATTCTCGAACGCACGGTAGAATTTATCGGATTCGACATTTTCGACACACCTTTTTGCTTTAATTAAATCAATTCTGGCTCGCACTTTCTTTTCTCTTTCTTAAGATTTGAGAATCGATTCGATTAACAAAATAAACCGGTTGTGACCGTTGTCACCGCTTTCCACGTTGTTTGTAAATTAAATTTTACGATAAAGTATTAATTAAGACGTTGGCTGTCGCGAGTTGATTCGTTATAAATTATTTATTTATTAAGTTCTTGCTTCTCAACGTGTCACGTTTTTGATGATTATGTTAAATTATTTCATTCGTTTCTTTTTTTCAATTTCTTTCGTGCAAATATATCTTGAAGCTTAAAAGAAAGAAAATTGTCCTTGTAACTCCAACTTAAACTCAAGAAACGATGCGACGTGAAATTTATCCAAAAACAATTTGGCGATGTGAATTTTAGCAGGCAAAGAAGAAAAGAAAGAGGACGTTCGATAAATTAAATCAGAAAAGAAATGAAGAATGAAGAACCCAAAACGATTTTGGCAGAACAAACAAATTTAAAGACCAACATAAAGAAGAATATAAAAAAAACATTGTGAGCAGAAATATCGAGAAAAGAACGAATAGGTCAAAGTGGATTAACAACAAGTAGAAAAAAGGGCAAAGAACTTTTTCCGGTTCTGTTTAACTTTAATGAGGTGAAAGCAGAAGCTGCAAAAGCAAAAGAAGTAAAGGTACAAGAGATAGATAAAATTTGAAACCTCATAACCATCTGAGCAGATCCGAGGAGTTTATGTCAGAATTTTTCCGTAGAGTTAAAAAGAAGAAGCAAATGGGTGGAAAATGCGTGAAAGGAAGAAAGCCCTAAAATCACCTGCATCAGCAAAATAGAGAAGATAGACGTAGAGACGGAAAAAGGGGCAAGGGCATGGGAAGGGATTGAAATCAATACTCACAAGAAAGAAGAGACCACAATTACAAATATGTCAGTTGTTGTCAACGAAGGAAAGTTAATTACATATTAGAAAAAAAAGCAAAAGAAAAGGACCAACGATGGAACCCAATATGAGTTGAAGACAAATAGTGGAGCAAGTAAATGTAAAACTTTGTATTTAGCAGAAGACCTATACACAGAAGAAACCAAAGATAAGTTTAGAAAAACAGCAAGAAATCTCAGAATGATTTGAGTTAAAGAAACTTGAGGAACAAAATGCCCATAAATATGTGGAATTGCATGTCCTTTTACTCTGACTGAGAACTTTTCAACGACCCCTTGTACACACTCGTTTCAATTATTTTTAAAGGAATGAAAAAATTGCGAATTAAAAAATAATTTTTAAACGTAAAATATTGCTATGGGTATTAAACAAATTCTTAAAATAAACATCATGCAATGGAATGTGCATTTGATTAATTCAGTCGGGGCAGTTAATGAAGTCAGTAACTTATACTTTAATTTAAGAAACTAAAAAAACGCAGCGTAAGTAAAATTTGTTTTAATTTAAACCCCTCACCACCAACTACATATGTACCTGCTAAATAAATAAATTAATTGCATACAATTACTTAAATGTAAGTTATCGCGTTACTTTCATGTAACTATATCTTCCTTTGTTAGTAAATACGGATTTATTTCGTATTGTAAGTAAAAATAACATCTTATTCTTTAATTTAAATTAAAAATTAAAAAGAAATTCTAATTAATTACCTTATTGTAATCCGCTCAAGTGGACGACACAACGACGACGATAACGGATCACTGCGTTTAAGTGATATCGCGAGTGCTATTACTTTTTACCACTGCTTGTCTCAAAACATTTTCATGACCCCTATATTGTTCGATAAACCCCACTTGCGCCCGGCGACCCTCAAACGGTGGGGCCGCTCGGCCGCCGCGCGGCTCCGGGGCCGAGGAGAGCGCGTTTGAGACCGCTGGCCGGATTAAAACGTGCGAAGTGAAAGTGCCCCGGTGTCGAAACTTGATCCATACCAGCCGTTAATAATCCATCTGAGGTTTTTAACAGGAGCACGTTCGTACGTAGACTGATTGTGATTATGATCCGTTTCTGAAAATTGTAGCGCGCGTTAGGTAATTACCTACCATGGCGAGATTTCGTGAACTTGACTTCGATAGTTTCTGATTTGTGCAATTCGTTGACGCAGACACTTTATACTATTTAAAAGTGAAAACTCCATTTACAAAAGGCGCTTTTGTTCGAGATATTGTAACGCTCGCTTCAATGGATGGCGACAACGCTGAAGGAGTTAAGGGGGTAGCTTAGTGGTCCATTTTTTTTTGGATAAAATATGGTTTAGTCTAAAGTCTAAGTGCCGATTCACAACGGACATAAGCATAAGAAATAGCTACGTAAATTTTCAGTATGTTTGTCAATCAATTTTATAAAAGAAAAATTTATAAAAAAAAGGAACGAGACTTATATTATTAACCATTACAAAAGTACTAACTGACGTAAGAATTGACAAACAAATCAAAAATGTACATTTATGTATCTACTGTCTTTACGTATTTCTTACGCTTACGTCCATTGTGAATCGGCACTAAACGCGAGTTATAAATTTTTTGTGTGTATTAGTAAATTATGTTTGATAGGTATTTAATCATGCTACTATAATAGTATGATAATGGTAATAATAAAACTAGCTAGTACCGACGCAACAATTGGCCATTTCTTTGCACAGGTTAAGAAAAAAAGAATTTACGATAAATATTTAGCGTTTAGCGATACATTCCATATTCCTATAGGAATATACAAACAAGTAGTACAAACAAGTCTATGGAAAAAAGTTTCACAACAGTTTGTGGGAAAGACTATGTTACCTTTATGTTTATATTATGATGACTTTGAGGTAAATAATCCTTTGGGTAGCCATTCTGGTATATATAAAATGGGTGCAGTGTATTATACTATACCATGCTTACCACCTGAATATGCATCACAATTAGATAATATACTTGTTGCTTAAATTCACTGTACAGAAGATTTACAGAAATTTGGTACTCAAACTGTATTTGAACTAATTTTGCACAATTTAACTGAGCTGGAAAGAAATGGCATCATGATATGTACAGAAAATGAAAATAAAATTATTTACTTTGTGCTTACATTAGTTGTGGGCGATAATTTGGGAATTCATAAACTTTTTGGTTTCAATGAATCATTTAATGCCAATTATTTTTGCCGTTTCTGTAAAAGTTCTAAAGAGATAACACATACGCAATTAATGGAGGACATTGATTTATTGCGTACTAAAGAAAATTATTCTTTAGATTTACATAACAAACAATTTGGTATAAAAAATGACTGTATATTCAATAAACTAGATTATTTTCATTGCATAGAAAATTTAAGTTGCGATATTATGCATGACTTGTACGAGGGCATTTGTCGTTACGATCTGGGTCATTTGCTATGGCAGTTTATTTAAAAAAAAAAAATTTCACATTAAGTGATATTAATAAAAAATTGTGCTATTTTAATTTTGGTGATAAAAATAAACCTCCCCGTATTTTGCAATCATAAATACTAAAGAAATATCTAATATTTTCTGCATCTGAAATGAAATCTTTTATTGATGTTTTTTGGCCTGTTGGTAGGAGAATTTATACCTTTAAATGAATCTGTATGAGAATTATATAAATTGCTTAAAAAAATATGTGAAATTGTTGAACAGACGTCAATTACTTTAAATGATTTAAGTTTACTGAAAATTTTAATTTCCGAACACAATGAAACTTTTATTACACATTTTGGAAATTTAAAACCAAAATTTCATTTTATCGTACATTATCCGCGAATTATGGCTACAGTAGGGCCTGTAATAAATATCTCTTGCATAAGATTTGAGGGTAAACGTCGTGTTTTTAAATTAATTCTAAATCAGTTACATCTAGACTTAACATTCCTTATACTTTATCTGTTAAAAATCAACTCAATTTCAATTTTAGAATTCTATCAAAAACAGGTTTTCAGGAAAATACTGCTTTGGGACCAATAAATGCATGTACTAAACGTAGCGATTATTCATATATTAACTACTTAAAATCGTATATTTCAAATGTTTCTGAAAATATTTATTCCATACCTTGGTTTACAAAAGTAGGAGTAACTTTTAAAATTGGTTCTTTTGTCGCTTTTGATTTTTATGATCTTTGTCCCACTTTTGGATGTATTATCGATATTGTTACCGTAAATGATGTAACAGATGTATTCCTTATACTACAAGTTTATGAAACAATACAATTTGATGAACATTTTCAAACATACATTATTAGTGACTCTAGTACAACAAAATGTGTTCATGTAGAACAATTAGTTTGCAATAAGTCTTTTATTCTTCACATATTATCAGATGGCAGAAAGTGTATTTAATATTTTAGTTCTTAAGGAATATTTTTTATTTGTATTGTTTCTTAAACCCAGTTTTTTCAGTTAGGGTTTAACTTTGATCTATGTCTTACTTCCACAAACTCTAATTGAAAAAATGGACCTTAATCCTTTTCTAAAATGTTTCTAATAACATTAGTTTCAAACTTTGGTTTCTAAAAAATATTTTTTATTTGTACAATCAGTTTCTTAATCGTTTTTTTAATGTTTCTAATAAAATTCGTCCCAAAATTTTGGTTTCTGAAAAGTGTTTTTTATTTGTATTAAATTTTGTATTCTTTGTATTGTAGTATTTACTGTATTAATACATATATAGTAATGAATTATTTATTGTTTTCTTTTAACAGTATTCCCATAATAAATGTTAGTACATATCACCTGAAGCGTACATAATTCTTGATGTAAAATAATTGTTTAAAAGTCTTTTAATAAATAGAACAAACATTTCAGAACTAAATTAGTTGCTTCTTCAGTGAAAAATTCCCTGAAACTAATGTAAAGACTACATAAATATGAAAATTGTTTTGTTTTACATTTTTTAGTTTAGTATTATATTACTAGTTTCTGGGAATTTTACACTGAAGAAGCTATTAATATAGTTTCGAAACGTTTCTGTACCATTTATTAAAAAAATAAAGATCTTTAACATATTAATATGTTGAATTGAACATATTAATACGTTCAATTCAACAAATTTTTATAGTTAAAACAAAATATTAATATTGTTGAATGAAATAAAATATAATATTCGCGGAAACAGAAAAAGAGTACATATAAGGAAAACATTTAGTTGGATCAACATCGTTTTATTGTTGAAAATATATTAACAATTCTTTTCTTTAACAAAACGAAATGTGTATTTTAACTAAAAGTATTAATTCATCTAATGTTTACAATTGTTTGCAACAACAAGTTGTTAAACAATTGATACTAATATCACAAATTATTAACTTACACTAAATTATTCAGTCGTATTAAGATGGTTATATTATCATTTTAAAATTTAATTATGATTAATACTGACGAATATTTGCGTTGTATTAAAGTAAGTGCTTTTCTTGGTTTAATACATGAAATTTTTTGAACGAAGCTCTATTTTTTAACAATTTTGAATTGTTTCATTTAAGTAAAAATTATAATTGACTGTATTTAACCAAAATTATTTTGTTGAATTTGCCTTTTTTGGTTAATTCAACGCATTTTCTTTTCTCAGTGTATGTTTACTACTAAGGAGGTTTAAACCGAACCATTTTCAAAGTGATCAAAATCGCATCAAATTTTGTTTATGAATGCATCAGTTGCCATATGTCATTAAGATCCTATGCAAATTTGTTTACTTTAAACCTGGTTCAGTTAAACTTGAGTTTAAATCTACTTTGTACAACTGGCCCTTAGAGGTGGTAGGTTTACTGGTGTACATCTCCTTCCGTTAGGTAATGCGAACGTTCCTTCTTCATATTTTTTAATGGAGATACATATTTTCTTGTGTATTGATAAAAGAAAAGACGAGATTTTAATTTTTAGTTTCTGCTTTGAAAAGGTTACCATCCATATTGTTGAGAAATAAAAGGATCACGTTTGCAATGTTAGAGTTTATTCATTTCAATGAAATAGTACAAACTGACAAAAATAGCAAGGAATGTGAAGAAGACTTTACAACTGTGAAATTCAAGACTAAACGAAGTGCAAAAAAAGTAGTACAGAATTCTTCAACCCTATATGGATCTGACTCACAAGAAAATATTAAGGGTGTGCCGAAACTGGCACATTTACATACCTACAGATTTCATCCAGATGTAAAAAGCGTCGACCTGGAAAATTACCTCCAGATTAAAGGTTTTCAACAAGTAAAATGTGAGCGTATTCCATCCAAACGTCCAGAAGAATGCAGTTCCTTCAAAGTATCCGTACCTGTAGGCAAATTGGAGAAGTTATTTGAAAAATAAAAATGTAATAAATATGTACTCTGTATATTCAAACGGTTTACTTTAGGGCATAACTTTTTTACTCTACTTGGTCTAAACATTTAAAGACTACGTGTACAAAGTAGTGACTTGACGTCATGGGACACCCTGTATAATTCAGTTTAGAAACGAAAAGAATTCAAAGAAAAGGTTACAAAAAATATATTGCCTCGAAGTAGGGATATCGATACCCGATAATTTTGTTAGCCGGGTACCAGCGTATTACCCGCTAAGTACCCGGGTACCCAATACCCGATAGCTATCGAATAATTAAAAATCTATGGTAGAAGTATCCGAAGTAACATGCTCCAAATAAATTATCCTTCACATTCAATTAAAAGAAAAAGAAAACATGAATAACGCCCCAAACATTCACTTAGTAATTTAATAGAATAATATATCTGTCAATAGGTTCTACACACACTAATACAGGGTGTTTAGTGAGAACATTTGACTTGTCAGTGAGCATACAAGCAGGATACAAATAAATGTGTTGATGTGTACAAGGTAACTTTCATGAGTTCGAAATTAAACATTTAAAAATTTTTCTAGATGCAGCTGCAGTTTTTTCTTTAACAGCATCGAATTGGTCGATATATCATCATTCCATAATGCCTTGGTATTGTTCAGCCAAAATAATCCCATATATTTCGGGCCTTTTTGACTAATGGTTAGCCGATTGAATGGTAGTTGCCAATTCTCTCGGGATCTGGTTTGGTAGTCATGGAAGTCAGAGTTTTTCTCTAGGTGGTCTGTAATAGGTATAGAGTATAAGATTAGTTGATACACATAAAGCGATGTCACTGTCATTATCGCGTAATAAGCAAAATATTGACGACAATTCCTTTTCTTCTCAATGCCTGCCATAATCCGTACTATCTTCTCCTGAATGGTCAGAATGTTTAACATATTGCTGCACCTGCCCCACATAAACAAACCGTACGAAATTTTGAAGTTTGAATGTACCAGACCGAAGTATAGCATTCGAAGCACTTCTAGAGTTACAGTGTCTCTGAGTCCATAGATTACAATGCGTTAATATATTTTTTAGATTAGAGGAGTCTATGAAAAGTAAAACCTAAGTCGTAGCTTAAATGAAATTAACTTATGTGAAAATTGAAATGTCAAGGTACATTTGACGATAGTAGAAAAAAACTTTCAGTTGAATACATAAGGCTTTGTTAAAACTCTTTAACAAGATAACGACTAATTTCAAATGCCGTTGGATTGCTTGCTGACCCATGACTATAGTGTTCAAGAGCGATTAAACAACTAACAGATTTGACAGGGGTCAGGAAGCAAATGTCAGAATAAAAGTTTCGAATCAAGCTAAGACTCTGTTTTTGTTTTTCATAGCCTCCCCTTATCTAAAAAATATATTAACGCATAGTAGAATCACATGCTTGCTAAGTTTGGTTTCCAAATCTTCGACATGACGACGCCAGGTTACTTTCGCATCGATACGGACACTAAGAAATCTAAAGTCAGTATTGTGCAAGTTCTTCCACATCGTATTAAGGGATACCAGCCAAGAGTTGAGTTTTTTGATACTATTGGTGCAGCTACATACAATCTTTTCACCGTTGAGTAAGAGACCATTACAATGACACCATTGCTCTGCGTCTTTCACAACATGATTAGCTTTAGCAATAGCTTTGGATGCAGTATAATCAGAGACAATGAGTGTTGTGTCATCGGCATAAACAGTTGTAAAGGTAGCTGATTGGGTAAGTCATTTATAAATACATAAAGCGAATAGTATAGGCCCAAGAATGGATCCTTGAGGCACCCCCGAATTGACATTGATATTGTTACGGTATAAATCGAAACAAGGGGCATAGCATAGCTTAAATATTATATTAAACATAAATAAATACAGACAAACATAATTGTACAAAGTTCAAGTTACCCTAACAGCACACTTTAACAAAATAGAGCCTACATCATGCTCTGATAGAAACTAGTTTAAGATCTTCCCTCTTTATGCAGATCGCGGGGTTTTTATACAAAGTGCAACTCGAGCAATTCCGAGTTGTTACGAGACCGGAAAGATTCGACAGAATACGAGATACTTTAAATCCGTTTTAACTTGTTCAAGGTTTCTGCACTTGCACGTGTCGAGGTCATATCTGTTGGCGCCGCCGAGATGCATTTTCTCTTATCTCAAGTTTGCTAAATAAATCCAATGCATAAATTTACTTGCATCTTGTCACAATATCATCCGAATGGGTGTTATTTATCACAACAAATTGAGGTCTGTTAGTTACGTACGATCTAATCCAATCATTCGCTATTCCTCTGATTCCCATAACTTCCAATTTGTCACATAGAAGTGAGTGATTTAAAGCTTAAAAGAAAGGTCCTTCGGTTGTCGGGCACTTACCGAGTATCGGGTTGTTACAGAGTGACGAGTATTCATAAAGGTGAACGGATTCCATTTGAAAAAATGTCCCTATCACGAGCAAGTACCTCAATCAGTTGATCAGTTACTTCTCTGATCGACTGTCGGTTGTAATTTTGTGCACGTCTACACTGAGTCTATACATACATCTGGTTTGGAGGGTCAAGTTTTACAAGCTTTATTCTGAGTAAATATCGTAAAACGTTTATGGCATACGTATGCTGTGAATTTCGCGTTTTAGTTTAAACATACTGCTACCTACCTGCGAAGATAGGCAGTAGTTTTACATCGGGTTGAATTTCTCCGATGTTGCCAGCCAGCTGCAATGGGACGGGGGGGTTCAATTCCAAAACGCCAAGGACAAAACCAAACAAAAAATAGGCGCCACTTAATTTTTTTGAAAGTGGAGAAGAATTAAGAAAACCCGTTACGTCTAGAACACTTTAGTTTACTCCACCATAAAAAAATATGCATAAATATATAAACAAATGAGTATTACACTAACAACAAAACAAAATAATGAATTTACAACATATTTAGATCATAAATCATACAAAGGTTTACAGTCGTCGGTTGACTGTACAAGACAATGTTCGTTTACTCATATTTGAATTAAATTTACTTCGGAGTGTACGCAATAAGATGCATGTTTAATTGCGGCAAAATCAAAGAAAAAGTCGGCAATTCCAAATCGCGAATCAACGCTCGAAACTATTAAAAAAAATTATAACGCTCCAACCTTTATTCCGTCGGTGTCCGATAAAAATAACTCTTGCTAAGAGTCCTCAATAAAAGCCTATAAGTGAAAAGAAAACGATCGTAAGGGTCAAATCGAAAATTTGCGTCGTACAAAACTTACCCCGGCACTTTACCGAAGCTTGAAACAAAACACGAGGCACGCGTCTTTTCTGTCTCACACGTGGGCCTATTCAAAATCGGCAATCAGCCGTACGAATGCATTACCATCCCGTTGATGTAACGACACACACAAAACATAAAAATTAACGAAGAACGTGCGACCCAGGAGACGGCGAGTTTCGTTCTGAAAAATGGCGCAATATTTCTCGTTCGACAGAAAAGGAACGATTATCAAAGAGAGAGAGAGACACATTCCATTTTACCATTGGCGGAATTTTCCTAGCACTGGGAGAACCAATCAGCTCAATGTGTACAATGACGCGTTCCTAAGGAACCATTCGGCACGTCAAATTTCGATTATACATGGCGTGTTCGGAACAGTAATGAAAACTGAGCAGTGACAATGCATATACATGGTGTATTCGAAACAGAAATGGAAAATGAACTGTAACAATACCTACCTTTTTGGGTAAATTTAATAATTAACAAACTCTCCCATACATTTTCTCGTAATCTGTAACATGCATTTAAAACGCGATTCGATCAAAAAGTCTACGCATAATACTAGCGACGTTTAAAACAGCTGGATCCTAATATTTTTATTGTCTCCGTGCGATAACGAGACGAAAGATTTTACTATCAGCTGCCTCTCGGGCCGTGATTGACCCTTGCAATCCTTGCGATTTTTTTGTGGACGAACCAGCTGGCATAGTAAATAATCCGCACGAATTGACGATTATTTTCATAATTATTTGCGAATTTGTTATCCTTATTTCATACGCAATTCTAGTTATTTTAGGAATGACTAATAATTGCGTCGCGTAAAAGACTTTCGTTCCCGTTCC
Source organism: Dorcus parallelipipedus (assembly GCA_958336345.1). Classification (NCBI taxonomy): domain Eukaryota; kingdom Metazoa; phylum Arthropoda; class Insecta; order Coleoptera; family Lucanidae; genus Dorcus; species Dorcus parallelipipedus. Next base: position 34,458,830 of record OY284483.1, on the reverse strand, counting down.
CAGCTGTTAAACGTGCAATAAAACGAAATTGAGATATGTATCAAGGTCGCATTGTTGCACAGAAGAAGTCAATACAATAATAATAATAAAATTTATATTGAATAGTATAGGTCGCGACATCCTGCTACCGATTTTTGACCTAACGTTGCAAGATAACTAAAAGCTACTTTTTGTCTTCTAACAATAAAATACATTAAGCAATTTCAAGAACTCTTACCAACTCTACGCTAATTAGATTAATCGGTTTCTTGTGCCCCATTTTACGCTTTTAACGCGTCACATTTTAATTTCATTCTAATTGTTCCTTATCTAATAATGAACACCATTTGTAGACAATAGAATCTTAGGCAAGTGGTTTTTCGAATTCACGTGACGCGTACAGTATAATGGAAAAACACAATATTTAAAAAACATTTTTACTTTACTTTTAAATTCAAATTAACTTATTGTAAATGTTATAAGGAACAACTTAGCCTTCCACAATCATTAGAATAAATTATTGAAGGCAGCTTTTAAAGTCAGACGTTCAAAGTGCAGTTCACACAACAAAAAAGAAAAAGAAATACATTTCTTGAACCAGTACCTTTTTTAGGACGTTCAAATCATGTTTTACTTTGTGAAAAAATTAGAAGCTTAGACAAATAATTCGTTTCATTTTATAGGTACACGAAAGTTATAAAGAATTTTCAAACTGGGACTTATTCAACTTGCATTCTGGAAATTTGATCTTCGTTTATATTAAATGCAAACAATGTTTATTTCCCTTCTTTCAAAACATCTCGCAACGCATAAATGCAAATAACCAGCGTCGTAAAACCTAAAAAAGATGCGAAATTCCTCGTTTTCTTTTTGGGGCATAATTCAGGCCGCGAAATCCCGAATTTCCGATGCAGACGGTGGTCGCCCCCCCCGACTGACGTTAGAAGCTCTGACCCGCATATTTCATACAGCTCGACGACTTTGTCAGATTTATCGCCCCCCGACCCAAAACATCCACCCTTCAACACTAATTCAACGGTGAATTAAAAGCATCCGTTAACGGACGCCGCTAATTACACTCCGGCTAATTGTGTTTACGGAAGGATCGGGAATGTTTCAAATTATTCTGCGACAAGATTGTTTTTACACTTGCATTTTGTAATTTCAATATTCAATCAGATGGTTTTTACGAAATTTACATTAATTTAAAACTTGCTGCAAATTTAAGGTCTTGTACGTACAATAAAATACACGTCATGGTAAAAGCATTGAAGTTTGGACATTTAATTCGCAAGACACACTGTCTTGAACACAACGGGAGCATCACATGTGAAAAATCGATGCTGGCGGTCCGCCTTTTCTTGATAATCGTCCGACCCATAAATTACTGTAATGCGCTCGCATGGCCGCTGGCTGTGAATGAGATAGGAACCCCCTAATGTGGCTGGGGTCGCTGGGGCTTGCACTGTTTACGAGATTTCGTCAGAATGCACCGGGCGAGCGATAATGAAATTCCGATATGACGGGCAATACGTTAAATATCGAAAAGCCGATGGGGTGCAGGATTTGTGGGGGGGGGGGGTACTTTTCGTAAGTAGTTCATGAAAACCCTGAATCCCAGGATCATCCTGAAAGTGTCCTTTTTCCTGGCCGGACCACACGAAATCCTTGAATTTGCATTTTCTTTCTTTTTTGCTTCGATTAACTTAATGCAAGATCTGTAATTGCATTTTTTTTTAATTGGGTTGACGTAAAGGGCATTTTAGAACTACCCTACTTGTACGTACAAGATTTGGTTCAATCGTTCAATGTCTACAATAAATATTTAGAACTAGACATTTATGTCTTGCAGAAGATAGAACAGGTTCTACTTTTTTTAGATAATAGTTTTTGATTTAATTTGATGCATTTTACATTGTTCAGGAGACTGAACTAAATGTCGTTCAAAAAAAGGGGGCCTTTAATTTTCTGTTGGAAGATCCTTCAAAAGATTGAGACAAAGAAAAAGATTTTCTTTCTTTTTGTTTGTTCGACTTTCTTTTGATTGTCGAAACTGGAAAAGACGCTTCCTTTTGAAGCACCTGCTTCGGTTTATTGAACTTTGCATTCTTTTAGTTCCCAGTACGAGATCTACATTTTTTTTTTATAAAAACGCAGTAAATAATTTTTTATTTTTGGAAAATAAAAGCATCAACTTCTGTTGCTTCAGCACAAAATTGGTGATTTCTCTTACAAAGATTGTAATCGATATTAATCTTTGATTAACTGTTAACCGTGACAGTTAATGATTGGTTGACAATTAATGTGTTAGAGGGAGAAGCGGGTATGCGATGACGTAACGGTTCGCTATCTCACTTCAATGCTGCCACCGTTAGTATTCAATTCACCGTGCACTTCGCGAACTTGGTCGCGTTTTCGTAATAGCTGATTTTGGAAGCTTGTGTTCTCGTTTCATTCTACGTTCGACCATCGTAAGGTGTTGACATGTATTAGTGTAATCTCGGGGTTCTTGCTCTTTATGTGAGGAGAATTCATCAACGGCGCTGCCGGAATTCCTGACTACACCACCGAACGAGTTTGGGGTATTTTTAACCCCATTTCAAGCCTGGGAGCTTTGTAAATCTCATGTAAAATATATCGAGCGATGGCGGATGCCAATATGGTCGCTAATGTCGTTTCTTTTTACACAGGCTTTCTTTCCTTTTGTTGGATTTTACGTTCATTTTCTACGTTTGATTGGAACCTACTTCAAGAGGTAGTCTCGTATCTAACCCACCTTTCGAGTTTTGTGTTGTTCTCTGGAGACCTAACCAAGTCAAGACAACTTTGGTATTTTCGGCGATCCGTTTACGACGCGAGGGAAGGACCGGTTAGCCATCTTGACGGGTCCTGTGTAACCGGTTTGAACGGGATTGTCGACGTGGGACTTGGTCGGCAGAGGGCGTCGTAACTACCAACTGCACTCCGGTTGGTAATTTTGACTTGACGTTACCGACGTTACGCTGTCAATAAGATTAAGGTATTTCCAATTTAATTTATTTCTCTTTCGTGAACAATAATTGCATGCTACCGGAGAGCGAATTTCAGCCTATTTGTTGTGCTGCGCCTACCGAAGTAAATCATAGCGTAAATTAAGCTGATTATTTTTGTTGTGTTAAAACCTGCAACCCAGATTAAACTTCGTGATAAATAATCACTTGCCGAACCTTGTGTAAATTGCTTGTTGGCCTTTATGCATTACTTGAATGTGTAATAAAACTTGAATTTGATTAACTTAAAGTGCGTGTTTGTGTTCACCTCCCTCACGTACTAGTGAGTTAAATAAGCCTCTGTTTATTTATGATTTTCTGCCGATTTAGTCGATTCGGAGACGTCGACCAGATCGTTTACGTTTAGTTTGTTTTATTCAATGTCTGACCTGGCGCCCTTTTGTTGTTTTACCATCTTAATTAACCCACCCCTATCTTCACTGTTTGTTAGTCGAGGAGAACAGCTGATACGTTAGACAGCAGAGCTTGTCAACCATCAAGGTTGGTACGAGGCAAGTCATTTAAAGTTAAATTTGGTGACATACTGCCTTATCATTTATTGCGCGTAATAGTAAATTTCGCTCTTCCGAGGCTTTAAATCTAAGCTAGCGCTTCTCAAACGTTTTGTGTAAAAACTAAAGATATATTTTTTCGGAGGTATTATTGACATTTTTCCCAAACGCATGTCAAAGCTTTCGCTTCTTTTCTTGTGTATTAATAGTGGTTACAGCATGTGAAACTTAATTGATTACAACCTGTATATAAAGCTTTTATGGGCCTTCTATTCAGGCCCATTGCTTAGTGAAATGTTTCCATTTCTTCTTATCCTTTGCCAGCGACCTCCAATCCTTTCTCTTTTATGTCTTCCATGATTGCCCCCTCCATTTCTTCCTTCTCTTTCCCTCGGGAATTTTCCATCCAATATCCTTAATTAGCCTGTCTCCTTCTAATCGTACTAAATACTCCCAGCCATTGGAGTTAGCGCATGTTTACAAAAAATGTCTTATGGAGGCTTTCCCATACATATAGTAGAGAAACAGCTATGAAAATTCGAGATCAATTTCCCATTCAGTTTTATGTAGAGGAAATATGTAGGTACGTATTAATTGTCATGCTGAGGTGAGCGAACGGTGCCAGATACAGTTTACAAATACCAGGTGAAGCATTTTTCAAAATAACAGGTAAACGACATGTTAGCTAATTTTACTTGATATTTCTAAACTCTATCTGTACATCAGATCCAACTGAAGACAGTCCTCGCTCGCCCCAGTATAACAGTTAGATAGGCAACCAAATCTACACTTTTAAACCATAGTCCCCTATGTAAAATTAAATGGGAAATTGGCCCCGAAGCACCACAGCTTATTTGCTAATATCCGATCAAACTACTTCCCCTTGTTATAATTTGCATCCATAAATATCTTTTTAATTTCGAATGTACTTTTTGTACCATTTTGGCAACCGTCTACAAAAACGAATGCCGAGTCTGGCATGATTTTGCTCCAACTTCTTTAAGGTGTTAGAGCTTGTTGAGATAAAACTCAGCTTTTTACTTGGCTTTGCACATCGTAGAAGGTCGTCTAGGATAGTTAATTGTCAGCTGATTTTGGAAGCTTGTGTTCGGAGACTGACCACCCAAAGGCTATTGGGGATCTTAACGTTCGTGAAGGACTTCTGGACGCTTAATCCAGTGCTTTTACGGCAGTTAAAGCCCGTATTGTTGAATCTTGTTTGGACGCGTCACACTTCCTTTCCGCTCTGGGCCCTTATTTTTAGAAGGTGTAAGTCCTTTTGGTTCTGTCTCATTGTCGTTGTACTCTTTTACTTACTTTCGTGTTTCTTCCATTAGCAACTTGGTGGGTGTGGGTTGAACAAGTTTTGACTGTTTCCGAGAGTCTTTACTACTGTAACACCGTCGTTCGACACTCCGGAACCCTTGAAGGCCCTGCCGACCTGAGTCGAGCCAGTGTCGAGTGCTGTAGCCGTCTCGCAGACCGAACGTAATGTAGAAGTGGTGGAAATCGAGTGTGGTATAGTACTACCCCCTGTTTTGCTATTTATACGCGTCGTTAAATTGATTGTTGGGTACCTTCGGTGCCTGTCGAAGGCCTTGCTTCCTTAAGAACCCACGTTTCGTTGCATGCGTTCATAGAGTTTCGATCTTGTAATTGCATCTACTGTCCCTCTGAGAGAATTTATGGTATGTTATATTTATAATAATAATAATAATAATGTTTTATTGGGTCATGACAAGTTTTACAACTGTATCGCCCTCGTCAAATATGAGAACTGACAACACAACAACAATGAATACAATACATTACTATAACAGTAAAACATGGAGTGGCGATGAGTCCTCAAACCTCAATGAGGATTTATCTGTAACTGAGTATTTACATTAGAATCGCAAAGCTAAATCGGAAGGCTCCGGATGGAGTTTCTACGTACCGATCACACTCTATAAACAGTGAAGTTTTTCAATCTAAGATTTTAAAGTGATCTTCTTGCACATTGCAATCTAAAAATTCTTGAATGCTATAAAAGGCTTTCTTAATCAAGAAAGATTTGAGAATGCTCTTCCACTTTTCTAGTGGGATATTTTTCATATTTTTGGGTAATTTATTATAGAATCTGGGTCCAAAATAATTAATACCATTTCTGCTACCTTGTAATCGTTTGAAATCAATTCTTATATCAAACGTATTTCTAGTATTAAAATCGTGAAAATTACCTTGTTTAGGATAATCGTTAATGTTTACATAAGTGTAAATTAGACAATGGTAAATAAACAGTGACGGAAGAGTGAGTAGCTGTAAATCAACGAATTTCTGTTTTACATCCTCCTGGTAACACAGGCCAGCAATTATTCTTATTGCTTTACGTTGTAATCCGAAGATTCTTGACGAATGTGATGCATGACCCCAGGCGAGTAAACAGTAACTCATATGTGAGACTATAAGTGAATGGTATATTGTTAAGAGAATTCTTAAGTCCACTAGACTTTTTAAATTTCTCAATAGGAAAATATTTTTAGAAACTTTAGATGCTACCTTGTCAACATGAGCAGACCAATTTAGATGGGGGTCTAAGTGAAGTCCTAAGAATTTGGCTGATTGAGGATTCTCAAAATCTATAACGACTCTATGTGTAAATAACATTTTAATGGTTTTGCTTTGGTTAAGTGTTGGTTGTTAGTTCATTCTTATGAAGCCAAGTTTCAATAGCTTTGGTGCTGTCTTCCATTTGTTTTAACACATCGGGTAGATTAGAATTAACGGAGCTCACTGTTGTATCATCTGCAAATAGGATAAGATCTTCCCTGGGGATTGCTGTTTTGAGATCATTTATATAAATCAGAAATAAGATGGGGCCCAACACGGAACCCTGTGGGACACCGTCAAGTACCAGAGATACATTTGACTTACTATTGTTAATGACAGTAAACTGTTTCCTATTTTCGAAGTAAGAAGACATTAATGACAAACTAGTTGGCCCGAAGTTATAGAATTTAAGTTTTTCTAGTAATTTAGAATGTGATACGCAGTCAAAAGCCTTTTGTAGGTCGCAGAAAGTTACGCCGACGTAGTCTTTATTTTCTCTGGCGTTGTTGATTATCCATATTAAGTGGTTTACAGCATCAATTGTGGACTTTTTTGGTCTAAAACCAAATTGTTTTTCATAAAAGATATTATTTGCGAGCCGTACAGGATACCCTCGCTGATACCCTAGTTGATGCTTTGTAATTTCTGTATTACCTATTTAAAGAAACAATTTATTTTTGGGCATATTGTCAAAGCCGCCCCTGTAACCATATGCTGAGCTTTTCGCCCGGAGTTTAATAATATACAACAAAATTCAAAATTTTAATTGTCAATATATAGGGTGACCGATAGTTGTGTTATATACAGGGTGTCTGACAAAAACACTTTTGCCTTGCGGAAATTAAATCTGAGGTAATCTCAATTCATACCGAAAAAACTTGAAATGTCTGAAACAGTTCAAACAAAAGCCGAAGAGGTCAATGTAGAGTCAAACTCGGAATCAAGTAAACAATTATTTCAGGATTTGGATGTAAAAGACCAAATTTTATCAGGATCTGTAGATCATTGTAATCCGGACGCAGAGAATTCGAAGACCGTCTTCACATTTAGCCGATTACGTTAGATATTAAGTTTACCAATTCTTTAGTTTAGTTTTAGTTCATTTCGAATGTTACCTTCATTTAAGGGTTTCTATTAAAAGAATAGCTAACCATACATTCATTCATTCCCGCCGGAAAATGCAATCGTGAGGGAAAGAACGTGTGTTAGTGAAGTACGAGATGACTAGCCAACGTTCTAACTTCCTTCAGGAATCATGTTAGGGATGTTCCGACGTTCCTGACCGACAGGAACTAAATTAAATACTTAGTTTCGTGTAGACTTATTTATACTTTCACTATTTCCAATTTTCAGTTTGTATTAGTGGGTTAGAAAAGGTTTTGTTTGGTTTCAATTTCTTGAAGGGAAAGATTGTCGAAAGAAAGAATGGCATGAATGAATGCTGGTGTATGGCTAGCTAATGGAGAAGATCTAGTATCTTATGTTGGCGATACTGCGCGAGAAGAACGGGTGTCACCACTGTGTCGTTAATATGTAAACGCCGTTTTACACTTATACAATTTGATACCTACCAATTTTTGTTACAAAGTGAGAGAGATAGGGTACCACAGTGAAGTTTGATTGGTTAAATTGGCACTTCTCACTCACTTTGTAACAGATTTTGTCATAGTGTAAAACGGCCATAAGGTATGTAATACAGGGTTGCGTTCCTAAAATATACCTTCGAGTGCACTTTGGGCGTGTAATCGTATCTCCCTTAATCATGATTATTTGCTTATTTTGCGTCTCGCTTATCAGTTTCAAGAAGCCTTGTGTTTATATTATTACCATGACAACGGGCGCACTTTTTACGCCGCACTTTTAAGTAGGGTGTAGAAAATGTGTTTATTGCTACGAAAACCACGCCTGATTTTGTTTTTTATGATTCATAGATCAGAAACGAAATTGATTGATTCATTTATACGAGAGAGACTGCTATATTAGCCAAGAGTAACTCTAGAGTGTCTTTTATGAACACAGTCCTGCGGATGGCTGATGAGTAATAAAGGACTAGAAATGTAAATGTGATTTCTTCTTTGGTTTCAATCCTACAGTTTCACTTTTTAATTCAATTTAATTTTGCCCGTTTTTGTTTCATTTCCTACTCTTCTTAAGAATCTCACTTCTATGACGGGTTTTTTTCTTTGTCTTTCCGTTAATTTTCATGTTTCTATTCCATATGTAAGTATTTTTTTTAAATACTATCGAATAGTTACCCTCTAGCTTTTTCTCCAGTTATAATAGTTAGTTTGTTTTGTGCTGTTAAGATTAAGATGATATTGCGGCAGAGCTTTCAAGCTAGTCTTCTACTGATTAGGCCCCAATTAAGGTCGAAATAGCTATCAAGGAGATACCACGTGTAAACAAATTTTCTACTTTTTTCGGTTAATATGCGTAGAAATAAGTATAATAATAATTGACTGTTTTTGTGATATTTCTATAACGTAGTGTACTAACACCGAAGCATCACTGCAATGTGTATTTATTAATAAAATTGACTGTGCTAGGTTCGTTTGAATCTAAAGCAAGTAAATCATATCAATAAGAGACTGTTTCTTTTTAACTATACCGCGTATTTTCTTTGTCTTAAGTCGTACTTATTTACTTCATCATTTTAATGCCTACAAGTATGATTTTTAAAAAACTAAATCGGACTTATATGACACAAAAATATTTTAAGCTTAATTTATAAAACGAACATCACTGAATTGTGTTTATAGAGTATAAGTTTAATTAAAAGAGTGAATATACAGGGGGTGTTCTAATACATATAAGCAGCACATGTTTACGAGTTACTTTGTTCGTTCGTTAGGGGGGGGGGGGGTTATCTAAATCATACACAACATTCTCAAACCATTTTATTCCAATATAATGAATAAATACATTGTACAAAGAGCCTGTCGCTCTGAACCGTTACAATACTCTGAATCGGTAATGTGATATACAGTATATTGAGCCATGCGTAGGTATATCGTCACTGAAAGGCCACTATCTGCTATTGAATATCCCTTGTATAGAGGGGTCGCTAACTACGGAGCTATCCGAAGATATCACTAGCCAATATTATCTTGAAATTGATATCCGCAGAGTTGAACAAGCTTGAAGAGAGAGATTGAGAAAACGTGTACAAGGAAACAAACCTGCGAAAAAAAGTGTGTACTCGAGTGGATTTTATAATATGTATAATTTTTTCGGTTTGTTTTTTTTTTTTTGATGTAGGCCGATCTTGGACAACAAATACCATCGCCTCTGTTCCCTGGGTAGATAGACGGACGATCCACTCTTATTACGTATATTGAATATCGAGTATATGAAAGGTACGCAAAACTTGTTGTATAATATCTTATCAAATAACATGCATAGTTAAATAATACTCTCATTCACGCTCGTATTGAAAATAATTTTTACTAACGTTAACCCTTATATATATAATATATTATTATATCGTTAATCCTACGTGTACAAATCAGAGGGTTTTATTTTCTATTTAGTATTTCGAATCCAGCGCAAAATTCTCTGTTAGTGTTTAAGTATTAGTAAGCCAGCCATTGGGTGGGTTGTTATCTTGTTGTTACTATTCTGAACCGAACATAGCAACAAAAGGGGTCGGCTTTCACGGCGGCACGATTTTTAATAACTAATATAAACTTTCCTTATATACAAATCTATTATGTACTAGGGTGGGCCGTGAAGGTCGAAGGCGCGAAGACGTTGCTCGGATGGTTTTTCTCGGTTGTGGCGGAGGAAAAACCACCGGAACTGAAAGGAAGTGTTTCAGCGACTTTACAAAAATCAGATCGACACACAATCTGGTTTCTAAAGTTCTTCTTTCTTGTTGACTGCCGTACGCATCCAGGACACCTTGATCAGAGGACTTCACCATAGGGGGTATGAGTTTCTTCAGGTCACCAGATACTGATATCCCGATGGTTTTTCCGGATGTGTGCGGGGTCACAGATTGTTTACATTTCTGCAACAAAATCATAAATTATTTTCAATTCTACTTAACTAAACCACTAGACTACCAAGTGGACAGTGGTTTAAGTATAAACATCGATGAAAAAGTAAACTGGGAAAGGAAGAGTAATTTTTTTTCGCAGATATTCTGCGCACCGTACAAATAGTCGAAAATTATTTATTACAGTTTTTATTACAAACATTCCTCACACGTACCGTTAAGAAAAATAAATCCGTGTAAATCTTTTCTCACGGATTCAAAGTAAACGTTCGCGGAGAATTCCCATTCTCTAAACAACTCCGAACAAAAGTTCTCCTCTCTCTCTCTCTTATCTGGGAAGCGTCTTCTAGCAGTTCTTGCGTCTTCATCCCATCCATCCATCCATCTCATCATAGTTGTTTACCGCATATCTAACGATTTCCTCAGACTTGACCTATGTTGACGCGTAGGCCAGCGCGGACCAGAATAGTTTCAGCTCAACTATTATTAGCCCGGGTTGTATCACCGCCCCGTCCTCTACCGCGAGATGCCACATCATCATCCGTTCGTGTTTATTTATATTCCCTTAATTTGTGCGTAAATTTACTTTTAATCACATGGTTTCGGTTAGTGCTATCACCGCCCGGATCACCTCTTCATATATCGTTGCGTAAGACGTCGTCGACCAACATATCATGGATTCGCGTGGATCAGTTGAGTTGTCATTGCGAAATTGAAAATTTCGCAAAGACAGCTCGCATTTATCAAATCTTAATGGACTCACCACGTTTTACCTCGACACATAAATAACTTACGATTCGTTCTAGAACATACACGTACTCCTCTTTTCGCAGACATCATCTTTTCGGATTGCTTTCTTTAAATGAACCAATTACAATAAAAGACTTAGAATAATTAATAAGAGCTTGGGTGTGATCCTTAAAAGGACCACACTAAATTATCAAAAGTTATATTCGACCAAACCAAAGAAAGCTTTAAGGAAAAATAGGACTTCCCAATTTATTTAAGTTACTACAACGTGAAGAACTAACATCTTGAAGAAAGAGACGCATATATTGAAGACGTTCGATACAGCTGATAGAAGTAATTAAAATCTAGTGGTTCCAGAAATTGGTGGTAACAGCAAATTCAGAAAGAGATATGCGCTTCAAGTGTATATTCTATATAATATAAAAATAACGGAGAATTAAAAGAGAAGGAACAACACAGAGAATTCCCAAAAGGTTCAAATCAGAACGCGAAGTGATTAGGCGAACGATAACTTGGGATACTTACAAAACAAGAGGCGAGGAATGAATTGAGAAGAATATTTGGGGGAATGAAAGTATGGTTAAGAAAAGAAAACCTATGACGATGATACCATTTTGAAGATACATAGGCGAAACAATAACTGGAAAGAAAGTATTTGAAAGAGCTCGACTTAAGCCAAGCAGAATGTTCAGTAGCAACAAAGGTAGCAAAGAAGCAAAGGTAGATTTAAAAACCCCAAGTAAGAAATGCCACCTACCTACGCATGATAGGGCAGAGGAAGGATGCGAAGGATGCAAGTAAAAAGGTATCAGAAAGGAATAACCAATAGTAAGAGGAACTTTGGAAAATGAAGCCACCAAGAGAGAGTGCTCGAAGGCTTGCGCGGCCACTGTCCCTTGGCTTATGGGCTAAAACTCCATTGGTCTTCTTTCTTCCACCTTAATAGATAGCAGAGAGTATTGGAGAACAAGCATATGATGAAAGAAACAGACGAAAATGGTTTGAAAAGATTTGGTCTGGAGTCGATACAGATAAGAGGAAATGCTTAAGCGAAAGAGGGCCTTAATAGATACAGGAACAAGCGTGTGATGGAAGAAACAAAGGGAGAGGATTTGAAAAGGCTCGCCCTGAAACGCTAGGGATATGAGGCAATGGGGACTTCTTCTTCCACCTTAATACATAACGGAGAGCATTGGTGAACAAGCTTATGGTGAAAAAAAAATACAAGAAGATGATTTGAAAAGATTTGGTCTGGAATCGCTTGAAATAAGAGGAAATGGTAGAGCGAAAGAGGGCCTTAATGCCTTAATAGATACAGAAATAAGCGTGTGATGGAAGAAACAAAGGTAGAAGATTTGAAAAGGCTCCGCTTGAAAACGCTAAGGATATAATAATAATAATTTTTATTGACCATCAACGACAAACATGTACAAACATATGTGCACAGAATAAGATAGATGGTTGCTCTTCTTCCTCCATATATGAGGAGATGGTAGAATCAAAGGTGATAGAAGAGAAAATATTATCTTCTTTCTTCTGCTCTAATACATAACAGAGGGCATTAGTGAACAAGCTCTGATGAAAGAAACACGAGAGGATGACTTGAAAAGATCTGGATTGTCTGGAGTTGCTAGAGATAAGAGGAAAAGGTAGAACGAAAGAGGGCCTTAATAGATACAGGAACAAGCGTATGATGGAAGAAACAGAGGAAAGGATTCTGCATTAGAGACTGATCTGGAATCGCTAGGGGAAGCAGGAAATGGCAAAGCGAAAGAGGGTACAAGAAAAAAAATCTTATTTCTTCTTCTTTAATAGATAATGGCGGACAAGCGTATGATGATGAAGATGAAAGAAACACAGAAATATAATTTGAAACGTGTTGGCATTCGAGAATGGACTGGAACCGCTAGAGATATGAGGAAATGGTAGAGAGAAAGAAGGTACAGGAAAAAAATTACAGTGATTTCAGTTCGGAAACCGAAGAGTACTGCTCGTTCGCATAACAGCAAGCTACTCCCAGTTAAAACGAAATTACAAAAAAAAAATACGTTCTGTAATGATCCTTAAAAAAAGTAAGATCCTAGTCATCAAATGGTAACAATAGATGTGGCAAAGACAACAAGAAGATAATTAAAATAAGAGAACCTGATAACTACTGAAATAGAATGAATGAAGAAGGAGAGTAGATATCAAAGTACAATAATTAATATGAGTAACGAAATAAAGAAGAAAACTGCTGCCTTTGTCCAACTTGACCAACGTTTCGTTCTTTATTGCGAAACAATCTTTTCGGGACCTTTCTTCTTCTTCCTACTATTGCTATACCGTCACGTCAACATAAAAAAAAACTGCACCAGCAGCGGCTCAAGGTAGTTTTTCTACAACCAAGAACGAAAAGTCGTCAAGAGTGACTGGAAACTCTGGTGAAGATAAAGGACAGTTAATTAAAAGATACAAAAGCGAAATACTAATCAAATTGAAGATATAGTGGAAAGAGGAACTGGGCAGAGCGTCGTATTCATAACTTTCCACGGACAGCTTATAAATCGCACATTTTATCAACGTTTCGCTCTCGTTTCACAGCGAACAAGTTAACATGAAATTGTTATGCAAACTTTCATTGTTCGATTTGCAATTTAAAATTATAATTACTTATGCACTAAAAAAAATATGATGACAATAAAAAACAAGTCGGCCGATAATTTTTTGCAAGTTCGAAAATGTGATGGTAAGGAGAGAGATAGACAATGGTTCTTTTACACAAGCTGTACAATGAAGAAGTAATTTATGACCTGACACAGGAACTAACAGTATTTTGTACGCCTACAGGTTTTTGTACAGCATGATCGAAAATGGTTGAAGACAGTTTGAATATCCCGCGTCTTTATCTAGTGACTTTTATTATTTGCTTGTGGCCTTTGTGAAAAATAATGATAACCAAAGTGTTTTCAATTAAAATTACATTACACTTGCTCTCCGGCTTGCGCTTATGCATTCTCACCAGCTTTACTTTTAAAAAATTGAATGGCAGGAAATTTAAACTGTCCTCAATCATTTTTGCTCATACTGTATAAAAGCTGTTGCGTTAAAAGTAGTGGTGCCAATTTTATATAATTTATCCCACTATTTATATACACAGCTACTTAGTCCTTCCTTATTTATTTACAAGAAACATTTTCATTTTTGATAAATTCGAAAATATTGTGACGAGAGAAACGTATTTTGAGAAAGTATTTTTAAAGTTGCTCGGCGAAAAAGAAAGACGCAAACAATATAAAAGTTAAATGGATAATCGTCGCTAAGCACAGAAATATATCCACTTTTTTTTTTGACATCCAGAAAACACATTTATTTCTTACTCTTGAACATTTTGCATCGCAAACACGCTTACACTGACAGAAGGCGTGTAATAAAAACGGTTGTAAATCACAAAAATAGAATCAGCACGAGTTTTATTTAAAAAAAAAGATATATACTCATAAATCGTAAGTAAACAAATAACTACATTATATACTCAAAAACGTTATGAAGTCGTTTCACTTAGACAATATTTAAAAAAATATATGAGTATGGATTGCATTACATACTTTAATACCCCGTTCACAATCACTTAACGTAACGTAAATTAATAATTTGAATGCACTGTTTGTTAATGTAAACGAAGTAATTCTAAATTTAAATGATTTACTGTTTGTAATTAAACACATTAATTAGTTTCAGTTTAGAGTTTTAAGTATTTACATTAAAACAAAACGCTTCAAACCCGTATTTAGAGGTTAATTTTGTTGCGTTAAGTCATTGTGAACGTTGTTTTACTCTTTCTATTAATTTTGTATTTGGTCACTTGGTCTGATGGGGCTAAATAAAAATTCTGCTGAAAGAAAGTTAGCTTGAACAAACAAGAACCGAAAACTTCAGTTATCTAAAACAGCAGTCGTCGAAATTGCCTAAATATTAGGACCAGGCTAAGTATACATTACGAGTTAATTCAGTTTGCTCGCACGGATTTTTTTGCGTGCGCCATCTGTTATACCATCGAATCACATCATCATTAAAAAAAATTTTAACAAAGGCTACGCAAGTGTTTAACACCAATTTCATGCTTAGTCTCCTCATTGTTATTGTTTTCAAAATCAAAGTCTAAAGAAATTTAATTCAAAGCGAGTCAATTTAGAAAGTATAAAAAGGCTTCAATATCCACCAGACCTGGCCCTTTGTCCTCAAAAATTAAACTTGTACCAAAGAACTCATTTTCCATTTCATTAAAGTGCCTACGTATCGTTATTTTTAAGTAGTTGCTAAGCGAGCTTAGATGTTTGGTACGATGTTCGGTGTCATATTTGTTGAGTCCTTTTGTGATTGTGACCATCTCGGGGCTTAATGAAATGTTTGCGAAATGTAACAAAGCGATAAACAACGAAAGATAATACAACAAATTCTTAAATGTAGGTTTTGGCGTGTGTCGCTTTCTAATGCCGTTTCTTTGTCCAATCTGTTCATTTCTTCTAAAATTACTCTTTCTGTAGTTCTTCCATGAATATCATCGATTTTTCTTGTTATTATTGAGTCGCTGAGGCACTCACATTTATGGTTCTTATTGTCATTCCTGGTCATAATTTGTCTTTGAAGTTCTCGATATGCCTTTCACGTTTCCTTGCCGAAATAAATATGACTATCCAATCTTCAAATTTAAAACACTAAGCTTTAACGAAGTTAGGACTATTATTGACAACATGAAGAACAAGAAAAGCTGCGATTATATGGGTATAAATGTAGATATAATAAAATTAATAAAAAACCAAATTTTAGTCCCACTAACTTTACTATTAAACCAATGTATAGAAAATAGTACGTATCCACAAGTACTTAAAACCGCTAAAGTTGTGCCAATTCATAAAGGGGGAGAGATAGCAGAGGGAAACTTCCGCCCGATCTCCCTGGTACCTATCATATCAAAGATCCTTGAAACTGCCCTAAAAGAACAAATAACTGATCATTTTGAAAAACAAAATCTGTTTTATGAGAACCAGTTTGGTTTTAGAGCAAAAAAATCTACGGCGGACGCAATAGTACATTTAATAAATGAAATATGTGAAGGTATGGAGAGGGGAGACCTGGTGGGAGTGGCCTTCTGTGATCTTAAAAAAGCTTTTGATTGTGTTAACCACAGTATTTTAATAAATAAATTACATCATTACAACTTCAATAACGAAAGTGTAGAATTAATCAAATCCTATCTCAATAACAGATGTCAATATGTCAGCTTCAATGGAAATGAATCTAAAATTGCTTACGTACGCTCTGGAGTCCCACAGGGATCGGTCCTTGGGCCATTGCTATTTCTAATTTACTTCAATGACTTAGTGAATAGTGTGGGTAATGCAAAGCTTTTAACTTTTGCTGATGACACTACAGTAATTAATAAGGACAATACACTGGTAAAATGTTCAAATAATTTAAATAATCGACAGTTGGATGTAAACGAATGGCTCCAAGCAAATGGACTTATTTTAAATAAGGAAAAAACGGCACAGATTTATTTCACGCATAAAGATCTAAAAGAATATGGAAACTTAAATAAAGTTAAATTTCTAGGTGTGTATGTAGACCCTACGCTGTCTTGGCGGCATCACATTGACTTCGCGTCGAACAAAATTGCAAAAAATATATTTGCATTACGAAATTTAGCAAATTTACTTCCTTTATCCGCTCTATTGACTGCCTATTATGCACTAATAAATAGTCATATTTGCTATGCAATTGTTTGCTGGGGACACAAGTTAATATCAAATAGAATCTTTGCATTACAAAGGAAAGCTATTCGGATTATATGTCATATGGGTTACAGAGAGGACGTCAGAAGCAAATTCATTGAGCTAAAGGTGTTAACTGTACCGGCAATATTTGTATTGGAATGTTTGACTTACACATATAAAAACAAAAGCATTTATGATACACATAAAGAAATACATAATCATGACACAAGGAATAAAGGAAATATGTTACCAGCACCAAGTAGGCTTCACTCGAGCAGGTATGGACCTAACTATTACGGACCAAAATTCTTTAACAGGCTGCCGCACAGTATCAGGACACTGCCACTGAAAGCTTTTCGGCGAGCAATAAAAATGCGCTTATTAGAAAAACCATTATACAGTTACCACGAATTCGAATTCTAATAATGGTATTGTATGTAAACTGTATTTTAAAATGTTTGTCTATTATTGTGTTTTCTTGTACTTTACATTTCTATGTATTTTTTGACTTAGCTTATATCACTCTGTGATTCCCAAGCTCAATAAAGATATTATTATTATTATTATTATTATAAACTTCTGTTTAAATAAATCATATTTGTACTTTTTCTCATTCAATCCTCTCTCTCAATTAATAACCTATCGTATTGTTTGTTTCGTTAAATTGAAGCTATGTTCGGGCTAAACGCGATACTTATCGTTAAAATATATCGCGGTGTTTATGAGCAGCCGTGAAGCTACTTTGGGCAAGGTTACTGTATTTAGAAGGTACCGCCATTCATTTCCGCGGCTTCGTCCCCCAAATGAAAAAGGACGTTATGAAACGCTAAAAAAGAAAAAGGATAGAGACATAACAAGTTACTGTTGCTAGGGAGTTTATGAATGAATTTGATTAACCCCAGATTAAAAGAGATAGAAAGTTGGTCAATACAGTAACCTTAAGTTTAGGTGAAAGCACCCGGTCGGACTTTATAACAGCAGTCAAGCACGCGGTTCGGAACCTGATGTAAGTAAGGTATAAGGGCGGTTTTGTGAAAAACCGTCCAAACGTATTGAGCTTCTTCTCTTTGAACTTCTTACGGGATAAATTTGTTTGTGCAACTCTTTGAAATTGAACTAATAAATTAACCTTTTCTTCCGTTCTATTCTATGAAATATCTTCTTATTTATTTACCCACACACACACTGACACAGATAATTTTGAATGTGAAGGCTCGCGAGTGCCACCTACATCCAAAATTTGTCACACAACAAATACACTCTACAAACAAGAATCAGTTTACGAGATACAAACGCAAAATCCACCCTCGCAAATAAAACAACGAAGTAAGAAAACAAGTAAGAATAACAATGAACAAATAAGAATTAGAAAAAAATACCCTGAGATACCATAACATTACATAAAATTGGCTTCACCAACGTGGGGCCAGAAAGAGAAAATTTGCAACAAAAGCTAAAATCTGGAAGAGTCCAGATAACATAGCAATATGAAACAGACATACTACGTTTTCATCTTCTTCTTAACTTGTTTGATTTTGACTCGCTTCGCAGAACAAAATAGTTTTTATATAATTCCAGGAAACAGCAAGGAATCGAAGTAAAAACATCTATCTTTGTTAAATCGTCATTTCCGATGATGAATTGGCATTGCTTCTTCTTGTTGGTCCTGACAAAGAGCAAAAGAAAAATACAAAAGAGCATCGGTCAGTGAAAACGTAATCACAAACTTTCATTACCTTTTCGTTCGTTCATTGTTTTCATCTTTGTTTTAAGTGGGACTTTGATTTTGAATTTTGAAAAAAAAAAAATCGCTTCCTCTTGTTAGTTGTTACAATGGTCGTAACAAAAGAAAACCAAAACGAAAGAACATCGGTCAGTGAAAACTTAATCAACTTTCGTTTCTTTTTCGTTGTTCATTGTTTTCATCTTTGATTTGAATTGGATTTTCCAGAAGAAGGTAAAAAAGAGAGCCAATATTTATTTAGAGGGAAGGGGAGCTGTCATCCCTAAATTTTGTTTAAAAGGAATGTGGCACATAGTGGCAGAAATCTTCTTTGCGATATGTTACTGTTGGTGTGCCACAAGGGCGTACTTTGGGACCGCTATTATCTATCATTTATTTTGTATGGTGCAATGTTTTCAGTTTAAGAAGAGAAGCGCGATTTAGGTGTTTTTCTATAGAAAATACAAATGGGAAAGACCAAATTATTGAAGTTTGTATAAAAAAATAATCTAGAGTTATATTAGTTAAATAAAAGTTCTTTTTATATAATTATTATTATTTTAAATAGAAAAGTAAAATTTATTATTCCACATTAATCACATATACAGTTATCCAACGGTGAGTAAAATATCGAGCAGAGGATTTATTTTTCTTATTCGCACGCGCACGTTTCGTTCGATTAAAACAAAAGTAAACTTGAGAATATCGGCGGCGAACAACGGGTGTACTTAGGCCGGGAATTTTTTCGCACGAAAATATCAAATATTTACCGGACGGCAATGGTCCTTTTGTTCTTAATATATCCGTTGTACGGCCCAGTTCATATACAACTGAATAAACAGCGGCGGCGTTAAATATACAAAAAAAAAAAAAAAACTACCGAAGTCTTTACAGTTTTACACTGTTTATTGAGCGCGAGCTCTGTTATGGCAGGAGCGTCGATAAAGCGCCTTTCATTAAAAAAAAAAAGAAAGAAATTCGGATCATTTACGATCCAATCGCGCTTCTGTAATAAACCTCGTGAACTTGTTCTATTAAAAGCCTACCGGCTCAAAGAGCGACCGACAACAAATAACCAAGTCGATAGCCCTTGGCTCGATCCCAGAGTTTCCCATGGAAGAGAATCTATCGGAGTTTTGGCGGGAATCATAATATTTATCAGTGCACGTGGGTATTTGGCGTGCGTTGGAGATTTCCCTGTTATTGGAGCCAAGGTTCTTTATCGGAACGACGCCACCTCGGATGCCAATGTGCGTGTCCATTGACGGCTCCAGTTGGCACGGGGAGGACCTGCACGCGCCAAGTGGGGTGCATTCGCATGTTTACGTGTAGCGAGCCAACCCTGCTGCTGATTTCTCTTGGCTTTAACTTAACAGTTGCCCGCAGAAGCTTATGCCAGCCACAACGTCCACAAAACGTCCTATCTACATAATTCAGAAACTCCCTTTCAATTAATTGAGTGTTACTATGGAAAGCGCAAGTGCTCATATTAAAAAAAAAAACTGATAATTTTAACAGCTGGCCGCAGAACGTCCAGAAAACTTTCTTTCTAATTCAGAGTGCAACAATGGAAAGTGCAAGTGCTCATATTAAAAAAAGCTGCTACAACAATGGAAAGTAAGCTCAAGTTTAGAGAAATTAATTTTGTATGATTTGGCTTTGTAAATCAAAAATAAACAGAAGAATTTAATCGAGCTTAAACACGTGCAATGGAAGATGCAATCTTGCTGCTGAATAATCAAATCGCAGATGCTACTTCAACAAGTTGTGATGAACGAGCTCATTTTAGTTGATCACAGCAACGTGTTTGGCAATGTAATCAGGATATTTGTTTTACAATTTGAGTGTTATAAGTGCAATGGAAGATAAGCGAGTTTCGTGCAACTTTTCTGCTAAAGAATAAAATCACTGGTGCTACTTTAATACCTCACGATGAAAGGAATTATTTTGTTCGACTACGGCAAGCTGTTTGGCATTTTTGATAAAAAATTATTGGAGTGAAATAAGTGCAATGGAAGATAAGCGAGTTTTGTTGAAGCTTGCTGCTAAATAGTCAAAGTGCAGATGCTATTTTAAGAAGTTGTGATAAATGAGCTCACTTTATTTGATCACAGCAAGGTATTTGGCAATGTAATCACGATATTAGTTTTAAAATCTGAGTGAAATCAGTGCAATGGAAAATAAACGAGTTTCGTGCAATTTTGCTGCTGAACAATATAATCACTGGTGCTATTTTAATACCTCGTGATAAAAGGTACCATTTAGTTTGATTGGAGCAATGAAATCACAATTTTTGATTAGAAATTACTGGAGTGTTATAAGTGCAATGGAAGATAAGCGAGTTTCGTGCAACTTTTCTGCTAAAGAGTAAAATCACTGGTGCTACTTTAATACCTCACGATGAAAGGAATTATTTTATTCGACTACGGCAAGCTGTTTGGCATTTTTGATAAAAAATTATTTGAGTGAAATAAGTGCAATGGAAGATAAGCGAGTTTCGTGCTAAACAATTAAATCATGGCTATTATTTTAATACCTCGAGACTTATTTCAACAAGTTGTGATAAATTTACTTGATCACAGTTGTAAAATCTGAATGCAATCAGTGCAATGGAAAATAAACGAGTTTCGTGCAATTTTGCTGCTGAACAATATAATCACTGGTGCTATTTTAATACCTCGTGATAAAAGGTATCATTTAGTTTGATTGGAGCAATGAAATCACAATTTTTGATTAGAAATTATTTGAGTGTTCTAAGTGCAATGGAAGATAAGCGAGTTTCGTGCAACTTTTCTGCTAAAGAGTAAAATCACTGGTGCTACTTTAATACCTCACGATGAAAGGAATTATTTTGTTCGACTACGGCAAGCTGTTTGGCATTTTTGGTAAAAAAATTATTTGAGTGAAATAAGTGCAATGGAAGATAAGCGAGTTTTGTTGAAGCTTGCTGCTAAATAGTCAAAGCGGAGATGCTATTTTAACAAGTTGTGATAAATGAGCTCATTTTATTTGATCACAGCAAGGTATTTGGCAATGTAATCACGATATTAGTTTTGAAATCTGAGTGAAATAAGTGCAATGGAAAATAAGCGAGTTTGCTGCTAAATAATAAAATCATTGATGCTATTTTAATATCTCGTGATAAATAGGATCATTCAATTTAATTACAGCAACGTGTTTGGCACTAAAATGATACTTTTTAATTAAGAAATATTTGAGTGAAATAAGTGCAATGAAAGATAAGCGAGTTTCGTGCAATTTTATTGCTAAGCAATAAAATCACATTTTTAATTACCTCGTGATCAAAGAGATCATTTTATTTGACAGCAGCAAGCTGTTTGGCATTCTTGATATAAAATTATTTGGGTGAAGTAAGTGCAATGGACGATAAGCGAGTTTCGTACAAGAGAAGTAAGTACAGTAGAAGATAAGTAAGTGTCGTGCAGGGGGAACAATTAAACAACAATTGATACTTTGAAGTGCGTGATAAATAAAATAATTCAGCAAAGCTTTAGCATTGTAGTCACAGTAATTTATTTGAGCACTGAAGTTTCTTTCTTGATTCAAAATTCTTTGAGTAAACTTATTAGTTACTGATAAAACCAAGACTGGACTTGGATTCGAGCAGACAACCTTTAATGCAACCAGAAGTGGAGTCAGTTTGTTAGGTAATATTTTCACAAACCACTGTGATAATTTAATTGCTCAAAACGTATCCACAGAATTCTCTGAACATGAGCCAGTGCTATTCAAATGTATTTTAAATCTGCCCATATCTGAACATACACAATTTACAAGAAGACCAGACGCTTTTCAACTGAAAATCAGAATAGATTTTTCTTTCTCTTACTTAATGACTTAACGTCAATGTATTTAATGAGCACTTGGCCAAAAATATGAGCAACACTGAAATTGGCCAAAGGACTGATGGTACGAATTTAGAAAATGCTACGAAAATGTGTATATACCTTCGCAAAACGAATCCATTGGAAATTACAACAAATCTTGAAGCAATTGGAAAAAAAGAGTTCCAAGGACCAGATGACATGCCTTGTTTTATAATCGGCAACTTTGCTGAATCACTAACTGTTGAAGATGTTTACTTCAGCCTGTAGTAGCCCTGTGTTGATAAATGTTGATAAATATTAGTTCAGTTGTTATAAAGATAAATACATGTTTTTGTAAAGTTAATCACAGAATATTTATTATCGTATGCTTTCGTTATAGTGCTATACCCACTATGTTTGGCGGTCCTACACCTTTGAATAGGTTATGGAGTTCGAAGAATTCAGATGCAGGGTCTACTATTTGAATCGATCAAAAATGCAGGAAAGTTTGACCCTCGCGGTAAAGAAGGAATCTTCCTCGGTTATGCGCAACACTCTAAAGGGTTCAGGATATGGGTTCCTCAAGAACGAAGAGCGATGTTAGATTCCTAAAGTCAGATCGAAAGATAGCACACGAGTATGAAGACTTTTGCCCAAGTCAACCTAACAGGGAGCCAGAAGGTACCAAATCTTTCATCGACGTCGATGTGATTCCGAGAGCAGACGACGGTGACGTGGAAGAAAATGAAGAAGAGTTGAAGGAACGACAATCAAGGCGTATTCCAGGCAGACCTCGAATCATTCGCACAGGATTACGAGGTAGGTCAAGGAAAGTATATCAGGAGCATGTAGAAAACTTTGCTTTTATAGCAGAAATTCCTGTAAAATCGACGGTTTCAGGATGAAACAGAGAATAATGGTTATCTGTCATTGCAGATGAGTTTATGTCTATTCTGAAAAATATGACATGGGATTTAGTCGACTGTACGAATGATAAAATGACGATCGGCAGTCGATTGGTACTTCGGAATAAGTATGGAGAAAACGGCGAAAAAAGGAGATAATCTCTAACTTATCAGTCTTTACAAAGGCAATAGACAAGCTTATGTATCATCAAGTCGTAGATTATCTCGAGAACCGTGAAATCTTGAAACTCATCATGAATTCAGGAAAGGTAGGAGTACCAGCACAGCACTATGTGAAGTTGTAAACAACATTCTGACAACCATGGATTCCAAAATGAAGGCAGATAGGATTATTCTTCGATCTGTCGAGAGCCTTTGATCTAGTAGATCACAACTTCCTCCTAAAGAAGCTTCAGTCGTATGGACTAGGAGGTCCAGTTTCAAATTGGTTTTCATCGTAACTCCCTAACAGAAAACAATTTGTAGAAATAAAGGACTCAGGTATCTGCGCCTCTATTCAAACCAAAAGACTCTTTTTTATCCAAAAGAAAATTGTTAGACTTTTGATTGGTGCAGGATGGAAGGACAGCTGCGAGCCTCTTTTTCGGGAACTAGGAATATTGACTATTTACTCTTCGTACATGTATAATTTGGCAATGTTTGTTCCCAATCAACAAAGAAATAAATGTCAATTGCAGCACTAGACATGCTAGGTACCAATTAAAGTATGCCTAAGCATAATTCCTCCTTTCTGGAAAAAGGTATCAAAAGTTTTAATAAAATTCCGGATTCAGCTCGTAACGTAAGCAGTGGGAGAATCTTTAAAAGTCCAGCCATTTTGTTCTGTTTTGGGGCTATTACTATTCACTATTTCATAGCTAACTTGATTCATCACGTTCTAATGCATGTGGTTAATGTTATTGACGTGGTAAATGAAGACTAAGAGACTTGTTTTTTTCAAATACAATTTTCCATTCATTTTTGAATCGATTTATCAAGCACTGCAGAATTTTTGCCAAGTAGGTAGGTATCTATCTTCTTTGCTGTGAGTTTTTATTTCGTATTTGTTTTTAGTTCGATACTGTCCTGTAGTTTCGGAATGGATTTATTGAGGTATCTACCTACGTTACAGAGGCGAATAAGAAAATCTGGTGTTTCATGCAGACGATGCAGAAATAAAATTGAAACATTTCTATGCCAACTTTGACCTTATGAATTACATAGCCCGATGGACTGACTGTGTGACCGTAAAAGTCGGCATCAATAGCCGTAGAAATACGATCGAAAATAAACCCGGTTTGATGCTCCGCTGAATGCAGGCTATAAACTTCTCGTAAAAATAGGTCACAGACTGCCGAGATTTGCCCCGAAAATTCGGCAGCAAATCACGGGGCGCTGCGGGACACAGACGAAGACCGGACATTTAATTACCGCCCGTATTTTTAGACCCGTTTTGTAATATATTAATAGATGTTTACTACCGAGCAGTCTACTATGTTAAATATTTCGTGGCTCGTAAAATACGACGTTGATGGCTTCGAATTTATTTTATTATTTTCGACTCTCCAATCGCAAATTGCAAGACTTCACCGTATCCTTAAAAAACAAAAAATTGCCTGGACTTGAATACATTAAAATCTACCCGAAGAATTTTCTCCGGAAAGTAGAAGCTACAAAATAAGTTTTCCGTTACGTAATGTGAGTTAAGATTAGAACGACTCGTGCGGAAAACTCGTGAGAATCGTCACTGAAATGTTTGGGTGTGGAACTTTTCATATAATTTAATTTTCCAAGCTTGCTCTCATTCTAGGCTTTTTCAAAAGAAGCTTCCTTAAAGATGCTGAAGTAAAGAAATACTAAAAGTACTAATAGTATACTAAAAAGTGATTTCTCACTTGTTTTCCACCATGGGGAATAAAAATTTTGGGGAAAAGACAAAGGTAGACAGATGAAGGACAAGAAATTTGGAAAAACTGTGGTTTTGAAAAAAAATAAAGAAATTTGAAAATAATCTTACTGTTCACCGACGTTCATTTGTTTCTTATTTCACAGGGAGTTTCTCACTTGTTTCTGAAAAAACTTAGTCTTGAAAAAACAAGTTTCAAACAATAAAGGTGCTTTGACTGTTCGCCTACGTTCATTTGTTTCTTGTTTCACAGAAAGTTTTTCACTTCTTTCTCTTCGCGAGAAAGAGAAATTTCGGAAACGATTGAAGACAGCAAGTAGAAGAAAAAGAAAATTGATAAAACTGCAGTTTCGGGAAAAAATATTTTTAAAAAATGTTAAAGATCCTTTCTCCGTTCGTAGACGTTCATTTGTTTCGTGTTTCACTTGTTTTGGGTTTAGACACGTGAAATGTGAAATTTGTGTGTAAAGAAAAAGATGAAGGAAGAATAAACAGAAATTTGAAAAAAGAGACTTTTTAGAAAGAAAAAGGTTCCTACTGTTCGTCGACGTTTTGTGTTCCACAGAAACTTGTCTCTCTCTCATCGCGAGAAACGGGAAATTTCGGAAAAAAGTCAAAGGTAGGAGGATGAAGAAAAAGAAATTTGGAAAAAACTATAGTTTCCAAAAAAATTAATTTTTAAAACAATAAAGATTATTTCTCTGTTCACAGACGTATATTTGTTTTGTGTTTCACTTGTTTCTCTTGGCCAAATTTCAGAAAAAAAAGTCAACAGGACAACAAGAAGAAAAACATATTCGAAAAAACTGTAGTTTTGTAAAAGAAGAATTTTTAAAACAATAAAAGTTGGTTCCTCTACTGCTCACCGACGTTCATTTGTTTCTTTTTTCACAGAGATTTTTTCACTTATTTCTCTTCACGGGAAAGAGAAATGTCATAAAAAATCGAAGGCATCAAGTATAAAAAAAAAAATTTGAAAAAACTGCAGTTTTGGAAAAAAATCATTTTCAAAATATTAGCGAGAAGAAACCAAAAAAAAAAGATTTTTTAGGACATGAAAGTTTCCTTCCGCTCGCACTGGCGTTCTTTTGTTTCGTGTTTCACCTTGGGTTTTTTCGCTTGTTTTCAATCGCGAGAAATTTGAAAAACTACCGTTTTGGAAAAAGGAAATTTAAAATACAAATGAAAGATCCTTTCTCTGTTCATTGTCGTTCACTTGTTTCGTGTTTCACCTTGGGTTTTTTCGCTTGTTTTCAATCGCGAGGAATGAAAAATTCCGGGAAAACGTCGAAGCGAACGAGAAGAAAGAGAAATTTGAAAAAATTGTAGTTTCGGAAAAAAACGAATTTTTTAAATAATAAACCGATGTTCATTGGTTTCGTTCATTTGTTTTGTTTCACCTAGAATTTTTCACTCGTTTTCTTTCGCGAGAAACTGAAATTTTCGAGAAAAGTCAAAAACAATTGTATCGTCGCGTCTTGGAGAAAAACTTTTAGAACAGAAAGAAAGGCCATTTACAGTTCACCGGCGTTAATTAGTTTTGTGTTTAGTTTGAATTTTTCACTTGTTTTGAGTCACGAGAAACAAAAGAAAAGTTTGGAAAAAAGTTCAAAGGTAGCAAGAGAAAAAAATTAATTAATTCAAGAGAGCGCATTCCAAAAGTGACTCTGACTACAAGACATTCGTCAAAAGTATTTCAAAAACAAAAGCACAGAGTACGCCCATTTTTATGTTCCCTAGAAATGCATTTGTTTCTTTTTTCGTTCATTTTGTCTTCTTTTTTGTTGTGAGACGAGACACTTCCACTTCCGCTACCTGGAATTACGACGAACCAAAAGACTTCTCAAAACAAAAGCGACCAATGTCTTTTGTATTCCGTAGTCATTCATTTGTTTTGTTTTTCAAACTTGAATCTACTTCAACTTAAAACAAACACAAGATGTGCTTCTTTTGTTCTGAATTGACACAAAAGAGGATACTTAACAAAAATCTTGCAAAGTATTTGATCTTTATCAAATAATAGTATATTATTATACAAGTTTCACAAGAAGGCTTATTGTAACACGAGAGGGGTTGGGGTACGACTAGCGAAGCGTAGCGAGCTAGGAGTGCCCCAACGGAACGAGTGTTACAATGCCTCTTGTGAAACGTGTATAATATACTATTTTTTCTACTTTGCGTCACTTATTCAACAAAAATATGAAAAATATTGGATCTTCTTAGTATATGGGGAATTTTAGTTGTAATGCGTGGCAACACTGAAAACCTTTCGTTTTAATCAAAAGTCACATTAACAAGTTATTAATTTTTCTTATCCAGCTTCATTGTGAGTATTTTGTTAAGTAACAAATAAATACTGAGTTATTTTGTAAAATCTATTAAATATTTTCAATTAAAAATGACTAAAATATCCCCAAAAACAGTGTCACAATGAGCTTCATTGTGAAACTGTTTTTGGTGTCACAATGAGTTCATTGTGAACGCAAAGTAGAAAAAAATACTTACTTACTTAGCATACTATAACATTACTAACTACTTAAATCTTATATATGAAACAGATATCAAAAAGTAGCTTTGCCAAATGACGAATCCAATTTCGAAAAAAGTGTTATGGAGTACCGCTAGGAAGTATACTAGGGCCAATCTTATGTCCAGTCTGTGCCGTAAATATACCAAGAGGTGTGAGGATCATACAATTTACTGACGAAACTGACACTGAGTTTGGTGCATCTTCATTGAAACAGCCTGCATATAAGTTGCAGAAAAATGGTTTGGATTAAACGATCTTTTATTTTATTTTGAACAGAAGTCGAGTAATAACAAATCATAGACAACTTCAGACGATAAAACTGCCGCAATGTTTTTTTTTTGTATTTTCTTGGATAGTTTGTGGCAATATGTTCAAAACTGTGTACCTTATTCGAATGATACGTGACCTGTTTAAAGAGGCAAACACTTTTATCATTATCTTAACTTGGATCAGGGACATAGGCCCCTCATGTTTAAGTAAAAAAGTTACATTCTTTCCGATAGATGCTAATATGTACTTAAAAACATAAAGTATGTAGGAACAGGAATGAATTCCACGTCTTGCAAATAATGTTTCTTAACTTCCATCGAAAAGAAGATTTATTTATTTTTGTTAAAACTGAAATGTCTTCATATAAATATCTAATCCATTGTGTGATGTGACTGTATCATATGAGTAACGACAAACGTAGAGGTCCCAAATCAGAAACTTGCGGCACACAGGTGATTAATAATAACAACAACACCGAATCGACTTGGAACTTCCCGAGGACAAAGTTTACGTATAAAATCAATCAATGCAGCAATTTATTTAAATTTCCAAAGGAAGCTTTATCAAATATGCTAGTGAAAATAAATGTATATTAAGCAAATGCTTTTGTGTTTTATTTCTAAATAAAAAAATAAGTGTACGCAGACGTATCATTTACATTCGTTTAACAATCAATTTTGTAGCCATAAAAGAAATATCCATCGAAATGTCTTCTATCATAAACTAGTCTACGTCTGCTTGCATCTTTAATAATTCAATTTGAAAAGAATTTATAGAAATTGAACTTCTTCAAAGCAGCAGCGTCATACTACAACCAGAGAGCGGCCAGTTTTAGGTTTTGATATCAGAAGTACATCATTTACAAGATGTTGAAAGAATGTGAATAAACTGAAAAATGAATTAAACTCCTAATTAAAGTAGGTTATGATCTTAAGGTTTTTATTTTTCCTAGAAGTTTGTAGTAGCACTGACAGTTGTCCAAATATTTAAATTAAGCAAGTTTCAAATTGTGACACTTTGTATTTTCAATTCATTTCGTTTTATAATAATAAAATGTTAGAATGACGAGACAAAATTCTTTTATTGAAAGTTATTTTCTAGAAAGCGATGGACACTATCAGTTATTGAAAACTGTCTTCTCACTCTTGCATTGCGTGTCGGCAACTTTATAAAGAAAAATCACAGCTTACCCTAATCGGGAATTCATTTAATGAAGACACGGTATAAAATAAATTTATAAGATTCCGTAGATATAATTTTGATTAGGTTAGGTTTTACGTAATGTCATCCGCTTTCTGATTATAACCAAGATTTTAAAGAGACAATTGAATGGTTAATGTAGCTTTTGCGGCCTTCTGTACCACAGATTTGTTGGTATTTAGAATTCCAGCAACTTCTCTCTGTGAAGATCCTTCACGAAGAATACGAATCCTTCATGAAGGATACTTCTTCTGGTTTACATTGGAGTCCAGGCATATTTAATTAACTTAATGCAAACAAATTCACTAATTTTCGAAACAAAAAGCACGCTTTATTAAGTAAATGACTTAAAAAGGTGTAAACAATTAGATCTTCTGTTGACTTCTCGTTTCCTAGTAGAGAATGTCTTGCTATTGTTAATTGTTTTCTGTCACACTATTTGAATTGTGTTTAATAAACGTCAATTTATGACATGTGAAAAGTCTATTAAAAATAACTTGTACATTGAAAAAGTTATTTCAAGTTAATTTGGTGGTCCCTTACTTTTGTCCAGAAGTGTATTTTTAATATTGCTACGAGTAGGTGCTATGAGTGTCGCGACTTGTTGTGAAGTTTGCGTCAGAAATCAAACTTCGCTGTGGTCGTTAGAGAAAAAGACTAGATATTATTATAAAAATAAAATAAAAATATCAAAACTTCGTGTGTATTTTTTCCTATTTTTTCCGTTTTCGTTGCATAAATGAGTTATTTTGTAATTTAAATATAGGAAAATTCTGTTTGAAAATGTGGCGGTTGGTGACATTCGTTGACGTTTAAAATTATTTCAAGGAAATGTCAGTTTGAGGTTATTTTTGCAATTTGATATGTCAACAGATTCAGGTGTTGTCAAACAAATGTCAATTTGGAAGTTATTTTTGTAATTTGAAATGTCAACAGATGTCGCTATACACGTTATCGCCAACCTAATATGCGTTATGTCGAAATAATTTTAGATTGTGCAGTACAATCATCTTTCTACACACTATTGGCGCACCCTGTACTTCTATAGGATCTTTCAATAGGCTAGTAAAGTAAAACATCTTCTTCTTTGTATAAAATAAGAGCAAATGTTTAAATAAGCAAACTCGAAAAACTTTTCCTTACGGAGGTAGGGCCCTTTAAAGTTGTTCCACTCAAACGTTTAAAGTCAAAATGTTTCAAAACCTGAATTAAGTAATTGTAAGCTGTTAATTATTGAACTAATTTTAGGGCGAAACGATTGCCACATCAAACTTTTTTAATAAAAAGTTTTCATTTTTTATTATTATTTTTTTTTGAGAATATCTCAAAGTGAGTAACCATAAGATATTGCTATGCCAGATTTTTAATGCTCTTTCAGTATCTTCGATTGTGGCCTTGAAAGCATTTAATTTACAAAATTTTATTAGAAAAATCTGTCGAATTTTTATAAGAAGCCGCAACTATAATAGTGGATTAATTTTTTCAAGGGTCGAGATATCCACCTCCTATTAAAGTTATTCGACGAATTACTTGATTTTTCTGAATTGTTGAATGGTTTTTTATGAATTGTTTCCATGGTAGTTATTCGTCTAATAACTATTAGCCAGTTTATTAAGAGATGGATATCTCCGACCTAAGTGTTGAAAACATTGGGCACGTTCAACCGGAGTCAGCAGCTGACGTCAACATATTGAAAGTGCTGCAGGTTAGAGTTGTTGATTCAGCTGAACGATTTGGAGATGCAGCCATTTGATATAACCTCAAAAACATGGCCAATTATTTGCATAATTTAATTTTATACGAAATTCTGGATGATGGATTTTATTTTGAGAAGTTGAACAGTTAGTACATCCATTTAACAGTACTGTTGCGTCAGAGAGAGTGGTTTCAGTGAGGGATGAAAATTATGTACTATGAAATTGTTATAAGACAAAACATTAAATTTATGGTTACATTAGTTTTTTCAAATTTAAAATTAGTTAGATTCAAATGTTACAGTTTGCTTCATTTTCTGTACACACCTTTCTCAGTACGTAATGAAACGTTATAGCTTTCTATTACAGCTTCACCGTCATCAGTTAACACCATAAAACGTGTTTCAGTTGTTTTGTACATTGTGTTGTAAATAAATACTGTGCAATCCAAAATTATTTAGTTAAGGGGAGGTTATGAAAAATAAAGTCGCTCTTAGCTTGATTGATACAATTAAGCTATCGACCATCTGTCAAAACTGACACTTTTGGACGACAGTAAAAAACATCTTCTAGCTGAATACATAAGGGTTTGTTAAAACTCTTTAATATGATAAAGACCAATTTCAAATGCTTCAGGATTGCTTGCTGACCAATGATTACAGTGGTCGGGAGAGTTTAAACAACTGACAGACTTGACAGGAGTCAGAAAGTAAATGTCAAAGTACAAGTTTCGAATCAAGAAAAGAATCTGATTTTATTTTTGTATAATTTTGGATAGCACAGTACAATACTAAACGAAACATATAAACTGTACCATTTGATGTGTTAACATTTTACAACTAAAAAACATAACCTACAATCAAAACAAAGCGTAAGGCTGAGGCAATGACACAGTAGCTTCTTGGCTGTTATACAGCGCACACTCAGCGGATTGTTCAGCCGACACCGCTAACTCAAATTCTTGTTGCTGACCCCGGTGAATGTGCTCAAACAACTTTAGTAGTACAACTTTAGAAGGCTCCACATACTTAAGAAAAGTCTTTTTGTGTTTCATTATTTAAACTTTTTCTCCTTATTTTATTCAAAAACTACGGTTTTGTAATTTTTGAAACAGTCTATACATACTCTGTGATCAATAATAGGTTTGTTCATTTGTTCTGCACTTTCTACACTTTTAACTCCTTTACTTTCTCACTTCTACTTACATTATATTATATACATCTTACTCTCTCTGGAGCGGTTGGTGCAAAAAGTGTAGAAAAGTGCAGACCAAATGAACATACCTAATGATTGAAGATTTACATCTGAAATATTTCCGAAATATTATCAAACATTAATTCCGCAACAGCAATTTACTATCTATAAGGATATCAATAATAATTTCTATACACAACGCCGTGCGGACAATAAAACAATGGGCGCGTTTAGCGAACAGCAGCTGCTGAGTTGCTTACTCAGCAATCGTTTGTGATTGGCTATTACCTTAATGTGAACCAATCACAAACGATTGCTGAGTAAGCAACTCAGCAGCTGCTGTTCGCTAAACGCGCCCAATTATTGTGGAGCGGCACATTTGATTATTGTTTAACACAGTGTATACACAATGAACGAACATGTCACACAGAACACGTTTATACATATGATGCAGTGACTTCCGTTCTAATCCTGAATTAATCAAAGAAATACTTTCTAATTGCTACAGCCCCACAGATTAGATTTATGTTTGATCCTCTTTGTTTTAAGTACTGTATAATTGATTTCCAGTTTTGTTTTTAAATCATTGGATGGTTTCTTCTTTTTACTTTAATCTTTTTTTAGTGATCAGGTTGTATTCGTGTTTTTAATCAGTGCTAGTTAACTGTCCACAAAAATACTTAAAAATTTAAAATATAATCTCAAAAAGTATAATAGATTAGACGTAACATGTTCAAAGTATTTATTCAAATTGGTCTTGTGACACTTGTTACGTAGTAAATTTTCCGTAAAACTACTAACATTGTATCAGTAAATGAAATGAGAGCTTAAAATATTAGTCACTTATAAATTTCGCCGCGAGATGTAGCGACCTAAACTACTGCTCACTAAACTTGACGTTCATAGACATATTCTACACCTGGTGTGTTACATGGGATCGTTTATTATGTATATGCAAGTGACAAGTGAATCAATCCAAGCCACAAATGAAGTGGATAATAGTAAACAATAACGGCCCTAATACAGATTCTTGAGGGACACCCGCATTTAGATGTGTTGTCGTGTAAAAAAACAAGAATTGTGAATATGCTAGGGGAGACGAGGGGAACGAGAGCCACTTAGAGCCCGCGCACACTGCAGACTTACTATCGGCCGACAGTTTATTCAGCATCAAGCTACGAGAAATGTGATACGTGGCTTTACATTAAATTATTAGAGGCCACGTAATCTTCATCTCGTACCTTGATTCAGAACAAACTATCGGCCGATAGAAAGTCTGTAGTGTGCGCGGGCTCTTAAGGAAAAATCAATGTATGTATTTTGAAAAATATAAAGCGCATAAGGAAAAACCATTAAAATGACGTAACTATATCGTTCCTGTCATTAACAGAAATTATAATACATAGAGTCATTTAAAACAAAAATGGAATTGGCTCTTATTGCCCGTATATTGGGGTAATGAGAATCATGAAAGAAGGCAAATCGACCGCTGTCTAAATAAACTTGTTTTAACAAATAACTGCAACAGTTAATAAAGTAACATAACACAACATAAAACGTAATCTTATACAAATTTATCAATTTAATTCCGTCACAGAAAATACAAAAACAACCTAAAAAGCAGGACGATTTTTATTTTCGGTGCGTTTTCAACTCGCGTTTTCCGGGGCCAATAAAAATTCCTCTAAGCACGATTTGCTTCAAAAAAAGACGTCGGAATAGTGAAACGGGACCGAAATAACTTATTCCTGAAGTTCCGGACGGCATGAATACAGCCGGGGACGCAGTTTATGTCGCGATAATTGTCAAGCAAAATGTATTATTTCCTTTAATCTACGTGGATGTCAAGCTAATAACAGTTAATCATTTCGTTCAAAAGAGTCTCCGGCCGACGTAATCACTTCTGCGGCGCTGATGTTACGACAAAGTAGTGTTTTGTCACTACGTAATAATTCACGGTAATATCAGGAAATTGTTTTACTACGTTCTGTTTATTAACTAAAATCTTTGTTTATTAAAAAAAATAAATAAAACGACTTTAAAAACAGTTAACGTCCGACTAGACTATTATAACAAAATAATCGATCAATTTTAAGTCGCGTTAGCATTGAAATAATGCCCTAGGGAGTTTTAAATTTTCAAGGCACTCTACTTTGGAAAATAACAATATAAATTTTAAGTAATCTTTATTAACACAACCATTCTTGAAAACATACTCCTTCTCGTACAGTTTTTTGAGGTACTATGGCTTCCGCTGTCTTTGCAGTCTTCAGCACTAGTTCTTTTGAAAGATTAAACTTTCCATTTTCTATTGTAATTAATTTTTATTTTAGCATCATCATCAACTCCATCACCGTCACCTCCGATAACGTTAACATCATCTACAGAAGATAAAAAAAATTAACTAATTGACAGCACTTAAATGAAAAACCACTTTGACAATCTATGATTTCTAGTGATTTGATGGTTTTAATCAAATTATTATAAATGTAACGAAATACAAAACTAGTCGGACATTAAACACTGAAGGGACCACGGTACTTTAATAACTATTTTAATTCACTCTCAAACTAACGGTATTACAGATTAGGCTTAGGCTGCTAAAGTTATGACAACCAAAGTCCCTAGTTTAATAAAGTATCGTAATTTTCGGGCAAACTCTTATTTTCTCTCTCTAACATACATATGAAACCTATGGATTGCGGTAATTTCATAACTTAGGGACTTTAGGCCCAACATCTCTTATTCAAACTTATGGTTCCGTTTACAAACAATTATGTTCTTTTTATTTATTTTATTTTTTTATTTTATTTTATTTCTTTATTTTTTTATTTTCTTCTTATTTATTTTATTTATTTCATATGAGCGTTTAAATAGACGAAGGTTTTACTTGAATAAGGGATTAATTAATTTAATACCAAGGCTGTCTATATGATGATTTGGTTGTAGTCGCAATCACTGTACTTACAATACAAGTGGGCTCATTTATTTGTTATTTTTTTGTTTAGAAAACGTACGAGAAAGATAACATACTGTAATGTTAATCGGGGTTGTGGGTTCCTTGCCCCCCGTTGGGCGCCAAAAATGTAATATCTGATCACACACACATACACCCAAGTCCTTATCAACTAACGAGAGCAATGAAGACGATTTGTGGAAGTCGTAGCATCATGTAAATTAATGAATAGCTACTTGATGTTGGAGAATTTGTGTCTTTCAAACAGTTGGCTTGAACTGAAAACACCCTTGCACGACGAAAGAAAGTAAAACGTACAAAGAAAAATCTGAGAAAAATAGAAAAAGAAAGCTAGAACTTCTCTGATGCGACTAAGAAAAGACCAATCGTCCTGAAAAATATAATAAACCCATAATTATGTATATCAAAAACGTCACATACAAACTCAACATCTCAACAAAATCGTATTTACTTACTGTTGCAAACAACTATAAAAACAATTTAAAAATACCCACAACCCCGAAAATATCATCACAATACTATAGGACGTTTCAAGTTAATTGAAATCCTGCGGCTCGTTTGATAAAAATTCTTCAGCCGAGAAAGAATTATTTATTGTGCCTCGAGGTCTCATCTGTAATCTCCAAAATTGATACCGTGCCTTCAAATGAATTCCTGATTAAAGTAAGCTGTATTTTTTTTATAAAGTTGGCGGTACGCAATACCAAGAGAGGACACTTGTCAATAACTGTCGGTGTCATATTATCTGATCATGACATCACATAAAAAATGTATAAAATAAAAGCAAAATTCAGAGAAACATTAAAGTAATTCACTTCAAAACAACACTAGAGCTTAAAGCAGATGCTGAAAATGCTGTCCTTCAGCTTGAATGCACAAACGTACCCCGCGCTTCATGTTTTCAAATGCGTTTGTCAAGTCAAGTTGGGGAGGTTATGTTAGCAAAAACAAATAATTGACTGCTACAAACCCTTAAGGGAAGAAACATCTACTTTAATTAGGAATTTCATAATTGAATGCAAGGCATTTTATCTAAACTATGAATTTCTTGAACAAATGGCAATCATCCTTCCCACATAAATTAATGAAGTTGTATTTTTCTTTAAACAAGAAATTAATTACCTACCATTTCGTGTGTCAATTAACCTAAACTATAATGATTGTAATTATAGTTTTATTTTGTAAAGTTTTGAGAAAAATCAAAAATGAAAATTTTCCTAAAACTAAGCAATGGCTGCAGTCAAAAGTTTTCTTTTAATTTTGAAGCTTACAAGCAATCAGAATTATTTGATCCCTAATTTTACCTACAATTTATAAACAACTTTGTAGTCCATGCACTCCCCTGTGGCTAACCCTCATTCGAAATTAATTCTGTGATTCAAATATTCAATTCAATTTATGCTGAATACAATGAATAAAACTTTTTCAAAATCGATTGATAAATAACTGAGATATTCGACAAAAATATATTCAAAGGAAACAACAAAATAAAATGTTCAAATTGCTGTCCATTAACGGCGTGGCAATGTCCTAATCTAGAGACAAACGCTTGTTGAATATTGTCTATCACTTCAACCAAACACGAGCATTCATTCCCGTCGGAAAGTGCAATCGTGAAGGAAAGTACGTGTGTTAGTAAAGTATGACATCTCTAGCCACCATTCTTTACTTCCTTCGGGAATCATGTTAGGGATGTTCCGACGTTCCTGACCGACACGATAAATATTTAGTTTCATCTAGACTTGTTTATATTTCCACTATTTCCAAGATTCAGTTTGTGTTAGTGGGTTAGAACAGGATTTGTTTCGTTTCAATTTCTTGAAGGGAAAGATTGTCGAAAGAAAGAATGGCAGGAATGAATGTTGGTGTATGGCTAACTATTGAGCAAATTTCTTGTCGAATTCTCTACTTTAACTCCTCAATATTTGGAGGTCTATTAAAATAAATTTTAGCTTTCAAGAAGAAAGAATTCCCGTACTCCCGACGTGCACAATAAGAAGGCGCACCATCTTGCTGTAACCAAATTCTGGAATCGGGTAAATCAAGATCTTCTGCATTAGGGATGAAATTTTTCCTTATGAAGAAGTTTGTAAACTGCATTTTTTTAACATATTAAGACGTGAAGCGACTCCCACGAGGGTTGCATGTGGATTTTCCTGCACCATTGACATGGCATCCAATTGTCTGTCTTCATCTAAAGCCTTTGGACTTCCGGCTTTAGGTTTATCTCATACATGTCCAAGATCACGAAATTTGTTCTCAATTCGACTTACCGTTAATTGCGATATTGGAGGACGGTTTGGGTGAGTTCCATTGGACAAAATATGAACTTCTGCAAGCGTCCGAATTCTATCTCCAAACCCAATCTTCATTAAAATCGTTGAAAGTTATGTAAAAATAAAAATTTCTTTTTTCGTTTCCAATTTCCTCCTGGAATATCTTTTTGTTGTCGCTTTTTTTTACGTTATGTTTTCATTCTATATTTTTCTTTTGCTTCATCTATTTTTTGATTACTTAGAAACAGTATAACAGTATTTCGCTTTACTTAAAGAAGTTTTCACGAAATTATTAATTACTGCTTAATTTGCTTAATTGATCTTTTTTGATATTTTAATTTGCAATCTCTTTTTCTCATTGTTTTCTGTCTTTTTTAATGACCACTGCTTTCCGTTTCCTTTTTCGTTCTACTTAGAGTGATGAGTTATCCATTTTTCTAGATCGGCAATTGCTATTTGTTATTTTAATCGTAAATGGTTGATTTTTGACGAAATTCTCAAGTTGACTTAAACTATATTAAACATCTTAAATTGAGTACTTTGAAAAGTCCTATATAATCTTAAGTATCTTCTGATTTTGTTAAAAACGAAAGTTGACGGCAATACTTCAATGTTCACCCTATTTTTTTTTATCAAAAAGATAAAATATCCAAGAATCGAAGCACCCGATAAAAAATCAAACTAAAATCTTCAATTTCAATTCATTATAGATTTTGTTTTGAAGAATTTTTATTTTTGAGTCACTGGGCGTAATTTTTTAAAAATTCAATTAAATATGAATGACCAAAAATACGTAATTTTCTTGATACGTCAAACGTACCCAGAGCCTTTAGCAGAAAATACGAAGCGAGTTTTGTCAACATAATTTAAATGCGCAAATTATAGTTAATCAAAAATATCAAATTGGTGTGTTGCAAGAAAAATGATGGAATGTTGCTAAATTGAAGGACCTCATGAAGAGTCATCATTCATTAACGTACGTACATTTTTATGAAATGGATAAAAGTAAACAATAACGGGCCTAATACAAATTCTTGTGGGACACCTGCGTTGAGATACCTTGTCGTCTAGTAAAACACATAAATTGTTGAAAACTTAAAGCTAAGTGGCATTGTGAACATGCCACGTGAAAGTTGCCAACTACAATTTATCTTCGTTTATTGATTATGTTAAAAATTGCAAAGTATTTTCGAAAATTACGTGTAAAAATCCTGAACTAACTCAAACGAAATGTTAATTTAAAATAAATATTTTTTTAGTAACACGAAAAGTCATTTAAAAATTGTGTAATAAACTTTCGCAAAAATTAAAAACGTTATGAAATAAATATGAGGAAAATCATTACATTAATTCGAACCTCATTTTAGAGGGAACGTTAAAACATAAACAAAACAACTGTGATGATCAAATGATGTCTGAATTTTTTTATCTCAATATTAATTGCCTTGCATTTTCATAGCAATCAAAATTTATTTGAAATTAGTAAGCTTCATAATAAAATATACACAAAGAAACCTCCACAAAAATGAATAACTAAAGTAAGAAAGATTTTTTCTTTAATTTGGGCAAGTTTTTGGAAAAATCGCTTCAGTTACGAAACTTTCAAAACCCAAACGTTCGATTAATCAGTAACGCAGGAAGAGAGGCTGGATGGAGTTGATGAAAACAAATCAAAATTAGTTTTCATGATCTGGACTTACATTTCACTAGAGACTTTCGAAAAGGTCTTTCATAAAAAGACCGTTACAAAGATAAAAAGATTTAGATCTAAGTTCAGATTATCAATTATTAGTTAGTGAAAGATGACTTGCACATACTTCATCCTTGGGGAAGCCCCCACAACTTTAATTTCCAAAATATCATTA
This sequence comes from Dorcus parallelipipedus, assembly GCA_958336345.1. Classification (NCBI taxonomy): domain Eukaryota; kingdom Metazoa; phylum Arthropoda; class Insecta; order Coleoptera; family Lucanidae; genus Dorcus; species Dorcus parallelipipedus. The sequence goes on along the minus strand of OY284483.1, from coordinate 34,419,851 downwards.
ATTCCTGTTTGCAATTTTGCTAAACTTTTACTAAACAACAGGAAAATCAAATAAAAAACATTCGAAAGCAAAAAAGGGGATATAATTCCCAACTCCCCCCCCCCCCTCCCCCCAACAAAAATTCGCCAACTAGCAACCAAAGCTATAATTAGATATTATAACAGGAGCATTTCCTATTTGCAATGTCTTGGAATCTTCCACGTTCCACTTCTTCAAGTGCCCTCGGAAGCTCCTGATTTTCACACAACAAAATTATATAATGCGTTTAATATTAAGAGTTGGTGGCGTTGGGGGGGGGGCGGGGGAGTTCTAAGCGTGCGGTGAAAGGGTGAAAAAGTCTCCTCGGCTTACCTCGAAACACTTTCTCCGTCTCCGATTGTTGATATCCAAGGTGCGAAATGTAAAATAAGTCGTACTTTTAGCGCATCATTTTGAGGAACGGTGCCATCGAGAGCAGCCAGGAGCTTGGAGCTCCTCGTGCGAACTGTCGCTGCACCGAAGCCTGGCCCGTCTCCAAAGCTCCTCTTTTTCTCCCCACCAGGCCTCTCGTCCGTACGCGATCCTTGCTGCAGTCGCGCGCTAGGACAATATGCATTAGTGTTTATGTTCGGTAGGATGTAGAGAAGGAAGAATTACGACGACGCCAGACAAGGATGCCCGATAAATATGCAAGTGTACAGAATTCTAATTACTGGGATTAAAATTAGTAGATAAGGACGGGGAAACGCGAGGAGGATACATTCGCCGGAGATTAATCGGGATGGTGCTGCTTTTGTTTGCCTAGTCTGGGGAAAGAAGCGGGATTTAAACATTAAGTATGAATCTGGGTTATGCAAATCGATGTTTTTTCCCTTTTTTTTTCATAGCCAATGAGAGGAATAGGTTTCTGCTCATTGGGAGATGGCTTTATAGAATTGAGAAAAACAAATCCAGGAATAGAGAGGAAATTTGGAACAACATGAAAATCCAAACTGTTTCTATTGGACCCTGATGGTCAGGTTTAGATTCAGAAGCCCGCAAGAAACAATCAAGTGTAACATTTTTGCTTACCGGTTTGCGTTTATTTTGAGTTCGGACGTCACAGCTATGACGTCCCGCCGTTCCTTCTACAGCAAAGATAATGGCTTTATTTTGAGGAACATTTAGCGAATCGCAAGAAATCGTTGGGCAGATCTGCGACCGACGGACGCTCGGACTTATTTATTTTTGGCGAGAGGGAAATTGCTCCGAAATTAATGCGCTTCGTGTGCGTAAATTATATAATACAAGTTTAATCATGACTGCTAGGCTGATTCTATTTATGAAACGGGTATTTTTGACGGCATGATTTAGATGAAGAACGTGTTCTTACATGACGTCGAAATTTGGTCTAAACCGAAACAAATCCGAAGATAGTCAAAAACTTTTCTGAAATGACTAGATTTGCAGTCGATTATAGACAACTAGAAGGAACTGGAATCATAAAAGAAAGAGAGAGAGAGAGAGAGAAAAATAAACAAAGGCATAGTATGCCGGGAAATCTTTTGAAGAGGCCAACGCAAGTGATGTATGAAATGAACAAAATTACAGGGCGAGAAAAAATTATAGACAACTGCAAGGAACTCTTTATTGATACGTGATACGTTATGGGGGAAGTTAACACAAGTGGGGTATAGAAAAATACATAAAACTTCTAATTTGGTAATAATAATAAATAATTTAATTTACGATGCCGTTAAAGAAATTAATTTGTTGGTCGACGATCTAAAGGGAGATCAAAAAGGATGGAATTATAATTGGCAGTCTGTCTCGAAAAAAGAAACAATGTCAACAAACCCACTGTTAAAGCCTATGACAAGAGGAGAATAGGAAGGAAGAATAAATTTATTTAAAAAAAATATTTTTCACGAGTCAGGTAAATTTCTTCACAAAATTTATATTTAGAGCCAGTTCTAAATTTTCTTAAAAAACAAATCAAAATTACTCAGAAATAACCTTTAATAATAATAATAATTTTTCTTACGAATTTTCTTGATATATTCTTGAATCAATTGTTTTTTTAAATTTTAATTAACATCGGGCCTTATTCGAAAAACATAAAATTTCTGGAAATTTTTGAACATTTGAACTAGAACAAAACAATAATTATACTTCTTTAAGTCCAATTTTCTTAGCAGGGGCAAATAACGACGTAAGCAAGCCTTTTGTAATCGAATTGTTTTATAGTTTAGTCTTTACTCGTCGATATTCTTTTGTTTTCTTCATTTAACTTATTGCATTTCAATGTTTTCTCTTTCTGTTCATTTCCCTTTTGTTTATCGAATCCATTTATAGTTTCTTCTTTTGTATTTTCACTTTTGATTTTCAATCGCTCTCCACTTACACGAAAATCGTCCATGTTCTTTTGTTTTCTTTATTTAGTTTATTATAATTCAACGTTTTCTTCTTTCTTGTTCTATTTTTTATCGAATTCATCCCTTTGATTTTCAGTTGCTGTCGACTTGCATGAGAAAGTGGTAAACAATTAAAAACAAAAAAATAATTAGGAACGTTCTTGACAATCGAGAAACTTAATCGAATTGACTTTAACATTTTATTTGGGGGACGCAGTACAAGACATCTGGCAACCCTGTGGATTTAAAGTCTACGTAATTAATTTGATGAAATTCAAATTTCTACTTTTCCTTTCATTTTATTAAATTTGTTGAAAATTAACCACTTCCCATTGATAAATAATACAAGAAAGTAATTAATACAAATGATGTCCGTGCATTTTCCCTTATTAAATGAAATTTCACCATCGGTCAACAGATGGCGCTCCCAATCATTGTTTTACTAAAAAATTAATTGCCACATATTTGTTCAGAATTAATGATTACTACTCTCTCACAAATAACACAAATAATGTCTTTGCTTTATTAAATTAAATTTCAATATCGGGTCAAAAGATGGCGCTCTCTACCTTTTGTTTCACTAAAAATTTGCCTCATATTTGTTGTAAATTGCACTTTGATAAATTAAGTACATAGTAATGTCCATACGAACCCATTTTGAAAGATCAATGGTAAGTTTCAGTACTGGTCAGGAGATGGCGCTGTCAACCCGTTATTTATTTATCATTTTATGCCATTACATCAAATCTGTTGAATGAAATTAATTGTTGCTCTTTTGTAAAGAACACAAATAATATCCTTGCACTTTCCCTTTTAAAGTTCAAATTAAATTTCGCTATCGTTCAAGAGATGGCGGTCGTCTCAACCTTTCTTATTTGTTTCACTGAAAAATTGCCCCATATTTGTTGAAAACTAATCACAGCTCAATAACAAACGCTTTCCTTTTGAAAGAACAGAATAAGTTTTATTATTTGTCAAGAGATGGCGCTCTAAAAAGCTGCTCAAATTAAGTGAAACAATTCACCTAGTAATATGATTAGCTTCCTAAACAATTTTTACTTTGCTACATGACTGTAGATGGCCGTCAGTCTTATTGTAGTATTTTCCAGAGAATTTTGTTTCCATATCCTTAATTCCATATGATATTAATATTTGAAACAAGAGGGACAACTTTTGCTTCTTACATTCAATTTGTCATGGAATAATCGCGTTATAACATCACCGCCATCTATGAACGACGACGCTTACAATTGCGTAACATAAACTATATCTAGTGATTAAAAAAAAACTTAATTTTTTACTTGCTGTAAATTTGCAATTGGATGAAATTATCTATAGCAAAAAATTTATCCTATTTGGGTTAAGCATTGAAAAAAGGTTTCGCCATAATTTGACAGATGGCACTACTTGTATAACCTACCGCATCCAATCGCTAAAATTTTGTTCTTTTGACATTTTTAATCTTGATCCTCAATTAGCGCCATCTGTTGATGACTATGTCTAAAAACCTCTATTTTGCAAATTAGGAAATGTGAAGAGTCTCAACTTGTCAGTTTGTGTCTGATGCGCCAAAATATTATGTTGAAGAAGGTTTCAGAGCAAGAAAAGAATGCACTTGATTTTTTCTCGCCTATTTATTTTTAACTACACTCAATTATTTTTTTATATTGTAACTCCGATTTTCAAGTAAATTCAAACTTCGCCTATTTGATAAAAACGAAAACTCATGTCTACAATTTTAATTTCTTCATAGTTTCGAATTTCGAACTGATTCTCGCTTGGTATTTTTTGCGGTTTTTTCCTCAACGACTCGCACTTCATTGTCGGGATCAGGGAATAACCGAATAACTTTATACCAAGTGGCCAAAAACATGGAGGATCAGAGTTGTACAGTGCCTCCGATTTCAGGATTTTCGGATTTGGAAAGCCACTTCGGTTTACGCATTAAAGTGTCTAGATATTTATCACGCCATTTTCGCCAAAAGCCTCGAACTAAATTTTTTATACATTCTTGACTTATTTTCTTTTAGTTGAAGCATTCTTAGAACCTAAAATTTCTGGGAAATGTGACATTGGTTCACCGTTTAATAAATGTGAAAGAGTTATTGGTACAGATGTGTCAAAAAATGATAATGGACTCAATCGTCTAGAATTAACTATACTTTCAATTTGACATAACGCAGTTTGTTTGTTACTTCTATTGTAAGAATCGTTCCATTGAACATACGATTTAATTACCAAGATGTATTTTTTGAATCAGAAGATAACTGAATTTACAGTTACGTAAAATAATTGTATGTTTTGGAGTCGACCTCCAACTCGGAGAACACCTTTCATATCAATAAATGGAGAAAGTGCTCTCCGAGTTGGAGGTCGACTCCAAAACATACAGATTGCTTCTTTTCACCTTATTCTCCAAATGTTTTCTAGTTTCCTTACGTCGATCTTATTACTTTTATTAATAACTTTAAATGTCAGTTAAAAAATTTCTTGAACAGCAGAAGCAAATGTCCAGATTTAAAAATTGCCGCTTAAAATTCATTGTTTGAGAACATTCTTATAGATGGCGCCACTAAAATATTTAACCTTTATATTTTATTTGACAAAATTATGAATGATTTGATTACGTTTATTGATAATTTTCTTGAACGGCAGAAGCAAATGTCGCCTAAAATTCATGGTTTGAGAACATTCTCCTAGGTGGCGCCACTAAATCTTTAATTAAATGTAATTAATTCCTTGAAAATATTGTCTCCGTCTATTCACTATTTCCCTCATAGGATCGAAGAGTGTTTAAAAAAAGAAAACAACGAAATTCGATGAAAAAGACGAACGGAAAACAAAAAAAAAGTCAAGGCTAACGAAAAAACAAACGAAAAAAAAAACTACGTATAAAGATTATTACTGAACTAAAAACGAAAAACATTTGGATAAGAAAACAAAAGCAAAGCGAAACTAACGACATGGAAACGTGAAAGAAGATCGGCGATTCTCCGACAGAGTTCAGAAATAAATCAAACTGCCTTTTTAGTTTCCCCTAACAAGCTTATCTTTATTTATAATTTATTCTGAATTTCATATTGAAGTCTCTTTGATATGAAAGTTATATAAAACATATAAAAAAAAGAAACAATTCTCATCCAATTATACACAAGAAGGATCTATGTACACAACACGTAGTTACTGAAATATATTTTGAAAAAAAAATCAGTTGTGAGGATCAAGGTCAGTAAAGAAAGTTAGAATTTTTAACTTATTTATTATCTATAATGATATACAAGATGTCCCGTGACGTAATGTCACCGCTTCACCTACGTGATAATCAACTCAAACTAAGTAAAAAAACTCTAATAGTATTTTATTCTAAAGTAAGCCGTTTCAAAAATACTGATTGTTTAATGTTTAATTTTTGTTTGAATAAGTACCTACACATAAAGAATGGAAACAATCCCATTAGTTATAGACTGGTTTATTTCGACCTCGGTCCGTGTGTTCATTGGCTCTTAAAATAGTCTAGCTTCGAGCTGATATTTATTTAGACCTCGGTTCGTGTACGATTTCAACTACTACGTAAGTACGTAATTCACAGTATATTTAAAAAAAAATTGTGAAAAATATACTTTTAAAAAACTTGTTTGCCGAGTAACATTTTTTAAAATTTGGTTTAAAAAATACATCTATGCTTAAAAATTGCAAACGATCCGATTAGTTATGGATTGATTTATTTCGACCCTGGTCCGTGTGTAGGAAAAAACTCATTCATTGGCTCTTAAAATTTTGTAACTTTATAAGGAGAACGAAGAAAAAAGAGAATCCTCGGAGGTAAACAGACAACTGATTTAGAAAGTAGCGGATAGATGGCGTCAGTTTTACCTTAAAAAAATGAAATTAACAAAAAAAAAACCAAGGGAAACAACTAAACACCTGAGGCTTTTGGAAGAGAAGTCAGACAAAAGGAAAGATCACTGAAAGCATAAAGTTGGTCAATAGGTGGCGCTGATAATGTGTTGTTGAAATTTGGCTAAAAGTCCTCGGAGGTAAACAGACAACTGATTTAGAAAGTAGCGGATAGATGGCGTCAGTTTTACGTTAAAAAAATGAAATTAACAAAAAAAAAACCAAGGGAAACAACTAAACACCTAAGGCTTTTGGAAGAGAAGTCAGACAAAAGGAAAGATCACTGAAAGCATAAAGTTGGTCAATAGGTGGCGCTGATAATGTGTTGTTAAAATTTGGCTAAAAAGTTCAGTGATCCAATCGAGTAGAGATTTTTTCAAACTTGCAAGGAAAGACGAACCAAAAAATAATAATTCCAAGCGAACAATCAATTAATTTAGAAAATTGGCGAATAGGGGCGCTAATTTCGTATCACTGAATTTTGCAAAGTTTAGTGATCCAATCATATGGTTGGATTTATATCGACCTCGGTTCGTGTGTTGAGAAAAACTCATTCATTGACTCTTAAAATAGTCTAGCTTCGAGCTCATTTATTTAGATCTCGGTACGTGTACGATTTCAAATACTGCGTACTCCATAGTAAATTTTAAAAGATTGTGAAAATATATTTTTAAAAAACAATTATTTGCCGGGGGACATTTTTTTAATTCGGTAGAAAAAAATACCTGTACAGAAAAATGCATAAACCATCCGATTAGTTATTTTCTTTCTGTTTCTCATTCTTTTTTGTCTGATTGTCTAATTCCTGCATAAATCAGTTCCTGTCACTGAATCTCTGTATATGTGTACCTCACATTTTTAAGAGCGAGCACGTGTTTCATCTGTGATGCGGACATCATCAGCGCTAGACTGGAAGTGAGTAATAATGTATCGAAAACATTTGGCTTCGAAATTCGGTATTATTGTGATGTTTCATTTCATCGCAGTTATTTTTTTAAACTGGATCTTGTGGTGCAACGTAAAGGGTGCAATTTATGTCCGTAGACGAATATGTATGCAACAATTTACGTAATCTTTCTGCATATGCAGTAAAACTGGAAATATTTCGCATTTCTAACGTATCCCATAAATCTGCGCGCGAGCACAATGGCTTCAGCGTGTCCGTGTTATAAATATTAAGTCGCAGGGATGGAACAGGAATGCACATTTTTAAGATTTTCTTTCCGACCGGCCGCCTGCATTTGTTTATAAATAAATAATATCGGTTCAACGCGCGTTCGTGAACCGCCGCGCGCGTGATCTGAAAAATGCAGGGGCTTTTTGCGCGCATTAAATTAGTATCAGATTATGGCCGCCTCCTCCCCGGGAATTATTTGAATGGTGCGCCTGCATTTGCATACAATGCAGTTGCATGCGATAATAGACCGCCGCGATATTCGGATATTAATTGCACATCTGCTCGTGACCACGTATTATTTTAGGTCCGAACACGGACTCCTGTCGTTGAGCTCATTATTTCATGTTAATTATGTAACCAACCCTTAATGGTTTTATGCTAATCTTACATTTTTTAATTTTAACACTCGCTTCACAATACAAGTAAACTTAATAGTTATTTATGCGAAAAAATGGACGTTACTGTTGAAGAACTTCCTACTCAAGAAACAAAAAATAAATGTTTCAGACTTGTTGGCCCATTTTCAAAGAAGGATGAACTGTACCTACGACCCCAATTTTTGGCCCTAAGGCGTAGGAGTCAAACGATACGACTTCAAAAGGCCGATAAATTATAGGGAAAATTCGCAGAACACACTACACAACAGTAAGGTAAAGTCAAACACCTTAACTACGTATTACATTAATATAAGAAGTCTGCAATATAAAACGGATGTACTTAAAGTTGAGGTTACAAACTCCTACGACATTATTTGTATCTGTGAGCATTGGCTATCTAATGATACAGTCTCATACTGTAATATACCAGAATACCAACAAACCAACTATTTTTGTCGAACAAGTTATAATCTACAAGAAATTAGAGATAGATTCAAAAAAATTATCTGCGATTGATGCGCTGTCCTCAGAATCTGACCTAGAAGTTTGTGCAGTAGAATTAAGTACGTTAAATGTAATTGTTACTTGTATGTATAGGGCCCCTGATGGCAATATTGAAAATTTTTTCAGTATTTTAAATAATATTTTTGTAATTCTTAACAACAACAAATTATCCAAAAGAATTTTTATATACGGGGATTTCAATATAAATTTGTCAATAGCTGATAGCAAATCAAATAATTTTACTCAAATTGTTTGGTCATATGGCTTCGATTTAATCAGTTAATCACTCAAACTCAACTTGTATTGATAACTGTATTACAAATTATAAAGCAGATTGTAAATATTCACTTTTAGATTTTCATTATTCAGATCATAAAGTAATCGTAAACGCCCACGATTGTGTTTTTAACCAAAAAAGAAATGAAACAAAAATAATTTATTTAAGACATTTTTCAAAAGATGCCATATTAAAATGTACAAGTGCCTTATTGGACTACAATTGGGAAACTATACTGACTAGATGTACGGACACAGATCAAATGTTTAACATTTTTCTTGAAGTTTTTTTAAACATTGTAAACACATACTTACCTTTTAAGCCTAAAAACGTTCGAAATTCAAATATGGGGAAAAATTGGTTTGACAATGAACTTATAAATATCAGAGAGCAACTAAATTTTATTACTGAAGTCGCGAAACAATTACCGGACATTGATTTAAAAAAAGAAAAAAAATTGATTAAGTCGTATTACTTAGCTAAGATTAAAGAAAAAAAAGTAATTATGCATCCGAACTTATAATAAAGGCTAAAAAAAATCCTAAATGCGTTTGGAATTTAATAAATCAGGAAAGATACTCGTCGGCACAGAAAACAAATTGTCAAATATCATCAAATGAATTCAATACCTTTTTTCCACGGTTTGGAAAGATATCACAAATAGTCTCCAAGTAAGTAATCTAGAACCTTGTTGATTATTATCAAATCAATGTCCAATACACAGGGAAAAATACAAAGTCAAATCTAACTCCTTTTTAACTCATTTTGGTAGTTCCTTGGAGACCATCCGTGCAAGGTGTTAGGTTTAAAGTAGTTACTTTTTTTAACTTCAAGAAGTAGATAAAGTAGGTAATTTTCACTTTTTATAGTATTGATATTTAATTTGAAAAAACAGAATTTATTCGGCATTCAAAGATGTAATACGCATGCGCTAAGAAGCAGGTCTTCAAAAGTAACAAATTTTAAGGTTAACTCTTTGCTAAAAGATGTCACATTATCACGAAACATTTTAACAACTTCTATAAAGGTGTCTAACAAATTTCGATATATACTTCCACTTTATGTTTGTAAAAATCGAGTATGGGTTTTAGTGTGGTGGAATTTTTCATTTCCTCGGAGTCATATAATTTCACCTTAATTTTAACTACTTCGAGAAGTGAAAAATAAATTAATTTTTAGTTAGAAGTAACAAAAAAACAGATATTAATTGCAAATTATGGAGGAGATGAATTTAACTCTCTAAAATTTTTCTCTGTGGAGTTCTTCCAATGATACCTAACACATTAGTAACAAATTACTAAAATCATTGGAAGTAGGCTTAATCATTACACTCACAATTATCATAAATAGTATTTTCCAAAGTGTAGTATTCCCCACAGCACTAAAAATCTCTAAAGTTACTCCACTTCATAAAAAAGGCGATACAAACTCACTAAATAATTATCGGCCGATATCAACTATTCCTATTATCTCAAAACCAATCGAAATCGCTTTTAAAAATAGGTTTTATAAATTTCTAGAAAATAATTACTTATTTTCCTCAAATCAATACGTTTTTCATAAACATATAAAGCATTTACCAAATAAGCCCTTATCCAACCTTTACAAAAAATAACAGAATCCTTTGAGAGAGGCGATGTTCAATCTGCTTCGTTTTGCGATCTCTCGAAAGCTTCCGATTGTGTTTATCATAAGATCTTGTTAAACAAATTGTATTATTATGGATTGATAGGACTAGCACAAAATTTCATCTCTTCTTATTTAGCAGATAGATCACAGATTCTTGATTATGATAACATTAGATCAGAGACCTCACAGGTAACAGTGAGTATACCACAAGGGTCAATATTAGGCCCTCTTTTATTTATTATCTAGGTGAACGATTTTTCCAACTACATATCTAACAGTAAAGTAATACAATTCGCTGATGACACAACTATAATAAATGATACTAGCCAAATTGACATAAATGTTGAGGTCATACGATACTGCTGTCTAAATCTTAAAAAAAAACTGACTTCTCATTAAAACTCTAAAATAACCTTATAACCTAATAATGACACTCTTGATCACTCTTGACCCTAAACTTTCATTTAAACAGTTTGTTATAGAACTATTTTTTTATTACGGTAGATATCCCAAATTACAGCAGCTATTAAAGTAAGGCGCCATGCATATTTAGGACTGTTTCAAAGTCACATTACTTACAGTGTCATTTTCTGGGGAAATTCTATATACTATGAAAAAATATTCATATTGCAAAAGAAAGCTATTAGGGTGATAACTAACAGTAGTTAATGGAATCAGGCAAGAAACTATTTAATTAATAAATGATTTAAGATTGTTTACGATACAGGGTCCACTCGCTTGATCCATATCGAACGTTTTGATTGTATTATCACAAATAGTCTCCAAGTAAGTAATCTAGACCCTGTTAGCCTCACAGCAAAAGCAATCCAATATACAAAATCTTTCTTTATTGAACCGGTAGACGAGATTGAGTTATCATCAATTATTAAATCTATGTCAAACAGTTCTTCAAACGACTTCTACCACATAAGCAATAAGCTATTAAAATCTTTGCAACCGGGAGTAATTATTCCTCTTAAAATTATTATCAACAAAATCTTTGAAACGGGAGTTTTTCCCAATGCTTTAAAAATTTCTAAAATTACTCCACTTCACAAAAAAGGGGATTTAAATTTGCCAAATAATTATCGACCAATATCAATTTTTCCTACCATTTCAAAACCAATTGAAATTGCTTTTAAAGATAGGCTCAGTAAATTTATTGAAAAAAATTATCTTTTATCTGTAAATCAGTACGGTTTTCGCAACTAAACATGCTATTACCAACTCTTACAATATATTAACGAATCCTTTGAGAAAGGGTGTGTTTCATCTGCCACCTTTTGTGATCTTTCTAAAGCCTTCGATTGCGTCTCCCATGAAACCTTGATAAATAAATTATCCTACTATGGATTACGAGGAGTAGGTCAAAACTTTATCTCTTCTTATTTATCGGATAGATTACAAATTGTTGAGTATGGAATTGTTAGATCTGACACCTCACAGGTAATAATAATAATAATAATAATAATTTATTCATCCTTGTGACATTCATAATGCATAGGATAAGTCAGATGTAGCGGATTGAATACAGCAGACTACATGAAATTTTTGTCAAAACACGTGTATAAATAAGTAAGACTTTAAGTAAAACATATTAAAATTGTAGTTTAGAAAAGTATGAGATAAACTAAAATACAAACATATAAAATAAGACAAAGTACAATGAAATACAAAATACAATATTCATAGGACTAGACTAAGCTCACAGTACCTAAACCGATGTGTACATAAAGTATTCATTTAAATTGTAAAAGCAGTTGTTTATTAAAAATGTTTTTAGAGTTTTCTTAAATATGTTCATGGACATTGAAACTTTTAAACTGCTTGGTAAATGATTATAAATTTTAGCACACAGGTAATTGGGTCTTTTTTCATACATCGAAGTATTGTGCAAATCAAGTCGCAGTTTATAACCATTACGTGTATCATAACTATGCAGACTACCTACAGTCTGAAATTTATTATAATGGAATCTTACAAATATAGCACTTTTGTAGATGAAAATGCAAGGTAAGCAAAGAATTTTGTACTTTATGAAAAGTGGCTTACAAGACTGAGTTGGTGAAATATTAAATATAAGACGAATAATTCTTTTTTGCGCTATAAACAATCTAGAATAAGAGGACGAGGAGCCCCAAACTACATCAGGAGTTCATCAGGAGTGGGCGCTGTAACCACAATAGACGTATCGTCTGCAAAGAGATAGGAGAAACCTGATTTAATGTAAGTTGGTAGATTATTGATGAATAATAGGAACAAGAGTGGTCCCAACACCGAACCCTGAGGAACCCCCAAATTTATGCCGTGAACAGAAGACCGTTGATAATTTAATTTAACAAAAAGTTGTCTTTCACGGAGAAAAGATTCAATCCATTTCAGAGGCAAGCCCCTAATACCATACCCGAACAATTTAGAACATAAAATATCTATGTCTATCGTATCAAAGGCTTTGCACAAATCAAAAAATACACCAGCGACGTAATTTCCTGCATCGATTTCCCGATGTATATGATCGAAGAAGCTAGCTGTTGCCGTCTCAGTTGACCTACTGCGTAAGAAGCCGTGTTGTTGATCAGAGATAATGTTGAATTTGTATAAGTAGTCTGTCACTCTAGAATGGACTATTTTCTCAATAATCTTGGAGAATACACTAACAATTGTTATGGGTCTATAGTTTTCGACACACATAGAGTCACCTTTTTTGAATATTGGAATTACCATGCTTGTTTTTAGTATATTAGGAAAAACACCAGTTTTTAGAGATAAATTAATTAAATGTGTAAGGATAGGCACTAATTCATTACTGCACTGTTTTACTAGAAGTGGCGGAACGTCATCACTACCAGTAGTAATTGATTTGATGTTGTCTAGAGATCTTTTAACTTCAGTTGTGTCAATTTCAAGCAATACTAAAGAATTTGGATAGTGAGCATAAGCATATCCGGGATTCAAGTCAAGGTTACCTAACGTTGAAATAATCTTGTTTTTTGGACCTTCAGAAAAGTGTATAGCAAAGGCTTCCGTAATAAGTTTCATATCTGTCGTTGTATCAATGTCATTCAGTTTCAACCTAATGTCGATACTTTTCTTAGTTTTCCTGCCTAGTTCTGTGTTTATTATATTCCAAGCACTTTTCTGAATGTTTGAACTGTTTCTCAAAATTCTACAGTAGTAATCATGTTTAGCACGTGTTAGCATTTTACGATAATGTAGTTTTAGATTCTTATATAAATCGTTAAGCTCTTTTGAAGGAACTGCATTTTTGAGCCAATACAAGTCTCTCAGCGTCTTGCTTTGTCTCCTGATATCTTCAGTAATCCAATTTTTGACTTCGCTCTTTTTGGTTGACCTCACAGAGTGTTGGTGTCCAACTCGATTCATCGAATCTTGTAAAATGTGATTAAATTTTAGAAAAGCTTCATTGGCATCAGTGAGCATTAAAACAACATCCCACTTTTCTGTTTGTAGAAGACCTTTGATGGTCGCCATTTGAGTTTTAGATATGTGTTTTGTGATAAAATAGTCGCTTTTGTTGACTTTAGAATCAGGAGAAATATCAAACTGGAATTCTTGGGCCAGGTGGTCAGCGATGTTTAGATTGTAGATCCTAGTGTAACAGTCCTCATTAGGTAAGTTAGTTACCACATAGTCGATGGATGATTGTGATGTTTGCCCTTTGGCGTATGTAAATATACGTGTGGGTCCGAAAACTTTCGAATGAAGATTGAAAGAATCAAACACATCAAATAAAATTCTTGAGTTTTTAGTATCTCTTAATGAATCAACGTTAAAATTCCCACAAAGAATAATCTTTTTGGATTCAAACTTTTTGAGTAGCGCAGATAGATTGTATATGAAGCAATCAAAGTTACCTTTGGGTGGTCGATAGATTAAAATCACTACTGATTTTCCTTTTGGTGTGCAAAAAGACATGGCGCACACTTCAATGTGACCTTCATTGGTATATCCTACAGTGTCAATAAGAGCAGTTGGATGCTGATCATCTTTAGCATAAATAACAACGCCACCACATTCGAATTTCAGTCTACAATAATGAGAAACTATATTGTAACCTGGGAGATTCATAATGTCTATCTCATCCGCCTTGCACCAATGCTCAGTGAAACATAAAAAGGATGGTTGATTTGATGAAGTTATAACTTCAAGCTGATTTAATTTGTTTTTAAGTGATTGGACATTTAAATGGAGTAAAGAGTATTCATAATTTTTTGATTTGTTGAAGACATGAAGGGGGTTGGTGGAGCTACAGTCATTTTGGGAGACTTCTACTTCATCTATCTTTTTACTGAGAGATTCGTCATTTTGGTACAGTATGTTGTCTACGATGTGCTTATCAACAGCGGGCGTACCGCAAGGTTCAATATTGGGTCCTCTATTGTTTTTAATTTATGTGAATGATTTTCCAAATTATTTGTCTAACAGTAAAATAATACAATTTGTCGATGATACTACCATAATAAATGAGATTAGTCAAATTGATCAGAATATCGTATTATGTAAAAACTGGTTTGCGGCAAATAACTCAAAGTTTCCTTTTTTCATTAAAACCACATAGTATAAATAATATGGATACCGTGAAATTTTTGGGGATTACTCTAGATCATAAACTTTCATTTAAGCAACACATTGCTGTATTGAGCAAGAAATTGTCAAGTATTACTTTTTTACTTCGACGAATTTCGCAAATTACACCTATTACAGTTAGGCGCCATGCTTACTTAGGACTGTTTCAAAGTCAAATTAGTTACAGTGTTCTTTTCTGGGGTATTTCTACAGATTGGGGAAAAATATTCATATTACAAAAGAGGGCTATTAGAGTGATAACAAATAGTAGTTACTTAGAATCATGCAGAGAACATTTTAAAAATTTAAAACTCTTTACTATACCTGGCTTATTCATCTATCAATGTATATTATATATTAAAGAAAATGAAAATTATTATCCTAGTCATTCAGATAATCATCATTTTGACACTAGAAGTAAAGATTCCCTAATACCACCAAAACACAGATTAACATTAGTCGAAAATTTTTTTATTAATATAGGGATAAAAAGTTTGAATCTTTTAACGAAAGATTTAAAAAGTTTACCGTTAAATAAATTTAAAATAGTTGTTCGAGATTTCATCATTGACCTGTGTCCGTACACTATCAGCGAATATTTTGAAGTAAGCTCTTCTTTCAATACCTGATTATATATAACCTGTCGTTATGCCCAATTTATGCGTTATCTATGTTTGTGTAATACTACTGTACTTACTAAACTCTGTATATAACATTGTTCACGACCTATTTAGACTCTAGAGGGCCATGCTTTTTTTTCGTCAAGTTACGTACATGGATTTTGATAGAACTCAAAATGTGACAAATGTAAAATTCTGACACTTTAACGTCAGTCCCATCGACTATATTGCTTCTTATACTCTACGTTGGCATGAAGAAAGTAAAATAATAGCATTAAAACAAATAAATTACTTGTGACTTTGTAATACTAAGTCAAAATGCTCAAAATCATCAATGTTTTTTGGTGTCAGTTTTCAAAAATATAACCATCAAATTAAAATGGAACATATTCACTTGGACGTACCAACAAAAGTGTCACCCTAACATGGCCTACTCTGAGTCTAAAAAGATCGTGAATGGATTATATGTATATTTATTATATTTGTTATTTACGATTTTTATATTGACGATGCAAAAAAAACATGTTTTTTATTATGCAAATAAAGATTATTATTATTATTATTATTATTATTATCAAGGGCGCAATTAGGAGATTATAGTCCGAGAATATGTTTAAAGCACGACGCGAAGCGGAGTGCTTTTAAATGCTCGCGGGCTTTGTTTTATTTTAGCCAAAAATTTATGGATTCAATATTTTTATATCGTATGCGAGTCCATAAAATAATCATGTAAATTGTTTGCAAACTACTTTGAAACTACAACTCCGTCACTTTTCAGAAATTTTTTATTCGATCGCGCGGTACATGCAAATCTTACTCCTTAATTATTTATTTATTACATAGGAGAGAAACGTTTCGAACGTTCTTTTTCTGGGAAACCTTAAGATGGCAAAAACAACATTTACTAAAAATATTCATTTACTTAAATATTCTAAACTTATTTACTCCCAACAGCCGAGTATTTTCGTGGGGCTTAAAAATAGACCCGCTATCTCCGCCAACGCTGATACGTACGTCAGTGGTTGTCATCGAATATTGTCGAAAGAACGCAGTTTCGCAATTTTCCCGATAATTAAAGCGGCCGAAATAATTTTCCTCGACTTGCCCCCTTCCCCCCCGAATTCCAACGTGATTTTGCCTCATGCGAACCAATCAAACGGAGAAACACAATTGCGGAAGTCCGCAGTGTGGCTCACATTTTATCGGCGAACGGGAACAAAGTGCCGTGTCATCGGAATCAATAGCGTCTTATAAATATACGGGCGCACGGAGAAATAAAAAGTCGCCACGATAACGGCCATAAATTACGGATATGGAGGAGTTCGAAACAGGGATTAATTTATTCCGCAAAAACGCGGGGACTTTTCATTTGCGAACGTAACATAAATTCAATGCACCAAACTACAACCAATCGATGGATGAAACAATTTTAAATGAACGGTTCGGTTCAAAATGAATCAACGTCCTCCAGAGTAAACAGAAAGGCATTTTGTGAAGATTTGGGATGGAGTTTAATATTTGGAGAAAAGAATGTGGACCATAAAGTAGAGGCGACAGTTCTTGAACTTAATAATAATAATAATAATAATAATAATAATAATAATAATCTTTATTGACTGCTCTATGGAAAGTAGAAGTAATACATATAGTACATAGGTGCAGCCATAACAAACTGCAACTAAAAGAACTAATGAAACTACAAACACATGCAGTGCAGCCAAAAGGTGCAGGTTCAGCTTACGCAAATGCGCGTGCTGCTATTCTACCTGGACCTGTGCTTCACATATGTTATTCATGAAATAATTGTGCAGCGCGAACACAAAATTAACAGGGAGTCTCGATTTTCCCACCCAAAAGTGCACTCCGTAAGCGACGTTTAAAAACTGGAAGTGATAATAGTTTGAAGCTGTTGGGTATGAAATTCCAGATTAGAGAAACGTTGTATGAAAATGAGCGGCGAAATGTTGCCGTTGTGTGGCTAGGTATTGAAATGACGTTTTTACGTCGGATGTTAACGTTGTGTACATCAGTTCGGAATGTAATTTTGTTGAATAGATATTGAGGTGCTTTGCAACTTACTAACTTGTGATAAATATTAGCGGAATTAAGAAACCTGCGCTTATTCATATTCAACCATCCTGCATCATCCAATTTGTGAGAAATTCGTTCCCGCCTCCTTATGCCATAAGCAAAACGGAGACAAGAATTTTGTAGCTTTTGAATTCTGTATTTATCCATAGCGTCTAAACAAGGTCCGTAAACCACATCACAATGACTAAACAATGATAGGATTAAAGAATTGCAAAGATAAAGCTTTAACTGGGGAGATAAGGCTTGACGGTTAGAGTACAGAATTTTTAACCTGGTATAAGCTTTTTGAAGTAGTTGATTAATGTGTTGCTTGAAGCGAAGATCGGCATCAAGTATTAGTCCAAGCGACTTGGATGACTCAACAAAAGTAAGGGGGTTGCTCTGCAATGACACGTTAAAGCTTTGCTTAATTATATCTCGCTGTGCTTTGTGCCCAAATAGCATCGCAGATGACTTGGAAGGGTTGAGTTTAAGTCCGTGCTTTTCCGACAGATCTGAGAGATTATTTAAGTCTAAATCTATTTGACGGATTGCCTCGTTTACATGCAGGGGATGGAAAGAGTGCAGCAATTGCGTGTCGTCAGCATAAGCAAACATTTTGCAACTATGTAAAACTTTATGGAACTTGAATGTGTAAATAATGTAGAGAAGGGGTCCGCAAATACTTCCTTGTGCTACACCACTAGTAAGGTAAAGTCGTTCAGATAGACAGTTTCCAATTTTCACCCGCTGAAGTCGACCTGTCAGATAAGAACGGAAAAAGCTGACAGCTGAAGCACTTAATCCTATATGCGACAAAATTGCTAACAATATCTCGTGATCTAGAGTGTCGAAAGCTTTGCTATAATCCAACATAACAGCTACAGACATATGACATATATCACATGCTCTGAGAATATCGTCTGCAAGGTCTAGGAGAGCGGTTGCACAACTGTGATTGGGTCTGAATCCGGACTGATGCTGGGGTAGCAAATTATTTTCTTGTAAAAATTGCCGCAATTGACTGTCTACAGCTTTTTCTAGAATTTTAGACAGAGCTGGAAGAACGCTCCTTAAGAGCTGAAGGATTGTGTACCTTGGGTATCGGATACACTAAGGCTTCTTTCCAAATCACTGGGAATACATTTTCGAGCAAGCAGGAATTGACAATGTGTGTGATAAATGGCACTAAGAAGGGGCAGCATAATTTAATTAGAGTGATGCTGATACCGTCAGCCCCAGCAGATTCCGATGAAATATTAGAAATTATTTTTGCTATGTCATCTTGAGAAATTGTCTTTAAAACAAACTCTTCTCGGAAATCAGCGCGGGAACTAGAATAATGTTGGATAACACTAGCCTTATGAGAATTGTTTACTGAGGGGTTGGATAGAAAGTAATTATTGAAAGCATCGGCATCTGAAAATTCTGGAGGTGTTTGAAAGTTAGACTTCTTATTTAAGAGGTACTTGTTGACATTTTTCCAAAGCGATTTATTATTTGTATGTTTGAACTGATAATCTAAAAAGGCTTTCTGCTCTCGCCGCACGGCTGAAGTAACATAATTTCTTAGAGATTTATAGTATTGACAATGGGCGGGAAGTTTTGTTCTCTTGTATCGTTTGAGGGCACTATCTCGAAGAGACATCATTTGCCGAATCGTATCAGTCAGCCAAGGGGCGTTTGGCTTGGTAATCTTTACGGTTTTGAAGAGCGCATGGATGTCAAATAACATTAATAAGTTTTGATTAAAAAATTCAAGCTTTTGATTGATGTCGGGCAGTGAAAGGATGTCGTGCCAGGGTAGTGAAGTTAGGTGGTTCGAAAATTCATCATACTGAAAATATTTAAAACATCTGAACGTCGCAATGGAGGGCTCGTTGTGGACAGGAGTTAAGACTACTTCACAATAAACCAAGTGGTGATCAGAAATGTTGGACATGTCTATTGTCCCAGAATCAGCAACTTGCAAGGATTCAGTCGCGACAATGAGATCTAGAAGAGTTGTGGAGTTTGCAGCAATACGTGTAGGTTCCTTTATTAACTGTTTTAACCCGTATGTATCGAATAGAGAACATAACTGAATGGTCGAGTTTTCATACTCATTTAACAGATTTACATTAAAGTCTCCGAGACATATGATTTCGTCGAAATCAGGCAGCAATGAGCTAATAGTGTCATCAAACGTGTCAATAAATTGAAAATAATTTGAACTGGGAGGTCTGTACACGCAACCGATGGCAATCAGTTTGTTCCTGAATTTTAAGCGAATACATAACTGTTCAAGGGTAGTTTCGAGGTTAATAATAGTATACTTTAAATTAGACTTAACATACATACCAACTCCTCCTCCACGCGTTTGCCTATCACAACGAATTAAAGAAAAATTGTCAATAAGAACAGCTTCATCAGGTACAGCAGGGGACAACCATGTTTCGCTAATCGCTAAAATACATATATTTGATTGTAACAGAAATTTTTTTAATTCTATATAGTGAGATTGAAGAGAGCGCACATTCAGGTGAGCAAAGCAAAACCGAGAGTCATTCAAAGCCATGCAGGTCAAAGTAGGTGCCGCGGTAAGCAGTAAACCTGGTGTGTACAAAATAGGAAAAACAAATTCTGATTTTGAGAATAGAGAAAGTAAATAAACAAACTTACATACTGATTTAATGTTAACTGAATACATAACTAAATTATGAACCAGGGAAAATGCATAATTTTCGGTTACATTTGCAAGTAAGATGATGATAATAACTAAATAAACAAATTTCTAATAAAAAAAAAGAAAATGCAAAGTAGAAAAGAAAATTAGCTTAAATATTTCATAACCTCATGACCGGTATTGACAAAAAGAGTACCATCGCGGGTCCACACGTTCCGCTTGCCGTGTCTTTCTATCAATTTTTTCACCGCTTCTGCCCTCAAGTGAGTTAAATCTTCTCTTACAACGATGTTGGAACCTTTCAATTTGGTTTTGTTTGAAAATACCTCAGCTTTAAACTTGTAAGAAGAAAACTTCACCATTATTGGGCGGGGACGGTTCTTATCAGGTTGACCGATACGGTGGCAGCGATCGATGCATGAGCTGGTGATATTCAGATGCATATTATTATTGAATATTTTTAATATAGAGACTTCTGTATTCGTAGTCTTCAAAAAACCAGCGGTGAGAATGGCCCTGTGAGGCGAGTGCAAGAACAGCCTCCAGTTTGTGGACATCCTTCTTTTAAAATAATGAAACACAAACGGGAAACAGACTTGCCATTAGCATTGATGGTTTCTGTAATAGTAAACGACTTAGCAGTGACCCTTTGCTACCTACCTAAAGGCTGCAAATCTTGGGCGGGCAAATTGAGTTCGTCCCAAATTGCCGGCTAAACTCAGAGGCACGCGGGCGGGTCGTGGTCGTATGTAACCCCAACGCAAAGGGCAGAAATTAAAAGTACATAAAAGTCACCAGATCCACACTTGTCTTTATTTGTGCATCAAAAGAACGATTAACAAACATGAAACCACTCCAGTTCCAAATTATGTGCACGTTAACTATGAACAACGTACCACTTGAAGCAAAATTAAAATGAAAGACGAAGCACGGATCAGCTTTTCGCTCACAAAGATTGATAAATATTAGGTCCGTTTGTTTGTATTGCTTGGAGTTACTCTAAAAGCTATCACGTGCAGTTTTCAGTCAAATTCGAAGTTTTTTCAGAACGAGACAAACGAATTTGACTGAGAACTACACGTGATAGCTTTCAGAGTAACTCCGAGCAATACAAACAAACAGACGCACTCTAAAACTAACACCGCGCAACAAAAGTTGCTTGTTTCAATTCAACACATTAGCATTATTATTGTAAATAAAACAAAAGAATCCGCTCTGAAGTCTTCCACAATGTGTGCGCATCAGCTGTACTAAAGTCGTAGAAGTGGTCCGACTCCCTGAGAGTAGAGTCGCTCTTCCGGCGACGATGCCAAGCAACGGGATTGTCGTATTCTAGTTCGGGTGTCCAGAGATGGATCACAATGATGCACGGCTCAAATGCAGCCAAGTAGTCTCAAATAAAAGTTCTAGTAAAACGTCCGGAATAAAACCTCCGATAAAAGCTCAATTAAAATAACGAAAAAAAAGAAAACATTACGCACAGAATTTGCTCGTATAAATTCCTTACTTGTTGAGGTCAGGCTTCGGAAAGCATAGAATCACGGTTTAAAAATCTTCCGTTCACTATTCACCCAGACAAATCAGTCTGGAATTTACAATGGCTGAACAGCACAGCAAACAAGATGTGTACTCTAGGCGAAGAGCAGAAATATTGACCCGTTCATACACGGCTTCGGTGTTGACAAACAAACACGGCAAGGGGGGGATGTTAAAAGATGACAGTTGAATTACGCAGGGGAGTGAGTGAAATAGAGCATTTCCGTATAGCGCAGGTTATGGCTTTTGCTAGTTGTGCAATATTTTAAAATCTGATGAAACGAAAGTAAAACACGCAACGTATTTTGGTTCCCACACAATACAGGGTGACCCGAAATACTAGAAATAACTATGATGAGTTTCTCGTTTTCTAAAGAGACCGTTGCAAAAAAAAAATGTCGCCATCATTTGATTTCTTTGGAAGTTTCGGAAACACCATGTCACACGAATCCACTTTGGAAGTCGCTTTTGGATTCTCAATCAAGTTTTTTTTACAGTTTTTCGACGTTTTCTGCATCTAATAGTTACTTCTTCTGATCTTCATTGAGGAATCAAGAAAACGCTTCACAAATCCACTTTGGTAGTCGCTTTTGGATTCTCAATCAAGCTTTTTTTTACAGTTTTTCGACGTTTTCTGCACCGAATAGTTCCTTCTTCTGATCTTCGTTGAGGAATTCAGAAAACGTTTCACGAATGCAAATTTCCCTGAACTCCAGATGCTTTTGGCAAAGCAGTGGGCTTTATCAAAGACCTAAGTGATGTTAAGTGGCGAGACCTTTCATTAAACTTTCGACTTTTGACCTTCCAAATCCAAACTGTAACTTTGAGCCTCTTCCAATTTTTCTCCTTAAATGGCAAGTTGCTTCAGCATTCTTGACTCTTTCGCCTTTCCGGTGAACATTGGGAAGCAACTTCTTCTGATCTTCATTGAGGAATCCAGAAAGCGTTTCATGATTGCAAATTTCCCTGAACTCCAGATGCTTTTGGCAAAGCAGTAGGCTTTATCAAAGATCTAAATGATGTTAAGTGGCGAGACCTTTCATTAAATTTTCGTCTTTCTGGTGAACTATGGGAAGCAACTTCCTCTGATCTTCATTGAGAAACCCAAAAAAGTTTCATTTTTTTGGTTTTAGTTTCAATGTCAGCGTGTAGATGGCGCCAATATCGATTATTCAAGGTTAATAATACTCCGATTCAGCCAAAATGAAGGCAGTCAACCTTTAATATACTTTAATATATTTTTTTTTTTATTATTGTTTACCCTAACTTTTATAAATGATCAAAATAATCTTAAAAATAATAAAGTATTTTGCGTAATGGTTGTTTTGAATATTTGATCGTTTTTAGAACAACTGTAAAGATTTGATTGGTTCTCACCGTGGCTTTCCAGACTCTTTGGTTGTTTTAATCAAATTAAAGTTTCCAATTATCATGGCGATTTTAAAGATACGATCACGTGATCATTAAAAGAGTCTTTACTGACCTAAAAATCTTGATCAATTTTTATGTGCATACACATAGCGTTTTTAAACCCCTCGATTATCGTGACAAAGTTGAAGCGTTTTAGATGTTTAATTAAAATTGTAATAACATTTCTTGTGCTACTTCTTCTGATCTAAAAATCATGACGAATTGAGGTTCACCAATTTAAATAAAAAAGATTCAGTGGCGTAGTAACTATGACGATGATTCACAGAAATTTAAAATTTGTTTTGAGCCCGTGCAGAAAGTTTCAAGTTTTAATAAATTTAGAACACATTAATTTTAAAGAAATGTAGAAAATGATGATGTTTTTAAAAACCTCTTGGTTTAAAATCCAGAAGAATTTAACTCAATTTAAGTTGGCGAATTTGAATACAGAAACTCAAACGACAATAAAATTGATCATTTTTAGAACTCTAATTAAGACTACTTTATTCTTCTTAAATGCACTAATAAAATCTTTGCGACTTCAATTATTTAATTCAAAAGAAAATTGATCAGCTCTAATTTCGATCGAGATAATTTAGAGATCTAATTAGTGCACAATATTTTAAATGATACTCAAAATTTGGTCGACGTTAGAACTTCATGTACAGTAAAGATGAAAGTATAAATTTGATTGACTTTAGAACCCTAGAAACCCGGATTTTCATCGAAATATCTTTACTTGTTTTAAAGTTACGATATCAATAAGGAAGTCAATAGAAGGTCTTAAAAATTTTGTTGCAAGTCAGTTTTGATTGTAACGAATTCTTCGAGCATCCTCTGAACAGCTGTTTCGGCCCTCTTTGGGGGCCCCTTCAGCTCGAGAACTCCATTCTCGTAGTTGTCTCGAGATTGAGCACATTATTACCTAAGCAATCAATAGTTTAGATCGTGACATTGTGTTAGGTCAAAATCGGTGTTGATTACTTTTAAATAACCAATTGTTGTGATCATGTTGAGCTCTTTTAGAACTCCAATTAAACTTGTGTTTTCACAGAGCGACCATATTAGTATTTAAGCTCGAAAATTACAAATTTTTTGGTATGGTTCTGAACTAAAAATCTTGACGAATTGAATAAAAGGTCGATTTGAATAAAAGAGTAAGATGAATTTTTTAACAATGGTTTCGCAGGTTATTTTGATTATTCATAAAGTTTCGAGTTCGATGGCAGTAAAATTGATTGTTTTTAGAACCCAATCGTCACGAATGTTTCAGAACTCGAGGACTTCAGTCAAGACTTACCTACTCTCATCTTGGAAGCATTAGTGAAGTCTCCAAGACGATATTTTTCTTAAAAACATAAGTCTGTTTCAGTATATGTTGAAATTGGTATACCTAATGAGATTGATCAGTTTTAGAACACGAATATTAGATGAAGGTGCGTTGCCTAATAGAGAGATGTGATTATAAGCGAAAATTGATCGTTTTTAGATCTTAAATTATTTATTACCTTGACCATTAAGTCTACGCAAAAGATCAAGTAGGTAAATGTAAAAATTACGGTATTATTTAATTGGGTTGATAATTTCGATGTGAGGGATGGTTGATTTCGATTATTGAAGCAAATACGTTCAGAGCAAAAATTGATTAGACATCAACACGTTTGCTGTTATTCGAATCCTTTAATTGTTCTTGACTGGGAACGTTCTTTGCTGTTTATACCTACTTATGGTTTTCATTGAGAAAAATTTGTGTAATAGTTGGAAAGAAAAGCGAAGGAAACTACAATAACCATATCGTTGCATAACGCCATAGAACTGCTACGACCATGTCGTCGAAACAACCCCTTCCGGAAGCTAATGCTGCTAATGAAAAGGTATTTAATCGGGCTGTTGTGGTTGCGAGCATCCTCGCACACACATAACAGTAGTACTACGGCGGCAATTACCGCCGTTGCTTTGCCAATAAATGCCAAATAAACTAAATCACCATCTGGCAATATCTCCGAATCATTACGTGTGTATTGGCCCTGTGTAAACCGTCCTGAAAGCTCTTACGTTCTATTAGCAGTTTGGCCTTGCTGAAAAACGACGACGTGAAGCTTCTTTACATCATGAGATTTTTGAGTTTGAAGTTTACATTTATTTGAAATAAAATTAATCATTCAAAGTCAAAATACACGGACCATTTATTATAGTAGTCAAGGTCAAGCTTGACTTGACTTCGACTATAAAAATGTTATACTTTTGCAAAAGAAAAGAATAAAAAAATAACATTCGACGTTTCACTTTTCTTTCGGCAGCTTTATCAAGATGACGTTTAATTTTTAAATCTTCGCCGGGCCTTTATAAATTCTACTCGAAGCTAACGAACTCTGGCATAGTAAGTTAAGTAGAAAGGATTCTGTTTATTCTTTATCGATTGTGTTGACTCGAAATACAAACAAAAAAATATAGAATCCATTGCGAAACATACCATTTCTCATCCCTTATGGCCTCGCGGAGAATTGTTTAAATACGTCTTGCCCGAAAGAAACGAATCAATTGTAATGTTATATTTGGATATAAAATAGAGCGATATTACCATTTATAAAGCAGACAACAGACTGGCGCGTCAGGGGTTGCTTGAATTGTTTCTGGGGGTCGAGAGGGCGGTCGTCCGGGGGTTATCCGGAATGCTGCAGTGCTCGATGCGTTTTGCTTATCTCGATTACAAATTGTTTAGAAAATTTTTCTCAAGTGAACGTAAAATATGGGGGACGATAAATTTTTGCTACTGATAAGTGTATTGCCTTGTTAAGTGAGATGGAGACGAAGGCAATTTTAAAACACATTTATTACTTCTTCCATTTTTATTATTAAAGAATCCTGCCTTGAGAGAATCGAAACCAACGCGCAAATTTGCGAAATAAAAAAAAATACGTAGAAGCATCAGAATCTGATTAAATTTTGAACAAAAGTCGATCGAAACTGACACGCAAATTTCAGGAATAATTTAAGAAAACTAAAAAGAGACACTTGTTTTTATTTGAAATGCTCAAAAAGATGTAATAAAATGAAAACAAATAACAAATACGACCCCAGAAGGGGTCTCAATAAGTTGTAAAAGAAATAACTAAACTTGTTATCAAGCTAATGAGTAAGTTAAACTTTGTCCGATAAACAGATCTGCTTTTCGTTTACAGCAAAAATTAAAATAAATATCGAAAGTTACTTGTTTAAAAAAATTACATTAACGCAACACAGCGTTTAGACCGCGCACACCATTAAATAAATAGAACTAATTCTGACCTTTTAACCGAAATTCAACGTATTGACAAACAGTAGTCAGAAATGAGTGAGCGCCCTCCAACGGAGGACAGTGCTGCCAATGTCGTAAGCGGCGTAGGCAAATTGTCCGAGTGACTGACGTTTCTCCACCACCGCTCGGCAAAGCTCGTTGAACCCTTCCGAAACGAAAGGGTTCAACGAAACCCCAAGCAAAAGGTGTGCAAAGTAAACAAAATAAAAAGCACCAGCTGAGCAGACTTGCTTTTATTTAAAATGCTCAAAATTAAGTAACGAATAAGAAAAATAATCTACAAGTATCAAATGCGGCACAGAAGGAGTCCAATAAAACAAGCACGAAATGTAAGTAAGTAAACAAACTGACAGATTAGAGTTATCCGATCAACATATCTGTTCCTCGTTTACATTTAATTGCTTAAAGTGATTAACCAGAAAAACAAACAATTAATAATAACGTCGCCGAAAGTTGAATCGACAAAATAATCAATAAGAATAATTAAAGTTGTCCCGACCCTATAATTCGGACATCCAGCGTCAATGACAAAACTGGGTAAAACTACCACTGGAACTACCACTTGAAGCTAAAAGCCTAGTAGAAGAGAGAGACATGCGCTACTCACGGGGATCAATTGCACAAAATGGCCACAAGACATACCTGTTCCTTATTTTAACGACATGCCTTCGAAAAGCTGTTTAACAAGCTTGTAATTCACTCGGCGTGCTTTAACAGATGTCGGAGAAAATTCCGTTTCAGGTTTCAATCATAAATTCCATGAAAGAAACACAAAGATTTTATTCACCAACACAAATAAAAGGTCAGCACGCAACGAGTGCCATTGCAAGAATGACCGCGAGACGAGCACGACGTACCCTTCCACTATCGCTACGATGGAAGTCGTTACAAATGAACTCAGATTTAGCCGGGCGACAGAGTGAAATGGAGATATACTGCAAGACTAAATAACAGCGTATGATCTAGCTGATGCAGTATTGTGAAATATGATGAAAATGACGTGCGCCTCCTGAAGTTATACGTACAGGGTGGCTGCCAATTATTATGGAATAACTTAATTGGATTTTTCAGCCGTAACAAGGTAGTACGTCAAGTGTGGCGTCAGGTCCAATTTTCCCGGACGAGGGGTGGACCATGACGCCAGGACTTCTAGCAGTAAAAATCGTTTATGGCGATTATGGCTTTTTCTTCCACCCAAAAGGTCATAGATAACTGTCAAAAAGGGGTAAACCTACCACTGAAAGCCTAAGAGTAGTGGAAAGATACACGTTACAAACAGAACATACGCACAAAATTGCCCATAAGATTTACCTGTTCTTTGTTCCAAGAACAGGCCTTAAGGAGCTTGAATTTACACGGCGTGCACTTAAACAAATCGCGGAGTAAATTCCGTTTTAGGCTTCAATCAAAGGTTCACATGAAAAGAAGCACCAAAAATCGTGAACACACAAACAATAGATCTGCACGCCGCGCGGGAAATTCTGTCGGAACAATGAACGCGACGCGGAAAGGATGCGTTCTGCCCAAACTACGCTGAGACGGGGGTCGTTACGAAATGAACTCATTTTTAACCGGCGAAAGAGTGAAATGAACTGCGACCGTAGGACTAGGTAGCAGGGTATGGTTTTCTGACTCGATATGGTGCAATGTGACGACCGGCACGTAGGCCAACGCTAGCCGAAGATTCCGGCACAAATACAGGGCGACTGGCAAATATTATAAATAATTTAAATGAGTTTTTCAACCGTAACATCTGATCGAAATTTAAACGAAAGACGATCGAATTTAAACGAAAAGTAATAATTTGTGAATATCGAAAGAAAATTTTAAAAATTCACAATTTTATCGGAATTTAAACGAAAGACGATCTAATTTAACGCAGAAAAAATTTGGGAAAGTCATCATCATTCTGTTCAGAATCCGATAGAATTTTAAACAAGAGACGATCAAAACCACTACAAAAATTTGATAAGCAATTTAATATAAATCAGAAACGTCAGAGTACAATCTCAATTTTTTTTTGGTACTTCTTGATACCAAGTTGAAGTAAGTGCCTTGTTGCATTAAGACTTTAGCAAGTTTGAATCGGGCGAAGGAATGGAGTCGTTACGTTAAAATAATTTCCGATGAAGTAAGCCGAAACAGAAACGCGGTAATTTCCATGCAAGTTAGCCAACATTAGAGTGCAGTTTGGAGCAGCGACGGTGTGATCAAAAAGACAGTAAAATTTAAATGAAATTCTCGCACTGGCTTTTGTGAAATGTTTCTTGAATATATATTGAGGAATTTCGACTTATTTCGCCGCGTTGCATTCGCAAAGTTACTTACAAAGTAAACACGTCTGTTACGAATTCGCCTTCAAAATAAATCAAATATAATTTAATTTTGTTTATAGCCACCGATTTGCTCCATTATATTTATTAAGACATTTCGTAATTCTCTCTTCACTATATTAGTATTACATGTTTGCGTTTGAAGATATAAGACTTCAATAACATATCTTCGAGAATTATCCGCGAAGCTGTTAGAATATGACGTCTTCCTTTCTTCTTTGTTGGTGACTTATCGACCAGGTTCTAACAATATTGTTATCCAAATACTTTTGTCCGCTCTCTAATAATGATATGACGCCACCCTTTGTTTTATTTCATTTTGTCCAACTATAGTAAATAATAAAAAATTCTTTTCGACTTGCGTATTTGGGTTATTCGCCCTGCATTCATTAATCACCGTTTTCATATGCGCGCGATTTCTTGATTCACGAATTTACGAGCGGCCACATAATTTAGTGACTTAATAGCGTAATATAAATGCTGGGTGCATCTAGTAACGTCGTAAAAAGTACTCTTGATACGGAGCCAAAATGAGGCCGTGATCCTTGACCAGGATGAGGTCTTCTGCGCGCATTGTTAAAGAAGAACGGTACCTACTTGGCTCTCATTTTATTTCATTTTTACATACATACTTACATACATGCGTGTAGCATTCGATTAAAATAGTAATACGTAGTTCTTTGCTGTTATTATCAATGTTTTTTTTTTTAATAATTTTACGGCCAATGGAAGAAAAACGGATTCGATTGTTATTACTTTCTTTTGAGCGGTTTTGAATTTAACGATCCTACAGACTGAGCCACAAACATCCATGGTGTATTCAAAAGCCAAAAAATTGTTTCTTTTAATTTAAGAGAAATCCTGCACGCTCATTAACTCACTTAAACCGATTAATATTAATATCGAATATTAATAAAACGGAGCAGCAATTCATGCCCAATTTTTCTTCTTTATTATTTATGTACATATTATGTTGCGTAACTTACTTTAAAATTCACTTGTCTATTCGTTTGTGGTTGCGGCATTTTTTTCTTTTATTCCATAGGTAAATTCTCGGAATGATTAATAATTATTATTAATGGAAATTATACTGTTTGGTGAAGTGGTGGGTAGGTGGAGAGATCGAAGACCGGCGGGCATGATGGGAACGAGCAATATCGCCGACATTTACATGCAAACCGAACTCGGTTTTCCCATTGTTGAGCGCTGTAATGGTGAATAATTTACCAACATTGTAGTTCCATAATCAGGAACGCTGCAGACTTAATCTAGGTTGACGTTGGGAGAATATGCGATGAAGGCATGTGCTTTTGATTAGCGTAGATTGGTGCGTTGGGCTTGACCGTTCTTGCATTTATTAAAAAAAATGTACATATTGTCTTTTTGATTCATCAATTTAGTCTTTATTTATTTTGTTCTACATTTTAATTAATTGAAAAATAGCTTTCTGATTTGATAACATCTGCCTTTCCATGTTACCTCCTCTATTATCATTGGGATTTTTAGCCCAAAATGTTTTTTAAGAAAGAAAGAGTTTTTGTAATTTATTAAAAAAGGCTTTGTGCGAAGAGGATTTCAAAAATTTGGTTCCACAAACGTAACTGCAACTGCGACCCCTACAGGATAGGAGTAAAGTAAGCGCAAGCGCATTAAGTAGGTTCGTAGGTTCTTTCGAAAAGATCAATTTTACGAATCGATTTCAATCAAAATTTTAAACAATACATCTATGTCAAAATTTCGACTAAAAAATTATTAATTTCTTTGGCTTCGAATTTTACTAAAGGACAAGCAAGTGTTTTAGTTGAATCACAGGTAGCCAACGAAACAGGAACGAACGGACGCTAAAAAGGGTTTGTTAAATACTCAATAGATGTCACTTGTATGCACAAATTCGAAAACTCTCAAAAACCATTTGCTAATTCCGAACCTCAGTTGGCTCATTTATCGTCAGATGTCGCTTTTAAGTAACTGAGAAATAAGTTTATTAGAGTGGGGCCAAGACACGGTCATAATATGTTGTTAATTGTCACACCTTTTAGTTATAGAATTTGTTTGTTTGTTTATTTGTATATTTACAGGTTTCTGTTTTCCACTCTGCCATTGTAACAGTAACGCCACCACATATTTGGTGGGACAACAATGATGACATGGACAGTAGACTCATAAAGAATGCAATGCGCAGAGATCGTTTTCTTTCAATTTCTCGCTACCTCCAATGCGCCCGGTAATAACAACATAGACAGTACAGACAAATTTTATAAAGTCTTACGGTTAAAAAATTCATTTAAGTCATTCATGATAATATTTGGCAATCGCCCTGTATTTAAACGGGAAGTAAGAGTTCAGGGTGCCTACGTGCCGGTCGTCATATGTGGCACAATATTACATCAGAAAAATCATACGTTGTTATTTAGTCCTACAGTATATCTCCATTTCACTCTGTCGCCCGGCTAAATCTGAGCTTATACGTAACGACTCCCGTCGTAGCGCTAGTGGGAGAGAACACCACGATCGGCTTCGTGCTCAGTGTTTCAATGTCTTCAATGTTTGTGTTTCATTCATGGAATTTGTGATTGAAACCTGAAACGGAATTCTCTCCGAGATTTATTAAAGCACGCCGAGTGAATTTCAAGCTCGTTACCTATCTTTTCGAAAGCCTGCTTCAATGATGAGGAACAGGTATGTCTTGTTGGACATTTTGTGTGATTGCTCTGTGAGGAACGCGTGTCTCTCTCTTCTATTAGGCTTCTAGTGGTAGTTTTACCCGTTAGAGAAAACCTTAGTCAAGTCAAACCTTTTGGGTGGAAGCTTTTCGAAAGCCTGCTTCAATGATAAGGAACAAGTGTGTCTTGTTGGCCATTTTGTGTGATTGCTCTGTGAGGAACGCGTGTCTCTCTCTTCTATTAGGCTTCTAGTGGTAGTTTTACCCTTTAGAGAAAACCTTAGTCAAGTCAAACCTTTTGGGTGGAAGCTTTTCGAAAGCCTGCTTCAATGATAAGGAACAGGTATGTCTTGTTGGCCATTTTGTGTGATTGCTCTGTGAGGAACGCGCGTCTCTCTCTTCTATTAGGCTTCTAGTGGTAGTTTTACCCGTTAGAAAAAAACCTTAGTCAAACCTTTTGGGTGGAAGGAAAGGCCGGAATCTGAGTTTGTAATTCGTTGAACCTCCGGCAACACGGCTCGACCTGACCCGATGACATTTGGTGAAGTGACAACTGCGTCGAAGTACGTGACTGACTGCACCTACATCAGTTGGAGGGCGCTCCCTCACTGTTGACAGCTGACTGTCATTACGCCGAATTTTGGTTACAAGGTCGGAATTACTCTAATATTATTTTTAACTACTCTACGGTGTTGATTCGCCTTTCCGCGGCGTTGTAATTTTTATTCTCATTTAGTTGTTAATCTAGTGAATTTCTTTAATCACTTTAAGCGTTAATCGTAAACGAAGAACAGATCTGTTGATCGGAAGAAATCTAACTTGTTAGTTTATTTATTTACGTTTCGTGTTCTTTCATTGGGACCCCTTTTGGGTCGCACTCGATATTTGTAATTTATTTTTCTTATTCGTTAACTATTTTTGAGCGTTTTTAAATAAAAACAAGTTTGCTCAGCTGGTGATTTTTATTTTATTCATTTTGCCTACCTTTTGCTTTGTGATTTCGTCGAACCCTTCCTTCTCCAAGAGCTTAGCTGAGCGGTGCTGGAGAAACGTCAGTCACTCGCACAATTTGCTGGCCTCCAGGTAGGTAGCAAAAGTTAGACCCTTGATGAATAAACTAAAAGCAAAATTTCTACAATATTTTGTCCCGGAAGCTGAACTAAATTATGACGAATCAAAGTTCGTCAAAACCAATGATATATTGGTTATATTGAATAAAAATAAAACTCCGTCCTTTATGGAATAAAATCGATGATAAAAAAATTAAAAAATATTTTTTTCAATTATTATTATAATAATGATTTAGAGAGTATCTAAATCAAGCCAAACGACAAAAAATTGTAAAATCATGAAAAACAAAGAGACGAGCGACTTAATGAAGAAGATGAAGAAGAAGAAGAAGAAGAATTAATTAGGCATCACAATGAAAGTGTTAGAATTTTGATAACTCAGCGAAAAAAACACAATGGATTCTTTTTTAAAAAATGCCGACAAGCAAACAACAAAAAGCAATATGTAATCGTGACGTAAACGTAACTAATAAAAATTTACCTGAAAATGAAAACACAAGGAATTTTTTTTAATTGCCAGTAAAGAAAAGGCAATCGACGTTGAGAAGTAACAACTAAATTGAAAAATTTGGTTCTAAAATATTGACGAATTTTGGACACTTAACGAAAAAAAAAAATCAAACGAGATTTGATTTTCGAAATTTAACAAACAAGAGCAAAATGTAAAATCTTGAAGAAAATAAAGCAAAAGACGAATTACTTAAAATTGAACAAAGTACTACAAGGTTAAAAAAATTGAATTAAATTTATCTAACGAAAAGGAAATTGTTAAAATCGTTAAAGAAATAAACAAAAGACAAACGACTACTGAAGAAGCACAATTTAAAATTCAATAATCCCGAAAGCAACGATCTGAACAAGTCTTTTAAAAATTTGCCCCTAGAGGTCAGCAGTGTACAGGATACCGACAATTTCGATGTTTAGTGTTTACAGAAAGCTTTCATTAAAAGATAATGCATTAGAAATCTAATTACTTATTACATTCAACAATCAAAAGACAAATATGGGGAAAAACAAAAAGTCGTTTCTGAATGCATTTGAAACCAAAACCATATGTGTATTCGACTATTCGTATATTGTTTGGTGAAGTAGGGTTTCAAACCTTTCTGCTATTCAGTAGTTCAATTTATAATTCACGGTCGTGCTCACGAGATGTCGCTAGCAACTCAAAATATTATTAAATAATCTAAGGCAAACATTATTAAGAATTTAATGTTCGCGACGTAGTGTTTTCTTTATTTCAAAGTTTGTTTTTCAAGCAATTACACTTCGGTCGTTTTACCGTCGTTATTTACCTCGGAGCTCTACATTGTGGTTTTGTCTGGCTCATTTATTCATTGCGAGAAAATTATCTACTGTAAATTTGTGGTCGTTCGCTTTGGAATTTAATAACTGTGAAAATTTTCTTTTATTCCCTGAGTTGTCTGGTTTTGTTTCTTAAATTTTCAAAAAAAAATAGAAGGCACAATAACGAGTAGGCGTTTCAAAAATATCTTTTAGTCAGGAGCGGACCGGCTAAAACATAACGGCAAACATAAAAGGAATAATTTAAATGAGTCGGTATTCCCAAAAGCTCATTCAACATTCGCAGAAACAAAAATTTGGCGAAATTAATACAGTTAATGAACGTAAAACAGAATTGATAGAAGAAGTACTCTGTTTAATGCTGCAACGTAGAAATTAAAAAT
The DNA here is from genome assembly GCA_958336345.1 of Dorcus parallelipipedus. Classification (NCBI taxonomy): domain Eukaryota; kingdom Metazoa; phylum Arthropoda; class Insecta; order Coleoptera; family Lucanidae; genus Dorcus; species Dorcus parallelipipedus. The sequence goes on along the minus strand of OY284483.1, from coordinate 34,385,679 downwards.
CCATTAAACTATTAAAGTACAAAATTGGTAATTAGTATAAAATAAAAATATTTTAACCTGCCATAAAAGATGACAACAACTTTACACTGTTCCAAATGAGTGAGTTAATTAAAATTGCGTAATGCTCCTATAATAATTTGATAATAAACATAAATTTTGTAGCTAAAAGTAGATAACTTGCGTCTACTTTAGTAGTTTAAAAACATCAGAAATAAATTTGAAAATTATTGATTCAAGTGTACAACGAAAAGGTATAAAAAAATAAGCCACGAAACTGCCTCAATTTCATGTCTTGTTTCTTGCAGCTTTTATTGCTTTTATCTTCTATTTCTCTTTAGTGTTAATTGCGTGCAAACTTCGCATAAAATCCTGTTAAAGATGAAACTAAGTTTCACGTGGTATTTTTACTTTGCAAACAGAACCAAGCATTTCCAAAACAATTTGAAACAGGCCATACATTAGCGTGTTGCTTAACAGAGAATTTTCCAAAGTGGGAAAAAGTGCTGCATACAAAAGAAATAGCTTTGCATTTCTCCCGTGCTTTAAAGAATGAAAAAAGGCTAGGTTCATGGCTTTGCGAATATCACACATGAGCACGTGCGTGTGTGAAAGCGTAATTAATAAATTCGTGCTACTTATCATCATACAATGCGCGTTGAGTGAAGCTTATCTTTACTATTTACAACAATTTTATTGAAGCAAAAGTACACAGTATTAAAGAAATTATCAATTCAATATTAGGATTATATGGTGAAATGTCTTTTATATTTTGTGGGTCTTGGAATTCTGGAAGACTATCACCAAAAAATGAAGAAACTCAACTTACTGTTTTGCAAGCAAATATCCAAAGTACAAAAATAATCTATTTCTATACTAGGCACGAACATTTTTGGAGCAAACCTAATTCAAAACTCTAAAGACTTCTTTTCTAAAATGATTCGAGTGTTTCCTTTTTTCTCGTTCCTGTTACATTATATTCTTTTTTGATTCATTCTGAGATATTTTCTAAAATTATCTGGGTTTTGGTTTTCCTCTTCTTGATTTACAGTGATTTAAAAAGAAAATGCTTTTTCTTCTCTTGTTGCTAGTATATTATATTCTTTCATATGCGTGCGTATGTTCCAACTATAAGAAATTCATTTTCTTGTGGTTCCTGATATAAACCATTCTGAGATGTTTTTTGTTTTAATCGTCGGGAGTGGTTCCGAGAAGTAGTTCTTACTGCTTCACCTCCTCCAGTATACTTTATATGTAGGTACTTTCGTATACAGAATTTCAACTTACATGTCTGTGCGATCTTCTAGAAGAAGCCTTTCATTTAAAGAAACGTTAAGGTATGTGAAAAGTACTCCGACATCGTTTCTAACAACATTTCCAGTATTTTTGGTGAGCTCTAAGATGTTGTCTGAAATTATTCCAGGTGCTGGAACCAAAGGTCAATCATAAGACTTCAGCGTATAAGAAGTCCACGATCGGATTAAGTACCTGTTCCATACTCAGCACTCTCTCACTCTGTTTTACTTGTTTGTAAGATAAAAACACCAGGTAAACGTATTCTCCGAATAGTGCAATTTCATCCTAGCAACGTTACCATTGGGTAGACGTTAATGAAGAGGAGACTTACTCCGATCATGGACTTCTTATATCTCTCAGCCTATATCAAAGAGTAACCTTGCTTTTTTGATCGTTCTGGGAGTTTAAGTGAACTATTACATTTTTTTCATTATATTTTAAAAATGATAGTGTTCTATTAATTGCGGCGGCATTAATGAATGACATTAATCAATAGAAATGTCATCGAGATCCAGTTACTTAAAGCAAAAAATGAACAACTACTAAAGACTTGAAAACGTCTTGTTCAAATAAAATGTGCCAAATCATCTTAACGTACCACAAAGATATTTTTACTTAGTAAGTGGTAAGTAATTAAGAGTGAGAGCGAATAAGCTTAATACGTAAGAGTGAGACAAAAGTATGAAAAGAGTAAATAGAGTGAACAGAGTTGAATAGACGAACGCAGCTTACACTGTGGTAAGGATTCTTCAATAGCGAATGCTGGATATGTGCTTTATTAAAGGGCGGATTTAATTTCTATAAAAATATCTATGTTGCTAACATTCAAAGGAAAACTGAAATAAACAAGACAGTGGTAAAACAACTAAACAAAATAAAACAGAAAAATACAAACTGCTCTTAATTTTAGTGTTTTTTTGCCAGAATTGGTCGTATTACAACAGCAAACAAGTCATGAAATTGACTTCTACAGCGTCTTGTTTTATTAAGCTTTGTCATACTGATATGTTTGCAGTTTCAATCTGATACAATCAATTTAAAAATATTTGACCTGCATTAAATAAGAGCTCCAGAACATCTACGAAATTATTGGCAAATGCATCCAAATCACATCCAGTATAAATATTGTAGAAGATAAGGATAGCATCTTGCACTTTGAGCACCTGCTTTAACAGGTTAACAAATAAAGCACTACAACACGAAAACAATTCAAGTCTTCGTGATTCTCAGAAAAGCGTCCGCAATTAAAGTTTTAAAAACCAAACTTGTCTTAAACAGAAACAAATAAAAGACTTTTATTTTCGTAACACGAGAGACATAGTGTAAATAATGTACATAGACAGTTTGGTTAAAAAAAAAACGATACCATACAAAAACTAAGTACAACATCATGTGGCAGGCCAAGAAGTTCGGTGGGTAGAGGAAGTACTTCTAGAGACAGCCTGAGTGCACTTCTGTCAGGTTATGCAACGGTTTCACAGTCCGTTAACTGCAAGGCATTGGTCGGTCCAGGCTAATCAGTCCGAGAGAAAAAGAAGGCTTGTCTACCTTGACGATAGCCGAAGGGTGCGCCTCAGGGCGTTCCTAATTTCAGATGTAAAGGTTGATTACGATGAATTGTTACAACAGAACCTGAAAATGAGTGAAAGCGTTTCTAAAGTGTGCGGAAGAGAAGTTAATTTTAAGTTTTTTTTTTTTTAATGAAAAACACTGAACAAAGCTTTTGATTTCGAATTAAGAATTCTTTTTTATTTTACGAAATTACAAGTTTTGAAAGTATGGTAAGCAAAGATGTGAGGCTAGGAATTAGAGATTTGTTTAATGTAAACAAAAGAAGATATTGGTTTGTGTCAAACAAAGGAGGGAGTAATTTCTTGATGTGCAAACGCGAGCACCAAACCCCTCTTCACACAATTATCATTATAATTAATATCAAAATCTTGGAAAACATAGATAACACAGCAATAAAGTACTTACTAGAATGTTCGGTATTCATTTATAGTCGTGATTGTTCTTTCCATTTAGACATGCCTTGTTTTACCATAAGCATTATTTTAGCGATTTTCAATAATATTGTTACGATATAAATCGGAATAAGGGACGTAACCAGATATTTATTCGTTTGCGTTTCATTCCGGAATTACTTAGCATGTGATTTTTATATTAATATTGTTATTTGTGATGAACTGGGTTTTCCTTATTGGTAACTGAACTGTATATAATATTCTTGGATTTCAAATAAAGTTTTAATAATTATTTCAGGTTTAAACTGTGGAAAATCCTCTCACCTTGAAGGTATAATAATTGCTGAAAAAAATGATGCATGGTGCATGTGTTATTTTTTTCTGCTTATTAGTACCTTATTACCAAACTGTTAAAATCTAATACCTACACTTTTCTTTCCATTCCTCCAAGTACCTAAGTCGAACTAAATCACGTGACCAATTTTCCAGCAGTCGACCGATTGATCACTTGGATTAATCTAACTTGACAATTTTGTGCAAATTGGCCGTTTGCTTAACGCAGCCTTTACAACCACGAGTCCAACGAGTTAAGAATTGACAGGAGGGAATCTACAGCTGTGGGAGGATGCTATTACAATTTGACGGAAGTTACCACTTCGGGGTGGGTCAGTTTCTGCACTATGGCGGTTTTCGTAAAATAATTGCCAGATTTTGTGTTTATACCTATCTGAGTTTAGAACGAATTAATGTGTTTATTTAGCAACTGTGATTTTGTAGTATCGAGTGTTCAACAAAATCCTACCTCGGATCAGCCTGTGATTATCGCAAGTACTGTCAGAATAAAAAATTCAGGTTACGCGAAGGGAATGAATTTAGACAATTTATTTTAACTTATTAAATTAAACATACGAACATTTTGAGGTTAATCAATTTTTTTGACATGATAAATGAATATACAAGCTGCGACATACGATTTTTTTTTGTTGTTGAACACTTGTTGTATACAAATGGTACATTGTTATTAGACTTCAGTCAAAATAGCAAAAGCCATTCACTTTTCTCATAAACTACGCGTAGATTTTGTAATTAATTGCTCCGTAAAAAATTAATTAACTACTTTGAAAACTTGTTGTATTCTGTTTCTTCATTTTCAGGTTATAATTAATTATTTATGAACATTTTAAGTAGCGACATCTTTCGATCGCTTTTTGACCTGACATTGCAGTAAGATTGGACAGATCGGTTTGGTTTGCAGTGGAGTTCTCGAGCTACGGTTCTGCTGACGAAGGCCCAACTAGCCCTGAAACAGCTGTACAGAGCCTGCTCGAGGAATCCGCTGTATTCAAGACCGATTTGCACAAAATTTTTTCATAATTATTTATGCATTAAAAAACATCAAAAACGCAATATTTATTTGAAATACGTCAAATGAACATTCATTTTGAGTATCACAAAATCTTTTAAACGGACACTAAATCTCGCACTATACACTTAACGTTTCACCGTCGTTCGACAGCTTCGTCAGAAGTGAAAAAATAACACGTTGTCAAAATAAACAAGGTTGTCAACTGAAACTGAAAAGGTAAATTGATTTTTTTTTTCCCCTTTTTTATTTTAAACCATAATAAATATTTTATTTTAATAAATGTTAAAAATTGACAGATCTATATTTTATTTAAAGAATCGAGAAAACTAGAAAATGTATCGTTTAAACTCGCAAAATCTGTACGTTTGTTAATAGAATTCGACGACATTTTTATTTGACACATTTCTATAAAACGTCTTTTAAAAATATTAGACTCATAATATAAAATATTAGTGTTTTCAAAATCAAAATTATGGTTATTTTCTAACGAATGTTCAACAAGCATTGAATGATTTTGATTATTTTTTTGGATATAATATTTATGTTGATCTAGACGTTTTTTTAAATTTTGACTTGTTTCTCCTATATAACATGAATTACAATTTAAACATTTAATTTCATAAACCACGTTAGGTTGTTTTAATATCGGTGTTTTTGTTTTTAAATTTGAGAAAATAATATTTAAATTATTTACAGATTTACTAGCTAAAATTAAGTTGTGTTTTTTGAAAATGTGTTTAAATATGTTATATAGTGGTTCAATATAAGGTAAAGATATGTATTTTTTGTTTGAAGTTTGTTTTATATTATTGTAGATTTTTGAATTTTGTAGATATTTAACACGATTTTTAATTACTGATTCTATAAGATTTATTGGATAAGAATTTTGAACAAGTGTCTTCTTTATTAAATTTAAATTATCATAAATGAAAAGTTTATCTGAAAGTAAAACAGCTCGATCTGTTAAAGAAATAATTGTTGCAATTTTATAGTTTTTAGATGTGTACGAATGAAATTAATATATCTACCTGACCACGTAGGTTTATGAAACCAATTCGTTATTAATTTGTTATTACGTCTGATGATATTTACATCAAGGAAACTTAGTGAATCGTTAATTTCTTTTTCTACTGTAAATTGTAATCTATTATGGAAAGAGTTAAATCTACTTAAAACAAAGTTTACTTTATCTGAAGGCAAAATCAATAAAATATCATCGACGTAACGAAAATATAAAGTTAAATTAAAAGGTAATGAGTTAATGACAGTTTTTTCTAGTTCCTGCATGACAATTTCAGCTAAAGCAGGCGATAAAGGAGAACCCATTGCTGTACCGAAAATCTGTTTATAGAATTTATCATTGATCAAGCGAAATAAGATGTATCAAAACATAAAGTAACAATTTCTAAAAAATTTTCTTTGGAAATGTCTGTAAAATCTTTAATCTCTATCCACCTATCATTAATGCTTTTTAATGATACAATTTTCATCGGACAAGAACCAACTTTAAATATTCATTTTGAGGTTAGAAATGTGATATTTCACATAAACTACGTTGAGTAAAAATTATATTTAACCACATAAAAATTACGTCTAGACGTAATGTAATGTAGAAAATACTTTTTTTACATGTAGTTTTCCTAACCCTGCTTTTAGGTTACTTTTCGAATTTTTCGATGCTCAGTGGCGCAGCTAGCACAACATAAGTAAGTTCCTTCCAAGTACTTTTATGATAGAACTCCACTGTCTTAGAATACAATAGACATTTGTAGGATCGTATTTAGTTAAATTTAATGACGTAAGAATTTTACATGGTGAACTGTGTGATTTGTGGTTGTTCCAGGATTTTATAAAACGCTTGTGTGCTCAATAATTTTTGTACAAAAAGTTACTATTACTACGACTCCCTCCTGTTTATTCTTTACTCGTTGACAAATGTGATTAATTCAGCACCATCTATTATCAAAATGTCAAACATAAATAATACATTTATTAAAAGTAAAAGACTAGAACTTACACGTTTATACTGCACTAAGTTACAAGAGACGGAAACCTTCCTCTGATCAGAAGAACACTTGCATGTTTTACAAAAGAAATTACTAAGTATTTATAGGGTTCAGTTTTAGAAAGTTCGAACAGGAGAGCTTATGCAATCTGTGGGTGATTGATCGTGTAGCTGGAATTTTCGGTGACTCATGCTAGAGATTCTGTTGAGGATTTTTGCCAAGCATAAGCGACTGTTTGATAGCAGCTGTGTTATCCGAGGTCGCGCGTTGGCGACGTTCTAATTTCCTTGTTAGAATATAAGTGATTAACTTCATAGCTTATTCTTATCAGCTGGTTAATAACGTAACGGCATTCCATTTGTTATGTCTCACGGTCAAATTTTATAACTCTCTGATGTAAAACGCTTATAATTGTGAATTTATTTACGGCTGTGAATTAATGAATTAATTATAAGACGCATTTTTTTAGCGGAATAAATCTCAGTCATCCTGTATAATAGCAAGTTGGTAGCTCGTGAAACGGGTTGTTTAAATGTATGTAAATCAAAGAAATGTGTGTTTTCCAATGAGCGCATTATGCTCTTAAATTATATATTTTTTTGAAACGGACAACAAACTTTCGTAATGCTTGTAAGAGCCTGGCTACCGTTCCATTCACGTTGCGTTACCTCCGTGTTAATAATAGTGCTTGAATACAGAATTTATAGAGATAACAAGATAATAATTTTAATTTACTGGTGGATGCAGGACGCGAGAGCGAGTTTTATGAAACTACGGCCAAGTCAGTGGGCGGGCTGTTGTTGTTACGAGTGGGCACATTAGGAATTTCCTATCAGCCACCAACAATGGACAATAAACAATCTTGGTGTTGACAAAGCATTCCACCGAATAACTCATAACATTATTACGCGGGGCCGAACAGGTAAAGGGTGAGAAGCACACCGACGACGACCGACGATATAATTACATATCTCGGGGGGAGAGCCTGCGAAGAATGTTTATTCCATTTCGCCGGAACTTATTACAACCGCCTGAAAAGGGTGGCCACCACCTAAACGTTGAATGCCGTGCGTTCGGACAATGCCGGGCGCATCAAACGTTCGAGTTGAAAGCGGTCGGCCAGCCGCGAAATAGTTCCACTGTCACTACGGGATGGCCTTTGTTTAACCGGCTTATACTACCCTTCATTGTTCTTCCGGAGGGAGGGGGTTAAAGTGGAAATGACCCAACACGTTTGGCATTCTCGAATAAATAAGTCGTCTTTGCTCTTCATACTTTCTATTTAGGTTCTATTTTCACAAATTTCATCTTTGAATTATGCCAGCTCGAGTAAAACAGAGCGTTGCTACTACGTACCTACCTGAAAGATTGCAAATATCGAGATATGCAAATTAAGGTCATCCCATTGACCGGCTAACTCGATGGGATGGATTTAAAAATAAAATAAAAGTCACCAGGATCGCACACTTCTCTTTATTGCTGCGATGATTGCTCACGTCAAAGAAATATAAATTAAACCAAACGGGTTGAATGTTCAACTGGATACACAGGTTAAGTACGAAACTCGGATCCGTTTTTCGCTCACAACAAAAAATAAATATAAACTCAACTGTTTAATTATAAAATTATAAAATTATATAATTTATAAAATTATAAAATTATAAAAAAAAGTTCGGCCTTCAGTCGTCCACAGATGCAAGCACCAACGCACGAGCTATTCCGGAGGATCGTCACCCTCTTCCGGCAATTTTGCCAAGCAACGGGGCCTCGGTCGCTAAATCGGCTCACCGACGATGGACGCAACGAAAGTCACTGAAATGTTCCACCACGACCAAGGATAACCAAAAAGCCAAGGAGCGAACCTCCATCTGGAAGCTTCCGGTAAAACGTCCGGAACGAAAAGCTTAGGTGAATGATCGAAAAACACGTGTTACGACCGGAACAGCGCACAATGTTGCTTATATAGATCTTACCTGATTATCTGCAGAAGTCAAGCTTCGAAAATGCCTGGAGGAAAGTCTTATCAAAGTCACTTATCAAAATTCGGAGTAAAATCCTCCGTTCAAACTTCATTTTAAACAAAACTGTTTGGTGAATTTCTCAACTTGGCGGAAGAACTCAAACACACGAGGCGTACGCTAAGCGAGGAGCTGCTACCTACTCGGTTGCAAATGTAGAGGTGTGCTCACCTTCCGATCGGCTAGACTCTGGGAGATGGGTATGGGTTGTACGTAATCGCAAAAGTACCAGGACAGAAATTTAATAATAAAATAGACAAAACCCGCAATGCACACTTATCTTTATTTGTGTTCATTAAAATTGAACATGTGCTACGAAAAACCCATTAACACAACGAGGTTGTCAAACAAAAGATCCCTACTTTCGTTTACAAAGTCAACAATAATTTCCTAACCCCAAACAATTGAATTAAATACTTGCATTAGCGCAAAGTTCACACAAACTTCAACCTTGATTACATCGTCCGGTCCCTACACGTCAGCTGTCGAATCTACGACGACGTCCATCGAGAATCGAATTCGGCGGAGGGACGCTGATGCCAAGAAGGCGTGTCGCTATTCCCACCACTACCGATTGCGCGATTTCAAGTCCGGAGTATAGCGTCGAAGTAACCGTCGTTGACAAAACTGACCTTGCGATAATACAAAGTTGGTTGGCCCCAGATATCACCACGAAGGTTTGAGTAGCCAAGGGGGATGATCGCAGTATTAGTCGTAGACGAAAATAGTAATCAGTAGTAACAGCAATAACAGCCGTAATAACAGCCACAACAGCAGCCGTAATAGCTAAGCCTAAGTAAGAAAAGAAAAACATGCGTTACGGCCTGAACCACGCCCAAACACTCGCCTAATCGAAATTGTCAGGATTAGACTTCGAAAAACATATCCAAGTGCTTATAAGTGCAGAGGGTGACGATTTCAAAATCCGGTATCTTGATTAACGTTCATCATTTAACCAGGTTGACTTTTATCGAAACACGCTTCGACACTACACCCGATGCGTTCTATCTGAAAACTGGCGGGCCGTACAGAATTTTCGTCGTATCTAAAGATCGACGGGCCAATTAAAGAAGGAGGTTGGTAAAAGAAGACTTACAGGGGAAATGAGGGAGATAAAGCACTACCGTGATACTTTTACGGGTAAAAATTTATTTAAATCATTTGCAGTATCGCCAGTCACCCTGTATTGCGTGGGAAATCGAAATCAACATGTTGAATCCTTTGATCGAAGCCTGAAATGGAAGTTATTTACTTCGAGATCTGCCCAAGTGCACATTAAGCAATACAAGCTTTTTTATAAGCTTTTCTAAGCCTGTTGCAGTAAGAAAAGAACAGATAAGGTTTTATTGTGCGTATTTCGGTTTGTAACACGCATTTTTCTTTTTGCTATTTAGGCTTGTAGTCGTATCCCTTCTGACTGCTTCTTTCTTTGTAACGCCCTTTGAGACCGATCCTTGAATGGAGAAGCCGTAAGCGGAGTTTCATCTGCTAAAGGTCAAAGCATCGCTATCCGCCCTCTTTCTCCCGTCGGAGTTGGACCGTGGACAATACGAGTCAACAGGAGAGACCTGTGAACTGACATCTTGAGTAGTGACACCGACCTCCTCCGCCGGATTGTATCTCGATTGGTTTTTTCCAACCTCACCTTGACAGGTAGCTGAGTGTCAGAGTGGATTTAATTACAAGGTCGGATTTGTTTTGCTTTATTAATTTGTTATTGTCGCATTAAGCGCATGTACCAGATAACGCCATACTTAATTTAATTGAATCTGGCACCTAAACCATTTTTCAAAATATTTCAAATTCTAACCTAACTAAATCTATAGACATAATAGAATAGTACGTAGAGCGAATTATAGTCTGACGTGGCGCATGGCGTAACTGGGGACGTGGCGTTATTTGGCTCGCATACCTTAGTCACATTTTGCGTTTTTGTAAACAAAAGGCAGATCTGCTTCTCGGTTAAAGGTGTAATTAATCGGAATATCGTTAAAATTTTTTTTTTCAAGTCATTGAGACCCTGTCTGGGTTGTACGTTTTACTTTTGTTTTGATGTTAATTATGAGTGACACCAAATAAAAATAGGTGTGCTCAGCTGGTGATTTTTATATTATTTTATTTTATTTTCCCCCTTTGCTTCGGGATTACGTTTGACCTCGGCCTATTCTCCAAGAGTTAGCCTTAATTTGCACTCCTTCAATTTGTTGCCCTTCAGGTAGCTAGCAATGTGTAGTGAAGGCACTTGCTTAATGACGCATCATGTTCAAACGCACGTAGGCAGATAACGGTCTTTTCGTGCTCCTACGCAATACAGGGTAGTTCGAAAGACTGAAAATGATTTTAATGAAACTTCCACCCGCAACAGAGCAACAAGACTGAGCGGAGTTGGCGCGGTCGTACACGAGTGGGGGTTGACGGATAAACACTGCAAGGGGAGTTGTTAAGAGAGACAGCAGAATTACGCAGGGGAGTGAGTGAAATAGAACGAGTCTATGTGGCATTTGTCTACTTGTGCAATATTTAATAATCTTGCGAAATTAAAAAAAATTCCCACAACATAAGAGGGTGGTGATCCGGGAAACTAATAATAATTTTAATGAATTTCGAAACCGTAACAGCGAAATGACACATTCCAAGGTGAAAAGGAATTTAATAAAATCCGCGTTATTTTATTCACCTTATACGCGGCATATCCGAAAAAGATATCACAAAGCCGAAAATATTGCGGCGCGCGCGACAGTGAAGAAATAATAAACAACGCGACGAGTTTCACGCACGACAAAGAAACACGAAAATCGGAGGTGGAGAAAAACGGCGGAAATATGTTAACGTCGGCCGACGACAGGCAACGCGATACGAAGACGTAAGAGCAAGACGTGAAGACGAACGAACGAAGCGCGATTAGAACTTTATTGTCGCAAAAGCTCCGCAAACACAAACTTATAAATTCCGGCGAGTAATTTCGAGCGTTGCAGCTTCCCCCTATTGATTTCGTTATCGGTTCATTTTTCTGATGGGCGGTAATAAATTATGTAAATACAATTTGCCTGGAAATTTCTGATTTCGCTTGCCTACTTCTTTTGACGGATGGCTCCCCATGTAGCGGTTCGTCTGTGTAAGCACACGATAAATCTTGACTCGCCTGTTGCTTTTTTAAAAAGTCCCCGCGTCTGCCAATGTGCGCTTTTGTATAAATTTGAAAAAGCGCTTTTCGCTAGATACTTACTCAGCGAAATACGCCCGCACTCTTTGTTTATTTAATAAATAGAGCACGGCGAATTTTCTTTGATTTCATTTCGATTTTAATCATTCATTGTATTTACAACGTCCTTCATCTTTTAATCAATTAATTAATTATAAAATCAACTTCGCAAAGTAATTCAAAAAGAATACATAATGAAAACAGTTTTCCTTAAGAAGGATCAGCAAGGATTTACATAGTAACACATTACGTAATCAACTGCAGCAGAAAACAAGCTGCAATATTTAATTAAAGGGAAATGCAGGAGCGTCGCTAGTTGCTACATTAACGAGCATTCTTATTATTAGGGGTAGCAGGTATTTTTAGGAATAACAAAAAGCAAAAAAGAATTTTTAAATACGTCGAGTGGGTTTTTATAAATTATAATTAGTCGTAATCGCCTTTGAAAAATATTTCAAAAAGAATCCTTAACGAGGCCAGTCAACTTGACGAAGGATTATGAGCAGCGACGCAGATATCCGTCCGTGACAACAGAAATCAGGACGAAATAATTAAAACGGACACGTCGCAAACAAAGAAATCCACTATTTCGCGTAAACCTTATTCGGGAGGGCATTTGAATAAGAAATTTGTATTTTCACAGCTTGTCAAATTACCAGGGGGGAAATTCTAAGCGAGAAAGAGTCCTAGGGGGTCCTGAAGGATCAAAGAATTGAGTACGTGATGCATTATCGCACCACTTCAATATTCACTTCGATTAAATCTATTCTCCCCATGAGATTGCCCGAGAATTTAAAATATTGCAGGGGTGATTCGCGGCGATGCATATGAATATATTATGGCCGGGAAGTGGATGTGAGCGCGAAATAGCACCTTTGCAGCGCGCAAAAATAATAATAAAAAAAAGAAACAAATCCAGTAATTCTTAATAATTTTTTTTTGCCTTCATGTAATTATCTCGTAACAGCGTGGGGTGTGAGGCGCTAATGAATGCGACGTTGTAAAATATTGCCAGAAAATATGTTGCTTTACGCGTCTCTGAATAATGTACCCGCCGCTGTGAAACGAATTGCGTTAATAATTTTATTTGATTGACCGAAATTGTCGGCAAAACCCTTTCATCTTTTTTTTATATACAGATATATTACCGTCGGAATGTTTACTGCAGCGAAAAATATCAAATTTCTGAATATATGTGATATTTAGTTGAATACAAGTATGCAGACATGTTCGTAGTCTTGTTCGCAGACAAGTTCGATTGTAACCTTTTGTTTCTGCTTGTACTCACATGCGCCCAGAAATTCAGTCGTTTTAATTAATAAAATATTTGTGCTTAATTTCTACTTACTATTACATTTAAATAAAATTTATACAAAGTTCTATTTAATAACAATTTGCTGCCACAAAACTCTAGTGTGAATTACTCCTGTCTCACTTAGATCGATAACAAATTTGTGCTGTATTTTTCATCAGCTTTCCCCTCGACTGGCAACATTGCTACCTACCTTTAGTATCTACGTAAATGTACTGTTTAAGTTGTGAAAAATCGACGATGTTGAAGAAAACCTACCTGGAATTATGCCCAGCTCAGTGGAGACGGGGTGGGATTCTCGGTACGCTCAGCAATCGAGTACAGGAGCGGCGTTCATCAACACGCTCGAGAATAAATTCGTTATGTTAATTAATTTAATTTTTACAAAGCGTCAATCAAACGCGAAACCACCGGCGAGGATATCCTGTACGGCTCACACAATAGCATACAATAAATTCTGTCAGAAGGACTGTAAATGCAACTACAAGAACAAAAATTTATAAAATCAGATTCTTAAGGAACTAAGGCCTTCAGCAGGCAAGAACATGGCACCAAAGGTACCCATAATTAACTTAAAAATATGTATCAATAAAAAAACAAAGCGGTAGTACAAAACCAAACTTGAATCCCACCAATCCTACGTTACGTTCGGCCTGCAAGGGCTGCAGCACATGAAACTGGCTCGACTCAGATCGGCAGCCCCTTCAAGGGTTCCGGAGCGACGAACGACGGTGTTACAGTAGAAGAGGCTCTCGGAAACGGCCAAGACTCGTGCGGGGAAATCACGTCAAGGTCACGAAGAAGTGATAACGATTTTCCAAACTTAACCCTCACGGAGTTGCTAACGGAAGAAACACGAAAGTAAGTATGAGAGAACAAGGAAATTGAAAATGAACCAAAAAGGCTTGAATAAGGGCTCAGAACGATAAGAAACTACGACGAAACTACCACCGAAATGGCTGCCAAACATTCGTGAAGTGGAATGACTAATGGCTTTCCAAAACCACGCCGAACTCGAGCAAGACGGAAATCGAAGACACGCCTCTTCCGCTCCGAATTCTAGAAAAATTTCCAGTGTCTCCAACTATCACGGAAAGCGACTAGAAACAACTTACAAACGAGATGAAACCAAAACCTGAGAGTTTGTAAGCAGTTAGAGCGATCACTGAAGTAGAAACAAAAGATTAGGAAATCATTAACGCAAAATCGAAATGTAACAACATTGAAGAATGGGGTGGGTAAACAAGTGTTAATTTAGGCGCCAGGGTGTACAAAATACCCAGATGATTCGAAATAACCTCGACATTGTTCCCAAATTATCTTGGCTTTGCAGTTGATCATTCGCAACAGTCACAGGAGATTTTAATTTAAACTGACTTGTACACAGAAGTTAGTGGCACAAATAGACAAACAGCTAAAATAATAGTTGCTTTAATTACACACACAGAATAATTACAATTGTCACAACGAGGTTAGTCATATGCGACAGAAGGTCGCCAAATACACTACGACTAAAACCACTCAAGAATGTTATACCCGGATGTACAACTTAACTATTTACTCTGTTCAAATCGTCTTACAAATCACATCGGTTAATTAAAGGCGAAAGATTTGTCGAAAATTCGCTCTTTAAGAAAAATGCAGCGTCACGAAGCAGTTAATAAAGTAATACGGTACGAACTCACGCAATCCAAGAGTGTGTCCTGTGGGTGTGTGTCCGTTTACGTCTTCCAGCAGTACCACAGTACCCAGTAGCGTAACTTAAACGTCGGTGCCAAAAAAGAAAAAACCGCCTATATGCAAATGTAATCTAATTTGCAAATCAGTAGGTACGTTTTTTGACAAGCTATGAATTGTTTGGCTTAAATTCACAGGCATATCATAAGTTCATCTACAGTAATTCAGCGACAAGAATTATTTTATGTTTACTGAATTTAAATAATACTGAAAAATGTTTTAGATAGTAGTTCATTTCTATTCCTCTTTCTCTTTTCAAAATTTGCGCCAAGAAATACACACATATAGTTGGTCCTGACGAGATTCCTCTACCAATTACTACTCGTCTTTTATTACTACCGTTTTTTCTTCAGATATATCGCTTTCGTTTCTTCTTATTCCTCAACATACGCCTTTTTTTATTTCCGTTTTGGATTTTTGAATCGTTCTTCTTCGTTTATCTTTTATTTTCCCCGAAATACAATCCCATATTTTTTGTTGCTATAAAAAGAAGACTTTATACGTTTTAAAAACGAATTTAATAATTTTGCAAGTAAGGTTCGTAAGGTTCGTTAATAAGCGGTGCCATTTTAAAATAATTCCGAACTATCTTCCCCCAAACTTGCCCCGTTACCAACTAAATCGGTTAGTTACTTGCAAATCTTGCGACATTATCGGTTTAGTTGTCCCAAATTATCTAAACTTGGCCGATTTAACTTTCGCCGTCAAATATGTATTAAAGCGACGCCGGCCGTCATATTTTGCGATGCAAATGGCGAGTGGCCCTGTAACTAAATTTTAATTGGCGATGGAGATGGCCCGAAATTAAATTAGCGTTCTTGCTAAGTATTGAACACTCTCTGAAAATACAAAATAATGATTTAATAAAATGCACGGTTGCACTAGAAGATAATTTTTATTCAGGAAACCTTTTTGGTTTAGTGCTGACGTTTTTCTCTAAATTATAACAATACAGAAGTTAATAAACTTGACGTGACAGACATGGTGTTGTTGTATCGAAGTGTAGATGTTACAATTACTCATCTCTCCCCCACTGCAAATTGGATATATGGTATACGTTAGGGTGAAGATGATTGATTGAATCCTTGAGGACGTATTCGCACCCAACTGAATACGAATGTAGGTAATGAAAATTAGTTGCAAAAATATGCATTCTCTAGCAACACCTAATTCAAAGGCAACGTTACCTGAAGGAGAGGAGAAGACGAAAATACTTAGGTATACAAATTAATTTAAAAATAAATTTGATAAAAATAAATGAGATAAATTTGAATGGTACGCCAATGATTGGTTGAGTAAGTGGGAAAACAGTGACGTGTATAAATGAAGAAATTTCTCAGCGTGATGCACAATCCATCGAGGAGGAGGCGACGATAAACTCGCTCCTTCCAGGAATGATACTTGCATACGTTTAAATTTGAAGTAACGCTCGGTTTCAGGCGTGCCAACATAAATAAACCGCGATTCGAAATCCGCTATCGGAAAAAGAAGAGCCGAGAGTGTCGGGCTTCGACGAAGAGGACGAGGAGGTGGTGGTATTTGTTCCTCGCGCAAACAAATTGCGGCAACCGATCAAGAAGTTACGAATGGTGACAGCTGCAAGATAAAGATGTGCATGCGTGCTGGAAAAAAAAAACCAAAGACAATGGGTCTTACGTTGCTAATAGAATGCGCCTTGATTTATTGTGATTGCGGTGGGAGTCGCGAGGAGGTGAAATATTAGAATGCGACAAGTCGAGGCGGGGACTTGGTCCTTTGTCAGGGTTTATGACTCCGGGCTTCTGCTAGACAAATCATGATTTAAGCGCTTTGTTTACTTGGTAAACTCCTGGGCCTTCATCTTATTCCTCTTTGCTTTGACTACAATTTATACCATTAGTGTCTTCGAAAGGAATTTTATTCCTCTTTTGTCTTATAAACTCTTTCTTTATTTTACTTTTTTGAAATCCTAGTACAGTTCCTTAAGAATCCTTTTGGATTACTTAAATTTAGTGGAAGGCAGATTAGGATTTTCTGAAAACTAGATTTCCAAAGTTGATCGATGACCCATTCGATTAATAATGGGGCGGTAAAGGTTGAAAATGTGACCATAATAAGAGTGATAACTGTAACATTTGATGCATTGCTACCTACCTGAAGGCTGCAAATTTTGGGAGGGCAAACTAAGATCGACCCAATTGCTGGCTAATTCAATGGGACGAGCCAGGTCATACGTAACCGCAAAGTAAAGGTGCAGCAAATAAAACAAATATTAGTCACCAGTTATCATCATCAGGAGACCCTCCGACTTTGAAGGCCACTTCATCAATTTTTTTCTCTCGTAAACTGGAATTTTCTTGCCAAACTTTGAGTGATACTTTCGGAAGTTTTCTGCTGTCATTCTTTCTTTGGTTGCGCCAATGCTGACGACTACTACTAATCTCGTTTATTCCACCTATGGTTGACTGGTGGTAAATTCCAAATAAGCATGAAAGAAGTCTATCCACTGTACCATTAGATTGATTCTAAAGTCACATTTACAGGATGAGACTTATTAATAAGAATCCTAGAAGGACGAGGTTTTATTGTTCCTAAATTTAAATACCGCTGCAATGCTAAAAATAGAAGAATTTTTGGTAAATTTTGAAGAAACTTCTCTGAGTACAACGACACAGAAGACCTTACAAAATACCTTACGCAGATTAAAGTTGTTTTTTTTCTTACGTTATAAATAACATATTTAGTTATTAACAACATGCCGTGAACGTGTTAAATAAATTTCGAGATTAATAACCAGCTACCGAACGAGCCGACTTGATTTTTTACCACGCTCACATAAATAACATTAAATCAGGGCTTAGCATATTATTTATCACTTAAACCACAATGAAAGGATTAGACCATGATAAATATCCTCGAAACGGCAGTGTTTACACAGATGCTAACAAAAATCCGTTTTTTTAATTTCATGTGCCCACACACTTTTGTCGTGTGTGTGTGTGTGTTTGTGGAAACTCGTCACGGATACAAATGCGAAGTCGTATTTCATCGATGGCAGATAATACGTTGTGCCACTAAACACTAAACTAATTGTGACAGAGGGAAGGCACGATTATGATCATTTTCTATCGTGGATATCAACAATAATCGCGAAAGTAATTAGATGTTATTAATAATATATGATCTGCAGCAAGGGGTTAGAATTACGAGCTGCATTATTGATCGCAGCAACCGATGTAATTTATGGTCTACGAATGGGTTTATTTAGTTGATTGCGGACGTTGAAAATCTTTAATTAACTTCCGTTCCTTTTGCTTTGCAATGTCTGCCATAAATAGCGCACAATTTTACAGCACCTTTTCCAAATTGTAATGCAAACTGACTTGTACACGATTTGTACAATAAGTAACTGCAAAATTTCTTTAGATCCTTCTTTGCCAGAGTTCGTCTTCAATAGACTTTTGATGGAAAACGAAGACTTATGGATCGATTTTAAGGATGATGGACTTAAGGTAGATTCTTCCATGTTCCTTTAGGAAGATATAACATTGTGTTTTGATATCGTCTTACTGTTAGTTCAAGAATTACTGAAATTATTAATCCATTCTAAATCTACTCTTTCATTCACATGGTACGTACAGACGTTCCACTTGGAATGCAATTATCGTCCCGAATTTGATTACCATTTAGTTCCGCACGGCGTTATTAAAATCATACCTGGAGTCTGCATTTTACGTCGGCATTCGGAATGCATCCATGCACATTTCATCTCGAAGATCGCTTAGATGCCAGATGTAGTACAGATCCAAGATTAGCTCGGCGCTATATTATTAAAATCTTACGGGCCGCCGTGTTCCCAATTACTACCGAATAAGCATCACGTTCGGTTTTATTTCGGAAAGAACGAACGTCTGGCGTTACTCTACGTAAGCCAACGGATTCATTTGCTTACTTATTTAAACGACGGACAGCTTGCGCAGTGATTCGGGCGAAAGCGACTTGAGGATTTAATGAGTTCGGAAACTTTAAATATTCCACTGGAATTTTTGGAATTGCTTCGTACCCGAGGAACAGCGCGTTTAAAACAAATAAACTAGGAATAGTGTTAAATACATTAATTGTACATAAGCACGGGGAAAGAAGAATCCAAAAAGTTATACTGAAGTTAAAACTTTGGGGGAAGTGGTTCCAGGAGGATCCTTTTTGCCAAATGAATTACATAGACAGCAAAGCAATTTTCTAAGAAGAATACTTATTAAGACATAGAAGCAAATGGCGAAATAAGAATCCACCAAAACCTGTACAGAGAAGAAAAAAAAAACAACTTAGGTGATGTGGGTACAGAATCAGGAGAGAGGAAAACACAACGGTAAGGAAAGCAATAGAGCAAAATAAAGAAGGCAAGAGAGGTATTGAGATACTGGAAGAACTAATGAAGGGAGACATGTACGAGTTAGTAAAAGAAGAAGACTTATAGAGGCCGAATATGGGGTATGGTATGAACATATATCAGGATGAAAGAAAACACAAAGAAAATAATAGAGGGAAATAAGGAAGGGAAAAATACATGAGGCAGGCCCAGTAAAATTTTTATTAGAGAAATGAACAGGTTACGAAAAGAAGAAGACTTGGAGAGATCGGATCAATAAGGCTGCCCTGTGGTGCAAATAAAAGACGAAATACAACTTAGGTAGTATGAACATACTTAAGAAAATAGAAGAACTAGTAAAAACACTCTGGGAGAGATAAACAGGTAGCAACGGGAGAAGACGTAGAAGAAGATGCCCTGAGGTGTAAGGAGCAAAGGACATATTCGGAATGAAGGGAAACACAACTACAAGGAAAATAGCAAAGGCAAGTAAAGAAGGGGGAAATAGAATAGAAAGAGATGATCGGGCTTCCAAAAGAAGAAGACTTGGCAATAAGAAGAGGAAATCTACTTTCGATGCCCTGGGGTGTAAGGCAAAGAAGAAAATAATTTAGACAAACACAATTGCTAGGAAAATAATAGAGGCAAATAAAGAAGGGAAAATAGAAGAGGAATGCATTGAGAGAACGGAAGGGCGTTAGAGATCTTGGGAGAGAGATGAACGGGTTAGCAAAAGACCTGAAGACTTGAAGAAGAAATTTAAATTCATTGCCTTTGGGGCACAAGGATGTGAAGCGCGAAAGTTGTCTTTATTAATTGGCATTCATAGATGGCGACTTAGACGTAAATTGAAGAAGAAATTTTAATTCCATATTTCTGGCGTATAAGGATGTAAAGAGAGGTGTAAGGAAAAGAAGAAAATAATTTAGACAAACACAGTTTCTAGGAAAATAATACAGACAAATTAAAGAAGGGTAAAACGATGAGAGAACAGAAGAACGTTAAGAGGGAGATGAACGGGTTAGCAAAAGACCTGAAGACTTGAGGAAGAAATTTAAATTCAATGCCTTGGGGCACAACGATGTGAAGAGAGAAGGTTCTCTTATTAATTGGCATTCGTAGATGGCGACTCAGATGTAGATTGAAGAAGAAATTTAAATTCAATATCTTTGGGGCATAAGGATGTGAAGTGAGAAGTTGTCTTTACTATATGGCATTCGTAGGTGGCGGCTTAGACTTAGATTGAAGAAGAAATTTAAATTTAATGTCTTTTGAGTGTAAGTCAATTTTGAGTGTAAGAGAAGGTTTTTGCTAATTGGCATTCGTAGATGAATGAATTTGGGGCATAAGGATATAAACAGAGAAGGTTGTCTTTATTGATTGACATTTACATAGCGACTTAGATGCAACCGAAGAAGAAATATAAATTCAATGTCTTTGGGGCATAAGGATGTGATGTGTCTTTATTAATTGACATTCGTAGGTGGCGACTTAAATGTAGATTGAAGAAGAAATTTAAATTCAATGCCCTTGGGGCATAAGGATGTAAAGAGAGGAGATTGTCTTTACTGATCGGCATTCGTAGATGGCGACTTAGACGCAGATTGAAGAAAAAATTTAAATTAAATGCGTTTGGGCATATGAAGAGGGAAAGTTATCATTATAGATTGGCATTCGTAGATATCGCATCACGTAATACAAAATGTCTAAAAGAGAGAGAGGTTTGATTTAATAGAGGTGTCAATTTTTTTAAGTGAATCGAAAAAGAAACATGATGGTAAAGAATCAAGCCATCCGCATCAATTTTTGAGAGATGGCTAACGTTACATGAGCCAAATAAATTTAAACATTTCTGTCCCGCGCAAAGTTTCTAATCGAGGACTAGCTGGCACTAAATGAGACTATCTTCTTTATCTATCTAAGAAAAGGATCCTCGAATTTATTTTTTAAAGCCCTGAATAAAAATAATCCTTGCAGGACAGTGCAGGTTCTGAGTCAATTTCCCCATGTGGTTTCATTGAGCGTGGTAAATGTGTATGTATGGTTGCCTAACCAACAGACACGGCAGTTAATTAGACAACCATACTGGGGAAACCACATGGGGAAATTGGCTCAGAATCGGCATAGCTATTCAACTCAAAATCAAAGACGTTCTCGTTTCAGTCAAGAGAGACTTGGAACGACTTGAAGACCAAGCTGGCGAGTCTTTGGGTTCCACATTGTCTGATCGCAAACTTCAAGGCGAAAGAAAGCTAGCTGCAGGTTTTGGGAAAAGCGAAGGATCGGGGGAAACGAGAGTTTACATCGCAAAGTATCCAAAAGAAGAATTAGAGGACATTGTAATAAAGCAAGAAGTATCAGCCATTGGAAATCTGGACTCCTAAGAAGATATCTGTAAAGTCTACTTAAACTAAATCACCTGAAACACTGAAAAAACTGGGAACTCACTTAATTAGCATTTAGAAATCCCAACTTCTTTCTTTATCCTTCGCAGTGCTTTTACATTGCTCGATCATAATCTTTAACTTCAATTTGCATAGAATATTGTAACGTAATTATTTATACTACTAAAATAAGGGTCGCAGGTCGTTTAAACTATACTTTTGTTAGGGGTAATAATAAGTAGACTTACATGCTTTTACACTCCACTATGATACAAGAGGAACTTCCCTCTGACAAACTTGAATTCACTTGAATGAATTACAGATGGATTTTCCGAGTATTTATAGCGTGGATTTGGAAAAGCTCCATCGGAGAGATTATGTAATTCGAAGGTTGTTTTCAGTGTTTTCACAAATGATGGCTCGCAGTGCGACCAATTCTAAGAAACACTGAAGAATTGGTTCCCATTTAGAGAAAAACTTGCTGAGAGTATCAAATGATGAAGTTTCATAAGGCACCAATGGGGCTGCAGAAAATTCAAACTTATATAAGCTATTAGCACAAAAAGTAAAGCTTTCCTCGTGAACTTCTTGAATTAAATTTTCAGTACCTCTTCAGTAACTTCAGATGTAAGATTGATTTCGCCTTGCAAAACGCTCGTTCTAATAAACGGAATTATAATAAAATTAATTTCGCATACGTAACGTGCTCGTTTAGTTTCGGTTTACTGCCGTTCCCTACCCCATGAAACAGAACTGTTCACAACGGTTGAAACTACAACTTATCTTGACATGTTATGTGCGAGTCGTAAAAATAAAATACGTCGCCGTTTTAACGCCACGTTCACACATGAAAATCGTTAAGGAAATTACGCTGAAAAACACACGGAATGCTCATAACGTCCAATACGGTACGGTAGTGTAATTAATTTTTTTGGGTTCGCTTTTCAAGCGCATCATCACTTTGTACATGTGCTTGGGAGTTGTTGTTTCAGCTGACGTAAGTCTTCAGGGAGGGAAAAAAGAAGACAAAAAGCTTTCGTCAGATTTTTATATTTGATAGTTAAGTATATAATGTAATTTATTTAAAGATTATGTTAGATAACTATGAGTTAACTAATTCCACTCTATATAAGAGTGTTGACAGTTGTCAAGGAAAACCCTTTCGATTTAATCATTCTAAACAAGTATGAAAGGTGCAGGTATGTTGTAGATACGTAGAGTATCGTGTTGGAATAACGCTATTATAGAACCCCCGGTCAGATCCCGTAATTACACACGTACAATGGGCATGACACAACCAATAATTTAAATTACTTTAAATTACACCAATTACTGGGGCCCTCTGTGTTTGAATATCGTCGGGTCTTTTCTCAGGTCCTCAAACATACAACATCAGTGTTCTGTTTAGGTCACCCCTTTTCGTTTTAAATTTATTGTTCTTTCATTAAAAAAAAAAAAAACAGAATGCCGTGAATTTCTTACTTACTAATCAAAATTTCATATTATTTTGTTTGACAAGTATGACCTAGATAATATATGTATATTTTGGCGAATATAATGAAACATGTTTCAATAATTAAAAGGATTCAATGAACGCACGGCGAAAGAATGAAGGCCCCGAATTTAACGTGCCGCGAAATTGAGAATTATGGGGCAGAGGAAAACGAAATTTCGGGTCGGTAATAAAGTTCATTAGATTTAATAAAGGTGGGGCACGTGCGCGGACCCAAAACATGCTTATTGTGTGTTTTTTTCGTTCGTAAAAAAGGGGGTTGCTCTTGTATGTCTTCCTCGTGGTCGATCTGAATTAATTGCGGCGAGAAAGAATTTCACAAACAGTTTATAATCAAATGTGTTAGCAAATACGTTATCCTTCTTGGATAACTTCAACTCTTCTTTTATATCTTCCTGCCAGTTAATTATCCTTCTACTTTTTTCATCCCTTCAATTAGCTGTAGCATTCTACTGCCTATCCAAACTTTCCTCATGTCTTCTCTTCTTGTCTTCTTGCTTTTCCAAATTCTTACTCTACTTGCTCTTCATTGTGTATCACACCAACATTGCCACTTCGTCTTCTTTACTCTTTCTTTAAGTTCCTTTTTGCACTATGCTTCCTTCTTTAATCTTGTCATAGGACGGTTCAAAATAGCCTCAATCATTCTTATTTTATACACTGCGCCAATAAATTAGGGGAACACCAGCGAGAAACGCAACTAAAAACTGTAATATCTTTTTATTGCCTTAACGTAATAAACTAAAAGTTTTTACATGGCTGCTATAACACCTTATTTGCCAAACAATAGTAATATTTTGTTACTCAAGTCATAATAATAAAGAAACTCAACGGAAACAATTATTAAGAAAAAAGCAATTTGTCACCAGTGAATAATTTTAAGAACAATTATACTTAAACAGGTGTATAAATTTAATATCGAGTATGACCTCCACGAGTTTGAATAACAGCTTGGCATCGTCGTGGCATACTTTCGATTAACCTTTGGATGTTCTCTTGAGGCAGTTTCGTTGAGTTTCTTTATTATTGTCACTTGAGTAACAAAATATGACTCTTGTTTGGCAAATAAC
Source organism: Dorcus parallelipipedus (assembly GCA_958336345.1). Lineage (NCBI taxonomy): Eukaryota > Metazoa > Arthropoda > Insecta > Coleoptera > Lucanidae > Dorcus > Dorcus parallelipipedus. Next base: position 34,361,466 of record OY284483.1, on the reverse strand, counting down.
GTGTTATAGCAGCCAGGTAAAAATTTTAGTTCATTACGTTAAGGCAATAAAAAGATATTACAGTTTTTAGTTGCGTTTCTCTGGAGTTCCCCTAATTTATTGGCGCAGTGTATTTTAAATATTTCTTAATTTTAAATTATGCGGTGGTAATTTTAAATATTCTTCCTTTCCTCTAATCTGTTATCCTTCTTGGATGTCTTCATCCCTTCCTTTATATTTTTCCGTCAATTATTTTTATCCCTTCTATTGTCGTGACAAGGAGACAAGGAAAAAAATAGACAAAAAGTTTGAAAATTTGAAGAATAAAATTGACGTGTACCAACTCTTCAATTTCAGATTTTTAATATTTAGTTATTTTATTCCTTGGTTGATATTCAAGGTATTTCTGACTGGTCTTCCTTGCTCTTTCCTTGCGTTCCTTTCTGCACTATTCTTCGTTATTCAGACGAATATAGCAATCTTGATTTAGAGGGTGATTGAAAATAATGTCCCTATATTAGTTATTTCCTTCTTTTTTATTTTAAACATCTTTTCTTCTTTTGGTTCCTTGCCCTTTGAATTTTCTCTTCTGTTGTCGCACCAACTTTTTATTTTAAAATTTTTGAACATTCAGTTTCTTCTTCTGCATAATTTGGTGTCTTTAATCCATTTTATTTTTTGGTTGGTACGCATTTCGATGTATCAGAGTTGAGTTGCTCTTTCCCTGCGCTCTTCTTTGCACCATTCTTCGTTTTTGGCCCAAGACGAGTCCAGTGGAATTCTTTGCACTTTGAATTTCATGTTCCATTGTGGTACCAATTCCTCAGTTTAAAATTTTTGAACATCCAGTTTCTTCCTCTGGTCAGCTTGGTGTCTTTAATTAATTTTATTTCTTGCTTTGAAGGTCGTCTCCGCTCGCTCGTATGTCTCTCTCGTTTGTTATTATTTCTCGACTCGGTTCGGGTTCGCTGATATTTTTTATTATGGTATTTTTGGGCAGGACCACCGCGTTTTCCAGTTAGGATCTTTGATGGATGACCAGGGCTCCTCTTGGTAACTACTTTAATGGGTGTACTTTGGGTATTCGGATTGTTCTCATCCTGAGGAATCCTGTCAACGATCGCCCGGCGGTGATCGTGGTCCTGTCTTATTTCGGATGTGATGCTTGGACCGATTTCGGTATCGGTCGTCCGTTTCGATATGATATGATATGATATTTATTTATGTAAAAAACACAAGTGTTTTACAGTCGTCAAATTAACAGTAATAACAACAATAATAACAAGTAATGAAACAGTAACTATATATATATATACTGCTAGAAAGAATCAGCGGAGTAGTAGGGTGATCCCTGTTAAGATTAAGCGAAAATATTAGTATTTTTTACAAAAGTCAGAAATTCATCAATTGAATAAAACGCATTACTTTTTAAAAGTGAAGTAATTTTTTTTTAAATATATTTGGCGACCACTGTCTCACAAGCAAAGGTAGATGATTGTAAAGTTTGATACCTATATCATTTGGCCCTTATTTTGCTTTGTTTAATCTGTAAAATTTAGGACAAATATTTTTTTCTATGACGAGTATCGTAAGAGTGAACATCTTCATGAAGTACCAGAGTATTGAGATGATTATGAGCAAACAGGAGGCACTGCAGAATAAAGATAGAAGGAAAAGTCAAGATTTGAAATTCACAAAATTTCAGTCTACAGTCATCTCTAAAACCCAGATTTCCAATTATTCTGACAGCTTTTCTCTGAAGCGAAAATATTCTATCAGCACTAGAACAATGACCCCAGATCAGTATAGCGTAAGATATTAATGAATGAATAAGCGCATAATAGGCTGCTAATAAAGATTGTCTTGAGACTGTATTGGCAAGGTTACGAAGCAAGAAAATGTTACTACATAATTTACCAGAAAGTTCCTGTATATGGGAATTCCAATTTAACTTAGGATCGAGATGAACACCTAAAAACTTTACCGAATTTTCACAAGAATAATTTACTCTATTTAAAGAAAACAAAACTTTTTTAGTTTTAGTAACATTCAACAGAAGTTTATTACTAGAAAACCAGTTGGCAGCTGTAGACAGTACCTCAGTAGAATCCTGTTCAAGTTGTACTAAATCAGAATTATTAATGTTCAAGGTGGTATCATCAGCGAAAAATAAACAGTCAATGTTAGGCAAACAGTTGGAAAAATCATTGAAGTAGATCAAAAAAAGAAGTGGTCCCAAGATGGAGCCCTGCGGAACACCAACAATCACATCTTTTTCCGACGATAATTCACCATTCAAATAAACTTGTTGTTTTCTATTGGATAGATAAGATGAAAGTAACTTTATACTATTAACATCAAAATTATAGTGATTGAGTTTATCCAAAAGGATAGAGTGGGATACACAATCAAAAGCCTTACAAGTCACAGAAAATGGACAGTGAATGTTCACCCCTTTCAAAACAGTCAATCGTACTGTTTACAAAATGCAAAAGGGCATCTGTTGTATTACAATTTTTCCTGAAGCCATATTGGTTACTGGTAAAAAGATTATTTTCATCAAAAAACTTTACAATCTGAATACTGAGAACTTTTTCAATGATTTTCGAGAATATAGGTAATAACGAGATGGGTCTGTAATTATCAATTATGTTTTTATCTCCACACTTGAAAAGGGGGACGACTAGGGCCTTTTTTAAGCAATCAGGAAACAAACCACTTTTGATACATCTATTAGTTAAGACAGTTAAAGGCAAAATGATATTATTTAAACTTTTTTTTATAATACTTGTATTCAGACCATACACATCTTTAGAATTATTGTTCTTCATCGACATAACGATATCTCTAATTACATTAAAGCTAATTTCAGTAAAGCTGAAACAGGGAATAGTAGACGACGAAGTGTCCAAATAATACAGGGGATCAACATTGGAAGTAGGAATGCTTTGTGATATTACATTTGGAATATTAATGAAGAAATTGTTAAAGACATCAGCACTGAAAGTGGTAGGAGTATTAGGTAATTTATTTCTTTGAGTATTGATTAATTGCCACATAGTTTTGACCTTATTATTAGAATTGTTAATTAATTTATCATTCGCATTAATTTTTGCAGTTTTAAGTGCAATTCTATATTGAGATCTGAGATTGTTATGCAGGACACCAAATTCTTTCAGTTTATGTTTATTGTGTAATTCCTTAAAAAGATTTACTTTCTCACGCATTACTTTCAAATCATTAGTAAACCATTTCACATTATTCTTTCCATTTTTAGATTTAAATTTGACTTCGGGAAAAGCATACAAAAAAGCTTCAATATAATGATCCAGGAAATTATTAAAAGAGGTATTTATATCAGAATTGCTGTCACCTATGAAATCCCAGTCTGTTTCAGACAAGATATTATGAAAAGTGTTACAACCAACTTTGGTAATTGGCCTACAGTAGTGTTCATTTAAACTGTTATTTTTACTTTCAATAGGAATATTTACTTTGATACTTTGCCCTAAATGATCAGATATGATTATGTTCTCAATAGCAACTACAAAATTGTCAGGATTCAAATTTGTGAAAATGTTATCTAAACAGTTATTTCCCCTCGTAGACACATTAATTGTTTGAATTATACCGTAAGAAAGAAAAAGATCCTTTAGAGTAAGAGCAGGTTTTTCACATGTGTTAAATTTAACATTAAAGTCACCGCATATGATCACCCTACTATCCTTCAAATAAGACAGAACATTTACAATACAGTTTAAAAATACATCAAAATCGCCTGAAGGAGACCTATACAGACATATGACTGTTACATTTACAGACACACATAAGATAGCAGCAAGTTCACAATGGTTTTCCACAGAAAAGGAGGTTAAGTTTAACAAGTTTTTACATTCTAGATCATCTCTAGATAATATGAGAGCCCCGCCATAACCCTTTGGCCTGGCATAAGCAGAGGCAGTGATCAAATTTAACACTGTCAAACTTTTTACTTCACAAGGTGACAACCAATGTTCGGTCACACATACGATGCCGAATTGATTGTTAAAGTCAATAAGATAAGTCTCCAAATCACATATTTTGTTGCGTAAACTTGAACATTAATATGAAAAACAAATTGCGTAGATACGTGTAGTTAGTTTCATTACTGCTTTGATGAATAATAACATTTTTCTCGTAAACGAACGAACGGATCCGTATTTTCATGTTTTGACGTTATAATCACCTTTCGTTTTGGGGTTACGTAATGACCTCGTCCAAACCCACTGAATAGCCGACTGTTGGGGAGTAACTTAATTTGCACGCTCAATAATTTGCAACCAGGTGAGATAGCAAAATACACACACCACTTAAGGGAACAACAAAATGGCCGCGGCCAAAAACAATGCTGTAACACTCCGGTGCGTTTGGCAAAGTACCAATGCGTAACTAGTACCAGGCACGAAGGGAAATCACTTGACCTAAACTGACCAATCACAAAGTCTTTCCGAAAAATCGATACCCTTGACCAGGAAGATCAACGGTACCCACGAATTTTACACTGTAACAAATTTTCTTTCGTAATTTGAAAATTAATTAAATTCCTTTTGTAAATTACAACTCCTTGACTTACTCTAGCTATACATTTTCTATTCACAATGGATATGAATGTTAAATTAATTAAATCCCCTTCGTTTGACAATCGTACGTAGGTGCAACGTTTGAAGTGAATTCGTTTTGCTACATTATGTGTTTACTTCCGGTCCGGTAATCAAGCACACGACGGGAATGGCCATTTTTATTCGTTTGCACTGTGCGCAATAAGGAAAACCAATAAAAAGGCAATTCCGTTGGTCGCAACATTGTATTTTTCATCCGGGCCACTTGATGTGTCTTTAATGAAACTTGTTGAGCTGCAGTTAACACTATATTATTGGAGCACAAGCAACTTCTGGGTCTCCTTTTAAAATCGGAGTTTGCGTGAGTTCGCGGTCACAGTATCTCCACTGCCTTAGTAATTGTAAGTAGGTGCGATTAAAAACCTATGCGTTACACTTAAGGTGAATTTCAATTTTTCTTTTCGCCGGACACAATTTCCATATTTAACTGCACGAGTGAAACTGATACCGCATGCGAAATGAAGCAAAAACGACGGATATCGGGCACACAGAGGAAATAAGCCGATTTCTTTCTTGAGAGGGGGGGGGGGGGGGCATTACAATGTTTCCACCTATTGGATTATTTGGCCGATGCAAAGCAGTTCGGAAAAGTTTCTCTCGCAAGAAAAAGTTATTCCGGGCGAGAGTTGCAAGATTGCCCTTTTTTATTTTATATAACGCCATATTTAGTCGGGCGAATGTAATCTGGGTTTTTAATATTTCAGATCGCATCAAAATTCCATTTCTGGTTTCAACGTGAAACGAAAAGGTAATCGCGACGTATTTAAAGTAAAAAATTCATGCATACCATAACGCTCGAGAAATGAAACTTTTTACAAAACAAAATACGAGGAAAAATCACATTAAAGTATGAACTTAGTTTTTTCCTTTATTAAGGGCAGTTACTCTCGAAGATTTTCTTTGTGAGCTCCCGGTAAATAAAAATCAAGGCTTTCGGTGAATGTGTATTTGATCCAACCGGAGCGGTGACGTCCCCAAAGCGGCGTTCCGGAAGCGAAGTTATGGAAACAATTTTTCCGGCGCGAGGAAATTTCAAACCGCAACAATAAATAAATAAATAAAGGAGTGCGCGACGGAAACTCCGTTTCTTCGGCGTTTATACATTTAACTCTCTGCATTATTCATCGCGTGATAAAACGTCAATAACCGCCGCTCGTTACCGAAATGTCGGAGAAATTTGAGCCGCGCTCCAAATGAAAAATAAACCAGACGGGAATACGCCGTAATGTGAAAGAGATATTTTCCCGGTAAGTGATAGTTTCAGGGTTTCAATAATAAATGGCATTTCGTTGACGCGATAGCTTCTCCACAGAGAAAAAATAATAACGAAAGGCTTTTATTTTGCTCAAGTTTCTCGGTTTACAAACGGAGGACCTTAAATGATTGATAAAGACAAAAAAAAACTTGATACAAGTTAATGTCATTAGCGCAGATACGCGAAGCCCGGGGATTTGAAAGTGTACTGCAGAACGTAAAGGGTTTTAGAAAATACATGAACGTCTCTCGTTAAGAAAAATAAACAAATGCTCTTTTGATGTTGAAACCGACGCGGGAACTTTTCAGGCCGTTTCCTTTGTGCGCAGCTGAAATATTGTTACGAAAAGCTAAAGCCGAATTATGCCGAGAGTTGGTCGCCGCAGAGTTGCGATGCATAATCTTTTTTAATCTACGCCCAGATTAACCGCCTCCCATGTGATTTTATGCATTACACGCAGAAGCTAAATGGCGTTTCAAAGCAAAACGCAGACGCTTTACAAATTCCCTGTATATTACATTATTGCAATTCTACTCAATTTTTTAGGTTTTCAACAAATTCTTTTCTTATATCTTAAAATTTGGTTAAAGGTGGATCTAATTTCTTGCTGTTGGAGCGTTTTTTTTTTTGTACATTTGGGTCAAAATAGTAATAACGTTAAACAGAGCATACCTCGTTCTGATAAAAACTCGTTCGCTGGTTAGTCCCTTCTAGTTTTCTCTCTCTCTCTCTTCATCTCGCTTATCGCGCATACGATGCATCGTGAGAAACGGATACACATACACAACAAACAATGCGATTTACATCGGATGTCCGAAAATACATCAAATACTACTCACCGGGGGGGCCTGCGTGCCCCCGCGGAAATCCAATTAGTAGCAACCATTCCCTCACATTGATAATGGACACTATGGAAGTTATTAACCCCACATTCACCTGTAATTCGAAGACCCACCCTCTCGATGGATATTAGCATACCTTGCCTCCTAAGATTACGTTCTTAGGATCAATTGATGTCACTGGCCGCGTAAGTGCCAGCACACTCCGTTTCCGATCCAGTGAGCATCATGTCATGTTAGACCTTTCTGGAGCACTAGGTCAGGAATACAACCAACTGAATTCCCATTCACAATAAATATGGAATACCAGCTGACTGTCTCGCCGACATCGTGCACTTCATCAGCGGTGCTGACCACTGCGGCAAGTCACACACGGTGTTGTATACTGGTGCGCGGTATGACCCCCTGCAATGCCCCGGATCAGCGGCATCAGGACGATATTCGCTATATCAGAATAACTCCAACTCATCGATGATCCTCATCCAGCATTGCCAATAACATAAACAGGGTATACCGCGATACTACTTCTGCCAGAACATTGCCTTCTTAGGCCAATGCTCTGCAGCCACCCTCTAGGTCACACATCCCGTCACCTCGATGCGTAACACAATTCCTTACGCGCTTTACCGACCGTTCTCGCTCTGCATCACGAGAAAACTGTCATTCCTCTCCTCTTAATATTTTACGTTCCCTCGGCTAGGCTTATCGCCAAAACATAAACAAACATCCCCTGATATACAGATATTTATTAAGCATTTTAAATTACAAGCTAACTCACTCGTTAAAAATAATTTTGGCTACGACATTTCTTTCTTTTTAATCTAACTTATTTCCAAAATAATGACAAGCAAACAAGTAATATTGAGTCTTACCAGCGTCGAATCTAACTATTTTCCCCGTAATCCGTGGACACGTTTTATAGGTTCGAGTTTTTGGGGCTAGTTTGGTTCCTTCCGGATGAGTCTTGCTGTTGATGCCATCGAATCTCGAGATCCTTACGACATCGTGTTCGCAGAGGAGGGTCCCTGTTGGTAGCTACCGAACCTCATAGAGCACTCACCGAGGACTGCACCCCCTTCGGTGGTGGAGGTGGCTAGCGTCACGTGAGCCAATTAAATTTAAATACTTCCGTCGCGCGCGAAGCTTATAATCGTGGAGTAGCAGTCGCCAGATGGTAGATAGATGTGGTTTTTATTAATTTCCCCGTACTACGCACAAGCTACTCTCCATTTTAATAGAACAAAACAAAATAGAATTTATTTTTGTGTTTTTTTACATAACGTAATACACAAGTCATTCGTATTTAAACATAAACATATAAACATTCTAGAGGATTTTGTCAAGTATCTACTATAATTATGTAAGTATAACACAAACACTGTATAAGACGGTCACATACAGATGGATATAGTATAAGATAGATACAGTATAAGACAGCATCCTATAAGACAAACATTGTGTATACATGGAATTAAGATAAGTTTACATATTTGCCGAGTTACAAGTAAGGCAATCATTTATTCCATAAAAGGTACTGTTTATTACAAAACATTCAATCCTGTTTTTGAGTTCAGCTCGTGGCAGTGTCTTGACACTAAGCGGCAATTTATTAAAAAATTTTATTCCAAAGTGATTCGGTCCGTAACGGTTTACATGGAGTCTAAGGAACTCTGGTCTTATATTGTTTTTATTCCTAGTATTTAAATTATGAATTTCACTCTGTAAAGCATATTTTTTTGGAATTAGCTTGCATGTATAACAGACACTGTAATACATAAATTGAAGGGTTGTTAAAAGTTTCATATCTGTAAATTTTGATTTTATGTCCTCTCGGTATCCTAGACGACAAATGATGCGAATAATAATAATACTAATACTTTATTAATGCTTTTCGATCACATTTGTGATATAGCACACGTCAATATGTCAATAGCTTTTCTCTGCAGGGAAAATATTCTTTTTATGCCTGACGAGTGTCCACAGCCATATAATAGCTTTAGTTTTGAGTAAAGGGAAACTGGAATTGATATTTTGTCTTAACATATTTAAAAAATAAAAAAAATTAGAATTTATATCTACCGATGTGTCATTTACGAAAGACCACTCCGTAGTTTCTATAGTACTATAGAAATTATACTTTTCAATTTCTGTATACTTTCTATAATACTCAATTCGAGCTTGATGATAATCTTTTCTGTGATGTCAACTTTTACTGCGACAGCTTTATCTTCAGATAAACCTGGGTCCAATACAGAATCTTGTGTTAAGTTAGTATCATTGGAATATGTTATCAATACAATTGTTGTATCTGGTTCTTTTATGTATTGCAGTATTTGTCTGATATGAGTTAATTAAATCAGAACATTCTTTGAGTTGGTATCATTTAAATTAAATCTGATATTAAAGTCTCCAAAAATAACAATTCTTTCTTTGGATATGTGCAACATGTTTAATAATTTATGAAACTGTTTCTAAGTGCTTTTCAATTGCTAATTTATTAATATTACTTTCTATACTGACTTTCAGTTTTGTTTGCTTGGTATCAAGACACCACCCCTTGATGAACCCTCTCTGCAAAAGAAGCAACATAATAGTTATTGATGATTCTGCAAGAAAGGTGCTGACTTGCTGATTCATCGGTTTCTACCAGCGTCAGTTGCCATAAGGGTGAAGTTTTTTCCCGCGTAACTCTATACTCGACACATTTCTAAATCACGGAATTTTATCTCTGCAACCTGAGATTTCCGTTTGTTTCAGTTAATACATGGGAACTAAATTTTTATGGCTTTTAAAAAACAGCATTTCTGAGGACCCCAGCGGAATACAAAATTAGATGAACCGAAAACGAAATAACATTGGCGATTCTCATCTAGTCGAGAACGATTTAAAATCAAAAAATTATCAGTAAGCAAAACAGGAGTGTTTGAAAATCAAAAGACTAGGTAATAGAAAACAAAAAAGTGTCCAAGTAAATACTTGGAAAAAATTAAACAAAAGAAAACTGAAATACCCAAACGACACATAAAAGAAGATCGACGATTTATTTCACAAATTTCTTTTTTTTTTTTAGAAAACGGAGTTGATGTCGACCTCTTAGTTAGGGGTCGATGAGAAAACTTAAAAGGGTTCGATGAACTTGTACGGATTGGTTAAGGGTCGATGGACATTTAGGGTTCTTTGTGGGTCGACTAGACACCGATTGTACCGAGTGATTTTTTAAATTTTTTATCAACTCTTGCCATGAGATCTGAATGGCATGTCTTAGCTTAAGTGAAAAGTACGTCATTGCACTCCTTTATGCTGTTTCATAGTAAAGCTACGACATGCCGTTCAAATTCCATGGTAAGAGTTGATAAAAAATTTAAAAAATCACGCGGTATATTATATTTAATTTTTTTAATGTATTCGCCTTAACTGATTGATTACTTGTTCTTTCTTTCGTTATCAAATGCGAGGGAAACAAAAGACGATCGATGGTGTAAAATAAATTTTAACTCCCTCCACAAGAAAAAAAGATGGCAACTAAGAGAAAGTAAAGTAAAGAGAAGTAAAGAGAATGAGAATATAAATTAAATTATTCTGTCCCTCTGCACGCGCGCCGCTCTTTTCAACTAGACAGCAGGGTCCTGGAATGTTGATAACTGAGATAGAGAGAAAAAAAAAATAATAATAATTTACCCTCATAAAAGTTTTTCTTTTCTTTTGAAAATCCTTTTGATAAATCCTCGCAAGCATAGTCACCGTCAAGACCCCGTAGGGTCACAGAACAGGTAAATGCTGCTGATAAATCAACCCCTTGCTAGCATAGTCACCGTCAAGACCCCGTAGGGTCACAGAACAGACAAATGCTGCTGGGTTGGGTATAGTCACAGTCACAGTCAGGTATACCGACAAGTCAAGACACATACCTAGGTTTGACACAGAATATTGGGGTTACGCTGACCTTACCATATCAATTACTAAGTTTTTTTTTTTGTACTCGTATTCATGGTTTTATATTTTCCACTCCAGCTACGCCCAGATATGGTATCCGTGATTGTTTACTACCCTATTGGTTCAACAATGGTTTATCGCAATTTGGTTACGTCCACTAATTCGTCCAAATTAGGTTCCTTAACGCTCCGAGAACTCATCAGTGCTTCGCTTGGTGTTACCCGCAATTCTTCATGTATCATTCCAATCTGCAGCTTCGTTAGATTTTCATCCCAACGCTTTTTTTTTAAATTTATATTCATGCCCATAGCCACTAATGTCTCAAGAATCGTGCGATTATACCGCTCAACTTGGCCATTTCCACTGGGTAATCCAACAACAGCGAGGTGGAGAGTCATGCCTACTTTCCGCGCAAACTTTTTTAAAATTTGTGGGATCACTAGTAAAATATCGCGGAACTCCAAAAATTTTAAAGCTATCGGTGAGACTTTTAATTACAAACTTGGTTTTCTCCCTTTTTTGTCTTTTAAGTTGGTATAGTTATATGTACAATTTTTTGTCTTGATAAATGGGTCTAGTGGCCCATGTGAATCATGGAGAATGGAATGGGCGATTTTAAAATAGGATGCAGAAACCCAGGCTTACGTCCATCAGTCGTTTTGAAACATAGGCAGTTGTTAATATATTTCTTGATAAAATTTCTCATTTTTGGGCGCCAAAATTTAGAAGTTATTGTTTCGTAAGTTCTATTGAATGCAAAATAATTCATCATTGTTCACGTCTGCCCGACCAACGTGGGTTCTATAGTGTATTGCGATAGACTACTTCCACCCTTAAGTAGTACGTAATTATTGAAAATAGACTTGTACTTATTAGTATCACCTGATTTTAGATTTGCAACTCTCTAATTCTGTGGTTCCAACTGGCAACTAATCTTCCTTTTTAATGACAGTAACACAAATGATTTCTTTTTTTTTTTTAATTGAAGGGTTACGACAAAGGCAATCGACGTGTTGCATTTGCACAGCTGATTTCTTGTAAGGTTAATTTTATACTAATAATATTTATTTCTCCCAATTCCGACATATCCAAAGCACTTACAAATTTACAATCCCTGAATACATTTAATAGTTCGAGTAAATTAGTAATGACTTGTTTATCATCGATTCCCACTTTTTTTCTCTGCTAAAACTATAACGCAACCTTGTTCCTGCAGTTGACGGCTGTCGAACGACTGCGAAACGTTAAGTGTTTATGCGCCATTTAGTGTCCGTTTAAAAGAGTTTGTGATACAAGTTTCATATATCGTTATTCGTTACCCTTATTGGCATATGTCGTAAGTCCATTTTTACTAATTTTAAATTAAAGAAAACCAGTATCGCATTTTCGATTCCCACACTATATAGGGTGATCTGAAAAACTAATACTCCTAATAAATAATGAATTTCACAAACGTAACATAGTTACGTAATCAGATACTCCTACATGGAAAGTATCGGCATTTAAATATTTGTCTTATAATTGTAGAAATAATTAAGATTGACAATTTTTTTTGTATGTTACTTAAAAAAGGTTGGGAATCCCTGGGTTGAAACAATCGAAACAAGGATATTAATGATCCGAAATATGTATGTAGAAATTTCTATTGTACTCGCACATACATTTAGTTTCAATAGATTTTCAAATAAAGGCCGTCAGTGTTATTATTAACCACTCACAATGGCGCACGGCTATTAATTAAACATTTACTCTGGCAATTTATTTCGCATTTCGCTGGAAACGTATGATGTACGACTCTTGTTTACACCCTGTTAACGTTACAGAGATCGCAAGAACAAATTGTCCGGTTTCCAATTACAGAACGGACAGAAGGGACGGGAAGACGCCGACGCCTTATTCCCCCAGCAATGCAATTTCTTTTTAGATCACCATGTAGTATTAGGTACACGCGAAATTATTATTATTGTCTACAGGACGATCAGGAAAATTTGTTGAATATAAAACGGAGTGTCCGGTGATTAAATGTTTGTGGGGTTGAAATCGTACAAGTCCTCTCGTGATGGAGGGGATGTAATATCGAGCGATTTGACAAAAGGCGATCGTCAGCGGGATATCCCAGGAACCTAGGGCATAAAGGGTGTATCCAAGCGTGCTGTGCCGGCTTGTACACAAACATCTCCGCGATGGTCTCAATCTCGACGTTTAGGGTCTGGCTTCTCAAAAAAAAAAAAGAGATTGTAAAATCTGATGCCTTACAAATAACATCTGTCATAGCTTTGAACCAACACGTTTGTAACAACAAGAAGGGTTGCAAAAAGAATTCGTTTATTGTCGTACAGGAAATTTGCTTTAATTAGCAATTTAATCGGAATTTATTAATACCTAATGAGTTATAAACACCCGCTTTAATTTCCCCCCTTATTAATTAGCAAGTTAATCACGAAAACATCCCGCAAACATCCCGTGCATAACAATCAAACGCCGATGGTATTTGGTGAAAGCCCCGGAAAGTAAAAACAAACAAACAAACATTTCACATCCGCCCGTGCCGACGACTTTGTTTGTTCATATAACGTGCATATGTTTGCCGCCGGAATTAAAGAAAAACAACAACAACAACAATTTCCGAAATACGGTTACGATTTTTCGGAATCTTTCGCCGAGTTGCGATAAAAATAGGACCAGGCGATAAACACGCCGTGTGCAGATGCATATGCACGTCTTTATGTGCCCCCATAATAATAAAAGTGGAGTGCTCTCGTCGGGGCGCTATCGGGAACGGCTTCAATTTGGATGCACCGGCCCTGTTTTCGGGCGATTAAGATGTCTAGAGCCCTGGGCTCTTAAAAGAAACGCCCGGAATTTATTATGTTTGTAACTAAGTGGTGTCAAACTGCACTTCGGGAATTGTTGGCGATTACCTTGATGATCAGCTTCCATTACGAGGTGACTTTTTGGCGGGGTGATTTTTTATTTTCATCATTTCTGTCTTCAAAATAACACACAACGAAAAATTTGGAACTTAGAATACAATAAAACTATTAAGAAAATATGAAGTATGAGAAAAAGAACCGTTTAAAGAGAAAAAAGCAACTACATTCATCAAAAATTAAATTAAAAGAAAATTGTGTAAAGATATTTTATTTATTTAAATACCGAGTTAACAGATGTCACTGAAGGATTCTTTAGTTAATTTCATTTAGCCTTTTGTCACGTTTGAATTTGCCGCTAAGAAAACGTGGCAACAAAGCGACGTCTAAGCCGCGTTTCGGTACGTTTGGCAACCTTGTACTCCTTCCCCGCTACCACGAAGCTCATTCGATATAGGGCACCACGTGACTATATCATGGTTCACCATTGGTTACTGCTTGCGACTTTCGCTCGTTACTCAGCGTCCACCATTTTAGATTCGCGTTCCCGTTTCATTCTACGTTCGGCCATCGTAAGGTGTTGACGTGTATTAGTGTGATCTCGGGGTTCTTGCTCTTTATGTGAGGAGAATTCATCTACGGCGCTGCCGGAATTTCTGACTACACCACCGAACGGTTTTGGGGTATTTTAAGCCCCATACCAAGCCTGGAATACTCCAAAAACCCAGATAAAATCCAGTGTTTTGTCTGAACGTCATGTTGGACGCTTCTGCTTTCTGTTTCTATACAGGCTTATAGTCGTATGCATAGATCTTCTGCTGCGCTTCAGCCTGCTTAAGTTGTACCGCCGTGAGTTGGGCTTAAACCGAGTCAACTCGTATCATTTTTCGAGCATATAAGTGAAACCTGACTAGCCATCTTGACGGGCCCTGTGAATCCAGTTTGAAGCGGATTGTCGACGCTGAACGCGATCGGCAGAGGCCGTCGTAACTGCCCACTGCACTTCGGTTGGTATTTTTGACCTGACGTTACCGACTGTACGCTGTCATTAAGATTAAGGTATTTCCAACTTAATTTATTTTGACATATCGTGAATCGGTGTTTATTTCTCTTGCAAAACCGAGTAGTGAGAGCGAATTACGGCCCTTGAATTTGTGGGTAAACCACATTATTGTTAAGAAGTCGACACTTTTATGTATTGTACCTTTGTCTATCATAGTTAATGGTATTTAATTAAAGTTTAAGTTAACTTTTGCTATTGCGTTTGTGTTTACTCCTTAACGTACCAGTGAGTTAAATAAGCCTCTGTTTACTCTTGATTTTCTGCCGATTTAGTCGATTCGGAGACGTCGACAAGATCGTTTACGTTCAGTTTGTTTATACAAGTCTGACCTGACGCCCTTTTGTTATTTTACCACCTTAATTAACCCACCCCTACCTTCACTGATTGTTAGTCGACGGGAACAGCTGATACGTTAGTCGGCAGAGCTTGTCATCTGTCAAGGTAGGTACGAGGTAAGTCATTTAAAGTTACATTTGGTGACAAATTGGTAAAACAAAAAGGACAATGATAGAATTACAATTCAAGATTGTTTGCTGTCTAAACAATAAATTACCCTGCCGATTACATGACATATATTCAAGTACTTGTTCTTAAGTGGACGTGCAAAATGGTCTGTCTGTTAAAAGTGAAACAGACTATAAAACGGTAAACGTTTACACCCCTCTAAGTGAGAGACTGTGAACCATTTTTTATTGGGAGGGGTTAACTGAAGTGTGTCCACTTTGCATTACGAGATGACTTTTGGAACAGTGGTGGGGGTAGTTTCTCTCTTTAAAAACTATTCCTATTCAATTTTTAATAAATTAATTTTTCTAGAAACATATTTAAAAGCTTGTCATCCCCTTAAATATTACTTGGATGAAGGAGATGTAGCGCGAGGAAGCGCGTTACATCAAAATCTAATAGTAATTTTTAATTTTACTCTTCAAATGGTTTATAAATATATTTCAAGTTAATTAAGAATCATTAAAAGAATGGTGAATATAGGAAGGGGAACGTACTTAGCAATAGCCACACGAACAAAGAAGGAAGAAGAAAATATTATGGAAGGCATTGATGTGTTTACTTATTAATTTGCCCCTTCTACGGATGTACGAAGACTGTGTTGCTGAAAATTCATTGGCCGATATCCATCTTCACCAAATTCTTCTGTAGCCTTCTACACCCCTTCGTACAGAAGAAATTCGTCAGGCTCCTTTGCTGGTGTTGTTCTTCTTGTTGTTGGTTTTCTCGCTGCTGCTGCGGAAGGGATAAGAATTAATCTTTAATGACAAAGGATGTCCTAATTCTATTTAGACCCATATAAATAAAACCCTTCCATCTAACGTAAGGAGTAAGACTGCAAAGTTCTTGATTTTCAAAAGCTTTCCTATCTTCAGCCAGTTTCTGTTTTATTTCCTTCCATTTAATATTTTTTTCTATTATTGTTGCCTGTCTTCTTTCCAACTTTCTCTTTTGTTTTTTTCCTTGGGGTAATCCTTCATGTACTCTTTTGGTTAGTCAGACATATGGCACAAATGTCCCTATTTTGTTTTCAACTGGTTTTATTTTTATCTTTCATTTTCCTTTCTCACCTTCTTCTTCTTTTTTTCAAGAGTCTCCTTTCTGTTCCCATGTTTCGTTGATAGCGTCCAGAACTCACTTCCGTACATAAGGATGGAACTGTGGAAGTAGGTCGCTCCTTGTTGAATTAAAGCAAAATAGCATTTGATCATGATTGACCCACAAATAAAATCGCTTTCTCAGTGTTAGCACAACGTCAACGCGCGACCTTGAATTCAATAGCTGTTATCAAACGTTACGAGACACAATCAGCCTACGGTTGGCAAAAAGTTCAGGAAAAACGTAATATGGCCATCTGGCGTTTTAGACCATCAAAGGTGACCTAATTATTATGAGTCATTGAAAACAAATTTCGAATTGCATAATCTCCTCGGTGGAGCTTTTCAAATTCACGCTATAAATACTCGGGAAATTCGTCTGAAAATCATTAGTGTGTGTGTGTGTTACCTTAGCCAGAGGGAAATCCCTCTTGTTGTATTTTAGTGGAAACTATGTAAGTTAATATTCGCTGTTATTTATAATAAATGTATTATTTTATCGAGCTACGACCCTTATTTCACTTATTAATATACACAACCCTTCCGTGCAAATCATTGTCGGAAGCAGAAAGTCTCCCGTGCTGTAATTGTCAGGAGCAATACACGTACTCTTCCGTGCAACTTATTGTCGGGAGCCACCACATATCTATGGGCGTCATCAAAGCCAAAGCCAGCCGTGGAACAAGAGAGGAAGTTGAACTCGAGCAGAAACAAGATACCCTGAGGGAGTTCCTATGTCAACCCCGTGTTCAACATAAGTTACTACGTTACCAGAAATGTTACCAGGCTCACATTTTTTATATTTTTAATCCGTTTATTTATTTGATTGTTAACAGTTGTGTTGAACAAAATTGTATACTGCTTTTTTTGAATTACCTCTGTGCTTATCGATCTTGAGATTTCTTTATTTCTGAGAAATCCTGGTTTTAAACTGTTGAATATTATACTCGTCTTTTCTTCCCTTTCCTTTGCTTCTCTATCAAGCTTTCCACTCTTTGTCTGTATTGATACTGCATCATCCTTGGCAACCGGAAAGACGCAGTGTTTCCTTCACCTCCACGTAGCGGTTTCAAAAATTATTTTGTACTCTCTGTGCATTGTACTCCTTTAAGCAAGAAACGGCTAGCCAATTGTACCAACTGGAAGGAGCCAACTTATAAATATGGTCCAGTGACATTTGTCTAAGCTCTTTTAATATAAGTTGTTGTGCTCAGTAAGGACCATTTGCGTTCTTTGAAAAAAAAAACTTTATTTAAACTCCTTACGTATCTGAGTAAAAAAAAATTAATTCACCTAGCTGGCTACATGTACCTTCCACGTTGAAATATTTTTTTCGGCTTTCTCAAGTCGTAAAGGATAAAAAAAACGATGCGCACGTAATGAAGGGTTTAAAAACTACAGTTGGTGGAAGAGCGTTGCTACCTACCTAACTATATCAAAATAGTCGACCTTGAATAGATTGCGAAAATTGGGGGAAACTCCTTTACGTTGGTGAACAATCTACCTGAAATTTTGCCCAGCTCAGTGGAGATGGGAGTGGGCTATGCAATAGGATCGTCGGTAGCTCGTTATCTAGTTGTTAATTAAGAAAGGGGCGCCACCTAGTGTAATATTTATTCCAGATATAACTAATACGTGTTACCGCTAGGACTACACACGTGAAGGCACACCGGCAAGGATATTCTAACACCTCTTTTTTTGAAGATTTGTCTATACCTTAGTTCAATTGTTTTCTCTACTAGCGAATTAAGTAAAAAAAGAACAAGTAACGAACCAGGAATTTGAAATACTAAACGAATTAAAATTGAAGCAACACTTCTTATTTTTTTAAATCCTTTTAGAAAATTAATTGAATTTGGCGCTGTTTTTCACATCGTGGTTCAATTGTTTTCCACTCTACTGACGAATTGGGAAGAAAAGAAAACAAACACAAGTGACTATCCAGAAAATAAAAATTTCAAACGAATTAAAATCGAAACAAAAATGAATTGTGTTAAACCTTCTGAGAATTTTTAACAGATTTTATTTGAATTTCGCGCTATTTTCCACATCGCACTTTTTTCTACTTTACCAGCGAATTTAGTAAAAACAAGTGACAATCTAGGAATTAAAATTAAAACAAAAATGAATTGCTCGAAGTGTTGACGTCTTTTGAGAATTTTTTAAAAAAATTCGCGCTGTCTTACACATCGCAGTTCATTTGTTTTTCATTCTGCTAGCGAATGAAGAAAAAACAAGTGACGATCCGGAAACAAATTTAAAATTTAAGGCAATTAAAATTGAAGTGAAAATTATTGTCACCCGCGTCAGAGAATGTTTTCGAAGATTAAATTTCGCGCTATTTTACATATTGCATTTCTTTTGTTTTTCATTTTACTGGTCCAATGGAAAATTAAAAATACTTTACACAAATTAAGAAAACATCTCTCGAAATTTTTTTGGAATATTTTCTCGTCATTTTATACAGCGTACTTCAACTCTATTGGCAAATAAAAAAAAACAAGTGACGGTTCAGGTATTAAAAAGAAGTGCAGACGAATTAAAATTGCAACAAAAATGAATCATTTTGAAGCTGCCACATCCTGAGAATTTTTTGTAAGTTTTCATTGAATCTCGCGCTATTTTGCACATTCATTTGTTTTCATACTGACAAATTAAGAAGAATAAGAAGAAGAAGAAGAAGAAGAAAAAACAAATGACGATCCAGGATTTAAAAGTTTGAAATGAATTAAAAATGAATTTTAAAGTCGTCATCTTTGGAAGATTTTAGTTGAAGTTCTCGTCATCGTGGTTCAATTGTTTTTTCACTCCACTGGCAAGTTAAAAAATAAATAAATAAGTGACGAGGTAGTAATTAAAAATGTCAAATTAAAGTTGAACAAGAATGAACCTACCTTAAAGCAGTCACGCTTTGAGAGTTTCGTTTTTAAAACTTTAATTGAGTTTCGCGCCTATTTTCCACTATTTTCCTATTGCCCCCGAGCATATTCTGTATAGCTATTTCGGCCCTAATTGGGGCCTCATCAGCAGAACAGTAGCTCGAGAACTCCACTGCAACCCCGACGACCAACAAGATATACGCACGGTTAGCGCGTGAATGCAAACATGTGAAATAATTGCGCCGCAGCACAATTATTTTCCGACTTATAATTCGTGTCGTGAAAGCAAATAGCAACAATGCCGCTGCCTCATAAGCTAACACGCACGAGATGGCAGTCGAAGCGGACAAAACGTGTCATCGCAAACATGTAATAATTGTGCTGCGGCGCAATTATTTCACATGTTTGCATTCACGCGCTAACCGTGCGTATATCTTGTTGGTCGTCGGGGTTGCAGTGGAGTTCTCGAGCTACTGTTCTGCTGATGAGGCCCCAATTAGGGCCGAAATAGCTACACAGAATATGCTCGGGGGCCCCATTGCGATCCTGACGACTCGCAGCCAACATTTACATGTTTGCGATGACACGTTTTGTCCGCTTCGACTGCCATCTCGTGCGTGTTAGCTTATGAGGCAGCGGCATTGTTGCTATTTGCTTTCACGACACGAATTATAAGTCGGAAAATAATTGTGCTGCGGCGCAATTATTTCACGTAATTGATGATTAACCGAAGTAAGGAATGAAAAGTGTACGATACCGCTCGACGTTAAGTCCGGTCGTCTGATGCCATAAATCACGACATTTACATCAAAGTCTCGAGAGAGGGCCTTGATTCTATATGCACGTCCGAACTGTCGCGGTGTTTGATGGTAGTAGAACTAGATGACTCTCTTACGGCTTTTCTGTATACTGCCTATCACCTGCTACAATTTGCCTCGCATACCATGAATTTGCCTCGTATGACATGAAATTGCTCCATATGACGTTAAACTGCCTCGTACAACGTGAAACTGCCCCGTACAACGTGTTCTTGCTTAAAAATAAGGACCTATTAAAACTTGCGACACATCCGTTTGATTGTGTGATTGAGGTTGGGGTTCGTGACGTGAGTTTTATCTGCTACTTAAGCCTTGGCGATATTCCAATTAACTTTCTTGAGTGTATAAAATCCCTATTGACTGCTAGGTGGTCGAATTCGACACGAATCACATAAATTAGCTTCTACAGCAAACGAAAATGACCTACACTCAGGAATGTCACGAACATCAAGATGGCGATTTTAATATTAATTTTTATGTTCCGAATCAATAAGCAAACACGTTTCCTTTTGTTCGAAAACCGAAATTAACTAGTCTACACGCACGAGAAAAAAAAACAAAAAGTTAGCCCTTAGAGTTTGAATTCAGAATAGAGCGATCAGTGAAGCCAAAGCAGGACTTTAGAGTTTGTTATCAAATAGACCATTAAATGAAGACAAAAATTTAACATTCCCTAAAATAAAATCGTTAAAGTGAAATCGATACATACCAAGTTCAAATATTTGCCAACTTAAGATAAGGAGTCGGCGATTAGGAAATCTGTGAATCGAAAAGTTTTTTTTTCCGTCCGATTCGACTTTCGAAATCCGACGCACCCCATCCATGAATATTAAAGCGGTTACTAATCATTCCGAGCAGAATACATCCATCCGAAGGCGAACAAATTACTTTATACTTACAAGAGCCCGAGATATATGAGCTTTAAAATTTAACCGCGTATAAAACGAGAGAGCGGCTCGCAGGAGGTATCACCTTAATCCCCTGCAAAGCCTACCCCAACCTTCTTCTCCAAACGAGAAATTTAATCATCTGGGACGGATTAGTTACATTTTACGCTAAATAACCTCCCGATACGGTCCACCACCTCCATTAAAAATTCTCCCTTCGAGTTCCTGAATGAGATCTTAAAGTCTCGAACGGGAAAAGAATATTTGGGAAAAACCACTTTAATAACGAATTGTATTGAGCGCCCCAATGTATGTATACATTACACATCATATAATTTATTGCGCGATTTAACAGGAAACGTAAATGGTCCAAACAGTTATTACATATATCGATGTAAAATTAAATTGTTATGCGACAGTAATATATAAACCAAAGCGCATTCATTGTGTTTAATTAATAACTGAATGGGATGATGAATAAGTGCAGTCTTGTACCTATTAATTTACGTGCGTGCATTGAGAGGAAAATGTATCTTCAAAAGTGTATGGTGGTAGTCTGTAGAAGCCACGTCTTACAATAAATTGTTTAAACTTCCCGCTTTTGTAAACGGATCCCTACGTATCGAATCGTCGAAAGCCGAGGGAAACCAATTTAAAGGGATACCAGCCGTAGAATGTAACAAATTCGGCATTGGACAGTTCGGCATTAAAGTTCGCGTTAGACTTTCGCTCGGCTGTTAAAATAAATTAGACATAAGCTCGTAAATAAATTATTGATATAGTGTAAGTTATAATTATAAAATTATAAAATTAATAGAACTCTTAAAATCGTAACAATATGTTTATTTTCTTTAAGACATTTTCCACTTTATCTTTCCGTTCCGCCCGTTCTTCTATTTGCTTTAATCTTCATTACATGCCCCATCCACTTGATTCTTCGTGCTTTTACTGCCTCTACTATATTTGGTTTGTTTTTCCAGTTCTCCTCCCAAGATTTTTCCTTCTCGGACTTCCAAACTCTGCAGTCCGTTTATCCTTAATTTACAAGTTTCATTTCATTTATATTTTTAGTTTTCCTAGTTTACATCTCCCATCCATCTGACTCTCTGTTTTTGCTACCGCTAATGCACTTGGTTCAAAGAAAAAGTTAGACACTTCTTGGTTTGTCCTTTTTTTCCAACTTTCCTTCCGAAGGTCTTTTCCTTCCACTTGACTGAAATTGTCGTTAAATGTATCATCTTTTGGATTCTCTATGTCTTTGCTATCGCTAATATATTTGACTTAAAGAAGACATCGGGACTTCTTGGTTTGTCTTAATCCCCTTTCACCTACTTCCCTTTCTGCCAGAGTTCAGGATTCTTCCTCCTCTATTTCCACTTAAATGTATTTTTAACTTTTTAGAAATTGTCACATGTGTCCTATTCATTTGATCCTCTGTATTATATTCTTGGTTTGCCCTTTTCTACCAATATCTTTCAACCTGCTTACCTCCGAAACCTATTTCTTCTTTTTCAGAAGAGGCTGCCTTCTTAGTTCTCCAATTTTCTTCTTGCTGTTCCTTTCTAAAGATCTTCTCTTCCTGGATTTACAAACTCTGTTGTGTTTTCGTCCCTAATTTCCAAGTTTCACTTCGCTTGTATTTTAGTTTTCTTAGAAATTACGATTTTCCTGGGTACTTAAAACATGGCGATCATTCTGCACTATTCAGGGACACCTTTGAGCGTGATTCCTTAAAGGTAAGGAGGTTATAAGATTGGACTTGAAATTTTTATTATTTACCAAATCTGAATATTTCAACAATTTTTATACTGGAAGATATACAGGCTGTCCCGGGAGGAAAGGTCAATACTTTTCAAGTTTAATGGTTTTCCAATTTTCTTCTTGCTGTTCCTCCCTCAACATCTTCTCTTGCTTGACTTCCTAACTCTGTAGTACTTCGTCTTTCTTAATTTCCGAATTTCATTTCTCTTGTGCTTTAGATTTTTTTTTAGAAATTATGATTACATACCCCATCAATTTGAATCTCGAGGTTCGAAGGCAAAGCCACACACTTCTTGGTTTGTTCTCTTTTCCAATATCTTCCACCTAGCTACTTTCCATTGAAATCTTCTACTTTTCTTTTTCAGAAGAGGTTTGTCCTTCTTTTCTAATTTTCTTCCTCCTGTTCCTCTTCAAAAGTATTTCCTTCCTGGTCTTTCAAACTCTGTAATTCTTTGTTCTTTAATTTCCACATTTCACTTCACACGTATTTTTAGTTTTCCTAGAAATTATCATTACATACGCCATCCATTGGATCTCTGTCTTTACTGTTCTTATTGCATTTGGTTCGTATATTATTTGGTTTGCCTTTTCTATTCCAAATCTTTCCACTTGATTTCCTCTCAAATCTTTTCTTCTTGTTCTTTCCAGTTTTCTTTCTCTTTACTTTCCAAAGATTTTGATTTGTTCTTATATGTTCTAACCATTTAATTCTTTATACTTTGCTGTCGTGAGAAGAAGTCATCATTTTTTTTCCGTTAGCTCTCCACCTGTTTCCCGTCGAAATCTTTTTCTTCTTTTTCAGGAGACACCATCTTCTTGATTTGTGCTTCTTTTCTAATTTTCTTCCTTTTGTTCCTCTCCAAAGTCTTTCAAACTCTGTAATTCTTTCTTCCTTAATTTCCAGGTATCACTTCACTTGTATTTTTAGTTTTCCTTTTCAATTATGATTACATGACCCCAACTGAATTTCTCTGTCTTTACTATCCCTATTATAGGAATTTGGATCGAAAAAGAGGTTACTACTTGGTTCGCCCTTTTTCCACAATATCTTTCCACCTAATTTTCTGTGAAATATTTTTCAGAAGAGGCCATCTTTTTGGGTTGTCCTTTTCCAATTTTTTTGCTTCTTTTCTGGCTACGCACGCGAGTTAAGCTGGTCTCTGCTCCATTTGATGATTCTACAAGAAAAGTACTGAGTCGCTGATTCATCGGTTTCTGCCGGCGTCAGTTGCGAAGTTTTTTCCCGCGTAACTCTATACTCGACACATCTCTAAATCACGTCGTAATTTTATCTTTGCTTATCTTATCTCTGCTTCGAGGTCATTCAAACTACTCGGCAAAGGTCAAGCGGAGTGTCTTCTCTTGGATACCTTATCTACACTTTGAGAAGGTTTTCTAAAAATATTAAAGAAACGTTATGTGTTCTTCATTATACCTCTTCGAAGATGCTGTTCCGTTAGACTTGAGAGAGTCGGCCTCTTAAAAAAGTTCGCCGAAAATTCCGGTTATTCCAGCCCCGCCGTGATTTATTACACGATATTCCGGTGTGAATATTAAACGCGGCCCAAGTCTCTGGTAACTCCGGAGTACAGGTGTAACTTTCCGACTGATTGATAAACCGTAAATCTTCCGGCGCGGAGTCTATTTCCATAAAACATTAGCGGCTCAATATTCCCGTTGGAATGTTTTGATTGATCACCGCGATAAGATTAATCGTCGGGCCGGATCGATATGCTAATTCGATTATGTTTGAAACGTTTAAAAAATTTTGTATTGTACTTTTTGTGTTTGCGTGAGACGACCTGGGAGGGGGGGGGGGAAGAATCGAGCTGATATTGTTACGTTAATGATTGTGTTTTCGATTAGTTTTTAATAGCATTACTTCCTCTCTGTAGAAGCTTGTTATAATGCTACCGGGGACCGTCTGAGCTAATGACAACTAATCACCTAACAGAATTAATTTACGTTAAATTAGTTATTGTACATAATTGATGGGAACGGGACTGAGTAACGTCTTCAGATTGAGTATACACAGTCAAATGCAACGAGCACACATAGCAACAGCGATAAAGAATGTTTACACCTTTATTTGCATTTGTTTTATCGAGAAACACAAGAACCTTTATGTGTAAGCATAAGAGCGTGAATAAATAGGTGTTTACGTATGTTGCAAACGACTTGATAAAATTTACGCGATATGGTTCTATCTTTGGGTTTACTGATTTTCAACCGTTAATTACAGTATGACCTATTTGTGCGTGATGATATTGTAGAGTAGAGATGAAACGATTCAATTCAACCCCGAAGATCAGATGCAGAAATCCCTGCGCATTGATGTGGGGGGGCGGGGGCGATTAAACGTTTAACGTCGAACGTTTGCGTTGTCAAATGATTCAGCTAACGCCCACGATTTATAATCTCCGAACAAACACGCCGTGTTTGTTCCCGGTGTTTACCTTTCTTTCGTGTTTCACGCGCGTGATTCACATTCTAAACAGAATCGTTTCCCACTTAAGAAAAAAATCAAAACGGAAGAAAGCGACGATTCGGAAAATTTTCTTCTCTTTCCCGAACGTTAATTAAAAATGTGCGCGTTTGTTTGTTTCAACGACGGAAAGTTCGGCCGAATGGAAACTGGAAACGCACTGAGTTTTAATTAATTTATTTATTGTAAAGGGCTTCACGGAAGCGTAATTTGTTAATTAAATAACGGTACGCATTCATTTGTTTCGATATGTTTTAGTGATGTTTGGTTATTTGTGTTTTGTTTTAACCAAATTTAATCAAAAATGTTTTAATAACGTAACTAATTGGCAAACAAACTAATGTTTTCTCACCCAAACCATGGTACTATATACAGAGGGATATTCGGAGTTTGATCACACTATGACACTCGATGAATACTACTTCCGGCCTCAGACTTTCGGAGATGTTCACAACCACACGGCTACTTGCTGTACGATATCTATCGTGGAAAGCAGTCTGCTTTTATATGATTTGATAACGGAAATTCCGATTACATGTGGACCAGTGATTCTCCGAAACCGTTCGCTCATATCTTCGTATAATGACGGCCAAGTCTTTTGATAAAGCGACTCGCTGTAACGTTTTTTTTTAGGCGAGCGTATTTTCGCCACCACGTAGGCGACATTGTATCGAATTTAACTTATTTCTTACAAACGCAAATAGAACGAAGCAAGTGATTTAGAATTTAGATCAAATTGATTGAATAGTAAATCTGTAGGTGCTAGCAAGACTTTGCTGATTTAGATGTGGCAACAACCCCCGGACATGCAAGTTTATTGTGCGGTGGTAGTGTATGACCAGAGGGTAAAACCATCGAACCCACGTCACGCCGATAAAGGCCTGGTTTTCTCGGTGATCGAGAAGCGAAGGAAGGACTAGATAGATAGATGGGAACGCTCTTTCATAAAACACACAAATACTACCGCGTAGTTAAACAAAATAGTAGTCGTCTTTAAAATTAATCGCCTCCAATCGGCCGTCGTAAAACGTCTTGCTTCCTAATGGGAAATCTTGCTTTACCGTTGGAGATACGGCCGCCTATAAAGTTGGAGAAAGTTATTAAACTGCGAGCCGAAGATGATCTCTTAATTTGATCATCGAGATTAAAGAATCACTTCATAAAAGTCCGGGGGAAGATAAGCGGCGGACGTTATTTGTAATTGGGCATGTGTGGAATATCGTAATCGCCGGGATAAATTTCGCGGGAACAATACTCTCGGACGTCTAATTTAACGGGAGAAATATAGAATTGATAATTGCACGGTATCTTCTTCTATCGGTGCATGTAAATCGAAGTGGAACGCGATTCGTGCCGTGTTAATGTCACAGTTTTAATATCTTGCGCATGCAAGTTTCCTGAAATGTACCGTCGTTAATTTTTATCGTCGGAAATTCGCATGTCATTCAGTTGGTTTTATAAATGGAGTTAAGTGTGTCGTTCGGAATAAAATTTGTAATAATATTGCTAGGAATTGCGCAGATCCCATTTGGTTCTTAAACTGCTACCTAATTCTAATTCTAAGAAAATGCTTAGAAGTTCACCTTTGTTATGCAAAGCCGTAGAAGAAACTATTTAGAAATCAAATGAAGAAGAAGAAAAAGAAGAAGCAAAGGAGAATTGTGGGGGAGTTAAAGTTGGAAACGTAGGGGTCGCCACCACGTTACGTTTTCCCTTATATCGAGCACTCGCTTGCAGGGCAGGATATTGGCGAACGAAACATAATAATTAATTTAATAATAAATAATAAATGCCTTTATTTACTTGGCGGAGTTCAGCTAAGCTGCTCTTCCACTCAACCAACTACAAAGCTATGACAAAATTAGTAAATATTATAATATTTCGATATATATGTATATATACTATTGTACTATTGTATGTGCTAAAAATGAATAAATGTACTAAAAATGAATGAATATAAATGAGAATGAAAATGAATGTGAATGTACGGTCATCGCTGCATTGAAAAGAGCTGATCCCGATATTTCTTTTTGAAAGACGCAAGTGACAAAGACCTAATCTCATGTGACAATGTATTATACATTTTTACTGACCAAAAAGAAAATGATCTTTCAAAAAGTGAAGTTCGATGGGATGGAATATGCAACCCACTCGTGCGTCGTAAATGCCTTTCGTGGAGCAGAAATCTAGGGGTTAGCAATGAAACAAGATAAGACGGAGACGAGGTAATATACACTTTGTGAATTAAACATGTCATATGAAGTAATCTTCTGTTGGTCATA
Source organism: Dorcus parallelipipedus (assembly GCA_958336345.1). NCBI lineage: Eukaryota > Metazoa > Arthropoda > Insecta > Coleoptera > Lucanidae > Dorcus > Dorcus parallelipipedus. The sequence goes on along the minus strand of OY284483.1, from coordinate 34,334,156 downwards.
TTAAGCCAATTAGCGTCTTTTATTTTAAGTGACACATGCTCTCTCCTCCTCAAGCCATAGATAAAGCGAATACAGGAATTTTGCATTCTCTCTACCCTGAGACTAGTTATTGTATCTAAGCAGGGGCCATAGACAGTATCACAGTAATTGAAAAGAGATAATACTAAAGAGTCACACAGTTGAATTCTTAACATTGTAGGAAGACATTGCCGGTTCATATATAGGCGTTTTAATATTGTTACGATAAGGGCGGCTCCACCATGTTACGGTAAGAGCGTCTCCGCCATGTTACGATAAAGCCCAAGCCTTCACCATGTCGCGGTATGGGCGTAGGTAGATGGTAGTAGATGGTAGAGCTTGAAAACACAATTGTTTAAAAAGAAATTAATACCTCTTTATTCACGAAAAAATTAAATAAATTTAGTTCGGGGGTTCGTCTTGAAGTGTGGGAATGCGGTCCGGGTGTTGCGGCGACGACTAGCTCACGTGATTCCTTTTCTGGACGGAGTGGTCTCGTTTCCTTTAGGACGGACGGCAATGTTGTCGGCGGCAGTGGCAGGTGATGGGCTCCAGCAATGTTGATGCTGGGGTGGCGACGACGATGATGCGGGTGGCGGCGACGGCGTTGTTGGACGTTGGCGGCGGCAATGTTGCTGGACGGCGATGTTGGGCGTCCCCTCGTGGATTGGCACTAGTGCCCTGAGTGGCTGAGTCGGTCTGGTGGAAACGACTGGTTCCTAATTTTTTGGCCCGCGTTTTTATACACCGTTTTTGGCCAGTTTGCATGTTGTATCTTCTTTGTTCTTGCCTCGTGTTTCGCCCAGCGATTTCGTATGTTTGCGGCTTTGTTAGCGTAAATTCCGCTGAGTGTTATTATGAAATATGAAGCTTTACGTTAGGTTGTATTAGTTACCTCCTTATTGTGTTTACATTTCGACACGTTTGCGGTGTCCTCGTTTACACAAGTTCGCGTGCCCTGATTACACAGATTCGCGTTTCAATTATTTGTTCGCGGAATACAACCCGAAAGTTCTTTGTGTTTTTTCTGGAAAATCCCTTTCGTTACTTTATCGAATAAGATTTTTGTATTAATTTGTTTACATGTTTTGTAAATCTTAAATTGGTATCCAAAATTACACCTAAGCTTTTAACTATTTCAACAAAAGAAATTTTAGTATTATTAATATTTATACTCATACTGTCTATGGCCCCCTGCCGATCTTTAGCCCTGCCAAAAATCATTGCCGATGATTTATGAGGATTTATACGTAACGAATGTTTGTTGGAGATATTAATTAAACGTTGAATGTCTTCATTGATTAAGATGGAAGATAAACCTAAATCGGAAGGCTTAAAACTCAAGTAAATTTGAGTATCATCAGCATAGCAGTGAGTCGAGCAAGATTTAATATGTGTATAAAAATCAGATGTGTACAGAGAATACAAAAGAGGCCCAAAAATTGATCCCTGTGGGGCTCCCGACTTTACAGCTTGAAAAGACGATATGGTGTTATTTATAAAAACAGCCTGTGTCCTATTGTTTAAATAAGATCGTATAAAGCTTACTACAAGATCGCTACAGCCGAAATAATGCAATTTTGCGCACAATAAATCGTGGTTAATTGTATCGAAGGCCTTAGAGCAGTCAATCAGCACAAGAACGGTCAAATCTCCTCTGTCCGTGGCTTTCAAAATATCATCTGTGACTTTAAGTAAAGCCGTGCCTGTGCTATGTCCCGCTCTGAACCCAGATTGTATCGGAGGCAATATGTTGTTTGCATCTATATATGTCATAAACTGATTAACAGCAACTCTTTCTAGTACTTTAGACAAGACAATTAAAACAAAGCGATTGGAACAATTAAGAAAGCACAAAATAATACAAAATCGAGAACAGAAATGGAGAAAAGAAGTATAGAAAGTATCTAGAAATAACTCTTTTCAGTGCTCAGTGCAGTGAGAACAATGTAAAACGTAGAACTGTTAAAAAAAGGCAATTTAGAAAGCAGAAAAGAATATAGGAACAGGTGGAACGCAAGAAGAAGACAAAAAGGTAATAGAAAGTATCAAGAGATAATGCTTTTCGGTCCAGTGAGAACAATGTTGAACATAGAGCAATTAAAAAACAATTTTAGGATTGGAAAAGCAAGACAAAGCCGAATCTTCCTCATCGCTAATCGAAATGATCAAGAATAAACTTGCCATGTACCAACAACTGTGAACTTAAAAATTACATGCAAACCAATGGAGAATACAAAAGAACAATTAAAGGAGACGTAAAAGAGTTTCAAGAACGGAAAAGAAAAACAACATTAACTACTTAAACGAAAAAGTTCAAGAATAAACTTGACGAATCCAATCCAGGACATATCTATGGTATAAGAAAACGAAAAAAGATATATAACCTTAAAAGAAAGTATAGTAGGGACTGAGGATATAATTATATATAGAAAGGAAGCAACGCCTGTAGCACCGTAATACATTTTTCAGTATCGTTGTAAGGTCTCATATATTTTCATATATTTAATATGAGTAGGGTGACCAGACGTCCCGAGTTTTTGGGATTTGTCTCTATTGTTGGATAGATATCCCGGTGTCCCAGACATATCTAACAAAAATGGGGTCAAATCCCGAAAACTCTGGACATCTGATCACCCTACTCATATTAGATGCATATATGAGATCTGGCAACTCTAGTTTAGGTTGCTCCCTTAAACCCCATAAATAGGTGAGGGGGTTTAGGACACAAATAAAATGAGAAGAATGCATTCTGGGTTGCTTCCTTAAATCCCTTTCAAAGATGAGGGGGTTTATAATACAAACTAGATTTAGGATGCAACTCAATCCCCCATATTGTGGCGCTAAAAAATCTAAAGGCAATGAAATTAGTTAAAAGTAAAGAGAAAATATATTCATAAATACATATATTCAGAATAGGTAAAAACAAGTATAATATATAATATAATAAATAATGTACGATCAAACAATATTTAGGAGAATTTTAATAAAGAAACATATAATAATTCAGTCGAATTTTTAAAGAGCATAATTTAGGCGCATATAACATTTTAAATGTGTTTACAGACTGCTTCAGAACGATGTACGAGACAATACAAAACAAATTTAAAATAAGCATTTTGTAAATCAGATAAAGTAGCAGTTAGTTTCTAATAACATAACAAATTGGCAATTAAATTAATATTTCCTCGCCCAAACCATGGTACTACGTACAGAGAGACGGTCGGATTGTCGGAGATTGTTCATACACTTAGGCTGCGTAGTATAAAAGGTTTAAGCCAGACATACGATTTTCTTTCCATAGGTCACTTGATTAGAAAAGATATTGATCACGCGTTATAACGTGCGTTCAAAAAAATCCGTTATCGAATTTGTCTTTATTTTATGACGGCACGTCGTAGCTTAGTGCGCACATATGTTGCAACCTTGAATAACTGCGACCTTTCAACAGCGTCAACTGTCAAAGATTTTGTTTACATCTTCAAAGTATTTGTAATAAAATAAATATTTTATTTCATTAATCGTGCATTATTAATCATTTTGTAGAAAATCGTAATTAAATGGATATAAGAGGTCAGGTTATGTTTATAATAATCGTATGGTTACGACGTGACTTTGCAAAATTTGCATTTGAAATAAGCCCATTTGATAATGGTTTTCTTAAGCACTTTATTAAGGAGACGAATATCTTTATCTTCAAAAATATCTTCAAATTTAATGTTTATTTACAAGATAAAATAAACTTTATATGCGTTTATACATATATTAACTTTCTCTGCAGTATTTACCTATTCGATAACTAAAGCATAGATTTGCGTGCATTTTTAGATCATGAGTCATCTTTTTAATCGGGCGTACGCCTTGTGGAGTTATGACGGACACTATTTTTGTTGTGTTCCTATTCTACGAATTTATTTTCATGTATTCCAAGTATGGATCCGTAAATGTAAAATATAAAATACTTAATAAATTCCAGGTAAATTTAAACACAGGTCCGCAAATTGCATCGAGGGCCCAAATGTATGGGGACCTCATCTTGTTCAGCATCCCTATGAAGAACAAATCAATTCAGTTTAACTTTAAGCGTCACTTAGATTGTGCCTCGCACAATTTTGTCAAACTTCCAAATATGTCATATTGTTACATTCCGCGAAGTAAATTCAATTTTTGGACTGATTGCGCCACCTATGTTGTTCGGCGATATTCTAGGATGAGTGAATTTCTATACCTAAGGCCGGGGCGGCGGGATATTTAAATCACTATTATTTACGTGATGTGTGTAGCAAGCGAATTAGTAGAACGATTAAGTTAGAGAAGTGTTCAGCTGGATATTATTTGTGCTTTCATTGTGTTATATGATCGTAGACATTAAAATGGGAGAAAATGTGAAGAATTTTAGAAGCAGAGATCTGGACCCGGACTAACCCAGGAAATAGACGACAGGAGGCGGATCATTTTACACTGCCCCACCCTTAATCAAAAGAGCCAATAGGAGCTATGTTTTTTTTTTCAAATCTCTCAGGCGTTACGGTTCCAGTTCAGCGATCCGTAACCGTTACGGTTCGCCAGACCGAAACGTAACGCATCACTGACTTCTTGGGGTATAAAAGCACCCCTTTTTCCCTTCCGAAATCAGTCCATTGACATCAAGCTGAAGCAAGATGATCGAGGTGTTTCCGAGAGCAGTCTACGAGAGGAGTTTCGACATCGCCGACCTTCCAGTGGAATTGGGTGTCCTGATCCTGAGGTAAGTCTCATTTTGTTTTCTCTTTTTATTTTTGTTTTTAACTGTGGATTTTGTTGTGTTTCGCAGGCGTTTGGAACCTGAAGCGCTGTACAATGCCGCGAAGGTGAGCAAGTGGTTGGGGATTTGCCTGGGCGACCAAGTACTTCGTCGACGACTGAGGGTCGAGATCCAAGTAAGGAAGAAGCGTAACGTGGAGGTTTTGACCAGGCCAAATCAAGGTGTGGTGGTGGCAAGAATGGGGCCTTCAAGTGCATATGGGTGTAACATAGTGAAGAGCGTGAAGGTGAAGACTGGGTTGAAGTACGAGCCGTATCTTCGGTGTGTTGTGGAGGATGCCTTAAAGCCCAAGAAGATTGCAGGGAGAAAACCGATGAAGGGAGAACGAGAAGGCAAGAGGGTGCAGTGTAGAATTTAAAGTGCAATGAGGAATTGGCTGACTCGCCTGATGTGAAATCGGTTAGTGTTTGATTTAAGTTAAGTTTGTAAGTTTTACTTATGATGTGAGTCGTTGCTTATAAAGTGAGTGAAAATAATATTATGAATTTATTATTAACTATAATAATCCATAAATTATTTATATGTATATGCAGCAACCCACTTTTACATTCATTGGTAAAACTTTTTTTTTAACAATTGTATAGAAATAACACGACTTTAACTCTGTTACACGTTTTGACTATCCACAACTGTACATATTCTGTGTGTATAGTAGATTTAATGTAAAGTATGTTTTGACAATATTTATTTATATTTTTTGTGAAGAATACAAAACTGACTTGACATTACAAAATTATTATTTTTCACACATTTTTTTGTTTTTTTTTTGCCTGCTTACTTTTTTTTTAAATTAAGAACTGAAGAACTGAAGATGAAACTGAACATGTCGCCGCCTTTGAAGGAATCACCTTCAAACTGATTGATTATCAATAGGTAAAACACTAATTTTGCTGCAGCTCTCTAGAAAGGCCCCTTTGAAGTGCGAACGGGGGCTACCCGGACGATGCCATCAGAACCTGGATGGAGTTTTTCAATCCGGCCGGTCATCCAGCAACTTGGGCGTAGATTGTCTTCCCGAATGAGCACCATTTGACCTTCTTGCAGCTGATAATTCTTGTTGTATTTCCATTTACTACGTTGTTGCATTTCAGAAATATATTCTAATGACCAACGTTTCCAAATATGTTGTTTCATATGCTGAATACGCTGCCAACGTGATAATCTGTTCATTTTAAGGTTTGTTAAATCAGGTTCAGGTAATGAAGTCATTGAATCTCCTATTAAAAAATGACCGGGAGTGAGAACTGATAAGTCATTGCACTTATTAAACTCATTGACTCATTAAAGTCAATCCTAAGTTAGAATGTGACAGACAAAGTGCTATACCTCATATTCTAACTTAGGATTGAAGTTAATCTTGGCTTAAACCTTTTATACAACGCAGCCTAAGACATTCTGTGAATATTAATTTGGCCTTCGGACTCCGGGAGTCTCCCAATGGCGGATGTATGCGACCACACGATTACTGACTTTGTCGCCTTTTATACGACTTCAGACCGGAAACTCCGATTATGAAAAGTCTTGCGCATGGAATGAGTCAGTTTTCCTGGATCGTTAGCTTTTAGTTACGTTTACTTAGGCCGGTTTCTTTGATGACTCATCTCGGCGATTGTTTGATATTGTTTTATTTCGAAGGTCAATCCTGACTCATGATGGCAAAGCCTTGGATAAAACCAAACGTTTTTTTTTGCGTAAGCAAAAAAGATCTAAGTAGAATTAAATACGTCAGTAAGTCGAGTGTGTATTTTGAAACCAACAAAATGAGTAAGCAAATTTTTTCTTACAAAGAACTTAAATAAGGAAATGAATGTAAAAGGAAACTAAACCAATGATTGAAAGATTTAAGTAGAGTTGGAAAATCAAGAAAAAATGAGTAAACAAATTTGAGAAGAGGCAAAATATTTGCTATAGCATTTGGAAGGCACAAAAAAAGAAATGTTTTAAAATAAAATGAAAACTTTGCACTTAACAATGAATTAAACGATACCATTTTATTTGGTATGTACTTCCAAACGAAGAAAGAATGAAATTAATAAGCGCTTGCAGTTTTTCATTAAACTTGTAGTAAAATGTATGGAGAAATTTTGGAATAAAAATAGAATCAAATTTTAATGTATTGGATAATTATTTCTTATAATGTACCATGTACAGTATGTACCGTTTCATATTGATTTCGACAATAGTCGCAAACATTTTCTGTCACATCAGGAAATGTTTAGTTTTCTTTTAAAGCTCCTGCCACCTAAATGTTAAATATCGAAAGAGCGACGTGTTTGAACTTGCCAGAACATGCTACAGCTTATTTCCTACGTCGCAACTCATCTTAAACTAATCATGTACCGCGTGAGGCTTACATTTTATAAACAACCTGTCCGGTCGCCGTTTTATTTTTATTTTTTATTTTTTGGGGGCAATAGATGCCTAGACATTAAAGGAAAAGTAAAATTGTTACTTTTAATTTTTAATCTGCAATGGGACTAATCGATCGAATTAAATTACCAGTAAGTATAGTTTTTCTTGGAAACTCCGGAACTCCGCGCAAAACAAAACAGTTTCTTCAGGTAAAACAGCAGGGCGCAAGTAACTGACGGATCGAAGCTTTTAAAACTTTGCCAGCAACATCGATATCGCATTAAAGCAATACCGGCGGCGGCCGGGCAGTTTTTTTTCGGGGGTGGATAACTGAAAAATCATATTTCCGCCCTTCTTGCATCGCGGCGCTCTCATTATTCCGGGTTAAAATCAATTTGGCGACTGCAATCTTTTGTTTGCCCTTAAAAAAGGGCATTTCCTCCGTGCAGGACGAAGAGGGTCGAAGGCTTGGTGGGGTTGTTTCTGTAAATGGTGGGGGGGACACCCGGGCTGCAGCCCGCGACTTCGCGAATCAAAGCAGTCAAGCTCCGGTGTTCGCTTGGAGAGGTGGCGGACGATCCGGTTCGGATTTCGATCGCGTATAATCCTTGAGGCAAGTTCAACAAATCAATCGATTTTTGATGTCAAAAAAGAAAACACTAGTTTAGTCAGTGAGTTTGTTAATCTATAGTGACTTGTACTCACACATGTCGTAAGTAAGTAATTAATTGGTGGATGACTTGGGAACGCTTAATCATTGAGGATTAGGTCCGTGTCACTTCAGTGTTTGTGGTAAGTGTCTGTGTCTGGCTGGATGAATTCCTGTAATACGTCATGTTTTCTGGGGGTCGAGGGTGCCTTCTGAATTTTAACGCGTACTTAAGAAACACCATGGAATTCCGTAGATACGTTCGTCAGAAGACGAATGAAACATCACAGTTTTAAAAAAATAAATAAATTTATTTAGAATGTCTGGCAAGTTTGTTAGGGGGGTCGTTGTGAAATACTGGAAGTAGTGTTCGAGGAAAGTTGTGTAATTTTGTTGCTTTGAAAATACCTGTACGGAGATATTAACTGCCTTCCTTCGTTCGTTCTCAGAAGTATCTTGAAGACAAATCTCGTTGATTAGTTGCCGGAGTTGCGGAATTATCTCCTAACATTCTTTCTTCTCTGTTAATACACAATGAAGACGAATAATTTATTTCTTGCGTCTTGAAGTAAAAAAAAAAACCTGCAGTTTTGATTAGAAAAGGAATGAGATAGAACTGTACATGCAATTTATTAAAAACGCTTTTCGAAAACGTTCTTTTCTAATTCTATAGAAATTTAATAATTTCTTCTTTTGTGGTCTAACATTAACGTCACAAAATAATAAATATTACATTCCTAACATTATTATTATTTTTTTAATTTCCATGGTTCATGTGATATTGATGATTTCGATTAATGATTACTTCTTAATTTATTTTTAGTTTTTTTAATTTGAAATGTGTTTCTTGAGCTTTCGTTTAATAATTGCGCTACCAATTCTTTTATAATAATAAATAATAAAAGAGTTAATGCTGCAAGATAAATTGCTTGCGTAAAAATTAGAAAGGTTGCCACAATAAGCAAAGTCCCTCCGTAAGGAGATAGAATCCTTTAAATCTCTCCATCAAAATTCCTAGATTATCCCAAAAATGGTAGAATATCTCAAATTATAAAAATAATTTCACGATAATTTAATAATATTTTTGCATTACAATAGGGGTAAGTGTAGGCTGGGGTAGTTAAAAATAAAAATAAAACATATAGCTTTTAACTTTTATAATGGAATTGCCTTATTTATTTAATATTAAAAAATACTTATGTTTTGTAGAAACTTTGAAAAAAGAAATAAAAGTTTCCGAAAGCTCGGTTGGAGTTTAAAAGAGTTTCAACTGCACCTTATAAATTTGAAAGTGCAATTCGGTGGCTAGAAGAAAGATTGAACAATATACATAAATAAATACTGGGGTAATTGGAGACAAGTTATTCCATCTGCGTGTCTTTCGAGGCCTTCTTGAATTCGTTTATTCTGTATTCTTAAAAACTACTCTCCCGGAGCAGAAAAGCATACAGAAAATAAGTATGTGTTGTTAGGAAAAAAAAAAGCACACACAATATAAATATGATAAACTATAATCCATTCACGATCTTTTTAGACTCAGAGTAGGCCATGTTAGGGTGACACTTTTGTTGGTACCTCCAAGTGAATATGTTCCATTTTAATTTGATGGTTATATTTTTGAAAACTGACACCAAAAATATTGATGATTTTGAGCATTTTGACTTAGTATTACAAAGTCACAAGTAATTTATTTGTTTTAATGCTATTATTTTACTTTCTTCATGCCAACGTAGAGTATAAGAAGCAATATAGTCGATGGGACTGACGTTAAAGTGTCAGAATTTTACATTTGTCACATTTTGAGTTCTATCAAAATCCATGTACGTAACTTAACGAAAAAAAAGCATGGCCCTCTAGAGTCTAAATAGGTCGTGAACAATGTATATTAGAAAAGTAAGACAACCAACCAAAAGCCATGTGGATTTTATGTCTGAATATATAGATAAAAAATGTGAAAATAGTCTCGACTTCTTCACGTCATATGTCCAAGAGTTCGTATCCCGTAGTATTAAAAACAGTAATCGTGACTGTACAATTAATACCACATAATGAAAAAACTATTTTTTTTGTAACCGGTCATCGAAAATGGTGCGATAGTCAAAAAAATCAAAATAAAAAAAGTTCTGGTTATGATTGATGATTGATGGTTTTCCAGTGCCGTTACTAAAAAAATCAATTGAATATTTGGTCGCTTCCCTGTGTAACATCATCAATTGGTCACTAAAAAAAAAAAAACTGGCAATTAAAAAAGGGGATCGATAAGTATATTATTGGCCTTTTCTAAAATCTTTCAACATGTAGCTTACAACAGATTATACACGGGTTTATCTCTAAATCTAAATATAATCTATGGCATAAGAAACAGCATGGTATCTTAAATAATATGTGTCATTTTTGAATTTAGTAATAATACTCTACAATCCTAGGAAGACAACAATAATATATTTATATATATTTATATAGTTTTCTTATCTATAATAACAATAACTTCATTCAAATCAATAAAAATCCCATAACAAACCTCCTAAATAACACTAGAATCATTATAAAAAATTGTCAAAACACACTCCTAAAATATATAGATCAATACACTTTCAAAAAACTCATTCCAATGAATCCTATTTTACCAAGATTATATGGTCAACCCAAATTACACAAAGATAAACATACCTATTAGACCTATTGTCAACTCTATAAACTCACCAACTTACCCCTTAAATAAAATACCCATCAATATTTTCAATAACATCACCAATTTCAAAACCGAACACACCCTAAATAATTCATTAGAATTAATAAATAATCTGAAATCCATAAACATACAAAATCATGACCAATTAATCTCATTTGACGTCACAAACTTATACACTAACATTCCCATAACAGAAACTCTTCAACTAATATATAATATACTCAAACAACATATTAACACTCAACAAGATTTAAATAACTTAATATCATTATTCCAAATAACTACAGCAAACAATTACTGTCAATTCAATAATAAATATTATAAAATGTCAGATGGCCTACCAATGGGCGCACCCAACGCATATCTAATAGCCAATATTTATATGAATCACCTAGAAAATACCTTTCTTAATAATAAAAATTTTGCTAAACACATAAAATTATGGAAGCGATATGTTGATGACATTATTTGTATATGGTCAGGCAACAACGAAGATATAATACTCTTCCATAACTACATAAATAGCATACATATCAATATAAAATCACTATAGAAAAAGAAATAAACAACAAACTCAACTTTTTAGATTTAACCATTACAAAAAACATAAACAACAACAATTTTGACTTTAACATATACCACAAACCCACCTCTACTCACATAATAATCCCATTCAATTCTAATCATCCTCACAAAAACAAACAAGCTTTTCATTATTACTTTAATCGAATTAAAAACATTCCACTTTCAAATGAAAACAAAAATTAAGAATTAAATTACAACAAACAAATAGCAATAAACAATAACTTCAATTTAAACATCATAAATAAAATATACAATAAAATCAATAATAAACCTCAAAATTCTACTGAAAATAAAAATAAAAACAACAATACTATATACAAACAACTAACTTTTCAAGAAAATATTAATTATAAAATAGAAAAAGTTTTACATAAATTTAATATCAATTACACGACAACACAAAAAACTAACACTCTAAGTATATTACAAAACAATAAAGATAAAATTAATAAATTTGAAAAAAGTGGAGTATACAAATTAAAATGTGAAAACTGTTAAGCAATTTGCATAGGCGAAACAGGACGAAATATAAATAAACGTATAAAAGAACATATTAGAGACACAATAAATTTTAATGTTGGTAAACATCTACTTCACACCGGTGATAAACTTGATATCAATAATACCGAACTCTTACATGAATGCCCTAAAAGTCATAAACTTACACTACTAGAAGAACTAGAAATACATAAAATTAAACAAAATCAAAATATTATTTGCTTAAATGAGCAATTAAAACTTCAATACGAACCTATATTCATGGCACTAACTAACTAACTTCACTTGCTTTATCTCCTGTCAGTTGTTCCTCAACCTTTGCAACTAAAATGTTACATTATGGTTATTTCTTTTCTTTTGCAATTTTTAATCATTTTATTTTCTAAATTTTGACGTCAGCCGTAAGCATTTGTTTCCCATTAAGACCATACCTTAATCAAAAAAGTTTACTATTATTTTTCAATGTATTTACATAGTTTTTCGAATATACATAATCTAACATTGTACAACATGCGGTTAAAAATCTTCTGTTAAAAATGTATTCAATTTTTACCATTCACTGTAATTCTTACTGTTCACATGTTTTATACTTCAATCTCTCTATTTTGTAGGCCTGAAGAAGGTATTCTTACCGAAACCGGTCGCTCAGATTAAATAAACCATTTTCAAATTAGGAAGTGCTTATAATTTTAACAATTAATAATATATTTGGTGGTTTCTTCCTAGATTTAACAAAAGCTTTCGACTGTTTTAACCACAATACAGGGCGTCACTGAATGACTTGGCCAAACTTCAAATTAATGATAAAAATTCTTATAAACATTGCCCGGAAATGATCCTCTAAAAAGTTATGGTCACTTATAGGGATGGTAATCTGTTCTTTTTTTTAGAGAACAGTTCGCAGTTGCTCCTGTTCTTTATTATGAACAGTTCGGAAAAACAGTTTCTTGAGAACAGTTCTTTCAGAACAGTTGCTCTTTGATATTGATACTTTAAAAATTCGAAATGGAACGTATTCGCATATGAGAACACTTTCCAAGTAGATGTTGTTTTTATGTTGAAACGGAAATACAGATAAGATCGTATGACAAAAACATAAATTTCTTAAAAAGATATTAAAAAAACTTTTTATAATTAATACAGATCGTCGATTAAAACTGAGTACTTTAATTAATTTGTTACTATATTATTTTATATTGTATTTTCATAATCTATGTACTTTTTTAAATAAATTATGTATGTACATATACGCCTTGTGTCTTGCGTTTATCGGCGACCTGAAGTTTAAATATACGTATGTATATATATAAATTAATATTTTTTCTTTACTATTTTGTTTTGATTCGATACGTTATTTCGATTACCAACACATACATGTTCTGATCTGAACGAATACGTCCGAATAGCTCTTCGGTTCGGTAGTTCGGTTTTGCGTTCGTGAGCTGCTTTTAATACTGAACAGTTCTCTGTTCTCGTTGAGATCAAGAACAAGTTGTTCATCTGTTCAGCGCAAAGAACCGTTCAAAAAAACTGTTCTCCGATAATTGCACCAAGCCTAGTCACTTACTGTATTTTTGTAAAAAAATAACTGAAGGTAATATCACTTACTGTTATATCAAACATTCAAGGCATACTACTATTAAAAAATATTTAAAAAACATTTTCACACTCTATCATTTTTTAAATTTCAAGTTACCGTAACTTTTTAAAGAATCGATTCCGTACAGATGTGTTCAAAAAGGTGTTCAATACCTTTGCTTTTGAGCGGCAATTGGTTTTTCTATTTTTGTGTTCAATAATATTATTGTAATGATTCGTCCACACCAGCCGGCGTCAGATTGTCTCTTGCGTCACAGCCGTCTAGTCGACGCGCCTTAGGCGACAGCCTAGAGAATTCTGACGGCGGAATAAACTAGACCAGACAGTCCGTCGCCTCCCAGAATGTTCGCGAAATACAACCCCGGCTTATAAAGCACGCGACCGAGGATGAGAAGGGAATTCAGCATTAGTTTGCTTTTAAATAAATTAGTTATTAACTATTTCGTGTTTTGTTTAAAAATAAAAATTAATAGAATCTTTAAAATCGTTACATTATTATTGCCAGAAACCGTACATGCAACAAAACTTGTACAACAATTTTTTGAACTTCATCGTGAATGCACATACAAGTTTACACAGTACAAATTCTGTACAACACTTTTTTGAACACAACTGTACAATGTTCATAAGAATTTTTATCATAAATTTAAAGAGTAGAATAAGACCCTAAAGTTTGGCTAAATCATTCAGTGACATCCTGTATATTATATACAGAGGTGTTGCTTTAAAATGGTTTCAATCGTACCTACCTGGAGGATCTCAGAAAGTCATCATTGATCAAGCAAGTCAAGAGTCAACCTCAGTGGTGAAAGCTTAACGAACACAATACACACTGCTTCTGAAAGTATGCTTAGAGCTGAAACATGGTTTGATTCCATTGGGTTAATACTAAACAAGTCAAATTAAAAAATCAAATGTATTGCTTTCAAAATAAAAAAATCGGTAGAGCTGCAATATTTTAGCCTAAATAATGACATCTTCTGTTTCAGTGAATGCTAAACTATTTTTGTAATAAACTAAGTTCAGTATGCTTTGGAATCAGAATAATAAGCAGGTACACCAGTGTGATTTTCCTGAAAAAGAAAAAGAAATAAGAAAACGAGGAACTTTTGATGAATTTAAGTCTCAAAATAAGCAGTTACAAAATATCTCATCTCTTATCAAAATATGAACATGGTATACGTTACATGTGTATGAAACTCTCCAATACATTATCAAAAAATATTAGAACTATAAGCCAGGTGAAACATTTTACGGCTGCAGTTTTCATTTACTTAATGAATCTAGAGCCTCACTCAAAGACTTTTCTCCATTAGTACTTTAGTGCCCCAGTATTGGCTTCCTTTTAATCGTTTTGCTGCACTTCTTCATTTCAATTTTTTCTATTATGTATTTGAATTATATGTACGTTTGTACTTTAATTTATTTGATATATTGATTATTTGTACTAATTTATCAATCCTACTTTTATATTATAATAATAATAATACACTCTTGACCATTTTCAAACATTGCAACTAGTTTTGAAATAAAAAAAATGGTATTGTTTAATTTAGATTATTTGGATTATTTAAAAAAAGTCCTCAAAACACTGAATTAATTAAATTTCTGAAAAAAGTATCAAAAATATTGTCTTTGTAAACTCAGCAAAAAAAAAAAAATTAAATCGGTAGATCAGATAGTTTTTGAGTTATTTCGAGGGGCTTTTAGCTCTTTAAGTTTCGAATTTGCTTAGTGAATATATACTTAAAAAATTTATTTGCAACTTGGCCGCCTATTTTTGGATCACCCGATATACCACGTGTTTACCGAGTGTGGTTTTCTTTTCTGGTGTCTAAACTATTTAATAAAGAAAAAAATTTCAAGTGCTGTCATCCTCTAATAAAAAACTGTACGTTAAATTTATAGGGCATTCATTTTACAAGTGTCAGCAAGTACCTTTAATATATCAAATGGAATGCCCTACATATAGTATCAGCACGGTCTTGATCAGTGACTGTTAAAATAAAGTAGAGCAACTTACAAAATTTGACAGAAGTAAAGTCAGATTACTTTGATGTTTTTCAGTCGTTTATTTTAACATTCACTGAACCAGGCTGTGCTTGATAGTTTCACGCAAATTGAATTTGTATACTAAATCTTTTAAAAATATTTTGAAACTGAGCACATGAAAAATTTTCAAACTGTACAGACAGATTCATCTTGAAGAGTACTTTAAAAAATGTAAATGGAATTTTGCTGTAAAATAATTGGGGAAGCCAATATTTGAATTCCTCTAAATTAATATGTTGCGTTAATTAGTGCAGCATCCTGTATATTGATTCTTTAATATAAGGAAAAGAAAAGTGATTTTCAACAGAAAACAAACAATCATTTAATGAGGAGAAGACCAAAGGCATTCCATTACATTTACTTTTAATTATAGAAAAAATTCTAAATACCATTAAAGTGTCAGATTAAGTATGTTTAAAAAAAAAGGAAACTTGTAATTATTAGCTTTCTGTCCATTATATACAGTGCATATGGAAAACTATTTTATTATTAATTTTACGGAAAAAGTTACTCTTTATAGAAAGTTCTGCTTTCTGAGAAAATAATATTAAAACATTCAAATTTGAGGTAGCATGAACAGGGTACGTAGTCAAAGTTTAAAGAAAATAAAAAATACATTTAACTTTGCACATCTTACGAATAAACAGTTATCTCTTATATTCATTAAAATAATTGAAACATTTTTCAACACTATTGCATTGTGTACATCTTTGTCTGGATGTCTGTTGTTAAATATTTCTGCTGCTTCCCGATCACTTTTATAGTTATCCCCCACAATTAACACAATTTCTATTCTTTCTTCCAAACTCAATGTCGCCGGCATTTCACTTATGTAGACTTTCAAACTAATACTTGACGCCCAGTGACAGACATGTCACTGTCATAGCAATTTTGATTAGAAATGTATTAATATCAGAGGTTTTTTTATCATTGTGCAAAATACATATTTCATGACAAACCTCGCATATGACTGATAAGATGATTTTATTATGCGTTTTAGACCATGCAGAACATTTTATAAAGAGTAACAGACACGCTGTATATATTTTCTTTGTAAAAACGTACTAGAAAAAATCTCTCTTTTTTAATACAACACAGTTTCCCTTGCTTATTGATAGCTTCTTTTTCGTTTACCAGTTTTACTGCTTTTATTTTCGATTTTCTTTTGAATGGAGCCGAAAAAAATATCCACAAACATTAATTTATTGGCAAAATATGAAAGAATTGAAGAGAAAGCGAAATCATGTGGGTAAGGCTAAGAGTTAGAAGGTGGAACATTTTTTTTTCTTAATTACTAAAAATAATTTATTATTCTTTTGAACCACATAATGAATTGCACAATACAGGCTGTTCTACGATATAACGGCCATGGCTTAAGGGTGTATTGCATAAGTTTATTTAAGTCAAAAATGTAAAAAGTCAGATAGAAAGAAGACTTAATTAGAATAATTTGTTAAACGTGCTAAGGAAAAAGAGTTAAAGAATACCACCTGAAATAAATAAATTTAAATGCTCAGGTACGCATAGATTAAGGGCAGGATAAACTTACAACAATTTGAATTTAATACAAAAAATATTCTACGTTTTTCATGTTTATTATTTGGTATTGCCAGTCGTTAAATATCAAATACAACCGTTTAAACAATTTTCATATTTCAATCAACAACTCAATCAGTAGCTCAGAGAATATAATAAATTTGATAATAATAATTGTATTAATGGCGACGTTGAATTATACATTTTATTATTCGGGAGACACTGTCCAGCCAAAAAAGGATCAAAATAACGAGAAACCTTGAATGGAAAATTGTAGCAATGAAACCGCAGACAATATAAAGTTAGTTGTCTGAAACCGCAGTTTATATTTTGAACAGATGTTCGAAAAGTCAAA
The DNA here is from genome assembly GCA_958336345.1 of Dorcus parallelipipedus. Classification (NCBI taxonomy): domain Eukaryota; kingdom Metazoa; phylum Arthropoda; class Insecta; order Coleoptera; family Lucanidae; genus Dorcus; species Dorcus parallelipipedus. The sequence goes on along the minus strand of OY284483.1, from coordinate 34,317,016 downwards.
AAATTCTTTTCAAGTGACGTCACAATCCCCATTTGCACTACGAAATTGTTATGAGCGCTGATTCAACGCCAAATTTAAATGTTTTAAATGATAAATGCCGCACCACTCATAATAAAATATTAATCGAACGCGTTCATAACCGAAAGTTTACTAAAATGTATGTCTATAGTGATCTATTATTCATATGTTATACATACTGCCTTGTGCTTTTGTGTGTGTATTATTAGTGGATAATGTGGATTTTGTTGATGGTAATATTGAACAGTGATTCTCAAATAAGAACTTAAAGTCTTAAAAGTTTTGTTATCGATGAAAATTACAAACAATTTATAGCCAAATCAATATGACTTCATATTTCTGGCTTGGACCCATTTTGTTATTGTTTCCTTAAGTGTTGTGTACTCAAGGAGGAAGTCAACGGAGTTTGATTCTGCGATTTGAGAAAAAGCACTCTACGTGAAACGCACTGTTTTTCGAAGCCTGATTTCTACACATAAATCAGGTATTTATTGCAAGCGAATTCTGTGCGCAGTTCAGGTACTCGTTCTTTCATTATTTGGGCTTTTACTTGGGGCTAAATATTTTGGTGCCGTTGTAGAAAATTCTTGTCGCAACGGTAAGACCCACCTCAGTCGATCGGACTTGCTTTCGCCAACCTGTTATTTGATTTTCGACGACTAAAAGGGGGAGACACTACACTGGGACGTTTTAAATAATCACTTCTCTTCAATCCACCATTTTGGGTTTGAAGCTGCAGTTTGATATTGACATTTCGTCGATGTTGTCTGATTATTCTTGTATATTTCAATCTGCTGACGAGGGAATGACGTACTGCTGCCGTTCCTAGACCCTGGTACCCTGATATCTTTGTCGGGACTAAAGCAGGGACTAAAGTGTGAAGTGCGATTAGATATTGCAAGGTTGGATCACTTGATGTATTTGTAAGAACTTGCAAATATCTACGATAATTAAATTTTTATCTTAGCGAGGTCAATCGTTCATCTGATAAGTGGTGGTAGATTTATTTTGTTTTGCCTTTACTCGTTATGTAAACGAAAAGCAGGCCCCTCACTTCGTGTTTTAAACGTCGGAGTTTTATTTATTTTGTTGAATATTTAACTCATTCCTACGACCTTTTACGAATTACGGATCGATTGGATCACTTGATGTATTTGTAAGAACTTGCAAATATCTACGATAATTAAATTTTTACCTTAGCGAGGTCAATCGTTCATCTGATAAGTGGTGGTAGATTTATTTTGTTTTGCCTTTACTCGTTATGTAAACGAAAAGCAGGCCCCTCACTTCGTGTTTTAAACGTCGGAGTTTTATTTATTTTGTTGAATATTTAACTCATTCCTACGACCTTTTACGAATTACGAAACAAGGGCGTATTAACTGGTTACTTTGTTTTAATTACTGCGCCCCCTTTGTTTCTGGGTTACGTATGACTTAACCCGTCCCATTGAGTTAGTCGGTATTTGGGATGAAATTAATTTGCCCTCCCATAAACCTTCGGGTAGGTAGCAAAGCCTTGATATAGAAAGGGTGTGAAAACTACAGTGGAAGAAGAAATGATAGAAATTGGAGAGATAAGATAAAAAAAATTGACGTAGTTGGGAATCATATCTGAAAGAAAAACAAAATGATAAAGCAAGGACCTCTTTAGGGGTGATTCAATGGAAGATAAACGGAATATGCAGGATTTTTGCTGTAATTTTATGTTATTATATTTGTACGTCATAAAAGTGGTAAGAGCTGCAGGCAAGTGACTATTACCGAAGTAGTAATAGTTACTAAAATAAAAAAACGATATTTTACGATTCAAATGGCCTGTATTTTATTCAAATACCGGCTAAGGTGAAATTACCATACGTACTGCCGACAATAAAAACCGAAATTAGCACCTCGGCGTCAGGTATTTGTTTTGAGTCTATGTTACAGGTTCATTCGCTCCAAGTTACATGTCAATTAGCACAACATGCCTAACGAATTGTAATGTAAACGAAAATTAAAGCGCATCGCACCGCGTTTCGTCCAAACAAAGTGCGTGGAGATGTATCGATCTGATCCTGCCACCCCGCCGTCCCCCTTACATTGTTTATAACCTGCCGTTCTCACGATCAAAGTTTGCAACAACCCCCGGAGCCACTCGTTCTCACCGTTAATAATTTATGATAAACACTTATCTGCCGGTCGGGCTACGGTTTTCGGACGCGTTTCCGCTAAATAAAGCATTCGCAGGGGGACGGGGGTGATGTATTTTACGAACGACGGAGCCGAGCGCCCCGACGTCTGCGAGACTAATGCCCGCGCGTTATCAGCGTCGGAACCGAACGAAATTCGACGCTTCCCGTTTTATTTCCCCGACGAAACTCGCTCGCGGTGTTGTTTTAGTCAAATTGTCGCCGAGTTGAGTTCTTTGTTGTTCTTCAAGCTTGCGCTATTATTAAATCGGTCTGCGTTAGGCATACCACAAATAATAAAGTATGACTATGTACGATGTAAGTAAGTACAGGACGAAATAAGAAAAAATTATTTGTGGATGATGGAGTTCTTAGTAAAGATGCGAGTGGGCAGTAGTGGACAGGTTCGGCGGTCGGGTCAGGCCGTTCGGTCACTCACATCGCATGATCCATGAGCGGCTGCACACATGGCGATGCCGATGTCGCGTATCCCAGCAGTCGGCCAATGCCCGCTCCAATCTGCTTTATGTGCCTCGTGAGGTGTCGAAGGCGAGAGCTTTCTACTCGCTAGAGACGGGCCCCGGATTTCCTCGTTTTCCGCGTTTCTTATTTCGCCTTATTCCGACAAGACCTGGCCCGGCGTTCTTGCATTACCAATCTCGTCCCACGCGCGCTCTTCCCGAAACAATCGCCCTCCTTAGGTCCTTTTCGGGACGCGAAGCGTTCGCTCCACTTTCTTATTATAAACCCAGAGGTTTCTTTAATCTTAAGTAGCTCACAACGCTTGCCGGCTTTGCGAAATCAAATATTTACGTGAATCTGAAACTGACATGATAAGGGTATTGTTATTTTTTCTTTTTTCTTTATAAGCTTGAAATTAAATGTCGCTTCGCTTCACTTTCTCGGTACATCAAATAAAAAAATGTAGTTTTTGGAAAAATTGTTGGTGATAATAGCGATTGGGACTCAGAGAAGAGATCCATGTTGACGGTAATAAAAAGAAATGCTCATTAAACCTATCACAGGTGTAGGCTTAATGAGTTGCTCTGAGCAATATCACGGATAATGATAAATAAAGGAAGGGGGGGAGGGCATTTTCGATAATAGTAGTTTCTGATTGGTTGAAGCTGACGGCGTCTGCGATCATCTCGCGTCATCCGATGCTGTATGGTTGTGCTTAACTTATCGGAGTCTGTTCCTGCCAGGGCCTGCTTTATTTAATATCCATTAGCTATTAGGCTAAAGGCGTGACGCCTTCTTGTTACTAATTATGTCATTTCTTTTTAACTCAGGCTTTTATGTTCGGATATTTCTTGTTGGGGTTCCTCTTTTGGTATTCTTCGGTTTAAATGCTTTTTCTGTTCTTTCGTTACTACCGAATCTCAACACTTCGCCCTGCGGGTTCGTAACGCCGAAAGTAAGGAACGTGCCCGGCCGAGGGGGATGTAATCGTTTCGGATATTGTGCAGAATGTACCATGGGCGACATAAAAAATGATGACACTTATAATGTAAATGGGTGTTTCAGAAAACTGTTTCTTTGGTACCGAAATTAACTTGACAAACTAATTTACATATTATGATCACATTGCTACGGAACTGACTACAAACTGAATAAAAAAAAAACGCAAAAATCACTGCTAAGACTTGTCCTCCTTGTCAGTGGTACACATGGAGGCGTGAACTACCTGGACCTATGAACACATTCTTGTTTACGTGTCGTATCGCTGCATTATTTAAGAGCAAATATTCGACAAAGATCACGAATGACATAGTTGTCAATAACAGGCTAAGGTCGACGGGAAAACAAGGAATTTCCTGCACAAGTTAAAAATAGAACGTAGGCAGAACGTGGACAGAGATGCAAATCAATTGTTTCTTACGTTTTAGTAATGCAAAATGATGAAACAGTAAAGAAATCCGTCAATTAATAATAGAGTGGTGAAACAAGCAACGTTACCCAAATGTCTCGGGACAAATAAGGCTCCCCAAGTGTTTAAGGGGTAGAAACGACCACCACTTAATGTAAGTAAACTAAATTTCAAAGTAAAAGCAATAAAACGATAAAAATATACCCCTGGTTATGGAAGAAGATACAAGAAACCAAGATCAACGGAAAACAGAATTGAATCACAGAGGTTGCGGCAATTACTGGATACATCCTCACGAATAAAAACTCTAAGGGGGTCATTCAAATCAGATTTGCAACCTAATAACGGTGATACCTCCTTAGCAACTAGTAAGAAGCTGCAATCTCGGCTATGTTCGGTGGTAACAGGCTACAACGTTAGCGATAATGCTCGGAAGTAGGATCGTACCAAGTTGTAACTTGCAACCCCGATTAGAATAACCCCTAAGAGAGGGATAAGGAGGATCTGTAGCATCTAAGGTGTCGTGGAGGCAAGTAAAACGAGCTCATTGGTCTTCAGAAGTTGCAAATTACAAAAAAATACAACTCTCTACAATACCCGATAGTTTTGAGCTATGGGAAACAAACTGAAAACGCGACGGAAGAAGCATTCTAGAAAAACTAAGGGGCGCAATAGCATTGGAAAAAGCAGACAATCAAAACATTAGGGAAGTAGAGAATGTTGAGGTAATTGGGGCTATGAAGCTAATCTAAATTTTTTGAACTTTTCAGAACTTTCAAAATTGCTTTCTTTTACATTTCTATCTACGTCCGATCATTTTTCTTTGAAAGCAATCTTCAATTATTATCTTCAGTAGTTTTGAAGATGTGTGCATATCATATCTGCAAATAACGTTTGTGGAACATAACCGTTGCACGATGGTCAAAACAAAGGAGGAAGGACAAAGATTGTAGCGGCCAGCTGTGGGGGAATTGTTGACGACGTGTATGCTAATTAACACGTTCATCATAAAATTCAATCACTCCCATTTCCTCCTTTGCCTTTCTCATGCTCATGCTGTTCTTCTGGATACAGACGAGAGATTTCTGATTCTAGAATGATATTGCGACATGTTTAAAACATCAACTCCTTATTTATTTCAACTGTTCAACCACATGTTTGTTCATGATCAAAATGAACTGGCCTTTACTATTGCGTCCGTTATAATCAGACTTTGGACATTTTGGAGCGTTGCCATGGTTACGCAATACGAAGACCCATTCAATGCGTAGCCATGGCAACGCTCCGAAATGTCCGAAGTCTGGTTATAATTCACTCAATTTATCCCTGCTCTGTTATTTATCGTTTTCGTCAGATTTTTTTGTAATGTCATCCATTTCATGATGGCCCGATCATTTTGATGGGTCTCTTTTATTCCGTTTAGGTGACGTAGTCTGTCCTCAGTTCTGACCTATTCAATGCGTAGCCATGGCAACGCTCTGAAATGTCTGAAGTCTGGTTATAATTCACTCCATTTATCCCTGCTCTGTTATTCAATAGGTCTGTTTGTTTGTATTGTTCGGAGTTACTCTAAAAGCAATCACGTGTAGTTTTCAGTCCAATTCGAAGTTTGTCAACACGAGATAAACGAATTTGACTGAAAACTGCACATGACAGCTTTTAGAGTAACTGTGAGCAATACAAACAAACAGACCTATTGTTTTCCTCAGATTTTTGTAATGTCATCCATTTCGTGATGGCTCGATCATTTTGATGGGCCTCTTCTATTCCGTTTAGGTGACGTAGTCTGCCCTCATTTCCACATTCCTCAGTTATGACCATGTCAATAAGAAACTTTCTGATTGTAGAAATTTGCCCCCCCCCCTCCGAAACATCGAGGCATTTTTAATTTACAGTCTTTTTCTTTTGGTTTTCCCCTTTTGTCATTTATGTTTCCGAATTTGTCAAATGACTTTCCAATCTGTTCAAAATATAGTAGGCCTGCGGATTGGAAAGTCATTTGGCAAATTCGGAAACATAATTGACAAAAGGGGAAAACCAAAAGAAAAAAACTGTAAGAAGACATTCCTTTGGTCGGTGGTTCTTTTTATCACAGCTGAAAGACCTGATTGTTGCCTCATTTTCTTCATTTGTTGTAATCCTTTGTATTTTTTCTCGTTTTATATCTGCCGCTGAATTCAAATTCATTTCTAAGTTTGTGTTTTAATTAAGGAATAATCTTCATTTTCTTTTTGTAGAAATATGTACATTACAGGTTCTTGACTCCATCAAATATGATGTTGATGTGCTCATGTGCTTTGGCACCACTGCATTGGTTTTTAGACAAATCAACTTTTGCAATTCATTCCATATTTTTAGATCTTCAATTTGGATTATTTGGATTATCCATTTGTAAGTTGGATTATACATCCTACGTATTAATCTTTAAACTTAAAAGTGAAGAGGTAGGTTTCTCGTAGAATGTGACTGTTTCAGTTTTTGCTTTACTTGGTTGGTAGGAGTGGTCTTTTCAACCAAATATAATTACATGTAAAAATTGTATAGATTTAACACTTACAGTACTATTCACAAGAGAAGACCGTTGCGTCATTGTTTGGTGTTGCATCAACAGACTTATGAATCACAACTCCTTTTTTCTCATTCACCGTTAACAAAGAAATAATACTGTCGGTTCTTGCTTCGGTGATTGATTACGCAGCACTCAAGTTCCGTGATTTTCACAGTATGAAATAATTCCCAAAGTTGAGTCTTCCTAATAATTGTGATATTTCCAATTCCTTTCAGTCCTATCGATCCCCTCATACATTTCGATACTCTTCGGACCTTTCGTTCCTTTGGATCTTCTTTATCCTTTTGATATTTTTGGAGCTTTTCAATTCTTTCAATCCTATCCATCCCCTTTTTCGACTCTTTTCGTATCTTTCGTTCCTTTGGATCGTCTTGATCCTTTAGACCCTCTTGAATATTGCTGCGATCTTGATTGTTTGGTAACAGGGAGTTTTTCAAATCAAATACGTAACAAGCAGCAACAAGATCGCTTCTGGCCAATTCTTCTCTGACCTCGTTCATTTTTAATTGTCAAGAATCTCCAATCAAAATTGAAACCTTTAGACTGTGATTGTTTATTGTGATTGATTATTTGGCGGGACTGGTCTTCTCAACCAAATATGTAAAAATTGTACAGTTTTAAGAAACTTAATTTTGATATTTTTGGAGCCTTCCAATTCCTTTCAATCCTATCGATCCCCTCACATCTTTCGATTATTTTCGGACCTTTCGTTCCTTTGGATCTTCTTTATCCTTTTGATATTTTTGGTGCTTTCCAATTCTTTCAATCCTATCCATCCCATCTTTCGATTATTTTCGGACCTTTCGTTCCTTTGGATCGTCATGATCCTTTCGACCCTCTTATATCTTTCTGCGATCTTGATTGTTTGGTAACAGAAAGTTTTCTAAATCAAATACGTAACAAGCAGCAACAAGATCGGTTCTGGCCAATTTTTCGCTGACCTCGTTCACTTTTAATAGTCAAGAAACTTCAATCAAAAATGAAACCTTCAGACTGCGACTGTTTCAACTCTCCCCTTACTTGGCGGGACTGGTCTTCTCAACCAAATATAAGTACATGTGAAAATTGTACAGTTTTAAAAGATTTAGGAGATTTAACACTTTTGAAATAATTCCCAAAGTTGACGCTTCCTAGTAATTGTGATATTTTTGGAGCCTTCCAATTCCTTACAATCCTATCGATCGCTTCACACCTTTCGTCATGACTTTTCGGACCTTTCGTTCCTTTGGATCGTCTTTATCCTTTTGATATTTTTGGAGACTTTCAATCGTATCCATCCCCTCTTTCGATTCTTTTCGGGCCTTTCGTACCGTTGGATCGTCATGATCCTTTCGACCCTCTTAAATCTTACTGCGATCTCGTTTGTTTGGTAACAGGAGGTTTTTAGCTGAAGCAAAACTGTTTGGGGTAGTGTGTCGGTTAGGAATGCGTCGAATATCTACATAAGTAAGAAATCATTTGCGGAAACAGAAGTCGGAAATGCTTACGTTGTTAAGCTACGTCGTAACTTTATAAATAGCATTTGCAGCAAGTCACTGACCGAGCGCATCTAAGTATGACCTTCTGCTGCGATTGTCTACAATGTGTCATGCGTTAGCAAATTTGCTCTCCGAGTGCTTACTGCTTACGTACGCATACAATATATGAGGGACTGGTTTCCTCTTTTATCTTTTCGAAGTTACAAACCGGAGGACTCATTGCCGTTGACAGAACTTGTTACAATTAAGTATACAGCATGGTGTTACCTGCTTAGTGATTACGAAATGCTTGAGTCCGATTGAGACTGATTCACACTATCGAATAAGTCTATGAGCTTTACCATAACTTTGTGTTGCCGTACTGGTCCTTTTATATTAGAACTTTTAATAAAAACAGAAGGGACGATATACGCCACGTAAAATGTCACCCTCCTTAATATTAGATGAATGGTCCTCTCTTTATTCCACTCATTCCATATTTTCCTATGCGAATTCTTTGACTGAAGAAGATCTTAAAACCCAATCGGTGATGGATATGTGTATGTAAATGGAGCAGACTCCAGAATTAATTAAAAAGTAAGTCCCCGAGCACTATTATTCAAGTTCGGCGTGCGTCTTAAGATTCATAATGGAACGGGTTTAAAGTTGAGATTGCTTCGCAGGTGTGATCATCGCTCGGCCCCGAAACTTGTAAACAAACTTGCTCATAATCCGAGCAATAATTGAGGAGTTTAGCGCCGCAGAAATTCAGTTTCGGGCCGAAAATCCGACGCCAGTCCATTTTATATTCATTTCTCGGCGGGCTTCGCAAACTCTCGCCCGCATTGTTTCGAATTTCGCCGAGCGTGTAAATCTAAATTTAGGATTAGGGGACGAAGTTGTGGCATGTGTATTTCAGGTTTGAATTGCGCACAACATCCCCGATGCACCATTTAAACGACACCAAATTCAATACTAATTATGAGGAACGAAATAGTTTGCAATAAACTCGAAACACTACCTGATTATTAAAGTCCTGTCTCCGTATTATTTCTGTTTCAATTACCTGCTCGGATGTTGCGTCTGTGTTTGTTCTCTCCACAATGCCAGCCGCTCCTGAAGAATTTACATTTCCTGAAGTTCCCTCGCTGTGCAAATAAATTCAGCACGGTGTTGTGTTAAGCGAGTCTCGAAGCTGTTAGGGACGACTGAATTAACACTTGAAAATCCACGTGTCTTTGCATACGTACTTGCAACATGTTTGTTTTCAAAGAGTAAACACCTCACTTAAGGCAGCAAGTTTTAATTTTCTTCCGTGTCCCAAAATAAAAGGGCTTCTACTGAATATTTCGTCAAACGGAACCGTGCCCGAACAATAATCTTTCTGCTTTAACCCGGGCCAGATATCCGTCCACCCCGTGTATTTAGATTGCCAGAGCCGGAGTAATGCCATTAATGTCTGTTAAAATTAGGTGTGTTAAGTTAGACAAAATTGAATTAAAGTCAGCCTTTTTGGGGGCAGGGCAATTAAAACGTTGACTGGTGAAAATGTGCGCTTGGTACGTTGATTTGTCTTTAATTGTAATTGATGTCTGTGAATTCATTTAAAAATACGCCTTTTGTGCTTCAACTGAGACCGAGACGAGAAATTTTTGTCAAAACGCCACAAAATCAAGAAAGAATGTAAGGGTTAAGTCGAAGCTTAGAGATTTGGCGCCCGACTCAACCCAATCCAACCTAGTCCAAAATCGCAAATGTCAAATAAACAGAAATCCAAATAAGGAAGAAGTTAAGGTATCCAAAGGAAAGAAACAGAGAAACAGCAAAGTAAAAGAAAACACAACAGGAATTCGAAGAAGGGATGTGCGGAGGCAAATAAAGAAGTCCTTCGTAGCTAATGACAGACGGCATAATAGATGCTTAAGTGTCACCAAATTTTAAGTTTAATTTACTTGCCTCTTACGTACCACTGACAAGATGACAAGCTTCTGCTGACGAGACCGTATCAGCTAGCAACAGTGAAGAAAGGAGCGGGTTAATCAAAGTGGTAAAATTATTAAGCGTGCCAGAAGACAACTTTTCAGCTAAACGTAATCGATCAGTCGGACGTCTCCAATCGACCAAATCGCGCAGAAAATAAATCAGTAATAAACAGAGGCGAGACTTTACTCACTGGTGTGCGTGAAACTTTAAACAAGAACACACAACATAAATTATAAACGTTTAATTAAATAATTCAAACAAACAACACGTTACACAATTATAAGAGGTTGCTTATTTAATAATAAAGCGATTTGCCCGTTATTTCAATCCGCACAAAGAAGCCTTAATTCGCTCTTAAAAATGCATGCGCAATAAATTTAAATTGTTAACTCCCGACCGATATCCGTCTATGCCGTGAAGTTGGCTCTCACCACGCCATCCATCTAGTGGTCCTGTCCGAGCCGGTAACTGGTTTGGCTAGGGGAAACGTTGGCATCAAGATGGCGGACCCACGCTACTCGCAGAACGGCAGACTACAGCTGGAGTTCGTCGTGGCACCAGAACTCAATACAAACGGGAAACCCTCGCGTGAAAGCTTGCGGCGATTACATAAGCCTGCGCTAAAACTTGCGCCCAAACAGAAAAGCCTACATAGAAGAAATGATTTTTGTTAGTTCATCGGCATGTGTCGTATTTTACCTGAGAGAACTGGAGTCCCAGGCTTGGCAAGGGGATTAAAAACTATCCCCAAGGATGTTCGGTGGTGTCAATGAATCTTCCGGCACAGCCGCAAATGAGTTATTCCTCCCAAAGAGCGAAAACTCCGATAATTCCACAGCACACGTAAATCACGTCTAACTGGCACGATGTTCCGAACGAGAAAGAACGCGACCAGATTGAAGATGCAGAAGGTCGCTAAGACGCGCGAAAATTACCGACGATAACCAATGATGGCCTACCAGGTAGTCACGTGGTGCCTTCATAGCCTATGGGTATTGAGCGCAGGTTTCCCCTATAGCGATGTAAATGAGGGGGGACAGCGTAGCCAACCGTGTTAAAACGCAGTTGAATGATGCTGTATCGCCACAACGTAACATAAGGTATAGCAGATCAAGATCAGTAACGTTCAAGAACTATAAGTAAGGAAGAAATCCAAGGGGACCCCAAAAACCTCAATCCAACCCACAAATGTCAAATAAACAGAAATCCAAATAAAGAAGAAGGAAAGAAACAGAGAAACCCCAAAGTAAAAGAAAATACAACAGGAATTCAAAGAAGGAATGTGCTGAGGGAAATAAAGAAGTCCTTCATAGCTAATGACTGACGACATGGTAGATGCTTAAGGTGTAGCGGATCAAGATCAGTAACGGTCAAGAACTATAAGTACGGAAGAAATCCTAGAGGACCCCAAAGAAAGTCTCACATTTTAAAAAGAAAGGAAGCCTAAAATTGCAGAAGAATGCTAAATACAATGGAAGAGTATCCAAGAGAAATCTGAAGAATGAATGTGCAGAGAGAAGTTTAAAGTTTAAATAAGAAAGAAATAAAGGTAAAAGGGAGCACACCCTAAGGAGAGCTAAAGCGGAAATTTCTGAAAGAAGAAAAGGTATCCAGAGTATCCCAGAAGAACCTAAAAAACCCAACCCTATCCGAGAAGATCGTAAAGAATGGACGTGCAGAGGTGAAGTCCTTTATAGTTAATGACGAACAGATTTTTTGGACTAAAAGCATTAAAAGTGAAGTATATACCCTAAGGAGATATACAGCAGAAATATCTGGAAGCAATTTGAAGGACGAAAGAAACCAGAGCCTGGGAAGCACATTAGTTACAGGCCAAGAAAGTAAACCTGAAGGTCAGTACAGTACGAAACAACACGAAATGGTGAAAAAGTCCTAGAAGGTAAAGATCTAGAAAGCGGATGGATATAACTGATGGCTTGAAGTCACTGGTTAACTTTAATCTTTGGTTTATTCCCATAAAAACAACTGTAGGCATGGGAATAAACCAACACTATTAAAATTGAAGAACTTGATGATTCACAAATAAGAAAGGAATAGAAAACAGGTCTGAGGTGCACCTTAAGGAGAGATAAAGCAGCAAGAACAGCAGTAGGTGAAAGAAAACTGAAGCATCCAAGAAGAACTTGAAGAAGGGGTAGGGGAAAGCGAAATGAAAATGTCTTTCTTAGCTTAAAATTTGATGGCCCAAGACCATTAAAAACCAAGAACTTTGGATACTTGAATAAGAAAGAAATGGGAACGTAAATGAGGGAGAGGTTAAGATGGTTGACTTACACGTTCCAGAAGAGGCAAAGTTGAAAGACCAGGACATCACTTGAGAATGCCCAAGAGTATTAAAAATGAAGACTCACAAATAAAAAAAGGACTAGGAAACAAGTCTGAGGTGCACATTAAGGAGAGGTAAAGCGGTAAGTGAAAGAAAACTAAAGCATCCAAGAAGAACTTGAAGAAAGGGTATGCAACGGGAAATAAAAATGCCTTTCTTAGCTTAAGATTTGATGGCCCAAGAACTTGGATACTTGAATAAGGAAGAAATGGGGACTTAAATGAGGGAGAGGTTCAGAAGAGGCAAAGAGGAAAGATCTGGACATCACTTGAGAATGCCCAAGACTAATAATAAGCGAAATAAAAATGTCTTTCTTAAATAGCTTAAAATTTGATGGCCCAAGACCATTAAAAACCAAGAACTTTGGATACTTGAATAAGAAAGAAATGGGAATGTAAATGAGGGAGAGGTTAAGATGGTCGACTTACACGTTCCAGAAGAGGCAAAGTTGAAAGACCAGGACATCACTTGAGAATGCCCAAGAGTATTAAAAATGAAGAACTTGATGACTCACAAATAAAAAAGGACTAGGAAACAAGTCTGAGGTGCGCATTAAGGAGAGATAAAGCGGTAAGTGAAAGAAAACTAAAGAATCCAAGAAGAACTTGAAGAAAGAGTATGCAACGGAAAATAAAAATGCCTTTCTTAGCTTAAGATTTGATGGCCCAAGAACTTGGATATTTGAATGAGGAAGAAATTGGGACTTAAATGAGGGAGAGGTTCAGAAGAGGCAATGAGGACATCACTTGAGAATTCCCAAGACTATTAAAAATGAAGAACTTGATGACTCACAAATAAAAAAGGAATAGAAAACAAGTTGAGGTGCATCTTAAAGGATGCAGAAAAGGATGTAAGTGAAAGAAAACTAAGGCATCCAAGAAGAACTTGAAGAAAGGGTTTGCAATGGGAAATAGAAATGACGTCCATAGCTTCAAATTTCATAGCCTAAGGCTATTAAAAACCAAGAACTTCGGATACTCGAATAAGGAAGAAATGAAGACTTAAATGAGGGGAAGGTTAAGATAGTTAACTTCACGTTCGAGAAGACGCAAAGAGGAAACGTAAGGATCTAGATCAAGGACATCACTTGAGAATGAATAACTTGATGACTCACAAATAAGAAAGGAATAAAAAACAAGTCTGAGGTACACCTTAAGGAGAGCAAAAGCAGCAGTAAGTAAAAGAAAACTAAAGCATCTAAGAAGAACTTGAAGAATATGCGTAGCTTCAAATTTGATGACCTAAAACTATTAAAAACCAAGAAGTTCGGATACCTCGGATAAAGAAGAAGCGGAAACTTAAGTCTCCACTTTTGAGGAAAAGGTTAAGATGGTTTGCTATAGTGTAAGTATCCATTGAAATTGATTTTACAAAAAGGTCTGTGATTGGTCAATATGGATCAGGTGATCCCCCTCCGGTCTGTGTTTTGGACATCCGCGCAGAATTAAGTATCAACGCGCTAGTATTTTCTTAACCAGGAATTGTGTTGTTTGTAATGATGTAATCCTTGTTCTGAAAGACGTACCTACGTGAAACTGAAGCAATTTTATCTGCTTTTCGAAGCCTGATCACCACAGTTAATTAGCAAGTGAAATCTGTGCGCAGTTTAGGTTGTAACGTTGGTTTTCGTTTCTTTAATTAGGCTTTTATTTATGGCTTTTCTCGTTGTGATACATCGAAGCCGTACTGAAGAGATCTTCTTCTGGTAGTGGTGAATTTACCGTAACGATTTGCTGAGCCGGATTCCGCACTGAGTCAAGCAACGTTGCATGTAATCAGGAAACGTTCACACGGGGACGTCGTAGTAAAGATCTAGATCAGGATTTCACTTGAGAATGTTTCATTTGAAGAAGAAGGAGAAATATAAAAAGCAAACGACTTTTAGGTATCGATAAAATAATCCCAACGTAATCATTTTTCCATATATTTTTTTTTTGAGTAGGCAACTTGAGGAAGCAGACCCATTAAGTTGGGCAAAATGTTTCGTCCCAATTTACAACGTTTTTCTGAACCTTTCTTACGACCGACCGGCGAAACTTATTTCCCGCACGAAACTCCTCGCGAGCTACATATAGCGTGACCCTCAATCCATACATAACAGCATTTTACGTAAGGAAAATCCGTCGGCCATTAATAAGGCGAAGAGGTGTACGTTTTTCAGTGCGACGTTAATCACGTGCGCCTTCGATTGCTTGCTTGCTTACTTTCCCGTTAACGGCGGACAAAATATGTTACACATATTACATGAAACCGTTATGCAGATAACATCATATTATCTTGCATGTAGTCCATAAAATAACGACCTTGTTTCCTGTAGTGCCTCTGGCGTGGACACGAATGGAATTAAAACATGCTTGAGCGACTGCTGAAAGCGAGAGAGAACGAACGAGACGTTGTTGTTAAATTTCAAAAAATTTTGCTACCCCCAAAGAAAATGCCTTTGGACTTTTAGATATTTTAATAAAAGACACGCACCTTGCAGGTCCTTAATTATCATCATACGATTGAAATCTCGATATGTCAAAGTGTCTAATTCTTCGTAATTAGAACGACGTAAGTGTCTGAAACAGCTACCGACTAACCAACCAGGCAAACCAATGAGGAAGATAAACTTGCGAGATAGAGTCATTTCAGTCCTCGCTTGCTCGTAATTATAATGACTGGGCCCCACTCTGTGAGATAATGGTGATCCATGGGCTTCTCGATCCGTCTGCTACCGACTGTGCCAAGGCCATTCGTTCATTACAAACACGTCGCGTCGAGCTAGAAGAAGAAAAAAAAACTGTTAATTAAATTAATAATTAGGAAGCCCGGGCAATGTTTACTGTTATTCCCAAATCCGCCCGTCCATCCACCGTACCCCAAACACGTTCGGGTTTTAATTAGACGAAATTATTTTCTAATTGACATTAACGATATCGGTAATTAACCGTTTAGGCAAATGAAAGGGACCTGTAATGAAGGCGAATTATGACCCGATGACTATCGTCGAAGGTGAATCCGGCCTACGTTTACAAGCTGGCCGCTTGTCCGGACCGATGTCGGTGTGTGATTTGGAATTCTGTTGTTGCTTGTTTGTTCGAAATTTATTCGGGCGTACGCCGTCGGAATTTCAAATCGTCCGAATTGAAAAAGGAAGTTAATTACCTCGAAATTTTCCCCAAAACATCGTTAACGCTGTCGACCTGGGGATTCACCGATAGCGGGATTAACTAATGGAACATCTCTTACTTAAATAGCAGAGGCGTTCTCACATCGAATTCCTAAAATTTTTTATGTGGCTTTAAATTCCGCTCATACCGTCCCATTAAATGCTTTATAGTACGTATAAATAAATGTTTGTATATGCTTATCCTTCTAATTAATCTAGAAATCCATCTAATTATACCTGAATCACTAATAGATTATTTCACTGAATAATTTACAATTTTTTTTCTTTATGTTAAATCCTCTGGTTTACATTAGTATCTACATATATGTATAGCTTTCGTTATCCCTAATGAATTCTGATCATTATAAATTGGAAGGCCAATGGATTGATATCTTCTTGATATTGATCTTCATTTTGCAGGAACGCCAATGGGTTGATGTTGGAATTGTCTTGAAGAAAGGCATTACTGCCAATAATTTGGATTTGGTTTTTTTTTTCTCAATTGTGATACACCAGGGACAAACTTTAGTTAATGATCTTCACAATGCCGTTAAAATTATACTTCTGTGATAATTAGGGCGGATTTGGCAGCCAATTTAAAATTTGCAATTTTGTTGCTGGAGGTTTGTTGCTAACTTCTCACCGGTAACTATAAATAATCCATTCACGATTTTTTGATATTTTATTTATTCTTTTCTATTGATATTTATAATTGTTTTTTTTATTACATATTTATATCTTTCAATCCTACATTTATATTTAAGGCGCAGGTGCAAATAAATAAATTTTAAAAACTTCTAAAATTTTGTGCTACCATCTGTGATAATTTCGATAGATTACTATCAATAAGTGGTGGGTGGTAGAGTTTTATTTTATTATTATTTTAATCTAGTTCGATTTCGCTCAATTTGCGGGTTTCTTTCTCTTTTAATAATTATTGAATGATTTTAAATAGTAGGTAAACGGATTATCGTGTTGCTCTTAGCAACCCATTACAGTTTTCTGTAATTCGAATTCGCACGTGAAATTTTTAATTTCATTGTTGCGTCATGTAGTTTCAATTTGATTGGGTTTATGTTTGTTTCTCCATCTCCCAATTACTTTATGGCTTCGATCAGCAAAAGAGTGTCTTGTGCCCTTAGCGGCTCAATTACAGTTTCCTGTATTTCTAATTCAAACGGTTCTCGAAATTTACGTCTTTAATTTCATTTAGGCCCAGTTTTACAATCGTGGAATAAGAACGGAATAACTGTTCGCCAAATATCCTTTAATGTTTCTCCATATCTACGTTACACCTACGTCACGTTATACCAATAATAATGCTTACCCGACGATTGTAAAATCGGTCCTTAATCTTCACTAGGACGTATTTTTTACGGCACAATTGATAATAAATTAACGTAATAGTTTAAGCTGTGGTAAATGTGAATAAGATTCACAATTCTTGCCATCAACAGATGGCGCTCTGGCTAAGCGCGCTAAATTTGAAATTTTTGGGGATTCTCGTTTTTTGGCCGCTCCTTCAAATGTTTCAATAAGATTTCTTTTATAAGTTGGAAGTAAGAATTCATCGCGCATCCAGCCTTTATACTCCAAACTGCAGAAGTTTCTCCTTAAGCTAAAGTACATTCACTTTTGTAACTAAAGTTACACGATTTAGTAACTTAAGTTACACGATTTAGTATCTTTTACCGTTGAAACTTGACTTCGTTTAGTTCCTGTATCTTAGGCGCTTTCCTTTTAACAGTCGGAGCTACTCAGAGTAGCTCTAACTGATCCGCAACATTTTCCTTTTGATAAGAGTAGTTTTCGCCAACTGATCCTGTTTTTACCTGCGTCCGTCCCCTCAAGCACCTACTTTTAAAACTTATCATTTTGAATAAAAAGAGAGGGGATAACAGAAATCCGTAAAAGCATTTTTGTTTCGGTTATGTTTGTGACATCTCATACATACAATACATACAAATGGCTCTCCTTAAATTGCAGGGTCCCGAAACGAATATAAATATTCATTTGCAGGTAATACCTACTTTTTTAAACAGACAAAAGTTTTGAATACACGCATTATTTATGTTATTCAATTCTGAATAAACCTGTGATATGTCAAGTAACTTAATATATTTATGTCAGACTGAAAATCAAACAGGTTATGTTTATATAGTGACATGTGATCGAATTTGTTCCATTTGCATTGTGTTCAGAGTAACTCTGATTTAAACTGATCTGAATTGAATATTGAATTACAAATGGAAAACTACTCTTGTAAGCGCGACTTTTATTTTTAGGTTATGTTGGCTTCAATTGTGCTGCAGTTTTGGATCTTTGGCCACCGCCTCCATGCTTTTCCAACGTTTTATTGAATTCATTACACCTAAATGTGGTTCTTTTTTGTTTCGTAATGGATTTCCGGGTCATTTTTGAAAATGCATTTTGCAATTGACAATTAAACTGTGACAACATAAGAACAAAAAATTACAATAGGTTTATCATTACAAAAGCGAATGGAGCATCCGATATTTTATTTTTTAGGTTGGCGACAACGTATGCTGACACTTAATTACAAAAATAAAAGTTTTTCTCATTACTTCGACAGTATCAAGGGTAGGAGATAGTAGTGGATTCTTCCTTTTCTTCTGTTTCCAGTTTTCTGGTCTTCTTGCAGATATTATCCTCAATGAGGATAACTTATCATACAGATTTTCGTGTGGGCTGATGGCTTCTTGATGTTGGTTGGTTCGTGTCTTGAACAAAAGCAAATGGGCTTAAGCCTTTTTAATCTTGCGTTGTGCTTTCTGGTTTCTATTTTACCTCGACGGCATCATCAAAACGCAAAGAACTTCCTAAGGACAAGAGTTTCTTACTTCCCATCGATTTATAAATAAATAAACAATAAAAAACACTTGTGTGCATTGCTTCATTAATAACAAGATTAGTGAAGAAAAAAAATTGGACATTTCGATGAGAAACTCGAACACAGAAATTTTGTTTTGCGGTTTTCTTCCAGATATTTTCCTTATAGAAGTTTGATACAGGTCTTCCCTTTCGATTTTCAACGGTTGATGGCTTTTTCAAATTGGTTTGTGTTTTGAAGAAAGGGAAATAAGTAGATGTCTCCGTGTTGCTGGTTTCCGTCTTGAGAAAGGCAAATGGTTTGAGGTCTTCTTGATGTTGGTTTGTTTCTTGTGATTTCTCTTTGGAACCCCTTTTTATCTTGACAATGTTATACGTATCTCTAAGGGATTCTCTTTCGCATGGTGTCTTCAATTTTCTGATTTTCTTGATACAGGTTTTCTTTTCCTATTCGTTCTCCAATGGTTGAGGGCTTCTTGGTGTTGGTTTATGACTTGAAGAAAGGCAGAAGTTGATTTTGAACTTTTCTCTTTACCTCATCAACGTCATAAGTATGCCTTATGTCCATGGCAAAGTAAATGACTCTTCTTCTTCGAGCAAGTAGTCTCCAGTTTCCTAGACTTCTTGTAAATTATTTCTTCATCGAAATAAACAAAATATCCCATTCGTTTTATAAAGAATTTTTTGGTCTAGTTTATTAAAATTACTTCTAAAGAGGTCTTCTACTTGAATAAAATAAGGCACATGGAAACGCTTGATTGGATGATGACTGTAAGGTCTCGTCAACATTATAAGTATGACTTACATCTAGGGGGATGCCAAGTGACTCTTCTTTTGTCAATTTGTCCTAGTCTTCTTGTAGGTTATTCCCTCATAGAGGAAGACAAATTCCCTCATTCGTTTTCCAAAAGATTTTTTTCGTTTAGTCTACTGAAGAGGTCTTCTGCTTGAATAAAATGAGGAACGTGGAAATGCTTGATTGGAAGACGACTGCTTTCTTCTCCAATTATTTATACACCAAAAATCTGTACATAACCAATAGAGTAAATTTGAAAAGTGCAAAGATGGAAAGGAGGATCAAGCTCACTGCCACCACTGCATAGAAACCTTTTCTTTTCTGCAAGTCCAAGTGGGTTTCGATTCTTTCTCGTTTTTTTTTTTTACTTTTCGTTCCAATCTTTGGTTTTCAGGTTCTTTAAATCTCCCAACATTGCATCACATCAACGTCATCTTCGTATCAGTTGCTTTTGACTTGGTTCCTCTTTCTCTTCTTCTTTCTGATTCACTGCCTTTTATGATTTTTGAAATATATTTTCTGTTTTTTATGCCATTTTTATATGACTTCGCGGTCAAAGCTTTAATTTAAAAATCAACCCTTTTTCTATTTTGAAAAGCGTTTTTTCCTTTTATTTTACTACTTCTCAATTGTGATCAAACCAATTTTTTCTTGGTTCATTGTTTTCTGTCTTTGCTATTATTTTTGCGACCAAGAAAACCATCGTTAACTAAAGCAAAGGTTATAAATAGTTTGAAATTAAATATGTAAATAAATAAAAGCTCGATTCGAATAAAAGCTGACTCTGTGTAAAAGTTAAAAGGCACGGAGAAAACTTTCCGGGGGGCAATTCAACTTCGCCGTGCAAATTCATTCATAGTTTAAGTTCGAGGCGAAAACGGCGTTCGCGTATGGGCTGCGAGGGATTCTAAAGAAAAGCGGAAGGCGGTCGTTTATTCGAAATGCTTGCCGGAATTTCTCGAAACAAGATAAGCACGCCGGAAGCTGAAGGAGAAATAAAGTCAACGCGTTTAATTTTCATCGGGTTTCAGTTTTTCCCGTGCTGTATTCATGCATGATGTACTTGTGGCTTTCTTTTTAAAAAAGAACACTGTTTCGAAGCAAATTAAATTTGAACTCGTGACTATTGTCTGCAATAAATTAAGAATAATGATAATTAGGAAATTAATTACAAGCGGCAACACGAAAGAAAACGGAACGCGTATTAATATTAATAAAGCAGCTTACTGGGATCGTCAAATTAACGGATAGCATGCAGGGGGGGAGGAGCAAGAAAAATCAGTTCCTGATTCCGGCCAGGTCGTTTCGCGTGCCTATAAATTGAAAATTCTTTTGCGGGCGGTTCGCGCAAACATATTTATCATTCTAAAATAAAATTAGCATGCATACCATCCACCCCATCGCCGGCCGCTTAATGACCGACCGCTCTTTGTGCTGTGCCATATCCAACCCGATTTAGATCTCCTGATACGGGCGCTTTTTCGTTATTAAATTCTTTTGGGATTTATCTATCAATTATGTTCTGATTAAGGGCATTTGTCAGATTGTCTGAGGTTCGGTTTTGAGGCTTTCGTTTCGTGACTCGACCCAACATTGGGAAATGTAATATCCTAGGGGGTGTGAGGGTCCCGGGTATTAATCAATGCTATTCAATTAAAATCGGTTTACCTCCATTCGTCAATACAACGGGAAATTTGTGGAATTTTTTTTCACGCAAATGAATTTCAGAATTTACATCCTCCCATACTAATAAAATGAACACGGATTTGAAAGTTAAAAAAATGGTTAGAAAAGGAACCAAGAGATGGATGTGATATTAGAATATACAAGGTGTTTGTAAAATAAGTGCAGAAATTTTAACCGTATTTCCGTGAAAGCACATGGAACACGGAAAAATTTTAAAAAAAATTATTTTATCCGCCCCTTATACGACGGTCATGAAACAACAAAAAACTTACGGAGCCTGTTTTGCTGATCGTAGGTAATAAACATCGCAGGCGTGACTAATATGCAAAGGGGCACTCACTCAGCGAATAATATCTGTGTGGAAGAACACATTCAAACGTTCACTACAGTAATTTAGGAATGTTTATAAAAACTGTTCAAAGTGGCATCCATCGTTAGCGACACACACACACGAAACGTTCCATAATCGCGTAAATGCTGGGACATTAGCTCATGGCATGTTTACTCAATTAAAAATGAGAAGAATTATTATGGTGGGGGCAATTAATTTCAACTACACTCGCGTGGCAGTGTTGTCGTCGCATTTAGTTAATTTGATTTGGTTATGTTGGTGATACAATTTGTTACCTTGCAATTGGTAATGCCAGAGTAATGCTGATTTGTCAAATTCATGGGATTCACGGCTTGTTTGCGGCACATGGCACTGATTCATCTCTTTCTCCTCTTTGTATTTTTGGTTAACTTGTATTTTTATGTCGTGTTTTATATTTTGTAGGGTTGTGAGTGAATGTAAATGTCTTTCGGATAAATGTCAAAAATGACAATTGTCTGGACAGGACAAATACTATTTGTCATAAAAGTGTCATGGATACTGTCCGTGACATGTGAATCCGCTAAAAATGTTTTAACGTTGTTTACCTTTTCCCGCTAAAGCTACATTTACATTCAATTTCGTGCCAGCACAAATTCGTAACACGAAAGTTTGACGTGTGCTTTCTTATGATACCATTTACATTGTCAAATGTGACAAGGTGCTGGCAAATGGTAGTTACAATTTGTGTGCAATAATATTTGTAATATGTATTTGTTTCTCGAATTTTCATTCTGTTTGCTAAAAGTACAATATAGGAGCGGCATATTTTTGAAAAAGTTCTTTATTTGCATTAAAAAAAATTGAATTTGATTTTCATTATGAAATTTTAAATGTCATAAGTGTCAGGACAGTGTCTGACATTTAAATTCGTGTCCTGTCCAAAAGATTTAATGTCCGGACATTTTACAACCGTAATATTTTGTTAAGTTGTAGCTAATTGAAAAGGTAGTTTAAAACATGGTGTTTACGTGTTGTGTACCAAATTGTAAAAAGTAAACAAATTAAAGCGCATCGTTTTCCGTATCTGGATGAACAGGTAATGCCTAAAGATATTCAAAATAATTTTCGCAATGGAATAGATTTAACAATAACTTGATGACAATTTTATTGTTGTTTACTATAATATATTCGTTTCCCAAATATCCTCCCAGTTTGTTCTATATAATATACTTTTGGGAATGTTCAATAAATTGATTTCAAAATGAAAAAAATGGTTTTTTGTTTGTACCCATAGCTTTGTTGCTTAATAATAAATTTCCAAAGTCGATGTACAGTGTTTTCGTTTTGGTTTTCCTCTTTTTTCAAATAAGTTTCACGATTTGTTAAATATGTTTTCAATTTCACAAACATCAATTTCGTATATCAAAGAGAATAGTCATTTCACAAATTGTGAAACATAATCGATAAAAGAAAACCAAGAGAAAAAAATTAATGTACATAATTTCATCATGCATTCAAATTTACCGCCAATTTGATAACAGCGCCACTGCGAGTGTAGTAAGCGAAACATCAGTCTCGCCGATAAGGTAGAGTTGAATATCTATATAATAATAGTAATCTATAATCTATGCATTAGCTGTAAATGTTCTTGCATAGATTTGGAGACGCGTTTCCATAAATCCGCCGTGCTTCTTCAGTATTTCCACGAGCTTCGCCGTAGATGAGGAACATATCTGTTCTCTCGCCGTTCGTGAGTATTTTAATAAGTAATACTAAGCACAAAAAATAGTAATCGTATTTAGCTTTAACTCGTTCAACCACTTTTCACAAACTAAACTGTTGACCCCAAAGAATACGGAGCAATAAACTGTGTGTCATAATCATAAAAAAATGAAGCAAATTCCTTGGCTACGACACGACTTATTGCGACGTGAAAAAAAATGCTTTTATTGGCCGGCCGACTTCGGCAAAGGTCACTGCTCGATTGCAGTTCTGTTTTTTTCATTAATTCATTTCATAATTCAGTATTACAAACATGCTTTGCACAATATTGTGAAACTTCAAATGTCATATTATAAACGTCACTCAAATTTAAACTCAGTGTTTAGCAATTTCTTTGTTTATAGGTATCTGGTTTGAGCTTTTGAGCCAGATATTGCTATTACGCCCTCTTTATACGGAATAGGATTTCAGCCCATGCCCGCCACTACATATAATTTTCGGAATTGACGAAAAATTACGTTCTCTCTTTACTTAGAGTGACATTGACTTGAAAATAAAGACAAAATTTATGTAAATAAATATAGTAAGAATAAGTAAACAATTATAAATTGATTGAGACAATTTTATGTACACACAACCCTCTAGTCAAATTACTAGAGATGAACACTTAGACAAATGTGAAATTTAAATGCAATTACAGATTACTTCAGAACAACACACAAGAGAACATAAAACAAATTCAAAATAATTTTAGGACGAGAAAAACAGCATCTCATAATTAAAATAAGCAACGTTAGTTTATAAACATAGCCAAAATAGCAAAAAATCTAATTATTAAAATTCTTACCCAACCATGGCACTAGATACAGAGACAAACAGACTTTTGGAGAACAGCAATACCCACTATGACATTCTATAAATGCCTTCGGGCTCTGGAGATGTACGCGACCAAACTGCTTGAAGCTGTGCTTTGCCACGCTACCTTTTTATTTGGTTTTCTTTGATCACGTGGGCCTTCCTTAAGTGTGCGATATAGCACGAGGTCAGCTAACATCTTTACTGCAGATGCAGGTGCATTTCTTAGAATTCGCAATGTCCATCGTGTCCTAATCTAGCGCAAGGTTCTTTAGTAAAGCGAACACCTGCTACGGTTACGTAATTTTTTTTATGTGGGTGGATTTCGCGTTGCAGTTAGTTCATTTCTGTACTATGCTTTTGATAATTATAAGATGCTTGGATTCTTACACCATCATACTGGAAGATATTCGTCTTGCGTATCGAATAGGACTCGTTTACAACTTGCTTGAAGTAATTTGATCGATCAAGAGATGGCGCTGTACAAGCAATTTATTATTTGTGCATTTACGCGGGAAAATGTGTCTTTTTGGGATTGGTTTACTTAAAGTTGGAGGTTTTAGGAGAGAAAAAACACCACCGTGCGCTCATTTCATATAACTTGTTCATTTCAGAAAAAGAAAAATCTCAAATCGGTCAAGAGACGGCGGCGCTGCAACCGCGAGTAATAATTGTGATTTCCTCGAGCGCGTTTTTTTTTCTCCGTCATATTCACACGTGCCGTGTCGCCTAAACTCTGAGATAGTTAAAGAAATTGTTGCAAAAAGAATCAAGAGATTTATTTATTGAAAAAAAAAAATGTATACAGGTATTTCATACGCAATTCCAGTTATTTTAGAATTTACTAGCAATTACGTCGCATAAAAAAAATAAATCAGACTTCCGTTCCCAGCTGTTAAACGTGTAATAAAACGAATTGAGATGTTTGTCAAGGTCGCACTGTGTGCAAGCGAATAGTCAATAAAAAACTTTACAGTCCTATTATATTGAGGGGAAGGACATCGTTCGGATTTTGTGCACCTATTTGTAAATATACAAGATTTAATTGCATTTAAAATATTTTTTTCTATAGAGAATTAATTCAAGAAGAAATAAATCTGTGTAGGCAAAGGTTCCTTCTTTTAAATTTAGGAGAACTTTTTTGCAAGATAAAACGTTTCCCATTTAAAATTAGGGAGATATACTAATAAGATCTAATAATGCTCCACCTACGTATATATTAGAACATAACTTAACTGTTTTCTTTTTTATTCAATAAATATCCATCATCAAACACCATTGTAATAAAAGTTTATTCTTCTTAAAAACGGCTTTTTTCTTTATGAATTGCAAAAAAATGTGAGCAAATGTTACGATTTCGAACACTTACCTTTAATATAATGAATTTAATATTGTTACTACTGTTGTTTCACAAGTCAGATTCGTTTATAATGTATGTATTTGCCATAATAACATCAACTCTGTAACAACAGAAAGCTGTTTAAAAATAACATTTTACACTCACAAGAGATTTGACGTAGCAGAAAGATTCATCAATAATAATCAATACATATTCCTACCAAATTTTGCTTTTTTCTATCCATAAACTACGAAGGTGTAAGGGGTTAAAATCTTGGCTTGTCAGTTTGAAGCAACCAACACGGAGTTATTTTTTAAGGCCTGTTTTTTTAATTCTTATGAAGCATCAGGTTGCGTCTTTAAATTCAACAGAAATTTAATAGATTCAAACATAAATCAATTCTTTCCATCTTTTTACAAATTGGTGGATCTGCTTGGTTCCTAATGTTTTGGATGGGGAAGTGTAATTGAAAACGTTTTTATGTTATTTCCTCGTTTTTATTTTGACATAATTTAATAAAAGAAAAAGTGGAAAGAATTCCAGTCGAACTAAATGATAAGGCAAAAATATGTTACATTTTTAACGAATTTTTTAATTTTTTTTTATCCTTTGGTTTTAATTTTTTAATATTTTTTTGTACAATATTGTTAATTCTTCTTCCGATGATGATCTTTCACTTGATGACTCAATAATATTTTTAGGTTGAATGGCGTTCAACTCTCATCAAACTGTCACTAAATTCCTATACATATAACATAAATCCATTATTACCTAACAGAGGTAGGTGGATTTCTGTTCAATCACTTTCGGCACTGTCCGCATTCATCACAACTTACAACACAATGCTGAATTAAAAAAAAACAAGCTCTACTTCTGTCTCTACTTAAAACGTAAAGCAATAACCGATGTAAGTACATATAACAGTTTAAACTAATAAAATTCTTTGATAATATTCAAAGGGAATTTTGGTGAATCCAATTTCGCCAAATCTCAAAAAGATGGGGGCTACCCATGTTTTATAAATTATTTCTTTTGGACTTACATAAAACAGTCCAAGTTTTTGTATCGAAGCATATTTTTCTAGCGATCGATTATTTCTCTGGCTTCTAGTGACTTACATTTCATGGGAATTTCAAAATTACGCACGAATTACCATCTCCTTGCTCTATTTTGTTACTACGGGTAATCCTGAATTCAAAAAAATCCGTCCAATTCAAGAATCCATCAGAATGAGCCTCAGAATCAGGTAAATTTTCTTGGAATGTCTAAATCTTGTGATGGATCAAATTATTATCGTGTAAAATTAAAATGTTAGCAAGAAAATCAGATTAGAGTAGGCGGTGCAAAGAAAATGTATGTCTGTGATTAACTGAATTAATTAATATAATGCAGGAGGAATACTTATTTAGCGTTTGATTTTATTTGACTCAAGTAAATGATTTTATTTCTTTGTTTTACGTATACGCAGTCGCGAGTATTAAAATTTGGTCGTCACTGTTAATCAAGAAGTCAGTTTTCATTCCAGAAATTAAAACATTTCGATAAATATCCTATTCTTTTTACGAAAAAAGTGTCGAAAATAAATTAAATTTTTAAGGCCCAATTTTACAATCGCCGGATAAGCACTATTCTTAGAATAACGTGACGTAGGTGTGACGTAGATATGGAGAAACAGTAAAGGATATTCGGTGAACAGTTATTCCGTCCTTATTCCACGATTGTAAAACTGGGCCTAAGAGATTATTACCAACAGTCAAAATTAAGCCATCAACCTCCTTATTTTGAATGAAATACAAGTGAAGTACATACAAACCCTTGACAACAATGACGATCAAAATTTATTGCTCACATTAACATCAATAAATATTATTATTATTGTTATTATTACTATAATTATTTAAATTTAACTGTAAAGAGTCTACAAAGTTTAAAATGAAATAATAGGTAAAAAAGGCCCTAAGTACTCCTTTATATGTAAAAATCTTCGGAATATGTCTTTTTCTATTCCTTCTACAGTTTAAATTTCTTCTGTTTCTTTTCCCATTCCTTATATAATTTTAATTTCTTCTGTATCATTAAATTTTGGGGGCGTTGAAGTTCCTGCAGTTATTCATATTGCAAGGATTTATGTATTAATATTTAATTCAACTTATTTATTACTATTTGAATGGTACCATCGTAATCAGAAAAACCGACTACACTCGAAATTTTAGTCAACTGAAGCGTGCTTTAAAATGAACTTCTGTCATTTTGACATTAATATTATTTTGACAAATCAAATAAAAATACCCCAATAAAAAGCAATTCAGAAAGCAATAATTCGAACGCGATTGCAAGACAAAATCAGTATTCGAGCAATTGCAACTGAATTTGCGGAGTAATCATACAGAATAATTATTTCTTTGGAATCGAATGAGATGGATGAGATTTTATAGGTTGACAAATACATGACAAATGGTGTCAAACCTAATGGTACACAACTATTTTTTTTTTTAATGCAAGTGTCGATTTCACTTCAGTAGTAGTCGATTTTTATAATCACGATGGTACATTCGCCTGCAATAAAATCGCGTACACCTTCAAAATCAAGTAACAGAGTTTTTACCTATTTTTGGCAATCGGTATTACTATCAAAAATGTAGGTTATAAACTATAAGATAAGATAAAATTTGTTAATAAAGTGTCAGGAAACAAACGTAACAGAGGTGCATTTATTTTTATAAAATAGAATTTATGAATAAAGGAAGTATAAAGTTCAATGTTTCATCATTTCTCCATCAGCTTCTGGTACTCGATTCAATCTTTCAGGCATAATATGAAATAAGATTTCACCAATAATTTTCATCCTGGCTTAATTCTTCCTCATCATGATTCGAGTAAAATAGAAAGCGTTCTTCCATCAATACTATTCTTTTGGCACTTGTCGAATTCTTTCAATCAGAATTTATAATCCTTCGACCAGCAGTTGACCATAATACCGGAAGGTTTGTCACAAATAACGACATCTCTTACTGTTTGAAATGGTTTTTCCCTCAAATGATTAAAGAGGGCTTCATCTTGGTCAGGAGTTGAATTTTTTTAACGTTCCATCAAAGCTGCTTTTCTACTTACACTTTCTTCCTCTAATAATAGGTCACTTTAAATGCCTCGTAAGTGTGGATAAAAATCCAATTATAATGTGATATTGGATAAATATATATTTAACTTTTCGTACACTTATTTAAGAGATGTCCTAGCCCTCGACAGCCGCATTTACAGAACGTGACGTAGCATTTTGTACGCAGTGCCGCAGTCTTATGCGCTTTTTTTTGTCGGAACAATTGTCATTCACCCTGCATATACATTTTTAAAACGTAACGTCCCTTCTTCCAAATAAATTAGAAAACTAAAAAAAATCTACTCTTTGCTGTTATGAATTTATGTACTTAACAAAAGAAAGGATAAAACCGTGATTAGGCGATTACCTTTACTAATTTTTTATAAGCTCTGTATTCTGTGCTTAGCTCTTTATCGAATTATTAAATAAATGGGCATTGAAAGCAAGTCAAACTTGTAATTTTCTTAGACTGTACACAATTGCGCGCACCTAAAATCAGCTTATAAACTATAATTACGCCGGCCAACTTGTGGTATGAAAGTGGATGAAGATAACGACCACCAGTCGTCAGTAGATGCGTGCGTGCGGTGCGTCAACACGAACGCATGAATAATGAATCGTAAGTAACCCCCCCCCACATAATAAACAAAAAAAAAGAGAACGTCATTTACATACCGCAGTGGAGAAAATTAAAAGATTAATTTCATCCAAGGGCCTAGCTTTATAAAACTTCGCCTTTCTTAACTGTTTGGGGAATTTATTTCACCATCGCATCGCTCGGGAGTACCAGACATGACGCCAAGACGGAAGACGAGCTCGTCCTGACACTTGATGTATTGACATTTTAAAAGCAGGGCGTAAAAAATTAAGGGCAGCAGTTGACTCTTTCGCATGCATCTTTCATGTCGTGCAGGCGATGAATTCGTAATTTTTTCCGACTGCGCGAAATTAACTCCGGGCGATATCTCAGCACGGAGGAAATTAGATCCGAGTAATCTCTTGTGGCAATTGAAATTACGATTGTTCATTTCGCCGGGGCTCCTCGCGAAAATCAATTTCGCCCCGGTAATTGTTGTCTTACATTTAGCGATGGATTAAGCTCGACGGAGCTTTGTGTTTATTTTGAGATTCTTCTCGATAACCGAACGCAATAATACGAACCGGTTCACTTGAGAGGAAGCTTCTACAGAAATTGCTCGGTTATTATTACAAATTGTACTCTTAAGTCATTAAGGTGATTACATTTGTTTCGTTTTTAATTCGCAAAGCTAATTCGTAAATATTCTATATAATAAAGTATCTAACGAATATAGTTTGCTGGTGGTGGTAGGGAATTAAAGCGGTTAAATTAAGAGGTACGTAATAATCGCACTAAAATTCATCCCCGGCTTTCCAGAAAATTAAAGTAACTTTGCACCAAGACAGAAGGAGTTAATAAAGCGGTATAATTAACATCAAAACCGGAGCGTCGTAAAGTAACGAGTGGCTCCGAACTTTTCGAGTTTTATTGCCCGTTCCCCGAAAACGGAGATCGCGTTGCGAAAACGCTTAAAAACTAAAGGCGAAAAAATAAAATAATAAGTTAAGGTCGAAATTAATTAAGGAGTTCGAAACGTAGGCGAAACTAATTTTAAAATTGGAGAAGAGTCGATTTCAGGTTCGGTGTTTAGAACATTAATTAAAATATTCGCCCTTTCATTTATTTTTTTATTTTTTCGTTTTTTTTTCTGTAAACATCAAAAGCCTGGCCTGCATGGAAAGCTTCTTGCATTATTATAAATAAATCAGCATTCAAAGCAATAAGAGTTTTTCTTAACTAAATGAAAAACAATAAGCAGTGACATTTGAATTGTTTGCGTGGCATTATTTCTTTGTCAACAGTGAATAAGGAAAAGGGATGGAATTAGGTTTTTTTTTTGTCTGATTATGCAACGCCAGACGCGTTTTATTTTCTCCTGATACTGGC
The DNA here is from genome assembly GCA_958336345.1 of Dorcus parallelipipedus. Taxonomy (NCBI): domain Eukaryota; kingdom Metazoa; phylum Arthropoda; class Insecta; order Coleoptera; family Lucanidae; genus Dorcus; species Dorcus parallelipipedus. The sequence continues at coordinate 34,286,829 of OY284483.1, read as the reverse complement.
TTTCTCCACCTTCCTGTTTTGTTGTCATTTACGTGTTACGATATTTGCCCTCCTGGAAAGACATATCCCAGGAAAGCTGTTGCTATGACACAGAATGGAATAAATTCGTTAATATTCCCGTATTAAAACACTTATGTTCTGCCTTCAGTCCGTGTATTGCTCTTTTACGTTCCGTCTTCCGTCCGTGCACTGCTACTTTACATTATATTAAGTCAACACCACTTATTTGAATTTTTACGAATAAAGTCCGACGTTAAACTCTCTTTTATTTTGGACGCGTTGCCAGCGCCATCCAATCGTGTTTTCACGAACTAATTAGGTTTTTTTTTGTCTGATTATGCAACGCCAGACGCGTTTTAATTATGACGCAGAGCTCTTCTCTTATGAAAAATTCTGTCACTATGTCATATGTCGGTAGGGTAAGTATCAATTTTTTTTATTGAATATTTTCCAGACGTCAAAAGTAACTTTAATAATAATTCATGGGAAGGAGTGTTAGATTGAATTTGGTGAAGGGGAGCCAGTGACACCCATCTTTATTTGTACCTTTTTCAAGTTCTTATAAAAAATATTTTTTTGCAATCTTAGCGATGTACTTTCCAAGACAGTTTCGATTGAGTTAACTGGACGTGTAATAAACGTAGCCGTATACAGAATGTTGATAAAATATCGACAAATTTAATAAGTATGTCGCTCCAAGTTTCTCTAGATTCTAGCTAGATGCTCAAGATTCGATTTGGTTTTTCTCATCGAAATTCGCAGTTGTTTACCTCGAATTTATCAGCGCCATCTATTGGCTCAAATTAAAAATACTCCTGCGTTTTTACAATTTATTTCGTCCATAAGATTTTTAAAAACGTTTTTGCATCGATTAAGTTTCAAGTTGCAATTCTGTTTATGTAACTTTACCTAGAATTAAACAGCGCCATCTATTGACTTAAATTGAAAATACTTCGATTTTTTTACTGTTTATCTCTTCCATCAAATTTTTAAAAACTTCTTTGCATCAATTAATAGAAAGTTTCAAGCTGCGATTCTTTTTAGAACAGATTCACATTTTACGGTTATATTGAGTGATTAACAGTCGATATTAAAACGTCTTTTTTGCGATTCTACTTGATTTAGTCCCATCGTAGGCGTTCGCGCAAGTTGATCCAGAAATTAACAGCGCCATCTATTGACTTATATGAGAAACACTTCTTTGTTTTTACAATTTATTTCATCCATCAGATTTTTAAAAACGTTTCTGCATTGATTAAGTTTCAAGTTGCGATTCTGTTCGTGTAACTTTGGCCCAGTTTCATAAAACTGGGCCTTTACATAGAATTTAACAGCGCCATCAATAGACTTACATTGAAAATACTTCGATTTTTGTTACTATTTATTTCATCCATCAGATTTTTAAAAACGTTTTTGCACTAATTAATAGTAAGTTTCAAGTTGCGATTATTTTTCGAACAGATTCACATTTTACAGTTATATTGAGCGATTAACAGCGCCATCTCTTAGTCGATATTAAAAAGCTTTTTTGCGATTCTACTTGATTTCGAAGATATCTTTGTACAGTTTCGTTGAACTCGTCACAACCGGCCCGCGGCCCCATCGTAGGCGTTTGCGCAAGTTTATCCGGGATATTATCCAGAAATTAGCAGCGCCATCTATTGACTTAAATCGAAAACGTTTCGATGTTTACGGTTTTTTAAGCACTGATTTCAACGATCAGGTTTTCAAAAACGCGTTTGTATTGTTTAAGTTCCAAGTCGTGATTTTTTTTCTGATAGTATGATATTCTTCAGTTATATTGGGTGATTCGGAGCGCCATCTGTCAGTCTATATCGAAAATAGCAGCTCGCCTTTTGCGATTCTCTTGATTTTGACGATTTGAATCGTTGTTACTTTGCATTTTGACTTCAGTTCGTGCATTCATCTTTTATATTCTGTTTTCAGTCGGTGCGTTGCTCATTGTTACCGGGTGAAAATTAAATAGATATTTAGTTTCGGTACGTGCATTGCTCTAACTGCCGATTTTTGCCAATAAGGAACGTTCATTCCATTTCTTCGCGATCCGAGGTGGTAATTGGCCCACAGAAGTCCGCCGAAGGCATAAAAGAAACCAGCAGCGTTGACGATGGTGTTTGTCGCTGAAGAAGTCGGGAAAGTGGCCGCGGAGTGAAAAGTGCAAGTGTGCGTAAAAAGGCCGGTGAAACTGTCGTTTACCGAAGTGTATACGCGGACTTTGTTAGCCCCGCCCCTTTTCGGATTCGCGTTTATACGAACTCTGATACGCGTTCTCATTGGCTGTCTCGTATTTATACAATGTGTTTCATTTCTCATCTACACACCCCTGTAGTTTTTATATTTATTAACGGATCGATTTTAAATTTTCGCCAGATGAACATTCTCTTAAAACACACATTTTTCAAATTTGAAACCTTTTGTATTGCAAGCCATGACCTACTGCGATTTAATAGAAAGTCGAAAAAATTAAGAAAACATAGTAGGCCTTGTTTGATCAAAAGAAGTTATTAGAAAAAGTTGTTTAGAATTACGAAATAACCCCAATTACCAAATTTGGTTGAAAAATTTTAATTTTTAATTATTAAAAAAAATAGAATTTCAATTTAATCTACAGTTTTACAAAACGCTAAAACTAACCGACTAAAACACACATAATGAAAAAAAAACAGCTTAATTTAATATTTTACCGGGTCCCCATCGTGCAGTATGCATTTTTCGATACGTTTCCTATTATTCTTTACAACATTGTTTAGTTCCTGTGATGTTGAAGACAAGCTTGACGAACCCTGTTGCGTAAGTCTTTTGCATTATTATTTTGATTTTTGTACTCTTTCTGTTTAAAAATTTTCATTTAACCATTCGCAAACTATTCTAGCATTAAGAATAGTTAGAGAATGGTTAGAGAAAATGAAAATTTTCCTTTACGATGGATAGGCAGAACAGTCCTTTCATGTTTTGGTGTCCCAGATCTCCTGACTTAACACCTCTGGATTTTTATTTATGGGGAATACTTAAACAGAAAGTCTACAAAAATCAAAATAATAATGCAGAAGACCTACGCAACAGGATTCGTCAAGTTTGTCTTGAAATAACACCCCAGGAACTAAACAAAGTTGTAAAGAATAATAGAAAACGTATTGAAAAATGCATACTGCGTGATGGGGGCCTGGTAGAACATTAGATTAAGTTGTTTTTTTTTCATTCTGTGTGTTTCAGTAAGTTAGTTTTAGCGTTTTGTAAAACTGTAGATTAAATTGAAATTCTATTTTTTTAATAATTAAAAAATAAAATTTTTCAACCAAATTTGGTAATGGGGATTATTTCGTAATTCTAAACAACTTTTTCTAATAACTTTTTTTGATCAAACAAGGCCTACTATGTTTTCTTAATTTTTTAGACTTTCTATTAAATCGCAGTAGGTCATGGCTTGCAATACAAAAAGTTTCAAATTTGAAAAATGTGTGTTTTAAGAGGATGTTCATCTGGCGAAAATTTGAAATCGATCCGTTAATAAATATAAAAACTACAGGGGTGTGTAGATGAGAAATGAAACACATTGTATTTATTAATCAAACTTTGTAACCATTTAACTTTGTTCTGAAATAAATGTTCTTATTTCTACGCTTTGTTTATCGCTCTCTCGTTTAAATAAACCGACGAGTATAAAAGTTATCCCGGACCTAGGAAACGAACTTTACACCAAGTTAACTTCTTGCTCTACCGCTGATTTTGAATTGCTGCCGCGCAAACCGTCGACCAATCGCGTCGCGAGGACAAAAACCTCACAAACACTCGTACTTGGTCCGCCGTGGTGACATCTTTTACATTCTGTCTTCAGTCCGTGCACTGCTACTTTACATTATATGTATTAAGTCAAAGCCGCTTATTTGAATTTTTACGAATAAATTCCGACGTTAACTATCTTTTGTTTTGGACGCGTTGCCAGCGCCATCCAACCGTATTTTTATGAACTAATTCTCTCGGGTTAATTTCGAAAACTGTGATAATTTTTTCTTCCCCCCGACTTTTTTAAATTTCTTCTGTATTTTACTGATGTCGCTTACGTCACTATCTTTTCTTGTCGAGACGAAACCAGCGCCATCTGCCTATGACCTTATGAATCCAATCTCGAATTATTGAAATTCCATTTCTGACGATTTTCTTTACGCCATCTTTAATAATTCAATTATCCTTAACCTTTCTTGCAACTGCTTGCTCCGGTAAGTTACGAGCGCCATCTGTTCGAGTTCTCATGAACTTAAGTCCACTCGAGTTTTATTTTCTCCTGATACTGGCTTTCTCCACTTTCTTGTTTTGTTGTCATTTACGTGTTACGATATTTGCCCCCGTGGAAAGACATATCCCAGGAAAGCTGTTGCTATGACACAGAATGGAATAAATTCGTTAATATTCCCGTATTAAAGCACTTATGTTCTGCCTTCAGTCCGTGTATTGCTCTTTTACGTTCCGTCTTCCGTCCGTGCACTGCTACTTTACATTATATTAAGTCAACACCACTTATTTGAATTTTTACGAATAAAGTCCGACGTTAAACTCTCTTTTATTTTGGACGCGTTGCCAGCGCCATCCAATCGTGTTTTCACGAACTAATTCTCTCGGGTTCCTTAAAAATTTCACTGATTCGAAAACTGTGATAATTTTTTCTTCCCTCCGATTTTTTAAAATTTCTTCTGTATTTTACGCTTTCGTCACTATATTTTTTGTCGAGACTAAACCAGCGCCATCTGTCTATGACCTCATGAATCCAATCTCGAATTATTTTCTCCAGATACTGGCTTTCTTCGCTTTCTTTTTTTGTTGTCATTTGCGTGTTACGATATTTGTCCCCGTGGAAAGACATATATATCCCAGGAAAGCTGCTGCTATGACACAGAATAGAATAAATCCGTTAATATTCCCGTATTAAAAGATTTAATATTTTGATAATAAATAATTAAATAATAGGACACCAGCGCCATCTGTCCACGTTTTCGCAAAACTGATTTCTCGAGTTGACTTTCTGAAATTAACTTCGAATGTTTTTTTTTTTGCAGTTCCTTCCGATTCTCTCGATTTTCTTCTCGCGTGTCGCTCTCTTTTGTTTTCAATTTTTGATTTATCTGTTATCGGCGCCATCTATCGACGTTTTCGCGGAACTAATTGCTCAAATTCACTTTCTTGAATCCACTTCGAAAGTTTTTTTTTTAAATTTCATCCGATTCTCTCTATTCTCGTCTCACGTATCGCTCTCTTTTGGTTTTAATTTTCGATTTATCCGTTATCAGCCCCATCTATCGACGTTTTCGCGGAACTAATTCCTCAAATTCACTTTCTGGAATCCATTTCGAGTTTTTTTTTTAATTTCATCAGGTTTCTCTCAATTGTCGTCTTATGTATCGTTCTCTTTTGTTTTTAATTATCAATTTGCGTGTTACCAGCGCCATCTATCGATGTTTTCACAAAACTATTTCCTTGAATTGACCCAGAACATATACTTTTTTACTGACGATTTTCTTCCTACATAACGTCATCTTTAATTTAATTCCTTTTTGTTGAGCAAGATAATAGCGCCATCTGTCCGCGTTCCGACAAACTATTTCCTTAAATTTACTTGATCTTGTGATCGTGAACTTGGATTTTTCGTACGTGTTATGTTTATTTTAAGTTGATAAACAATTTGACAATCAATACTAATCGAACGTGAATTATAAACCACCAGTGATTAAAGTGTCGACCGAATTCGGATCCCTTCGCCGCAATTTTGCATAATTCCAAGTTCGTAGGTGTATAATAACTCGGAGCGTTTCGCAAGTAATATCCCGACCGCATCTCATTCTACCTCAAATCTTCGCCATTTAGCACATGTAAATGCAGTAGACCGAAACTCTGGCAGCTCCACTTTTGGTACTACGTGACTTGTCGCGCCGCCGCCACAGCGACTACGTACTGACCCCCGACGTTCGGGGGGGAACTCGAACACCCCCTCGGAGTAAGTTCCCGGATTATCCGCCGCTTCAAATTATTTATTACGTTGTCCGCTCGAGTTCGTTTCGGTTCGAGTTGCTCTGTCATGTCATAATCGACAGCTTCTGAGGTGGTCGGTTTTCTTTTCTAAAAAGAACCGACTGAATTATTGAGCGGAAATTGCTTCTGGTAACTTAAAAATTGGCATCATTTTCTTATTTACGTCCACATTTTATCTAATAATAGTTGATGTGGAACAGAACTTAAAAAAATTGATGTACGAGACTTCACATCGACATATTGTCACGATAGAATAATTATAATCATAATCTATTTCGAAACCACAAATTCAACGTTAACTCCAACTCATTGGGTCACCAGCACAGAAGTATATTTCCATCGCGTAAGCATTGTCGTGTAATTATTATTTATATTGTCTGAGTTACGTTACGATTCATGTTCTCTCCGTGTCTACGCTCATTACACTTCTGCGCTTCGTATTTGTGACTGCCTGTCTCCACGCGACCCCGTTGAACTCGCCGTGGAACGAATCGAGGGAAGGACTTAAAGCAGTTTCACCGGCCTAAGCAGATCTCGATTGTTACCGGGCTAAAGCAGTTTCACCGGCCTAGGCAGACCTCGATTCTTATCGGGCTAAAGCAATCTCACCGGCCTAAGAGGACCTCGCTTCCTGCAGGCGTACTAATCACGGAATTCTAACGTCGGAACAAACCAAATTATTTCTTTTTCGTTTTATTAACGACACATTTTCTTTGTGTTGAATGTATTAATATTTGAATTATTATTGATCTTTTTCGTTGCGTTATCGTTCGGTTAATGAACTAATAGTCGTGCAATTGTTGAATTTGTTATTGGATGAATATCCACGTATTTAATATTACTTTCAACGAAAGCTTGTTTTCAAACTCTACCTACGCCTCTAAACGGCTAACGTGAACCGCTGAATAATTATAATCATAATCTATTTCGAAACCACAAATTCAACGTTAACTCCAACTCATTGGGTCACCAGCACAGAAGTATATTTCCATCGCGTAAGCATTGTCTGGTAATTATTATTTATATTGTCCGAGTTACGTTACGATTCATGTTCTCTCCGTGTCTACGCTCATTACACTTCTGCGCTTCGTATTTGTGACTGCCTGTCTCCACGCGGCCCCGTTGAACTCGCCGTGGAACGCATCGAGGGAAGGACTTAAAGCAGTTTCACTGGCCTAAGCAAATCTCGATTGTTACCGGTCTAAAGCAGTTTCACCGGCCTAGGCAGACCTCGATTCTTTTCGGGCTAAAGCAATCTCACCGGCCTAAGAGGACCTCGCTTCCTGCAGGCGTACTAATCACGGAATTCTCATTATTTCTTTTTCGTTTTATTAACGACACATTTTCTTTGTGTTGTATGTATTAATATTTGAATTATTATTGATCTTTTTCGTTGCGTTATCGTTCGGTTAATGAACTAATAGTCGTGCAATTGTTGAATTTGATATTGGATGAATATCCACGTATTTAATATTACTTTCAACGATAGCTTGTTTTCAAGCTCTACCTACGACTCTAAACGGCTAACGTGAACCGCTGGACACGATACGGCGACATGATGGAGCGAGACGATATCAAAAATAAATAAATTTTACTACACAGCATTGTCAGGTGTAGTTTTAGTGTGCCCCTCGTATCTGAAATTAAAATACTGAATAGTGAATTAATAACACGCAGTTACACAGCTGATGATGAATGCAACAACACACAAGTGGGTATTAGCTACCACGACTCAAAAATATTACATCTTTATGTGGCAGAGGACATTATAAAACAAATTTGAAGACGATGTTTTCTTGTTTGTTGCTTCGCCGTTCACATTTACAATACGTTCCACTCACGCTACATTACAAATGACGCTCGGAAAATGGAAACTGTAAATCTGTTGGAAATATCTCACGAGACTAGACGAGCCAGCCGCATGTGCTCTCGCTCGACGTTACATTTAATGCGAAACTACGTCATTCACTTACAATACCTGTGTAATATTGTAACGTGCACGAAACCCGACTAACATATTAAGGAGAAAAAAATTCCTTAATATGCTTTCCGACCCAAATGCTTATGATCGATTTTTCAATTACACTTTCAAGTATGCTCCGGCGAATCAGGTGGCGGTTCTCTGACGTGTAAACCGCTCATGGCTTCTGCTGTCCTGGTTTTATTGCTCCCCGTGGATTTGCGTAAAAGTGTGCTTTATTACCTGCAATAACAATTCTACAAGTTACCGCGTATAACCTCCATTTTTTTTTACAAGTACTATTCAGTTTAGTTACTCAGATAATAGGGTAATTAAAAGTCAAAGTATTTAAAGAGTTGAAAGAGTTACAGGCTTCGTAATTTTTATTAATATTTCTTTTTTGATCTTAAAACGGCTGAATTCTTTTTGAAAGTAAATAAATAATTGTCGACTGTCAATTGTTACAGTTTATTGCGCTGTTTCGTCATTTGTCAATCGTTTTCGATTCAAGTGCTCTTCAAAATTATGTACTTCAAAATTGAGACAACTGAATCGTAGTCAGTTGTTTTCAATTACTCGATTGGTAACGCTTGTTTTTGATTATTCAACTGTTTCAATTTACTCTCATTTTCAGTTTAATCACTAATCTGTCAATTGTTTTCGATTGTTCTTCAAAAACCGTTTGAAGTTTTGAGAACTGAATTGTATTCAATTGTTTTGATTAACTTTTCAAACTTTGATTTTACAAGAAATGATTGAAAATCATATCGATTGTCAATTGTTTTTGTCAGAACAGTGAAATAATTATCCTCAGTCCCTTGATATACTCTTGACTCTCTATTTTATGAGAACTGCTTGAAAACTATGTCGATTGTCAATTGTTTTGACAGAATACAACTGAATGATTGTTCGTCATTTGTCAATATTGTTGTCGATTCAAGTGCTCTTCAAAATTGCTTAGAAATTGCGACAACTGAATCGTTTATTTCAATCAATTGTTTTCAATTACTCAATTGATAACGCTTGTTTTGATTTTTCAATTGTTTCAATTTACTCTAATTTTTAGTTTCATCATTCTTCAGTTGTTTTTGAATTTAAGTGTTCTTCAAAAACTATTAAAGTTTTGAGAACTAAATTGTAATCAATTGTTTGATTGACTTTTCTAACTTGGATTTTACAAAAATACCTGAGAACAATTGAATAATTATCCTCTGTTTCTTGATTGGCTCTTGATTCTCTATTTATGAGAATTCCTTGAAAACTGTGTCGATTGTCAATTGTTTTGACAGAAAACGATTCATTCAATTACTTTGATAGAAAACAATTCATTGAATTGTCTTGACAGAAAACAATATTGAATGATTCTTTGTCATTTGTCAATTGTTATCGATTCAAGTGCTCTTTAAAAGCAGTCAATTGTTTTCAGTTACGCGATTGCTAACGCTTGTTTTCTATTATTCAATGGTTTCAATTTACTCTCATTTTCTGATTCATCATTCGTCAATTGTTTTTGGATTTAAGTGTTCTTCAATATCTGTTTAAAGTTTTGAGAACTGAATTGTAATCAATTGTTTGACTGACTTTTCTAACTTGGATTTCACAAAAAAATACTGAAAACCAGGTCGACTGTCAATTGTTTTTGCCAGAACAATTGAATAATTATCCTCTGTTCCTTGATTGGCTCTTGACTCTCTATGATGATGAGAATTCCTTGAAAACTATGTAGATTGTCAATTGTTTTGGCAGCAAACAATTCATTCATTGTCAATTGTTTTCAATTCAAGCGCTCTTCAAAAGTAGTCAGTTGTTTTTAATTACGCGATCGCTAACGCTTGTTTTAGATTATTCAGTTTACTCTCATTTTCTGATTGAGTTTTCCAACTTCGATTTTACAACAAATGAAAACCTTGTCGACTGTCAATTATTTTTGTCAGAACAATTATCCTCACTTCCTTGTTCGATTAACTTTAAACTCTAAATTTAAAATCATATCGACTGTCGATTGTTTTCTGTCAAATTAATTGTTCTCATTTATTTAACTGACTTTTATTTCTCTTTATGGGAGATGTTTGAAAATCTAGGCGACCGTCAATTGTTTTCTGTCCGAGAAATTTAGCAGCACTCTGTCGATTGTCAATTGTTTTGACACAAAACAATTTGTTCGCACTTGTTTGATTAACTTTAAACTCTCAATTTTACGAGGGGTCTTGAAAATCATGTCGACTGTCAATTGTTTTCTGTCAAAATGATTGAATAGTTGTTCTCATTTGTTTTAACCGACTGTTGTCTCTCAATTTTATGAGAGATACTTGAAAATTATGTCGACTGTCAATTGTTTTCTGTCAAAATAATTAAATAATTGTTCTCATTTTTGTTTAACTGACTTTTGTCTCTCAATTTAATGTGATCTTATTGAGTTGTAAACCTTAGTGATCTGAAGAACGAGAGAAGAGAATAGATAAAAGCCTAAATAACAATAGAAAGCATACATTACGACCTAATCTACGCACAGAATTCGCCACCTGACTTGTATGCTTAAATCAGGCTTCGAAAAGCACTTGAGTTTCTTAGAGTGCTTCTGTAAGAACGCGGGTTAACATCTTCTTTTCAACATTTGCGCTGTAACAGTATGCCGATTGATAATAATTTTAAGAATCTCTCTGTCTGTCGCAGTTGGAGGTCTTGTTGGATTCTTAACTTAGATTGACCAAATCGGCATATAATAACAAGACATGACAGTCTTATACTTGGCATATTTTCTTAAGATAATCAAGACTGATAAATGAAATTAACCTTGCACCTGTTTAATGTTTAGGACAAAATAAGAAAAAAAAAAAAGGAACTGACAGATCCTATCAAGAACGTATTTAATTTAATACAATACATAAAAGGATTAATTATCTTTCAATTCAAGACCTCTGTTATTCAGACGCAGCAAATTACACCTAATTACGGCATTTAATGGGGTTTTGATGTACGCGATGGCACGGATCAAATATGCATCGTTTCGTTATTAGAAGGGATAAGGAAAAAAAAATACAGTCGGTACCTTACATGCCACACGACCTGCAATGATATGCAATTTCCTGAACGTACGATACGTGGGATAATAGGCAGTGACAATTTAACGAAATAATTGATAAGCGACGTACCGGCGAGATTACGTTTAATGGGGGACCTGAAGTTTCTGCGCCACCATCACGCTATCGCTTGTTGGAATTACTAATGCTTTTACGCTGTAAGCCGTTGATTGTTATTGCCTGTTCGCACGTACCGGTATGTCCCAATAACTGTGCTCGTATATTCGTTAGATCAAATTTTTATGGGCGGAAGAGGGAGCGTGGGGTTTGTGTGAATTGCCAATTCAGAACTATCTAGGGTTTTTTTTTGCGCTCTGCGGAATGGGGTAGTATCTCGTTGGAACGAGAAGTTTTAAAGTGTAGTATCACCATCAAGAATTCAGAACGAACCTTCTTGGTATTTCATTTCATGTAGGTCAAACTTCTTGTCTTATTTTTATCGAAAAGGGATTGTTTAAGGGACGTAGCTAAATTATTAAAAGCAATAGACTTACTTTATACTTGAAATTACCAAGTATTTATAGGTTTAATTTTAGAAAGCTCTAACAGGAGAGCTTATGCAATCTGTAGATGATTCATCGTGTAGCTGGAATTTTCGGTGACCCAGCATCATGAGGCAAGGTCGCCTTTGAGAGGGGGGGGGGGCGCTAAACCGCCTTATGTCATTTGTTTATATTAACTAACTATGTTTCTTGGTTTTGCTACCAAGCATAGGCGGCCTGTGATATCCGAGGTCGCGCGTTGGCGACATTCTAATTTCCTTGTTACGATTTATTTTTGCAAAAAATGACTCAAGTTCCACTTCTTCTTGATGCTGACATTAACCCGACATTCAAGTAAACATAATCCTGTTGTCTATCAAGAGAATAAGGTGATATTTCTAAGAGCTTTACGTAATCCTAAGGCTAACGTCGTTTGAAATGATGAAATCCTAAAGGTTTAAAGTCATCCTAAGCTTGACGTTATTCAAGTTAGGGTTTAATGTTACCCTAAGGCTAATATTGTTTTTTCTTCTATGCTTGGGATGAGCACTAAGCATTTGACGCCGTGCTAAGGCTTCGCTTCACTTTCTACTGTCCTAAGCTCGCCTTCTACTTCTCAACTCTTCTTGGATTCATGATTTCAACTCAAGCTAAGCTGCTTGATCAAAGTACGTCGCTGAGTCCTAAAGCGACGAGCGACGATTTCCGATCAGGTTCAACGCATTGAACAATTCCAAAGTTAAAGCATTACTGAACTTTATGCTGACCCTAAAGAATGTTACCCTAAGTATTTGAAGTCGTCCTAAGCCCGGGATTATTTAGATAAATGTAGCATAGAATAAATTCCAAGCGTTTTACATTGTCCTAAAGCTAACACACTTTTGCTCTAACATTACTTCACTTCAAGCTGACGCTAGTAGATGCTATCGTAAGTATTTGACGCCGTCCTAAGACTGACGTTATTCAAATTAATTTTCCTGCTCTCTGACAGTAGCACAGATTGATACCTTCCTTAAGGGTTCTACATTACCCTAAGGCTGGTACGGTTTACATTGACTTTGCTTCATTTCGGCTGACTCTAGGAGATGGTAAATATAGAACTTGAAGCCATCCTAAGGCGGCCTTATTCAAATAAATATTGCACTGCTTCTTGGCGATGCCGTGGAGTGAAATTCTAAGCGTTTTATGTGCCACTTGTTGTCGTCCTAAGGCCAAATTTATTTAAATCAATTTCGCCTTACCCCCTGTCGACAGTAGATATTAAATTCCAAGCGTTATGCATTGCCCTAAGGCTGGCACGGTTTACATTAATATTACCCCATTTTATACTGACACAAGGAGATGATATCCTAAGCAATTGCATTGCCCTAAGACTAAAATGGTTTACTAGTATGAAGTTGCTCTATTTCGGCTGATTCTAACAGACGATATCCTCAGCATTCAAAGCCATCCTAAGGCTGACTTATTCAAAAAAATATTGCACTGTTTCCTAGCAACGGGACAGAGCGAAATTCTAAATGTTTAACGCTGCCCTAAGGCTGGAACGGTTTACATTACCATTGCCCTACTTCATGCTGACGCTACAAGATGGTATCCTAAGCAATTGACGCCGTCTAACTGACGTTATTCAAATAAACGTCGCTCTGATTCCTACTATCAGCATAAAGTAAAATTCTAAGTTGTCCTAAGGTTCAAATTATTTATACAAAATCATATTCCCTTGATGCTGATAATAGAGGATGAAATCCTAAGCGGTCCGCTGCCATCTTTAGCCGACCTTCAGACAAACATCTTCCTACTGTCAACAGAAAGCATAAAGTGATATTTCTAAGCGCTTTACATCGTCCTAAGCAATCCTAAGGTTGACGTTCTTTACCTGGATATCACTCAATTTTAGTTTGACAACATTGGACGAAGTCCTAAGCATTTAAAGTTATTATTCAAGTTAGGGTTTTATGTTATCCTAAGGCCAATATTGGTCTTTTTTGTGCTGACTGAGATTTGAGATGAATACTAGGTCCTTCTTGGGCCCATGATTTGAACTCAAGGCCATTCTCAAGATCTAAGGTTCTCGATGGGATAAACACTAAGCATTGACGCCGTGCTAAGGCCTCGCTTAAATCGCAAAATCCGATTCCCTTGATGCAGATAATAAAGGATGAAATCCTAAGCGGTACGCTGCCATCTTTAGCCGACCTTCAGACAAACATCTTCCTACTGTCAACAGAAAGCATAAAGTGATATTTCTAAGCGCTTTACATCGTCCTAAGGTTGACGTTCTTTACCTGGATATCACTCAATTTTAGTTTGACAACAGTGGACGAAGTCCTAAACATTTAAAGTTATTCAAGTTAGGGTTTTATGTTAGCCTAAGGCCAATATTGGTCTTTTTTGTGCTGACTGAGATTTGAGATGAATACTAGGTCCTTCTTGGGCCCGTGAATTTAATTCAAGGCCCTTTTCAAGATCTAAGGTGCTCGATGGGATAAACACTAAGCATTGACGCCGTGCTAAGGCTTCGCTTAAATCGCAAAATCCGATTCCCTTAATGCAGATAATAAAGGATGAAATCCTAAGCGGTCCGCTGCCATCTTTAGCCGACCGCAGACAAACATCTTCCTACTGTCAACAGAAAGCATAAAGTGATATTTCTAAGCGCTTTACATCGTCTTAAGCAATCCTAAGGTTGACGTTGTTTACTTGGATATCATTCAATTTTAGTTTGACTGTTGTCAAACAGTGGACAAAGTCCTAAACATTTAAAGTTATTCAAGTTAGGGTTTTATGTTATCCTAAGGCCAATACTGGTCTTTTTTGTGCTGACTGAGATTTGAGATGAATACTAGGTCCTTCTTGGGCCCGTGATTTTAACTCAAGGCCATTCTCAAGATCTAAGGTGCTCGATGGGATAAACACTAAGCATTGACGCCGTGCTAAGGCCTCGCTTAAATCGCAAAATCCGATTCCCTTGATGCAGATAATAAAGGATGAAATCCTAAGCGGTCCGCTGCCATCTTTAGCCGACCTTCAGACTTCCTACTGTCAACAGAAAGCATAAAGTGATATTTCTAAGCGCTTTACATCGTCCTAAGCAATCCTAAGGTTGACGTTGTTTACTTGGATATCAGTTAATTTCAGTTTGACGAAATCCTAAACACTTAAAGTTATTCCAGTTAGGGTTTTATGTTATCCTAAGGCCAATATTGGTCTTTTTTGTGCTGACTGAGATTTGGGATGAGTACTAAGCCCTTCTTGGGCCCGTGATTTTAACTCGGGGCCATTTTCAAGATCTAAGGTGCTCGATGGGATGAACACTAAGCATTGACGCCGTTCTAAGGCGTCGCTTCACTTTCCACTGTCCTAAGCTCGCCTTCTGCTTCTCAATTCTTCTTGGATTCATGATTTCATTTCATTTCGCCCTTCCTGTAGAAGAATATGCCAATTATCTTCTTTTTTTAGTTAAATCCTCTAGGCATCCGTTAATAATAACTGGTGTGTGTATTTGCAGTGTCAAAAATATGATTTCACAAGAGTATTAAAACGGTATAAGCAATTTGGGTTATGTCTAATTTTTTTTTGTAAATCGAATGTAATTACGTATCTATACATTGTACCCATCTGCCCGCGTGAGACGTATATCTGTGTGAAGTCTTTCACATGGTCGGTGCCCAAACGAGTACAACAAGGAAGAGAGCATTTGGATGATTATGGCCGCTCATTATTCCATTAAAGCCAGTATATCAGAGGAGATCGGAGAATACGTAATTCTTCACGTTAGCTCGCGGCGGTGTAAGGCGACCCATTCTCATCCATGAAACATGACCGGCACGAACCGCAGTTACAAAAAACCGCCGAGTTCATCAGCATCCCTTTCACTTCAGTGCATGTAAAAGAGGGATATAAAAGATAAAGGCGTAATATGGCTTCATTTGTGTAGCAAAGAATTCACGTACGCAACCGTTAGGGGTCAGGTCGACCAGCTGACCAGGTCGTTAGTTGAGAGCTCCTTCGCCGAAAAATTTGCATCAAACGGGGGGCTCCTGTAATCAGGCGGTTTACGGTATTAATTTGGGGCCCCGCAATTTGGAAGTGTTAAACGGCCTGCTTAAGTATTCAGTTTGATAACTTTCCGGGCCTTTAAAATTTATACTTATTTGTTGCCGCCCGCTGTTGAATTATGAATTATTTTGCGCTTATTTGTCGGAGCGGAGAATTTAAAATTTTGATTTTACACGCGGAGTTTTGAAATATTCCGCGTTGTATGTAAATTGTGTCCGGGGGGGTAAAAAAAAAGTTCGCTCCGCATACCCTCCTACGCACAAATCAAATCCTTAATCTACAGAAAGAATTTATGTTAATCCTCCTGTACCACCTCCTAACTCGTCAGCTTTCAAGGTAATTTATGTAAATTAACTGTTTACTTTTATAACGTTTTTAAAACTTTTGTTATTATCGTCAGATTGTATAAGTACGAAAAAGAAAATCATTAAAATACTATCAAAAACAAAAAAGACTTGGCGCCCAACTGTGGGTTTTGCTAACATTTTATTTTATGATTGTATGCAATGTAAGTACTTCCTAATTTATTTCTAAATAATTTAGCGACCGGTTTCGATTGTTACATCATCATCAGACCACTATCGTCAGAATTTGAATATAAATTTGAAAAACAACATTCATTGGAGGGAAGAAGAAAACATACTGTAAAATATACTGCAGTATATTGTGACAAGATGCAAGTAAATTCATGCATTGGATTTATTTAGCAAACTTGAGATAAGAGAAAATGCAACTCGTCAACTTAAACAACGGAACCTTGACACCTGCAGGTGGAAAACCTTGAACACGTTGGAACGGATTAAAATCATCTCGTAATCTGTCGTACCTTTCCGGTTTCGTTAGAATTCGGAATTGCTCGAGTTGCACTTCCTATAAAAACCCCTCGATCTGCATAAAGAGATAAGATATAATCAGCTGTCAGTACAGCGTGTAACTTCTTGTACTTTGATTTGTGTTGTGAATTAAGGATGTGAGTATTTTAATTATATTTGTATAATTAATGTTTGTCTAGTCATATTTCTAATATAATATTTAAGCTATGCCCCTTGTTTCGATTTATACCGTAACATTATTTTCTTCTTCCCTCCAATGAATGTTGTTTTTCAAATTTATATTTAAATTCTGACGATAGTGGCCTGATGATGATGTAACA
Organism: Dorcus parallelipipedus; assembly: GCA_958336345.1. Taxonomy (NCBI): domain Eukaryota; kingdom Metazoa; phylum Arthropoda; class Insecta; order Coleoptera; family Lucanidae; genus Dorcus; species Dorcus parallelipipedus. The sequence goes on along the minus strand of OY284483.1, from coordinate 34,270,053 downwards.
ATCGAAACCGGTCGCTAAATTATTTAGAAATAAATTATTTATCATTTATTTACCTAATTATGAAACAACACACACATTTTATTTTATGTCAGATTGAGATAATTTATGAAGAGCAGAGGTCTCAAGTTACACCCTTGCATGATTTCTTTCGCTTCATAATAAGACAATTCTTCAGTTCTTCAGTTAAGAATAGAACAGATTCTATTTGGATTTATATCAATGCAACTGAAGGCGTTCCAGTTTAATTTTGTTGAGCGTGTTTCCAAATAACTAATGAATCTCAACGGTTTATAATGAGCAGCTTCCCGAAACTAACAAAGCACTCATTAAAACGCGGATTTATTTAAAGATCAAACTCGCACCGTACATAAACAGGATTAAGCATATCCGACATCTTTCGTTGTTAAAACAAAGCTGTTTCGTTTCGGCCTTCCGTAACGATGACACTCGGAATAGTTTTCGAACTTAAGAAGTAAACGCGTGGGCGTTTCGAATTTAGATCAAAGCGGAGCGCGGTTCACGGACGGAAAAACGCATTTCCGCCCTCAAAGGGGAAATCAATGAGTCAATAATAAGCAGCTCCGGAACGACGGAGTATTTACGCAGACACACGCTGCTACGTACTTCAAAAAGCTCATTTCCTAGTTGTCATTCGCAACCTTCGGCCGAACATTTCATTAGCTCACAATTGCCGTCGTCCTGCGAGGCAGGGGAGAAAGAGCTTCCTTTGATGAAGTTATACTTCGTTAGTGCCACGAGTTTAACACTCGCGGTGTCCTGATGGTACAGAAAAATTGCGTGGGTCGTTCTTTAAATTAGAATCTTCTTTTCCTTTTTTTTTTTTTAAATAAAATGCGCGAGGGTATTTAAATTTGCAAAGACTTTTCTACTTCAATTTTTCTATTATTTTTTTTTTCTGTATAAAATATTTTCTTACACATAATTAATAAAGTATACCATCTAGCCTATAGTGGTTGGTATATTATCCAACAGAAAAGTCACTGTCAAAAACTCAGATGGCGCCACACGCGTCTTTATTTATAGAACTGTTTACCACTTTTACCAGTAAAATAAAGTAAACGTCTTTGAATCATCTATTTACACATAAATAATAAAAACAGCGTAATTGGTGAATTTACGCGTACAAAGATGTCGCCATTCGTTCGTTTCCTTGTTCACGAAACCCAAAAGAAACCTAACGAAACGAATTACAGAATACTGCATGAAGTTTATTCATTTTATTATTCATAATATTTTTTAAATCTTTCTTGGAACTCGCGATTCTCATTTTAATTGTATTAATTGAGGTATTCGTGTATAGATGGCGCCACGGGCGCACGTTTTTCACATGTAATGCCCAATTGCACCGCATTTTTAATCATTGATTAAATCTAAGATGTGTTTAGAATGTGATATTTACCGTAGATCCAGCATAATGTCAGACGCATTCTCTTTTTCTTTATTCTTGATATCTTGCTTCTTCATTGTCTTCCACAGTAACTAATAGCGTTTTCGACTAACTGCTCCAGAGCACTCTGAGAGTATTTCCAGCCTCTGTTATTACACGAGGTTAAAACAAGATGGAGCTACTCTGAGAGTGCTCTAGAGCAATCTTTAAGAGCAGTGCCTTCAACGTCTTCTTTTTATTGTGTTTTGTATTCTTTAACTAATGGAAAACTTTGTCTTTCTCTTTTTCACTGTCAGCAATTCTTTTAAACTTATTCTTACTTTTCCATTCTTTACTACATTTGCCTCTTAATTTTCGTCAACAATCTCTATATTTTTGTATTTTTTTCTGCGGTTTCTTCAATGTCGGCAGCCCTTTTTTAAGCTTCTTCGCTTTCTCTCGTTTGCTCTTCTTGATTTCACAACGTCATTAGTTTCTTACTTTTCTTTGTCAACCAATTCTAAATGATTGAGTTTTTTTTAATGATTTCTTCATGACTGGAGTTTTTTTAAGCTCCTTCTCTCTTTTTACCCTATTTTTTTTATTCTTGACTTCATAACCTGACTTTCTTCTTCATTGTCTTAGTCAACAAACTCGAAATGTTTGGGTTTCGTCATCGCTCCCAGTTCGTTTAAGTTTATTCTTCTTTCTTTTTCATTTTTTTTTTAAATTCTTGATTGTATAATATCATTAGCTTCTTCATTTTCTAAGGCGACAAATTTTAAATAAATACTTGTTGTTTTTGTGAGTACTTCATAGCTGACAATTTTTTTAAACTTTTTTTTCCTTTGATCTACTTGCTTCAATTTCTTCGACAAATAACCAAGGCTTCTTCATAGTCGGCAGTTCTTTTATGCTTCTTCTTCTTTCTTTGACACGTGTTCTTCTTAATTGCATAATCTCATTTGCTTCTTCATTTTCTTCACCAACAGACTAAAAATTTTAGATTTCTTATAGTTTCTGCATCGCTGGTAATTCTCTTGCTTCTTCATTTTCTTTAATAACAAACTCTAAGTTTTCCAATTTTTTTCTTCCATGATTCGCCGTCGCCAGTAATGTTTTTGAACTTCTTCTTTCTTTTCTCTTCGTTTTTTTTAAATTCTTGATCTACTTGCTTCTTCATTTTCTTCAACCATAAATTAAACTAGGTTTTTCCTGTTGCAGCTTCTTGATCGTCAAAAGTTCTTTTTTTAAGTTTCTTCTTTCCTTCTCCCTCGTTCTTTTTTGTTCTTCGTTTCATAATCTCATTTGCTTCTCGATTTTCTTCGTCAATAAATTGTAAATGTTTGGGTCTTTTGTGACACTTAAGTTGAAGTTTAAATGTCAATTAGATGGCGATTGACATTATGCTGTCATGTATTCACGATTGTCACATTCTAAACACGTCTTAAAATTAATCAATGATTAAAATTGCGTTGCAAGACCACATAAAAGTTAAATAAAAATCCGTTAACGTTAACACTATTGTGACAGGACCTTCCAAAATATTTGACAACTTTCAACCACACATCGACAAACTAATTAATTTAGCGCCATTGTATTAAAAAATAATAATTTACGGCCATCTCTTGTCCAAAATCTTAAAATATCATCTCGACGCTGTAACTGTTAAATTAATGTCAAGAGTATGGAAAGAGCAGAGTTGCCAACTTAAGAATTCCCCCTAGAGTCAAGACGTCTTCTAAAATCTGCGCAAACACTTGACAGGTATCAAAATTAAACACTTCTTTTTTATTTGAAAAATCAACTTGGAACTGCCCACAATCATAAGAGCTCTCATACTCTCATACTCTCATACTCTCATACTCATAATTTGGTTAACATTTTTTTTGGTAATGATCGGACGTTTTCTTTTATTAAAAAAATAGCCTGTCCTCTAAAAACTAATTTCTCTTCAACACTTGACAGCTGTCAAACCGACAGTTCATTTAACATATAATTTTGGTAAAGTTTAAGCGCTTTTCTTTGACTTGAAAGATCAGTTTGAAGCTGCTCAGTATCAGGATACCTTTCTAAAAGAAATTTTTGAAGTGAAACTTGACAGCTGTCAAATTGACAATTGTTTTACAACATTCCAGTAAAGATTAGTCGCATCGCTTTTATCTGAAAAATCAGTTTGCAGCTGTCTGGTTACGACGTCTTTTAAAATTTACTTTTGCATCAAAACTTGACTGCTGTAAAATTGACGATTTTGTTTAATAATTTTTTGGTGGCAATTAAGCGTTTTGCTTTTATTTGAAACATCAGTTTTGAGCTGGCCAGAGTCATGACGCTTTCCAAAGAACCATCTCTAGACAATTGACAATTGACAGCTCCGTCAAATTAACCAGTTTTCTTGGCAATGTTTAGGCGTGTTCTTTTTATTAAAAAAAATCACCTAGTCTTCTAAAAACTATTTTCTCCAACATTTGACAGCTGTCAAACTGATGATTGTGTATTTAATTTTTTTTTTCTGTAAATTAAGCGCTTTTCTTTATTTGCAAGATCAATTTAAAACAGCAGCTAGCAGTGCCATGACGGCTTCTAAAAAATATTTTTGAAGTAAAATTTGACAGATGTCAAATTCACAATTTATTTAACGATATTTTAGGAATGATTAAGTGCATTGGTTTTATTTGAAATTTTAAAAATCACCAATACTTGTTAACTGTCAAACTGTCAATTTTTCTATAATAATTAGACGCCTTTCTAAATCAAGATGCCCCAGGTCAAAATAATTTTTGCATCACAACATGACAGTTGTCAAAAAACAACAATTTAACGATTTTCTGTCTTACCGACCCCGGTCCGAGTATTTCACAGCTGATGTAGTTGACAGCCAATTTGTTTCTATTTATGTTTTACAAACAAACTCTTTTTGTATAAATTAATTTTTCTCTTTTCATCATTACAATAATTATTCGTGAGTTTTGAGTTTCATTTGTTCATTCTCTTTTTCTACGCGTCAACATCAAAAATTAAAAACAAAGACATTAAGGACAGAATGAGAAAAACGTAACGAACAAAAGACGATCGATTTCATAAAAAATCTCGTCACCGAATAAAACCAAAACAAAAGTTCGTTGAAAAATTGGCAACACTGTCCAAGAGTGAACCAGAGTATAGCAAATAACACACCCTTGCAAACGTAAATAAGAATATACATACTTCATTTTTTTTTGACCCAATTGTACAGCGGGTTACCTACATCCAGAAGGTAAGAAGGGGATCGGAGAGGATTTCCAAAACATCTCCATTGGGGATCTCGATGGATAGGACCAAAAATGAGGCGACTTGCTCTTACCTCAAAGAATTAACGAACGAAAGTAGTATAATCCCAAAAAAAATATGGTAGGTCATCTAATGTGTTTTTTAATTTAATTGACAGTGATTAATTCTGAACCTGAATTCTCGACAATATATTAATTTGGAAATGATAGTTTATGTTGAAGTTAAATACTAGATCTGAAGCCTACAATTTCGATGGGTCTGTACAAAATTCAATAATAAACAATTTGTTCTAGCCAAGGTATCCTCTCAATGAAACTAAGTAGAACTAATCACCGTGACTCGACTTCGCTTCTCCGTCCAAGATTCTCTGTTTATTTACGGCGATGCGTCGGTAGAAAAACGGCGAAAGAAATTTTAATTTATTTCCCTTTTCCTGTTACTGCAGGACGACGGCGTTATCCATTTAATGTCGCCGGCCGGTTTATTTTCAGATTCGCACTAATTGGCATAATTATTTTAAACGCTCGGCTCTCTTGTGTCCTCGGAATGTATTCCGTCTTGCTCGTTCGTTCGTGTTTCGCATGGCTTCATTAAATTGATTTAGATTAGAATATTATTATTATAACAATTAGCAGGAATTAATGAAAAATAAATTAGAGTTGGCGATGCAACTAAACACGCACGTGTGCGTTTAGTTCATCGAGCGTTGCTTCAGTCACTTTGACGTTTCTACGAGGTAAGAATACCGTTTTCTTGTAATAAAATTAAAGCAGAACTCTATAAATAACGTTAAAGAACATTTCTGGCGTGTTATTTGTGTTACATTTGATTGTTACTTATGTTACATTTAGTATTAGTATGAGGTTATCCAAGACATACATACTGTCATGTTCACAAGGACACACAGTTTTCGGATTCTTCAAATAAGCAGAGAGTTACTTCCAATCTTCACATGCAAAGGAAATTCTTCACCTACAGCAATAAAACAAAGATCTAAATATTTATTTTACAAATAAAATGTAACATACCTTAATTTTATGTGTATTCTTTGAACCATACAGAAATTCCTTAAGAATACCATTTTTCTTACTTCCAACACAAACATTAGATGAAAAACTTAAACTAAAACAGAAACAGAGGGGCAATTTAAGTATATATTAAAAATTATACTAATTAAATTATATCTTACAGTGTCTGATCCAGAGTCTTCAATTTTGTTGTTAAATTCACCAACACAAGAAGCATGGGTTGACAATAGTATAAGAAGTTTCTGTAACTGGCTCGAGGAACAGGCTAGGGAGTTGGCAGACAAGAAGCAAGATGCGCAGCGGAACGTTTCTGGACGTAGTCTTGATGTGCCGGTATTGAAGGTGCAGGATAATGTTCCAGTGACAGCTGTCATGTCGACTCATAAAAAAGAGGGAAATGATATGAATTTCAGGCATAGAAACGGCCGATTGAGAAAGTTTTTAGTTAAATTGCCAAACGGAACAAATCTAAGAATGAAAAAACACGAGGCGATAAAATTAGGTTTTATTAATTGATATTTTGTTATGTTTAAAAAGAATTAAAGGTTGATATTGAGTAATAGGTCAATCTAATGTTTTAACTTACCGAAATTTGTTCAAAATGATAAAAAAACCACATAATTTGACAATCACTGACACAAACATGTACGTCGTTGTGACAAATAACAAGATGACAGGATAATCTCGAACTAGGTAGAATTCGTGACGTCATTTAGCCTCGAACCCCTATTTTTAGATTCAAATTTAAGAAAATCAAAGGCAAAGTTAAAATATTTTATTATGAAATCTTAAATAGAAAATTATTTTATGATTGACGAAACAAACGCACAAAAGATTCACTGAAAATTTATGGAATAAAAATCAAAGGAAAAATAAAATAAATTATTGGCTTTTCAAAAATAAAAAACTAGCGCCAACGTCGTGGGGAGGAGCCTATATAAAGCGCTTCGAACTGACGTTCGCTCTCATTCATTTGACAACCATCACGGAGTGAATAACTCTAAACAATTTAACTTCCTCCACAAAAAGTAATTAACATTGAGCGAATAGCTTATTACATAAACACTCATTCATTTGACAACCATCACGGAGTGAATAACTCTAAACAATTTAACTTCCTCCACAAAAAGTAATCAACATTGAGCGAATAGCTTATTACATAAACACTCATTCATTTGACAACCATCACGGAGTGAATAACTCTAAACCATTTGAATTCCTCAACATTTACACAAAAGTAAATATCATTGAGCGAATAGCTTATCACATAAATACTTATCACTGCGCGAATAGCTTATTACAATTATTATATGAACACTTATTATTGAGCGAATAGCTTATTACAGTTATTACACTTATCATTGAGCGAATAGCTTATTACAATCATCACATAAATACTTATCATTGAGCGATTAGCTTATTACTAATAACACTTATTATTGATTGACTGATTTATACAATTTATAATAAATAATAAATAATAGATAAAATTTATTTAAAAAGATATGATATTTGAAGTAAAAAAATAAAGAAAATATATTTAAATTAATAATCATTATCGATACTATTGTTATTAACATCATTGTTTTTATAAACAATGCTGCTCTTTCTACATAGTCCCACTTTATTTACATACAAAATATAATTATAAAAAGAAAAATTGCTACTAAGTAAACCACAAGACTAATGAAATAGTTAAAAGATAAACTTTTGACACATTAAAAGTCTGGTAATAACCAGTGGTTATACGTCATAGCAATACGTTTAAATTCCAACGCCTACCCTAATGAATTTTTATATTGATGGCTTGTTATTATAACTCGAGTAGGCAAAGTTAATTAAATGCACACATACAGGGTGTCAGCGTTATTTATGCAACGTAATCCTTTGTAACTGTTTGTGGATTTCGGTCGAAAATCTTAGACTAACGACTTGCCTAAAATCATCATGTAGAGGGATGATACACCCATCGGACGAACAAAGGGTAATTTATCGAAACAACACACGGGGCGCGCTATTTGCGCTCGGTGACACGATAAGCGCAAACAATTATACGTCGTGCATTTGAAACGTTTAATCTCGCACATTAATCACTCGGTATATACCTATCAGGGTTAATGCCGCCCTTATACCCGGCGCTTGTAGTTTTACCGCCGCGTTCGGCCGACAAAAACGGGCGGAAAATGAGAAGCAACTGCATAGTTACGGCGGCGGCGGCGGCGTCAATTAACTTGGCCGCACTATTTTCTGATTAACGGGTTCTCGATTCGATAAATTCTAGTTAAGGGCTTGCTCGTATTTTACAAAAAAAGAGCAGCTCTCATCGATTTTACATTGAACACCCCTTTTATATAAAACTAACCTCTATTTCTTGTTGTTTCAGGTAAGTGCTTGAGCATCAGAAAATCCAACGTCTTAAGTAAGGGTTTGTACTTACAGAATAATTTCCCCGCATTCTATTTGCTTACTTTAAATGAAGTAAAATAAATTTCGTTTCTATTAAGTCGGAGTGGAAACTAAATATGAAATAGTGGGCCATAAAAGCCGAGTGCAATCGAAATATCTTAGCCCAGCCCATAGTATATTGTGTCAGTGGATTTGCATACTTATACGCAGGGGGGTCAGAAAAAAACGCAACATCTCGCGACGCCAACACGCGAAAAGCGCTAATTTATGTAATTGAAACAATTACTCTTAACAGCTGCGAGATAGCCGTCTCGCCTTTGGAAATGGGTTATAATTACCATGTTAAGCACACAGAATGTTCCGTGTGAATTTAACACGTCTTGTTTGCATCGACTGCATGCGTAATAAGCAAAGAAATTCTTTCAGGCGAGTGAATCTATTAATATAATTGCGCACTCCGCCAATTTCATTTGGCTTTTAAAATAAGGCATTTAGTAGTTCTTTGTTTGATATCCTGTTTACAGGCACTGACCTCTATAACATCCCCATAATTATCTATCCAGTGTACGCTTTGCCCTTACCCTAAAACCAAACCGTCTCTAGGTCTTCTACTTTATTTAAAGAAGTCTTTCTTTCTCTTCTTCTTTGTGGTACTTCTGGTCCTTCGACCATAGTCCTTTATTGGCTCTCAATAACATAATTTCCAACAATGGTACTCCCAGTTCTCACTCTGACGATTGATCTTTTTAATAATCATGCTTTCTCCATATTCCTCTTGGAAAAGTGGAATTTCTCTCATCTTCTTTGTTCTCCCAATTAATCAACAAGTCCTTCGCGTAATGATGGCAACATGGCAACGCTCCGAAATGTCTGAAGTCTGGTAATTATACAGATTTTCGATTTTCTTAATTTTCTCAATAATCATTCGTCAGACTTGCTTATTGACTGGTCAGTTCCTTCGTCCTCCGAAATGAACAATTTTCTTCTACTTTATCAAGGGAATGTTTCCTCAATTTTTTGTTCTTCTGATTTGTTAAATTCTATTTAATCTGTTTTTTCTGTTATTCTGTCAAAGAAAATTGTCTGGCTTTCCTCTACTTGTTTGTTCTTCTGATTTGATTTAGATTTCCTTGTAGTTCTCTCTGGTCCTTGATCATTTCTATCCCACTACGTCATCTTCTTCCACTTTATCTCAAGTAAAAATATCTCTTAAATTTTCCTCCTCTTCTTTGTTCTTCCAGTTAGTTACACACAGTTCTTTGCTGAGTGTTTTGTATTTCACTATGCAGGTCTTCGATCTTCTCAAATAATCCTTCGTCGTTTCTAAACCAATAATCTTCTTCCGTTTCGCGAAGGGAATGTGTCCTCAATCTTTTCTTCTTCTTCTTTGTTCTTTTGGTTTGCCAATTAAATTTTTTACTGGGATCCGTGATGTTCTTAATAATCATTCGTCAAAGTCGTCGATTGACGGTGGTGGTGATTTCTACTTACCCCAAAATTCATAGTCGCCTTTCGCTTTCTCAGTGAAATGTCTTCTTTATTTTTCTGGCTTTCCGAGTTTAGTACCTTGCTGGTTCTTCTGTATTTCTAGTTCTCTTTTTGATGACTATTCAAGTTCTTGATGTCCTCCTCAACTATCCTGTCCGAAGCATCCTTCCTCCATGCTCATGCTCATCAGTAGTCTTCTTTCACTTTATGAAGGTTTTTCGCTTCTTCTTTATTCTTCTGGTTTTTCTGATCGTCTGATATAACCCAGTTTTCTCTGAGGATTAATTTTAAATGATTACGTTGTGCTTTCCAAATATTTGTGATTTTCACTTCTCTTCTGAACTGGAACATTCATTCTCTTGTCCTGCTTCTTCGTAAAATGAGGTAGCCGTTTCAGACGATTGGTTTTAATTGATCGGGTTACCTTGGGTTCTTGGAATGCATAATACAGTTCTAAGGTCACAGATCTTGCCCGTACATCGTCCCTTAGCTAGTTCTTGGATTACTCCTCCCGAAACTCTTCAGCTGTGAAAATAGGAAAACAAAAGAAAGTAAGTTTACGAAGAAAAAATAGAAAAACAAAAGAATAACTGGAAATTTCACGCTGGATTTTTGTTTCCTCATTATTCATTGTCGTTTGAATTTTTTGACTTTTAAAAAGTCTTCATTTTCAATTTCGTTTTGGGTTTTTCATTGATGTTTATGTTTCAGTACTTTTTGATTTAAACATAACCATAATAAATAAAAAAAGGAACATAATGAAAAGAGAGCAAGAGACAGTAAGAGCAGAAGACGATCGTGATATTTCATGCAACATGCTGTAACTTCAACAAAGTGTCTTGCTCTCGCATTGTTTCATTTACGATTATGCAGGATACCTTCAGGATTGCTGCCGGTGAAAGGAAGATAGTAGTTAGAAATACTTTCTTTTTCATATTTTCCTGGACTCCTGTTTAATTTTTGGTTTCGACATAAATATCACACAGTTTCGAATTTCAACATGTCATTGCTCGATCTTCGCTTCTTTTTTCTGAATTCATAAAAAAAGACTTGTACAATAGATGTCGTCTTTCCTTTTCTATTGCATTATTGTATACTTTTCATCATTAATCTCTTCGTTTGATTAACTTTTTATTTTTTCTATATTATGTATACGTTTAAAATAAAATAATCTTAATGCCTTCAAAAAGAAATGAATGCCATAGTCTTTCTACACTTGCACACTTGTTTTTATTTGATGCTGCTTAAAAATTCAAACCCAATAAACATAAATAAATTGTACAACCCGAGCGGGGTATCGATGAGTAGAGTAAAAGAAAGAATGTAAACGGTTATCAATTAATTAAAACTTTAACCGAGAAACAGATCTGCTTTTCGTTTACTGAAAAATGCAAAAGTGAATACTCAAAATTGTTCAATAAAAATTACATTAACGCCACGCAGCGTTTAACACAATACAAAACAAACAAGAAAACCAAAATGTTTCCGACCTTGTATTACATCCACTCTTGGACACTCAGCTGTCAAGGTGAGATTGGAAAACCAGTCGAGAAACAATCCAGCGGAGGAGGCCGGTGCTGCCAATTACGTCACTAAGCAAAACAGCGTCACAGTGACACATCGAAATCTTTCCTGTTGGCTCGTATCGTCTACGATCGAATCGAACTTCAACGGGGAAAGGATCTTGGACTTTTAGCAGCTAGGGCTCCGCTTACGGTTTTTCCACTCAAGGATCGGTCTCAAATGGCGTTACAAAAGGAGTAATCAGGGGTACGACCACTAATACAAGTCTAAATAGTAAAAGAAAGACGCGTGTTACAAAACGAAATACGTACAAAGTTGCCAATAAAACCTTATCTGTTCTTTTCTCGAAGCACAGGCTTAGAGAAGCTTATAAGAAAGCTTGTGTCGCTTAACGTGCACCAAAGCCGATCTCGGAGTAAATAAATTCCGTTTCAGGCTTCGATCAACGAATTCAACATGATCAAGGCACTTCACTGACAATATGTGCACACGTTAAGACTTCAGCGGCATGAGTGACCCGTCGAAGAAAGAACACGCGCAGAGTAAATAGAACGGGACGGGGTTGTTACTGAAATATGCAATAATGTTAGAAATCTTTTACAGCGAATATTCTTTAGTGATAAGATGCACATGAAACCTCAAAATTTTCTATATCGGAGTACCTACCTACTCAAAATTTACATTAACAGTCCCTAACCGAAGTCAACACCGTCAAATTAACGTACGGGCAGGAATTTTAGGAATCACTGACCCGTTTTTTATCGAAAGAATCCTCACCGATAACCAGTACCTCTCCAATCGCTGCAGATTTCAGTAGGATCCACTTTAGGAGATCTTGGCATAGACCAGCAACGGCGGACTTTTCTTTATCAATGGGTCAAATTTAAGCTAAAAATTTTCTAGTTATGGACAGCGGGTTAGATATTTTAAGTCATTAAAAGTCTCTCTTCTTCTTTGATTCTGAAGTATTATACTTATAGGTACATGGGACGCGATGATTGCATTTACAAGGAATTGCTTAAACACATCGATTTCTACCGAAAGTGTGAAACGCTTCAATTTACCTGTAAGCTTTCGCAGGGAACTTTTTTGCTTTGATTAAAGAGCTATTATTTTATTTATCTATTTTATTCATTAGATGCAACTGAGGAATGTACGAGTACTCACAAAATGTGGCTGCAAGTCGGTTGGATTGCAATAGGACCCCCGAGTATCCTCTGTATGGTTATTTCGGTCCTAATTGGAGCCTTATCAGCAGAAGAGTAGCTCGAGAACTCCATCGCAATCCCGACTACTAACAAGACTTATTGACGCGGCAGTATCACTGCGAATTTGGTAATCACAGCACAATTGTAGGTCAGAAAACAATCGCGCGGTGTCGCTGCTATGTGGCATGAGTACTTATTTAACGTACCGTAAATCAGTTCATTAGCCTTTTTCACCGCGAAATTTGTTGTTGCTTTTCTGGTGATATTTCTTGTATATCTTCACGACATCAAAGGTTTTGTGTAGTGGAAAGAATAAGACGGATAAAAAAAGACAAATGAAAAATCGACGACCTTCATCGAAAAAAATTTGAAATTCAAAGCTTTGTCGAGAGCAAAAAAAAACCTGCAAGAAGTCAACGAAATACAAAATATTACAGATAAGAAAAATGAAATTGTAATAAAAAACAAGAGACGAAGTAATTGAAAAGCACAAGACTAACAAAAAATCTGATAATTTAATTAAAAAAATAATAATAAAAGAAAAATTGAAATAAAATAAGAAGAACATAAATAATATACATTTTTTGTTCTTGATTTTATTTCTGTTTTTTCCATTTATCATTCATTTTTATTTCACTGTATCTGTTATAATATTAATTTGTGGCGTTAGCATTAGGAAGAAAAACTTTACTTGAAATACGACATTTGACACTTTCCACTAATATAAAAATAATTTTGAAGACGATAAGCCAGAGGGTCACAAAAACTAGCTTATCGTCTTCAAAATTAGTTTAATTTAGTCACAAATATCATGGATAACCTGTTAATACTTTCCACTAATACCAATGCAAATTACATAGTCATAGCAGAAAAATTAATGAGGTGAAAAAAAGTCCATGATGAAAATTATTTCTACAAAATTGAAACTTTTATGCAATTTATAAATATCTATAAGGGTCACTCTAAATATTCTAACGGGTCACAGGTTCGCCATCACTGGATAGACCATGAAATTTGGCTACAGCGCACGTTTCCTAATCATTGCCCGGGAGAGGAGGTACCATTAACTGGCCGGCACGTTTTTCAGATTTATGATTATTTTCAGAATGTTATGATCAATAAGGATATTGTTTAGCTGCATATGGAGACCAGTTTAAACACATTATTTAAAAATGTTAATTTGATATTTTTTTGTGTTGTCATAGTCATGGTACTGCTAATAAAATATCAATTTTCTGGAAACCTTTTCTATTGTTACGGTAATAATTGAAGTAACATGAAATTAGGGACATAGCTTAATACAACAACAGATTTATTATTAAATAATTACAATCACTACAAATTACTTACATTATGGTTTTTTGGGGCACAACTAGACTACATGACAGTCTGAAGAGATTTGTTCTAATTCTCTTCTAGCGTTGGCTTCGTTGCCTTTTTATAGGGGTTTCGTTTCCGGGGTGTGACGTCAATTGTTGCCTTGACATTTTGTATACGCGATTCCGCGCTAGATCTGTGCCTGCAGATGAGTCATTAGATTTTGCGCACGGCCCGCTGTGCAGGTGGTCTGTCTTCTGCAACTCGGGTGAGTCATACGTTACACAATTGCGACGGAGGCATCTTTTGTTTATGTTATCGTTTTATGTTTATGTTACGCTTGACTTATTCTCAGCTGTACAGCTTTGCTGGTTCTCTTATCCTAGTTACACCATTTTTGAGAATATGAGTACAAAATTCAAAAAAATAAGTAGGGCTTTAAGTGCATTTTAGAATTGTGAACAACTTTTTCTTTTACCGTTGTAAAATTTACAGGAGAGCCAATACCTATCCGCAAATGTTTAATTTTACGTGCTATTTCCCTATGTCTGAAAAACGAATCAACACAGTGTATAAAGTGGTCCCATAAATACTACAGTTTGGTTTTAGTGTTTGACATAACACTAAAATAAAATGAAATCCTTATCAACTTCTAGTATTTATTCATTTCATATACGATCTTTCACTTATTCAAAACGGCCTGTGAAGAACAGATGCATTTTTTTCACATCCGGTATATTTTCATTTGTTCTATGGTAGCATCAAATAAACGGCAACGATTGAAGAAGAAAATAAAAAAGCAGCGATTCAAAACTATTAACCAAGACAACAATAAATAAACAAAAGACGATCGATCAGTGAAGGAAATGGAATAGAAATTAAAAGTGAGAAATTCATGAACAAAATTATTGACAATCGAAATTTTTTTAGGACGATGAAGATTATTTTATTTTAAACATATACATAGGTGACGTAGAAAAAACAAAAGACGAACGATCAGTGGCTCAGTTAAACAAGCGAAGAGTAATGGTGGACTTCACAAACGTTAAACAGCGTTCACAATGACTTATGGTGGATTTCACAAACGTTACTCAAATTTAATCATCCGTTAAAAGTAAACGTTGCCATGGTTACATGTGTTGAAGGTATAGGAATTATTATTCTTAATCGATGATTAAAGTTAAGTGACGTTTGTGAAATCCAGCGTCAAAGTAACAAAATTAACCTCTAAATACAGGTTTGAAGCGTTTTGTTTTAATGTAAACAGTTAAAATTCTAAACTGAAACTCATTAATGTGTTTAATTAAGAACAGTAAATCATTTAAATTTAGAATTACTTCGTTTACAAACTCTTTTAAACGGACACTAAATGGCGCACAAACACTTAACGTTTCGCAGTCGTTCGATAGCTTCGTCAGAAGTGAAAAATATAAACATGTTGTCAAAATAAACAAGGTTGTCAACGGAAACTGAAAAAGTAACTTGATTTTTTTTTTTAATCTAAAAATAATTTGAACATTATAAATGTTAAAAAATTGACAGATCTATATTCTATTTAAGGAATCGAGAAAACTACAAAATGTATCGTTTAAATTTGCAAAATCAGGTAGATATATTAATTTTCATTCGTATACATCTAAAAACTATAAAATTGCAACAATTATTTCTTTAACAGATCGAGCTGTTTTACTTTCAGATAAACTTTTCATTTATGATAATTTAAATTTAATAAAAAAGACTCTTGTTCAAAATTCTTATCCAATAAATCTTATAGAATCAGTAATTAAAAATCGTGTTAAATATTTACAAAATTCAAAAATCCACAATAACAATAAACAAATTCAAACAAAAAATACATATCATTACCTTACCACTATATGACACATTTAAACACATATTCAAAAAACACAATTTAATTTTAGTTAGCAAATCTGTAAATAATTTAAATAGTATTTTCTCAAATTTAAAAACCCAAACACCAAAACTAAAACAACCTAACGTAGTTTATGAAATTAAATGTTTAAATTGTAATTCATGTTATATTGGAGAAACAAGCCAAAATTTAAAAAAAACGTCTAGACCAACATAAATGTCATATCCAAAAAAATAATCAAAATCATTCAATGCTCGTAGAACATTCATTAGAAAATGACCATAATTTTGATTTTTAAAATACTAATATTTTATATTACAAGTTTAATATTTTCAAAAGACGTTTTATAGAAATGTGTAAAATAAAAACGTCGTCGAATTCTATTAATAAACGTACTGATTTTGCAAATTTAAACGATACATTTTGTAGTTTTCTCGATTCCTTAAATAGAATATAGATCTGTCAATTTTTTAACATTTATAATGTTCAAATAATTTTTAGATTAAAAAAAAATAAAAAAAAAATAAAAAATCAAGTTACTTTTTCAGTTTCCGTTGATAACCTTGTTTATTTTGACAACATGTTTATATTTTTCACTTCTGACAAAGCTGTCGAACGACTGCGAAACGTTAAGTGCTTGTGCGCCATTTAGTGTCCGTTTAAAAGAGTTTGTGATACAATTTTCATCGGACAAGAACCAGCTTTAATTACTTCGTTTACATTAACAAACAGTGCACTCAAATTATTAATTTACGTTACGTTAAGTGATTGTGAACTGGGTATTACTTAAATTTAATCATGCGTTAAAAGTAAACGTTGCTATGGTTACATGTGCTGAAAGCATAGGAATGACTATTCTTAACCAATGATTAAATTTAATTGGCTTTTATGAAACCGAGCATTAGTATACAATAACAGAAAAGGAAAGTCGACATCAAATGCGCAATCTTTTTTACGAATTTAGAAAAGAGAAGCAAAAGATCGACAGATTTGGGACACGTCAAGTCGTGACATGTTGATTGACATAAGTCAAACTTCTTGCGCGAGGAACTAATGAATTAAAAAAAAAACGAAACGTAAACACGACTTTGATTTCAATTCAAAATGTGTAACTTTTGAAAATAAAGTCCTGAAGTGTACAGAGCGTTCTGTTTATAGTAAAAGCTTATATGCCGGTCTCCGACGCGGATTATTTAAACAAAAGGATAGATTCTAAAAAAATTAGCTTAATAATTAAACAGTAGGAACATTCCTGTATATTTATTGCAGTGGTGGACCTTTAAATTATTGCCCCCCCCCCCCTCACCGCAAGCATTCGCCAAATGACACAGTTAACAGTAACCAATCGGAGTGGATGTTACCCTTGTATACTAACCTCCCTTATTGACTTACAATGTTGTTCATTTAAAAAACGGGTAAAGATAAGAAACAAACAGGATTTGGGGTCCCCTATGATTCAGGCCCCCCGCTTCGTGGGGTCCGGCGCACTGTGCTTCCGCCACTGGTTTCTTGAATAGATCAACAAAAAAGTACTGTCCATTTTCTTCAACTGTCGATTGTCTTTTGTTTTTCTCCTCGATGATGTTAGAACAAACTCTTCTCCCTATCATTTTTTTTCTGCTCATTTTTTCCATCTATCGATTTTCTTTTTGTTTTATTTTTTTCTTGACGATTTTAGTTGAAATAAAAGTGCACAAATCCTTCTTCCTATTCTTTCTTCGTTTGATGTCATTGTTTTTTCTTTCTTTTTATGATTAGTTTTTGTTTTTTCGGTACGTTCGGCCATTTACAGAACAATTTTCTTCAAATTTGATATTATTCAATGAAATTAAAAATTGCAAAGAATCTCAGTCTGAATGTTCTATATAAAAACCTAGAAGCGGTACAAAATACATTGTATTAAAAGCCATCTCGTTAAATTCTTTTAGAGCTCGGCTCACAACGGAACTTTATTAAATATGTTTACATCAGTTGGCAAAAAAATTTCATATCCTCATGTTTGCTCTCTTGCAGTAATAATAAAGCGCATACCTAAACGTTGGTGTTCAGAAAAAAAAACTCGCTCACGGATATTATTAAATGCGTGCGAACGGTCTCAGAACAACTGAAGCGGCCGAGATGAATTTGCTTCTGAAGTCTAAATTGAAGAAAGCAATCACCGATATTTACAGGCCGGAATAATTTCATTGCAATTTCAAATAACCCGGAGGTAATTGCAGCCACCCACGGCCCGCTTCACTTTAGTATTAATGAACTGAATAAACAGGGCAGGCACATTAGGAAATAACAGTTCGGGGTATCTCGTTAGAAGCAGGAATTACTGTTAAATATTCATCGGACTTATCGTGCGTAACGTGACTGGTAAGCATCGAATGGTAGATTAAGACAATGAAGATCGTTATCCTGTCAGGCATTAATTTAAAATTTACCTCCACCACTCACTCACTCGGTCGATCCACAGACCTAACGGAACGGACTCACTAAATTAGAGGTCTGTGAAATCGGACTCTTTTTTTTTGTCGTCGTGTCGAAGCTGAATACGTTATTAACGTTCTTAATATGTATTTGCTTCGCGGTAATTACCGGAATATATTTGCATTTTTCTTCATTAAGTTATTATTAATCATCTGCCGTTTTCTCAGAAAAAAAAAAAAAAAAACGGGCATGATGCTGCATAAACAGGTTTCCCTTGTAATTAGTTCGCAAGTATGTCGGGTATGCTTTGGTTTGAGACTTTGACGTAATTAAAATAATGAGGCGATAAAAAAGTATGTAACAGTATCAAGTAAGAAGTCAATCTGTTTTATGCCTAAGGTTAACAAGAAACCCCTCGTTTCAATGCTGTTCTTTATCCAGCTGCATTACATGGTTTCAATGCTATCTTAATGGAGGATGTAAGCAATAAGCATCGGCGCAGTAAATTAGCATACGCCGTATACAATCGAACGACGATGTATAAGGGGAGAACATCCCGGGACTGGTTTATCGCGAAAGAATCAAAATTGCAATTCTGCATCCCACATGGGTTTCGTGCAAGCGTCGTTTACGCCCACGCTTACATAAATAATTGCGCCTAACGACGTGTTAGGGCCGTAATCAGCCGATAGCCAAGAACATTCTAATGATCTTCGAATCCACTCTTTGTTTATCTCGGGACACGCAGCCATACATCAAGACCCTGTCACAATATATTCACCCGTTGTGTCGATACGAAAATGTTTCTATCTTCGGATAAATCACGTTAAAGTGATTTAAATTACAGGCTGTCAGTAGCGGGACCCGAAAATACGGATTTTCTGGAAAATTTCTTTCGGGGCTTTCACCTCCCGACGCAACCAAACTAGATTCCCGTCGGTTGAAATCTTGTGTAACAAATTCGTAATTATTTATGAATATTTCTCCGCTGTAGCTATTGACGATTTCAATCCTGAAGAAACTCTCAGCCGATAAGTGAAACGTTGAGGAATTTCGATTTTAAAGCTTGTCAAACGTTACATTTGAAATATATGTATGTATGATATACACACTTTATGCTTTTAATTTAAACTACGTACATCTTGATTCACATAATCAGAATAAAATTCTCTACTTTGCTTTTGAAACTATATTTTTGTAAATGCTGTATTTTTCTTTAAAGCCATAAAAGTTATGTTAATTGAAACAAAGGAGACTGTACCTACTGTAAATGAACTTTTCGTTTCGTATTGCCTCAAAAACAAAGGATGTTGGATGTTGGCATTCATGAAAAATAAAATATTGGTTACGTTTGCCTATTTTTCTTCAATCTCTTTAATTTAATTTAATTTAATTTCACGACGTCAATTATCAAATTATTTTAAGATTAATGAAATAATTCCTCAATGAAGTAAGCGAATTTGTTTTCCTCTTTGCCTCTCTCCTTTTCCACTCATGCTATTAAATTGCAAAAGACAGGATATCCAGTTATCCAGTCCTACAGGCAGCCTGTATTGAAATTGGATGTAGGTCCTATATCAATAGCTGTTGTACATTGTCCACCAAATTACCCGGCCAACAAAAATGGATTTACCAATCTCTGCAATCAGCTTGGAAATCGTTTTCTGGCAGGGGGAGATTATAACTTAAAGCACATCACTTGGAGCTCCAGGTTATGCGCTCTTGGAAGAGGCACAGTTCCACCTATTGGCCAAAAGATCCACCAAATCAGATTTCAGATTGTATTGACTTTTTCGTCACCAAGAGCTTTGCAAATGGATATCTAAATGTCTAGTCGAACTTCTATGTAGAATCAGTAATCGGCTATGAAGAAAAAGGAATCGCTACCCAAGTTACATAATCATAAAACCAACTGGATTCTTCCAAGAAAAAATAAAACTCAATAGAAGAATTCGAAAATAAAGTTTAAACTTTCACAGCTATAATCCAAGAAGTTGCCTGGAAAGCGAAACCAACCCCAACACAAAATTGGAGGAAAAATTGACTGTCCACTCATCTTTAGAGAAAAAATAACGATAGATAAAAGATAATTATTATGAAGCACCTGGAAAAGAAGTGGACACTCTAACGACAAGAGAAGGTTTAACTAAGTTGCAAGACATCTCAAGGAGTTATTAAAAGAACTCAAAAATAATAGCTTTCAAGCCTGCAAAATTTATCGCCATCAGAAGATAGGGATTATACACTGGAAAGCTAAAGCCAAGAAACTTAAACCATCTCAACAAATTCCATCCATAAGAAAACCAGTTGGAAGCTGGGCTGGGACAGATGAAGACAAAGCAGATACTTTTGGAGAAGACGTCTTTAAACCTATAACATGAGATTTAACTGCCGAAGAAGAAAGAATTACAGATTTCCTTGATGACAGAACACAATTAGAAGAAGAAATACAAATGGTAACACCCGGGGAATTAAAGAAATATAATCAATAATAACCTTACCAAGAGGAAAGCACCCGGCTATGATCTAGTCACCGGTGAGATAATTAAAAGTCTCCCCCGAAAAGCAATAATCATGTTAGCACAACTGTTCTTCCTATTCGATGGAAAATTGCAGAAAGTATCTTAGTACAAACCACAATATGAGCCCTCTTCATATAGACCTATTAGCCCGTATTATCTAAAATGACGGAAGAAATAGCATAAAAAAGAATATCAGACATAATAATGGAGAAAAACCTAATACCTGATCATCAGTTCGGCTTTAGAACCATAGAACAGGTTCACAGGGTAGTACATACTATAGAGGAGTTCCGCAGGGGAGCGTATTAGATTCAACCCTATAATTTAATCTTCGCTGCTGATTTGCCTACACAAAATAATACTTCAACAACATTTGCTGATGGCACAGCATTACTAGTAGTTCATAAAAGTCCTGTCCAAGCCGCAGCAAAATCACAAGGTTCATTAAATTAAACGAATAAAAATAATGTCGTTTTCACCAAATGTCACCAACAGTTACTTTGAAAGACATTGATCGAAGGTAATTCCTGTTGCTCGTATATTAATTACGGTGGTAAGAAAATTAACGGCTTCTAGAATGGAGGAGATTCCTGCTAGGGTTCGAAGCTGCAGCTTGATACTGACATTTTATGGATGTTGTTTGATTATTCTTGTATATTTTCAATCATTCCATTTTACTTTCGTTTTTTTTTTTCTACTCTTGCTCTGAAAATCTGTTTAAATAATCTACCTTTGATACATACATGCATGTTTGCAACTCTATGAACTTTTGTGCTTTTTCCCCTTCCACCCTATATCGTCATTTTGAACTGAAATTCTTCCAATTTTTTTTAATTTCTTGTCATCGTTATCATTTCTTCTATTCCTATTTTCTTTAGTCAATTCATCCAAACTAATTCTAGTCTTTTCCTTTCTTGCTCTTGCTTCGAACATGTTAATCGTTTTAGATCAAAAGTCTCTTATAAATAGTTTCCTATTTCTGGTCATCATTTTCATTTTGTCTCTCTAGTTTTCTATTTCCCCATTACACTTCATGCCGTTTTTTTTTCTTTTCTGTTCTTGCGTCTAATGCTTTTCTAAGTATTCTATCCTATAGATCGTATTATGTCTGAATTACTTCAGTTGCTTCTTCTCTCTTCTCCTTGTTTCTTAGGGCCCGCTTTTCCTTTTATTTCTTTCCTCTTTCCCAAAAGTAGTCGTTCTGGTCTGCCACTTTTGTCTCTTTTTCCATCACTTTCCGATTTACTTTAATACAATCAAGTTTGCAACTTTGGTAAATACATTATTCTTCTTCTTCTTCTGCCTTCTCGTCTCTTCAAACGTGTCGTTCCAGAATCAAATTCTTCCGTGATTTTCAATTTCTCATTACTAGAAATTGTTTATGTTCCAAACGAACCAAAAATCTCAGGTTGCAGAGATTCCGACGTGATTCAGAAATGTGTCGAGTATAGAGTTACGCGGGAAAAAAGTTCACTCTTATCTCAACTGACGCCGGCAGAAAATCCAAACATCTATGGAGACATGTTACCACCCCTCCCGAAAGTCCTCAACTGGTTACATTTTGGGAAAAAGATCAATTGTTTATAATTCTGGAAATGTTCTTTTTTTATAATATATTTCATTCATTGAATTTTGAATTTATATTTTAGTGATATTTGGACTGGCAAAACTTTTTGTTACCGTTGATCATTTCACTATACCCTGCTCTTATTTTAATTTTTTCTTTGTGAATTCATTATATTAAAATGGACGTATATTTATAGCGATAGGTATTCCTTTGTGAGAGGCAAGCGAACGAACAAAAATAGAAGATTGTTATCTTATAATAAAAAGCAAGAACGAGGAATGTAATTTAGCTACTTCAATAAAACACATAATTGCAAAAAAATCTGGCGCAGTAAAAGTCAACGATTAAAAAATATTATGTTGTTAAATTACTGCCGACTTAGAAATTAAACGAACTCCAACGACGTACGTAATTTCCTGTCGATTACTACATCAAATAGCCAATTACTTGCAGAAAAACTCGCCTTAATACACTCCCGTAAATTCATCATCCTCATCAGAAGTATACCAGGTGAAACGCAAAAAAAAAAACAATTATTTTAGAAACAAAGACTACCACTTGCGTATTATTGTAAGTAATTATTACCGGGGGATGTTTTTGCGCGCGCCCCTGTTTTAGAACGTGATCCCTCGAAATAGCGCGAGTTTGAAATAATTTGAGTTCGAGTACTTGCTTTGGAGGAACTTTCGACGGCGAACTTTTTCTTCGAGCTATTAATCCTCGACGTCAAACTATTTTGCAAGAGAGTTTGACAAATTACTCGGAAAATGCGGGGGTATTTGAATATTCATTGTTTTTTTTTTCTTCTTCTTTTCTTTAAACAAAACGCTCGGGGGAAAAAAAACGATTTACTTAAAATGAACAGGCCAAGTATTTGGGAGGGTCTTAAGTATTACCAAATCTTGGTTGGAAGGATTGGGGAGGTTTTGTAGTAAAATTACCTTGCGCTTTTCGTTAAGCACATTAAGTTTAAATTACCACAGTTTTACATGCCCCACATTTTAGATCTACGGGGGTTGTAATTCCGCACGCATAATCTGTTTGCACGGGGTGATATATGTAGGTGCAGCGCAAACATTTACCTGAGATAATCAGATCAAACACTTCCTCGCGAAGCTTACCTTCAGGAAATTTCAATATTTTGGCAACAAACACCTGGTTCAAGTTTGGTGCTGAGTCAGGCCAACGGGCGTAGTTTACCCTCAAAATACTTTGCGAATAATTTTATAAGTAATGAAATATTTTATGATTTGATTTCGTCGATGAAAGAGAGCACAAAGGAACTCCAAAGAATTTATAACACGGTGAAGATTAACAAATCGATTTTAACAGCAACAATAACATCGACAGTTCCGTCTGCGTTCAACAGAAAACCATTATTCCGGAGGATGGCCCGTCAGCCTTTATCTGCCAGGCGAAAATTGTATTCCAGCCGTGCTTGCAACGGCAGATGATCATAAATATTTTGCGGCTTTGTTGCGAAATTCAATTATGATTGTGTCACATTATTTGGCAACAACGGCAGCAGTGCCACGGGTTATCTGTGCGGTTTACATGCGCGATTACCAACCCCGAAAACACACAAAGAATCCGTTTGAAATTTCAGGTTTTTCAGCGCCGGAAAAAAAAACCGTTGTGTTCATTCAATGCGAGTGTATACAAATTTTTTTCTTCGTTTTATTGCACATGTTAAATAATCACTAACGCCCGGATATTTATTAAGAAAAAACATAGGCAATTAAGTTTTAAATATTTAGATTATAATTTTAATTGTTAATATAAACAATTTCAGCGACAAACTTACGATAAGTGGCCGATAAGTTAAGATACGTAAAGTACGCAAAGTAGCGGAGCCGATCCAGAAATACCTTACAATCCCTTAAGGGTAGGCAACATAAGTCACTCCAGTGACCTAAATAAGCGAGACTATAAGGGGGACTCGCACAGATGTTACCACCTCGCGGTCGCTATTTTTTAATTATCAAACAACGGAAAAGCCTAAATTTTTTTGGGTTGCTTAAAAGTGCCTGGTTTTGATAATCACAAGTGACAGTCTCGATGTAATACTGTAGTAATTGGGGGAGTGCATGTAACTTAATCCATGGCAACGTTCCCCGCGCGTTCGATTCGTATTGTTATTCAGATTAATGCAGAATTTAACGGATAATTTTCTCGTTACTGTTAATTTAAAGTTTTTAGTTTCGGTTAGGCGCATAAATCATAATTAGCGCGATGGCATTATTCAAACACACACACACGTTCGCGCCGGCGAAATATTACGGGGGTAGTAAATTGGCGTGTTTGCAATTAGTGTTGCGCTTGAAAACTAACAGAAATTCATCGGTGTATTGCGCCCCGCCGCTAAAATCCGTAATGTTATTAATTACGCCCCGGCGTAATTTATGCAGATTCGAAACAGGGGCACTTGTTGTTTTTCAATCGGTAAATATGCCAGCACGGACACTTTGAGATGTTAATGAATCAAAATGGAGTTTACACGTGAAATTCATTAAAAAAAAAGTTAATAGTTTTCGAGAAAATTGTTCGAAAACCGCTTGAAAATTATACAGTGTGTAATCGAATAAGTTACAACTACTGTTTCTTTAATAAGGATTTTGGTTTCTAATGGTTTCTAACTGATTATGAACCGTTATTAGAATAAATCTTAAAATAAATGGACTTGTGTAAGCTTATTCAAAGCTCTCATATTAACAGACATCGGCAGAAGGCAGAAACTTAGGAGCAGACGTCGTGGACGTAAAACGCCCGAGGCCCTCCGGCCTGTTACATAATCAGAGAGGAAATAAATTAGGAACACAAACGAAGGCCCCAAGGCACAGACATAACAAACGCATTTTGCATCTCGGCGGCGCTTGCGCAACGCCGTCGAAAAAATAACAAAGATTACATCAATTATCTCCGGGAGATGTTGCGAGCGGCACGGGAATAATTAATCTCCAAGATGGAGGGACAAAAAGTGGCGGGAATTCGTTAATTATGTTCGGACGAGGCAAAGGTTAAAGGAGGCGGATAAAATCGATACCGCATTCTTTTAAATTGTCATTTATCTTGCGCCTTTATGGTAATTTATTATCGGGACAAAACAACGCCGTTCTATCATAACATCCAATCTATTTATTATCCGTTCGTTTCAGGCGCATTTATTGAAAATCGTTAGTTAGGTTGTTAGTCTCCTGAACGTACTTAATCATTTCGCTGTTGAGGGTCAAGTAATTAAGCCTCTCTATCTATAGAAATGACTTTAAAGGCAACAAATATTTTAAACTAGAAAGAGTTGGACCCTAGAGTCAGTGTCGGCTCTAGAAGCTTTGGCGCACCGATGCAAGAGGTGTTTCAGCGCCCCATTAGAATTTAATTTTTTTCCCGAATTCATTGAAATGATTTAATACTTTCATGAAAAATTATAATACAGGAGTAGAGTAGCTACTAGTAGCCTATTTGCAAAAAGTTGGGCTTCGAAAAGCAATTGTAAATGCTTACATAACACGTAAAGTACTTCTTCCCAGATCACGGATTAAATATATAACGTGTACAGTGCTTCTTCCTAGATCACGGATTAAATATATAAGTGCTTCTTACCAGATCACGGATTGAATCTCCGCTTCCCACACAAGTACGCTCCACTTAAGGAAACAACAAAACGGCCACGTGCCAAAGACAATGCAACAGCATTGACAACGCGTCTAGCAAAGTATTAAGTCGATTCTGCGCGAGTCATTGAAATGATTTAATACTTTCATGAGAAATGATAATACAGGAGTAGAGTCGCTATGGGCGTTCTAAACCAATCCTTTACGGAGATTTTACATTGATGTATCAAACTTGCATGTATGGTTGCCTACCCTCACTTTGCTAGGCGTTTCGTAAGGTTCGCGACGACGCACAGTGGAGTATTTATACGAAAAAGCTGGACAAAATTATTTTAGTGATTTTAAAATATCCGAAGGTACTTAGAAATTTAAAAAACCTAATTATTTAATATAATTTCACATGAAAACGTACAAAAGAAACAAAATATCACAAACTGATTCATAGCATATGACCCACAGTCCGCAAATACAGGGTATCCCAAGTTGAGGGGCCTACTAAAAGTTTTCGAGGAAGGGAATATACAAAAAATGTCGTTTGAAAGTATAATGTTTAGGCTTTCAAATCATATCCGAATTATCCCTGAAAAACTCACAGAGTGGTCACAATATGGTGTCGAACTTCATTATGTTTAACTGACTAAAACTCAATTTTCGTAAATGGAACACCCTATATATTTTTACATCATAAGATGCAGAATCAAATTCTACATCATCGCATCGATTAGTATTAGCTTTCCCTATACCTATTTCTTTTAGTTTTCTTGTTATCAATAGTTGTTTATTTTAATGGCATATTTTGCTAGAATTATGGCAATTTTTCGCAGTAAGTGTCGACAAAATGAAAATATTTATTGAGTTACACCATTAACAAATAATTAAGCTTCAAAGAATGCTAATAGAGAAATTTAATTTGCTTCATTGATAGCTACAGAAGCAGATGAAGTTTTCTTTGGTCTGACTTTGTTCTTGAAAATTTACGTTCAAATCTTCAAAAATTTTTTTTTCTGTTATTGGCAGTAACTGCGGATACATTTCATTAAATTTTCGACTCCATACTGTGACCACCCTGTGAATTTTTCAGGGATAATAATTAACATTTTTTTTATTTTATTTTATTTATGTATCTACCTACTTAACGTATATTATAATGAATTGTTCGTGTATTGAGAACTATGTATGTACAACATAATTAAGGAAAACAATGTTTTATCAGGGATTTTGATAATTTTACATCACTCTGATGTGCCAAATAAATTAATCGGATTCTTCAGTGTCAGATTTTTCACTTTCTTCTCTTAGCCCTTCTGTGTCTGATTCTTCTTCAATTGCGCTTGTCAGTTGCTCTGGTATTAAAAGTTTTAATGTTTCACTCGAAAACGGTTTACTCTTTTTCAGTGGTCTGGGTCGTGAGCTACTTATCAGAGGGTCAGAAGTTAGTAAAAGACGATTTAAAATGTCTCTGTTGCAATTTACTCTTGAAAATTTACGTGAGAAACCTTGCCTATATAAACGGAAATGTTTGTTTCTGGCTTCAGCTGCTTCCTCGGATAGTTGGCCAATTGGTAACATTGCATGAGAAATGACTGTGGCTCCATGTATTAAAATTTTGTGGATTGTTGGAGACATTGGATGCCAAGGATACTGTTTCACATAAAGTTTTGCTGTTTCTAACGCATAAACGGAAAATTTTTCTACATCAATGTTGTGGCCACTGGATAATGCTTCTAATATTACTTTTAGCTTTTGAATCAGATTGATGTCTATTCCAGTAATTTGTGAAGAAATGTTGGGTTCTGCAAAAAATCGTCGAGAAGAATTGCCATCATTTGTGTTTCCAAACCCTGCTTTTGGTATGTCTACCAGGAGACCCATTTCTTCTTTGAATGCTTTCTGTATTATCTTTTTTGCTTCAGATACTTTATTTTTATCTTCATCAGTTCTAGCTTGCCATTTTTCAATAGACAATTTATATGACAAATGTAGAAGGGATTCGAAAAATCTAATTCTTGCATGAAGAATTGACAATCCAAATTTCAAAGATTCGGAATTTTCTTCCTTTTTAATAGTTAAATTATTAAAATTCTTCGACGTTTCACCACATATGTAACATCTCATTGTAGAAGATGTACTTGTCGCAGCATTGCAAACTTTTGCATCTACCATAGTAGGCATTAAAATGTGCTTGATGCGTTTAATTCCTGTGGGAGTGGTCAGTTCTGTTTTCTTCAAACGTTCTATTTGACCTTCTATATACTTAAACTCTTCGTTCGTTATGTCTTTAATTTCGTGAACAAAACGTATTCTGATGGGTCTGCAATATCTTGGTGACGAGGGTACTGGATTTTTCCATATAATTTTTTTCTGTTCATTAATATTACTTATTAATCTTAGAGGAACAAATGAACTTTGAAAAATGTTCGCATCACTGTCCATATCATTTTGAAACTTTTGTTTAAATTGGGCTTGTTGTGAACCGCCACATCCCCATTTTGATAAGAGTTCCAAATTATATTTTTCTTCGTCCGTTAACTTATCTAATACCTCGTCCAAGTACTTGCACAATCTTAAGGATGTAAGATCAAGCAAATCCTGTAGTTTGATTTCCGCACAACTATCCGTGACGCGAAACGCAGTTTCTTGTGGATAACACTCCTCTTTAGCTCTTTTTAAAAACAGAATAGCAAGGATATATTTCTTTATTAGCACCTTGAATAATTTCCCATTGTCTTCTCGTAAGATCCGCCTCGACAAATATCGATAAGGCCTACGATGGATTTAACATAGGTTATACACAGAAAGATTATGGCGTTTAAAGTAAAACTCGAAAAAAATACCAAAAGGTATATAGTCTTCCAAAATTCTCCCGAATTTGTTTTGATTCTAAATTTGTGCTATTCTAGTTGTTAATTATTTAAAAATACAAAAAAGTAATAATTTTTTCTGTATAAGCTTAATAGCTATTGAAATTATAAACTGTTCTTGAGGTTTAAATTATTTGCTCATGTTTCGCAATTGTAGGAACATGAGATCTAATCTAAACGAGCGCGAGGACACTTTTCTTTTTCTCTTTTTTAATAGTAATATAATTTTTTTTAAATTAATTTATACTCTATCAGCTTTTCCATAAAGCTGCTCTTAAGCAACTTTAGACTACACACATCAGGAATTTGAATATCTACATTTCCATCAATGCAATGTTACATGAATTTGACGATAACTACTTCCTTGAAAGTACAGATGGATAACTAAAATTCCGTTTTCTAAACTGAGGCTTTCCATCATTAGAATTACCGGGCAAAATGAAAAGATAATAATAAATGATGAATTTGATTTCGTAAGCTGCAGCTGATTTGAATATCAAAATGCAATTTTTGAATAAGAGATTAAGAAAAAACTAAAACAAACAAAACAAGGTTGATACAATATTCAAATATTTTAAAGAAAGAATTAAGTGTGAAAAAAGTGTCAATAGAAAAAAAAAATTATGGCGGGTTGATCTCGCAACCCTGCGGTTATGAACTTCGAACAAACAACTTGGACCAACAGACTTTTAAATTCGGGTTGCTAAAATATGCTATTAAAAATAAATAAAGATTTCCAATAAATTTTTTTCTTAATTAAATAATAATGTTTAAAATATCATAAGTTTAAAATTAAGATGCTCTAAAAATCAATACATTCCTAACTTTCCCTTGTTAAATCCCTATGTATCAACCAGCTTACTCATATTAAATTATTTAAAACAAAAAAACGTAGGTATATGGAGAAGTGCATACAAAATATTGCGTGCAATATCAATGATTTCAAATGCCTTAAAAGTGGTGCTGCGGAAGAATGCGGAAGTTGATTTTTTGTATATAGTTTTAACAAATGTTAAATTTTATATTGCCAAAAAGATGGTATAAAAATCGTAATTAAATTACTTGCCTTCTGAATCTATATTCATAATGTTCACCTTAATTCACTTAATAAACGTAATAAAAATAAATTTCTTTAACTTTCAGCGTTTTGAAACAAACACTAATGTTAAAAAATTCAACAACTCTTTAGAAACAGCTTAGTGCTTCTGTAAAACAATTGATATCGCAAAAATAGTTATTATGTCACTTAGATGCAAGAATATTATAAGAAAAAAACATTTTTCTTGTTTTTAATTAAGTTTAAAATTTCGAATTTTGTCCACCTTTTTTATATAAATACTCCACTGTGCGACGTGTGCAGAAATTGCCTATGTGCAAGGTCCAGGAACGAAGTTGCATATGTGTAAGGCACAGGAATCAACCTTTTTTTTTTTGATTGAAAATACTTTTTACTGAGGTTCGAACTCGGGACTCGTCGTTTACTAGTCGTCCTTCTAAATAACGACTGTGAAGCCAGTTGTACCGAAAGGTAGTAAAAAAAAAATAAAGAATGGGTGCGCGTTGACTTGATTCGACTGATATAGCAGCAAGGTGTTTTATTATACAATGGAGACATCTATGTCCTATCTCCTGTAGTTATTAAATATTAATAAAAAAAAAATATCATGTAAAATATGACGATTTTTGAGCAGATGCTGAAAGTTGACAGTTTCAAGAATAGAAGAAGTAAAAGCATCAGCTTTATAAGTCATTCGATTCCTCGACGTTTTCTTCTTAATAGTTCAGTAATTATTTTGTCATGTTTTACAAACACGAGTGAGACCTACATATGTATTTAAAAGTGGACTGGATAGAAGAGAGTGACATCGTAGGACTCGTGAGAAGCCCCACCGATAACAACACACACGAATTAATGAATATAAATGCGAGTTTAATTATAACTCCGCGGAAGAGCGATCCATCTTAATTTAACGCAGGCGTTCAAAAGCAGGTGATCGCCGTCTCGTCAAATGGTAATCCTTTTCGATCATGTTCATCTACATAATGCGACGAGCTGCCTAAGAAAACACTTAGAGGATATGAAAATGTCCTGTCGTCGTCGTCGGCGCGTTCCGGTTAATGGGGCATCTGCGCGCGCGTAAAAGTCCGGGGCCTTCCGGCTTAATGGGGCGTCCCTAAAATTAGGCTCGATATGCATACATAAAAAAAATTGAGTTTGCTGAAACGGCAACGTAATTTTCGATGGCCCTTTAAAATTTCGCAAGCAACGGGAAGTCTAAAAAAAAAAGAAAAAATCTAATAAAAATAGAGTGGAAACTACTGCGGAAGCGAGAGCTTAAGTTCAGTCGTAAAAATAAATTACAGCCTGACAGGAGACAGAGAAATAACGCGCCGAAATGAATTTATATTCAATAAATTTATTTCCGGCGACGCAAAACTCGGTTATTCTCTCGTACAAAACGCAAATAATTTTCTAGCGGCGGGAACACGGCGACGAAGAAAGTGTAAATAATATATTACTGGGGCGTTTATTTCTGCGCGACGAAAACTGCGAACGATTCGTCTCCCGGAATTTCGCCTCGGCGAAAAAATGGCCCGCGATTCCGGTCACGTCGGGGACGTTATTTTTTTTTCCTTCCAGGTTGATTTCTGCGCAAACCGAACGCTTATAAAATTCGCCGCCGCCGCCCGAAGATTTACGTCGCCTACCTAATGCTACTGCTTTCTCGTATTTGCGTTCGGGAAAACGCACATAAAATAGACTTTCGTTTTTCAATTCTTATTTGGCAAAGAAAAATTCTTAGGCACCTTATCTACCGCTACCACTCTAATATGATTTACCTTGATCACTGCAGCTTTTTCTCGTCTATCAAAAATAAAGAATGGGTGTGGGTAAATAGATCTTAAAGTAGGCGCCAGGGTGAACAAGATACCCAGGTGATCCGAAATGTGTCGCCCAATGTGTCGCGGCTTTGCATTTGATCGCTCACAACAGTCACAGGAGATTTAATTAAAACTCACTTGTACACTTAGCGCACACAAACGGCTAAAATAATATTTGCTTTAATTACAAATGCACAGAATAAATACAGTTGCACCGAATAATTACAAAGTCACAAGCAAATTAATCCAATGAGTGTACAACTCGATACTTCACATCTAACCCGTCTTATTTCCACTACAACAATTTACATAAAATAATTGAAGACGCAAGATCTGTCGAAAATTCGCTCTTTTACAACGCAGCGTCACGAAACAGTTAACAGGAGAAACTGATTAAACTCACGCAAGGTCGTTTACGTCTCCCTGTGTGTATTTTGCCAGACACTTTTTTCGATTTGGCTGTACGACACCACAAAATGAGAAGCGGTGAGTTTCGATAGCAACAGCTTCCAAAATAGCGGTTAATAACCGAGTACCAAAAGAGTATCCAATATCCTAAGAGACATCCTAAAAACGCTGAGTTAAAAGAAGAAACAGTATTGTAACTAGGATAAGAGAACCAGCAAAGGTGTACAGCTGAGAATAAGTCAAGCGTAACATAAACATAAAACGATAACATGAACATACGAATGACTCCGTCGCAATTATGTAACGTATGACTCACCCGCGTTGCAGAAGACCACAGCGGGCCGTGCGCAAAATCTAATGACTCATCTGCAGGCACAGATCTAGCGCGGAGTCGCGTACACAAAATGTCAAGGCGACAATTGACGTCACACCCCGGAAGCAACAAGATGGCGTCATGCCGTTACCCTAAAATTAACTGGATTTTAGGAAAACCAGGGTCCTGTCGGGGTCGTGAAAATGATACAACATCCAACAGTAACTTTTTTATTTCTTCTTCATTGCCTGAAGTGCTTTATGAATATCTCCAACCTCGTCCTTTCTATTATCTTGCTACCTACCTTTTTGCAGTAAGATTGTGGGAGGAAAAATAACAAACGTCCCACTGCCGGCTAGTTCAATGGGACGGACAGGTTCAAACGAATGAATACAAAAGGACATAATTAAAAAATAAAGTCACCAATTTTAACCAACAAGTTCCTCAAATACTCAATCAACAAAAGTAACAATACAGTAAGTAAAGTCCTAAACAGAGAACGTCCAGTTTCCGGCAATTAAATCACGAATTGCGGGGCCCGCTAATCGCTTGCAAACGTTACAGAACAATAAAAGTTTACTCAAAGCACAATAATTCAATGCATAAATCGGCTAATTGGTTCATCGCGTCCGCGATAACGCCTCACCAGGTTATAAGAAAAATCATAAATAAACATCCAACCTTAAGTTGTCCAATCGTACGTCAAATTTTACTTCGGTTCCGAAATAGACGTCCGGATGTAACGGTCAAGGGGGCGGGCGTCAGTGCGTCGTTTCCGTGTGAAGCTTCCTTAGCTTGCGTTCGTTGTCATGGAATTGGGTGGAACTTTGCCTGTGTCAAATGAATTTTCTAATGTGACACCAAGTGTACCAACGAGGTGACCCCAAATAGAAAACCTGATATATTTGCAAAAGTCGGGCTTCGAAAAGCAATTGCATTCGGGAAAATGCTTATATAACACGTATAATGCTTCTTCCCAGATCACAGATTAAATATACAACACGTAGAGTGCTTCTTTCCGGATCACGGATTAAATCTCCGCTTCTCACACAAGTACGCAAGCCAAAGACAATGCAACAGCACTCCAACGCGTCTAGCAAAGTATTAAGTCGATTCTGCGCGTAACTAGAATATCAGGCGCGAAATTCACGCAAAACCTTTTCGAAAAATCTATTCAATTGACCGGGAGGACGAGTATATCACTGATTCACATGCAGGTCGAAAAAGCGATTCGTCTGATGATGTTTGGTCGTCCTAGTGTAGCATATTTAGATTTTCCTGGCAATATGCTAGCCACCCGCGTTCCTGAAGAGCCTATCCCTGCCCATTATAACGTGACGGATATACCAGTGGTGTCTCCACAACCACCTTTGATAAACCAAGTTGTAGATTTGCGGGTACGCGCTAAAAAGCCTTTGGTCATTATTGGTAAGTGCGCAGCTTATTCCAGGGCCGAAGTACAAATTACAGACTTCATCAACTATACCAACCTACCGTTTTTGGCAATCCCAATGGGAAAAGGAGTAGTTCCCGATGTTCATCGCAACAGTGTGGCATCTGCAAGGTCGATGGTGCTTCTGGAAGCTGATTGCATCTTACTTTTCGGGGCGAGATTTAATTGGATTTTACATTTTGGCCGGCCACCCCGATAGAACCCGGACGTCAAAATCATACAAAGAACGTAAAATCCACCGTTGCAGTTCAGGCAGACCTAAAACCGGCCGTCGAGTATCTCCTAGATGAAGTCCAAAGGAGAAAATACGCCGTTGGGCGCCACGAAGACGGCACGCAAAATCGGCGGCCATCAATCTTGGTTTTTATTTATGTTTCGCATCTCTGATCCTTTAATAGATAACTCTTTTAAGTTTTACTCCACTTGCTTCTCTTTCTTTAGTTTTGGTTTCTTTCCATCTCTTTCCCTCTCACCCTTATCCAAAAATTTAATCATTCTTAACTTCTGCTAACTTTTTTTCTATTTCACATCTTTGATAGACCTGTTGCCATCCCTTTAGTCTTGGTTTCTCTCTCCTTTCGTCTCTCTCGCATTTAATAATTTTTTTGCCTTCCTAAGGTTTTTTTAGAGGTCTCTCTGTTTCAAACATCTTTCCTTACGTTTTCCCATTTCACATTTTTTGATTCTTCACAGACATCTGTTTTCAATTTTATTTCGCTATTATCTCCTCTTCAGTTTCTTTCTCCGCCTCTCCTCCTGTATCTAATAATTTGTCGCTCTTCTTCTTTCCTCTTCGTTGTTCTCATAAAGTTATTCATAGTTCTTCTTAGCCCTTTTCCAAATGCACTTTCTAATGTTCCTTGTTTTTTGATAAACATTTTCTTTTAAATTTGACTTCGTTTGCTGCTTTCACATTAATCTTTCGCCTCCACCTCTCCTCATTACCTTTCACTGATCTCAGCAATATACTAATGCCGTACTTCCTTTCAGTCATTCTTCTTAGCAATTTTCTAATGCCTCACTTCCTTTCAGTCATCCTTAGCAATTTTCTTATGCCTTACTTCCTTTCAGTCATCCTTCTTAACATTTTTCTAAGACACATCTCCAGATCTTTAGATAGACGGACGAAATGTCGAGGATGCAGCGTGGCCGCCTCAACAATGCTTTTCTCTTCCACTTCAATGCCAAGTTCTTTTAAGTTTTGCTTTTTCTCTCCACTTTAATCTTAGCTTCCCTTTTCCTTCGTTATCTATTCATTTTAAGACTTCTCAACTTTATTTCCAATCATCCTATACTTTACACTTTAAACTCCTTTGATAGACAAACTTAGTTACAGGAACACGGAAGACCCACTGAGAAGATTTCCTCTACAACGCTCTTCTCCTCCTCCTTCGCTGGAGGTGCTTCTGCTTTTTGTCCTTTTCTTTTCTTATCTACTACTTTCTTCCCTCTTCATTACCTAAGTTCCTCGTGAGTCTCTTGGGCATTTTTCAATATCTTTCCTCCTTTCAAACATCATTGATAGACGGAACAAGAATGCAGCAATGTGTACAATGGTGGCCATTAAAATCGTTACCCCTACATGCTGACCTCGCCCTTATTGACCTCACACTTTCATATTTGTTATCTTAGGTACTACTGCACTGTTTTCCCTTCCTGCCAATCATCTTCCTTTTCTATTGAACATTCCACATTCTTCTTCTCATTCTACATTAAATTTATCAACAAATCCTTTGTAAGAGTTCAACGTCCATAAGCGCTACATTTGATAAGATAGATTTATAAAAATTATCTTTAACAATTTACAATAATAAGAATTGGTCTAGACTTGACGTGTATCTCATGCAAAAACGTTTGTCCTTTATTATGCTTTTCCTTCGTGCACTTTTTTGTGTTTATTAGACAATTTTTGCCTCGCTTTCATGTGATTGTCAAAGCCCAAACTTTTTGTCGTACGTTAAACAAAAGAGACTTAAATTCAATAAGCTCTTGATACTAGCAGGTGGTAGATAAAGTTCTACTTTTAATTGGTAGAAATGCAAGTCGCAGGTACTTTAAGTAAACAAATCAAAGTGCACACAATTTGTAACGAAAACTTCGATGCGAACACACTCTACGTTAAAGGGCTCAGGCTTCGTCACATCGTCGGTAAATCAAAGTTTTGTTTACCTCGCACCCCCAGAACAAAGAGCACAAAGCTCAAGCACAGCCATACCCTTTTACACGGGGCATGTTTAATAATAATAATCCGTTCGACCTAATCTGAAACGAAAGCGTTCGACGCAACATTTAAATAAATTAACACCAAGGCGAGAGTCATCATGTCAAGTCCATTTCAATAATTATTTAAACAGGCAGACCGCATTACATCCAATCATTTATAATAATCAAAATCTCTGCTCTCTGACGAGCCGATATTAATTTTAATGAAACGAATATATTAAACACCATGACAGTTATAATAATACAAAAGGATATTAAATTTCTATTAATTAATAAGTACATGGCGCGCCATATTAATATATTATAAATTTTACATAGTCACTGCGCGTTCGATTTCGTTATTAACGAAGTCAATTAAACAAACATTGTCGAATTCCATCCGCGCATCAAACGCTCTCGGAGTTATGTGATAACGGAATATTAAAATAATTACACGTTTGCGGTCGTTGGAAATGTCGCAGTTTAAAGGAAAATTTAAAAACAATGAAGGTGGAGGCTGTAATTAACGTAAAAGAAATTTTATACGCGAGTAATTACATGCCTTTGAGGCATTTATTAATTTTAGTTATACATAAATTAGAATTAAGTTAATGAGTGTATGAAGCGTATTTGCATGTAATTGCTTTCTACG
The DNA here is from genome assembly GCA_958336345.1 of Dorcus parallelipipedus. Classification (NCBI taxonomy): domain Eukaryota; kingdom Metazoa; phylum Arthropoda; class Insecta; order Coleoptera; family Lucanidae; genus Dorcus; species Dorcus parallelipipedus. The sequence continues at coordinate 34,233,665 of OY284483.1, read as the reverse complement.
CGGCGTTTAGTAAATAATTAATTTATGTAAAATACTTAATTTGCTTGAATAATAATGGAAATTTCTATAATAATGGAAATGCCCCTCTCTATAAATTTTGCTCTTTTATAAAAGCACACCCAGTCGTAAATTCATCCCTTGTATAGAAGAAACAGAAGCAAAACTTTCCTCCCCCTTAACGTCTCCCTGATTTGAACAACGCGAGCTGCACTTCGACGATAACTTTCGATTTCTCAAGTGATTATTTAATCTGGTTAGCTCCCTTTCAACTTCATCACTTGAAAAGAATTCTCTTTTTTACGAACTGATTGTAAGATGAAAGACCATTGGGCTCACGCGTTCGACATTCTCGGGTAACTTTTTCAGGTCACAACGGTAAGGTATGCGTTTTATTACGAGTGTACAGGAGAGCAAACATGAGGATATGAAATTTTTGCCAAGTGATGTAAACATGTTTAATAAAGTTCCGCTGTGCGCTGAGCTGCGTCCGGAATTTAATGTGCGCTTTTAATTTGGGTGGTGGTATACGCAGTATCTAAAAGAAGAAGAAGAGTAAAGAGCTTTTCTTATAACCAAAAATATATTTAACTAACATTATTTTGTTTTATTTACTTTATACTTTTTCTCTGGTATTGTTTCTCTTGCTTTGCTCGTCACAGTGCAAATTCGATGCCATCAACTCGAGCTGAAGTTCTCCTCCTTTATTCTTGATACGGAGCTTAGAGTAAAGAGCAACTCGTTTGACTTTCTAAGTCCAGTGCACGTAACTTCAACGCCTATCCTGTCTCAAGGGGCCACCCCAAAGAGCTCTTTAGAAATTCTATAATCGCAGGCGCCATGCAGATACATTATTTGCATAGATATTACTGCACAGATACATTATAGTTGCACAGACGTCATAAAACAAATCTACTTGACGTTTTAGATTGGGTTGCTTGGATTTTTGTATATGTATTAAAATTTCAGATACATGTTCCATGTGGGTAAAGATATCAAATTACAGTGCGAGTGGACCCTTCGCTGTAGTCTGGTTTCCGTCGGGCAGGCAACAGATACTTTAAAAATGTCAGCTTGTGCACTTGTATAGTTAAAGTTATGTGTGCTTAATTTGCGACAGACCAGAGCGAGTATTTCTGATAAGCTAATGGGGTATCTCTTGATACATGCGAGCATTTGAGATAGGCGTGAGTGGGAACTAAAGGCAGCGACTATGATTGGTCGAAGTTATTTTCAAAATTTAGCTGCAAAGTCCGAGGGGTGTTTTAATTTTTTTCTTGGAAAGACGGGACGCGGAACACGGGCAGAAACGTTTGAATCTCTCGAACGAACAGTCGACTAATTAAAGTCTGACTTTTTGTAGCGCTTGCAGTCATTTATCTCTGCTTCTTTTTCTACCATTCTTGACATTTCCGCTATGTCCACTCCCCCCATCTTTATTTTCTTTCCTTGGTGGTCTGATAAGTAAGGGTCTTTATGATTTCATAACTTCTGCCTTGGTAGGGATAAAATTTAAATTTCGTTCAGTCTGTCCAGGTGTTGGGAGCAAAGTAGGAGTTCTAACGTGGGCGATCTTTCCACCATTTTTTCAGCAGATTGACCTCGAGAATCTAACCTATTTTTTTATAGTTTAGAGGAGAAATGAATGTATTCTAATGTAGACGGTTGTAACGTTTAGGGTCTTCTTAAAGTTAAAGTGATTAAGAGTAATTATGACTGCTTGAAGCGCAGTAGTTAAATTCCCAAGCCTGCGACTCACAAAACCATTTTTTCAGCAGATCGATCTCGAGAATCTAACCTATTTTCTTTTTGTAGTTTAGAATGTGTTCTAATGTAAACGATTTTGACGTTTAGGGTCTTCTTAAAGTTAAAGTGATTAAGAATAAATTAAGAATAAGAAGATTAAAATATTCGCCCGTGTTACACTGTCGCGAGCGAGTTAATGCCCGTTCACTCGCTCTCAGATCCTCCGGGATCATTAACGGGACAGAGTAGGCAGATTGAGGCCGTCCCCAACGCTCCTTTACCTACCTACCTTATTCCTTGCGATTAGCACGGATCGAAACTCTGCCCGACGACGGAATCGATCCTTGATAAATTGTTTCTTTTCTCTTTATCTGTGCATTAATTTCAATATGTGCTTTTTTCCTTCTGCTATCTTCGTGTTCACCATTTATTGTCCCTCACCCCGAGAACATCGAGCTAGCTGGACACCCCAGAATCCGCTTCCGGGTCTCGAGGAGCGCCGTTCGGACGATACGGAACCGCCGAGGAACCGACGTCACCGCTAGAGCAATCGGTTCGTCACCTCACTGACCTTCACCGCCAATCGTCCACGACCCGGTGGTAACAGATTTTGAAACTGTATAGCTTTAAGGCCGATGAATGAGGTTTTTTCTTAAACACGGACCGAGGTCTAAGTAGGGCATTTTGAAACTGTATAGCATTAAGGTCGATGAATGAGGTTTTTGCAGTACACGGACCGAGGTCTAAAGCAGGCGGTGTGAAGCGTCAATTGGCGGTTTTTTTTCAAATACATTAACCGAGATCTAAACAGATCAGAATGAAGCTGCACAGTTTGAAGCGTTACTAAAATATTTATACGTTATAGTCACTGACTCGTTCCAACTGTTGAGAATGTTCTAGAACCAGTGAGAAATTTTCTAGCAATGCAAGTGAATCTGGAGCGTGCGTTGAGTTTCCGAGAATCCTCGAAAGCTACTAGTCGGCGTCGGCGTGATAATTCTAAACACCGTGTTTACAACAATGATCGTTAAAAAATCGATGTTTTTTCATAACACCTTCAAACTTTTATTTTTTTATACATAGGGCCGAAGATTAAATTAGTTTTACTGGTAATGGTAGTCCAAGAAGTTTGACATCATTATTTTATAAAGTGTTAGGAGGTGCTAGTGTCGATTTTTATTATTCTAGTCAGAGTCCTGCAAATTCTTATTCGATTTCGCTTCACATCTCATTTTTCTGCTTAGTAAATAAAAAGTGAGCAAATAAAAATCGGATTAGAGTAGGCGGTGTAATGTTGATTACACGAACCGAGGTCTAAACGGATCAGCTTGAAGCTGCACGGTTGTAAATACCAATAAACGAGGTTTTCTCAATACACGGACCGAGGTCTAAATGGGATAGTTTGAAGCTGCACGGCTTTAAGAGCCTTTAAAAGGCGTCGTGTTTTTACAAATTGTATTTTTGAATGAATGCGTCTTCGCGGTCATTAAAAACAAGTCATTCCTGCTTGCTTTGTTGGTAGCCTATCCACCAGGATATAACAGTATAATAATATTGCCTACTTTGTATAACATAGTTTCGAAGAGAAATGAATGTATTCTAATGTAAACGGTTTTGACGTTTAGGGTCTTCTTAAAGTTAAAGTGATTAAGAATAATTATGACTGCTTGAAGCGCAGTAGTTAAATTCCCAAGCCTGCGACTTACAAAAGAAACGTTTCGCAAGCCTACTTTAACGTTTATTTAAGTAAAATACTCGCCCGTGTTACACTGTCGCGAGCGAGTTAATGCAAAAAGTAAAGTCTTCTGATTTAAGTAGAAAGTTAGCAGCGAGATAAGTTAACGTCGTCTTACCATGTTAATTAATTTTTAAACTAGTCCTCACTCCCTTCATTATAAGTAATATGGCTGCACGAACTTATGAAATTTCGTGTCTTTATAGCAGCCGCCGAAAAGTAAAATTTTATTCCACTCTCCCTAAATTTAATTAGGTAAGATGAGAAGTCGCTCTTAAGCGTCGCATCGTTTTGTTTTCCTTTCTTTGGGAGGACGATCATACTCGTCGATCATTTAAACGTATCAGATAACCGCAAAATATCGCGCGCGTTTTCCGAACCGAATTTGAATACAAATAAGCCGTATAGCGATGCATACGTAAAGCATGGTCCGTCATGCTGTGCTAGTTAAGGGTTACCATCCATCATTCGGTTCGCGTTAAAATATTAAAAAGTTGGCAGCAGCCTCGAGTTTTACGGGGTGTTTGGGGAGCTTTCGTTGGCTCTACGTTACACGACTGACAGCCTGTGTAACGGGGGATGTTTTAAATAAAATAGCGAAATACATTTATTGCTTTAGTGGCGTTCCACTCGGAAACTTTCCGGAATAAAACAAGGCCTCACTTTAATTTCTTACTCTTTCGATGTTTTATTTTCACCATAAACCGTAAAAATTTTATTGCAAAACTTTTATTTTAGATCAACTCGGCTTTCATAGAAAACGTCGAGTCCAGAAAATAAATCTCCATTCGCTTAAGTTTTTTTCCCCCGTAACAATTAAATAACTTTGAAACAAAAATGTAAATACGATAAACGCTTTTGAAAACTTAAATTAAATCACAAGAGCGCGCAGGAAGGTAATAACAATAAATGTCATCGTCCGCTGCATGGAAAATGCAAAGGAAAATTCTGTTCTTTGTCATCAAATTATTATCCGTTTTCCGGAAAGAACTCGTTCTGCATTTTGCGGAATTCCGGTCGGTATTCGCAGCCCCAACCACCCAACTTATAAAACACTGCGCAGCTAATTGTTAGGAAACGATGGCGTGTAATACGTTAGTTTAAAACATTGCGTTTTTACCTGAGAGATTCGCCTAATCAAATCGAAGTGTCGTTCCGGAACGGAATGCGGAGAATTCCGTTAGCGTGATCTGGATATCGCAGGTGAGCTTTTTATTGCGCTTTAATGCGACGGCAACGTGAGAAAGCGTGTGTGTTTGTGTTTGTGACAGAAGGTAGAGAAACTAGTTTCGCCTTGCCTGTGACGAAGTGGCTCAATTTTGACCGGAAATTTTCCTGCTACTGGTCACTGAACTTCGGTTCAGTTTCGAGTGATCCGTGATAAGTTTATGGTAAATGAAAAACGGATGTGAAACTCACGATATCATGCTGTTAAAAGAATTAATTAGTTTTTGTTAGTGTGGAAAATAAGCAAGACAAGAATATCACACTTAATAATCAAAAATAACAAAATTTAACTTGAGGGGGAACGTAGCAACAAAAAAGATTCAAAAGTGTATCAGCCAAAAATACACATTGCTTGCTATCTCTCGATCCCAATTACTTACTTCTTCGATATTTTTTTTAATGCGATAATTATTTCCTCCCTTGTATTCTATTTAAATGGCGCCAAATTTATTTTTAGTCGAAGATAAAACAAGAAACGTACGCCAATAGAGCAAGAAGGCCCAGGAAGTCAAAGGAGGAAAGAAAATATCCAAAGAATAGTCTGGAGAACGACAACCGTTGGCGGCCATTGAAATCCTATGTTACAAGCAAAGAAAAGTCAGAATTAGAAGCCAATTAAAAAAATCAAGAGTCAAACTACAAAGTAAGAGTAAGAACAAAATAAGATGGAAGAAAAACTTCAGAATTTCAAAATGGCGTAAATCTTCAACTTAAATCCTTCAAGAGACCAAATTTAAACCCTTTAAATCTATACCTAATGGCAAGGTAAAGGAAGAAAGAAGAAAAAGTGAAAAATACAATAAAGAATGCCTGGCCTGAATTAAAGAGGATGACGAAGAATCCAAAGAAGCACTTAGAGCAGAGAATCAAACAGTAATAAAGTGGTAAAATGTAAGTCTTCTTAAATGATTCCAATGATTTTGCTTTTTTTTAAATTACTCATCGACAACGTCGGATTCGTTTACTAGCGCCATCTATCCGTGCTTACGTCAATTAATTCCCTAAATTAACTTAAAATCTTGAATTTCATTCAGATTTAGCGATTTTCTCTTCTTTCCTTGAGAATCTCTCGAATTTACTCAACGTAACGTCTTCATTTGTCATTAAATTTGTTATTTTTGCGCCCGTTTAACGACAGGCAACGCCATCTCTTTTTGTTTTCTACGAATTAACTCGCACAAGTGAGTTTTAAATTTCCATCTGATTCTTTTCACGTGCATTTCTTTATGAACTTGTCGTTTATTAATAGAAAACTGATACTAAACAAATGAACATTTACTGTGGAAGAGAGGAACGACACGAGGAACTATGTATATTTGTAAAATTTGTAATTGCAATTAAATTATTTCAGGATGCATTTTTTCTTAAATACAGAAATGAAACAAAATCGAATGTGGCTACCAGGTTTTAAGATTTTAAAATTAAGAAAAAATAAGACAAGTAACGGCAATCAACCGGGCGCCATCTATCAACGAAATGAGGAACTTTCATTTGAAATTGCAACTGAAATTTTTTATTATGTTTTTTTTTTTTTTAATACAGAAATGAAACAAAATCGAACATGGCTGAGATTTTGAAAATAAAAACTATAACAAGTAATGGAAATCTACGTTGCGCCATCTATCAACGACATGAGGAACTATCTTTTCAATTTGTAACTGCAACTTAAATTATTTCATGATGCATTTTTTTTAAACAGAAATGAAACTAAATCGAACATGGCTATCAGGTTTTAAGATTTTGAAATTAAGAGAAAATAAGATAAGTAACGGAAATCAACCGGGCGCCATCTATCAACGATATGAAGAACTATCATTTGAAATTGCAACTGAAAATTTTTAGGTTTTTTTTTTAAATACAGAAATGAAACAAAATCGAACGTGGCAGAGATTTTGAAGTTAAGAACTATAATAAATAATGGAAATCATCGGTGCGCCATCTATCAACGAAATGAGGAATTATCTTTATAAAACTTGTAATTGCAACTTAAATGATTTCAGGATGCACAGAAATGAAACAAAATCGAACATGACTACCATATTTTTTAGATCTTGAAATTAAGAAAAAAACAAATAACGGCAATCAACCGGGCGCCATCTAACAACGATATGAAGAATTATCATTTGAAATTACAACTGAAATTTTTTATGTTTTTTTTAAATACAGAAATAAAACAAAATCGAACATGGTTGAGATTTTGAAATTAAAAACTATAATAAGTAATGGAAATCAACGGTGCGCCATCTATCAACGACATGAGGAACCACCTTTATAAAATTTGTAATTGCAACTTAAATTATTTCATGATGCATTTCAGATCTTGAAATTAAGAAAAAAATAAGTAACGGCGATCAACCGAGCGCCATCTATCATCGAAATGAGGAACTATCATTTGAAATTGCAACTGAAATTTTTTATAATGGATTTCTTTTTAATATAGAAATGAAAAGAAGTCGGACATGGCTGAGATTTTGAAATTAAAATAAATTTAAATTTATTAATCTACTGAATTGTGCTGCTAATCGATTGTCTTGTTTTTATTAATTTTAAAATTTTATTAATTTTGTTTTACGGAAGCAGTTTCCTAGCTGTCGGCGAACGGCACATAACGCGCGAAGCGCTTTCTTAAAAAAAATCACTCTCTCAAAAATTAAACAGAGAAATCACAAATTATTTCAACCCACGTGACCCCGCCGTGTAAGCAACACATTGTACTCTGTTGGTAACAATGCAGTGCTGTATATTAAATCGTTCGAGAATGTAATGCTTGCGATTTGCGAAGGCATTGTAATTTACATCACCATCTGGAACTGCTTGGTTAAAGTGGTTAAATACATCAGAACACCTACAGCCACGAAAGTCATTGACAAATCCATGCTAATTTGAAACAGTAACTTCACTTTTTTCAGTCTTGCCACTTCTAGAAAACAAAACCTAATTCAAATTGGTCACGTGGGTTGAAGTAATTTATGATTTCCCTGTATTATTATTGGGCTCGCAGCAGTTAGGGAATCGATTTCTCGGTATGCACAGAAGAGTTACGTTAGAAATTTGAAAAAGAGGAAATGGAAGAATAGAGAAAAAATAAAAGCAAATATGTGTCAACAGGTTATATGTATATGCGAATATGTTCAGAGAAACAATATGTTATGAAAGAGCAGCGGGAAAGTAAAGAGCAAGGAAGATGAAAATATTAAAAAGAAAGGGAACAGGACAGAGAAGATACAAAATGGAAAGTAAAGCAAAAACATCGAAAAAAGACAGCTAGAAGTCGTCTGGTCGTGAACGCCTCCCCAAATCCGAAGATGTAAGTCCTAGAGAGTGAACAAAGTCCGAATATCCGTCCGTCTCTCTATATCTAGTACCATGGTTTGGGTGAGAAAAACATTAGTTTGTTTGCCAATTAGTTATGTTATGAAAAACTAACAACTGCTTTATTTGATTCATGAAATGCTGTTTTCCTCGTTATAAAACTATTTTGAATTTGTTTTGCTTTGTCTCATATTACGTCACGTCATCAATTTTAAGTATCTAAATTGATTTGTGATTGTTTTCATTCATCCCCTTTATGTTATGATTTTTAACAACCGGTCTCTCACACTCAGTGTTGTAACAGATACATTTTTCAAAGTATCTAGATTCAGGTACAGATACTTATCCTAATTTGTAACTCGATACAGTTATACTTCTTTTTTAAAAGTAACTAGATCCAGATACAGATATAGTATAAATGTATCTAGATACCTTTCAGATACTTTTAGATACTTACATAATAATAAAAATAATAAAGTTCTTTATTTCACTAAAAAAACTGACAAAGCATTAAAGTTTGAAATTGAATAATGTAAACAGAAAGAACAATTATCGTTTTGTGACAATAATAAAATTACACTGAAAAGTAGTCTAAGACATCAAATGAACAAATTCACAAGTTTAAAATAGATTACACTGCATACAGGGTGAATGACAATTGTACCGACAATGTTACAGATTACGGGAAGAATGTTCGAAAAATTCTCGTAAACAGTTTATAATTAATTAAAAAATTGCGTACGAAATACGGCGGCCACGTACTATAAGTGCGGCTGTATAATAGGACTATAAATTTTTTTACTGACTCTCGCTTGCACACAATGCGATCTTGATAAACATTTCAATTTATTTTATTACTCGTTTAACAGCTGGGGAAGGCAAGTTTCTTTTACGCGACGTAATTATTAGTAATTTCTAAAATTGCGTACGAAATACGAATAATAAATTCGCAAATAATTGTGTAAATAATTGTTTGTTAATTCGTGCGGATTATTTACTATAGCGAAATGTACCAGCCGTTTCGTCCACAAAAAATCGCAAGGATTTAAATCTGGTAATCACGGGGGTCATATGACCGGCCCGACAGGCATCTGATAGTAAATAAATAGTAAAAAGACTATTAGGATACAATCTGTTGTTTTAAACGTCGCGTCGCTAGTATTATGCAAAATAGTAATTGGTAATAATTATCACTACAAATGAATGATTATTTGATTACAGTTGCAAAGTATTGCTTAAACGAATCGGTTTTATCCGAAAATGTGAAAAGATTTATTAGACCTGAAGTTATCGCGGACTATAAAATCTTTATGAATGTAATACATTACAGGATCACGTTTAGAAAATTCTAAGGAATAGTTCATAATTAATTAAGAATTTGTTAAAGTTTTAATAGATTTGTGTTAATAATTCCTCATGCACAAAACGAAATTATAATAATTAATATTCGAAACAAATTACGAATGAGTTTAATGATTTATTTGTTTACCAGGTCTTCAAAGTGTTGTTATTCTTTGCATGGAATAATCTATTTCAGGTAATGCTGCATGCATTATTTGTCAAGTAAAGTATTTTCGAGTTTGCATTCACGTCGGGCGTTGACCTAAAAACGGAGTTGTGAAATTCCACTTAAAAGTCAAGTTCATAAAGCCATGCTACAGTATCATAAAACTATAAAAAAAAACTTTTATGACAGCATTTATTTCGTTCATCTGCTCCTCGAGTTTTTTACCAGTAACTAAAGTAGAAAGACATTTATAAACATTTTTCTCATATTTTCGGACATCGCTTCTTATCGTGGTTTCATTCTGTCGGTATAATTAATAGTCACCCTGTCACCCTGTATATTCTTCTACTAAATATGGCTCCAAAGTTAATAGTAGTCGATATACAATGCGATCGAAAATGATTGAGCGTCCTTCAAAAGTATGTACTAATTTCGATATGAAAAACTTGTGGAAAACTCAAATAATAAACAAACCATGTACACACATACGAACGCTACTGATTTTCAGGTGATCTTGAGTATTCAAAAACGCGAAAATTCTCTAGGCGGAAGGTAATTTTAATCACTTTTGGGTACTTATTTTCTCAAGGACGCTCAATCATTTTCGATCGCATTGTATGTATTTTCCGTACGAAAACTCCTACTATTGCTTAAGCTACCTACCCAGTTAAGCAGGGTTTTGCGGCTTTCGTGCAGCATTTGTGATTGGCTCATTCAAAATTATATATATATTGCATTCACAGGTCCTGTAGGCCCATGGCCAAAAATTATAGCCAATCACAAATGCTGCACGAGACCATAAAACGCTATCCGCTTAGATGAGTAGATAGTTTTACTGATTTATCCGTTGTGGATGTTTATTATAAAAAGGCATTGCACAAAGAAGATCTTTCCATTACCGTTTAGCCTGTGTATTGGAAATTGTACTTTTAATTTCTTGTAACATAGAGTGAGATGACATAAAATAAATATTTTTATTTTTATTTAAAAAATGTATCTGTGTATCTAAATGCTCAGATACATACATAAATGTAACTAAATACAGATACAAAGTACTACAATGTAACTAGTTACAGATATAGATACACTGAAAGTATCTAGATGCAGTATCTAAATACTTGTAACTAGATATGTTACAACACTGCTCACACTTTAATTTATTTTCTAATTAATTGAAAAAGAAAATGAATTTATTTTCTTATACAGAATTCCGCTTTCTTACACAAGGTAACTCAATGATTTCTTTTCTTCTATCGAAGTGTACTTTCAAGGAGGGGTGGGGGTTCATTGCTGGAGCTATTACCGTATGTTTTCCGGTAATTTTCACAGGCAATGTTCTTCGATGACCGCATTGGGATTCGATCGGGCGTAGTGGAGGGTCGGAAGAGCGTTTCAGCTCAATTTCCGCCATAAATTAGCCTCAGTACAGAAAAATGTTCATTTTTATTGGCAGAGCGACTTATAAATTTCTAACCCTATCTAAGGAAGGAGAGCGGCTTTTAGGGGCATAAAATTGAGTTATGCCTATCCGGGAAATATTGCGCCGTTTATGGAAAAAAATTGCGGTTTTCCCCCGGCCGACCTCTTGCATATGACAGTGACATAGTAACCTGTCCGTTGCGCAACACGAGAAAAATTATCCGCGGGGTGGCTTTGATATTAGCGAAGTTTTGTTGCGGAAAAAGCGGGGGATAATAGGTTTGTTGCGCTAACGTCCTCATTGTGCCTTCGCTTTGTAACTTCGGCGGAACGGCTGCGATCTTTTATTTAGTTCCACTTGCGGACAAGGAAAATCATTTTCAGTCATGGAATATCACGTAAGCACTTTTCACGAAACTTCTTTTATTAACTGAAATACGACTTTACTTCCCCGTATTTCTTGAAAACTATATTTTTATTAACTTTTTACTTGTTCGTACAACTCGAAAAAAAGTACCCCTTACTTTTCTTGTGACTATATCTCGTTTTATTCGTTCAGTCTTTCCCTTTGACTTCTCAGTACACACACTTTAAATTCTGACTTTAAATAAGCTATTAAAAAAATATCAACCTGTTTCACCACTTTTCAGGTGAGTATAACGTTCCGGTTTTATGTTATGTATAACCTGAGTTAGAATATATCTAGAATTTCATACAGTGGGTAACACACTTTAAGCAAATCTTAGTATACAGGGTGACTGACAATATGAAACCACTCCATATACGAATGCAGACGTTAATAATTATTGCGTGTGAAGTCCTGCACGTAATAAATTCCGTGAGCTTCGCAAGATTCGCCGATTAGCGAATCTAAAGCTCGCAAAACATTACGTAATTAAAATATAATTATTCAAACAATTCGCCGTGCGTGCGAACCGAACATTAAGGCGGCAGCAGCCTAAACGAAATATAATGGAAGTAGAAGTTTTAATACCCACTGATTCTCGTGCAACGCAGAGCAAACTTTATTATAAATTATAATTTATTCCGGAGGACACATAAATTCGGTTCCGACTAAATTAAGATCGGTGATAATAAACAAGTGTATCCGAGCTGTCCTAATGATTTTCTCCGTACTGCATGCCCCCGAAATTGCAAAAGTTTTCGAGCGTTAAAAACTTTCTGATTAGACTAGAACGTATGTAGTCCGGTCGCGTTCCGCGCGATTCCGGCTCCGGCTTAGAACTGCCCCGAACGAAAAGGGTTTAATTCCAACTTTAAAGTGATTCAGTAGCTGGTGACTTTCAGAGCGGCGCGATCCGTCTATTTATTAAGGACTTTAAACTTTGTAATTACGTGATTCCGCTCATTCTTATTTAAAGTAATTGGGAAAGCCAGTATTAGGAAGTAACGAGTCTTGAAATGGCTTCTTCTTGACTTGACTGAATCACAACAAATCAACCCCTCCCCCCTTTTATAAACTACAATCATCAGTATAATTAGGAAACAACAAAGTTAAGATCGCTTCCGGTTATACCGGAAGTAAAACGATATTTAGTTGGTGTAAGTCCTCCTACTAACCCCCTGCACAAATACATGCAGAATTACAGTTTGTTTTGGGCTTAATCGATGCAAACTGCGCATACAAATCAGCAAGTAATTCGGATTTCATTAAATGTAACGCAAATACATCGGTTAATGTGAATAATCGCAAAAACAAATGTTCTATCCCGGGCACATGCGGTCGGATATCCAAATTAAACAACTGCAATGACATGCCCTCTATTACAAATATCCATTTTTAACATCTTCTCTATCATTACGCCTTGTAGCTGGGTACACACCCAGTGGTCATTCGACGACTTGCCCATTTACAATTATCGCAGACCACTCGATGTCTTACATGTCATTAAATCAAAATTATAGTTCATCGACTGCGATCCTGAAAAACAGGAGACATGCGTTTCTGTCCAAATATGGCGCACCTAAGTAGACGGTATGACCGGTAATTATACGAAGTGCATAACTCGAGGAATATGTAACAACTTAATACGTGCAGAAAATATAAAAACGTGTCTTACACGATGTGCGTGTGCTTGCAGCAATGTAATTGAATACCACTTTCTCTAAAAAAAAAAAAAAAAACATGTTTTTGCTACGTTGAATAAAGAGTGCGCTTGATTTCTAAGTAATTAAAAAATTAAATTGAAACCTGACACCCTTAACATCCCCCCGAACAAACGCCATCAGCAAAGTACAAGGACTTTTATTACTTTCGATTCTTGCGAAGATCGCGGTTTACAAGGGGACGTAATGGGGATGACGAGAGAAAAAGGAGGATATGAGATCAGATATTCCCGGAGGCTGCAAATCTCGGCAAATATTTACAGTTATATTTCAGACGAGCAATTTGACATGAACGGGGGGTGTGTTTTTATGTCGGGCGAATGCCGAATGCCCCAAAACAATGCGCACACAAAAAAAATGTACATATTTTACATTCAAACAAATGGATCGTCGATATGAACGAATTGAAACGAGCAATTATGTCTTTAATTGGCTCCTAACGAGAGAGGCACAGCCCACAATTATTTTTGATTAAGGAATATATTAGTTTGGGGGCCGCTTCTAATATCAAAATGCTCGCCCAGTGGTTGATGAACGAGGCAAAAAATGGGTTGGGTCAAATAAATTTGATTTGAACTAATTTCGTGTTGTTGATTTATTAGTGGACCAACATTCTTTACTGTACTTAAATTATGAATATTCTCCTTTTGTTCCATTTACAAACATTCTTATATGTGTAATTAGAGAGAGTTCAATAAAATCTAATGTTACGTTCTTCTTAGGTCTTCAGTCAAGGTATCTTTTAGCGTTTTCTATTCACTGCTCTAGAGCGCACCTGCATTATGCGGGATGCTTCTTAATAATAATAATAATTTTATTTGTGATAAATACAAAAGTATTTCACACGTCATATAGGGCATATGTATAAAAACAATGTAAAACATATAGTAAGTTATAGAAGAAGGTGCAATCACATAGTAGAAAATACATGTAGATAGTTCAAAAGACATGAGAATGGCGAAGAAAGTCCTCACAGGAATAAAAGGAATGCGTTGTCAAATACCGTTTGATGATAGATTTAAATTGTGATAATGGCTTCTTACGTATCAGGTGGTAGTTTATTGAAAAACTTAACTGCATAATAATTACTGCCATAACGAAATCTATTCAATCTGTGTTGAGGCACCACTACATCCGATTTAAACCTGGTGTCATATTCGTGGTTATACTGGTGGTCAATGAAATTATTAATATTAGACTTTATAAAGAGTAAACATTCTAAAATGTAAAGTGACGGAAATGTTAATATTTTCAGTTTTTTGAAGGTTTCCCTGCAGCTATCTCTATATCCTAAGCCACCCATAATACGTATTATTCTTTTCTGAACTATAAAAATTCGTTTGGCCTCAGAACAATGGCCCCAGACTAAAATTGCATAAGACATTACTGACTGAAACAGACCGTAGTAAGCAGATAATACAGTATTCCAGGGAACAGAAGTTTTTAATTGTCTTATAAGATATATGACTTTAGTGAGTTTGTTCGCAATGTATTCTGTATGTTCATGCCATTGTAAAGTGGAATCCAAATATACTCCTAGATATTTGATGGACTTCACACAGTCAAGGTTATCTGCTTGAAGGTTCAAATTTCTTAGGGAGAATTTCATGAAATGCGTTTTTTCATCGTTTAAACTGAGTTTGTTGCTTAAGAACCAATTCTTAATGCTTGTTACAGCTTCCGCAAAGTTCTGGGATCCATTAAGAAAATTAATATCACTGTTTAGTAGTGTTGCATCATCAGCGAATAGAGTTATCTTAAAATTAGGAACACATCGATCAATATCATTAATATACAACAAAAATAAAATTGGGCCTAGAACAGAACCTTGGGGGATACCGACTGAAGTGTCTATTGATTCGGAAAGTTTATCCCGGCATCGAACAACCTGCCACCTATCGCTTAGGTACGATGCTATTAGCTTTATGCTCATTAAATCAAAATTATAACATTTTAGCTTGGATATTAGGATGCTATCTATCAGTTTCAAACTTCACATAACGCAAAATTTTTATTGAACGACAAAAGTCAATGTGAAGCCTCAATTTGGATAGGTGGAGCTTTTCCAGCGTGACTTTTTTTTTTGATCATACTGTTACAAAATACATGGGTGAAGTGAATCATAGTTTCGTTTTGCAAGTTACATCCAGTATAAATCATCTCTCTAAAACGATCGGGCCGCCATAAAAGCAAAATTTGATTTATTACAATCACCCCGTATTTCACGACGGCGGCGCGCACCTATTCAGGGCCGTAATTGCATCAGCTTGAACGTTTATTTCATCGACGCCGTTGACGCCGAAGAAGTTTCGATACGCGAAAAGTAATTAAACCGCGTCTAATTAGGGGCGTCCCGTATTGGGGATGAAGTCCGAAATAATAATAATACACTTCGAGTAATGATTTGCGCCGTCGAAACTTTGCCCCGACTCGTCGTGTATTAGCGTGCTTCGCTGTCATTTAACGCCGCCGTCGAGTTTGAGGTTTCACCTTTTGAGGAGGAGGCACCTTAAAAGCCTTTGGTGCTGCCTGGGCGCTTGGAAATAGAAACTCTAATAACTAAAGTTTGCTCGGCTGTCTCACCAGAACCAAACTCTCAACAGGCGCTTCTTTTTCACGCGACTATAGCAACAGACATCGGTAAAGCGACAAAATTATTACTCTTATACAATTCGGGTTGAATTTATTATTTTTGGGGGAGGAATTTTCATTTCGGGTGGTCCTCGTTAGAGGAGCGAGGGCGCGTTTAACGTTTCCTGAAATTATTCGGAGCGCCCCCTCACCCCCTCTGTGCGTGTCTCGGCCAGATACTCGAAATTCATCTTGTTTGTTACAAGAGCGTTTTGAAGCTTTATTGCTTTGTGTTATATATAATCACAATCAGCGATGAATGGAGGAAGATTATTATTTTGTTATTCGTGTTTTAAAAATATTCTTTCGCGTACCTTAGGGCAAGAATTTCAATATCGTGAGAGTGATACGCGAAATAACTCGAAAAATCATTGCTATTTTTAATCTTTTTTTTGCTAGATGCCGCCACTAGCACAGCCGAGAGTGGCCTATTTAAGGTTTTTAAGTCATTTAGCAGCTTCCAGAACGTTCTCATATATTCGATGTGATGTGCACAGTAAAAACTAGAATTTACTAGAAAATTCTTCACCGGTTCCGTCACAGGGAACGTCCATAAAAGCAGAACCGGGCACTAGATTCGACAGTGAAGTGTGCTGGTTAATAACGAAGCAAACAATTGATTAATTCATTCAATAAGCACTTCATGTTGCTACCTACCTGCGCGGATAGGCAGAAGTTTAACACCGGAACGAAAGAAATCCGGTGCCGCCGGCAGCTACAGTGGGACGGGGCAGGTTTCATCCAAAGCGTCGTGGTCAAGTAAAAAGGGGTGCCACTTAATTTTTTTTTTTTGGTAGGGACCGCGAGGAAAACTAAGAAAACGCGATACGTCCAGAACATGTAAACAGGTTTATTAAACAAATCGCAAATTCAAACAATCACAAGCAAAACAAATATTGGGCCCCACGCGTTTGGGAGGATCCACCTTACACTCTGATACAGTAGGTGCACAGGCTTGTACAAGATGCGAGAGGAATTTTTTAAAAGAATTCTGGATACTTCTGAAAAGAAAAACGGAAAAAAGTGAAAGAATGCAAGAAATGAAAGAACGAATAAAGAGAGTAATCGAAAATATGAAAGTGGAAGTAGAAAAACTACAATTGAAAGAAAAGAAGCAAATGAAAGAACAAACGGAGCAATTCAGTTAACGAGCAGAAGGAATTGAAATTTTCAAGGAAGCTGCTAGATGGCGTGGTAATTTTAAACAGGCCATTTCTCTTTGTTAGTGGCGTCAGCCAAGAAATAATAAAAGGTATTGTTTTTAACAGTTTGTTTCTTTTGCAGGTGAGTGTCCGCTAATACTAACTAATTTAACGTGAAGTCGGGGTAAGTTTCTTTGATTCTTTCCTAGCGCAATACGTGCTTGATGTTTCTCTCAATATCTTCTGCTCCTACGTAAAAATAACTTAATACAAACAGGTTACTTCAGTTTTAATTTTTTTACATAATTGTTTTATACTATTCTCTATGGTAGCTATTGTTTATTAATGTTATATTTAATAACAGTTTGCGTCACGACGATTTTTGACCTAAAATTCTGCGAGAAAAAACAAATAGTGATTAGTTTGCTGCCTGAAAGTCATCCCCATACGAAGCAGCAAATTTGAAACTTTAAAAATCTGTTGCGTGTCGGTTTTGATTGCAATGAATTCCTCGAGCGTCCTCTGGATAGCTGTTTTGGCCTTATTTGGGGCCTCGTCAGGAGAGGAGTAGCTCGAGAGCTCCACTGCAATCTCACCGACCTGTCCTAATTATCTCAGAATCGAGCACATTGGTAATCAACAGTTTAAGTTGCGACATCTTGCAAGTGGATGCAAGTGTGTGCCACTGCGTTCGACTTAAGTGGGCGTACTAATAGAAAACAGGCGGAATGGGCAGCTCACGCCCTCTACTGGTAAGCACAGTACAATCGGAAGCTATGTGCGGATAAACACAAATGTTTAAATTTTGTTGTTACGGGTGATGTCATTTTACCCCTCTTAGAGACGCCGGACAAATTATTTAAATACTGTGATCTCAAAAAATAAGAGTCAGTTCCTGTCAGACCAGTTCAAATATGATTGTATAGTAATTTAATTAGAATAGTATTCTCGTCAGCATTTAATTTAAAAAAAGTTTTATGATTTTTGATATCTAATAATAAATAATTAAATGATTTGTATCTTATTTCGTCGTTTAATTAAGTTCTTGTGTGAATTCTTATAATTCTGGCAGTGAAGAGCTTTTTTTTTAATTTGTATCTTTTATTTGTTTTGGTGTTGCTGATTTTTTTATTTCTACTTCAGTGAATCTATTTGTGTTTTATCTACTTTTTTTTGAGTTGAGATTGTTGAAGCGGTATCAGCCTGAATGTGTTCAAACAGGGCCTTAATTACTGTTTATTTTGTTTCTTCTATTCTTCTTATCTTTCAATAAATCCTTCTTCTGTTTTTTTTTTTATAAGTTCTGCTGTACTAGTTTCTTGTTCAGTCCATTTTTCTGTCGTCTCCTTAAATTTTTCTGCACAGTTTTTGTATCGTATATGTATGTCATTTGCCCCCCCCCCATTTCTTTTCTTCTTGTCTCTGCTTCTACATAAATTTTAATTATTTCCTTACCAAAAATGTTCTTTCTTTTACCGATGTTTTTGCTTTATTTTCTATTTTGTTATCTTCTCTGTCCTGTTCTCTTTTTGCATTTGCACCTTCCTTTCTCTTTACTTTTCCGCTGCTCTTCCATAACACATGGTTTCTCTGCACACCTTCCATTTTCCTTCTAGTTTCTTTTGGATTTCATCAAATTTCGCATATATTTCCTGTTGACACATATTTTCCTTTATTTTTTTCCTCTGTTTTTCTAATATAACTCTTCTGTGTTTATCTCTCTTCCACAATAAATGTTAATTTCTTTAGTATTTGTTTTCTATTAATAAACGACAAATTCATAAAGAAATGCAAGTGAAAAGAAAATAGCAAAATTTCAATCATGGAAATTTAAAACTCACTTATGTGCGTTAATTCGTGGAAAACAAAGAGATGGCGCTGCTTGGCATTAAACGGGCGCAAAAACAACAAATTCAATTATATAGAGGAAATTCGAGAGAATGTCAAGGAAAGAAAAGAAAATCGTTAAATCCGAATGAAATCCTCTCCGACCCATGTGTCATGATGCTCACGTAGAACAAATTAGATTTAAAAGGCATTAAGATAAACTAAATCTATACAACGTGACGTGAGATATTGCTAAACCAGAATATAAACTCAAGATACTAAAATCCATCATACAAGAAAATAATCAAGTAGAAATAAGTGCTAAAATGCAGAAAAAGAAGAACAAAAAGAAAGATTATTAATTAAAGTTATTAATTAAACAAGAGACAAATGGTGAAATGTCATCTACATGTGTTCAACCGAAAACAGAAAAGAATAAGATTACAAAAGAATCGGAGGATTTGGCAGAAAAGAAGAGCTTGAAAAAATTGTGTCCGATGAAGAATCTGTTACTAAATATGAAGCACAAAATCTAGTAAAAGAAAAAGATTCTGCCGAAAATAACACTGATATTTCAACTACCAATAAAAATCAGTCGGTGAACAAAAAGAAACAGAGAAAGAAGAAACGAAAAATCAAAGAAGAATCGCTTCCGGATGCAACTGTAGACAATGAAAAAATTTTTGAGAAAATCGTTCCGAAGAGGAAGAAACAAAAAATGGAACCACCTAATGAAATCCAAGATACTGAAAGATGGTGGTAAACCTGAAAGTGAGAAGAAACAATCAATACGTGCCCAGAAACGTGCAAAGCATTTAAAATTACCTGAAGGAAAGAAGCTGAAGGATAAACCAAACATGGAAACATGATAAGTCGACGTGGAAAATCGAGAAACTGAAGCAAGTGTGGCTGTTGCAAAATATGGATGTATGACGATGTCAAAATTCAAAATGAGTTTTAGGACACAACCATTAAGTACTTCAATAGTGTTAAAGGAAAAGTGATGCAAGTTCTCTTGACAGAAGTCTTGAAAAATCATAGAAAATTAGATAAAAATGATGCAAATAGTGCGAATGTTAAATACGAAAGAGCAAGGTATTTAGCACAAAATTTACAAGAATAATTTTTTTTTTCAAATGAGATTTGAAGCTAATTTAGGGAATTAATTCACGTAAACACGTAGATGGCGTTAGCTAACAAATCCGACGTTGTCGAAGACAAAAAATAAAAACAAATTAATTCAAGAAGACTTACATTTTACATTTCTATTACCTTCTTTTTTCTCAAAGTTTTTTAATTCAGTTTTCATTAAAAAATGCTAATTAATTAGTCTTAAAAAGGCAAACAAATAAAAACTAATTAATTAGTTCATTTTTAATGTGGAAACTGTAGAAGTCAGTAGCTGAGAGTGAGAGCAAGGGTTAAAAAAAATCTTGAAATTTAATACAAAATTCATTACCATTTTGTTTGATCGTTGATAATTTAGTTTCGGCGTGCATACAAGTGCCATCTGTCGGTAGTTATATCCCGCTGAGAAGCTTCGCTGGGGACAGAAACATTCAAATTTAATTGACTCAAAATTCATTCATTTATGATTTTGTTCGATCGTTGATATTTTACTGAAGAGATTGGTTAGAGTCGTGCAAGTCGACTTTAATAATATTTTCGTATTGTCGTCACATCAGAGGGGATCGCTCAAGCCCCTAAACCTTTCTCCTTGTTCTTGTATCTGGTTAAAATGACAATTTTTTAGCGCCTCACAGGCAGATTATTTTCAAATGATTTTTATATATAGACTGAAGACATTTTATTTTAGTCAATAGTGGCATAGTGTGCGTAGGCGTGTTTTTCATTAATCTGAATCGATTCAATTTGCGCATTATGGAATCGATTCGATTCAAAAATCGGTTCCTTTTTTCAATTTCTTTTTAATTTTTAAACGTTTATTTGCAAAGTGTAATATACCGTTATTTAAAAAAAAAATCATCAATGAAGTTTTGCCTGCTATCTACGAAATGTTCTTATCAAAACGTGTCCGAAAAAGAAATAGGTAAACAAAATCGAAATGTCTAAGGATATTCCTCGAAAAATGCCGAATTTATTCCAAACTTTTCTAACGCACCCTATAATTATAAATCCTTCCGTTGCAATTCTGTGTACCTTAAATATTTCTTCATTTTTTTAAAATTCACATTGAAATACTAATAAAAGCAATATATTTGAAACTAGCTTTTAAATAAACATTTTGCTCGTTTATAATAATCAAACTTGTTTCTGTAATTTAAAACTGTTCGGTTTTCTATTTTATGTAGACAATAACTTCATCGTTTTATGATATCAGCTTTCAGTGGTGCTCAGATGGACGCGATTCATAAGCAAATTGAATCGATTCGATGCATCGCTTACAAAGTATCGATTCAACTATAATTCAAATCGATTCTGCACAACCCCACTACACAATACATGCATTGTGTCTATTACTCATGTTAAGAATCTTCTTGAAACTATTATGGCCTAAAATGAAAGTCTTCAATCTGTATATGTACTTACAGTACTCTAATAGCATTTTCGATTCACCTGCACCGATTGCACAGATCTATTCACTCTTTATGCTCGTCTCAGTAGGCCTCAATGTTCTCGTTTCGTTAAGTTGCTGCCCTGAAGTTTGATAGATGCCGGAATCTGACATGAAAAATATTCATGACAATTCCACACAACTAATCTGACTATGTTGCCAAATATTATACGAAGGAGCACCGACTATGGCACCGTGAAATATGCACTACAGTCGAGCTGGCAACAACGTGGACTCAAATTATAATTCACGAAATTAAAAATAAACATAACCGTCTCATCTGATGTCTATGTTTCATTGTGATACCAACAAAAATGTCACCCTAACTCGCCTACTGGAACGAGGAAAAAGAGTGAATAGATTATATTTGCATCTTGTTTTAACCTCACGAGTGCACACTAATGCAGTCAATCGAAAACGCTATAAGAAAGGTAATCATGGAAGAACAGAATCTCTCTTGAGTTTTGAATAATAAGGACATCAAGTAATACATCTGGGCAGATGTAAACAGAATTCACAATATACAACAGTAGGTCTGTTCGTTATCTTGCACTGGTGTACACTTTTTTTACGAAATATGCTTTAACGAAGCCTAAAGCCTTTATAATAATAATAATAATAATAATAATACTCCTAAATTTTATTCTGTTAAGTATCACATGGTGTTTACAGTCGTCACAAATGCTATTAACTAGCCTAAATACACATACACAAAACATATTAAATACAATTGTAAAATTAGAAGTCAAGAATCCGTGTAAGAGTTACAGTCGTCCAAGTACGTATAGATCTAAAATATATATCCATATAAAACACATTAAAAAGACAAATTATATTATACACTAAACAGTGAAGTTACAGCGCCGAAAAAGGAACGTTCAAAAATTCATTCCAAGAATAGAATGCTTTATTTATTAAGAAGTTTTTACAGTCACTTTAAAGTCAGTCAGAGATAAATTCCTTACAGCTGTAGGCATATGGTTAAATAATTTGACGGCAATAAAATTTGGTCCATTTTGACTTTTACATAGTCTTAAAAAACGTGACCTAATGCCATTAGTATTTCGGGTTTGATAATGATGGATTTCTCCTTGTGCCGATAATTCACTGAGATGCTTTTTAACATAAATTTCACATTCGAGAATGGTGTACACTTTTTTTTTACGAAATATGCTTTAACGAAGCCTAAAGCTTTTGATAATGTGTCAATACGAATCATACTCATCTATACTGACATATTACATAAGCGTATTTTGCGAAAAAATATACAACAGTGTAGACCTCGTAGTATCTGTCAGTTTACATAATTTTTCTTTTTTAACTTTGTTTCATGGTAGGTGTTAATTATTTTTCATGCCCTTTTATTAATGAGCGGAATTCTTTAGCGTCGGGTTGCGGTGCCCAAAATGGCAGCCGAAACGACACAATTAGTTCCGCAAGCCTGAATCCTTAATAAACAAACGGATTCACACGTTATGTTATACAGGAATGTGCGTCCGAAATCACGAGATCTAAACCACGCCTTGTAAGCGGGGGGGCCAACAGGATCTACGCCACTGTCCCCCACTTTAGCCGCGGGGTTTCACGCCGAAGAACAGTGGGAATGTCTTTGCAACGCGACGGTAGCGCTTCCTTTGTTGTCTTTAGTGTTGACGTTACGCAATGGTAATCATAAGATGCTATGTAGGTTGAGGCAATGAAAATGTTCATAAATGCGAAATCACAAGGGTGCATATGCCATAAAAAGATTCCAAAAAAAGAAAAATTAATTTTATAAGAGATAATTAAATACTTTCTGTACTCTTTGGACTTTTTAAAGTCTCTATCTTATCAACGTTTCGTTTTATTAATTGATAGCTTCTGCAGAATTGAAAAATAAATGTTAGTTTTTATATCTCTTTTTAAGCGACGTTAAATTTACTGCCTTCAAAAACTACGCTAAACGTAAGTATCAATATAATGATGAAGAAAACACCCTTGGGAGAGAAATACCGTTTCTCTCCCAAGGGAGTAAATATGTTACTGCTGTTCACGATTTTGGTGTTCTCATAGAATAAATAATGTTATCATGATGGACGATGAATTGTTATTTTTATTCAAAAAGCTTGAATTAGTTGAATGAGTTGTAATAAGAAAATTAATAATCCAAGATTCAATTTGTGTTTGTTCACTAACACTTATTTTTATCAACATTTACGAATTGCAATTGGTTTAAAGCCTAAGAAAGAATTTTACAGGTTTAAAGTCGAAGAAGGAATGTTCGCGTTGCTAATCGAAGTAGGAATATCGCGGACGCGCCTTGCACCAGTATTTATACTGAAATACAATTGAATGTGTCGTTCTAAATTGCGCGCCCTCGCTCGCTCGTCGGCTGTTTTATTTAATTCATTTTGTTTTGTTTAAATGTGTACCAGATTACACACGTAAAGTTCCTAGATAGATAAAGTACCGCAATTACCGCCATTTTGAGTCAAAATAAACGCGCCAAATTTGAAATCGCATCACCTGTTACGTTCAATTTTAAATTTGCGCATTTTTTTCACTAACGTTTGTTTCAATATTTACAAATGTGAAAGTTCTAGAAATGTCCAAGAAAGAATTTGCCGTATTTAAACCAGAAGAAAGAATTTTCGCGTTGCTATTCGAAATAAGAATGCGCGGATGCGCTTTGCACCGGTATTTATACTAAAAAAAGCAATTGAATGTCTCATTTGATTTAAAAAGGCATCATTATTAATTTTAAAAAAATACGAATACTTACTATTGTAATTGAAAAAACCATTTAAAATAAAAAAGATTAAATTCCTTATCTTTTTTAGTTTTTGAGAAATCTTAACTTCTCGTAAACACAGCAAACGTAAAAATCTCCAGAAAAAAGTGAATGTGGTCAAAACACAATCGCTTATTTCATATAAAGAAAACAGATCATCCTTTGTAAACAAGAGAGAGAACACTTTTGAAACTAAAAATACAGAACGTTCATAAATGATTAAAATGTCGGTATTTCTGCCGCACATGAACAATAGCGTGCTGTTACGATTATCATATTTTCATATATGTATTTATTCAAAGTATATTAAGGATGCATTGCGTATAAGATTTAAGCCAGGATTAAATTTAAGCCTGAGTTAGAATTTGACACACAATATGCCGTGGTTTTATGCAACACAGCCCAGGATGTAAAAAATATATATATACTACAATAAAATTAATAAAAATAGTGTATTTTTAAGCAATTTTTAATGAATTATTTATTTTATCAAATTTATGTCATCTTTAGTAACATAAAAAGGTACAGCACTTAGTACTAACTTTTAAAAGTACGCAGCCACCAGGCGAGAAGTTCAAATGCCTCTCAATCACAGCAAATGTAAAAATCTCTAAAAAAAAGTGAATATCATCAAAATTAAATCGATTGTTTCGTATAAGAGGAAATAGACCATCCTTTATACACAAAAAAGAGAACACTGAATAATTTGCTTTCGAAACCAAAAATATAGAACGTTCATAAATGATTGAAAGGAGTTTGAATTTAGCGCGCAGTTCCGTTAATAATAATAGACAAAAGCACAGAAACAAGAGACAATCGATCGGGAGATTCGATGTATTTTACAAATAAAAACAAAAATTTTGTTTTTCAAAACAAAGAAAGAAAAAACAGAATTGATCTACCGTATACATGCAACAAGATAAAAAGCAACTGACTAACCGCATATACATAAGAAACAGTCGATCGTACATAAGAAACGGTTGATGCTACCTACCTGAAGGACAGCAAATTGTGCGAGTAACTTCAATGATCCCCAGCACCGCCGACTAAACTCCTGGAGAAGGGATGGTTCAACGAAATCCCAAAAACAAACGGGGGACAAGTTAAATAAAATAAAAGTCATACTTGTTTTTATTTGAAATGCTCAAAACGTAAAAAAATAAATAAGTAACAAGTAACGAGTACGACCCAGAAGGGGTTACAATGAGCCGAACAAAAAATAAATAAACTTGTTATCACTCTAGTGCTTAATTAAAACTTTGTGACCGAGAAACAGATCTGCTTATCGTTTACAGAAAAGCTTAAAATAAATATGTAAAGTCACTCGAGTAAAATTAAATTAACGCAACACAGCCTTTAGACGACGCGAACAAATAAATAAATAAAATAATTCCGACCTTATAAACCAAATCCACATTTAGATAATCAGTTGTCAAAAGTAGAGTGAAAGAATCCAAATGAGCGCCGTCCAGCGGAGGACAGTCCTACTGCCAATGACGTAAATCGGCGTTAAGTATTACGTCACGAACTCTCCGGTTGTGGCGTTACGTCTGAGACCAAGTCCAACTTTTACCGGTCGAAGGGGGGACCGTGATGCGAGGACGTTTAGCAGCTACAACTTCGATTACGGCTTTTTTCCACACCAAAGGTCGTTCGTTGTTTAATTGTCAGAAAGAAAGGGGTACGATGACCACTGGAAGCCTAGTAGCAAAGGAAAGATACGCGTTACAAACTAAAAATACGCACAAAGTTGCCTCTTCTTTGTCCCAGGAAAAGGCTGAGAGAAGCTTATAAAGAGCTTGAAGGATACTTGGCGTGCACTTAAGCAAATCTCGGAGTAAATTCCCTTTTAGGCTTCAATCAAAATATTCACATGAAAAGAAGCACAAAGATCGTAATCACAGAGAGAAATACCGTTTCTCTCCCAAGGGAGTAAATATGTTACTGGTGTTCATGATTTTGGTGTTCTCATAGAAACTGCTGGGTCATGAATAAATAATGTTATCATGATGGACGATGAATTGTTATTTTTATTCAAGAAACTTGAATTAACGAAAATTAAATAAATGTGAGCATCAAAGTCGTCATATAAGGTACGTGCCTAATGAAATTAGTTAAAAGGAGGAAGGCCTGCAGGGGGCACTCTATTAACGTCTAACACAATTACGCTGCCAGGGACAATTCTTTCGAGTGCTCTCTTCATTTCACTTTAACCAGTTAATTTCTTACGTAGCTGCTACCGTCAGCAGGCATTACATGACGCAAATTTAATGGCCAATTATTTTCGCAGATTTCATTCCATTTATCGCTATTACGAAATCTCCCTACGTAAACGTAAACACCCCATTTGAATTTATTGTTGAATTCGAATTTTTTTGTCAAGAAGTATTCGATTGCTTGAGACTTGAGACGCTTCTTATAAAAAGGAAATATTCGTTTTATTGCTTCCTGCGTAAACTTTTAACATAGCTTTGCCCCCCCCCCCCTAGTATTAATCTCTGGGCTATTTGAAACGAGAGGAATCTGAAAATATCTTACCTACACAGATAGAACACACCTCATCTCGAACGCTCGCTCCATTGTCAAGACACTGAATCAACATCTCTTGTTTTTTTAGGTGACGGTGAAGAGAGATTATTGAGACTGATACGGATGCAGTACGTGTTTAAGAAGTGCGGCCCGGCCGAAGGTTTTGTTTACTCAGGTTGTTTCGTGATACGATACCACGATATCGCATGACACCTCTGACCGATCGGAATTAAATTCCTCGACCTCCACTTTCTCGAACATGTTCGGCCAGATTAATTCCGTCACGGCGATTTCACTAACGACGTGTTAAAAATTAACAGCTTTTGTCCCGACATAACGCACTAGAAATTTCAGATCGTCCGGGCGAGATTGCCCCCCGGCTCTGGAAACCGCAAAAAAGACCAGTTTTGTGGACGGTTTTAATCTCTTAATCGCGTTTTATTTTGTGCTCGCAATTAGCTTTTGTAATTAACTTCGTAATGGCTTCGTCTTCTAAATAAGGCGCAAGCTCCGACCCGTTTAAGATTAATTCGACCGTTTTATTTAGATTCGGTCGGTCATCATCATGCCCGGATTAATTGCGATCGTTCTTGGAAATTTCGCAAGTTTGGCCATCGATTAGAATTACTGGCGATTTTCAATTAGTTTGGTTCACGGTGAAAGATATAGAGAGAAAAGGGAAGAGTTCCATAGGCCAGTATATTCAATCAAATGGATGACGAAACGTATGTGAAAGAGGAATTAAAAACACTCTGTGGATAGTAGATATTGTTACGGGTTTTCAAGTCACCCTGTATTGCGTAGGAACACGGAAAGACCGTTATTTACCATGCGCGTTTAATTTGTGCGCAATTAAACAAGAGCCTTCACTACGCAACACGTCTCTCCCATTTTCTATGGGAGTCAACTGTCTTCTTCTATCAACCCCCCTCTTTATGTTGTCCGTCCATCTTTAGAAGCGTCGAAAACTCTGCACGCCTTGCCAGTTCTTCGTTAGAACGCAGAGGGTGCGTGTCGTGGTGTGGTGTTTAGTTTTAAGAGATTCAACAGGCCGAAAATGCCTTGGTTGGAAATGAACGGTACGCAGGTTACCGGATTTTGAAATCGTCACTTATAAGCATTGTTAATGCTTGTCGAAGTCTAATCCCGGAAGATTGAGATTAGGTAAATAAATAAGGTGAGTATCTGGACGTACATAGTTCAGACCACAACGCATGTTTCCTTTCTTGTTTCTTCTCTGTTTCTGAAGGAAACAGAGATTTCCTCTTGTCATCTTTGGAAATCAACATTCTCGGCATGAGGATAGAGCCCCTATGCCATGTAATCCGCGTAT
This sequence comes from Dorcus parallelipipedus, assembly GCA_958336345.1. NCBI lineage: Eukaryota > Metazoa > Arthropoda > Insecta > Coleoptera > Lucanidae > Dorcus > Dorcus parallelipipedus. The sequence continues at coordinate 34,205,788 of OY284483.1, read as the reverse complement.
CGTAAGAGGCGATTGGAAAACCATCCTTTCTATTGTGTCTCAGGGATCCATGAATAGTGCAGCGATCGACTGGAGAGGTCGTCGTTTTTGTATCGGCTGGAGCCTTTGTCGTACTGCATTTGGGTTGGTCAACTTGAGGACACTTGGATAAATTCTGTCCCTTTACTTTTGGGGTTACGTACGATCCATACCAATCTCTTCGAGTCTACCCGGTCAGGAGGTGACTTTAATTTACATATCTCCACATTTGAAACTAGGTAGGTAGCAATATAACGGACGTTTTAATCCATTTTCTTGTGGGGATGTAACGTTTCGTCATTTTCTGGGTGGTCTGTAGTTGCTGCCGATCGTTGTTCTTCTTGACGTCGGTTCGGCGGTTCGGGTGAGCTCGTCGGTCTCCAGGGTTTAGCGGAAATAAAAGCGTCGATCACTTAGCAACACAACTTTATTTACAAACTTAGTCTATATTTACAGGTGTTTACAAATTGTGTCTTACGGACACTAATCACAGGACGGTAGTTTCGGAAACGGTGACGTACGGTGTGTCTTACGGACACTAATCGCAGGACGGTAGTTTCGGTAACGATGATATACGGTATGTCTTACGGACACTATTCGCAGGACTGTAGTTTCGGAAACGGTGTGTCTTACGGACACTGATCGCAGGATGGTAGTTTCGGAAACGGTAATATATGGTGTACCTCACGGACACTAATCGCAACTAAACGACAACGCACTGTGCAAACGTTCCGAGGCTCGGATCGGTTGTATAGTAACCCATTCAGGGTTAGGATGTGCGAGACACCCGCACCAAGTAAGAGAGACTGAGACACCCACTCTAGGAAGTGCGAAACACCCGCACCGGGTAAGAGAAAGAGTGAGACACCCACTCTAGGATCAGGATAAGAATAGGAGGAGCGATTACAAGTAACGCGAACGTAGCACAGGTTGTTAATCGCGTTTGAGTCAAAACATCGACGGTTGAATGACTCCGCGGATAACTCCATTCGAGCCACGACCGGCGGCTCGGAATGCCTGGCGAGTCACTGCCTTCAAGCTACGTCCGGCGGCTTGATAGCGCGGCGGATGACTCCCTTGGAGCCACGACCGGCGGCGGCTCAACGAGCCGGCGGATGACTGCTTAAAGCGTTCTTATGAAGGCTTGCGCTTAGGCTCCCTCCTAAATTATGCTTTATAACACTGCGCAAACACATCCTAAAAATACAGGCTAATAAATATATACAAAGCTTAACTAAATATATACAAAAATAGTAACGGAGTGACCACTTCGTTACAGAGAAAAAGTATGATGTACCAAATGCGTATGTATGGTTGCCTACAAGTTCAGTTTTTATTAAACACGGATAGTTTCTGGATATAGATACCTCTTTTCCAGCAACACCGTCCACTTTTAATTAAAAAAAACTACCCCTGCTTCATAGAAACTAACCCCTGTGCCTCCATCGCCTCTTGGTGTTCCCCATGTCAGGGTACTTCTTGTACCTGTCAGACGCCTGTCAGAACGAAGAAAGGCAACCACACATACACATTTCATACATAATGTTATTTCTCTCTAAGAAAGTGGCTTAGAACGCTCGTAGAGTACCTACTGTTGTTTTGATTCGGACAAAAAGTACTTGTCTGGCAAGATATATTGTCTGTGTTTGTTTTTGTGTTGAGATAGAGTTGGGATGGGAAGCTGCAAATGAAGACACAGCTTTATCACTTCTTTCCATCGATTCTTATCCTTGGTTTTTTCTTCCCAATTTCGTATTCTCTCTCTTGCAAGTGCGACAGCACCATCACTCCATCTTTTCCTTGGTCTTTCTTCCTTTCTCTTTCCGTCTGGATGTTTCCACGCTATTTTCTTAACTACTCTGTCTTCTTTCATCCTCTGTATATGCCCCAACCATTGCAATCGCTTCATTCTGATCACTTTTTCGATCAACTTTTTCGTTGGACCCTTCTTTCATATTCATTTTCCCCTCCTAATGTTTTCTTCAAAATCTTCCTTTCCCACCGTAACAGTCTTTCTTGAGATATTTATTGTCCACGTTTCGCATGGATATAAAGCGGTTGGTCTTATTACTGTTTTGTTTACTCTTAATTTCAAATTTCTTGACCATCAGCTTGGGATCTTAACAAATTATACACTGATCCTGCGCATCTGTTTCCCATCATCAGTCTCATGTCAATTTTCTCTTCTTCTTGGCACTGATTTGTTTTGTCGTTTGTTGGGCCCCTAAATACAGGAACTCAGTCACCTCTTATTTGTAGCTGTAAGTTGTTTATTGCTACCGGTGATCCAATTTTCATACATTTACTCTTACTTTGATTTACCTGGAGTCCCTTTCTTCTGTTGCCTCTAAAACTCTTCTTGCCATTTCACGAAGTTCTTTTTCACTTCGTCCTATACAGGGATATTCACATAAACCGTTCGTTAAAAGTTTTCAAGGTTGCAGTTCACGTAGATATTTGAAATTTAAGGAGCAAGGGTTTTCCGTAGAGATCTCTTTAAATAAAATAAAATTGTCTTTGTACCACTTCCGGTTGTACCGGAAGTCGCTGTCAACTCGCTTATTTTAAATGGAATGCTATATTTTTTATCACGTTTTTGAATTCTACATGTAAAAATATGTTAAATTGCACTACATTTCCCTATCTCTAAAATGCATCATTTTTGAGATATTTTGAATTTTCTTAGAAATTTGGATTCTGCAATCTGATTTTCAAAAAATTATAACACAGCTGTTATTGAAGCAATTTTATTTGTAATAGCTAATATTATAGTTGAAGCTTTAAGGTTCTTAAAAATTCCATCAGCATAATCTATTACGCTACAGGGTGTCTAAAAAGCACCGCTCCACTCGAAGATATTCAAACACAGAAAAGTACTTTTTTTCAAATGGAATGACCGATATTTTAATGCACCATTGTATGTGGAATCAAATGCTGCGTCGAACTGTACTAGCATTCCCTATACCTAACTTTAACAGTTTTTGAGTTATGAAACATTTTCGATTTAATTCATAGAAAATTACAATTTTAATAGGTCAAATATTTTTAATTTTATTAAAATAGCATGGAAATTATAACAACGATTACTGTTACTACAAATTTTTTAGTCAACCAAGGAAAATAGAATTTGGCAAGTGGAAATTCACAAATTTTAATAGTTCTTTAATCATCCTTCTCTTAGGACGCTTGTGATCTTATAAAACGAAAAAGCATGAATTTCATTACTTTAAATTGAAGAATAAAATAGCTGCTAGTTTGCAATTCTCTGGATTAGCGTGAAAGTATTTTAAAACCATTGTCTAATTATCTTCGTTATTTGTTACTGATCTTCGTACATTTTACTTTTCCAAATTGTATAAAGTTAGGTTCAAACTTTCCAAACTGTGTTTTATTCATAGGAGACAAGAGGGGTACATTTGATTGAACACACATTCTCTGCTCTGAACAATTTTAGATCATTCTTCGTGAATTTAAAACATAGATTTAAAATATCAGCGTTTGAATAATTTTGATTTTGATTCCCAACTTTTTTTTGCTTTTGCTTAAAATTTGTAGTAACAGGAAACGTTAAATGCAATTGTTTGTTGTTTTCATAACTATATCAACAAAATTAGAAATATTTAACCTAATAAATGTAAATTTTATGTATTAAACCAAAAATATCTTATAACTGAAAAACTGTTAAAGTTAGATATAGGGAATGCTAGTATAGTTCGACACAGCATTTAATTCCACATACGATGGTGTATTAAAATATTGGTCGTTCCATTTGAAAAAAGGTATTTTTCTGTGTTTGAATATCTTCGAGTGGAGCGGTGCGTTTTAGACACCCTGTAGCTTAATAGATTATGCTGATGGAATTTTTAAGAACCTTAAAGCTTCAACTACAATATTAGCTATTACAAATAAAATTGCTTCAATAACAGCTGTGTTATCATTTTTTGAAAATCAGATTGCAGAATCCAAATTTCTAAGAAAATTCAATATATCTCAAAAATGATGCATTTTAGAGATAGGGAAATGTATTGCAATTTAACATATTTTTACATGTAGAATTCAAAAACGTGATAAAAAATATAGCATTCCATTTAAAATAAGCGAGTTGATAGCGACTTCCGGTACAACCGGAAGTGGTACAAAGACAATTTTATTTTATTTAAAGAGATCTCTACGGAAAACCCTTGCTCCTTAAATTTCAAATATCTACGTGAACTGCAACCTTGAAAACTTTTAACGAACGGTTTATGTGAATATCCCTGTATATCAGAGCAACATCAGCCGCCTATTACTTTTTTAAAAAAACAGTTGGGAACACTGTAGTCTTTGCGTCCAAATTTCCGCACGATAGAAGAGGTGGCTGGCCATTTTTCGAGCGTGGCGTCCATTTTGGTCAGATCACGAGTACGGCTCGCAAACGACGGTGCGCCCATTCTGTTGCATCTTATGATTAGGACCGCCCTGAGTTAAGGCGTTTTATTGTCATTTGTGAGAAGTTTCTTGAAGATTTAGTTTCCAAGGCCCTGTTCCGTTAGCATGTTTTATGGGTTAGGTTCACCGTCTTGTTCGAATTTTTGGGGCTAGTTAGTTCTTTCAGGACGAGTTTTGCTGTTGAAGCCATCGAATCTCGAGATCGTTTCAACTTTAACATCGTGTTCGCAGAGGACGACCCCTGTTTGTAGATGCCGAACCGCATAGGGTACGGTCCGAGGGATACACCCGTTCTGAGGTCGAACCCACTTGATTTCAGTAAGGCACATGTAATACTCCGAAATTTGAAACTTGCACGCTAGCTTGACTTTTATCTCGTCTCTCCATTATGATTAACAAGATCAAAGATCAAAGAAGGAGAAATGGAAATGAGCCCAACCAGAGATGAATTGATTGTCTCAGCAAATACTTCTCTGACCAAAAATCCAATAAAGAAATGAATTGGTCCAAATTCAAGTTTTATCAGTGAAAAGGTGGAAGGCAACATCGTTATGTAATAAATAAAATGCATTCACCAAAAAATAAATAGGAATAATGCAAAGACCAAAAAAGAAAAAGTTATAAATGATCATTGTAGGTGTATTCAACATCAAAAGCGAAGAGTGCACGAGGTTTAGATTAAAAAAAAAAGGAAAAATTCACCGTGCCCTGCCTGCGTGGTGATGAAACGAACGCGGTGTTTGTTTTTGATATTTCGTAAGCGAGTACAAATCACGATTGTAATTAAAACCGCTGTGGCCGGCAAGATTATACATACATGTAAATTCGGGCCGGCGTATCCCATTTCCATTAAACAGCGTATGCAAGAACGCGTAGTTAGTTTTTTTCGCCCCCCCGGCACACAGATATACGTGCGAGCGTTTATAAAGCTTAGCGTTTATGATATTTTTACGTGCCCCGGCGACGGCCAATAAACCGTAAGTACACTACGCGGATTCGAATGAAATTGCACCATTACTTTTGGCTTTCGGTGTACATATCCGCGATAATTTATTCAGGCGTTGCGGTGTTGCGCGGGCATACCCACAGCTTGCGTACAAATAAATAAAATTTAGCGACGGCCTGACAGCAAATCTGCGTTCGCCGTAATGTTTTTATTGGTGACTCTGTTCCCGAGGGCCGGTAATACTCGGGCTTTGTTACGTTTGAAATTGATAAACAGCTTTTTGTCTCCGACTGAATTATGATTAATGATTCCGATCGGGCCGAACGCGTCCCGGAGTTACGTCCGGATTTCGGCGGCGCTGGCTGGAGCGAGATGGAATCAAGAACGTCGGCGGAGAAAATAATTTAGAGCCCGGCGCTAATCAATAACGATCTTTGACCGCGTGTGTGTGTGTGTTCCTTACATCGCAACAACACAAGACAATTACGGCAAACACGGTAGATGGTTAAATTGCCCAACGTTTTAGCCGTGGGGCGATTTGTTGTTGGCCTATTTACGCGAACATGTCGTCGCTCTTAATGATATTACATCCCAGTCATATTTATGTATGTACATATATTTGATGTTTCGCCATCGTTCCTAATGAAGTGTTAGGTACGAGATAAGTCTATGTAGCAACATAAAACACAAATCACTGTAAATAATGAATAAATTGGGTGCGAAACATATTTTTTCTAGCTCACTTACTCTAACTACATAGCTCTCCAAAATATGCAAGGAATACGAGGGGCAAGCATAGCATTCCATTGATCTACTAGATGATTTAGCAAATGTCTTACGTTTATGAAAGCAGCTTGCACCAAAAAAATGTCTTAAAGCACAAAGCACAAAGAGATTTAAAATGTGTGGCGGACGCGCTTTGCACCGGTATTTATATGGAAAAACCATTGAATCAAAAATTTCGGATTCGGTTGATCACTAGCGTTTTATACCCTAGGAATTCCCATTTGTTTTGTTAAGTTGATTTTGGTAATTTTTTTCTAACAGTTGGGAATACGCCAAAATTATCGTAAGTTAGAGACGTGGCTGGCCGTTGTTCGACGTCCATTTTTGAAACAGTTCACGAGCACGCTTTGCAAACGAGGGTTGAATATTTAGTTACGCTTCCTGTGTTGAGACCGCCCTTAGATAAGGGGGTTTTAGTGTCGTCTGTAAAATAAATACTTGGAAGCTTCAGTTTCCAACGCTTCTGAAGCGGTTAAATTACGCGCTTCCCGTAAACCGACACGACACGCCTTTTGTTTCATTTTACGTCAAAAATTGCACAATTGTCAAATGTCTTAATATACCTTAATTTTAGAAAAATTTCTTTTATTTTTGTTTATTTGAAAAGAATTTTATTTTTTTTGTTTTTTAACTTTACAATTTTTTCTAAATTTGTTTGTCGATCGTCTCTTGTTTTGTTTTATTTTACGCTAAAAATTGCACAATTGTCAAATGTCTTAATATACCTTAATTTTAGAAAGATTTCTTTTATTTTTGTTTATTTAAAAAGAATTTTATTTTTGTTTTTTTTTAAATTTTACAATTTTTTCTAAATTTGTTTGTCGATCGTCTTTCATTTTGTTTTATTTTACGTTAAAAATTGCACAATTGTCAAATGTCTTAATATACCTTAATTTTAGAAACATTTCTATTATTTTTGTTTTTTTTTTTAAATTTTATAATATTTTCTAAATTTGTTTGTCGATCGTCTTTTGTTTTGTTTTATTTTACGTTAAAAATTGCACAATTGTCAAATGTCTTAATATAACTTAATTTTAGAAAGATTTCTTTTATTTTTGTTTATTTGAAAAGAATTTTATTTTTGTTTTTCTTTTTAAATTTTACAATTTTTTCTAAATTTGTTTGTCGATCGTCTTTTGTTTTATTTTACGTTAAAAATTGCACAACTGTCGAATGTCTTAATATAACTTAATTTTAGAAAGATTTCTTTTATTTTTGTTTATTTGAAAAGAATTTTATTTTTGTTTTTCTTTTTAAATTTTACAATTTTTTCTAAATTTGTTTGTCGATCGTCTTTTGTTTTATTTTACGTTAAAAATTGCACAACTGTCGAATGTCTTAATATAACTTAATTTTAGAAAGATTTCTTTTATTTTTGTTTATTTGAAAAGAATTTTATTTTTGTTTCTTTTTAATTTTATAATTTTTTCTAAATTTGTTTGTCGATCGTCTTTTGTTTTGTTTCATTTTACATTAAAAATTGTACAATTGTCAATTGTCTTAATATATCTTAATTTTAGAAAAATTCCTTTTATTCTTGTTTTATTTTTTAATTTTATAATTTCTTGTAAATTTGTTTGTCGATCGTCTTTTGTTCCATTTTACGTTAAAAATTGCACAATTGTCGAATGTCTTAATATAACTTAATTTTAGAAAGATTTCTTTTATTTTTGTTTATTTGAAAAGAATTTTATTTTTGTTTTTTTTTTAATTTTACAATTTTTTCTAAATTTGTTTGTCGATCGTCTTTCATTTTGTTTTATTTTATGTTAAAAATTGCACAATTGTCAAATGTCTTAATATAACTTAATTTTAGAAAGATTTATTTTATTTTCGTTTATTTGAAAAGAATTTTATTTTTGTTTTTTTTTAAATTTTATAATTTCTTCTAAATTTGTTTGTCGATCGTCTTTTGTTTTGTTTTATTTTACGTTAAAAATTGCACAATTGTCAAATGTCTTAATATAACTTAATTTTAGAAAGATTTCTTTTATTTTCGTTTATTTGAAAAGAATTTTATTTTATTTATTTTTTTTAATTTTATTTCTTGTAAATTTGTTTGTCGATCGTCTTTTGTTCCATTTTACGTTAAAAATTGCACAATTGTCGAATGTCTTAATATAACTTAATTTTAGAAAGATTTCTTTTATTTTTGTTTATTTGAAGAGAATTTTATTTCTGTTTTTTTTTTAATTTTATAATTTTTTCTAAATTTGTTTGTCGATCGTCTTTTGTTTTGTTTCATTTTACATTAAAAATTGTACAATTGTCAATTGTCTTAATATATCTTAATTTTAGAAATATTCCTTTTATTCTTGTTTTTTTTAATTTTACAATTTTTTCTAAATTTGTTTGTCGATCGTCTTTTGTTTTATTTTACGTTAAAAATTGCACAATTGTGAAATGTCTTAAAATATTTACAAAATTTTAGAAAGCCGAGCCACTTTCGTCTATTTAAAAAGAATTTAATTTTTTGTTTATTTCAAGAGAATTTAATATTTGTTTTTTTATTTCACAATTTTTTAAAAATTTGTTTGTCGATCGTCTTTTATTTTACGTTAAAAATTGTCGAATGTGTTAAAACATTTGTGTCTTAATTTTAGCAAGTCGAGCTAGTTTTGTTTCAATAATAAACAAACAATCGATTGACTATTGTTTTCGATTAAAAAAAAGAACGAAACAATTTTTGTCCTTCCAATGCAAAGATGAAAGTGCGACAAAAATTTAGAGTCGATTGTCTTGTTTTCTTTCTTATCTATGTATACTTTTAGAAACTTTCCTTTTTGTTTTGTTTTTTTTTGTTTTAACAAGGAAACGAATATCGAAATAAACAATCGATTTATTATTATTATCATCATTTTATTTTATGAAAAAACAATGACAAACACTTCTGTTCTGAAAATTACCACGAAGAACAAATTTAAATTCTTTTTTAAATTCATTTTTGTTTGCCGTTTTGCTTTTACGAGAAAAAAACGTAAACGATTATCATTTTGTTGACTTGGTTTTTCGATGAAAAAAGAAAAACGTCGATCATTTATTTTATTTATTTTTCCTTGGTTTCCCGATCAAAAAAAAAGTGAAACGATCGATTATCATTTTCTTTCTTATTCTTTTAGTTTTTCAATGAAAAAATAATAGTATCGATTGTCATTTGTTTTCTTTCTTTATTCATAGACGAAAAAATAAAAATAAAACGTGACCAACAAAAGTGAAACGATAAAATTCTTAATCGTTAAATAATCGACCCAGGAATCCGACTTATCTTCTTCTTATTCTATCGAGCGGTTGCATTCCTTTTCGACAGTCATTTGTCCTCTCCGATTCTCACTTGTTTTTCTAAAATTTTGTTGTTTCGTCTGCTTTATTTCCTTATCCCTTTACAGAGCCGTTCAAATGTTTTAAGGCTGACTAATCATCGTTTGCGCATCACCGCGTGGAGAGGGGTGTTAGCCACAGCGTTTTTTTCCTTTGGTCCAATTGACCTTGAGGTAAGAAATTGACCATTTCATAATCGTTAAGCTCATTACATAAGTTAAACTCGATAGAATGCGAGTGCGACAAATTCGCCCGCCTAAAGATTATATAGGATTGTGTAAGCTTTATCAAAAGCCTTGGCCGATGAAAGTCATGATTGTCCTTTGCAAATTCGAAGAATTGCAGCGGAATTGAAAAAGCCGAGCATTATGAATCATAGAGAAACTTGCACACAAGATAATACTACGTAATCGAAATGACCTTTGTAAATCATATAGAGAGACAGGGCATAGCACGACAGAGGAGACAGCTAGTGCCCGTTTTGTGGAGTGCAACTCCACAAGTCCGAGGGCGTCATCGACATTCACAGAATATCATAGTGTGTGGTGGATCTCCAGAAATCCGTCCATCTCTCCGTATCTAGTGCGATGCTTTAGGGTGAGAAATTAATAATTAATTTTGCCAATTTATTATGTTTTTTAGAAACTATCATCTGCTTATTTGAATTATGGAATGCTGTTTTTCTCGTTTTAAAATAATTTGGAATTTGTTTTGCATTGTGTTGTACAATGTCGAAATTATTGATTATTTTGGCGTAATTATTTTGTGAACTACTACATAGAGTTTGGGCGTAACATTAGAACTTCTCTCTTACTCTCGTCGAGACATCTACAAGGACATAGCGTTTCGACGAGGCCCTGCAAAAGCCCCCTTTCCGTTATCATTTTTTAAACCATCCATCCCTCACATTTCTTATATCTGTGTTTCGTCCGTTAGCACGTTGTGTTGGACATAGTGTTTCGACGAGGCCTTGTAAAAATTGATAAAGTAGAATTCATCCTCTTTCTGTTATCATTTTTAAACCACCCGTCCCTCACATTTCTTGGATCTGTGTTTCTTGCGTAAGCACGTTGCGTTTGGACAAGTTAGAATCAACCCCTTGTTTGAGTTTTAGGACCGTTTGGTTCGTTCCGAACGAGTTTTGCTGTTGATACCATCGGATCTCGACAGCCTTCCTACTGCGACATCGTGTTGTCAGAGTAGGACCCCTGTTAGAAGCTGCCGACCTGTTTAAGGCACGAACCGAGGGCTGCACCCACTTCCGTATTGTTGAAGGTAAATTTTGGGAACTTATTTGTCCCTTCGAGTACGTTTCTGCCTGACGAAGGCTTCTCGTTCCTTCTGGAACCGTGCCCGTGTTTAGATGTATTTTTAAGATAGATTCGTGAGCGACCTATCGTTATTGTCTTGAGGACGACGTTTTGTATTTGTCTTGTAAACCTAACAGGATATCCTAGCCGGTGATTTTGCGTTGTTGGGTTTGAGATAGTACATTTCACTATGTCAGCGGACTGTCATTGTTACTGGATTATTTTTTGGGCTCTTTTGGTGTTTTAATAAACCACCGTATCACCATTTCTTGTATTTTATCTTAATTTTTGATTGCGGTAGAGGGTGATAAGTTATGCGAGTATAAACCTGTGGAAATTTCAATTACTTTCAATACTGTGAGTAATCCTAGCGATACCACGAGTTTTACAAGCCTAGTTGGATAATTTTACAGTAGGTGGCATCCAGGTTTTACGCTACCGACAATCTATTTGTAGCCCAACCGATCTCCACTGAGCTGGGCGTGGGCATATTTCCAAGTAGAGTTTTTAACATCGACGATTTCCCTAGCATCCGCAACTCTATACAGGGTCAAGCAGGTAAGACGAAAAAGTAGACGATAGCAAATATTGTCACGTTTGAATAATTATTATCTAAATCAGCGGTCGGCAACCTGCGGCCCGCGGGCCAACTACGGACAGAGAAACAATTTTTATCCGGCCCGTACGACCTAAATCTATTTTATTTTTTCTTGACAAATATTAGTAAAACAAAAATATGAAACAATAAAAAAGTATACGTGCACCTACTAATGGCTATTAACTAACCCTAAATCTTATTTACAAATAAGCGGTTGCCGACCGCTGATCTAAATTCGTTTTTACTGTTGGAGTTACACAAAATTTAACTCGCGTATTTTTAGGTTTAATTGACAAAATTGTTTAATTAGTATTTCATAAGTACGATCATCGACGCAGGCGTAATCGCCGCGGAAGTTGTCTAGCATGAATTACCGACGTCTGCTTAGCTTGCAGGTCAAATTCTTTTTCGGTCGATGAAACATTTAACGGACATTTAAGTAGCGACATCTTTCGATCGCTTGTTGACCAACTAGGCCTGAAACAGCTGCACAGAGCCTGCTCGGGGAATCCGCTGCAATCAAAACCGATTTGCACAAAAATTTTGAAACATTTAACGTTTTAATAGAGGGAATTCCATGCAGACAAATCAAAACCAAGTCGTTTGAACTTACTTAAGAATGCTACACAACAGTTCGTATTTCTTTCAAAACTATTAAAGTGCTCGCTCATTAAATGTTACGCTGACAATTTTGGAACATCGATCTTTGGACCTGAACCTTTGCAAATGCACTTTGTGGCATCCGGCACGTGTGGTATAAAAAGAGAAATTTGTAAATCAAATGGGCAGTAGTTGATTAGTTTGATTGATTGATTGATTTATTTATTGCCACTTATCACAGAGATATGGACATTGTCAGGTACATGTATAACATATAGATAATAATGGTGATTAGTTCTAGCAGGAGCCATATAAACACATGCGCGCGCAAATAAGTTTCCTCAACCAAGCATGATTGACATACTACTATCCTATATGGTAAGGAACTCATTAATATGGTAAAAGGTCTTTGAGCTCAGAAAGTCTTTAACCAAAATTTTAAATCTATTGAGCTTTGCATTCTTAATAGATGAAGGAAGGGCATTGAAAAATTTTATTGCTCTGTAGTGAGCGCCACGTTCAAAGAATGAGGATGTATGTTTCGGAATACTGAAGTCGTTGCAATGTCGAGTCGTCATCTGATCATATGTGTCAGAGTTACGGTAGAACAGATGCTCACGTTGCTTTATATAAGTTACTAATTCCAATATGTATAAGCTGGCTAACGGCAATATTTTTAGTTGTTTGAACAGTGGTCTACATGGAGCATTCCATGGTGCTCCACACATTACTCTAATGATTCTTTTTTGTAATAGAAATATATTAGTAGCATGACAACTCGAGCCCCAAAATAACAAGCCGTATCGTAATCTAGATTCAACATATGAGAAGTAAAAGGTTTTTAGTGAGTTTAATCCCACATTGAACCTTAAGTTATTAATTGCGAAGAAAGCAGAACTTAGTTTAGTGCTCAATTTACTGCAGTGCTGCTCCCAGTTGAGATTGGAGTCTACATGGACACCCAGAAATTCTACAACATTAGAGACTGGCAAAGACTTACTATTATGTTTAACGTAAATACTATAATTTGCTGCATGGTTGCTAAATGTTATTATATTGGTTTTACTCACGTTAAGGCACAGATTATTGTTAGCACACCATTCGTTCATTTTACTGATGGCGTCAGTGCTTAATCTGGATACATTGGCAATAGAACTTTCCGAGATAATTACGTTAGTGTCGTCCGCGTATTGAGAAAGACTGCCCGATGATGCTAATGATTTTGACATATCATTAACTTAAATTAGAAATAGCGTTGGCCCTAAAATGGATCCTTGTGGGACCCCGCGACGAATGGGTGATTCCTCTGATTGGTAGGTTTTAAGTGTGTCATTAAATTCAGATGTCAGTGAAACTATTTGACTTCGATTGTTTAAGTATGAACGGAATATATTCAGGGGCTTGCCTCGTATACCATAGGCTTCCATTTTCGCTAATAAGATATTGTGATCCAGCAAATCAAACGCTTTAGATAAATCGAAAAATATTCCCGTTACATTGGATTTTTTATCCAAATTTTCATAGATATTAGTTAAGACATTGTACATGGCATCCTTAGTAGATGAATCACTGATAAATCCGAATTGACGTTTGTCTAAAATTTTAAATTTCGTTAGATATGAAACCAGTCTTTTATTCAAGATTTTTTCGAAAACCTTGCAAAATGCAGGTAGGAGTGAAATCGGTCTATAATTATTTATATCAGAACGATTACCTTTTTTATGGATCGGTATCACTTTGCCACATTTTAAGTTATCAGGGAACACGCCCTGAGAGAAACACTTATTTATCAGATGTACCAACGGAGGTGTTACATAATCGCAGACCTCTTTAAGCAAAGAACATGGGACATCGTCAATGCCAGACGAGTGTTTGCTGGAAATTAATTTAATTATAGATCTAATTTCGTCTTCGTCGGTTGGTAACAAAAACATGTTATGATGATAGTTGAACTTAATACTGCCTTCAGTTCGATGATCACTGAACATTGAATTTATACTACCGAAATGATCAGAGAATAGTTTAGTTACAATCTCAGGGTCATTGATAGTGTTTCCCAAAGGTGAGGATATTTTATAATCCGAGATTTTATTATGATTAGTTAGCTGTCTAACGATGTTCCATGTAGCTTTGGATTTATTTGACGAGAGTAATATTTTATTATCAAAATATTTCCTTTTATCGTACTTTAGACTATGATTGTAATGTTCTTTAAGAATCTTATATTCGTTTAGTAACAGAGGATCGTTGTATTTTTTACAAAGTGTAAGCAAGTCTCTCAAATTAGCCGACAATTTGCGCAATGAGTCGTTGTACCATGGTAAGGTCGATCTGTTATTGTCACGCGTGCAACTCTTGACCAAAGGAAAGCATGTATTAAAATGTAATAAAAAAGTTTTATTGAAACAGGTGAACGCCTCATTTGCATTAGATATGTTAAAAACATTGGTCCAGGATTCATTGTCTAATATTGATTTCATACGCGTCATGTTATATACATTGAACTTTCTTCTGAAGATACTTCTCGATCGTTCATCCCGGGTAATATTAAAATTTTTAATTGACAGTAGTTGACCGCAATGATCAGATAAAGTTGAGTTTATGACACGGCAATTCAGAACAGTACGACATTTGCTAACGAAAATATTGTCAATTAAGGTGGACGTTGTTGATGTTACCCTTGTAGGTTCACTCACAAGAGGTATGAGATCAAATGATTGAAATACATTTAGGATATGCATTGCAGACTTAGAGTGTACAGCAAAATTGACATTAAAATCACCGCAGACAATTAGTTTAGTATCATTTTGAGCAATGTGGTAAAGTAATGAGAAAAGTTTTTCAATAAACAGATCTATGTTTCCACTGGGGGATCTATAAATACAAACAACTATATATTTAACTCCATCGTTAAGGAACTGGACACCTGCGTACTCGAAATCTTTCATCTGACTCTCGACATTGCATCTTAGGAGAGAAGTATTGCTTATTTTAATAATATCGTTATTGACGTAGATGCAAATACCTCCTCCCCTACACAACGATCTGCAATAATAATTGACTAAAGTGTAATTGTTGAGATGGATATGTAAGAGTTCCTTATCAGTCAACCAATGCTCAGTCAAACAGACTATTTCTGGACAAGATGAATCATGTAATAAAGCCTCAAGGGAGTTAATTTTAGTTCTTATGCTACGAATGTTTAGGTGAAAAACATTAAGTGCTAAGGAGCCCGTGACATTATGGTATACTTTTGAAAATTTTCTGACTGAGTATTAATCTGTATTAAATTATCGTTATTGATGTAACCAGATTGGGAGGCAGCTATATTTCGAATGAGTTTAGCGATATAATTGAATAATTTATATTTACCATGTTTATTTAAATGCAGCCCGTGATGAGTTCTATCACCATAAGTAAGAATGGAGTTTGTTTCGACAAAATAATTGTTTTCATTACAATTAATAAAACCATACATTTCATTATTGAAGTTGTAAATTAACTTATTTAGAATGTGCCTGCCCTCCCAATATGGCACAGATACTAAAATGACATTAACTGAACCAAATAGGGCTCGAAGCCTGTCTAAGCTATCATCACGCACCGATTTTCCTTTTAAAACGTTATTAGTTCCTGCCAAAACTATAACAAAATCATACATATTAAAATCATAACATAAATTAATGACATCACATACAACTCCCTCAAAATCGGCATTTGGTTTAAAAATAGTTACCACCTGATATCTAGATCCTAGCAAATTGGACAAAATGCGCAAAGAGTCCCGACCGTGGCTGTCGGCAATAATTAGTACTTTTCGTAGTGTATCCTCAATTGATCGAACGTTCCTGACGGTTACATCACCTATCTTGGATACCACCGGCTCTATACGCGAGGTACCATGGTCCAATATAACATCGTTACTCGGTGATTGAAGAACAGCAGAACTAGTTTTGAAGACGATGCCATTGCATGTGCCTTCGTCAGTCTTGGCAGTTGATAAATTGTCATCAATTTGCCTCTTATTCACACTTCTCACATCCTTTATGTTATTTATATTTGCATTTGGAACAGTAGTCTGACTTATTAGTTTTGTCTGCGAGGACGCACATTGTAGATTCAGTTGCTTCAATTGGTTTTCCAACAAATAAATTCTTGATTTTAAATGTTCATTTTCATTTATATTACTATGTACCGAAACTTCACGTGCACCACTATTTTCTGTTTTCCTATGCTGAAGCTCGTCAATTTGGGTTGTCATATCTGATTTCTTTGTTGCTTCTGTTTGCGTCCCAACTACGGCGTAAACAGGAGGGCATGGGTTTATTTTATCGATTATTTTTTGTTGATTTTCAATAATTAGCTTATAGCCATCTATTTGAGTTTTTAATGTATTTACTACTTTTTGTAATGTGTCATTATCCTCCTTGAGCATATCATTCTTATTTTCACATTCTGCAAGCCTGTTTCTTAGTATTCTATTTATTTCTATTAAATTTTCTTTAGGGTCAACTTCTCCTTGGTAAGCCAAGTTTATATAACTTATGTTTTTCGGACTGTTTTGGGGTTTATTTACCGACTGTTGCGTTTTCTTGTCCTGTGGCTTGGTTCTTATTAAACCCGATCGTGTTGTAGACATAGTGTAAGAAATTCAACGTGCGAAGCGAAAAACTGGAACGTACTTGTAAAAAGATACTTGGTCACTTGGTTTATTTATAACACACTTGTAGTTTAATTAAAGCAAGTCCTTTCTATTAAATTAATATGAGAGCACACGAGAAACACATCTTTATCCACTGAACAGATTAGAAGTTGTTAATCAATGTGTTGCATAGTCGAAAACAGTCGACGAGCATTCATTAATATAATTAGTATTTGGTGAATTTTATTTGTGACTTTCTGCGTCGATCCTTTGGGGGCGGCGTTTGGTCGAGGTGGTACAAAGAGGCGAGATAAAGTAAAATTTAAATTAATTATTATGGTTCGTTCGCCAATATCCCGCCCTGCAAGCGAGTGCTCGATATTAGGGAAAACGTAACGTGGTGGCGACCCACTTATAACATAACTACGTTGACTATATTTCCCTTACCACGTAATGTGATGGAAGCGCACTTAAAAAAGGATAATTTATTTCTTTCTGGGAACCAACGTTTTCTATAATAATTATATAATATAAAATATAATAAAATATATGTATAATATTTTCGTATCTTGATATGATAAAGGCTTGAGAGTATATTCTCGTAACAATATGAATTGAAATTGGTTGATGTGGTGCAGTCGAAACCAATACAGCTGTCTATTACATTCATGAATTTCATAATAAAATTAATAAAATGAAATTTACGTACGAGAAAACCATAAAAAGCGCAGAGCATTTAAATTTTAAATAGGCGGACATCAGGCGATGTAACGACTGCACAGTACAGATAACAATTAAAATTTCAAATTACATTTAAACATCCTAATTAAATTCTGTTTTAGTTGAAACGTGTCCGTTTGAGTATTTATTATTTTAGTTTAGAAAACGAGCCGCAGTGGCGAGTTTTCTAATGGAAGAGTGAACTTGCAGAAAAAAAGAGACACAGAAATCTTGGCTAGGTTTCACTTTTTACGAATGCGAATGCGAATGCGAATGCAAGGATCAGACAGACCGTCGGATAACCATAAATCACGCGCAATTTACCGCTGCATTCATAGCTTCTCGCCGGAGAGTTATTTTTGCATATGCAAATGCATTTCGCTCGAAAATGAGAACTATGTACACTTTCAGTTCGTAACGTAATCATATTAACACGTGCTTTGATCTCTACTGTATGCATACACGTATGCAAATACATTTCAGTTAAGTTACAGTAGGCAATTAATATCTTGTAAAACACTCAATTGAAAACCTTTCCGTATTTTCTTTCTCGAGTGGGACGTAAATAAATTTGGGGAAATGCGAAACTAGGTCGAAAATTTCGTGTTACGCCGCTGGAATTTATGCCTGGAACCGCATCATTAATGTTAAACTAATGACGTCGATAAATCTTAAGAATATTACTCGATGTTTTATTAGCGAACAACGGAACATAAAATTAATCAATAAGCACGATATCAATCTGAACGAAATTGGAATGCCGTATAAATAAAGCCGAGGCGTAATTTGATTTATTTCGCAAACGACCTAATATAAAAGAAAAGACCCCGTTATTTTCGTCTTGCTTAATGCGTTTTAAATACATTTTTGGAACTTAATAGATTAATAAATTAAATTTTGCTCCAATGGTAAATTAAGCGAATACTTATTATGTACTTATTCGAGAAGTGAAATGCTAATATACTTGAGCTATCAACAGAAGAAGTTAATTACTTCTGGAAGTAAACATTTCAAGAAATGAGGGTCTCATTAACAACTTACAGTTTACTGTGTTGATGGCGTATTGCTTTAGTTTGCGGCGTAGATATCATTAAACATTGACTTAAGAACCATTTAACTTTAACGCGATAATAATCGCCCTAAAGAAAAAAGAATGCACTCCACTTCCTTTCACTCCACTCCTTCCATTTCCTTGTTAAAATATAAAAATTAAAAAAACGTTGATAAAAAAGAAATGCAACTGATTTAAAAATAAAAAACGAAAGAAATTACATCAGTGTCACGCTTTGGCCGCTTAATTTGTCAGAGTATCTAGTCATTTGATACCTACCAGATATTCAGTTGCGGGACACCGTGGAGTTCACATTACCTGGGTCAAACCTTTTGTACCCAAGCTCAGTGGAGACGGTCGTGGGCCAACTTTGAACAAATAGTCGTTTCGCTTACTTGTGATATACTTGCTCTGCCATTTATGTTGGTCAAACTGGTAGAAGCCTTATTATCCGCGTAAACGAACATCTTAGATCTTTTAGACTAGATAAGACTGACTCGACTTTCGCCAACCATCTTTTGGAGCACTCTCACACTTTTGAACCATCTATTTCTCCGTAAAAATGCTCTTTCCTCTAACATCATCAATGACCAAGCTGTTTTTGACACAGATTTTTTTTAAATCTATATATTTTCGATATTATCGAAAGTCGATGATTAATCGAACTGTGCGAAGTAGTGAAAATGTTTCAGAAATGTTTGCGTTTAGTTATAATGTTATAAAATCGACAGAAACGGAAATAAAATACAAAAAAATTATCCTTGTTTCGGGAGTAGTTTCCATTATGTATTAGAAACGTTAGAGTTATTCGCGAGTGGAAGAGATACTCTGATGCAAGAGCCCGGAGTCGATAAGCATCTGGAATCGAAATAAATAATAAGAACCGGAACGAGAAACGGAAACGGCGTTATCTTCCGTAATGGAGGCGAATACGCAAAAACGAAACCCTGGAACGCGCGCGATTGTTAAAATATCGAAGTTAATTAAAGTTTTATCTGAATTTACCCGTTTCCGTTTTTACGGGCGGGGAAACACGGGAGATCGCAGATTAATGCGGGACCCATGTTTTATTTCGGCCGTAAATTAAAAAATATTCACTCGAACGAGTGTGACAACGTACACTCTGAAATCTACATTGTAAACAATTTTGGCTTTTAATTAAATTATTCAGAAATAAATACAATATTTTCAACACGCAAATTTGTCGATTACCTTAGTGGAGTGAAACTTTACATAAAAAAACTCTTGAACAGCACTACGTACGAAATACGACGCCACGCTCTATAAATGCGGCAGTATAATAGTTTTTATTGACTACTCGCTTGCACACAATGCGACCTTGACACACCCCAATTCATTTTATTATACGTTTAATAGTTGGGAACGAAAGCCTGAGTTGTTTCTTTTATGCGACGTAATTTTTAGTACTTTCTAAAATAACTGGAATTGCGTATGAAATAGGTATAACAAATTCGCAACTAATTGTGTAAATAATTGTTTGTTAATTCGTGCGGATTATTTACTAGAGTGGAATGTACCAGTTGCTTCGTTCAGTAGGATTTAAATCTAGTGATCGCACGGCCCGACAGTCCGCTGATAGTAAAACCTTTCGTCTCGTTATCGCACGGAAACTATTAGGAGACAGCTGTCTTAAACGTCGCCGGTATTACGCGAAGGATCTCGGATCAAATCGCGTACGAGAATGCATGTCACAGATCACCTCGCCATCAGTACTCCGAAATGAACTTGCCCCCTCTCCCCCATCGAAATTCCCCAAATTCACCACCTTGTGGTGAATTGGAGTACTCCCAACATTATCAGCACAGGCAAGTATCCCCCCTCCCGTTCGTTCGGCAGGAATACATTCCGGTTTCGTGCAAAACCGCATATCCGAAATACCAGAAATCGTGCCAGAAGAATCCGTCCAACAAACCACCAAGTCAGTCAAACGATTCCTGGAGATTTGGAGTGAAGATCACATAGTAGTCGAAGAAAGCGAAACTCACGCAACCGAGCAAGACAAAGTACAAAATATTAAGACCCCCACGCCCGGTCGAACGGAAGAAAACACCCTGTACGTCTTTGACGTCATGGACGCCTTCGGAGAACAATCTCTCCATATCTACACCTCCAGTCCATCGATAAGCTACCCCCAAATATTCGAAGCTTTTACGACTCGACCGAAGCTTAAACGAGTGAGCGACTCGTCGTTGTGGCCGAGAATGCAAAGAAGAACGAGGAAACCAACGGGAAAGAAGTAATCGAATCCGTCATCAAAAAGTCTTCCGGATCTTTCCCATCACAGCGAGACCGTTAATGAAAATCCCGCATCCACAATGGAACCGGATAAGTCTAGCCAAAATGAAGAAAGTTGTGTGAAAAGCGAAGGTGAGCGCTAGAAAAGGTTTATTCCGACTACTCAGACGATGTGGTGCAGATCCCATAATCATCTCATGTGGGGGGAGTGTCATCATCAAGCGCAAGTTCAAAACCGAAATGAAGACTAAAGAAGAAAATGCATCGGAAGAACGTGCCTTAAACCTATCCAAACCCCATTCCTCAGAGAGCGAAGCTGATAACAACACGCCAAGCAATTCGCCGATAAACACGAGGAAACAGAAAATGAAGAAAGTTTCAAGGCGGAGAATCGGGGCGTCATTACAGAAAGAAGAAAGTACGACATTAAAATGAAAAACTACTGCGATGCGTGTAGTGGCCAAAACCAATTTGAAAATGGTAAAAGCACTGAAGAAATCCAAGACTATGTCAGAAGTGGTATTAATGAAAGAAGACCAGCTGCACCAGAACCTGTACAAAACAGCCATGAAAAAGAAACGAACGAAGAAAAGCATCTCAGTAACGAAGAAAATCCTGTGAAACATAATCGGTCCTCACCCTTCAAAGAAGATCAAACTAGCAGTGACGCTGTTGAAAAACGAGACGGTTCTATGGACGAAGAACGATGGTTTCTTCAAAACCAGATGAGGAAAGCAACGTAGATAATTCGAATGAGGAAGTTGAAACAACAAATGACGCCGAAACAATCTCGAATGACACTGAAGTAGAAGTAGAAGTAGAAGAAGAAGACAAGAGGTCACCTACAATTGAAATTTCGTTGAAAAACACCAAACAGTTGGCGTCGAACATGCATTACTCTGTAATAAACAAAATGAGACCTAAGAAGATGAGACTTGTAATGAAATCTAAGCCCGAGATGAAGAAAAATTTCGTAAAACAATTTGTAAGTAATTAATTATAAATTTACCTCAAAAAGTAGGTACCTATGTTTAGACTAATTCAGAACGTACGTAGGTCATAAACGCTTTACGATTTTTACTCAGAATAAAGCTTGTAAAACTTGACCTTCCTTAGCAGGACAGGAAGACAGCTTGCCTCGGGATGCGCGATGTATGAAATCTAGGCCCGAGATGAAGAAAAATTTCGTAAAACAATTTGTAAGTAATTAATTATAAATTTACCCCAAAAAGTAGGTACCTATGTTTAGACTAATTCAGAACGTACGTAGGTCATAAACGCTTTATGATTTTTACTCAGGATAAAGCTTGTAAAACTTGACCTTCCTTAGCAGGACAGGCAGACAGCTTGCCTCGGGATGCGCGATGTATGACCTCGGGTCGATCTGAATGCTGTCGGTGCTAATATTTTATATGCAAATTTGTTTATTGACGACTTCGAACAACTAATTCAACAGCGGACACTCTCGTGCGGAATTTTTACGAGAACATGACGAGACAATACGCGTCCTTTGTCAAGTCTGTACGCAGCTTTAACCAGCTGACGAAATAATGCAAATAAATGCGCTAAAAACACAGGATGTGGACTTGTAAACGTGTTTCAAAGTTTGTTTCTAATATAACTAATTGGCAATTAAATTAATGTCGGACATCGCTTCTTATCGTGTTTTTTTTTTCGGAACAACTGTCAGTCACCCTGTAGAAGACAGTATTGTATTTTCATCGATCAAATAATATATGAAGCTTCAGGAATAGGGAGAGAATTACACCTTTCCGCTGCAGTTATCTCAGTTAAAAGTGACACCAACTGCACAACTTTAAACCCAGATGCTCCTCGTAACTTCGCCGCTACTTTCTAACTCGATTATTTAATTCCGTCCTCGTTCAGCTTAAATTTGCAGCTTGAAAAGCGGAATTAAGGCTTTCAAAGGACGAAACGTCTTCGAAATCTGCTCTTCAGCGCCGATGATATCAATCAATGTTTGGCACGGTTTTAACGAGTCATGAAAGAATAATAAATCTCGACTTGATTGTGTGTTAAATCAGATTTGCACGTCTGCTATTAACGATGATGATGATGATGATGATGCTTTACGGTTTGTAGTTCTGCAACAGATTTGTTACGTTGTTCCAGTGGGGGAAGGGAAAAAGACGTTGATGAATCCGCGCTTTTGTCGACGTCATCGCCGTTTCCTGCACATTTGTTTCCGCGAAACAAAAAATATGTTTGCGGCGCCGACTTGCGGAAAAATCTAAGCGGACTTTAATAAATCTAAAATTTCATAATACATAGCTTCTTCCCCACTTTGTCACGAGACAGAGTATCTGCCGAATTTCTTTAGCCCGCCCGGATGATTTATGAGGGCTTCGGAGACAGTTTCGGGAGGGATTCGCGAATCCGACGAGAACGGAAACTGAAGAGACCAGAAAGAATCCGAGGATATACAGATCGATTATTTCTGCTCTGCGCCGGATGCATCGCATTTATCTTCATTTATAAACCTACACACCGAACAAAGAAAACTATTTTCTTATCACACGGAATTCACATTCCTGTGCACTCGTGTAATAATAGATAATAATTAATAAGTCTTTTAACGGATAATTATTTTTTTTTGCTGTCATAATCTTTAAGTGTCATGCGATGCCCATCTTAATAAAAGTTGTTTTTCTTTAAAACTTTTTACACACGAAGAACATATGGTTTTCTTTGGTAAATTAACCCAGCCAATTATACACTTTTTCAGAGAGGACGCAACAGCTGTGCTTTCATTAGCCCATGTTCCACACACAATTTATATTCGGCTGACGCGGTCTTTAAAGCTAAGCATTAACCCTATGATCCGTTCCCAAAATACTTTGCCACATCCCGCTTTTTAAATTAAAATAAAATCGCGGCGCGCGCGCGCTTTCTGAGATACAACATTCACACCAACCGAACCCCTTTCGAATTACGTATTTTACTGTATGAGCAATAAACAGTTTATTTATATACAGCAACAATATGCAAAGCGTGTTTCCAATAATGCACCAAAATATTGTTTCGCGTTTATAAACGGATTTGCGCGTCGCGTCGGGCGGCGTTTTCAAAATAACAAACCGGAAACCGTCTCTCTTTTTTTTGGGGGGCGGGGGGGGGGGAATCCCTTCTTCTCGTTTTAACATTAAATTATTATAACTTTCCTAATTACGACCGGCGAGGTTTTTACGCCGTAATTTTTCTTGCGACAATAACGAAACTTCCGCATTAAAAGTTGGCGAAGTTGCTTGCTTGTACAAGTTTGATCGAAACAAAAAATGAAACGGCCGGCCGAGACGGTGTCGCCCTCCTTTCTTCGGTTGAATTTTAACGGAATTAATTCTCTAATATTGCTGAACTCCGCCAACAGAAATAAAGTCGTTATTTATTTATTTATTTATTTATCTGCGTGTGGCTTTTATTAAAGTTGTTCTAAAGGCGAAGGTTTATTTCTATCTAATAAAAAATTTGTTTTAATTTCATCAAATTCGATTTTCTGAGAAGAAAATCTCAATCCTTGATAAAAGAAGAACACATTTGCGATGATGATAATTTTTTGCTAAATTTACTAAATTACTAAAGAAATCATAAGAATCAAGTGAATAAAGAAAAAATGATGCTACATTGTGTGTTTACATTGCTGAAAAAAAATGAGCTCAAATCATTAAAAATTAAACTTAAAAAATTGTCTTGAAGAATCAACAATTCTTGAAAATTCTTTAATTCATTTTCTTTAAATTATTAAGTGACTGAATTATTATTAAATAATAGTTCTAATTGTCATTACTTAAACAACTTTCTAAATTCTTAAGGAAATCTAACGGGTCGAGTGGGGGGGGGGGGGGCGAGAACATGCGACTTTTGGTCTACCGACATATGAGAGTCGTATTATAATTTATTTTTTGACTATATTTTTAACGATCGATGGTAGCTTCTTGCCTATTGAAATTGCTACAGCAAATTTATTGAAAAAACACATAAAATAAATGACAAAATAAAAAAATTAATTAACAGACCTTTCACTGCACGTTCTAACAGAAAAAGCTTCGAATACTGTAAAACAATTTCTTTTCTGACGACGTTTCGTCGTTTCTTGTTCAGTTCTCACGGAGCAACAGCAGTAAAGGCCCATTTACACCAGCCGAGCATTGTTTGCGAACGTTCGAAAACGTTTTCAAACGTTCAAAAGCATTCGCAAACATGCAGGAGGGGCTCCCGTTCACACGGCCTGAGCACGTTTACGAGCAGTTGTACTCGAACATTCGACAAAGTTGCCAACATGGCACCCGGGTTATCAAAACTCTCTTTTTGTGCTGTGTCGATAGTGATACTATCAGAAACCGAGAAACGCCAGCAGAGGAAGAAACGCAGAATGTGGGAATCTTCGTTTAAATGAAAACAACAAAAGTTTATCCACTCAACAACGGCCGCTCGAGTTCTCTCTAGATATGTCGTTCACACTGGACGGGCAACGAACACTCAATCCCTTTGAGCATTCGTCAGTTTACCGACAAGTAGCGGAACGCTCGAGAACGTTTTAGAACAGGGTTCGCAAACCCTGTTCGGCGTGGGCGAGTGTTTACACCAACCGCGCATCTTGTTCGCGAACGTTTGCAAACAGTGTTCGCAAACAATGCTCGGCTGGTGTAAATGGGCCTTAAGACCGGAAAGAGCAGTGACAAAGAAGAAACTCAGCAGTAGCGGCCCTGAAGAAGTCTTTTTGTAAAAAGTGACGAAACGTTGGCAGAAAGGACGCGGTATTGCCGAAGGCCAGAAGAAGATGAACAACGGCTACTGAAGCCTTCAAGTTTACCGAAGTTTCACATATTTTTTTTATTAAAAAAACAATCTTGTTTTGTTTGAAAATCAATTAGGATAAAGAAATGTCATAAATTAAAGAAATCAAGAAATTGAGATGAACTAATGTTTTGGATAAGAAAAAAATATAAAAATATACGAATGACTTATTGTTAGACAGAATTTATATTTTTTACATATAACTTGAGATAAAAGGCAATTTTTTTTGCATTATACGTAATGAACGATGTAATTGCGTGAAATTACAAAAAACTAGGAAGGAGACTTATAGCGTTTTCGATTGACCACCTTAGTGCGCACTCAGAGTATCTTCATCTCGTGTTATTACATGAGGTTAAAAGAAGATACAAATACACTGAGTGCAACCGATGCACGTGAATCGAAAACGCTATTAGTTTCAACACTTCAACTGTCAAAGTGACGTTTAAAACGTCATCAAATGTCGTGATGTTGCCAACTCTTTCCCTAGTTGTCAGTTGAAAACCACCTGAATATCCCTATTTTTTTTTCCAAAAAAAACTGCTTTAATACAAATTAAGCTCAAAACTCACGTATGACGACATACGCTTTAAAGTTCATTAACCGTTAACCTGATGGTTCGTGAATTAGTCCTAAACGACAGGTGTAATTATGTAATGAACGGTGTACAGTCGCGGACAAAAAATTTCGGATGTCAGTGTCATTCCACTGACGTAAAAGTTAAGAAATTCCTATATGTATACGTCAGATAGTGACACTGACATCCGAAATTTTCTGTCCGCAACTGTAATTGCGTGAAATTACAAAAAAAAAAAACTAGGAAGGAGAGTTAACTTCAACTGTCAAAGTGACGTTTAAAATGTCATCAAATGTCTTGAGTCCAGTGTTGTCAACTCCCTCCCTAGTTGTCAGTTGAGTTTATTGTTAAACAACTCGAACAAAAGAAATTCTGAAATATTTTGAAATGCGCACTTGGTTGCCTGTTTCACCGCACTTCGTTGAGTATTTGACCATTGACGAGTAAGTCCAGGTATTTGCATTTTTGGAGAATTTTTGGATGCTGAGTACCAACCAAGGGGTTTTTCAACTAACATTTAGGCAGAAGAATTGGCAACACTGGTCGAATCATTATTCAAATTGTGAAAAATTTTTGGCCATTATTGAAATTTGCTTTCAAAAAATGGTGAAAAGTAGGAAAATATTAAATATAACTTTAAATCGTTAAATGTCAATTCCGACGAATCTTTAAATCCACAACAACGTGACGTTTGATTTTTAATTTTATTTAATTCAGCTTTTGTATGAGAGCAAATAATTTTTTAATTTTTTAATTCAATAAACATTCAATAGATGACGGCGCCTTCTCGTTTCTGTTTGACTGATTGTAACTGTCAACATTCTTGTCAAAATAAAGTTTTAATTTGTTAATTCGTTAAATTCTTAACAGATGGCGGCACCTTCTCTTCTCTAATTCACAATTAGTCCTAAAGCTGTCAACATTCCTGTCAAAATAATATTTCATTTTGTTAATTCCTTAAACATTCAATAGATGACGGCGTAGCACGTTCTCGTTTCTGTAACTATCAACATTCTTATCAAAATCAACTTTTAATTAGTTAAATTCTGAATAGAGGGCGCCATCTTCTCGTCTCTGATTGGCAATTAATTGTCAGTAGCTGTCAACAGTCCTGTCAACATAATTTTTCGATTTTGTTAATTCGTTAGACATTCAACAGATGACGGCGCGTTCTCATTTCTGATAGACAAATGAATCCTGTAACTGTGAACATTCTTATCAAAATCAATTTTTAATTTGTCAATTCGTTAAATTCTTAATAGATGGCGGCACGTTCTCGTCTCTGATTGACAACTAGTCCTAAAGCTGTCGACACTCCTGTCAAAATATTTTTTCATTTTGTTAATTTCTTACGCATTCAATAGATGGCGGCGCGTTCTCGTTTCTGATTGTTTCTGATTGAAAAGTTAATCCCATAACTGTCAACGTTCTTGTCAAAATAAGTTAATTCATACTTTGCCTTGTAACTACAGTGATGTTAAATAATTTAAAAGCTGTAGGACTAAGAACGTATTTTAAATTTTATTTCTTTTAAAGTAAACTGTTTTTGATTTTTTTTAATGTTTTCTTCCGTTATTTATCGTCAAATATTTAAAATAATTTAATAAATGAAATATTAATTTAAATTTAAACTAAATTAAATAAGGTTCTGTATTTTTTGACAATACTTTCATCGTCAATTTTTTAATTTAATTTTAATTTTGATCTGACATATTATTATGCATCAAACGGATCAAATTATGATTCATCCGTTCAACTAAGACAAGGCTAAGGTTAAGAAATCATAACAAATTTCATAATATCATAAGCGAAATGTTGCTTTTTGCAAAAAAATGATCAAAAAAAAATGATCAAACTTCTGAACCGAAAAGTCAAGAAATTTCTTAATCCGAATCCGACCGATAGATGTAAGGAACACAAGTGAGCCACAGCTTTTAAAAATCTCAACCTTGAAGAGGAAAATTACACAAGCACATAACGAAACATTCCTAGAAAAATACAGACAAAAAAAAACTGTTTATCGATACAAGGAACAATTTGAAGGTAGCAACATTGATTACCGAAAAAGCAAACACCCTCAACCTCACTTTCTCGAATAGCAGCCCCATAATTTTTTATTCCTTAATACAATATTTTAGACTCTGATTGCAACAGTAAATAATAATAATTTCCCATTAAACTTGAACTGAAAACAAGTACAATATTTATAGATTTGTTAGTTTGATCAAAATCAAAATTTTTAGTTTTACGAATTTTTTGCCTGGTCTGTTTACCTGTTAGATGACTACAATTGTCTTGCAGGATACTAGCTATAACGTTGAATGTGGAACACATTGTTTTTTTCAGTTAAAATTTAATAAAAAATTACACTGTTGCTTACAATAAGAAACTAAAATACTTTATTAAAGAATTAAAAAACTATGAGTGTGCTATTTAGTTGAGGTTAGTTTCTGAGGGGCTGCTGTTTAGAGGTTACTTCTAAGCACTCTATCTTGTAGAGCATCGCAAGCCATTTTCAACAAAACCTGAATAATTGTTTTATCTTGCCGTTTAAAGAAGATATTGACTGTAATACTTTGGAACACCCGTATAGAGAGTTCGAAAAGTAAATAGCTAAATTGCAATAGCGTAATATATAAATAAAAAACAATAGACTCTCAAATAAGCAAAATGGGAAATCCCCCCTTAAGAAGACAGAGTCCTTTGGAGCTGCATTACTGAAATTTTTGAAATCGGAGAATCTCGAAGAAACTGAGTACTTTGATCATAGTTGTTGATATTTGAACCAATTCTGGGAGTTTAGTCATAACAAATATTATTTAATAATTATTGTGGACTATAAATTGTATTTTTTTTTGAGAATATATCAAAACGACTGTTTATACCAAAACAATTTTAAGCATGCATGTGCTGTTTCAAAATTTTTGATTTTGAGGGTTGCGTGTAATCAAAACAAAATCACTGAAAATATATTATATATCGCAGTGTGCGTGTTACAACTGGCATGTTATTATTTATATTAACAGTTATTATAATTTTATTTTTGTATAATTATGTTAATCTCCTAGGTACATACTAATTATATGATAAGTATGAATGTATGCTTCTAGATGATCTCATTGTCTATCTAAGACAGGATTATTTGAAAGTACATATTTAATTCAGAAAAGTTTGTGGAAAAATTATTGAAATTAAAAAAAAAAAACTTCCCCATTGAGGTAATAAAAATGTCTTATATTTTTTTAAATGTATTAAATATCAAAAATTAAAATTGAAAATATGTAATTATGCATAAATTTTCTTATGCAAATGCTATCAGAAGTACTTAGCACTTCATCTATCACTACTAAGAAGTTTGATATACAGTGTAGTCCCTATAACGTGAACGTCCCGTAACATGAGCATCCCTAAACTAGAACACCTGGTTTGGAAACGTGAACAACATTAGAACTTAATATTCCAAAACGTGAATATTGGTGAATGCATTTAGACACTTTATCAAATTTCAACGATTCATTAAGTCAGTTCTCAGTGCCTACTTAAACTCAGTTCAATACATACTCTAAATATGTATAATAAAAATATGTGCATGAATTATGTAATTACCATCCAAAACGTGAACTTCTCGAAAACTACTGTCCTTAATTAATTCATGTTTTCTCCACTACACTGTACAGTGTATATATACTGGGTGTAAATGACATTCTGCTCATTCTTATAATTTATTTTTATTTGTAAGCGCAAATTAATTTGCACAAAAATTAAATATACATTCAGATGCAAAAATACTTGTACAAGCAAAAATAAATGGAAATTAGATACGGGATATAGCTTAAGAAAGCCAGACGACATTTAATTTTTAATAATTTGTTTCTCAGGTGTTCATACATTTGATTTTTAAAATAACTTAATTTTAATTGACCCGTCCATTGTTATTAACTAAAATCGAAAATTTCAACTTACGGAACGTAAAATAATTTGTTTCTTAATGTTTTCAATGGCAAATAATTTCTACATCTTTAAACAGAACATTTTATATTTTTAATTGAGGAATTCAGCGAAACTTTGAGTTCAGATGAAAAATTTAAAATCATCTAAATGTAGGTAAGTTTATGAAACAAAATAATTTGATGGCAAGAAATACATAGATCTTTAAAATGAACATTTTATATTTTTAATTGAGAAATTCAAGTAATAAAGACCAATTAAAATTTTGAATGCAGATTTCAAGAAAAAAATAGACTACATCCAATCAATTAAGACAAGGCAAAAGTTGACAAACTTCATAATATCAATAAACAAATACAAACACGACCAAAACTTAGAACCAAAATGTCAAGAAATTTCTTAATCCGATAATTAAGTGATAGTTGAAATAAAAAAAATATATTCATAATAAAGGCTCCCAGTCAACTTTTTTTTTTCAATGTGATTATTGTAGGTATATGTCATGTCGAATCAAATCAAATCAATCATCTTTATTCACGTAGCTAACATTTAATAGAGTGGTCTTAAAATAGGTAACTAAATTGCAAGAGCGTGCTACATAAGTATAAAAAAAATTGCTCAAATAAACTCAAACTCAAAACTAAGCAACCTCTCTCCTTAAGTTTATTATTATTAATATATTATATAGTAATATATTATGCAACAACTATCAGAAATGCTAAACTTATCAATACCGGGTGTAAATGACACTCTGCTCTTTCCTATAATTTATTTTTATTTTTAAGTGCAAATTAATCTGCACGAAAGGAAATTAAACTCGCATTTACTTTTATAAAATAATAAATTCTGATGCAAAAATATTCACACAAATATATAAATGAAAATTAGATACGGAATGTAGTTTAAAAAAGTGAAACGCTTTTAATAATTTGTTACACACGACCAACTTTCGAGGATTTTATAATGTAAGCAATCGGCAATTTCATAATCATTAAGCTCATTACATAAGTTAAACTAGATACTATGTCGCCTACGCGAGTGCGGAAAATTCGCCCACCTAAAAAAATATGTAATCAAAAGTCTTGGTCGATATGAGTCATGATTGACCTTCGCAATGAGATGGCATTCGCAGAATTCCAACTGCATAAACAGGGTATTATGCAAGCTTATGAGCACACAGTCTTGGAAAGTCATGATGATTCGTAGGGGGTGAAATCCACATGTAGAAAATTAATTATGTACGTGATCGAACATTTGTAAAACCATATAAAAGGCTATTGCGTAGCACGACAGAGAATCAGACAGCTTCTAGCAGTTTTGTCGTGTACATTTGCAGAGCCCGAAGGCATTCACAGAATGTCAAAATGTGTGGTTGATCTCCAAAAATCCGTCTGTCTCTCTGTATCTAGTACCATGGTGTGGGTGAGAAAACATTAATTGGTTTTACCATTTTCGCTGTGACGTCAATTTGTTTTATAGTGTCTCGTATATCGTTCCGAAGTAATCTGTAATTACATTTAAAGTTTGCATTTGTCTAAATCGTGAGTGTTACGCGCATATAATCAGTTTTCAAATTGTCTAAATCGATTCATAATTGTTCTAATTTATTCTGAATATGCTAAATTAGCTCTTTATTTCTTTA
The DNA here is from genome assembly GCA_958336345.1 of Dorcus parallelipipedus. NCBI lineage: Eukaryota > Metazoa > Arthropoda > Insecta > Coleoptera > Lucanidae > Dorcus > Dorcus parallelipipedus. Next base: position 34,174,133 of record OY284483.1, on the reverse strand, counting down.
ATGTGTGTCGGGCAAGGGATGAAATTTCATTTTTTTTAACCACCCGTCCCTCACAATAAACATAAAATAAAAAGATGGTAGGGTACGACAGGGTTACACAAGATTGTAACAGAAATTATCATTTATTCCTCGAGGTAAATTTTTTTTAAGTTGCACGATAAAAATCAGATGCAAAAGTACTCACACAAACAAAAACAAATTAAAATAGGATACAGGGTGTATTGTATTGCATTCATTAATTTATTTAAGATATCATTTTTAACAAAAACTTTCCCATCATATCAACCCCGTACTTAAACAACTTTAACCTATCTGCATCTGTTATATATTTTTGAAATTAACATTTTATGAACTCCTACACATACATACACATAGGGACTTTAATAAATATGTAATATTATTCTATTATGTCAGTAGGTTAATTAACTAACTAAAGTCTCATAATGTCAGTAATATCATGCCGCATACCTTTTATGTAAGTATGTAGTTGGAACTACTCAGGAAAAACAAGAGGGTGAATTCAACAAGATAAAAGAATGATCGCTGTCGGTTCTAGACTTGGATCCTGTAATTAAACTCCTTAAAGTGATTTGGCCTATTTTATTCTTAAACAAATAATATTCATAATGCATGTCTGATACAAAGAGACGTGTATGTGCTTAACATGAAACTAACCAAATCCGATCTAAGCCATATCGATTTCTCGATGGTATTCCAAGTCACGCACAACAAAATCTAATCCCACAAACGGCAGCTGCCTCTTTCCTCCTTTTTTTTTTTTTAATTCCGCATAACTCACGACAATGGGCCGCATAAAAGTTCTGCAGAACGCTCGGCCGCGCACATCAAAAATTGAGGAACAAAAGCGGAAAGAACTCGCCAGTATTTATTACAGGGCACCTTCAACTTATTCTCGGCGGCCCTTACGTCGACGTCATGCCCGAGGGCACAATACGCCGCCGCCCTCTTGAATATTGTACGACGTGTACAGGAATATTTGGACTGACGTGCCCTTACCTGCGCCTTCTACTTAAACTTGTTGTTTTAGGACTATCGGCCGTTTTTATCCCGTGTATTAGAACGCATCAATATTTATTTGGCGTGATATCGCCGGTAAATATTTGCGCGCTGATAATTGGGCGATTTTTGGGAGGGCCGCGGCGGGCGGTTATTGGCCCCGCGTGGAAAACACGCACCATCAAATATTTAAGTTCGATAAAGAAAACTGCGGCGGAAACAAGGCCTGTGTTTACCCCCCCAACTCCACCGGCACAAAAATAATATGATGTTACACGTTGCTTAAATATTAATGAATTGAACGGATACTAAGAATTTATTTATCTTCTCTTTCTATGACAGGTATTCGGAGGAGTCCGAACAATATAAAACAGAACTATATAAAGAAAATAAAAGTAAGAGTCAACAAATTATTTCTTACGTAAGTTTATGAATTTTCGCCTTTCAGACAAATTTGCAGCAGTCTTGAGCTTAATACAGTTTTATTTAAACGTGTGATTTCTTTCAACTTTTGGCAATGGTACCTAATCGTTTAAACGATTAGGTACCATTGCCAACTGTGTTCTAATCGTTTAAACGATTAGGTACCATTGCCAACTGTGTTACTCGAAATGATACCGAACCTAAACGATTAGGTACAAATTTGCAGCAGTCTTGAGCTTAATACAGTTTTATTTAAATGTGTGATTTCTTTCAACAGTTGGCAATGGTACCTACCTTACTTGCAATCCTCGCGTTCGTGTGTCGGCACCGAAGCGGTTGCCAGAGCACCTCTATATCTTCCACCGTGCTTTCTATAAATCATGTTATCGAGACAATCGTTTTGAGTGTAAAGTATGTATTAAATTAAATGACTGAAGTATAAGGGAAAGCTGAGTTTTGTTTAGTTTATGTAGCGCTGCCCCCTCTTCCCCCCTAACGAAATCAATATTTGCGTTAATCTTCTATCAAAGCCCGCTGAGATTTGCAAATTCATCAGCGTCAGCCAACTAATTACGCATTACACGTTTCCCGTTATCCTTTACAATTTTATGCAAATGCAGCATTACATCCATCGGGGGCATAAAGGACTAATTCGAGCGCTGTATTTTAACGTCACGAGTGCTTTTGATGTACCGGAATCCTTTATCCGCGACATTAATGTTAACATTCGGTTATTAGCTTTGTTGCCGCATTTTTCCGCACAAAGAGCGGCGGGCGGCTCATGTTTCGCTACAACCACCATCATCATCGTCAGCGTGATTAAATTATTCCGAGCTTTCGATATTCCAAACGCAAGTTGTTTGCTTTTTTTATTATTCAATTTCGCTAATTAGTGGACATTAGCTCGTGTGGTGGCAAACAACTAGGGTGTTTCATTAGCTACATGATTAGCTCCAACATTTTTGTCTTGAGCTGCAAACATGAGTCGTTATTAAAAACTATAACAAACAGGTGTTGTTAGTTGGGACTTGTAGTGGTAGTAACGAGGGCAGTACGACCTAGGGCGGAGGGGGAGAGGGGCGGTATTCAAACATTTTTTTTCCATTAATTAATAGAGACACGAAAACCAGTTAACAGGATGTAGCTAATTATCGCGTATGTTTAATCTAATGAAATTAGTCTAGAATTCCTGCGTTTCTTTGTTCTTTCCCCTTTCGTCCTTTCGTAAGCGTGTATAGTTGGATACGAAAGTAATGTCACTTATTTTTCGATTACAGAAAACTGTAATTACTTGCGTCATTTTATTTCCGATTAAAAAAACTCTCATCGTACCAGGCCATCTTCGACTTGAAATTAAACGTTCCCCCCATCGATTGATTAATTGCGGCCGTGTGTTATTATTAAGTAATTAAATTTCACGCGCAATTAGCTCGTGCAAATTGGAAAGAAACCCGTTTTCACCGATCGCTCCTGTCTTAAGTTTGCGAACGCCACTCGGCGAAGTTACATTTACTTGGTTTAATTAAAACGGGCAAAGCGCATTCGGATCTAATCAGATCGCTATCCTTAAATATACATTAAATTTTCGATCTTGGCCGGAACTCCGGTCTAAATTAAGTTTTAATGCTTCCAACTTAATTTTTGCGAGCTCCGCGTCCGGGGCGTATTTTTCTGAGACGTCGCTCGTCCTTTTCAGTATTTATTTGCCGGTTCGGAATGAAACTAATGTATTGGTTAGTTCCGAGTTTGTAGTTTTCCTTCGTTTTACAAATGGAGCTCGTCAGTTTTACGGACTTTAATAACTGCGAGCGGAGAGATTGCTTTATTCACGGTTGGGCCCGACGAGGAAAATGCGAAAAGGATTTCGAATCATTCCGCGACGTATATTTTACGATTGAACATCGGAAATGAAAGTAGTTTTAGTAAGTAAATAAGTACGAAATACAAGAGTCGTTTCGGGGAGAAAAGTTTAACAATCAAACGAAAACTCGAAATCGAAAATTAGAATTAAAAAGGTATGGGCGTGTTCGTAGGATTACTTTTAAACACAACGTCAACAATATTTATTGATGGACAACAGTAAACGTACAAATTCAAAGATAGTAATAAAATATTATTTGTGTATATGTTAATACACGATGATAAATGTGTGGAGTTTGAGTGATCTCTCGACACAGAAGGCTTTGGATGTGCTTCCAAAAATAGCGGCACAGAAGACTTCCCACAGTAGCTGCACAGAAGGCTTCCGACAATAGCTGCACAGAAGACTTCCGACAATAGCTGCAGAGAAGGCTTCCGACAATAGCTGCACAGAAGGCTTCCGAAAATAGCTGCACAGAAGGCTTTGGGTTGCTCCTAGAAATGGCAAAAAATATAAATGTATCGATATAATAATCAGATGATTTGGGTTGCTCCTAGAAATGGCAAAAAATATAAATGTATCGATATAATAATCAGATGATATATCAAAAGATTTATATCGATACAAGCGATGTATCGATATATTTAATAAAATATCGATATATTAAACCTATCGATTATTGTTGCCATCCATAGTCAACGATAGATGTCACTAAGCACCTATATTGACGTTGAAAGAGAAATAAACTCAACTAGGACGGGACAGATTAATCGCGATGTGAGCTAGGTTGAGGAGTTGTGGTTGGCATTTGTTTAATTTTTCGATATTCGATATATTTCCTAATATTTTGTGATATATCGAAATAAATATATCGATATATTTAATAAAATATCGATATATTGTCGCCATCCCTGGTTGCTCCTGATAATTGCTGCGCGAGAGGCTTTAGTGGGGAGTGTTCTTGACAATGTGGCTGCTCAGGACGCACTGGTGTGGTGGTGAATATTCTCGACCTTGACTGCGTAGGACGTTCTGTGCTGGTGGTAAGTGTTCCCGACAGTGGCTGCTGAGAAAGTTTTGATGTGCTTCCGGCAATAGTTACACAGAAGGCTTTGAATGTGCTTCCGACAATAGCTGCACAGAAGGCTTTGTGTTGCTCCTGACAATTGTTGCACGGGAGGCTTTGGTGGTGCGATTTCCCGACAATGTAACTATTCAAGTCGCACTGATGTGGTGGTGAGTGTTCCCGACGAGTGCTCTGTGGTGTGGGAGTGAGTGTTCATGACAATGGCAGCTCAGGACGCTTGTGATGTGGTTCCGACAGTAGCTGCACAGAAGGCTTTGGATGTGCTTCCGAAAATAGCTGCACAGAGGGCTTTGGGTTTGTTACGGTGAGAAAATTCGATGCAAATAATTTCTAGCTTTCGGGTCATTCTGTATCTTGGCGAAAGTGTAATTGCGTCGCAATTCTTGGAACGGTAAACAACCCCGGACGGCCCCCTTTCTTTTGTAATGAGTCTGTTTCATGTTGAAAGGCTTGTCATTAGCCAATGGACCTTTCCCCCATCCGCGAAGCGACAGAGATTCCGTCTTGGGACCGCTCGCTTGGCAAACAAACCGCATTTACCGCGTAAATTTTCATTAAACGGTGTTTGTTTTGAAGTGAAAAAGTAAACGGATATAATGTCCGGTTGTTAGTTGTTTGCTGAGAGTCCTACGCCTTTCCAAGCTTGTCCGTCGAATTTACGCCAGGTATGTTTTTGGAGTTACGCTGTGCGTCGGTTGTTTCGTAGTCCGTGTTTTCCTTTTATCTATTCCACAAACGCCACTTGAAACGGTTATCAACCCCGGACGACTTTTTTTTGTGTGGAATGAGACTGTGCCATGTTGAAACCTGCTCGTACTAAAGACTTGCCATTCGGCCATTCGAGACATGTAACCCTTCCCCCCGTCCGCGAACCGTTCGCGTCGCACGCCATTAAGACTGCATTCCGTTTCAGTTTTGTGTCAGCTCGCTTTGCAAACACCCCGCTTTTGTGTTAGTTAATTATTCATTAAACGTTGGAGTTGTTTTGGAGTTAAAAAGTGAACGGATTTCAAAGTCGGGATGTGTGTAGTGTGCTGCGAGCCCTAGGCCTATCCAAGCTTGTCCGTTAGATTTACGGCTGGTACGTTTGTAGAGTCACATTGGGCGTCGGCGGGTCCTCTTCTTCTGTTTCTTCTTGCCCCCCCCCCCTCCCCCAATTATTCCGGACGCTGCACTGGAGTTCCTGTAACCGGGAGTTACATCGCGCACTTCTTCGTGGAGTCCTGGCAGGAAATACGCCGCGCGTCGATAGAAGGCTACCTCCTCAGAACGAGCTGACACACCGCGAGTTATTCTCGCTTTTATGTTAGTTAATCATTCATTAAATGTGCTTGTTTTGGAGTAAAAAGCAAACGGATTTCAAAGTCCGGATGTGTGCAGTGTGCTGCGAGCCCTAGGCCTATCCAAGCTTGTCCGTTAGATTTGCGGCTGGCATGTGTGTAGAGTCACGTTGGGCGTCAGTCGGTTCTAGGCTTTTTTTACTTCTTCTTCTGTTTCTTCGCCCCCTCCCCCCGTTTATTCCGGACGTTCCACTGGAGTCTCTTTAACCGGGAGTTACCTCGAGGACTTCTTCGTGGAGTCCTGGCAGGAAATACGCCGCGCGTCGATAGAAGGCTACCTCCTCAGAACGAGCTGACACACCGCGAGTTATTCTCGCTTTTATGTTAGTTAATCATTCATTAAATGTGCTTGTTTTGGAGTAAAAAGCAAACGGATTTCAAAGTCCGGATGTGTGCAGTGTGCTGCGAGCCCTAGGCCTATCCAAGCTTGTCCGTTAGATTTGCGGCTGGCATGTGTGTAGAGTCACGTTGGGCGTCAGTCGGTTCTAGGCTTTTTTTACTTCTTCTTCTGTTTCTTCGCCCCCTCCCCCCGTTTATTCCGGACGTTCCACTGGAGTCTCTTTAACCGGGAGTTACCTCGAGGACTTCTTCGTGGAGTCCTGGCAGAAATACACCGCGCGTCGATAGAAGGCTACCTCCTCAGAACGAGCTGACACACCGCGAGTTATTCTCGCTTTTGTGTTAGTTAATCATTCATTAAATGTGCTTGTTTTGGAGTAAAAAGCAAACGGATTTCAAAGTCCGGATGTGTGCAGTGTGCTGCGAGCCCTAGGCCTATCCAAGCTTGTCCGTTAGATTTGCGGCTGGCATGTTTGTAGAGTCACGTTGGGCGTCGGTCGGTTCTAGGCTTTTTTTACTTCTTCTTCTGTTTCTTCGCCCCTCCCCCCGTTTATTCCGGACGTTCCGATGGAGTCTCTTTAACCGGGAGTTACCTCGCGGACTATTTCGTGGAGTCCTGGCAGAAATACGCCGCGCGTCGATAGAGGGCGACCTTCCCGGAGCGAAAGTGGTAACTTAGAAGATGGCGCAAGTGGCCACGTAGATATGGCCACATTAAAGTAGTCTCATGAGAGTGGCTACAACGACACGCATTTTACCGTTCGTTTCTTGAACGTCCTCGCGACCTTTGTATCAGCTGATGTGCGTTCACAGTTTATTTATTTATTTAGAAACAATACAGGCATTAGCCTAGTTACATTGTTTCCGATGCTGATAATACCGTATGATTTGAAAAGGGCCAGATAAGGGGAGGCCGTAAAGTTATTTAAGATTAATTTATTCGGAGAGACTGATATGCAATGTGGCCAGAAAGGAAAAGAAAATGCCGGGAGACTTCCGATAGGAATAGACGAAGTTGTTGACAATTCTAACTTGAGTTTATTATGTATCGAGTTAATTGAGGCTATACGCTTTGTCCTCTATGGCCTCCTCTCATCCAAAACCCAAAAGTCACACGGTAGCCAAAGTTAGTGTTCTAGCATCAGAGTTGACATAAATATATGCAATATACATGTTCAGGTGTTAGACACAGTATTACTACACAATATTAATATAGTATATGTGAACAAAAATACCACAATGCGCACATACAGAATTAAAAAAGAACTCTTAAATTACAATTATACGTAGAGAAGAATGTTTCGAGCTCGTTCTAAGAAGTTGTTGAGGGATATACCGAAAATCTCAATAGAGGAGTAGTACTCATTGTAAAGTCTGCAGATTTTACTTATAGGCGATATAGAACTGTGATAATCATGCATAGGGGGCCCTGGTCTAATGGAATAGTATGGCACATGTAGCTTGAACAACGTAAGTAAGTAAGAATTATCAATTAAGCTGTTGTATATCTTAAATAGTTGTAGTAACATGGCTACGTTACGTCGATGACTCAGGCGTGGTAAAGAAAACTCACTTCTAATATTATTATACGCGTCATACTCTGGATTGTGCCTATATTTTTTGAAATAAATCTATTTTAGGAATTTATTTTGTACTTTTTCAATCGCTTTAATATCACCCTGTAAGTGGGGATACCAAACAGTACTGGCAAATTCTAAATGTGATCGCACAAGGGCATTAAAAAGTAAAATTATTGCTTTAACATTATTGAATTCCGCAGTATTTCCTTTTAAGAACCCTAAATTTCTATATGCCTTATTCGTTACCGACGAAATATGTTTGTTAAATTTCAAATTGGATTGATAATACACTCCCAAATCCTTTATTTCAAATTTGCGCTCCAAGATTTTAGTGTTAATAGAGTATGGTTCAAGTATTGGTGATTTCCTACGAGTGTATGAAACCAGGTAACATTTATCAAGATTAAAACTCAGCTTATTATCTTCACTCCATTGATACAGGACATCGAGATCAGATTGCAAAAGTTTTGCATCTCTTTCATCCTTAACTTCCCGAAAAATTTTTAAGTCGTCAGCGTACAGAAGAGTATATGAATTTTTAATAGAATCGGGTAAATCATTGATAAAGATTAAAAACAGTAAAGGACCTAGATTACTTCCTTGAGGTATTCCCGAAGTTGGGGTGAAGATTTTAGATTTGGATCCGTTATAAGTTACAACTTGTAATCTATTCTTTAAATATGAAGCAATTAACGTGACTAAATCAACAGATAATCCGAATGCATATAATTTCCTGACGAGAATATCGTGATCCACTCTATCAAATGCCTTTGCAAAATCGGTATAAATAACATCCACTTGGGAACCATTTTCCACGGCACACGACATTTGATGAGTAAACACAGTCAAATTTGTTACAGTTGGATAAGTGAAGGTCGAAGCTTATCTAATTATACATTTTTTTGTTGTTGATATTGCAAATGCAGTCTTGTACGGACGTTTGTTGTCATGCAACCGTGTTGCCGTTTTGGGTATACTATTATTAATAACTTTGTAACGAACAAACGGATCCGATTGTTTCGCGTCTTGACGTTTTATGTCAGTTGATTCCTAACGTTCTGCACTGTCAGATTAATTGACTTTGATTTGGCTTGGCTTTGATTTCATTTATTTAACAAATTGTTGTTTATTTACCCCTTTTAAGAAATAAATAAAAAGAAGTGTGCATTACTGGTGATTTTTATTTCATTTCATGTAAATTCAAACTTTTGTATTGGGACTACATATGCCCCAGTCCATCTCCACGAGTTAGCCTGTCGTGAGGTGAACTTAATTTGCACATTTCAAGTTTTGTAACCAGGTTGATCACCTGATAATTGGTGCACGGGAGGCTTTGGTGGTGAGTGTTTCCGACAATGTGGCTGCTCAGGACTCACTGAAGCTTAGGAAGCAGGAATGTATTATTTTATTAAAAAAAAGAAGCAGAAACATTTTAATGAAGAGTTTCGTTTCAGACAAAGTTAATTAAACGACCCGGTGAAACCGGAAAAAGTTAAACTCGTTTTGCCTTTGTACAAGTCCATGCAGGTAATAAAATAAAATCAATACGCATAACGGTAAGTGTCGGGGAGAGCCGGTGCAAATTGAAATGCAGACGCACACATATTTCATGAGCATGAAGCCAGACGTGATGACATCAGCAGTTTTCGCCCCGGAGGGAAAAAAAATCCCTCATCATTAAGGAGACAATAAAAATATTCCCGGCTAAACTTAACGATTAATAAAAATAGTTTCGAATCGCGCTGAACGCGGTAATTGCGCCGCGCAAAAAGCATTTAATTCCGCAAACATTTCGCCCGACATTTCGACAATTCCAGTCCTGCAGGACGAGCGGCGTCGCGCGCAAAATAATCGCGCAAAAAGAAAGGGATAATGGCCCGCGAATTATACGAAGAAATATATTCTTTTACAAACGAGACGCATACATCATACCGCGAGGCTCCTCGACAAATACGATTTTTTCGCAGGGGCCCTCGCCAATTACGGGCCCGGATTCTTTCAGTTTTTTATCGGGCGCACGATCAATTATCCTGTACGTATGCGAACGGCCGCATTTAAATTAATTTGAAATATCTAAGATAAGTGTTAAAAATGTTGGGACCTTCCGTCCTCGGGAAACCGACATAATCGGAATTCCTGTCTTGAATTTATCTGTTCGTACGCATCCTTTCTGAGAAAATAAATACATCCACCATTTAGTCACCTTGATTCTACTCGTATAGTCATGGCATTATCCATCATGCGTAAGCAGTAAAAATATGTGGAATGACTCAGAAATCTTAATTCTTGCACTTCGTAGTTGTTCCTGCCCATTATAAACTGTATGACCCCAAAACCTAAAACCATGTGGTTCTGGTTTCCCAACTCGAACTATCTGGTACTTATTTAATTAAAAATAACAGAGAAGATTTGGTATAAATCAATTCGTGCGGCCGTTAATACATCTCACCCTCATCCCCGAGCATGTTAAAGAGAATCCTCATTCTCATTCTCATCTCATGTATCCCTCCCGTTCCGCTCTTACACACGAAACACAATTAATTAAAACTGCAATAAAGCACGTAATAAGATAGGAGAGCGCTAAATAAATCCGCCGGCGGCGGCGCATAAAGAGAAATAAGATTCCACTCCCCTTTTTTAAATTAATAAATCGCATGCGGAGAATGCACGTCGCCCCCGGGGGCGGCAATATCTTGTGATTCGGGGCGCCGAAATTTTATGTATTTGCGAACTCGGCCCGCGTGAAATACGGCGCACAATTACGGCGTGATATGACGTCGTAAATTGCGCCGCTTTTCGACTGCAATTATTAAGCGATAGATTCTGTGCATATGCAGGTGATATTCCCGAAGAAAGTTGGATGCAGTAAATTAGCTAGATTTTAATCTTTTCAGTTCGCATGGATATTGTAACTAGGATAAGAGAACCAGAAAAAGTGTACAGTCAAGCGTAACATAAACATAAAACGATAACATAAACATAAGAATGACTCCTTCGCAATTATGTAATGTATGACTCACCCGCGTTGCAGAAGACAGAAGACCACCTGCACCATTACAGCGGGCCGTGCACAAAATCTAATGACTCATCTGCAGGCGCAGATCTGGCGCGGAGTCGCATACACAAATGCCAAGGCAGCAATTGACGTCACACCCCGGAAACGAAACCCCTATAAAAAAGGCCTCAAAGCCAAAGCTAGGAGAGAATTTGAACAAATCTCTTCAGAGTGTCATGTAGTCTAGTTGTCCGTTAGTGCCCCAAAACACAATGTAAGTAACTTGTAATGATTGTAATTAGTTAATAATAAATCCGTTGTTATATTAAGCTATGTCCCTAATTTCATGTTACTTCAATTATTACCGTAACATTTTTATACGAAAGCAACACTGCATCAGAAAGGCGAAGGTAAAATAACAATTGAGGGAAAGCCAGATGGAGGAATTAGTGAATTAGGAACGAAGTACCAGACTAGATACATGGAGGAATTATTGAATCAAGAAGGAAGTAGAAAGAGAGACTGAACCAGAAGAGGATAACCAAACAAAACAGGAGCTAAGAATCAAGAGAAACGCAAGGAAGGAAGACCAGGCGAGATAATGGAGGACAAAATAATAGAATTTGGGAAAATTTGTGGAGGAAATAAAGCATGCCTAATTTCGACGCCGAGAGACTATACAAGGGATGCCCAGAATTTATGGTTCCTATTATAGTCAATGCAGTTATTATTCCACAAGAGATTTCCTCCAATTGTGTTCGGTCCTGGATATCAAAGAATTCCCTCAATTCCTTTGACAATTAGAGAATGAAGAGAATCGAAAAAGGAAGAATGAAAGAGGGAACAAGTTGGGAAATTGCCATTTGGGTATAAAAGAAGAAAGCACAGAAGCAATGGTAAAAAGACGGGCAGAATTGAATTCCAGATCTGTTGCTGTCAAAGTTAAAGAGGAAAGAGAAAGAAGAATAAGACGTTTTTCTGTCCTAGAATTTATTAACACCATCTGTTCCGTCAATTTTTATTTTAACTTTTTGAATATGAGAGGGATAATCTTTAATGGTTAGGAAAGCAAACCACAAGCCAGAAAATAAATTATGTTACATAATGTTGGCAATTAAAAAACAATCACTAGGAAAATTACAGCGAGAGAAACGTCCTCAGAAAGGAGAAACTTAGAATCAAGAAATAATTTATTACAGAAATCTTAACTCCTGGTGAGCCTTAGATTTTTCGCTCTTCTTTCCCAATTTTTTCTGTCTTTGGCATCTTTTCGCCACTCCCTTACTCAGACCTCCAGCAAATCCTTGTTTACTTTTTCTTTCTAGGGCGTACTGTTCTTTTCCTTCCTCCTTCTTTTCCTAATAAAATTTTCTCCGCCCACCTGTCGTCACTGTTTGGTGAAGCTCGTTTTTTTTTATAGACATCCTCCAGTTCTTTATTTGTATCTGTACGCTCCATCCAGTTTTATTCCTTATTTATTAACATTCTTCAGTCCCACACTTTCTTTTCTTCCCTTTTTGTTCATTATCAAGGTTTCTCAGGTATAGGTGGTAACAGTTGCATATATTGTTGTTTATTTCTGCAGGTCCTTGATATGTTATTCACTCTTAAAATTTGAATTAAGCTCCCAGCGGCTTTGCTTCCTTTCGCTAACAGTTTTTTTTAAAATTTCTTCCTCTTCGTCCTCTTTACATGTAAACGTTACATCCATTTGTTCTACCTTTTCTATTGTATATTATGTCCTATTTCTTGCACAATTTATGATTAGATCTGTCGTCTCTCGTCTTTCATGATAAGTATAATTAAAAAAAATCTAAATCATTTTTTTAAACCTAAATAAAGCAAGAATATGAAGAATATGAGGATAAACAAAGCAAATTACAAAAAGCAGTACGAAGCAAAAGAAGAATAACTGAAGGTGTTATAAATGAGAAATTGAGAAATGAAAGATCTAAAATCAGATAAACTCTTTTTCTGGTGGAACCGTATCAGTATATAATTCTTTTGCCAAGAAGAAGTAGAGCCGGAGTAAATGTTGGAGAAGATCTGAAATCAATAAACATCAATAAACGAAGCATCGAGAAACCTACGAGGAAGATTAGAGGAAGACAAAGAGCAGACCAACAAAGAAGCTCGTCCACTGATGCCAACCACTTTCAATTAAACTTGGCGCATTCGAACCACTTTTCAATTAAATCAAACGGAGCTTTAAAGTAAATATACACATATAAATAATAAATAAATAAAATTAAAACGATTAGGGATAAAACAAAGTCACACGTAAAAAAAAATGTCATAAAGGGAGAACGTGACTTATGAAGATTACAATTTTTACATTTCCCAAAATCCGCGTACCAAAATCTACTTTAAAGGACGTTTTGTTTTTCCATTATTTTAGCAAAGTTGCTTGCTCGAGGAGTATTTTCAAGGTGTGAGAAGCTTTCATAAACGCAAGCCGAGCTTGCAAATGTAAGAGCTGGGATTTAAAAGATAAAAGAAAGTGGATGAACTATCCTGTACTTTCGGATTTATCAATTTACAAAGCCTCGTCGAGATACTTTTCTCCTCTAGATATCACGACGAGAGTGAGAGATTCTATTTTTACGCCCAAAATCTATGGCTTGATTCAAACTTTATAAAAATTACAACTCTTTCACCAAAATTTTAGTCAAACCATAAAAGACCCAAGTCGCAAATCCTTTGTTTGGAAGATAAGAAAACAGCATTAAAACAATAACTCAAAATCGTGTATATTTAAATAATATTTAAGAAAAGAAAAAGTAAATAAATATAATAATAATTTAGACAAAGTATTAATAATTAATAATAATTCTATGAAGAGAAGAAACGGCATTCTGTACATGAATTAAAGCAGCTGTTAGTTTCTAATAATTAGTTGGCAAATAAATGGGTTTATTTTGCTCACCAAACCATGTTACTGGATACAGAGCGAGAAACGATCGCACAAAGGGAGTCATTCCAATCGGATTTGTAATCTAGTAACGGTGATACCTACTTAGCAACTGGTAAGAAGCTGCAATCTCGGCAATGTTCGGTGCATCTCCGATTAGAATGATCCCCTAAAACAATTTTTTAATGTCACTTCTGCCGATAAGGTCATGGCCATACGTCTTCTGACTGTGTGATGATTTTTCATGATGACAGCCGAAAAATTTCGATTAATTACGATAAATATCTGCAGGTTAAATCACGTAGCAACTCGAAGCACACGTGTTCTAAGACAGATGCAGGTGTTCCTGATTCATCTCGGTGCGCTTCATATTCGAGCGCGTTTCGTCATTGCATTCTAGTACTTAAAATAAACAAATCTCTGTACAGAGTACGCGAGGACTTGTCCTTATTTGACCCCCCCTCCAAAGAAAAAACGTACTTCGCCCTGATACAACACACACGTGTTCCTTTTTATCTTAAACGGTTATTATTGAGCGTTACCACTCACTAGGGATGTTCATGAATCGATTCTTTGCAAGCGATGCATCGAAAGAATCGAATCGATTCAATTTGGTGTGAATCGACTCAAGAATCGAATCGGAAAGGTGTGGACATACAACCAATTTTTTACCATCGCGCCATCTATATGTTACTGGCAGCCAATAACTCAAAATGATAAAGTTGTGGGTAGGGAAAGTCCGCCGCATAAAACCGAACATTTCAGATTACAGAAATTTCTTTGGCCATTAACGAGCAAAAATTTGCGTTGCATACTTGAACAGTAGGTAACTACATATTTTGCACTTGAGTGTGAGTGTAGAACTATGCCCCCTAAAACAAGTGAAGAGTAGAAGCATTTTATTACTGATAACAGCAAATCCGTTCGTTGTGAATACTGCAGTGGAATCATAAAATATGATGCTGCGACATAAGTTTTAATTTCAAGAATGGAAATTGATAATATATGTATTGAATCGAATCGATTCTACGTGTTTAAATTGAATCGATTCATCTGAATCGATTCCACACAATCGATTCAATTGAATCGATTCATTTAACTGTTTTGAGCATCCCTACCTCTCACTGCAAGTGTATATACAGGCCTGTTCCTGTTACCTACGTACATATATTGATTTCCATTCAAGATTTTTTTAGTTCTCCTTTCGATGATTTAATATTATTTCATGACTGCATAAGCATTATCAAATTTTGTCTCACGAAGACTAACCTTTACCTTTCGAAATAAATAGAAATCATTAGAAGCTAGCTAGATCAGGAGAATAGGGTGTATGATCCATGACTTCAACACAAAATTCGTTTAGCTCTAAAAGCCATAATCTAGTCTGAAGAGATTTGCGGAATATCTTCGATGGTTTCTTTCCATGCTTTGTCGTTTTTACTTCAGATTGTCGCATTGTCAAAGTATCTCCATCTTGTTTTAACATAATAATAATAATAATAATAATAAGAGGTGGAGATACTTTAAGATTGCTCTGGAGCAGTCAGTCGAAAACGCTATAATATATGGCTGAATATAGGACTCGAACTTTTTTTTTTATTGAATGATTTTTAGATTTTAATAAAGCGAAGCGAAGCATAATTTGCGGGAATTTGGTGTAGCTTGTAACTTTCATTTTTAGCAGTTTATTAGTGTATGTAAGTGTGTTTGTGTATGGTATTGTCATACGCGTTTGCGATGGGCGACTTTACGTTTCAAGAATACGCAGACGTGCATATTTTATACGGAGAATGTCGAGGAAATGCACGGTTAGCAGCACGTCTCTATGCGGAAAGGTGTCCTGATCATCAACGAAATCCGCATTATCAGAATATATCTTGTCTATATAAATCCTGATGGAAATACATTTTTTGAAGCCAAGTAACGTAAGAACTACTATACATGTGACTGTCAAACTTGGTAGATCGTTTGCTAATAAAATAACAAAAAAAATGTAGTTGCTATGGTAATGTAGAATCAAACTGAAATCATGGAAATTAATTGAGAACAAATAGAAGTGCGAGAGGAATACCATTAGGATCTAAGCAGGGGAAACCTTTTATCCTGATGTTCCCATTTGAAAACAATGAACTGTATACTATACTAAGGATAATAAGTATCGTATAACGTATAATGTATCGTATAATAAGGGGAAAGAAGAACGATGTGTTAGTATTAGTAAAGTGCTTAATAAAACGAAAAAATATAATTTTCACCCTAATTTCTCAACAATTAAATTAAAAATTAATAACGCCACGACATCTACGCATAAATATTAAATTAATGTCCCCGAAAATCACCACGCAGCATTTAATTTCTTTCCACGGAGTACGCATTACGCTTTGATGACGATTTTAATTTTTGATGTAACTGCCGAATAAATATTTTCCCCGGGCGTTTATTTATTCAGGCCGCGTCTTCCACTATTCATAAAGAAGCAGGAAGGCAATAATTATTTCTTCGGCGTGAGAAAAACGAATCACACGCGCGCTCGGTGAGTTATGTTTTGATGTGGAGGAAATGTTTGCGCTATTGACATCAGTATGCGGCGGACGGACGGACGGATGGATGGATGGAAACGCTTTGGAACTTCCGGTTTCTATTTTAAACAATACGGACATTAAACAGGCATATTTATTAATAGGCCCTCACACACACGAGCTAAGATTATATTTGAATTAAAAAAGAAAACATTCGAGGTTCACCGAATTGGTTCATGCATAACCTCTTCACTAAATAGAGCAAGTAATTTTAGAATTTGAAATATAGATGATTATTAAAGTTGCAAGAGTTGGAGCCTCTTGCGCTCATTGAGTTTCTATGATCTCAGTTTGATTCAACAACCGGTATACATGCACGTGTATGAATTTGTTGCAGCGGAACAGTCCTATATTATGTATTTAGAAATGATGCGATGCACAAGATCTGGAAACTTAAGTTTTAGGACTTTTGAGTGCATGACGGCCATCTTAAGTTAAATCCTCCAACTCTATTTATCAAGTTTCAAATTCGTCCTTAACATAAAATATTATTCAAACTTCGTGTATGCGTTACTCAGTGTATTTAATGAAAGCAGTGACTAAGTTTTGTGAACCGAACGTGTCGAATGTACAACATACAGCGTGATTCAAAATTCGCGTTATTCCGCCTCATAAATTAGAAGGTTTTATCGTGCGCGATAGGAATACGTGCGACGACGCACGACACGCGCTCGCGTTCCATCGCGATATTTAATTAAACTTTTTTCCGTTTCGTTTCGTTTCGTCTTCGATAAATTTTAATCAGGAGTACCGAAAACTGACTTAATAAGTTTTTAATTAAAATGGTCGGCGAACCTTATTGTAACTCGGGGCATGTTCGTTGCCCGCCGCCGTCTTTTCGCCGGCTGCATTTTTAATCGCGTATTAATTTAACCGTTACGTGTTCGTGCAGACTCTTTGGCTTTCGTCGGCGAGGAATTTCGTCGAAATTTTCATGAAACTCGCAAAACAAATTCCACATCTTAGTTACTGTAGTTTGCTAAATAACATAGGGTTGCCTATCCTGTTTGGTAATGTTCAGTTTGATTTCCGAATTCTACTTAGTTACAGTTCTTCCAAAATTAAAGAATTTAATTTCGTTAAGTGAATTATGAAAGAAGCGTTTTAACGTCTTCCGCCCACGGAGGGGCGATTAATCCGCGACTCGCGGCTCTCTCCGTTCGCTTTCTCACCTTAAATTGAAAAAACAACCCGCAGATAAACGGGGGGCGCAAAAAGAAAGTTCCATTTTAATAAAGCGGTCGCCGGCGAAGAAAATTTAAATAACGCCCGACAGAAATCCGGCGAAATTAAAAATTACGAATTAAAAAACTCGTGGATAAACTCTCGACGTGAAAGTTGGGGCGCCCCGCCCGCCCCCGCTTGCGTATTACACAAATTTACATCTTTATTTTTGCGAATTCGCATTAAAGTTTCAAACTGACACACGTTCTTATCGCTCGCAAAAAAAGCTCGAGCGCTTTCATGCACTTAGTCCTTCCTCCTCCCGACGGCGACGCAATCGATTGGGAGCCCCTTTTGTTTTTCGCGCCCCGTAAATATTTATACGACGTCTCCTCAAACTTCGCCGTGAATAAGTTATAAATAACTAATAAGTTTTCGATGCGATGCGATGCGGGCGACATTTTTTCGTATTCCACGCCCGTCCTTACACCGGAAGGATTAAAGCTTTTGTGTCAACTCATGCGCCCGTTGGATAATACGTCGTGAATCCTGATCAGTCGAACGGCCGGGATTTATGAAAATTAAACACATTCATTCAATCTCGATTTACATGTGCGACATCATCTTTCTTCAAACAAGAATTACAAAAATCGAGAAAACTTTGAAGGGTTGTTTCGATGTTGCCAGACGCACTGTAACGTCAAGCTTGAGATTAAGTGCGAGATATGTTTTCATAGAAGCCACAACTATTCATGAAAGAACTCCCGTGCACATGCTTGAGATGTGGAGGGTGGGTCGACGTCAGATAATGACACGTCTGGTGTCAGGCGTATCCGTTCACCGAGTGTTTGTACACAAACAGTGACCGGCTGTGTCGTCGAACAATACGCTTCCTCGCCCGCCCTTTGACCGCCCTCTGGCAGATCATCTTACGCCGTAATAGATCCTCCTTGTGTGCCACATCAGAAACAGAAACGGAACTCTATTTTCGGTTTAATCGCCGCCGCGTACATGGACCTTTTTGTTTTCGCTTTGTAACGTGTCGCCCGAGATAAGACCGTACACGCCCGTTTATTTCCCCCCGAGATTTACGTCGATGGCTCTCCGATGGCACCAATATCAAATTACAACGAAATTGATACATTTGTCTTGTTAGTTGTTGGGTACACCTACTTAAGACGTCGCCTTTTCTGATCGAGATCGCCCGTGGCTTTACGACGGACGTATAACTTTCGTAAGTCAAAAAGTATCACGCTCTTCTTAAATGAAAACATTTTACCATTTTGTATTACGTAATACACACCAATAACGTTGTAGAACTAAATACTACAAAAATACCCTGATTAGGAGTTAAAGGGCAAGAGTTTGTTAACACCCTATACATACAGTAGATACAAAAAATTATCACCATGCATAACGAGTATTTCTGCATCTATTAAGCACCGCGGTGTATACACATAAATGTACAAAGCGTGAGCTGTTTCTTTGTATCGAAATAATCCGTCCCTTGCAGAGGCCTCCCTCCTTGTTATTCTCAAGCCAAGTGAGCAATGTGACGTTTGTAAATCTGACGTTTCAGTGGAGGTACTGTTCCTTTGTTGGGAGCCGAAACGGGCCCGAAACACGCTCGATTTCCAAATAATGAAACTTTAATCCCTTTTCCCGGTAAACGCGTGAAACGACGGAATAAAAATAATTACAGCCACAACGAACTCGTTTGCTGCGCGTTCGAACGGGGGCCGAAACGTATGTACTCACGTTCGCGTTGGTCGGCAATAACATCTAATATTCCATTTGATGGAAGCGAACGTCATCCGCGTAATCATTGTAATGAATTTCCGCGCCGAAACCTGTGACGTATCACAATATCTCTAATGAAATGTTTTTTTTCCGGCGTTAACGAATCGAGGAAAAAAAAAACTGGAGTGTGATGGAAATTGGCTTCGAAACAAAGGGGAAGCTTTATGACCAAATTGTAACTAATTTCGTAAATTACCAACAACTTTTGGCTTATTTTATGAAATGTTATACTTACAGGATTCTAACTCCACCAATTTCCATTTAAGAATACATTAGGATATGCATTATTTATTACCATCGGAAGTTGAGGATAACATTCTGATTCTTCCCAGAATATCTTTGGTGGCTTAAAAAGAAAGAAAATATTCAGGAAGACATGGCGAAGAGCATATTGATCATTTTGGTTCTATCCTATATGCCCTTGCCACTTCTAACCTTGATTTTCTTTGATAGGATGTCATTTTTGTCACGTGTTTGTTGCTTCGTGCCAAATTGGTGCCACGTATTGTATTACGGATTCGTCTGCTGCCACTGAAATCGTTCTTTTAATTTCGTTTGGCCCTTTCCTTCTGGGCATGACTCTTATTATTATTTCTGCCTTTTTGATGCTTCAAATTTGGGCCAAAATTGAGGTCTCGGTATATCAGCACTGTGAGATATTTGACCGTTTTCATGTTTCTATTTTTTGGTCTTCAATTTTAAGATCTAACTTGGACTCAGTTTAATCGACTGCCAATTGTAGTTTGTTCCTCCTCGTCCACTCTTCAGTTCTCGTTATTGCCTAATTGGCTTTGTCAGACTTTTCTGCCTCGCCCCGCTTGACGTTATCATCAATGCCGGGTGTTGGCAAAGGCATTGTTAGTAAGCTTCATAAAATGGGACCTAAAATTGAGCCCTGAGGTACCCTACGTGCCACCTTAATCTTCATTTCTCTTATTGTTTGGCATTCCATTTTAAGGACCTCCTCATCCAACCTTCAATGCTATTTATCGCCTCATTTGCTCTGTATTCCGAATTTTCTGCCTTCCTAGCCGTCAACATCAAGGCCAGGTATCGGCAAAGGCCGCCATTTCTACTTCTTCTGGCATTTTCGTTGTCAGTAAGCTGTTATATGTCAGGCTCCATAAAATGGGACCTAAAATTGAGCCCTTCATTTCTCCTATTGCTTGGCCTTCAATTTTAAGATCTTTCTCACCCACTCTTCAACCATCTTGATCGACTCATTTGTTCTGTATTCAAGATCTTCTGTCTTCCTTGACGAAGTCAAGTTATTTGCGAAGGCTATCATCTCACTCTTAGAAAGCTGTCTTATCGTTAGTATCATAGTCACATATCAGGCTCATAAAATTGAGCCTTGAGGTACACTGCGTGCTACCTTGATCTTCATTTCTCTTATTGTTTGGCCTTCAATTTTAAGATCCATTCTTCAACCATCTTGATCGCCTTATTTGTTCTGTATTCCGAATTTTTTGCCTCGCTTGGCGTCACCATCAAGGCCAGGTATCCGCAGGGGCCGCCATTTCTACTTTTTCTGGCATCTGCGTTGTTAGTAAACTGTCATATGTCGGCCTTCAAAAAATGGGGCCTAAAATTGAGCCCTTCATTTCTCTTATTGTTTGGCATTCAATTTTAAGATCTTTCTCAATCATCTTGATCGCCTCATTTTTTCTGTCTCCCTTGCCCGAAGTCAAGTTATCAGCGAAGGTTTGCATCGCACTCTTTCCGACATCTACGTTTTTAGAAAGCTGTCGTATGTCAGATTCCATAGAATGGGACCTTTCATGTTACTTGTATATTTTCTCTTTGTTTTATCTCATTTTGCCTATTTGTCAGGTAGCTTCCGATGACGTTTCCTAAGCACACGGATACTTCTTTGTTTTTCTTTAATTCTTGCCTAAAGATATTCCAATTTACTGTGTTCTCTTTAAAGGATTTCCAAAAAGAATTCCTCCTCGTTGAGCAATGGAGAAACTTATGTTTTTGCTGGTAGCTGAGGTTGGCTGACATTTCATCTTTGTTTGTCATCTATTTTTAATTTCCCTTTTCTCTACAAGTATGTAGTTATTTGACAGTAAGGCATTCTCTTGGTGGCCTTCCTCATTTTCCTCTGAAAGATAGTTTAGCTCAGGAGTTCAGGGACCAAATAACCTGGAGCTGTATCGAACTGTATGTAGCAACGTAGCAAAATGCCAAACAAGAAGAATTAGGCAATTGCTTATTTGAAAGGCTAAAGACAGATTAAAATAAATTGGAGTAGTTGGAACCCCCCCAGAAAATAAATGAAAGTGAGAGAAGGGAAGGCTTTCAAAAAAAGAAAAATGGAAGGTAAGTTGGTTTTTAGAAAGGACTTTCAGAAACACCTAGAATATAGAGTCGGCTGTGTGGGATAGTGGGCTTGGAAAAGATTTATTATTACAATTGACGTTGTCATATTATGAACATTAACTTGTACTTTTTGATAGTTAATAAATCTACTAAGAACGGTTACTAAAGTGTTAATACGCTACATAATTGGTGGCAGCGGTGGGATTCGAACCCACGCCTCCGAAGAGACATCATAATTTGGCATGGACGTGTTATTATTCCAAAAAATTGTCAACGTCGAGTTTTAAAGACATTACATACAGGTCACCTAGGAATTGGGGCAACAAAGGCATTAGCACGCTATTATGTTTGGTGGCCAAAACTAGATTCGGAAATTGAATTGTTTATTAAAAACTGCAATCGATGTCAACAAACCCGGAACTGGCCTGCTGAGGTACCACTATATTCTTGGAATGTACCCAGTGGTCCTTGGGAAAGGGTGCATATTGATTTCGCAGGACCAGTTGAAGGGAAAATGATCTTTGTGTTAATTGACGCATATTCAAAATGGACTGAAGTTAAAGCAATGAATGGATCAACGTCTATGAAAGTGATTGATTGCTTGGATGACTGGTTCTCTCGTTTTGGCCTACCAAAACAGATTGTAAGTGATAACGGTCCACAATTTACTTCAGAAGATTTTGGTGAGTTTTGTAAAGTTCGTGGTATTAGACACATTCGTACTACTCCATATCATCCAAAAACAAATGGATTAGTAGAGCGCTTCATTGAGACGTTGAAACATCGGCTGTCAGGATCAGAAGAAGGAGGTTCTTTAAATCAAAGATTGCGCGTAGTTTTGATGGCCTATAGAATAACCCCACAAAAGACAACAGGAGAAACACCAGCGGAATTATTTTTAAATCGTCGGCTACAAACTGTTTTAGATAATTTAAAACCAGATATACGTCGACACATGGAGTTACAATTATCAAGTCAAAAAATAAATCATGATATAAAAGCGAAGATTCGTAATTTCGAGAAGGAATCGCCAGTTTGGGTACGAAATGAACGCGGACCAGGTTGTGTAGAAGGAACAATAGAACGTCAAACTGCTCCTCATTCGTTCGAAGTGAATGTAGAAGGAATTACGAAACGGAAACACAGTGACCAACTTCGAGATAGAATTGAAACATTACCGAAATTAACAGAAATTGTTACCGAACCACCGAGTCAAGAAATTAATTCTTCCGAGCAACCTCCTTCTCGAGAATCAGTTGTTCCATTTTTACGCAGATCTGAACGTATACGACTAAAAGAAGAAGAAAAAAATAAAATGAAGCCAACTTAATACATATAATAAGTGGCTTGGGGGAGATATGTGGGATAGTGGGCTTGGAAAAGATTTATTATTACAATTGACGTTGTCATATTATGAACATTAACTTGTACTTTTTGATAGTTAATAAATCTACTAAGAACGGTTACTAAAGTGTTAATACGCTACAGGCTGCTCAAAGTGGATCCCAAAAATATGTTATTTCAAAGGAAACTTTCCATTGAAAGATCTTCACCATTTCTTGCTTCTTGAACCTCGACCTTCCTTGCACGTACTTGTTCCATAACTCTATACAGTTGTTTGGAGGGAAGACGCAGCCCCATATTTATTTCTTCTTAAATTCTTCGTTAGATAAATTCACGCTTGAATAGACTTAGTTTTGGGAGGCTTGGAGTATTTCCCCATTGGTTGCAAGGCGAACCCATTAGCCAATTTGGTTAAATAAGAGTTTATTTTGAGGTCAACTTTCATATGCAGCCACCTTCGTTACGTCACCTTAAAGGCTACTGAATTCTATTGCTTCACTTCACGAGACGAAGGCATCATATGGTGAAGATTCGAATTAAAAAAAAAAAAACTGGTAGCACATGGAATAAGGTAGATGGATGAGATCCTCTCGATAGCTTTCGGTAAAACTGCGCCACTATATCCTCCTACTGTCGACATTCAGGGAAGAGATGGCCGCGAAAGTCCTTGTAAAGTTTAAAATTCGTAAAAGACTGGGGCCAGGGCGTAAACAGAAAGTTATTAAAGTGGTTACCCAGAAGAGGGTACTTCTTGCCCCTTTTTTCTTTAGCTTCCGGACAACCTAGACCATGCCAAGTCCAATTAAGTCTGCTCTGAGGTAAGTCGCTACCAGAAGAATCTCCATTTTTTAATGGCCACTTAGGGTAGACCCAGAAAACTCTGCACGTTTTAATGGTCGCTTAGAAAAAACAATCGGCGGTAGTCCAGGAGATTTGGAGGTTTACCTTTAACTCCAAGTAACTTAAACCACATACCCTTGGACCTTGGCTATCATGTGCCTCTATCTAAATCGTGTGAATAGTTTAGATACTTGACATTTATTTATTGACCTTAGAGGGATGATGTAATTACCTCTTGAAACGTGAACTTGTCCCATAGTTTCGAAAAATATTTACTTGTTGAAACCGACGGAGGGCGTCCCAACCCTCTCTAAGCTTGCCGTGCCCTATTTACTTCTTTCACTGTATCCCGTGAGCTGTGTGTGTGTGTGTGTGGATAATGTATAGGGTATGGCAATTCATTTCGAAGGGGAACGACCTCCCAATAACTTAGGAAAATAATAATCGAAAGGCACGGCGTGAAATTGGAAAAAAATCCTAAATGCATCCCGCTTTTTAAAACCGTCGATGGAAGAAGAAGAGGAGAGGAGGTTGTGGCGCAGAATCAGAGATCCCAATCACATTTGACGGTGGTTTGTTCCCAATGTGCTCACGTTAGCCCAACATGAATGCATCGGTCGATCGTGCATGTTGATTCAGGTGTTTGGTGGTAGAGAGTGGTTGGTAGAGAGGTAGGGTGGTCGTTTCAGGACCACGCATCGCGTTCGGTTCCGAATGCTTGGGGTCTTCAGTGTTCACGTTCAGTGCTGTGCCGGCCGCGTTGCGTGCGGTGTCTCTGTCGTCGGCGATTAGTGCGCTGCTCCTGTTTGTTCCTTTTCGTGTGCCTGCCTCGGCTAATACTCGTGTGATACTTAGTGAATATTAGGCAAACTCGGCTATATAATTTCGTTTCGTTCGGGCCGCCTGAATTATTCATGACACGACAGCAACGGAAACGGAACGCCGCGTTCAGTCAGGCCGGGGTTTTGGAATCGTCAACTTTGTGGGCTTGATGTAAGTAGTTGGCCTGTTCATTTCAAGATTTAACACTACCATTATCCATTAACCAATCTTCAAAAGCTTCGGGTGAATTTAAAAATTTCTCCCATCTTTATTTTGTAATATACAAAACAGACGAAGCAATATAAAAAATGAGTTTCATTAAAAGGGGGTCTTTTAAGCGCAGGTTTTTAAAACCACCTGAGACAATGGATAAACGCGTTCTCAAAAAATTAGAAAATTAACAAAATTTATAGAATACAGTGTGATTCAAAATTCGCTACCTCCTTACCTTATTTCGTGTAGGTACTTTTCTAGAAGTGATGTGGTCGGTGTTTAAAATATTGAATGTACTTACTTTGATTAATGAAGATATTGTACATACAACATTTGTATGGTCACTCCATAATGTAGACGTGGTCCTGGTGATGCTCGGGGAATTATAAAATAGAGATGTGCAGATGGTCGAAACCAACAGAACGCGTAGCGCCTTTTTGGTGCTTTAGAATTTCAAAAAAGGCACAGATTTATAGTGTATTGTTTTATTAATATCCCTAACATTGAGAATGATTTTGTTGCAATCGAAATGTACACATTAAATTGAGTGAAACACGTAACATGCATGTAACTTGATTTTTTAGTTTTTTTATAATATCCAGCCTTCACCCTTTTAATTTATTTATTTTGCTATGGTACTACTAATATTAATATTTGTAATTTAATATGCAATTTAATTGATTGCTTTTGAAACAATTATTATCATCTGGCCATCAGCTCTTCAACCCTTTTTGATTTTTAAAATTATTTATGGTTTTCAGTCTCTCACTTTGTTAAATACGGTACATATTGCTACATTATTCGTTATTATAGGTTCCTATAAATAACGGCTATTTGTTTAAATACTTATGTCACAAAACAGTTAATAACAACTGAAGGCGTAATTATTATTATTATTGTTATTTAGAAGCAAGTTCTAAATTGTTTATTGTTCAAATTCTTACGATTTGTTCACCAAACATATGTTTACTGTCACTTCAAACCCGTGCATTTTATTAAACTGGGATACGTTCAAACTCGTGTGTGCTACTAAACTCCTCTCCAATTTAACGATGCTCGTATTTATATGCTGTGTTAAAAAAAATTGAAACGCGTCATACAATGATGAATATGGAGAAACAATTTTATGTGAAGACGCGGGTTTAGATCTAATATAAAAGAATAACTTTGTAATCCTTTGTCTCACACATTCGTACTAACCTCTTTTAATAATTCTTAATTATATCAGAATAAGTTTCTAATCAGTTTCCAAGTAACGGTTTTCATGTAAGTTACTAACTTTAAAGTTGCTTTAATTTTAAGTGGTCACTCTGTGACAGTAGTTTAGAAATGGCGGTGCTTGCGGGTTCGACTTAATAAGCTCGTAATATTTTTTTCATGAATCTTGTAGTTTTAATTCAATAAAAGTTGTTTACTTTATAGATTTGAAAGTAGATTTTTTTCGAACCATGTCATCTAATCAACTTGTGTTACTTGACTGCTAAAAAATGAACAAGCCTAACCTATATTTCGATTCTTTCTTATTGCTATTTTATTGTTTTGTTAGTAATGTAAACAGTAGAGGCTCAAGAGTACATACTTGCGGTACACCGGGTCTTATTTACAAATCCAGTGATTTTTGTGAATTTTTGCAAGTTTTTAGTTAATTTTGCATTGTTCGTTCTCTTAGTGCTATTTTTTTCTATCAAAATTGTTGGGTTTTAAAGTTTCGAACTCCAGGAGCCAAGGAACGACGAGAAATATTTAAAATAATACAATAAATCAGTTTCTTTTTTTTTTAGAAACATTTAGGGCTGGTTTGGTGTAACCTCTACTTCAAGTGAACTCAATTCATACCTTGATCTCAGTTCGGTATCAAAGAAATTTATTGATTGATCTTTAATTGCTAAGCTCTCTATAAACTCTGAACTTAATATTATTAGTAGTTCTTGTTTGAATCTCTTGTTTGCGTTCTTGATTGTTTGTATTTTAATGGTTTTGTTTGATTTTTTTAATGTTTTCTGGTCCTTCTTTTCATTTCTTCTGTTCGACCGCAAAAGACAGTAAAATTTAAAAAAAAAAATGTACTTTGGGTATCTTTTAATCTTTTGGAACTCGAAGTTTCTTTCTTTTGTTATTTTTGTTCATTCTCTTCGTTGTCCTCTGCTATTGTTTTGGTCTGTTTCATTGCTACATTCTTCGCTTTTATATAACATTCGTTTTTTGCGATCGCTTGTCGTCTGTTCTAGTCTTACTGGTTTTTCCACTGTCCTTCATAATACATTGAAGCCATTTTAGTTATTCATGTTAAATATGAAGACTTTAATTTTAGCCATTTAACGTTTTATGAAAAGTGACAAGGAGCATGTGTGTGCGTTTAGTTGAGAGACGGGTATACTGTGGTTAATTGTGACGTAGATTTAAGCTCCAGATGAATATTATTCGCTGGATTTAAAAAGAAGCAATAAAATGTCTTTGTTTAATACCGCTGGAAAAATTCAAGTTCTTAAATGGTACTACAGTGGAATGTGTGTATAAGGAACACTTCATTTATTGGTTGCTGCTTTTGAAAATATTAAAATCACACATCTAAACTGTTTGCTATAACACTACATTGTGTCCACTACTCACATTAGCAATGCAATTTTTAACATATTGGCTAAAGTAAAAGTCTTCAGTCTGTATACACTTGCTACTGGTTTCTCGAAACCCTTTGGATGTTGAAGTTTTCATTCATTCATCTTTCTTTGTTTTCGATGAACGGTTTTTTACTCAAAATTTATTCTTACAGTTACGTTTTTTACTTCAACTATTTGTGAAATACCTTTCGCTCTTCTCATTTCTTTGGCAGTTAATTCACTTTCTTGTATATTTGATTATCTTATAAAAATTACATTATTACAAAATTTGAGGTGTTATAATTGCCATTACCGTACACATTAAAAATCTAAATATGAAGTTAATCAGCATAGCGTATGTTCCATTTTAAGTTGAAAACGCATGCGCATATCTTGTGCGCGCTTGTCTTAAATTAACTTTACGCCTAGAATGTATTCCACCGAGTAGAATATTGAAGAAGCGAAATGCTTTTTGTAATTTAGCCGTTTCTATCCTGTCGCCGCCATTTTCCAAGTTTCAATGAAACAATCGGTACCTACCTATTAGATGCATAATACATATTTTTATCTTGCGAAATTATTGTCATAAAATTCGCTTGATTTATTTTGTAACGTCATTAAAATATAAATTTAAATAAAGTTCTACATTTTATTTGCTTTCTGACAAATATGCATATAAGAACACGTTACGCTTACGATTGCATTAAAGAAAACACTATAAATATTTTCCTTTATTATTCCTTCTTGATTGTTTGTGTTTTAATGTTTCTGTTTTATGTTTTCTGGTTCCTTTTCTTATTTCTTCTGTGCGATTGCAAAGAACATTAACTTTTTCTGAAATTTAGAGTTCCTTTTCTTATTTCTTCTGTGCGATTGCAAAGAACATTAACTTTTTCTGAAATTTAGAGTCCTTTGGTTGTCTTATTTTCCTTCTTCGCTTTCATCTTCTGCAATAACAACCTCTTTTATTCTTTGCTTGGTTCAAAATATATCTGTTGTATTTATGAAGTTTTGTCACATTTTTTTTTTAATTGCACGCAGGAAGTTTGAAAGTAAAAAGTTTTATAACAGAAAACAGAAAAATGTTCCTCATTCTCTGTAATGGATCTATTTGTAACTTTTCCTTTTATGTTTCAAATTTAAACAAATGTATTGTTGTAAAGTTAAAGTTAGCTTTCGTTTCTAGGGAACAAATTATGAATAAATCTTTCATTAAATTTGAAATTACATAACTTTTGCACATTTAGAAATCTTTTCTAGAAAATTTTAACATACACGATGGTGATGAAGTCCCGCACCAAACTCATAATTTGTTTATTTAATGTTTTTTTTCGTCAGGATTTCGAGTTCTGAACCGTTCAAAATCATACTGAGCATGAGCAATGAACAAAATTGGATATAAATTTTATACTGCGCATGATTTGAACAGTTCAGAACTTGAAATTCTGTCAAATGGAACAGATCTACATTTTAGTGTAAAAATCTTTTCTTGATCGGCGTTTGTTTTTCCACTGTGACGTCATCAATACTTTTTTAAATGGCAACCCTGACTTTTGAATGCAGAATTTGAGATTCCTTCTTCTCAGCAAAAACGCGATGTAAAAAGTTAGTACTTTCGACAAGAAAATATTACATTATAATTCAAAAATATGTACGATGTTATTTTATTTTATTTTAATGATAATCTTGAACTTGAAAACAGTAAAAAATTAACGAAAATATTGAAGCTGCTCCCAGCGTAACATAAATTCTTCAAAAAAAATTCCAGACAATGCAATGGTTTGTTTGGATCAGTGTTGGGCGACTGTATGTCGTCTTTTGAATAAATGAGTACATGAGTACTGAAGACAAAAAGTAAATTATTACAAATGGACTCAAAAAATATGAGCAAAATATACTCAATTACAAATTTATTCATAATGGGTGAGTACAAATGTAATCGAGTACACAAATAGAAATAAATCAAGCGAGTCTAATAATGAAGGTCAGAGTTGTTTCGTTATGGTTAATATTTGGTTGTTTTATTAATTTCCCACCAGTAACAGGCAACGCAGCGTTACGTTTGTTTAGGATTCTTATGGGTCAAGTCTGTTCATATCTGTAAAGCCCGATAATAATATATAGACGATCATAACTCTCATGTAATTTACATGTACATATTTGTTTAACATAAAATGATTTTTAATTTCTATTTTAATAAATTTATCAAAAAATACGTGAATACTCTACTCATACTGTAGAGTATGACTACACTGTAATCGTAATCAGTATTCATACTCATGAGCATAAGTTGCTCCACTCTTGTCTGGATCATGTCTATTTTTTTGCGAAAAAGTTGTTGCTATGTATATGTATCATTGGTGCAAGTTTTATTAATGTCTTGTTTGTAATGTAAACAGTAGAGGGCCAAGAATACATACTTGCGGTACACCGCGTCTTACTTACAAACTTAGTGATTTTTGTGACGCGATTTTGATCAAGTAAGTTTTTAGCTGATTCGTTCTCTTGATGTCTCTGTTTTTTAAAATCAAAATGCTTGGATTTTCAAACTTCAAAACTCCAGGATTCAAGAACGTCGAAAAATTCGTATTTAAAATAACACAATATATCAGTTTTTTTTAAATACATTCAGGACCAGTTTACTTTAAATTCCAACTCAAGTGAACTCAGATCATCTCTTGATCTCAATCCTCTACCAAACAAATTTATTCTAAACTGCCTTTAAACTATGAACTTAGTTTAAGAAATCGGCCCCTCATTGAATTTCTTGTTTACATTCTTGATTGTTTGTACTTTAATGTTTCTGTTTGACTTTTTCCTCTTCTTATTTCTTCCGTTCGATTGCAAAGAATATAAAATTCTTGGAAATTTAGAATTCTCTCGGCGTCTAATATTCTGTTTGAAATAGTTTTCATAATGATTTTTCTTTGGTTCAAAATACAGGGCGCATCACTAACGTTGAATAGTAAAGAAAAATTTGTATTCAAATTTTGATGTTCCTTCATCTGCTATCAAAAAAATATAGGGCGTTCCATTAAAAAAAAAAACACACGTACGCAAGTATTTTAAGAATGAGATGCGCAAATGTCTTTCTCATTTGACCACTGTTATCCTGAGTAAAAACAGTTCAGTTTTGCCAATTGAACTTCGTAGCTCCAATACCAACGAAGTTAGCAATAGTGCGGCAGTAACTTTGATCATGATTTTTTTAAAGAAAAATTGCTCATTTGTATCACACGGGAAGTTTGAAACTGAAGTTTTATAACAGAGAAGAGAAAGCGATTTCTCATCGCTTGTAATGGATTTATTTGTAACTTTTCCTTTTATGTTCCAAATTTAAGCAAATAGAAACAAACGTGTCGTTAAAGTTAACGTTGCTAACTTCCGTTGTTTTCGTAATACCGCCAGGTTTCGTTTCTAGGGAATCTTTCGTTAAATTCGAAATTAACTTTTCTAGGAAATTTTAATTTATGTACTTTTTTCTTATTTAAAGTGAGAGAGAGAGTGTGTCGGGCCAAATGCTTGAAATAAATCACCCACTGCCAAGTTTTTATTATTTCAGGCGGTGTTGAAACGCACCATTAGGCTATTTCAGAATGTAGAACGAATATGTTACTAATTCATCTTAAATCGTTAAGGCGAGACAGTATTTTGCTTTCCTTAAGTAATTGAGTCATATCCAGCCATTTCATTGTCACATTATCAGACGGTCACCCGCTCGGCCCATAAACTTAAAAATCCCAAATCCCCAAAGACCCACAGACGCTGCTGCATCCCCCTTTGTGTCGCGCTGACGCGCCATAAATCATCGTTTCGGAAATTTCGACGCGGCCCTTTATTTCGAGGGCAGGTAGTTTTCTGCATATAACCGTAATGTGACTCGGAACGGGCGTCAAGCTGCGAGCAGAAAAACAGAAAGTCAGCAGAAACTCTCTGCGAGAGCTCCGACCCTAATACCGCGGAAATTAGTTGGTGGTCGTGGTGGTGCTATTGATTTACTGCGGCCCATTCGGAAAAGATTCCTGCGAGAGTTTTATAAGGCGGCCGTAAATGTGGCGGACTTGTCATAAATACTTGAGGGCGACCACATAATAACCAACTGGGATTTTACAGTTTCGAGAAGCTATACTTATTGAATTATGGGCAGCTCATAGTTAATACTACCATAAATATTCATCATCACTACAGGAGGGGCATTTTTATATTTTCAGTGGTTTCAAATTTTTTTCATGTTTATATATAACGAAAGATGGTTTTCTACTTGACCAATAGCACCCTGTAGTCTTGTCTCACTCTTACTTGTATCATACTTATTCGCTCTCACTCTAATGTTACTCCATCTCTGCACCATGTGAATAAACGAACTCAGCTAACTCAGGGAAGAAGCACCTGTGATACTCCAATGACAACAAAATGATCCATCGCATTCGAATAGATTATTTTTATACGAAGAAAACTCTATTAAATTCTCCTATTTCCTTAATATATATGTATGTATGAATGTGGTAACTATGTCAAAGCTGTGCCGTTTCCCACCGACGTTAACATTACGTATTATTTCGCTAAACAAGAACCATGGTTGACGTTCAGTTAAGTATTAAGAGGCGTTCATTAATCATTCATTTGCCTTGCATAATGTAACGCAAGAAATAACAGAGCACCACCGGTAACGAATTTATAATATTCCGACATTTGTATTCACGCTGTAATTTGTACCGTTAATTAGTTGATTGCCGGTCCGCGGAGACGCTGCTGCCTCGTAAATAATAAATAACTAGGTGACCTTTTGATAACGCTTTCAGGAAGTGTGGGCCTGTGTGTTATTGAGTGCCACGCATCACGTTATTAACGGGCGATAATTTCGGTATGAAAGAGGTCCAGAGTCTGAGATGTGTAATTACGTCAATGAACGAGGCTCATTAAACGAATAAATTTGAAGAAAACGCCCGTTTGAGTTCATGTAATTACAACAAGGACGACATTAACTGCTTTGGTCTTATCAATACAACGTAATAAAGACGAGAGCTTGATTTATTCCAAGAAGCTATCCTCGGATTAATACAAGAAGCATCCGGACGTATTAAAGATTAATAAACAATATTTGAAGAAATAGGAAGGTAATGAACTTATACCAAAAGCCATCAGCCATCAGTTAAGATGTTTAGGGCACTTAGGAAAGAGACCAAGTCCAAGAATACTAAAGATAGTAGAAGAGGCGAACCAGAAACTAAAGAAGATCCAGAATAAGTCAAGCCTATATAGTTTTGGATATCTATGGGTACTACAGAAAGATGGAAAGTCAAAGAATATCGAATGTTGTGGAAATGGGGGTTGGCATTAGGAATCAGAAGCGAACGAAAATCCAAGAATAAGTCAAGGCGTTAGAACTGCATCTGGGCTACACAAAAAATAAGACATTCCTTCAAAGTTGTGAAATATGGGGGAAAGAGAAGCAATGGTGGCGAAGGCCACCAATAAATCAAGCTTTCAGAAGCTCTATGGCAACTTACAAAAGAAGTCAAGTTAAAGCTCGTGAAAGATATGACAGGAACGAGAAATAAAAGGAGCTCGAGTAAAATTTGATAGACGTAGAGAATCTATTGGAAAAGGAGGAATCGAAAGGGAGTCTCAAAGCTATGGACTTCGAGGTTCTACATTTTAAATACATAGCTTTTCTTGCCCCATCTTATGACGTCTGTCCTTTCACATCAATTTCCATTACTTGTTTCTTGTGTCTGCTCGTAGTTTAGAATTTGAAATAACAAGTAAACAGGAGAGTCTTTAACCGTCGCAACTTCCCCCCTGTCTTTTCTTTCTGAACGGTCTGAAAAATGGGGGAGCGAAATGTCTTATTTCTTTTCCATTTACAATGTTTTTAAATGCTTGGCTTAAAAAAGGGAGCCCCCCTGTTATCGTCAGGGTAATTTCGAAGCATATTTTATGATCATTTTCATATTAATAAATTTGCTTCGAGTTCTGTTTTATTTTTCTGTTCCTCATTAAACTAAAGTTTTATTTTCTGTGATTTTGAGCTGCTTCGTGGAATTTAATTCTTGCTGTCATTTAACATTCTTCAGGGAGAAGTTCCAAACTTTTCATTAACATTTTTTATTTTAACTATTCATTGCAAGGAAGGACAGAGCAATAACTTATCGTATAAAAACTTTTTTTCCAAATGTTTTTAAATATTTTTTTGTCCGTGAACAAACAACCAAACAAACAATCGTCGTTTTTTCTTTGTAAATGTATCGAGTTTTAACGTCACCAGGAGTTCCGCAAAGTACAGTAAGTAACCTCTGACCCTTATTCTTTATAATATTCACTGAAAATGTAAGTGCACGGAATTGAAGAGCTTTTTATTTAAACAAATAGTACGCAAGTCGGGCCTTTAAACCTTCTAATTCTCTTAAATACTTATGTACATATTCTCTTAAATCGTTCGAGTGTAAATAATTTGTGTTTCTGTTTTTGTTTATTCTCACTGGCGGGTAATTTTTCCATAAAAATAAACTATTCTATACTTGTGTCATGTGTGGAAGTAGGAGTCATAGCTCGTGAAGTTTCAGAACACTAGGGCCATCATGGTTTTTTTTCTTTGGTAAATGGAATTGCTAGACACTTTTATTACATTCATTAACAGATGCACATTGTTTCGCAAACCAGGCATTTGCACTGCGAATGACGCAGAATGCAATTTTGTAATTTAATTGACAATATTTAAAATGATATGGAAGCCCATTGTTGTTGAAACCACACGAATACATTGGATGTATCAGTTACCAAAAATGAACTGATACGTAATTATATTTGAGTCGATATTAAATATGATTATATAGTTAAATTTTCAAATTAAAAAAAAAACTGCAAGCTCTTTGAGCTTTTGAAACCTCGTGCGTATTTGTACGTCGTCTTTATCTTCTCGAATACGAAGGGTGCTTAAAACTTTGAAATGAGAAAGTCGTTAAATCAATGGCTGTCTTTTTTTCTAATTTCGTTGTAAAACAACTTTATTACATTTTAATCACTGAAATAATCCTTCGTACTACAGCAGAGAGTTTATAATTCACGAATACTTTCCATTCTTAACAAAATTAAAAAGACAACTCAATTTCCATTGCAAAGAAATTTTCCTGCGCATATTTGCTATGGAATTACAAATATTCTATATTCTTTGTACTGAAATACGTATGTAAGTACTTCACTATTTTTCATATAATAGGTGTGCACTCGGTTATCTGTTCTTCGTCATGTGTTTATTATTTACTCTACCGTTCTGATAAGTATCGCTTAACGCAAGTAAATACAATGAATGCCTGATATATCGACGACGTATTTGAATAACTTTTTCTGTGTCGATGGCACTGTCAGAACTTATTGTTGTTAGAAAATTGTACACAAACAAAAGTGCGTGTGACCAGCGACGAAACAAAGGCCGTTTACGTTACATTATACACATAGAGTAATGTATACCTCAAAATGACCATAAATAGAAAGGAATAGCAAATTTTATTTCGTCTGTAAGGAGATCAACAACGTTGTTCAATTTTACGCTTACGAAAACTATTCAAGAGAAAGGAATATGTATACAGTATTGTATTAGACGGTTTTGGCATGTCTTCTCCTCATGCACGCACGTCATATACCACGACATAACTAAAAACTAAACGATGAGGTGTCGGAAGCGCGCATTGGGATAGAAATATCTTCTTTCTTCACTGCTCTTTATTATAGCTCATAGCCAAGGGAAACTTTTTCGAACGTTATTCACGCAAGGGTCTGCAGTCACAAGCATCAATGTCCAGGACGATTTGGAGCTTTATCAAAATAGATCCAAATTTATGGCAAAGAAGGTAACACAAGAGTGTTACACTAAAGCTTCCAGTCACTAATTCTTCTTGGCCTTCTAAAGCCCTTCGTTAAAGAAGAAATTCTTCAGGGTCGTTGCTGTTTTGCTGCTAGTTTTTCTCCTGATGCTGTGGAAAGGACGAAGGATGATCAAACTCCATTTAGACCCATCGAAATAAAAGACTTCGAGGTCAAGAAACTAGTCAACGATATCCAGCAACTGTCTGCCAGACTGTTTGTACAGAAGAGCCTACAGTAGAAGAATTAGTGATGCAGTTCTGGAAGCTCCGGTGAAGATGAAGACATGGCTCTAAGAAACGTAATAAACAAAGAAATTATGTACATATGTATTTAGAAACGTGGTCGGCATAACATACTTCGGAGTCTGCAACGAAAGCAGAATTGGCGAGAAAAAGAATTAAAAGCACGATTAACTAAAGCCTCCACATAAATTCAAATCGGTTTCAATAAATAAAAGAATATTCCAAATAGTAATAAGCTCAGTGTTACTTTATGGAGATTGGAAGTATGGGAACGAAAAGTGTGGGACGTGGAAAAGAACAAATAAATTAATGATGATACCAGTATATTCACTCCTGCTACTTACTTTGATCGGTAACAAGTCTGCGCTGGTTCTTCACCAGCTTACCCCTCGGCTAGCAACAGTGAGATAGGGGTGGGTAATTCAGACGTTAATAAAAAAGCGCCAGGGTGAACTAGATACCCACATGATACCCAGCTGATTTGTATTAACCTTGACGGCGTTTTCAAACCGTCTAGGTTCTGCAGGTGATCATTAGGAACAATCAGGAGATTTGTATGCTGAGGGTACACACACACACACACACACACAAAAGCAATGGCTAAATTAAATAACAAATACTTAAAATCGATCAAAACACAACCAGGTTACATAACGTCACATTGAACTGACATATCGTCGTTGTTACTGCAATAGATCGTATGTCAAAAAATAGCCGTTTTCAGTTTGAGATGCCATTCGAACTTAAATAATCAAGTCTAAGAAAACCAAGCTTGGTAGGATAAGCAGAAATATCCAAGACTGATCTGGCGGTATTCCAAGAGATTCCAGCAAAGTCGAAGATGAGCTCTTCTAATTTTTCTGGTAGAAACTCCGATAAATTGGAACGTAGGGTGTTCCACCGACGATGAACGAGTAAAATGCCGCCTTAAGCAACGTGAAACAGGTTGACGCGGAGTAATCGCAGCTGAGGTCAGCTTCAACCAATGGGATTTCCCCATTGCCAAGAATGACCACATAAGGATTTGCGCTGTGACGCACCAGGTGTCAGGCAGCTCTTTAAATCGGTTGAAATTCTCCAATGTTACCAAATTATTTCATGCGGGATTTTTAGAACGTAACAATGAACTTATGATCTTATAAGCTTAGATCTCAAGTCACGGGGTGTGTTGGTTTTAGGTCATATTGCAAGACTACCGAGAAACAAGACAATGAGGGAGGTACTGAAAAGAGGAATAGAATTCAAAAGAAAGGAAAAAAGGCATAGATTCTCTAGGAGAAGTCCTCGAAAGACTAAGTGGTACAAACTACAATCAATGACGAAGCAGAAATGGAGATCTGTTGTCAAAACAAACCAAGGAGGACTGTTTTTACAATTTATTTGTTACTTGCCTACGTAGTCCTGCAAAGTTAAGCTCCCATTTAATATTTCTTTCCAAATTTTCTTTGATCGACTCTTTTTATTTTTCCCTTGTCATAACCTTCATAGTTGCTTTTCCCTTATTTTGTTCTCGACTGGCTTTAGTTTTAGTTGTTTCTTGTTTCCTCCGTTTGACTTTTTCAACCACTGAAGATTTTCGTTTATTTCGGAATCCAGCTTTTCACCTTTTTCAATAAAAGTTCCCGGATATTTGGAGTTCCCAGCTTGTTCCACGTTTTGTTTCCAGATTGACGTAGTGAGTTTCACCTTCCGTTGAGATAACCGTGGTTTTAGTTTTATTCAATCATTTATCTTCATAACAACTCATTTCTTTCATAACTGAAAATTGAAGAAAAGAAAAGGAAAAAAAATTGAACAAATTCAAAATATATAATTTTAGGAAGAGAAGACACGACATTCTGTACACTTGCGAGGGTCGGGTGCTTAAAAATTTGCTTTCACATTTATCAATTTTACAAGGCTTCGTCGAGACACTATAATCCTCTAGATGTCGCGACGAGTGGGAGAGGGAAATTCTATGTCTTCTATTCCATGTACGTTCTTTCTTTTATATGAATTCTAGTCGTAAATAAAAGAAAAAGTATATAAATACACATGTATTCAAAATAGGTAAAACAATTACAAATCAATTAAGAAATTTGGCATAAAGCGAAATTCCAAATAGTATCAAATAACAATTAAGACAATTTTAAGAAAGAAATTTAGTCCAATTATTAAAGAATATTTAGACAAATGAAAAATTTAAAAGTACGATATATGAAGATTAAATCAGAACGATATCGTACGACACAATGCAAAAACTTTATAACGAAAGAATCAGCTTTTTGTAAATCAATTAAAGCAGTGGTTAGTTTCTAATAACGTAAGTAATTTGTAAATAAATTAAACTTTTCTCACCCAAACCATGGTACTAGATATAGAGAGTCGGACAGATCTTCAAATTTTCGGCACCTATTCTTGTAAACGCCTGCAACTTTGACGGCACTGCTGACGTCATTGCAAGAACTAGCTACAGAAAAAAAATTCTTCTGCGACCACCTCAGGTCATTGACGACGGTTTCTCTCTCACAAGAACTAGCGCTAGAGAAAAAAAAGTCTTCTGCCACCATCTCTGGCCATTGCCAACAACCACCTCTAGTAAAATTACGTCATTGATACTTCGTCTGTGCTACTAAGTTACTTCTTCAGTACAAGAGACTGCCCCTAAATATGGGGATGACCTTCAACGGTGGTCACTTCGGATGGACAGGCCATCGAAGTGTCCCAGGATCCCGCCAGCTATACTACTGTTGTTATATGCAGCTGAAATCATCCGAATCCAATTTTATTGCTAAGTTCAGCCATAACTCTTGTTGACAAAGCAAGCCGTTTGTTTACATTATTTTTAACTTACGCAATGGACTTAATGATTTACAAATTGCCGTTTTCTTACACATCAATTAAAACAATTGTTAGGTATTAATAACTAATTGGTAACTTAATTAATTTTTGCTCGCCAAATGTTGATTCTTGATACAGAGAGAGAAAGAGAAACAGAACTTGATTACACTAAGGCATTTTTTTCTAACGTGAATTAAACACAATACTCGTCTTGATTGTGTAATGACAATTCTCAACTGCAGTCGTCTTTTATTTAGTTATTAAACCGAGAAGTTCCGATTAATTACGATCAAAACCTGCACGTTGAAACAAGCCGCACGTGTGTTCCAAAACGGACAACAGGTGTTTTTGCGGTTATTACAGAGTCGAGCATTTAAAATAAACAAATATTTGTACAGAATATCGATTTCTTAAGGTAATAATAATTTCATTTGAACAACTTGAAATATACAGATAAATACGGGGCGATAATGCAGATTAGACAGTAGTGACTTTTTTTTATCAATATTACGGCGCGGCGTGAAGATGCGGATAATAACAAATTCCATTTCTTTCATTGTTATTGGTGTTTCTGTCTGGTTACTGTTATCTCCTTTTGTTTTTATTTCTTACATGTGGGGGATGTTGTCTCTATTATTTTACTTATTTGAGACGTGTTTATTTCTTCGCCAGTTATTCGTCCGCTAAAGAAAACTCACGTCAAACGTCACGAGAAACTTAACTACTTCGTGTATAATTTTTGCAAGACGAGAGATGCAAATTTCCTGAAAAATTGTAAATACATACTTTGTCATCGGCTGGCGCTCAAAGTTCCGCATCATTTTAAATATGCATCTTGCAAGTTAGTTTTGCGAAACTCTTCTCCCCCGGCAGATAAGGGGGTTGAAGCCCCCGCTGAATACTAAGAGCGTCTCGCTGTCGTCGCTGCAATACATGGCGCGCTTACTTAGGTCGAATTTAGCATTTTAGATAATACTGTGCACGCCTGTCCGAAGTGCCACGAAGAATTATGGCCAGAAATGTATTTTAATATATGAAACTTCTTCATATCTCACTCGTGTATATATTGAAATGCTCTTTCGCCTTTCAACGATCGTTATCTAACAATTTAATTAAGTTTGATTTGATGTACCTAGATGAACCTATTTTATGCTCTGCATGCTCGAATAAGACGCGAGCTCAGTTCTGCTTTTATACTGCGTGCTCCTTTCGATGTGAGCTTCTTTTCTTCCTGGGGGTTTTAAACGTGTATCCTCGTGTTCTGAAACTTTAATGTAAATTGCGATTCTGTGTTGTTAACTGCATAATTGATAAAATCGATCGCTCGCAGTCCCCCCGAACATGTACGAAATTCAATTATTAGATTTTCGTGGGAATTAACGAAGCGACGGTCGAATTTCCAAAAAGATTAGCGAAATTTCACCGAACGTCTTCGAGATTATCCAGGCCGAACTTGATTAACCGGTTAAATGCCCCGATACTTTGCGGGGGGGCGTATAGACGCCGGTGGATTCTGCGGTTTATGGCACGTCGTTATCTCCGCGCCGGAACCGAACGATTCCGGCGAACTAATGCGATTAAGACGAGCGACGGAAATAAACGGATGCGGGATGTAAAGATTCGGGGGAAGCACCGCCGCCAACTAATTCGCGTCAACAGAGAGGAATCGGGTTTCTTTTTTTTTACACCTGGCGCGCGCGGGGCGGGAGAGAAACCGACACCTGATCGAAATTTTGAATGATGGGACGCGATATGTTGTGACGGTGGTTCGACAGCGCTTGCTTTCAGTTTCCGGTATTATTGTATTGTCCCCTTTCACGGTTTCCACGGTCGAACCCTCCGTCAGTTACCGACAATTTACCCCCGCATTGATATTCTATACGGCGAGCTCAGGTAGGCGCGCACAAAGCCCGCATTGTGCGGATGAATATGTTTCAAGTAATCTATGCTAGACAGATATTTGACGTCATCGATTTTAATATTATTCTCCTCCTCTTTCACATTCAGGTTACCACATCGAAAAGCTATTTTTGGAGCCTCTGCTTTACATGTTATTCCAAATATTCAGATTGTATTGTCGAGGCGAAAGCAAAAAAAAATCAGTTTACGTACGACAACGACGACGATTTCTTAATAAAATACCCAGAGGGGAATCACAAACCTAGTCTACAACGAAAGGAAAATAAAACTTAGCAAAAACTGATGAATATGTAACGATGGAAACTCGTTTGTGTCCTGGAAATTTATGTCTTAATCTAAAATTATCTTTTAAAGCTATATTAAGTTTAAAGTAGCCAATTCGCGTTGTCGCAAAAAATTTAAGAAAATATCTCCGTGTCTCTAGACACTGCTAACAAGTTGGGGTTACATGGGGCTTTAAAATTTCATTAAGAGGAATCGTACAAAGTTACCCCTCAGAAGTTCGCAGTTTACTATCCCTACTTTGCTACGTTAAGGGGAAATATTTGTGATATTATGATTGGTTGGTTGGCAGTCGCCTTTCGACCATGCGGCTATTGAAAAACCACCAACATTAGTTGCTTAGAGCTATCTCTGTTCAACACATATTGAGGAAGAACGATAATAATTCTCGCGTGTCGGTGGTTCCGTCATCATGAGCAACTTACTAGGCTGCGTTCGGTCATAATGTTGGTATATTCAACGGGTTCAGAAATACACATACATGTACATAATTATATTCAAATACCTAACACATTTTTTACGGTAAATTGTAATAAGACGCAATTATATCGTTCAAAGTAGACTTTGTTTTTAATTGCACATATGCGTCGTATAATAGAAAAGGAACAAGCAGTTACCTATATTTGTAAAAATATTGAAGAGGATTGAAGCTACAACACCAAAAATTTTACTTATAATGCTATTTCATGCCCATGCGCAATTTTAATATTACCTGCAGCTCAACACTGTAATGAAATTCATTATTTTATTTATTTAAATTGTAAACATGGGTAAATTAAACTCCATTAACAAGAAGGTTACATATAGGAAAAGAAAAATCGGCGGTAAATATGTTTCTTTGTAAATATGTATCTACATACATATATTTCTTCGAAAATTGTTAAAAAAATGTTGATAATTAAGTACATGACAAACATCATGACGCGAAGTGACTGTTCTTGGTGTCATCGAAACGCCAGTGTCGTTTATAACGTACTATAAAGTAAACGAAATAAATTTTTCAAAAAATTTACGAAGGTATAAACATAGATATAAATCTGCAAGGTTTGGATATTTCAAAATAAATGGTTGAGTATATAAATAAAAAAAATATTATATACACCACGGCAGCAAAGTGTCTTTATCAACCTCGTTCGCTTGCTCACCGCGGCTTCGCCTTGGCTCGCAATTTGCAAACTCTTTTGATAAAGTGCCACTTTGCCACCTTGTGGCATTTAAGTTTAAAATTAAAGTTTAAGATTTAATTGTGGCCAAACAAAAAATATGTCCCTTTTTGTTTTTACACTATCGAAAGCCCGTTATTAATAGATTATATTCGTCTAAAAATATTTGATTTAAAAATAAGACAACGCTATCATTTTTGAAGTACACCTAATTGTACTAACTAAATCTGTTTATTAGGTTATTTGGCTTAAATCGCTTCAGTCGGTGCACTGCGTCTGTGTTTTCACAGACACTAATGCACACTAATTCTAGATCTATACCTTTCACTGGAACGTATAATTTCTTCTTTAATAGAAGTTATTTTTAGATCTTTTGAGATTACGGAGTTGGGGACTTACCATGGGGTGTTTATTAGAGTTCTCAGCACTTTCCAAGGATTTCCAAGTTTGAGTTGCTTGCCTTGCCCCACAGCTCTATGCCGTAGGTCCATATGGGCTTTAAGATTTGTTTTC
Organism: Dorcus parallelipipedus; assembly: GCA_958336345.1. NCBI lineage: Eukaryota > Metazoa > Arthropoda > Insecta > Coleoptera > Lucanidae > Dorcus > Dorcus parallelipipedus. Next base: position 34,132,090 of record OY284483.1, on the reverse strand, counting down.
TATACTAACAATTTATTACTTAGATTTAGTTGGAATTTTTTACCAATCAGCCAGTACATTTGTTGAAATTTGAGTCCTAGTTGTTTACAAAAATATGTTTTTGCTAAGTAAGCCTTCTGTCATTTTACGTCTTCCGTCTGAGTTAGTGCATTATTATTTAAAGTGACAGTTAGGCAGGTATCTTTTCTCATGGTAAAGATTATGTGGACTGGTTTATTCTCGTTTGCCTTAAATTTCCACTTCCTCAGCTAGTCTTCTATTTGGTTTAGGTTTTTCTGTAAGTTTTTTGATGCTGTTATGGGGTTTGTATGCACTGCTATGTGTGTATAGAAGATATAAAATAGGTCCCAAGACACTGCCCTGAGGTACTCCTGATTTAATTGATCTAAGGTTCGTATACTATCTTGTTGTTTAACGAGAAAGTATCTGTCCGATATATAAGATTTAAGTAGTATATAAAAGTGATATAGAAGCTTATTTTTCATCTTATAAAGTAAACCTGTATGCCATACCTTGTCAAAGGTTTGACTAATATCCAAAAAAGTTGCTGATAGAAATGATTTTTCTTCAAATGCGTTGACTTTTTGAACAATTCTTTTTTGTACCTGTTCAACAGTACTACTTATGTAGGTCCCTGAATCCGAATTGGTGATTTGGAATAAGTTTTTTAGCTTCCAGTATAGGTATCAGGCGCGTCACTAGCAGTTTTTCAAATACTTTAGAAAGAACTGGCAGCAAGCTTATTGGTCGATAAGAAGGTACTTGGTCAGCATTTTTCCCCGGCTTTGACAACTTGATAATTTCAGCAACTTTCCATCGACTTGGAAAATGGCCCAGCCTAAGAGCTGCGCTACAAATTTGTTGTATCGCTTTAATTCCTTTTTGTGTCAATTCTTGGAGTAGTTTTCCTGTCATTAAGTCGTAACTAGGTAAGTTTATTGCTTTCATAATTACATTTTTGACTTCGGTGACGTTACATTTTTTTAATTGGTAAACCCATCTGTAAGGGTGCATCTAAATAATCATGAATTTTCTGGTTTAGTTCTTCTTCGTCAGTTTTCATGTGGTTGAAAAACTTTGCAAAGATGATTTGCGAATGCTTCAGCTTTTTCTTGATTATTTCTGGCCCATTTACCATTGACATCTTTTACCGGTCGTTTTATTTTCTTGGTTGCCTTCCATAATGAAGCTTCTGTGGGCTTTAGTGATTTACCGATTAGTTCTTGATTTGGTACATATTTAGATTAAAATTTTATTTATTTTTCGATTTTGCGATTCTTAAGCTGTCGTTGAAATAGTATATATATACGCCGTCAGTTCAAAAAGTAATTACATAAGGCTACGGAAAACAAAAGTTACGTCTGCAGCAAGTTGTTTTCTATTGTATAAAAGCCATCGTAATTGTAGATTAATTATTAATATTAATAATAATAATAATAATTAATAATATTAATAATTTATTAATTAATAATAACAGGTCGGCGGGCGCTTTATATTCGTAAACAACGTTTTTTTGTGAATGTAATAAAAAACCACCTGGAATATTATCGGAGAACTCATACTCACAATCTTATGTTTCAAGTACTCAAATGTGCGCACGAGATAAAACAAGTCCGGCTCTCAAATACCTACCCTAAGAAACGCCGAAGTGTGATCATTCGTAACATAATCTAATTGTTCCACATGGAATAATTAAATACAATATTGTACCTATCGTTACGTATCTAAGTGTGAAAGCGCGTTTGTCGTCGCCAAACTTTCAACTCTATTCTTCTTATTTGATCCAATCGTATGGCGCCAAATGCAGATAAATTGGCGGCATAGACAAAATAATGCGCCTGCTTGGTCAATCAAGGAACGCAGAAGTGTGTAGTAATGCAATTCGTGACTTAATGATGAACAATATTTTTTGGACTAATCGTATTGACGTTTCAAATAAAAAAAAAAACTTAAACAACGACAAAAAACGTTGACAGTTACATCTTCGAGTGCATTGGTTATCGCCAAACCTCAGCTACGCTTCCTGTCCTCATTCGAATGAAATTCGTCAATCGTATGGCGCGAAAATGCAGATAAATGGACGGTATTGACAAAAAAAGTCTGTTCGTCATAAACAATAGATTTCTGGTATAAATTTAGTTTCCCATCGACCGAACTTAACGAGTTTCCACGTCTCCCAGATCCGATTCATTAACAAGAAGCAAATTGTCGAACTTTCTAATTACAAATAGTGTCAAAGTAACTGTAAGCGAGCGAGCGTTTAAGCGCGCCTGAAGTGCGATTAAAAGATTTCATTGAAAGTTAGACGAGCGCTAAGAGTTACAATAACAGTTTAGTTTTCAGTAAATCGCGCAAGATTTCGGGAAAACTCGACGAAGTTTGACACTTGCTAGGGACGTATGTACATTCAAAAAAAAACATCGATGTAATACATCGTAATGCTGCATCGATGTTTTTCGATACATCGCAAAAAAACATCGATGTTTATCGATGCATCGATTTTTCAAAGGATGTTTTTAAAATAAATAAAAAAACAAACAATAATTATGATAAAAATAGGTTTTTATTTAAAAGTCCCAATGCTGTCTTTGTAAACTTTTTCCTTTTAATCTGTTCCTTTGTTAAGTAAGAAGTTGGGCCGCTTTGGAAAAAAGTCTTTCTGAAGGTACTGAGCTACCTATCATTGTTAAATACTTAAAAGCTATCTTGTATAATTTAGGCAATTGAATCTTCAGATCTTTCCAAATTTCTAAAGGGTTTTCATTCAATCTACCAACTGGACTTCTCAGATATACAGAGAGTTCGTCAGAAACATTTTCTTCTGTTTTGTTAGACTTCCAATTACGATGGACTAATTTATGATGGTCGCTCCAGAGAGAGAAAGCTTCTTCTGTTTTGTCAGAGTGATCAGAATCTGATTCTGTAGATTCCTCACTTTGACAATTACTTTTCATTAAATCTTTGATTTTTGTTACTTGCATTTTTTTGAATCTGGGATCCAAAATAGTAGCAATGACTAAAGGAGTCACTTGTTCAATAACGCCCATTCTCTTTTTGATTTCTTTTAAAACAAGTAATTGGACTTCTTTAGCTAAAGGGTCTTCAATTATAAGCGAGTTAATTTTTGAAAGCATGCAGTGGGTTAAAGGAATGATCTTACTGCTTGTGCAGTATTTGTCACCTGAAATTTCCTTTGTTGCTGCTTCCAAAGGTCGAAGTACCTGAATAACTGATGATGTTACAGATAGTTCTAATCCAGTCAACATAGGGGGTGCATTTTTAAAACGAAAAAGAATGTCATTAATGATGCTTCGTAATTCTAAAAATCTTTGCATCATATAGTAGGTACTGTTCCATCGGGTGGACACATCTTGAATTAGTTTTGTTTCAGCAGCTGTTGCTTTACGTAATTTATCGCTGGCTCTGCAGCTTTGTTTGAAAAAAGTTACGATTGCCTTTATTTTGGTTACTACATATTGTAATGTGCTTTGAGCTACCAAATTCAAGGTGTGTGCATAACATGGAATATGTTTCTTTTTACCATATGCTAATTCAACAGCCTTGATCATGTTGGCTGCATTGTCTGTAACAATAGCCGACACTTTTTCACTATCTATTTCCCATTGCTAACAAGTATCCAGAAGCTTTTCCGCAATATACTCTGATGTATGTCGTTGATCTAACAACAAGAGTCATTGAATAAAATTGAATATCTATGCCGAAATGCACAATTACACCTAGAAAACTTTTCATATTCATTGTATCAGACCAGATGTCTGTTGTCAAAGTTAAATTCTCAATAGTTGCTAATTTGTTTTTAAAAATTGATGAAAGTGCATCATACTTATCATCTACCCATCTTGTCAGAATGGTTTTACTGGGAACTTTGTAATTGGGAACAGTAACTTTCAATAAATTGCGAAAATCTTCATTTTCGACAATTGAAAATGGTTGACTATCTTTGCAAATCATATAAGTTAAAGAATTGTTTATTTTTCTAGTCTTATCACCTGTAGCAGAAAATGCAAAAATTTCATTAAAACTTGATTTTATAGTCCTTTGACGTTTTAAAGGTAATTCTATACTGTCATTATCACTATTTAGAGAATTTAAGTCTTCTGTACTTACTTGCAATGATATTTCACCAGAACTTACGTAACGTTTAGAATTGTCAATATGTTTAGATACTTCTTTATTGGATAGAGATGTTTTTTTTAGAAACTGATGGCGATGGTAATTGTACATTTTCTTCTAATGTAGTAATTGTATTTGTTGGTTTGGACAAGATTTCTAAATAAGCAGCCTTGTGAATGTTTTTAATATGTCCCATTAAATTAGTAGTGTTGCCTGCAGATTTAATATTTTTCTGACAAAGTTTACATTTTGAAGTTTCATCATCAATTTTGTCATAAAATTTCCAGACAATACTTTTTTTTGTCGGTACCATTGTGAATCAAATGGAGCTAAAAATTAACTTGATTAAAAACAATAATAGTCAATAAAAGTGGTTCATTACTCTGTTGTATAAAAATTCAACACATAACACATAACCTCGAGCTCGAGTATTGGCTGAAGTAGGGATGGCAAAAAAAAATTATATATCGATATATCGACTCATATGATATATCGTTAACCATATATCGATACATTCGATATATCGTTAACCATATATCGATACATTCGATATATCGTTAGAAATATATCGATATATCCATATATCGATATATTTAACTGATTGTTAAAAAAGAGGTAAATAAAAATAAGTCCCAGCATATTTAATAGATTTCAATTTAATAGTAAGGCAGATTTTATTTTAATATACTCGCACAAAAATGAATAACATAAGAACTAATCATATTTACCTACTAATATTGCTTCTCAGTGGTGCCATTACGATGTTTTATTAAATAACTTATAAACATAAGCCACAATTTAAAAAAATCAATAATTTTCAAAACCGCACTTCAGAAATCAAATCGTTACTTCCGCAAGTCACAAGAACGAATGACTCACAAAGTTCTTTGGTTCTTTGTGTCGGCCGTTTATAAAACCAATAATGTAATTTGTTCGGGGATTTACATAGCTAATCTTTAAAAATACATTTTATGTATGATTGTGGGTTTCTCTAAAAGTTCAACGTAAGTTATTTTCTTTACTACTTACTAGAGAGCAGGGCAGGCGTAAAATGAAAGAAATTTAAAAAATATTTTAAGTAGTTTTCTGTATCATCACTATAAAGATACCAGTAACAGATTTCATTGTTCATTAAAACTGCACAAGCTAAAAAATATATCGAAAGGTTATTTGCAAAATATATCGATATTTTTACCAATATATTGAATTATAATATCGATATAATATATATCGATATTTTCCATAAATATATCGATATTTCAAATATATCGATATATCGTTGCCATCCCTAGGCTGAAGTAGTTACCACGTAGTCACTAAATCGTTGACACAAAAATGTGTTGCCAGTACATTTTTGCGTTAAGCGGTTGGTATCTACCGCTGGTTATAAACTTCTAATCTTATTATTCGCTTGTTCAAATACTGAATTCGTCTTCTTTTAACTGAATAAATAAATAAATACATAATATTTACGTTTCCTATTTTCGATGTATCGCTTGAAAAACATCGATGTATCGAATAAATATAAACCCCTACGATGCATCGAATTGATTCGATGTATCGAACCTCAAATATCGATGTTTTCGATATATTGAATATCCCTAACACTTGCTTGCTTAGATGCAAGACGAATTGTTCAATGAGAAGCTACTGGTTTGCCACAGATTAAATTGAATTGTAGGAGAACGATCAGAGGATAATTAAAAAATTAATCGCGGGGTTCTTTTATTTCGGGGTTTCCGGGTGTTTTATGCGGGCGGAATGCAACTGGCAGATTGCACATTCTTTATTCCGTACGTGTATTTGGGTAGAAGCGACGCCCGACCCTGATATTTATGACCCGAGTCAAGTACAGAGCCCGGAAACGCGGGCCTGCATCCGCCCGCATCCCGAGGAAAGCGGCGCACCGGCGGGCTGCTTGTTTCGTTCGGTTATCTGGCCGTGATTTTCCAATCAGGAAATGAGAGTCTCACTCAGTTTTCGCGATTTTCGAATGAGGAGTATTTCGCCCTGGAAATGTAGCGCGCGAGAAAGTCATTTGAGATAACGTTTTCCATTACCTACTCCACAGGTAAAAGATATCAATAACACCAAAAGAATTCAATAACTTTAGATTTTATTTACTTTGCGCACATCCTCTTCTCGCCTGAATTTTATGCCTTTCTATGATAATGAAATTGTCCCAGAAAATTTTTTGCTGTTAGTCCAGAACACTGGCAAACGAAAAACGATCTTAAGGTCCTCAAAATAACAGACTTTACATTATTAGCTAGCTTCTGTCGAGACAAGAATCGGCATGGTGGCACAACACTCTACATACGCAGTACCATAAAAGGACGGACAACACACTGGGTAAACCAAATGTCGGTTCCGTACGAAACAGAAATTTCAGGGGGAGAAATATATGTTTATAAAAAGGTCATGATAGTAATAGTCATTTACAGGCCTCCATCTGGAAACGTCAGCACCTTTTTTAGTATTATGGACAAGATGCTGGAGAAACTTTTCAATACTGGCGGTACGTTTATCATAGCAGGCGACTTCAACATAAACACTCTGGCAGAAACTCAAAATTCTAAAGAATTTAAATCACTCCTGCAAACTTATAACTTACATTTAGAAATAAATTCTACCACACGTAGTACTTTGACAAGTAAGACATGCCTTGATAATTTTATAACAAACCTGGAGCACATAAAAACAGAAGTCATTATCTCGCATATTTCTGATCATACCATGCAGCAACTGTCATGCAACATGAAGTATAAAAAAATGAAAAAAACTGTTTACGTACGATCTTTTAACAACGACAACATAAACAGTTTTACCAAAAGTTTAGCGACAGAGACATGGACTCAAGTGTATGCCAACAACGATACTAATGCAAAATGGAACTCATTTATTTCCATCCTGAAATATCACTTCGATATAGGATTCCCTTTGCGCAAGAAAATAAGTACAGAAGGTGCTAAAAGAAAACCTATCATTACAGCAGAAATTACCAGCTGCAAAGCAGACCTAGATGTTTTGTTTGTACTAAAACAATTTTTCAAAGAAGCAGAAGCCCCTTACAAGCAAATGCACCAAAGATACAATCAACTGTTAAAAAATGAGAGAAGGAAGCAATACAGTATTCAAATGGAAACATCCGACAACAAATCAAAGACCATGTGGCGATTAATCCATGGATGTATTGGTAAAACGAATAAAGCGATTGAAGAAGAGCACGACTTACCATCGGCTGAAAGTTTCATTGCCTACTTCACTTCCTGCGTACCAGATATTTCATTGATATCAAATTACATATGTAAAATCCACAGAAACACTAAAACATTATACTTTCACCCCGTAGATATAGAAGAAATCCTGTTGGTAGTTAATAGTTTAAAATCAAAAAAAAGTGCAGGAGAAGACAAAATTCCTCCGTTCATCTTAAAAAAAGTTGCTTGCTTTTTCGCGGATCCATTATGTAATATAATCAATTCGTCGTTTTTTGAATGGCGTGTTTCCGGAACAGTTAAAAGTGGCAATTGTGAAGCCAGTTTTCAAGCAAGGAGAAACCGCCTGTGAATCTAACTACCGTCCCATTAGCCTGCTTACATCTCTATCCAAAATATTTGAAATGGTAGTCTACAACAGAATCTACAAATTTATAACATTATGTAATATTTGGAGCCCACAACAGCATGGGTTTCTGAAGAAAAGAAGCACCGAAACGGCTATGTTTCATTTCATCACATCAATTTTAGAGAACCTGGATAAAAAATTTATGACTTGCGGTTTTTTCCTAGACTTAACTAAGGCTTTTGACTCTCTGGACCATGACATACTATTGATAAAATTGGATCATTACGGTATACGAGGTACTCCCCTAGCCTGGATAAAGTGTTACCTGCAAAACCGGGAGCAAAAAGTTGTTTTAACACGAAATGGAACAGTTGAAGAATCAAGTCTGCAAAATGTTAAAACTGGAGTCCCGCAGGGAAGTATCCTTGGGCCTCTCTTGTTCGTGTTATTCATCAACGACTTACCTGACCATATGAGTGATACCAATCAAATATTCAACTATGCAGATGATACGGCGCTGCTGGTAAAGGGGTCGGTCTATCCAGACGTAGTTAGTGAATCTAAAAAATGCATGGATGTTGCGGGTGAGTGGTTTCTATCTAACAAACTAAAACTAAACGAAACGAAAACGAATAGTCTGCTCTTCAAAGCAACCAATACATATGATACCCCAAAGTTCATCCAACTAACTCAAACCAAAATGAAGCTAATGGAGAATGTCAAATATTTAGGATTATTTATTGATGATACTCTTTCCTGGGACAACCATGTTAGTCATTTGCGAGCTAAACTCAGTTCAATTTGCTTCGCCATTCGAGTTTTATGTCAATATGTTAACCCTTCAGCTATTAAATCAGCCTACTACGCAAACTTCTATTCAAGAGTGCAATACAATATAATCGTCTGGGGAAACTCAACAGAAGTGCAACAAATTTTTGTAATCCAAAAGAAAATATTACGTATTATACTAAAGAAAAGTGCAGGTGAATCCTGTCGTGGTCTCTTCAGAAAAACCAACCTACTAACCGTTACGGGTATATATATCTACAAATGCTTAGTTTTCCTTAAGAAGCACAGTAACATTTTCACCAACTGTCAATCCAGTGAATTGAATAAACATTTTACGCGGCAAAAAAATCTGTATCAGTACCCCGTGCACCGGTTAAGGAAGTTCGAGAAGGGTCCCTATTATGCCTCTATGAAGTTATTCAACAACCTACCAAATGAAATTCGGGCTGAGCAAGACACTCGAAAATTCAAAGAAAAGGTTTTTGATCATTTAGTGGACCTGGAACCATACTCCCTAGATGAATACTTTAACTTGTAAACTTGTAATGTTATTTAATGTTTTTTTTTTGTATTGACGTTTCCATGTATGTACTACACGTTTATGTTGTATTAGTATTTCTGGAATAAACTAACTAACTAACTAACTATCACTTAACTTAAAAAACGTTCTTTGTGTGTTACTCCAATTTTCTAAAGGGAAAGAGGCTTTTGAAGTTAATGTTATATTTACATTTGAAAATGTGCCTTCCTGTGAAGTTCACGTTGAGCGTAATTATCTAACGAAGATACTTGTGCTCGGGGGCCTTATAAGCTTCTAATAAAAAAAAATCAATTGTCTTACGTGATTTAAGTTTGAAGCCGTGAAATAACTCGTAGACTCCATTACGTTTTTGTACCTGGCCGGGCGATTTAAATAAATTGGCTCTGCCTCGTTAATATCGAGGAGAAGACGGAGTAATTTTAATTGCCTCGCGGGAACGCACTCCGAAAAAAAAATCAATCCTTGCGCGAGTTTTTTTTTAATTGCGTGTAATGGGAAAACGTCGCGTTTTCAGACGGGGGGGAAGAATCATTAGCTCGGATCATATACGTGCAAGAGCGAAATGAGAATTACGCCGGACCTAATTACCGAAACGTAAAAAACCGCTCCGGCCTTTCAATATGAATAACAGGCGTGAAATGAGATGTTTTTAAGAGCTCCACTTCCATTGTGAGAAATTCCGGGAACGGCTAAGAAACATCGGCTCGAATTAGTTTTATCCGTGGCGTTGGTTTCATTGATTTAGAATAAAAATTTATTTCGTGTGGCTCTCGAGAGAATTTTTGTTTGTTGTATTGAATTCCTTTTTTTATTTCTTTTTGCCGTTGCCGTTGTTGAAGACATCCGCCGGTGTATCTCATTGTATTGGTATTCTACGTTTTAATTACGTCTTTTATCTGCCATTCTTTTATTAAGAATATTTCGAATTTGTTCTTTCGGAACGCGTGGTTACTTAACGGGAAAATCTTCCTTTCACGTCTTTAATTATTTCATAAAAATTTCTTTTTCTTTCTTATTCTTCGAAATATCTTCTTATTTATTCACCCACACACACACTGATGCAGATAATTTTGAATGTGAAGGCTCGTGAATGCCATCTACATCCAAAATTTATCATACAACAAATACACTCTACGAGCAAGAATCAGTCTACGAGGTACACTGCAAAATCCACCATCGAAGCAGGAGCCTACGCAAGTAAACGACGAACTAAGAAAGCAAGTAAGTATAATATTAAACGGAGTAAGAAACCGAAAAAACTAGAACAGAGCAATAAATTGATACACAAAAGAAAATAAAACAAATAGACAAGCAGCGGCATAACACAGCAACAGTCTATTAAGTTTTGCATATTAAACAAAAAAAGGATATTTCAAATGTTGCTATTACTGAAACACTAATTTTTGTAAAGAAAAATAAACATGAGGGGAACGACTGAATGATGTAATCGTCATCAACAGACTGACACACACACCAGTCTAAAAGCAGTTCAATGGAACTGCAAACCAATGGGATGTACACCATCGTAGAGTACTTGCAGTTCTTGAAGGCACTTCCGAAGTCAAACTTCCTATTGTCTTTTCTGTTTGTTAACAACATTTGAATTACGTTATTTATTAATAAAATAAAAACTGTGCGAGTTCATTAAAGACAAAGCGACGATACAAGCACTAAATTTAGTGGCGCTATCTGTAGAGACATTTACGAAATATCATTTAGAGCCGCATTTAATTTACCTAAAATTAACGCAGTTTCCAGTTTTATAATAACATATGACCAGAATTTTATTTGAAAACTTTCAATTAATTTTTCTAAAACATCAGCGACAAGGAAAATTAGCTGCTGCCATGGTAACCTCTTGGAAGTTTGTTCTTGCAGTTCTTGAAGGCACTTCCGAAGTCAAACTTCCTATTGTCTTTTCTGTTTGTTAACAACTCTTGAATTACGTTATTTATTAATAAAATAAAAACTGTGCGAGTGCATTAAAGACAAAGCGACGATACAAGCACTAAATTTAGTGGCGCCATCTGTAGAGACATTTACGAAATATCATTCAGCGCCGAATTTAATTTACTTAAAATTAACGCAGTTTTCATTTTTGTAATAATATTTGACCAGAATTTTAATTGAAAACTTTAAATGAGTTTTTCTAAAACATCAGGGATAAGGAAAATTAGCTGCCGCCATCTATGGTAACCTCTTCTGTTGTACAAAATTTGTTCACTTGATCTCTTATCCAGTGAGTGAGAAATCACATGCTTTTAAATATCTTAAACCACTATGTATACGCGGAGACGCCCAAAATAAATAGTTTTTTCTGTTAAAAGCTTCTGAATGAACTTTTTTGTTACTAAAACGGAGCCACGATACAAACAATAATAAATTTAGTGATGCCACCTGTGGAAACTACCACGAATTTTAAGCACTAAATTTAAATACCTTAAAGATAACGCACTTGTCATTTTTTGTAACAATATTTGACGAGAATATACTCGAAAATTTTGAATAAATTTTCCCAAAAAGGCAGTGACAAGAAAAGTCAGCGCCCCCATCTATGACAGCCTGTTGAAAGTACACACATTTTTTTTTGTAAAATTTCTTCACCTGAATCCTTTCAACAACGTTTTAACTCAGTGTATGTGTTTATATGTGAAGTCGTTAGCTTCTTACTCACAAAGGCCGAGGATGCCAGGATCTTGCCTAGGCAAGAATTGAAGAACGAAATGCTCTTGCACGATAAGTTTCATTTTGAATTCGTAAAGAACAAATCTAACTGTTTATTTATTCTGCGAAAAGTTTCGAGAGATGCATTCACCTGCGCTTCCGCTTGGAAAAGAATTATGAAAAACTAAACAATTTCTAAATCCACCTTCATTACTATAGGCAAAGCCAACAGAGATGTAAGTTGTTTCAAAACATGCCACAACAATAACACCGGAAAGATATGGAAAAAGTAAGTGGAGTCAAATGGAGCATACACTACGTTAGGTTTCAGCGAATAATATCTTGCATAGTGGACTTATTTATTTTGTTATTTTCATAACTATTGGAAATGTAAGTTATTTCAAAACGTACCACGACAATAATACCGAAAAAATATGAAAAAAGTAAGCGGAGTGCCATGGAAAAAGTAAGTGGAGTCAAATGGAGCATACACTACGTTAGAATTCATCGAATAATATCATGCATAGTGGACTTATTTATATCGTTACCTTCATGGTTTTGTTAGGGGCCATCCAAACAGTAAGTTATTTCAAAACTTACCGCAACAATAACGCCAGAAAGATATGGAAAAGTAAGCGGAGTAAAGTGGAGCGTTAGAATTCATCGAATAACATCTTTCGTAGCGGACTTATTGCGGTTAATTTAAATTGGCATTGATTATATAATCGTAGACGGGCAATTACACCTGACAGGTGTTAAAAGATGACGTGCCCGATTAATTCATAATCGGGTCGACGACGTCGCGGCCCGCGATTAAGATAAGGTCAACAAAACGCGGGAATGACCCAAATCTGCATAATCGATGAGGATTTTATTAGCAATCCCCGCGCAACTCATTTGCCTACTTAAAAATAGCCGAAGGGATTTTAAAAAGTCGATATTATTGTTTTAATAGGTTCCTTTGTGCGACCGCAAACAGTTCTTAATTATTGATTTTTAGGTGTCTGCGCGTAACTGGCGCAACCCCCCATCAATTAAGAGGTCCTGTTCCAAGATGTGACTGTTCCCCTTAAATAAATTAATACTACTCTAAAATAACAAACATTTAAGTGACCTGTTATTATACCGGCGTTGAGTTGTTTAAATTCGACGAAAGATATCCATCTCTCTATAATAGAAGAAAGGGTTTCGCCGTCCCGCAATTATCTTCAGGTAAAAAAAAATGAAACACACCCGACATCTGCTTTTACACTCACTTAGCAACTGTAACACAAACTATAATAGTTTTGATTCAGGTGTTGATTTCACCCAATTCCAGAGGAGACAAAGCTTGCAGCGTAATAATGATTGTTTGGATTGTTTGGTATCCTCTTCGCGTCGCTTCATTGTCGTTTTGTGGTGGCAGCGATAGAATTTAAATTCCACCATGATATAGGATATATATAGATAGAGAATTGATTCCCGCATGCGAGTTACAAGGGCGAATAATTACACTTTATGCTTTCGCGGAGTTAATTGCGTCTGTGTTTGTTTGTAAACAGTTCCTGAACCGTGCCGGGCCCGGAAGGACGGTCGCAAAAAATGGAGGCCCGATTCAATTAATGGAACGCGGATTGTGTGTTTTTTTTTTGGTATCGCTATCTCGGACGGTGGTTATAATTTAGAGCTAATGGAGGGCTATGTACCGAGTTGGAGCAAGTTGCCGTTACTGGTTCATCAAGAACAGGTTAATCCCTCAATTATAAGGGTTCTGCCTCTTTTTTATGCACTGTTTCGGGGAGGATTTATCTTTTGGACCGTTATTATTGCCTTGGTTTTGTGACTATTACATAACATCCTCGTGTTCAGACATGTAGGCAAAGAGGTCATTATAAGAACTTTGAAATTGTAAAGTAGTCCACGATTTTGATATTAAACTGAAGCAAGGAGTAATACATACAAACTCTTGAAGAATACTCTCTTGAAGAATAAAATAAGTTAACTCCAGGATATTTAGAAATTATTTCCATGAATAACTGCAATCAAATACAAATAGACTTCTTAGGTAGCTTTCTTTTAGTTGCTACTTTATTCTGACATTTTGGTTTTTATAACTAGAAGTCTTTAACCAAATGTTTGAAGATGAAAGAACTAAAAAAGAAATCAGGCGAGGAATTATGAAGGGGAGAAAAGTTTGGATTCGATTCCATGATCCAGAAACATCACCAACCTCTTAACCAATACCAGCTTGAAGACTGTTATGTTTTATGGGGCCGAAGCAAAGACTTATAATGGGGAAGAAAGCAATAGGAACTTCAATTCTATGATCTAGAAGTATCGCCGACCTCTGATGTAACATTATTTTGAAAAGTATTATGATATAAGGGCCGAATGGAGAAAGCAATTGGAACTTCAATTCTATGATCTAGAAGTATCACCGACCTTTCATGTAACATTATCTTGAAAAGTAGTATGATATAAGGGCCGAATGGTGACAACTAAATGAACAACAGAAATGAAAACTATTAGTAACAGAGAAGGCCTTTTGACGAAGACTTGCCCAAATCAGGAGAAAGTTAGAAAAAGAAATGAACGATGATAAAAATTATCAACGACGATACAGCAATATAAAACAACGAGTATAATATAAACAACTCCTTTGAAGATCCAGTTTAAAGCATCCTATGAAATAGATAATATACTATCATCAAGAAGGAGCAGACCAAAAACATCTTGGATGGGAGGAATAATTTGCAACTCCAAAATTGGGAGTCTTCTCCTTTGTCTTTGTTGTCAGTCTTGACAACGATGGCGATTGGGAATCGTAAGGCGTAGAACAACGCCTTCATTTCTCTACTGATTCCTTCCACTTCTTCCATTTATCATTTACAATATCATCTCTTCCTATGTAATTGATGTCCCACTTTTATTATCCAATTCGTCTGTTCTTTCCATTCATTATTTTCTGGAGTTACCTTTTCTCCTTTTATACTTTTAGAAACAAGTACTTCACACAAAAGGCCTATCCAACATTTACTTGGCATTTCTTTTTCTGTATGTTTCCAATTTCATTCTCAAAATCTTTGTTCTTGCTTATCGTTTATGGACGCGAAAGATAATTTGAATTCGGCCAAGCCATAAAAGTGTTCATTATATTCTGTTTAACGCGATCAATAAATACATGGAAGGCGGTCTTCAACCAGACTTTTCAAAGGCAATTGAAAATCGTTTCCTAGTCTTGAAGAAGTCTTCTTTCAACAATTTTCTAAGTAGAATAGAAGGACAAGATTTAAATTTCTACTCTTATGTCCGTATTCAAAGTCTTCCTTCAATGAGGGACCACTTAGAATGAGATTGCAGTAAGGCAGTTGCATTATAACAGGGGGGAGGGGGCTATTGAAGGAAACCTCAAGGAAGTTTTATGAATACAGCCTTTAGTATCTTGGAGAACCCATGAGACAAAGATTAGAAGCAACTGAAACGAGAAGAGCCGCAGCTATATCACGCTTAGACGAATAAGATACGATGAACTGATGAAGTGAAGAGAGGATTTGGTATAGAAGGACCTATTGGTGAGGACATCGAGAGAAAATAACTAATCTGGTATGGGCAAGTCTAGAAAAAATGAAAAATGAAAGGGCACCTAAAGAAATTATGAATTGTCAAGATAAAGAAGAAAATGGATTAAGAAAATCTATGAGCGAAAGAGTCCTAACAGAGGGGGATAGAACGAAAGTCAGACAAAGACGAAAGACCTTATAATCCTAGTATTTACCTTGATGTGACTCACCATGAGGAAAACAATTCAAAAATATGGAAATGTCTATTGGAGAGAGAGAGGGGACTTCACTATCTGGATGACTACTTTCATACTTTATTATGCAAATGATCAGATGGTGTAAGCCCAAGACAATGAAGATATGAAGTATTTGAAGGAAAAATTCATTAGCCATAGACTTAGGTCATCAAAATGCCCCTAAAGAATGGCAAATATGCAAGAAAACGGAAGTCTTTCCAATGATCATATCCAGATGTAATGTCGAGTACGATTATTACGAGTCAGTAAAGAGAGTAGGATGATTTTTAACGGGAAAAGCTATAAGTCGCATAAAGAAGATGCCAACAGAAAAACGTAAAACAGGCAAATCTAGACACAACCTGGAGTTAAGCTTAAATCTTCTACCTTCTGACAGGAGACGGAGATTAATAGTTATCTGAAGGCCTCCATGGTTTCTCTCCATTGATACTTCTTGGCTTTTGGTAGGAGAAGAAGATTACAAGAATAGTAGTCATCAAAGGCCTTCATGGATTTTCTCCTCAAGTACTTCTTGGCTTCTAAGGTGAGTTCTTTTGCCTTTTGATAGGAGTAGGAGATCAGTAGTCATCTAAAGACTTCTATGGTTGGTTCTTCTCCATCGGTACTTTTTGGCTTTTGAGCTTAAATCTTCTATCTTCTGACAGGAGAAGGAGATTATCTGAAGGCCTCCATTGGTACTTCTTGGCTTTTGGGCTGGAATTTTTTCTAGCATAATAACGGCGATTCCAGTCCGTCAAAAGTATGTATGTGGTAATCTGAGTTTCGAGAATTTTTTTCTGTAAATTGGTAAAACCTTTCCCAAAAGAACTATTCACGAAGACTTCAATAAAAAGTAATCTTTTCAACTCTCCACCTGATTATATTGGAAAAGAAAAACTCCTTTTCTTTCTAAACTCAACATTAAGTCCTGAAACCAATTCAGATTTCAGGTCTTTAAAAAAAATGCTCACAGAAATGGTTAGAAATAACGAGTTTCACGACATTTCATTGGGCTTACAGTTTCAGTCCACAATAAACCTGTCAAAATTGATCTATTGGCATTGCATAAAAAAGAAACTGATTTGCGCTTTACTGTTTTACGAGAACAAATCGCAACGGTAAAATCTTTACACGCCGGCCTTTTCGATTATCGGCCGAGGTCCTCGCCGCTAATTGCTTTCTCATGAAGAGCCTTCCATTATAAAACGTTCAGTTTGATTAATAAGCGTTACAAAAAGCCGCCGGCGGCGGCGCCTTATTTGCACCAAGCGCGAAATATTTCATCAAAATTTATAATCCCCCCTGATCTAAAATTAACAAAAAGAGGAAAAAGAATAGTATGACTAACAGCAAGAGGAAATCGATGGCAACTATTTACGTAGACAGACGGTAAGGAGTAATACGTTTTGGGTAGGACCCATTGTGTTCAATGGTTCGATTCACAGACACGGTTCAGAGCTCGTTACCGATCCTTAGGAACGCAATTTCTATAACTCAAGCGAGAATTAGCAGGGTGATAATATTTATTGGAATCCACCGCGCGAAAATCCGGGTGGTTGGTTCCGAAAATGCGCGCGCCATTTAAGATTTGTTGTGGGTTACAAAATAGCTGAGCGCGACGTGTTTATTGGCTTCTTGATTAATGCCGTAATTAAATCTTTATGTCGTTTTTAATTTCGAGTTGCGCGCCTCACCTCACGTGTATTAAATGCGAACGAGCGCCGATAAAATCGGAATTTCGCAGATCAATACCCCCCGACTGTATTAATCGCACGGCTAATAAAATACAGTGTGATCAAAAAGGACCTGACGACTTCTGCAAGTTGGTAGTAGTTAAAAGGGACGAAACAGCAAACATTATTGTCAAAATGAGATTTCCAATAAAGAAAAAAAAGATTGAGAACCCCTGCCTGAACGAAAGATAACAGACGCGAGGCGGAAGAATATCAATAAGTCGGCAGTAATCGTTCCGGTAATCCAATTATATTCGTCTTCAAACGGAATCGCGTATTACCTTATAAAAGCGAGACGGATCCTTTCGTCCTTTTTCCCCGTCGCGTCGGATTTAAATCCTGCTCGGTCGGACCGTCTGTTAACGGGATTATAAATTTAATTCGTAACATACGCCGCGCATTATCGATAAATTACGACGAGAAAGAAAAAACGTGCAACGTACCGGGGAAGTAATCCGCCTGCGAGGAAATATCCGTTCTGTATGGTAATGAACCGGAGGATTAGCGCGGGATTTGTATTAACCTGTGTCATACGGTGCACAGGAGTATCATATGAAATGAGGCCAAGAAGAAGGAATTACGTAAGAACGTGGTGGTATCATGACTTGGCATGCAACGTGCGGTCTTAATATACTCTTTAATTGTGGGAAACAAATTTCTAAACAGCGTGAATAGAAGGCTCCGTTGTTGCGACTATTAAGTACCTTAAGTCATTCAGAAGAAAATTCTCAATCAAATAATATTAAAAGAAAAGATTTACATACCTAGCATGAAAAAAAAAAGTTACCAGTGTTTGATCACTAAAACAAAGTGAAACTCTTATCCAATTGGCAGTACTTATCCAGCCATTTTATATGACTTTTCGCTTATCCAAATCGGAGTATAAATAGCAGAGTTATGCCTTGAGGCATTTTATATCTCACACCCGGTATAAAGCTAAAGTGAAATTTCTAGAAAGCTTCAGTGTCATCTAGCACTCTGTCGAATAAGGTGGAAAGTTTCAGAAACACGCTAACTTGGTGAGAGATGGCGCAGAAAGCAAATTTCATTACTTGGTGATAGATGGTGTTAGCAACTAAGAAAAAAAACAAAGTTACTTGGTGGTAGATGACGCTAGCCGCCAAAAAACAAATTGAACTACATGATAACAGATGTTCTCAGTGATGTGCTGTTTGGTTATGAATGAGAGAGGGATGTCACCAACGAAATTCTTACCAAAAGGGAGTAAAGCTTTGCAAAGTTTGGGAACCACTGCTTTAAGATATGGCAGCTTTTAGGCAAATCTAAAATTAAGTTACATAAGAAGTTCAATATTGATTTGATATGACCAAAAATAGGGGAAGTTAAAGGCACACTCTAAGTAAACCATTTCATACAGTGTCTTTCAAACTTGTACTAGAGGGAGAAGCTGTTTGTTTTCCATGTGATTCTCCGTCGGATAAGAATTGAAAATTGCAACGCCAACTTTAATTCATTTTAATTTTGCTTACTTGATGCAATAATAAATAATATCAGTGTGTAACTGACCTAACTTAACTTTTAAGAGGGTTAAGGCTGTTTTAGACTACCCCATTTCTTGCACAAGATTTGGTTCGATTTCTACAATAAACATTCAAAACAAAGAAATTCTTGAGCTGGAGTTTTGGTTTATTCTATGTATTTCTTTTTTTTTAATTTTTGATTCAATTTAAATTTTGATACAATTTACTGCATAAATTAAATTGAATCAAATCTTGTGCAAGAATAGCATAGGACGCAAATGTCTTGAGTTTGGAACTAAGCCAAAAAAATCAAGCTTTGGTGTCGGTCATACAACAGATTGAAGAAAAGTATATGGATGCGATAAAGCAAAAGTGAGGAAATTAAATTTGGAAGAATAAAGAACTTCGTGTGATAAGTGAAAATGGTGAAGAAGAATACCAGATAATAAAAGAAATCGATAGAATGAGATCAAGGCAAATGCCAATAAAAATCGAAGTTGGTGTTCATGAAAAAAATTCAAAATAGTTTAAAGATGAAAACAAAAAAAAGATTAAAAGGAAGAAAAATCATGACGAGAGGTTAATCAAAAGAATAAAGAAAATACTTTTAACTACACACAGAACAAAAGGAAACGTTAGAAGTCAAACCTCAAAGGATCGGATTGTTGGGAACAAAATAAGATAATTGGTCATTAGAAAAAAATGTAACAAAAAGCAAAGTAATATTACATGAGGGTAAAATAAGATGAGAATATTCTGAAATTGCTCTAGAATAGTCACTCGAAATCTCTATCAGTAACGAGTGTTCACCTGAAAAGTTCATTGAGGTTTTCGATTTTTTGATGAAAGAAGAGCAACTTCCTAAACGATTGGCATATGACGAATGACAGATATTGTGTTTGGTTGAGCTAAGTGAATAGTCAAGTCAAAGACCTCCAGCACGTGATCAATCGCTAATTGGGAAAATCGATCACATGTGTTGGTCTGACCGTTGACTTGATGATTTTATAGAAGTGACTTAACCTAAAAAGACATTTAACTTAGGTCCAATTGAGCCTGTGTTTAGTTGATGGGTGAATCGTCAAAGTTTAAGGAGCTCAGGCAAGCTGTCTTCTAAACGAAACTCATACCCATCGTGGTTGCCTAATGGTCGCATCTCAAATCACGACCACCGTAACCACTCCGCTGGTTAATCAGACAACGTAAAATAACTACGGACTAAATGAACGGTCAAGCTGCACAAAATCGTCAAGTCAGCGGCCAGACTAAGTCACCTGACCAATCAACGAATGTGAAAGGTTTAATTTGACCGATTTGACCGCTTCATTTACCGCAACCTTAATATTATGAAAAATTCAAAGGCTACAGACGTGACGTGGCAGTTACATTAATGTAAATAGCATGTTACAAACTGTTATATACATATATACTCCAACGTACTTGGGAAAGTAGGTATTTGACCAATCTTGTCGCATAAGACAAGAAACATGATTTTCACCGACAAAATAACGAAGAAACCAGAACGAACGATGCAGAGAAAATTTATAGAAATACCACTCAAAGAAGAAACGAGTGAAAAAGAGATGGATAGGACATTTGTAGGTGTTAAATCAAGAACAAAAATAGCATAGTAGATAAGACAATCCAAACATTAAGGTAAGTAAGTATAGACCGGTCAACAAAATGTTGACAACCGGTTGACTGATGTTGGCAACATATTTGTTGGACACAGCAACTTGCATCTGGAAACATGTTGTCAACAGTGATGCGCGTCCAAACCAAAACCAGTTGTGCGTCCAAAGCTCAGTTGTGAAGTAAAAATGGACATTGCTGCTGTGCTAGTTCTGCTTTCGTCGTAATAGCTGCCCATGCCCAAAATCGAAAAGAAGAAAGTGGCGAAGATGAGTTTTAAAAAATGGGACAAGCTATGGCGACAACTTAACGTCTGATTTATAACTATGCGATGGTAGCTCCTTCCGCAATTCTAAATTTTTTAAAATAATAAAGATATGCACAAATGATAAAAGTACATACAGTCGCGATCATGTGACTCGAGACCGATCGATAATTTTGTGACTCTTGCTGCCAGCGTCAATAAGGGGAGATTGCCATTTCGGGTGTCTTGATTGATATGATCGCGACTGTACCTGATATTGGAAATCTGAAACTGAAAAGAAGCCTCATTACTATGGTTCGACACAAGTTGTTGACAACATCGTCTACACTGAGCGATAGTTTCAATGCGAAATAGAGAACATGGATACAAGCAACCGTCAACAGATGTCATTCCGCCCGATGTTGACGAGTATTCAGCAACTTGTTGCCAGTCGACGACATTTTGTTGGCTGGTCTGTACTTACCTTTAGAACGATGATATAGAACGGAAAGTAAAAGGAGAAAAAATAACTAGAGGCCGCTAGGTATAAAATAAAAGTACGAGATCCATGGAAGACCAACCTGAACAAAAAATTATGACATCAAGATATCAACGACGACTATTCGTGTCTAAAACAGAACGGTCTAAAGTAGAAGAAAACAAATGGAGAAGGAAAACAGGCAATTACAAAAACTGAGTGAACCCGGTTAAAGGATAATACCACACAAATTGGAGCAGCTAATTGTAAAAGAAATTTCACGATGAAGTGAAAGTATCTGAAACTTTTATAAAATAGAACGACAAAGGCAGTGATAAAACGACTGGAATAAAAACAGTTGAAGATTATCAAATACCAACCAGTCTTAATAGTCACACTCGTACTTCTTTATCCTGCCAAGGTTTCGTCTTCAGCACAAGGAAAAAGATCAACACTGTTCCATCCAGATCGGAACCGCGTTAATCTTTCTTATTCCATCGACGTTTCGACGTGAGGACAAAGAAAGACAGCATGACGGAAAACGCTTTGATTTTCTTTATTCTGCCAACGTTTTGTCTTCAGCGTAAGGAAGAAGATCAAGACTGTTCCAGCCAGATCAGAATCGCGTTGATCTTTCTTATTCCATCGACGTTTCGACCTTCAAAGAAGGGCAGCATTATTCTAGGTTAACTGGAAACACGCTTTGATCTTCTTTATTCTTCCAACATTTCGTCTTCAGCACAAGGAAGAAGATAAGATCAACACCGTTCCAGCCAGATCGGAATCGCGTTGATCTTTCTTATTCCATCGACGTTTCGACATGAGGACAAAGAAGAGTAGCATTATTCCAGACCGACTAGAAATGCTTTGGTCTTCTTTATTCTTCCAACATTTCGTCTTCAGCACAAGGAAGAAGATCAACACTGTTCCAGCCAGATCGGAACCGCGTTAATCTTTCTTATTCCATCGACGTTTCGACGTGAGGACAAAGAAAGACAGCATGACTGAAAATGCTTTGATCTTCTTTATTCTGCCAACGTTTTGTCTTCAACGTAAGGAAGAAGATCAAGACTGTTCCAGCCAGATCAGAATCGCGTTGATCTTTCTTATTCCATCGATGTTTCGACGTCAGGACAAAGAAGGGCAGCATTATTCCAGGTTAACTGGAAACACGCTTTGATCTTATTTATTCTTCCAACATTTCGTCTTCAGCGCAAGGAAGAAGATAAGATCAACACTGTTCCAGCCAGACCGGAATCGCGTTGATCTTTTTTTTCCATCGAAGTTTCGACTTCACTGCAAAGAAGAAGGGCCGACTAGAAACGCTTTGGTCTTCTTTAATCTTCCATTGTTTCGTCTACAGCACAAGGAACAAGATCAACACTGTTCCAGCCGGATTGGAATCGCGTTGATCTGCTTTATTCCAGTGACGTTTCGCCTTCAACTGAATGAAGAAAATCAACATCGCTCGGGTTGATAACTAATTTCTAAAGCAATAGAGAAAATTATTTAAATATAAAAAAATATAACGGAAAGGTTAACGCCAGGAAAATACAATAAGTAAAAGAAGTAAATAGCGGCTTAGCTGGTAAGGAAAAGTAACTGTCGACGTACGTTTCGGTCTTATTAGATCTCATCAGGACAGTATAACCTTGGTTATACTGTCCTGATGAAGTCTAATAAGGACAGTGTCAATGAGTCATGGTAGCAAATCAAAGTAATATATGGCGCCCATTTTATAAAACGTAGTTAACCACTCGATCAAGTTAATTGTGTGATTAAGCAATATCTTTGGTGGAAATTTAAACTTTTCTCCAATGATATTGCTGAATCACACAATTAACTTGATCGAGGGGTTAACTACGTTTTATGAAACTGGGCCTAAGAGAGGAACGTTTAAATTAAGTAAAGGTACACTTGTAGAACAATAATAAAAATAATAAAACGAAGGTGTGGTAGACCATAAAGAAATAATGAAGAAGAACCCTCACGAGATGCTATAAATTATCGAACTATGTTATGCAGGAACTAGTCAAAACAGACAAAAGCAAATACAACAAATGAGAAGGCAAAGAAGCAGAACACCGATTTATCGCTAAAAATATTCTGTTCCTCACTTTTTCTCTTTTTGCGTCCGTAGATAGTTCATTGGATTGTGTTTGGAATTTTTAGTTTCGCAAAAGTTTCGAACATGTCGACTCAATTAAATCGACCATGTCCACTTTTTTTCGTAACAGCTTTTAGCGTATGCAATGTACTTCGTACCCCGTGCATATACCTTTTAATTAGATTAATTCTCATTCGCGAATTACCTCTCAAGAGCTCCAAACATTTGAATGTGCGCGTAAAATAATTCAATTTGCGCTGTTTAAGTCGAGAACGAACTCACAGAGCCTAATCCCCTCACCCCCCATCCCACCCCCGCGACTTCCATGCGAAAGCAGAAATGAATTGAATTTATGGAGGGCCTCAATAAGGCGAAGAGAACCTCCTTACAAGTCGCAGGCTCTCTAAGCCTCTTTACTTCTAATGCATGCTCGTTATCAAACTGGAGCGATTGTTGTTTAGCGTGAGTGTCAGTGTTCGTCACCTATTCGTTAGCGCAGAGGGAGACCAAATTGTTTTAATAAAAAAAATTAAAGTTAACCAGTACTTTGTTATAACTGGTCCTTAACGAGTCGCTACTGACTGATGGTCGATGGGTGTGAGTGGGCGTCAGCCTCTTCTTCTTCAAAACGTCGGCGGCCAATTATTTCATAACTCTTCTCTGTAAATGTAGCAAGTTTGAGAGAATGCGGTCGTGTGTACTTACTCGCAAGCTGAAGACTGGACGCACGTTTAACGTTTCGTTCTTTTTTGCTTCTTCCAGAGAATGCGGAGCTGCTGCGTCTGAAGGAAGACATGGGTCAAGTAGTGGTGGTGCTGTTTGTGCTGTGCTTTCTGCAAGTCGTGAGTTCGGCTCGGTGGTCGCACTCGGCCATGCTGAGCCCTGAATACAGACTGTTGTGGTCTTTAGGGCCAGGTGCGCAGGACATAACGTTCGAGTTGCAAGTGAGGACGCTGGGTTACGTTGGGTTTGGGTTTTCTAAAGATGGAAGGATGAGTGGAGCTGATATCATCGTCGGATGGGTCGACAAGGGACAGGTCTACTTTCAGGTATGTTTTACTCTTAATTTTAACTTGTGCAATCTAACTCAATACACTTTACCGTCTATTCATAACTGAAATTTACATTCGTCCTCGATCTTTTCAGCGCGCGGCCATTTCAGTCTCGTCCTTTGTTTCAAGATAACAAGTTTTACGGCTCCATTAGATAAGTAGTCGTCGTGCTTTCCATTTTCGCGAGCGCGGGATTCTTTTTTTGTTCTTCTTCGTTTTCTTTCCCCGAAGAAACGGAGTACAAAGCGTGGGGCGCGTCTGTTTCGCGTCGGCACATATTTCACCTGATTTAATTTATTCGTTTACTCCGAGCACCGGCCCGTAATGAAAGAGGATGAACTCGACATTAATAGTGAATGCGTTGCCCCGGAGACTTTGAATAACTTCGGACCTGAAGCAGGCAGGCGGATGAGCTTTAAAAACTGCGCGCAAGTTGTGTATCTTTATGGAAGCGTAAATACGTGTGGTTTTCTTGTGAACATTTTTGTCAAATTTAAGTCAAATTATGTAAGCCTATCGTTGATCTTGGGCCAGTGAATGATTTTGGTCTATCGATTAAAACACTTACTTGTCCATCTATCTCCATCGAATAAACTCGAGTTAGAGATAAATCAGGCGCGCCCGTAGAATACCGTACGATTAAAATTTTTTTATGTAAAACCGTCGAGCTCATGTGGGCCTGATACGATCAGAATTTATGTGAATGAAACTCTTTTTAAACGCCCGGCTGCGAAGCCAGCTTAAAACGCTAATCTCGCCGCGGCGTTTTCGAGGAAACGTAACGAGCAAAGTTGGTTTCGGGTACCTACCTAACGAGAAGAAACTGCATGCCCGAAATAAATCCGGGGATGTGAACCGGTTGACACGAACGCGAGCGAAATTCGAAAGTAATTTCGGAGTACCACCGGCCAGGTATATACATACCACATTCCACATTACATCGGCCGAAGCCGAAGGAAAAGAAGAAGATTCTATCGGAGCTTTGCATCATTACCGGGGACGTCGTTTATAACTGGACTCGGACGGTAGCAAAAGCGGCATCTGTATTTCACGATATACGACGAGATATGCCTCGAACAAAGGTGCATTTACAATGAAATGAAATTATTAGCATACAGTTTTAGATGACATTAAGATGAAATAGTATTATGGAACTTGTTATGTTAATGTCGGGCTGCAGTTATGAGAGCGGACCGGTCCTGAGAGACGGTGTTTATAGTTATTTATGTGATATTCCCGGAGATAATATCGTCAACACGGTCGCTCTCTTGCTTCTTTCGTCGCATTTCGCGTTCGCACTCACCGTGGAAAATTCATCAGCGGGCAGGAAAACCGCAGAAACGAGCGGACGTTGAGGTATTCTTTTTTTTCCAAATTTTTATTAGCGCATTTAATCATCCTGAACTTTGCTCGCTCGCTTGAAACAAGCGAATCGAGAACTTCTTCATTTAATATAAATTTCAGCGGATACTTTTATTCATTTAGTTATTGCATAGACTTGATAACACATGAATAAAAATAATAAATACATATTTATTAATGATTTATTAAAACTTCAGATCTTCAAGATTTGAAATTATTCTCGTTTAGTCACCACGGTGGAAGATACAGAAAACACAATCGATTTTAAAACTAAATAATCGATTTTAAAACAAAACACAATCGATTTTAAAACAAAACTCAGTCGATTTTAAAACAAAACTTAATAGATTTTAAGACAAAACTAATAGATTTTAAGACAAAACACAATCGATTTTAAAACAAAACACAATCGATTTTAAAACTAAATAATCGATTTTAAAACAAAACACAATCGATTTTAAAACAAAACTCAGTCGATTTTAAAACAAAACTTAATAGATTTTAAGACAAAACTAATAGATTTTAAGACAAAACACAATCGATTTTAAAATAAAACACAATCGATTTTAAAACAAAACACAATCGATTTTAAAACAGAACACAATCGATTTTAAAACAAAACTTAATAGATTTTAAGACAAAACTAATAGATTTTAAGACAAAACACAATCGATTTTAAAACAAAACACAATCGATTTTAAAACAAAACTTAATAGATTTTAAAACAAAACTTAATAGATTTTAAGACAAAACACAATCGATTTTAAAACAAAACAATTAAATTTAAAACAAAACAAATTTAAAACAAAACTTCATCGACTTTAAAAACAAAACTCAATCGATTTTAAAACAAAACACAATCGATTTTAAAACAAAATACAATCGATTTTAAAACAAAACGATCCAATTTAAAACCAAACACAATCGATTTTAAAACACAACAATCGAATTTAAAACAAAACTCAATCAATTTCAAAACGAAACACAATCGATTTTAAAACACCACAATAGCATTTAAAACAAAACTCAATCGATTTTAAAACAAAACAATCGATTTTAAAATAATACACAATCGATTTTAACACTTGACTTTGATATGACATTTTGAACTGTCTTAAAGTAAATATTTTTTGACATAGCAGATGGTTGAAATTTCAACGATTAGTAATTATGAATCATCGAAAATCGTAAATTCAATTTTAACGCTTTTTGTAATTTTTTGTAAAAGTTGATCGTTTTAAGTGTAACGTTTTCGATTGTGTGCATTCAGAGCATCTTCATCTCGTTTTATTACATGAGATTAAAACAAGATGTAACCTGATTGCAACCAGCGCGCCAATGAATCGAAAACGTCATTTTCTTTGGAATAGAAAATCAAGGTTAACTAGATGAAGAATTTAAATGAACACCCGCTATATTAATTAATCCCAACCTGACTTTTTCCTAAACGATTCAATTGGGCACTTTTCAGAATTAACCGGTTACTCCACGGGTAGACATTTTAAAATTCTAAAATCCACTGTAAAGCTATAATATGTTATTTTAGCTGTAATGAGTTATTAGCTTATTATAACTGTATTATTATTATTATATACTTATTATAGGGACCGTGCACATGCCTGCGTTCAGCGACGCCTGGCGGTGATTTATGCATTAGTGGTAGGAAAACATTGTTTTTAGGTTAATACACCTGTGACACGTTGAAGTGACGTTATTAACGTCACTCTGTAATTTTTAATTTTGCAATTA
The DNA here is from genome assembly GCA_958336345.1 of Dorcus parallelipipedus. Taxonomy (NCBI): domain Eukaryota; kingdom Metazoa; phylum Arthropoda; class Insecta; order Coleoptera; family Lucanidae; genus Dorcus; species Dorcus parallelipipedus. The sequence continues at coordinate 34,104,782 of OY284483.1, read as the reverse complement.
CAATGGATGTTGAAATATATTTTAAAATCTTGTTTATGTAAGTGGACGACCAGCTGGTAGTGGCCTGCCATCAGGCGCAGTCACCCTATGCATAACTTCAATAGCCGAGCGAAAATTTTGGTATTTGCGGAAGAAATTTTGCATGGCATTGATAGTCAATAAAATTTTTGGTTGTGCGCAGATTTGTTGTTATTTCTTGTAATTATATTAAAAATATTTAGGGCTTTTTCTAAATTTACTCAAATCTTGCAACAAGTTTTATCGTTTGATGATCAGTACAATTTCTAAATATGCAAAATTTATGCAAATCCTGCGTGGTGTCACTAATAGATGTGAAAATATATTACAAATTGAATTCTATTGTTTATGAGTACAGTATTTCAGAAAACACATCAGAAGATCGGCAGTTGATTATTGTTGGACATGGGCGTTTTCCGTTATTTCTAAATTTTTCCTTTCAAATACAGTGGATTTTAATGCATGACCTCCGTACACAAATTTATGGAAATTTGCCTAACTGGAACGTATTCTTCACTCTTTTTTGCTCTTTTACACCCATTTGTATAAATAAAATGGGTAACGAGAGTAACTCATAGAATTAATGTAAAAGTGCTATAAATTAAACAAAAATCTGAGTACAAACCTCAATTTAAGAAACATCACTAATATAATCAGTCTTTTAATACAATTAACAAAGTATTCCAGTTAAATAGTATAAAACATGTTCCACATGCATTTGACATGAAGTCGGTCTGATGATCGGTTGGGGCTATTGTTTATATTGACTTCTTCACATGAAACGCATACCATCAGTATCCTGACCGTAAATGTATTCACAATACCAAGACTAACCATCCGTTAATCATCAACCGCATTTGAAACTGGCCTACATTTGTTGACTTGCTTTCCGACTTCTCATGAAATTCTTCAAATTTTCATTTCATCTGAGTCTCCTGCACATTTTTCGAATAGAGTACGTTGTACGTAATGACTAATCGATATTGAAATCTATGAATCACTTTCAAAACAGCATACAAACTTAAATGTTTCAATCCATATATATTTTCTTGCTACTGTCTGGATAATTGTAAAATGTAACATTCTTCCTGTTACTATAACTCTTAGGACAATTTACAGTTGTAGTACATAATAAGTATTTGATCTTCTGGTATGAAATTAATTACAAAATTCAAGTTCAAATGCACATTGGGCATTTGAAATGACAGATGTACATTTGAACTGTCATCATACTTCACTCGTGTTTTCATACCACTTATGCAAAATATGGCCATTGGTGGCGCTGTCATCGCATGTGCACGGTCCCTATAGCTATAATAACATATTATAGCTTTACAGTGGATTTTAGAATTTTAAAATGTCTACCGGTGGAGTAACCGGTTAATTCTGAAATGTGCCCATTGTAAATTAATGGCCTATGACATAATACAAAAGACAAACGTAACTGCAATGAAATAAAAAAGTCCACATAGAAAAAAAAAACTGAAAATGCAATTAATTAAAATAATGCTCCTAATAATAATGTAAGATTGAATTTATTAAGGTTATTTCGATTTTCGAAGAATGCTTTTTAAAAGTCATCAAGTTAATTATTTCCCCGATTTGTTGGTTAAAACGAAAACTGTACCAATCAGATGAAACATCGATGAAATAGGCATCGTTCCTTTCTGGGACCTGATTCTCGACCGGGGAGCAAAGTTGAGAGAAAGGAACGTTCTCTCACACGAGTAGGGAGTACTCCTTGCTCCTTCCTTGTTTAATGCGGTATTCTGGACCATGCGAAAAATGTATACATTGTTGCTCTGGCAATCGTTTCGGTGCCGGCACATGAACGCGAGGAGTCCGGTGTGCGAGTGAGGTAGGTACTTAATCGTTCAGGTTCGGTATCATGTCGAGTAACACGTTTGGCGACTGATGAAAGAAATCACAGTTTTAAATAAAACTCGAGACTGCTGCAAATTTACCTGAAAAGCGAAAATTCATAAACTTACGCAAGAAATAATTTGTTGATGCGCTTCTATTCTTCTCTGCTTTCCTTTTCTTTCTCGCATTGCTCGGACTCGAAATAGCGATCTCAGAGCATGGCTCGGGTTCGTCTTCTACCGTGCTGGAAACGCTGGTGAAGATGTTCGATGCTTTTTCTTCGGGGAAGACGAAAGAAACTCTTTAGGGTGTCTCTCCGGTGACGTCTTTCCTTATCTCTTCTATCCATCAATGAAGTGACCTGACGCCGACGAAGTAGGTGTAGTTCATGTAAGATGCACACCGGATTATAACAGGAGTACGGTTTGCCGGACTATAACAACACCGCCTGATGGGATGTATGCTTCTCCGGACTATAACAGCACCGGCGGGTGAATATTGCCAGACTATCCAGCATTAGCGAATACTGGCTTGCAGTGATACACGTTGTACCTTTTATACCCTTATCTTGTGTACATACCGACAGATGGTAGATGGAATTCCATTATTTTTGCCAGTGCACGCACGCAAGCTGAGCGAAACTCGCCTCTACTTGCTGATCGGTTTCATAGCGGCGCCGGTCGTGATAAAAACGGAAATTCTCTGCGAAATTCTGTGCTTCAAACAGAGTCACGAAAACATTTACTAAGATACATTCTTTATTTTGATTGCGTTTCAATTCTTCGCGTCGGAACTCTAATTATTTTCTAATTAAAAGAAAAATAATCTTCTCATATAGAATTCCGGTTTCTCAGATTCAGATTAACATTAACACAGAAACAAACAAAAAATCTTGATAGTCGGTGTAATTCCGTCAATTCCATCAAGGTTAAATTTGAATCACCCTGTATACAAAGGCGTGTATTAAAAGAGCCGTATTATTCGAAGGGGTTTCCAGCAGAATGGGAAACACACACACACAGAAGTGTGTTTCAAAATGATTTTGTTCTAGTTAGTTCTTTTGTGTCACTTTACTCTTTTTGAACTAACTGCCAGCTGTCAATCGATTGGGACGAATTACCTTAAAATGCATTGAAACGACTAAATATTTTTTTCTCAAAGTACCTCACAGAATGGGGTTTATATCAGAACGAAATAAAACCTTTCAAGTTGATTAAGAGACATTAAAAAAATGTCCTAATGCAATGTTAGGTTAAAAAGTGATCGCAGGACGTCGCGATTGAAACATTTCATTAGGTATGTACATAAGCAAGAGGGACTTGGCTGATAGTTAAAGGACAATTGCATAAGAGGCAGAGGAAAAAGAAGGAAGGACGAGAAAGATAAATAAATATGAAAGATAATTAATTTGTGCTCGCTCATGCCCACCTACCATTAAAGTTTTGTTCTCGAAACATCACACCATGTAAAAGACGGGGCTTAAAAAAGAATAAGTCCGTAAATTTCAAATTGGTTGAGAAGTATTTAAAATGATAAATAATGAAAGAAGACAGGTGAAGAGAACTTGGCAACTATTTCACAAAGAAAGGAGAAGACCGGGAAAATGTGGAAAGCAAGTAATTTGTGTTCACTAATGAATCAGGGGCTGATTAACATGCCACCTCCTCAAAATAACGGCTTCAAACAGTGTAAGTTTAAATATAGGAAGGGGAACTACGTAACTGAACATAACAACAATCTTACGAACAAAGAAGAAAGAATGAAGATCGAGGAAAAAATTATAGAAGGTGTTCACTCTTGAGTCATAAGTTAATTAGCTTACGCCCCCTCATCCTTTCGGTAACGGTTTGAAAAATTATTTTGCACCAAATTATTGGTTTCTCTATGCATTGTACCTACTCCTTTAAGCAAGGAACTGTTAGCCAATTGTACCGGAAAGAACGAACTTAAATGTAGCCCTATGACATTTTTCCAAGTCCTTTTAAAAGCTCCTTATGCATCATTGTTTTTTTGCTCTTCTTACATAGCTGAGGGAAAACAATGATTCAGAAAATAACTAGCTCAATTTTAAATAATTTTTCTCTCGACTTTCCCAGGATACAAGATTCTTGATGCCACTAATGGGCGTCTACAATTAAGTTAGCCCCTTTCGAGAATATTATTTATTTATTTATTAAAACGTAAATCGTGTAAAACACTTTTTAAGGTGCGTTAACTCGTGTTTAATCAGACATGTCAACAAACCTACACGCACTCCAAGTTCAATATTTGCCAACTTCAAACGCTCAGATGAAGTCGGCGATTAGGAAATTTGGTTCATGTTCGCTTTTTATTCCTTTATCTTCTACACTTTTCCGTATGTCTATTCTTCTTTTACTTCTTATCGTTCTGTGTTTACATCATGATTTAAGAGTATTTTTCTTTGCGTTTTTTTAAATATTGCCTCCAATTCTTCAATACACTTTATTCTTACTTGTTTTCTTTCGTCTATTTGCAATTTAAAATAACTTTTTAATATTGTAAAATTCGCTCACTTAATTACGAAACTTTTCAGAGATACTTCTATTTTTTGTACAAGATTTGGTTCCAGTTCTTGAACAATTTAAGTTGTGCGGTAAATTGTATAAAAAAATTAATTGAATCAAAACCTATTTAAAAAAATAGAACACCTTCTTTGTAGTATATCGGCCTTTGGTCTTATTATTCTTGTAATCCCCCGGATTCTTTGGTTTGCATTTTTTTGGTGTTAATTTTCTAATGAATTTTGGATTATTTTCTTAGGTACTTCGTTGGAAACTTTTAATGTTCCAGAGGCTTCTTAAACAACTCTTACCGTGCTATGTTTTAAACCATACTTTGCTTTGCATCTTCCTTCCTCGATTACAACTTATAATAAAAGCTTCAGCTTTCATTACCGCCTCGTTTATTGTGTACGTTAGTATAGGGTTCACTTCTTCATCGATTAGTTTTACTTCTCCGTTAGAATTTTTTCTTCCCTTCCCTCTTCCATTTTCTTGTGAATTAGAGGAACAGTATCACTTGTTTAGTATTAATTTTCAATCTCCTTTCATCGTATTTATCATTCATTTGATCATTTTGTTATTTTCTCTTTTCAACCTTTAATTATTTTTCAATTCTGCTACCTACCTACCTACCTGTCAGGAGCATGAAGATTATGGAAGGGGAAATTAACAAACGTCAAACAAAATATCTCAAGGAGAAAAACCATCAATAAAAGCCTGGCTAATAAGGAACGAAAACAACAAATTTGCGCACAAAACTCGTTCGCAGTAAATGCCTGATTTATTTGCAGGCTTTGAAAAACATTCGAAGATGCTCGTGTTACGCGTAGAGTGCTTCTTTCCAGATCACGGATTAAATCTCTCCGTTCGACAATACTGAACGAGTCTGCGCGCAGTTAAGAAAACACGGATGGGTCACATGATCCAAACTGACTAATCGCAATAATCTTCTCGAAAAATCGATACTTTCAACCAAATCAGCGACCGTATTGGAGACAGATTGTGTTTAGCGCTTGTTGTGAAATTTGTTATCCCATTTATTATTGTCTTGCTTATCGTCTCATTGCCATCTCACTTGTTGTTTTTGCAAATTTTTTACGTCCTGTCTCAACTCGTTTTAATTCTTTTTTGTTTCGTTTTGTGCCTCGCTACGCTCACGTCGTCGGCTAATATGTATTCCCTTCAAAATTTTATTTCCCCCCAATATATCAATTCGGCCGGGCCTTTATAGATGGGTTTAAAAAAAAAATTGCGAAATTACAGGAGGGTCGCAAAAAGCGCGGCCATTTTTTTTTATTAGGAAATGACACGGTAATTTAATATAAAAAACAATTTACCGCGGGCTGAATTTCAACGCGGCGCACGCAAGAAAAACCGAAAATCCACTTTGCTAGATTGATAATTTCATCGAGAAACACTTACCGGCGAATGGCTCGATCTGAAATTCCGAGCAGCTCAGGTTTTCACATGGCCGGATAATGTATTCTCGACTCCTCTAGCGATTATTTGCATTTTTAACAAGAACGACCCCCTCTATATTTATTGATAGTTTAAGCGAATCGCATCCTCGAAGGAGCAAAGAAGTCGTTTATTAATTGAGAGGCCGGGGCGCATTAATTATACGGTTTTAATTTATTCTAGTCGTACACCCACAAACGGCAACAAAAAATAATAAATCACTGCGAACCGAAATCGATAAATTACCGAAGAAAAAAATGTATTGTATTAAGAGAGGCCCCGGCCCGGGGCACAAATAATTCAGAGCTCCGTGGGCCGCATAAGCAATTCGGAGAGGAGATCCTCCTGGTCCTGCGTGCTCCGGCTGATGTAACCGCATTTAAAGGATAACGCGGAGTGATGAATCACTCGTTAGCAACAACCCAAATGTTCCAGGCTAATGATTACGGGGGCCTAGGCGCGTTTATTTTCTCGTTATGTGTACAAACTTGAGATTCTAACTTTGTTATGTTTGCCAGCATAATGAATTAGTTTTAAATTACGTTAGCGTAAATGGTACTTTAATTTATAAAATTAATTTTAATAATATTCCTCTGTCACCATTTACCCAATCAATATTGTGCTCAACTTTGCAAGGACGAAGCAATAAACGCACGCACTCAGGCAATAAAAGCTTCAATTTGAATAGAAAAGAAACGTCTTTGTCACAAACATTTCCTCTACTACACTAATGCTATGTGATTTACGACGAAGCAATGTTATGGTTGCAAGAGTTTATCCCATTACGGGATGCAGTATTAATTAAGTCATTGATTTATTTAGAGCATTGTAAATTATGAGAAATAGAAGAAGAAAACCCGTTCCACTCCTTATCTGGTCAGTTCCTCTGCTCGCCCCATTTTAATATTTAAATCTAATGCGAGTTCCGAAGCTGATTTAAATTTATATTATACGTATTTTTTATTTTTTTTGCTTGTCAAGGTGCATTATTAACAACGTGACCATCCAGTCACTTCGGACGTGCATGCCATTACAGTCACTTAATTCATTACGTGTGACAGTTAAATGCATTTGAGGGCTCATTATGCGGCTCGTCCGTCGTATTCTTAACGACTCGTGACCGACTTCCACGGCAACTAATACCGCGTATCCATCTGTACAAGCAGAATAAACGCTCCTCATTGTTCACGTGCTGAACAATCGTCGGCTTGTTCAGCACTTTGGACGTCGTTTTGTCCCTTTCTTAAGTCGAATCGATTCAGAGTGTAACAATAATTTATTTATCAGGTCGATTGTTTTTTATTAAATAATATGGATTCATTTCAAAACCTCTATTTTGGGGAGTCTTTTCTATTATCCTACTATCGACAGAAATGTTCCAGGGGCCCTATTCTCAACCCGTTCGAAAAGATTCGCATTCGAAAGTGACGTCAAAATGACGTATTTTCCGACCGATTTGTATAATTTTATACGAGAGTCTATGTCATTTTCGTATGCGAATCTTTTCGAACGGGTTGAGAATAGGGCCCCAGGACTAAATACAAAAGTCATATGCAATTAGGAATCCGACTTGTGTAATGATTTGTCTCGTTGGTAACTTTTTCTAACAGTGGGAACACTGCTTTCTTTATCATTAATCTCCAAAATGGCAACACTGACTGACAAGTAGAATAAAGCGCGCCTGCTCGGTTGGTTTTACTAATACAAAACCCTAGAATTAGGCAACCATATCTAGAACATGGTAAGCGTCCATCGCCGCACAGTGTGTCACTTCATGGATCTAGTGGTACAAAATTCAGAATAAGCAATTGTCTCTAAGTAGTGTCAAACTGATTCTGTCAGGTAGATAAAACCCCACTTTTAACAGAAAGTTTAAAAATTTGGAGTATACAGGAATTGGTATCTGTCTGAATTATTTAGAATAATTTAAATGTGTCAAGCTTAGAATCTAAGCAGTATTACTACTCTTGGTTTAGATGCCTGTGGTTGCAGCATGTTGTAATAATAGTGAATTTTGTGAAGTCTAGTGTTTTTATTGTACGTTTCCGTGATGGAACCTAAAATTTCAGAAGAAAATAAAAATTGTAAGTAACTTTGCTGAATTTTTTTAATGTATAGTGTAACTTCCATTTAAATTTTATCTTTGGCGAGACGGACGAAAAAGTTTCATACAGTTTCAGATTAGTTCAACGAAATAATAAAAATACATTATTTTTTCTATAAGAACGAATAAGAGTTAGGCTGCGTACACTTGCGTACCTTAATGATTCTAATTTTTATTTACAGGCAGGCGTAAAATTACGAACAGTATGATGTTCGAAATATGGCAGACAAATAAGAGTAGGGATTATTTAGAGTCAATATCGAATCGGATCATTGAGTTTTATGACATTGATCACCTATCTGATAATGATAGAGATAAATTTAAAAAAATTGTTAAAAGTTATTGTTGTAACATGAAGAGAAGATGGACGTTAGCGTCACGAAATAAGCATACATTCGTCATTCAAAACAAGGACTGGCTTGAGAGGAATATTGAGTTACCTTTGATTATGCAACGGTTGTCTTCAACGTCAAATAGTGGACATAAATAAAATGGATAAAATAATAAAACGATTTGAAGAATGCACTAAAAGAGTGCAAAAGAGAAAAGCTGCCGAACTCCTTAAAACAAAATCGCCGCAGGCGATTCTATTAGCAGCAGGAATATCTGTGAGATCTGAAGGAAAAAGGGACGCTGCTAACATAATTAAGGAAATATCAACGTCTTCACCGAAAAGGGCAACAAAATTAAAACATGCCAGGCAGCGCTCAATGGAACAAACTCAACGGATGTCTCCAGAAAGGGCACTTTCTATTATAGTCAACAATAAATTAACAACACAACTATATAAAAACATTAGAAACGAAACTAAGCAGTTTGGAATATCTATCTTTCCCTCATATAATTTAATTAAAGAAGCAAAACTGCTTTGCTATCTAAAGAGACTATCTTAGTCACAGATATTTCTGCTGAAATAAATTTACAAGATTTATTAAATTTAACCGCAGAAAGGTTACTCATAGTGCAAAAAGATTGTACTTTTATGTCTTCCAGCAGCAGAAAATGCATTAATATTGGTGTGCAAATGGGGTTGTGATGGAAGTTCATCCCAAAGTCGTTATAAACAAAAATTAGAATCAGATAGTAGGGATGAAGCCTTATTCTCCATAGCATTCGTGCCATTACGTTTAATAATGAGTACCTATGAAAAACAAGATACCGTAATTTGGAAAAACCAAAGACCATCATCGACAAGATTTTGCAGAATTATAAAATTTGCTTACAAGAAAGAAACAAAAGACGTTATAAAGGAAGAAACTCAGCTTTTAAAAGACAAAATTAACAAATTAACACCAACATTATTAAAAATTGAAGATAAGGAATTTATAGTACATTTTCAAATGTTACTTACGTCGCCGAAAGAAATGAACGATGTTAAAAAACCGATAGAAAGTATGTATGAGTTCGGTATTTCACCGCTCCACTCTTGGATTAGAGCCTTCGAGTTTATATTACATCTGTCTTACAAATTAGGAATAAATAAATGGCAGGCCAGAAGTGAGTATGAGAAGCCATATGTAAAGCAGAGGAAAACTGAAATTCAGGATAAGATGCGAGAAGAATTGGGATTACTTGTCGATATTCCAAAGCAATCTGCCGGCAACACAAACGATGGAAACACTGCTCGAAGGTTCTTCAGTAATCCAGCACGGACAGCGGCAATAACAGGTGTTGATGAAAACTTGATACATCATTTCAAAATAATTTTGCAAAATTTATCTAGCGGTTTTCAAATCAATCCTGAAAAGTTTTATGAATATACCATGGAAACCAAGGAAATATATTTATCGCAATATTCCTGGTATTATATGCCTGCAAGCATTCATAAAATCTTAATGCATGGGAAAGAAATTATTTCTTCCTGTATACTACCACTTGGAGAATTAGCTAGAGCTCAAGAGTCGCGCAATAAAGATTATAAAAATTTCCGGGAAAACTACTCTCGTAAACTATCGCGAAAGGCAACGAATGAAGACGTATTACATAGATTTTTGTTAACATCTGATTCTGTTCTATCAAGCCAAAGGACACCTGCACCAAAGACATCTCAAGGATTTCATCATGATACCTTACAAGTTTTGGAATGCCCTATGGTAGGATCTTTGTCTGAGGCAGAATCTTCGTCAGAAGACTCCGATTAATAAGTAACAAGAATATGTTGTTCATAAATTTTAAAACTTCTAAAATCAAATAAAATAATAAATACCTACTTTACTAATAAATTTACTTGCATTGTCAACATGATATTACCTATAAACGCGGAATAAATCTCCATGTAGTTAATTGTCAAGTAAATTTACTTTCGTAAATCATAAATAAATCATATAGATTTTCTACGGCAGAAAATTTACTTGATGTTTTGTATATTAGCTCATATTTTTTTGTTTCTATTGCAAGTACATTTATTTTAACGTTGCACGTTAGATAAAACTGCTTTTTCTAAAATATATTCAAATAATAGAAAGTGAGCTGCGCCGCCCTTAATTAAGTGCCGCTAGGTCTAGCAAATAACACACTGTGCGCCGGTAGGAACTTGGATAAAAAATTTGAATTGATGGTTAGACAGGCCCCAAAGGATTAAGCTGCTCTCTTCTCCATTTGATGATTCCGCAAGGAAAATACTGACGGTTTCTGCAGGCGTCAGTTGCGACAAGAGCGAAGTTTTTTCCCACGTAACTCTATACTCAACGCACTTCTAAATCACGTCGGAATTTTATCTCTGCAACCTGAGCTTTCCGTTTCGTTTGGAATATAAATCTCTAAGATACAGCCCCCTTTGTTTCAACTTAATTTTTATACAATCTGCGGTATAAAAAAATCGTTTTTCAAATCGATGATATAAAAATGAAAAAAACAAACGGCGTCCTGTATTTTATCCCGGATAATTGGCCCTAGCAGACGCACAAAAAGCGCACACACACACACACAAAAAAAGAACACTTAAAACCGAAACATCTTTTGATACTCCTACCGACCGTATGCATTATTAATATTTCTCCGGTTGGCGCGTCAAGATTTGGCGGAGACTCTTCTCTTAAGAACCCCCAGCACGGCACACTCGATTACCTACGTAACGAAATAAAACAGCACACAGTGCGTTCGACAAAGTCAGACGCCGCTATTTTTGTGGGAGCTCTTTATCTCGGATGTTAAGAATAAAAGATGAGTTTCTGCTTTATTTGCCGGCGCGTCATTTGAATGGGAAGTGGGTGAGTTGGTGATTTCATTTCGTCCTCCCGGCGGCGCGAGATTAAAGAACAATGGCGAAAAGCGAAGAAGGCCTTCCGATTTAATTATTTTTTTTTTTGTAATTTTTTTCGTCACTTCAGGTCGCCTCCCGAATCCTGTTTTGTTTGCCTTCTTTCTTCAACACCTTCAAAAACTTTGCAATACGATACTTTTATATCGAGTGTCCAGATGTGTGCATTGCTAGCTACACCATTGATGCGATGTCGACGAACGCATTGAATTACTTCTTTGCGTCGTCAGTCTTCAGTGAACCTGCATTCGGTTCCGTTAAGAACTGGTCTGTGTTTCTTACTTACGCAGCAACGCCCATGAGTTATTATTAAACGTCTTAGCCTTAACTGCAGTAGCCATCTATCTGTTATTAATTAATTAATGCCGAGGAGAAATGAACGTTTATTGCACGCTGTGAGTTGATACATTACGTTTCTTCGGTGGAAGAACCGTAAATGTTTCATGAGAATAAATCTCGCACACAAGCGAAAACAGTTTCCGTTTCAATTAATAGATGGCGACACAGGTGTTCCTTTTTCTTTTTTTTGAGTAAACTGAACTTCCGTGACAATTGCAGAATCTTCGCAGAATTCTAACCAAAAAAACTTTTCAGCATTTTGTAGTTTAATTACGTATGCGATATGTTAAGAAACTATGTACCAAGGAAATTCTACTATGTTGAAGCATATTGGTTTCATATTTTTTGGTCCTTCGAACCGGATTCCAATATTTTTGAATCAAAGAAGATCTTCAAGTTAAAGGAAGGAAAGCCTCAAATTAGATTAGGTTCGAACTGGTTGAATTTGAAAGCTGTTTTCTGTATTTTACATCATGTTTGTCATGTTATCCGGAAGAGGTGACATTTATTACTAGATACATTTCCCATAACAATGAAATATAACCATCAGAATAACCATCATTAATTACGATGACATACTTGGTACTTTAAACGAACTGAAGTTTCTCCCCGAGTCTGCAATCGTTTATCTTTAGTGAACCTGGTGGTCCTGTTTGGATTAACCTACAACTGCATTAAAAATCATGTTGACAACTAAACTTTTTTTTGATGTGTCTTCTTCTTCTTTCTCCTGCATCCTTCATTAATCCAATAATGAATGTTGGGTCTTCTGTAATTCTTTCTTTTTTTTCTGTTTCGTGTCCTTCCTATTCGGTGGAAACCTTCTAGCTTTGAAGTCGTTATTTCATCTATTTGTCTCCCTCTGTCCATAGTCTGAGCTAATTTCTTCGGATTCGGATAGATGCTTTTACGATCCTCTTTCATTAATTACAATGATGTTTGCTACTTTTTAAACGAACTGAAGTTTATCTGTCTTCAAGTCTGTAACTTTAGTGAAACCTGATGGCCTTGTTTGGATTAATCTACAGCACCAAAATTATGTTAACAACTAAATTTTTTCTCCAGTCTCTACTGGTATTACCCCAGTAATGGGTATTGATTGGTCTTCTGTGAGTCCTTCCTCTTTTTTTTTAATTTTATGTTATTCCTACTCGGGTGAAACTCCAACTTCTTTTTAAGTCGTGCTCCCATCTATTCGTCTTTCTCTATCCATGGTCGTAACTAATTTCTTTAGATTGGAAGCCTTTTTGTTGCTTCTCTTCCACACACACACTTCGAGGTTGAATTCCCCACAAATTTTCCAATTTAAAAATGCCTTGACGTTTATTAAATTCACTTCATTTTTTCACCACTGCAACTTCTTTAATTCTTTCAGTTAAGTTGTATGAAATCCGCAGTCCTTCTAAGGCATCGCCAATTCCTTCTAAGCCTGTAAAGGTTTTAATATCATTTCGTCCAAGCCACAATATCTTCAGAGCTATCCATCTTTTCGAGGAGCAGAAGTTGAAATTATCTCTTTTTTTCTTTGGTCTTTCACCCAATTTAATTAATTTTCGTGTTTAGGTTTTTCAACTTCCTTTGCAGACCTTCAACCTTTTTCTAGGGCATGCCATCCACATACCTCAGATAGTTTTCACGTCTTCCGTTTATGTTTGCTTTAGACTTCTGATGAAGTAGAGTTGTGGTGGCTTATGTCTACCTGATGTGGCAGGTATTTCTTCCATATATTATAATTTAGCGTGAAGAAGAGAATTATACCAAAATGCTTTCGTAGTGTCCACAGAATGGAAACTCATAAAATCAAGATTCCAGAAAAAATTATATTTTTATTTTACAAAAGAATAGTTAATAGTTGTAGGGCCAATTGTACAAAGGATAATGTAATAACAAGTTCTCAAACCCTTTTCGGGCAAATTAAGGGGTTTGCCTCGTTTCCTTCCGTTTTAGATAGTTTTAGTCCTAACCTTTGTTCGTTCTTGGTTTCCTGATTGAAGTAATGGAGGTTTAATTTCTTTCGCTGTAGTTTCGTCCTCCACAAAAAAAGAAGAAGAAGATCAACGCGGTTCTAGACCGAAAACCTCGTTTCCTTCCTTTTTAGGCAGTTTTCACTCAAGACTTTGGTGTTTCTTGGACCATAGATTCGGAGCAGTGAAGGTTTGTTTTCTTTTATTGAAGTTGCGTCCTCCACAAAAGAAGAAGAAGGAAGATCAACGCGGTTCTAGACCGAGAACCTCGTTTCCTTCCTTTTTAGGCAGTTTTCACTCAAGACTTTGATGTTTCTTGGACCATAGATTCGGAGCAGTGAAGGTTTGTTTTCTTTTATTGAAGTTTCGTCCTCCACAAAAGAAGAAGAAGGAAGATCAACGCGCTTGTAGACCGAAAACTTCGTTTCCTTCCTTTTAGGCAGTTTTCGTTCAAATCTTTGGTGTTCCTTGGACTATAGACTCGGAACGGTGAAGGTTTTCTTTTGTTGAAGTTCCGTCCTCCACAAAAGAAGAAAAAAAGAAATCAACACGGTTCTAGCCCAGTTAGTTAGTTCAAATCTTCGGCGTTCCTTCGTTTCTGGATTGGAATAGTGAAGGTTTTCTTTCTTTTGCTGAGTTTCGTCCTTGGAAAAGGAAGAAGAAAGAAGATCAACACGTTCCAAAATGGAAACTTCACGTCCGTCTTTTTTATAGACAGTTTTAGTTCAAATCTTTGGTTTCCGAACTCGAGCGGTGGGCGTTTTCTTTCTTTTGCTCATATTTCGTCCGCAAACTTTTACGTTTCTTTATTTCTTTAAGGCTTTAGGAGTACAAAATTCCGTTACGTCTAAATATCCGTTAAGTATAAGAAAATTTCCGTTAAAACCCATTATGTTCCAATGTGGCTGCCAAAACTGTACTTGCCCCTGTACTTGTCGTGGATCGTTCCCGTTCGAAATTATTGATTTACTTGGAAAGTCTGTGATTGGACATTTTGGATAGCTTGCTTGTGTTTGCATTTCAGCGTCTCTCTGCTCAGAGTTAGGAGTACACGTCGTCGTTTCTTAAGCTCTCTGACCATCTTGTCTGGATCGGTTGATTGAATAGTGAACGGAAGATATTAACCCGCGATTTAACAGATGCAGATCAAGGCATTCCTTTATGCTTTTCGAAGCCTGATTTCTGCACTTAAATCAGGTAATTTTAGCAAGAAAGTTGTGTGCGTAATCCAGACTGTAACATTGTTTTTTTTTCTTTCTTGTTCTTTTAAATCGGGCTTTTATTTGGGGCCTGTCTTTGTTGATACGTTTTAGTGCTGTGGTTGAAGACGCTTGTCGTTCGGACTTGTTTTCGCCAACTTGTAATTATATATCGACGACACGAGAGGGAGACGCGTAATGAGTTATTTCTAACCTCTTGTATCCGGACGTCTTCGACGGTACTTATGCGGCCAACATGAAGTTTGTGGAGATAACAGACAGTTGGATGTTTTGATTTATTTTGTAAGAAGTTGTAAATTATTTTGATCATTTTATCGCAGCCAAACGCCGTATATGCGTGCAAGTAGTCTTAGTTAATTTTGCTAGTTATGGCTCATGTTTGTGAACGGAAAGCGGATCCGCGCTTCGTGTCTTGCGTTGTTTATTTATTAATCGAATACCTGACTCATTCTTGCGACCTTTTAATAAGGATTGTTTCATAAATAAAGACAAGAGTGTAGTAACTAGTGAATTTTATTTTGTTTATTGTCGCCTTTTGGGACGAACTTAATTTGCCCGCCCAAGATTTGCCGCCTTCAGGTATGTAACAAGGCTAATGTCAACCCCAACCGAGAGGTTTTTAATGGCGATCTATACTATGTTTCACATTCACATTCACAAATCCAATTACAAGGAAGGAAGAGATGACACTCTTCCATTCGTATAATTACAATTGACAAATGTTTATCACTGCTATTGATCATTAAGCTCACTTAGTGTGATAGTAATCTCTTTGAATGGAAACGGACAGAGAGTTGTGCTGTTAAAACTATCCCTCTTGGATAAATTTATGGCAACATCTGCCCTCGCCCGGAGCGAAAATTTAAATAACAACCTTCATTATCAGGGGACTTCAACAATTACTGGCAAATTACCGATTTCAGTAAATTTTATTAGGAGCTGTCCCCGCGTCCTCCTCAATAAATATGCGGAGGGAAGACAGGTAGAGCCGAATTTAGTTTGCCTACGGGCGGGACATTCCCGGCTAAAGCCCGTATAATGAGCGCGAGGAACTCGAAGTCCTCATTAAAAACGGATTTCGTAGGCGGGCGCACAATAAAATCTCAATTCCGCTTGCAGACATACACATCCAATTTATGTGTTTGGAATGAAATTAAACGCCGAGAAGGATTGTTTAATCTCGCCTAATACGCGGACTACAATTTCGCTAATTAATCCCACTATTTTATAATAGGGCGAGAAATGTTTTTGTAACCACACTCTACTGCAAAGTTGAGCAAATTAGGATTCTCTCAATCAATGTAAGTAGGATTGGGGTAGACCACACAGCCTTCCATCATGGGCTCTTCCTCTCTCTATGTATACTTTTAATTCTCAACCAAACAAATATATTTAAACATTTTGAATAAAACGAAAATATAACCATTATAGAATCGTCCGAGTTTGAGTTTTATTTATTTAAAATTAAATTGACTCGAGCTTTTGATCTAGCAGGAACAACCCCATTTATGCTGTTATTGTTCTCTTTATTTAATTTGGCTCTTGGAGTGGATTTAAAAACTCCATTAACGTTGCACTTGAGCTCGCGACTCGGGCGAAAGAAACGTCGAACATTTTCGAACAAGTTCGGATGGTACACGTTCGAGTGTTCTTTCGCCGTCTCACTGTTGTCTCTGCGTTATTTTCTAATCAACTCCGGCGTTTGTTCTTACGTGCTTCTGGAGTTATTCGAGCATTTTATTATAGATCTCACCCTCCGGGGGG
Organism: Dorcus parallelipipedus; assembly: GCA_958336345.1. Taxonomy (NCBI): domain Eukaryota; kingdom Metazoa; phylum Arthropoda; class Insecta; order Coleoptera; family Lucanidae; genus Dorcus; species Dorcus parallelipipedus. The sequence continues at coordinate 34,088,271 of OY284483.1, read as the reverse complement.
AGGCGGATCGGATCGATATCAAATTACGAGCATTACGGACGAAGAAACAATACCGGTCGGTTCCGCTGAAAAATACCGTCGTAAAAGAAGTGGGGAAGCTCTCCTTACATTCAAGGCATTGATTAAAAAAATTATATGAATTTTAGCTTACATGCACCATTGTATGTCACATTTTGATTATTTATATCCAGTATCCAGTTTTTCTTTAGCAATTGTAGTTTTCTTCTTCTCTTCTCTCTCCCTATGGTACCTCAGCTCAAACGAGCCTCGGCCCCAATTAATTCTCCTTTTTAAATTCATTATTCCAAAATTCATTTCATCTTACTTGAGTTCCGAAGTCTCTTGTCTCACACCTGCTTGATTGGAAGAACAAAACAATCGAGGTCATTAAACTGAAGGAAGGAATGTTCCAGTCAAAAAAAGCAAGTACTATGTCTCTTTCACAAAGAAGAAACGGTTGAATCGACACAAGACAATAACTGAACGCAAGCTTGCATTAATAGAACGAGCAAGGTGCAAGAAACTGCATGAGGACCGTTGACCAGTGGCTTGAAAGTATGCAAGATGCAGTTGAAAGAGCAAAGATGGAGGAGAGCATGCAAATCGTATCTTGACAGATGTAAACAGCAAAGCAGCTTCTTTAATTACCGCATCAATAAAACTAAGAAGTAGGGAAGAACGGAGCATTACAAGGAAGAAGTTTATCTAAAAAAGAACAAGGTTTGCAACATCCTTTTCGAGCTTAAGTATATTCCTTCATCTATATATATTATGGCCTTATTTTGGCAGAGGAAGAGTGGACGATTATTGCTAAAAGGAAGAGTTGGGATACTTTTCCCGTTGCCCCTGGAGGACCCAAAATTCCCATAGGTCGGGCATTGCCATCATCAAACGCATTGCCATTCTTTACCTTTTGCAACGATGTCTTCCTTTTCCCTCCTTTCTACGATTGCTCAAATCGGATCTCGTCCTTCACTTAGTTTTCACACATTATCCATCGCTGCTTCTTCCGGTCCCTTATTGCAGTCTCTCTTTCCCCAGCGGTCTTGGCCTCCAATAAGTTTCACTTCTTTGTCATCGCTGATCTCTTATAATTCTTGTTCCAATATTCTTTACATGTGTTGTGCTTCTTTCCTTTGGTTCTATAATATCCCGATTCAAATCGAATCTTGCCTCAACTATCGCCATACTGTTCCAATAAAATATTCTTTACAATTTCCTCTTTTTTTTCTATAGGTTTGCAACACTTTTATTCTTTTCTGGTTCCAAACGATTTTGGCCTCTGCTAAGTTTCGTCTTCAATCTCCTTAGTCCTTTGCTGCTCTATTTCAATTCGTCATTAAAATATTCCAACTTTTTCGCTTTGTTTACGTATCGTCAGAAGCTTTACTTTTGCTACATTTTTTAATCTTCAAATGTTTCTATTGGGGCTTTTTTCCCTTTCCAGTAGTCCTCTGCAACCTCTATGGCTGTCTTCCTCTTTTTCTTTCTTTCTTTTTATAAAATCCGAGCTCAAAATATGTTTCGGAGTCCACTAAGTATTCCAGTTTGTTAGTTTGTCGCTGCTCTCTTCCAATACACTTTTTTCGCCTTCTGCACGGTTCTCTTCTTTTGTTTTTCTCATTGGATGTCATTCGAACTTTTGGCTTCACTAAGTTTCGCGTTCAATATTCTACTGTCCATCTCTGTTCTATTCCAATTCTTTATTCCAATAATCCTTGCACCTTTTGTAAACACTTTCCTTCGCTGCTCCTTTGTATGAAGAGCGAGCCGGACGACCTCCGCCTTGAAGGGGAAGGACGGGGGTATCCTCCGGTTCAACCAACATGACGATATCGCTTTCGGTTTCGGAGAAAGGATTTTTTCCGTCGGCTACTTACCCGGCGCCAACTTTGAGGCCCTCCCGAGTGGGTCCTGTGCAGAGACGTCAAAAGACGACGACGGAGACGTTAAGAGCCGTTAAGTGGCGTCCAGGTCGAAAAAACGTTGCGTTTTCTGGTCATGCAAGAGGAAGGACGGATCTAAGCGGCCCGATCGCCCCATAATTTTGGCCGAGAGGACGCCACACCCATAACCGGGAGTACGCCGATCGCGGCATCATCTTCCCCGGACTTTTCCACCCCAGATAAGGATCGGCGATCTTAGCTGGTCCAGGCGCCGGCAAAATAGCTCGCAAAACCTTGGAAGTCATGCATCTTCCTATGTTCCGGATTGAAAATGCTCACTCTTCTGTTTCTACCCTTCTCTACGTGGCATTTCGGCCGAAATCGAACCTTTCAGTGTTCTCTATCTCTTCCTATTCCTTTTCCGTCACGACACTCGAAGATTTGGCTTTGCACTTTGTTTCATTCCATCGAGCCCATTTAGTTAGTAATATTTTTGAAGATAGTCTCCTCTCCTCCCTTCAAAAGAGAGGACCATCACGGTGACAAGACCAGGAAGTTGATGATGCTGTTGCCTTTCCAAGATTTCCTGCGTGGCACAATCCACGTCAACTTTTCCATTCCTTCTTCCCATTTACTCCTTGGTTTATGTTTCTTCTTTCTCGATTTGTCTCCGTTTTCATCTCTTGCTCCTTCACTTGCAGAGATGACCATTTGCTTTGTTGGCCAGCGCCACAATTTCGGGTTAAGTTGAGGGAATTTACGAAGTCCAGCCCATTTTTATGACTTGGTCGCAAAATTAAAAGGAGGGGATGTATGGAAGCCAATACTTAGTAATGGTCATCATTTTTTTATTCGAGGAAGTTGAGAATAATGGATTAGAAAAGGTGGGTGAAACATAATGTAGTAATCACAAAACATATTGACTCTTTGATAGTATTTTCTATTGCGTTAAATATAAAATGTGACGACTGGAACTGGAACACTTTGGACGTCACAAGTAATTTGCATAATACCGAACGTAACGTGGTGATATTTTAAACATCAAAGCAGTAATCCGTCTGCATGGCTTCACATAATATCCTAATAAGTTACCGCGCCAAAGGATGCAGCTGGCCTCGCCTGTCCGACTCAATCGGAGGACGCCATCTGAGATGCGTCCGTAATAACACAGCCAGATCTTTATTATGGCAGCGGCCAGTACTTTATAGCTGCTGTATGCTAATGTGAAGCATTTAGATCGGAATCTGGTCGCAGCTACTTTGTGTCCGACATCGCCATCCGCTCGTTCGTGCGCTCTCCCTTTTCAAATCCGTTCGTCTCGCTCTGCTTTAAACGGGACATTCCGCGGCCGACTCCGAAACATGTTAAACAAATTCTTGCCTTTGGAACAGAACGGGGGAACCCTGCTAACTAGATGAGACGGTCGAAAAAACCGATGTTAACTAGTAATTGTTAACTTCACTGCTGAAGAATGTCGTCAATGTGCATAGGAATCCCCATTTTATGTTATAGCCATTGGCAACCATGTAAAGTTACCATTCCGAAAATACTCTCTAGATGTTGATGGTCTAGAACGTCGAGGACATTCAGTTAAAATCATTCCAAGAGACGATGATGAATGTTCTCATAGTTGAAGGCGTGGTACGAATTTTGGTATTTGGGTATCTCACTTCCTTATGGAAAATTAACATTATGTGTCAAATGTGTATATGTGTTTGATGCTTATGTACTGCTACGAGTCATGATAGGCAACCATATATACACATTTGATATACAATGTTAATTCTCCATAAGAAAATGAGCCAGAGCGCACATACTTATTTGTGCTACTTAATGAATCCCTCTTTGTTTGGTATTTTAACTGCAATAGTTACGAAAGACGATTCTTGGTATTCCCCTACAAGATGACGCAAGTCAAATTAGGAACATTTAATCTTCGCTAGTAATTTTCAATGAATAACGAGCATCGTTATACAAGAACTTGAATAAATAATCCGAATTGAAAGCAAGCAAAGGCTTCTCTGCCTAGTCCTGAAAGGTAAACGGCTCGTCTTAAACTGCAGAATTATTTACGCCGTCGCTCCTGCACAGAATTTATGAAACATAAATACACGCCTCGGCTATTACTGAATAATTACATAATTAACGAACACCGCCGGTACTTTTTTGATGAACATTACTTATTCACGACAGAGAATGTCATGAAGTTTTAACGAAGTGGGTGTCTATTTTTAATTCATAATTTGTGTGCGTTCCCGTGGAAATAACGGCGAAAAAAAAAACCCTCCCCGTCCTGCAACATTCAGGCCGTTAATTATAAATGAGCGCGAGTGTGTAGGGAAAATACTACCCTATCAAAAAAAAAATCTTTCATGTTTAATTGCGATAAATAATATTTTGTCAATCGTGTGTTGGCCTACTAGTATAAAATTCGTTCTGTGAGAGTGATTTATTAAAACGCCCGATAGGTCGATACGTTTCGAAATAACCCTCCTCGGTCTCTCTTGAACAAAGAAAACGATGTGTATCTGAAAAACCTGCTGATTTGCGATATTACCGCACCGTTAACATATGCTACCTACTACACTTTTTTATGAGCCTGCCACTCCTAAGTGGATATTTTTTTCGAGGCAGAAACGCAGACTCCAGGTCGAACTTTTAAGAGCAATGATAAAAATAAAGCCTACGCTTCGAACTATACAAGGTGCTACTAAACTTGAGTCATTCATTAATGCTCATTACGGTAATAATTGAAGTAACATGAAATTAGGGACATAGCTTAATATAACAACAGATTTATTATTAACTAATTACAATCATTACAAGTTACTTACATTGTGTTTTGGGGCACTAACTGATAACTAGACTACATGACACTCTGAAGAGATTTGTTCTAATTCACTCCTAGCGTTCGTTTTATCGGCTTTTTATAGGGGTTTTGTTTCCGTGGTGTGACGTCAATTGTTGCCTTGACATTTTGTGTACGCGACTCCGCGCTAGATCTGTGCCTGCAGATGAGTCATTAGATTTTGCGCACGGCCCGCTGTAAGAGTGCAGGTGGGCTTCTGCATCGCAAGTGAGTCATACGTTACATAATTGCGAAGGAGTCATTCTTATGTTTATGTTATCGTTTTATGTTTATGTTACGCCTGACTGATTCTCAGCTGTACACCGTTGCTGGTTCTCTTAACCTAGTTACAATATGTACAATCAAATATTTAATGGGAACTAATCAAATACATGTGAATTTTATTAATATACGAGTGCTATATGAAAGTAACTAGCTTTTTAAAGACGTATTCCATAACAAACTTACTTTTCTGTGAATGAAGAGGTAACGCATAAACGAAAATTCCACCATCACCAATTAAACCAATTACAAGTTACCTTGTTTGTCATGAAACTGACTTAAAAAAAAAATTCTGTTGGTAACACCGGCACCGCTTCTACTTTCGATCATAATTTGACATTTAACAATTTAAGGTTATGTTTACTGCATATTCCTCATTTCGAAAACAACCTCTGATGATGATATGTTCGGTATCAAGCATTTTTCACGATTTGAATGACGTTACAAAGTCTCTTGGAGCGTTGTTGTTGTTGTTTAAAAACAAAACGTAATCTCACTTGTAAAGACAAGACAAAAACGTCGATAAAACAGAAAACGATAACGGTTAACAGTATTACCAAAACCATTTTTCTTAAATCAGTTTCGTGACTAAATCGATAAACATTTTTTCGATCGCATTGTACATACCTATTGAGGTTGTAAATAAGTTGTGAAAGCGTCCGAACGTCATTTACATTTACAGTCTTCAAAAGCAGAACGTGATTTTCGTTCAATTGGAGTGAGACAAAGCGAAACAGTTGTTTGAAATATTATTATTAATCGCTTGGATTGCAAGATAATTGATATACAAATTTGATTATCAAACTCACTCGGCTGGCCAAGTCTTTTTTAATTAGGCTCCCGACGTGACTTATACAATGATCCTAAACTTACTGGTGTTATTTGGTTCGATGCTGCTGCATCCATGTCGAAATGGTGTTTTTACCATGAGAGTAAAAGTGACATTGGAAGAGACAACGACAAAAGTTAAAGCTCACAGTATCCTTTTCGAACCCCTTGATGTAAGTAAAGGACTGAAGCAGAGGATCCTCCATCGGCAACCATTTCCAATTTAGTTTTGACAACGTGATAAGAACCAGCTAAATAGAAGAGGTGCAATTGCCAATAGGAGTCACCCAGAACCTATGTTGATGATTTTTCAATCATGGCAATAACTTAAAAACGGTTACTAAATGTGATAGAAGCACAGACTTTGGAAGCAGAAAAGTCAAGGTTAGTCAACAGTTAAGTATAGGATTATGAATGAACTGGGAAAATAGGAGCTAAAAAATGTGGATAAAAGTATCGAGGGTCAAAAGGATAGGTTTATTTGCCTCTTTGGCCATAAGCCATTCCAGTCAGATATGAAGTAAGTTTTTAGCTGGGTCCAATGCCCGATTTCTTCATCGTCTTATCCTAAGGTTAAATTTATCTGTCAGTTAGAATGTGACACGTAGTATGTGTTCAGCCAACCTTCTAGCTGACAGATAAATGAACCTTAGGATAAACACGGTGAAGAAATTGGCCATAAGTTATTTAGAAAGCACAAACCTCCATGGCTAAGATAGGATTCGAACCTACACTGGCGAGCGACACGACTTCATAAAACCGGCTAAGCTAACTGCACAGTCATCTGACAGCCCAAAGTGCTTTACATATTTGGAAATGTGTATAACAGAGATGGAATGAAAAGATGTAACGTCCAGAGTTGTAAAAATTCCGCTACGTCTCCTTCCAATCTAAACTGCGTTGACGCTGGCGCGGAATTTGAGCTTATGAAATGAAAATCCGCCGAATGGCGGAAATAATCAAAAAATAAAGTCAATTCTGTCGTATTTGTATAATGTGTAATATTTTCGGCGGATTTTCTTATCCATACATGCAGGCGGACGTTTAGTCACTGCCTTTGTAATATTTAGGTCAGGTTCTTCACAAAACCTTTCCAAAGTTTACTCACTGGTCTATACGATTCCACTGCAAAATCGGAAATCGCGCGTCCGCGATATCATAGCGTGTCGGGTCAATCGTCGCTATTCCAATTTCAGTTGAACGAAAGTGTAGCGTGCGAGTTGGCAACACTAGTAATGTCAATATATCAAGAGAGGCAAGAATACACATTGTAACAAGGAAATTAGAACACCACCAACGCAATACTTCCAGGAAAAACATAAACAATTACATCAGGCGGTTTTACCCTCGACGGAATCATAATCATGAGTCACTAGAAAAGCACGATTAATCTTTTACAACGATTTTCCGAGAACCATAGCCGTTCTTCATGCATTCCAAAAGGTCTCCAAGCCAAGAGCGTCATCATCAACTCCATTTCGCTTGTCTGCTTCATTCTTAGGCAGTTCTTCTACGCATCCATATGGACGACACCTTGGTAGCATTTCCAAGATCTACACCACCAGCCTTTCTGTCCAACTGTCCATTCCAAACAACATATCCCTTCGAACATAGGATGTAACCACATCTGTTTTCTGATTATTTATGGAAGCAGCCTTCGTACCTGATGTCTACAACAGAATTGGAGCAACGCAACCTCAAATAAAATGAACTTCCTGGTAAAAACTTCAAACCAGCCCGGAAGATACTACAGGAGAAGTCCATCAAGATTTGCACCCTTTGGCACAACAAGGACTTAGTAACCTACCCTTACCTATATATCTATTTTTTTGTGAGGGGGGGATATTGTGACAAGATGCAAGTAAATTCATGCATTGGATTTATTTAGCAAACTTGAGATAAGAGAAAATGCATCTCGGCGGCGCCAACAGATATGACCTCGACACACGATGCAGGTGGTAAACCTTGAACAAGTTAAAGTATCTCGTGTTTTGTCGAATCTTTCCGGTCTCGTAACGACTCGATATTGCTCGAGTTGCACTTTGTATAAAAACCCCGCGATCTGCATAAAGAGAGAGATCTTAAACTAGTTGCTATCAGAGCACGATGTAGGCTCTATTTTGTTGAAGTGTGCTGTTAGGGTAAGTTGAACTTTGTACAGTTATGTTTGTCTGTATTTATTTATGTTTAATATAATATTTAAGCTACGCTATGCCCCTTGTTTCGATTTATACCGTAACAATATGTCACGACAAGGTTTCACAGAAAAACTTCTAAAAAGGAACCGTATAAATACGTGGGAAACTCGCTTATAATTCATTAGAGTGTCATTCTAGTCAAAAGAAAGTTTCCTTCCCATGTAGTGCAATGTGAACCTGTGAACCATGTAAGTCCGTTTATTTGTCATTACTTACTATATGTAAGTATATATGTATATGTATATAAATTCGACCAGTCGACGTTATGGCATCACGGCGCGAAAAAAGTGCTAGCTCTTTGACATCCATCGACGTTGTAACATCCAAAATCGGATGTCATAACGTTTTTGCATGTAATTGAAAGGTGAAGGGGCAGGATGACGTACGCAAAATTTTAGGTGGATGTTAAAAAACCGGAATTTGAAAATTTTTATATATTTTTAGTTCTGGAGTTTACTCTCCAGGTGGCGCGCGGTAATGTCGGTGTTGTATATTTTATATTTGCACTCAAATTCTTGTGACATCCGGTGTATTTCATAGTTTAACTTACCGCGCTTTATAACATCCAAAAATTGGCAACAGTGTTATTTGCGTCGTGATTTAACCGTTTGCCAGGCTTTGTAACTTCTTCTTTTCTGTAAGTGAGCAGGTAAGTGGAAACCTAAAATTAACTATAAAAACTTCTAATTAAGCAACGCAATATTTCTTATAACTTTTTATTAGAAGTTACAATCATGTTAAGCAACTAAAAATCAGATTAGAGCAGGCGGTGCAAAGAAAATGCATGTCTGTGATTAAATGAAAAGTCAATAAATTTGACAGTCCATGAATGTATTACATTAATTAATTCAGTTAATCACAGACATACATTTTCTTTGCACCGCCTACTCTAATCTGATTTTTATTTGCTCACTTTCTATTAATATAGATGAGCTGAAAACTACTTTTCTCGGTAAGTGCGACATATTGCACAAAACATGTCTTATTTAAGTTTATAATTGTTAAAAGTAGTCACCGTCAGTCAAAATGTGTGATTTATCAAATAATTTTAGATGAATATATCGGGTGTCCGGTAAAGAATGGGCCATATTTCAAGGGCGGCTTCTTTGGGTCAAAACAAATCAATATAGATCAATTTATCCTAGTACAATTTAGCTTCATTAAAAAGTTATGGCCTTTCAAAGATAATTTTTTTATTTCAATATTTTAGCAAAACTCGTTCATTTTTAGAGATATTTAATTGTAATTTGGTATTTAAAGGTTTCTTGTACTGCTGAATCTGACTATCTTCCTATTTTTAACGTAACTTTAGGGGCGCTCTCGAGATCCTGATATCCTTTGTTTATTGCTGTACTTTTTTTAACGTGAATATTTCTAAAATTATATTCTTTTTCTTGAAAGAATTTTTAATTTACTTTAAAAAAGGCATACTTGTTACATGTCGCTAAAGTATACCAGTTTTGAGAAAAATGGCTATGAATATAATAATGCTGAATATTACTGTTTTAGGTCTACAATGAATCAGGTACCTACATAGACCCGTATTTCAGTTACAGTTTAACTTTAATCTTCACTTTATTTCCATGGGAACAACTGTTTTTATAATTGTTACTATGGGCGTAATCTGGAGTTGAAAGTTAAACTATTCAGTGAAATACGCGGCAATAGCAAACATAATAAGAATTTTTTACCTAATGTGGAATTGTGAATTTTTTTCAATTTTAAGTAATTTACGAAGTAGTGCAACTTCAGGTAATTGTCTTTTCATCCTGAACTAGCGTTACTGGTGTAGTAAGTATTCAACATTTTCACATTCAAAGCCATTTTTCTCAAAACTGGTGTACTTTAGCGATATGTGAGAAGTATGCCTTTTTTAAAGTAAATTAAATGTCGTTTCAAGAAAAAGAAACATATTTTAAAAATATTCACGTAAAAAAAAGTACGACAATAAACAAGAGAATGTCAGGGTCTAGACGTTAAAAATAAGCAGATATTAAGATTCAGCAGTACAAGAAACCTCTAAATACCGAATTACAATTAAATGTTTCCAAAAATGAGCGAGTTTTGCTAAAATATTGATATAAAAAAATTATCTTTGACAGGCCATAACTTTTTAATGAAGCAAAATTGTACTAAGATAAATTGATCTAAATCGATTTATTTTGATCCAAAGAAGCCACCCTTGAAGTATGACCCATTCTTTACCGTACACCCGATATACAGCCGCGACCAAGGAAATCGTGTACGTATGTGTTCATACAGATTTTTTTTGCAAATTTACTGACAACGTTTAACTTTAAATTCACTAAATTGATTAGCAAAAAAAATAATAATATAAAAAACATAAAAAGTTTTCGAGATTTTAAAATTAACACAATGAATTTTAAATTTTTTAAAATTAAAACTATAAATTTCGGTAAAATTTCACTTAAACAAAATTATTCACGCTGGTAAGAATATAAAAATTAAAGCGCTTAAAAAGTGTGTTCTGGTAAAGAATTTGGATGATTTTATCTTTTGAAAATGAATAAATAAGAGGGCATTTAAAATAATAAAATTTTAAATGGCGGTAATGTAATTTAATTATTTTCATTATACAAAAATGTTCTACCCGTGTTCTATTTTATGTAAAATATAATGTCTGATGTGGCTGATAATTTCTGATACTTATTTGTTTAAAATAAAATACTAAACTTCATTAAAATCTATTGTGATCGATCCAATGACAAGAAAAAAAAATTTTAATTGCTTCTAATTTAAAGCATGTACACTAGCTTGAAAACTAGAAAGTTTTTATTACTTTATTTTGCTAATCATTTCATATCCAAAATTCACTCTTCCGTCTTGAGTGCTTTTGCAGAACATCATATTTTATTTTTAGTAAAAGTTATTCAATTACAAAAATATCAATTAAAAACTATAAAAATACATATACAGTGCTCGCCAAAAAGTCGGCATCAAATGGGAAAAATTCTTATTTTTGATTTTTTGAAAAAACTTTTTACGACAATAATTTGTGCTTGTATGAAAACCTATTTAGCCCCTATTAGATATACCGAGTGATTTTTACTTAGTTAGAAAATAGCGTTTTTCGAAATTGCCGAAACCTTAAAATTGTTATTTCTTGGAAATTAATCAAAGTTTCAACGAGATTCTTTTACTGTGTGTTAGTTTTAGCTTACTGAACAATCTCAAGGCCAGAAAGCAACGTTTTTTTTCTTTAACATCGGCAAAAATTGAATTTTTCGATTTTTGAACTTTTCACTAAATTTCAGGTATCCCAGCTTCATTTTAAATTTAAATAACTTTCGATGAAAAGGTTTGTAATTGGAAAAAAAATAGAGGAAGGTATTTATTGCTTTCGATATTTTATTATTTACCGAAAAGTAATATTTGTGCATAATCGCAACGTTATTGATGCAATATGCTTTTGAGGAAAAATATTTTTTAATAAAATTAATAGGTGTTGGAATTTCTTCTAAAAACTCTAATCTACTCCTATTAATGAACCCCCTAAATGTTCTTTTACAACGACCTAAATAAGGAGAGTTTTTCCTTATATAGTTGATGAGTCGGCTACGAATTGTTTTAATGAATTGTTTTAAACTCCTCATTTAGATCGTTGTAAAAGAATATTTAGGGTGTTTTTGTGACAGGAGTTCATTAACCGGAGTAGATTAGAGCTTTTAGAAGACATTCCAACATCTGTTAATTATCATTAAAGAATATTTCTCCCCAAAAGCATATTGCATCAAAAAAGTTGCGATTAGGTGCAAATATTACTTTTCGGTAAATAATAAAATATCTAAAGCAATAAATAGCTTTCTCTATTTTTCTTTCCAATTACAAATCTTTGAAGTTTTCATCTAAAATCATTTGAAATTTAAAATTATGTTATGATATGTGAAATTTTGTGAAAAGTTCAGAAATTGAAAAATTCTATTTTTGCCGAAGTTAAAGAAAAAACATTATTTTCTGGCCTTGAAATTGTTCAGTAAGCTAAAACCAATACACAGTAAAAAAGTCTCGTTGAAATCTCGATTAATTTCCAAAAAATAACAATTTTAGGATTTTGGCAATTTCGAAAAAAGCTATTTTCTAACTAAGTAAAAATCACTCGGTATATCTAATAGGGGCTAAATAGGTTTTCATACAAGCACAAATTATTGCCGTAGAAAGTTTTTTCGAAAAATCAGAAATAAAAATTTTTCCCAATTGATGCCGACTTTTTGGCGAGCACTGTAAATATAAATTAAAATTAAAAGGAGAATAGTCCATACTTCTCGACTTTCGAATTGGAACTTCGTCACTGTTGTCTCTTCTACCGATGTTTTGTGCACGATCTCATGGGACATCTCCAGAGCTCTGCTGAAGATGTTCTGTGCGATCTTGAAAGAGAAAATCGCCGGCAGAAGGAACAATAGTGAAACGGTCCAACCCGGAAGCCAAGAAGTATCGATGGACAACGGCCGCGCAAGCATTCGAAAGAAGAAAGTAATAGATTTCCGGTTAAAAAGAAAATATGATCTTCATTTTTACCAAAAATAGACACAGAAAACTAAATACTGAATACAGATGGGCCTTATTGAAACATTTTGAAAACGAATTAATTATGTTGTGGTAATTTGAATGATTCTTCTATTTTTTTTTTCAGAACCTTTCAAAGAAGGTGTCCAATAAAAGATTAACTAAAAACTGTTTTATTTTGCAGCTTAAAAGGAAACTCAAGAACTTTCCAAATTTCAACTATTAATTTTTGAATCTCTACTGATTCAACTTTTTCTACTCATTCGTACTGCATAATTTAGAAATATCCGAAATTACTCTTACTGTATAAGTTAAACCAATTTGAATTTGCCACCTCAAATTGTTTTTTTTTTCTCTAATTATTTTAGAAAATCTTCCAACTCTAGGTTATTGGCATCAAGGTGGCGATATCAGGTTTCAGCTGGAGGCGTTGTTACAGGTCGTTTTAAAGTCAACTCAGTTTTTTGACAAATTCGTTCTATAAAGAAAATAATAAACTTTTGTTTGTTTGTATCACAAAATCTTTTAACCGGACACTAAATCGCGCACTATACACTCAACGTTTCGTCAGACGAAGCTGTCGAACGACGGTGAAACGTTAAGTGTATAGTGCGCGATTTAGTGTCCGGTTAAAAGATTTTGTGATACAAATTTCATCGGACAAGAACCAACTTTAAATTTTGTTTGTTTGTTTGTTTGTTTTTTTTTTTGCAAAATAACAGTTTTCGAGCAATTCGGTTTAACATCAACGCTTCCAGTTGATTTTAGTAATCCCAATATCATTCCGTTGTATTTTTAGCAGCTCAAAAAAGGTCGTGTTTTGATACCATGGACAAGCGAACAGAAAAGGTTCGCTCAAGCTTTTTTCAGGAAACACTTAGCGACTAAGAAACCACCAAAGAAAAACGAATGTGAAGAGTTGAAAAATCTCCACTCTGAAATTTTTCACAACAAAACTTGGCCGCAAATAAAGATATTCATTGTTAATCAATATCAGAAGAAGAAAATATAAGTACAATATAAGACAATTAGAAAATAATGTCAGAGTAATATAAATACCGGCCTTAAACTATTCAAATATAACATAATACTTCTATGTTAATAGAACTTTCAATAAAGAAAATTACATTATATCGTTAAGTTTCTGTATCCTTCTTCTCTGTTAGCATTTAATGTGACTCATAAAATCTTTCCAACTGGCAACATTGTAAGGATGTCACAAGTACTGCAAGTTTTTTTAGGGATGTCACAAGACTTATAACATAAAAATATATACTGGATATACACCGGATGTCAAAGAAATAGTAAATATTTTGATTTTAATTTTGTGTATCTTTCAATTTTTTTGTTCACACTAGCGCCATCTCCAGATTTCCATAAAGTCATATTTTTATGTTGTCTCTATTTGCTCTTTAAAGAGTGGATGCCTAAACGTCGTCATTTTTACTGGATGTCACAAGATACGGTGGTCGACTATATATATGTATATATGTATATATATATATATGTATATACATGTATATATGTATATATGTATATATGTAAATGTATTATTTAATCCAGCTACGTCCCTAGTTTCTGTTGTGTAAATAATTACGTAATTTGAACAAAACAGGTTGCTGTGAGACGTGGATTCTAAACAGAACAGATGTAGAAAAACTGGAAGTCTGGGCAACCAAAAAGGCGGAAATGGTATTTGGGGGCAAGAGAAACGAAAAAGTTTATGAAAGACAGCTAATGTAGAGCCCCAATTTGTTGAGGCACAAATAATTAGATGACTGGTATATACAGAGAAAAAACAAGACATTCGAATGCTAAGAAAAGCATCCAATGGAAACGAGGATACGGGATTGATCTAGAAGCAGGTGACCGATTTCGAAGCAACTGGAGGACAAACAAATAATAGAAGAAAATCACTAAACAATGAGCCCGAAAGTCCTATTAAGGCTACGTATACATACCAATTCAATTGGGTTGTATTGGCAATGGTATAGCGACAGTGGCCTGCGTTGAACGCTCTGAGATTGCAACAATCTGTTCCTTATTGTACAAATTAGAGGACTTCCCCTAAATAAGTGAACTGTGCTTCTAACTCGAACATACCACATTCAATATACAGCTGTGCGTTATTGGAGTCGTCCTACCACGACATACATCATAATATTTAACGATATCACCTTCTCATGTCCATGCGTTTAAGTTAAGATGGAATGTCGAGAATGATATTTGTTAAAGCGCATAGACTTAGATGTCTAGAATATACAGAGAGAAAATAAGACACTCGAATGGTAGGTACATTCAATGGAAGGGATTTAGAGCCAGGTGCTTTCAGCCAGTAATGATCGATTTCGAAGAAGGTTGAAGATGGAGAAGGAACGACTTGTAAGTAAAGAAACAGTTGTTGTATTTACTGTAAATACAAGTTGTATACAGACTGTATGTTTTTACCCATCTTTTTTAAAGCATTCTATTTTCGTTATTAAATTTTAACTTGCGAAGATCAAATCACATGCTTTCCTGTTCCTATTAGCATTTACGACTCGCTTCATTTCACAGTAATTAAGACATGCTAAGCAGATATTAGCCGCGTCCGGGCAAATCGCTTCATGGCATGCGAACCGGCATTAATTACTTCTTGCAGTCGAAACACCGTCGGAATCGGCGGTGTCCGCAAGTAATCCAATTACTTGCGAATGCGCAGAGAGAGCATGCGTATCTCACCGGCATCTGGAGTAGCGTGTGCGGTCCGCACAGGTACACTTTAATTTACGGCCCCGACTACCGGCAACAACACAAACTCGCCGAGAAATAATTGACACAGAAACTTTACGGCGCTGGAGAGTCCGGAAACTTGATTAGCGGGGCCTTGTTTCGATGATCGAGAGCGAAAGTCGATGGTCTCTCTCTCTCTTCTTTCGATTAGCTCACGCTTGATTGAATTACACGAATCCAAAATGATACATAAAGTTTTTAATTTCCATCAACAACTTCAGAACCACCTGTATATTAATTAACTCAATCCTCTGTCTAGTTTTTTCTTTTCCCCCTTTTAAGTCGGGGCACACCTTTCGTTTACGAAATACTAAAGCCAACAGGATTCAGGTTAGCGGTACATCTTGATGGAGCAGTGACGATCTTATCGCGTAATTTATGTAAAGGGGGTTTTATAGAGCCACTTTCGACGGGAAGGTGACGCAAACATATCAATAAAGTGTCGTCAGGTGTAAACGGCACTTCAAATATAAAACTGGTCCCTAATTGATCGCCCGGCTTCGAGATGGGGGCCTTTTATTTCGCCATAAAATCTTATCAGATGCAGAAGTGGTTGCGCGCAGGTAGCAGCAAACAACAAGAAACTAAGAAGAATGACGCTAATTTAAAGCACGTAAAAGGAAATGAATTAAATTAGCTTGATCGAGGAAGAAATAAAATAATTAAAACACGTAATCAATTTGAATTTATTAAATAAATAAATGCATGCAGGAAATTAATTAATTAATAACTTTTCATCTGGCTTTAATCATCCAATTAGCGTTCGGCCCTCTTCTTTTTAATTAATTAAAACGACGTAAAATAAATATTAAAATGTGGTTGCCAACATGCCAACAACGTATGTGCGTATCTTTTTTTTTTTTTTAATGAAGGTCCATTTCGGGTGGTTCTGGACTGTATTTTGCGTAGGGGTGCAAAATATAAAACAGCGACGGGGCCGAAATGCGGCGAGCGCGGGCGATTAATAAATGATGACGTTTGTTTGTAAGTCGGAAATTACCGGGAGAATTTATCTTTCCATATTTCATTCCGGGTGTCACGTCTTCCACGTTTCGCCTAAATCATATTCTCGCTGTGCGCCCCTCGTCCGACACCACCATTCACGTGCGATCAATAATTTCTCGCGATACATACAGATACATGAAACCCTCTCTTAAAAAAAAATTGGAACTAATTCGATACCTCTAAAAAAGCACAAAGCTCCAAAGCCAAAACAAATTTTGTATTCGCGTTTGTTTGCGTCTTGTGTGTCTCTTTTATATATTTTTTCTGGATGTAAATAGAATAATTATTTTCTCTTTACAATCCTTAACCTCATTTCATCCTCTATCTGTCCTGCTATCATCAAATCATGCGAAGTTAGCTGAATTTTTTCCTAACATCATCCGTTGCATCACAGGTATTTGATATTCTGTGTCTTTCTATCCACTCTACTGCGGATAGTGTATGAGTGCTTCTCTTTCTTATGCTAAACCAAATCTTTTTCTTTCAAAGTGGTTTACTACACCTTCTTTATACGTCAGGCAAGGGTTCACATTGCGTAGCCATAATGATTCTGGGTGTACATTGCAAAACCATGATGATTCTGAACCGTCGCGTCATGGTCACTACGTGTTTCATTTTGCATTGATGTTCGTCACCCTTGCTTCCGAAATCCGGAAATTATCCTTCAGGAAAGAGGATATAAAATGTAAAATAAAATTATGCCACAATTGACAAAAGAAATGGGTCCGGGAAAGACGTGGCTTAAAGACTGGGAAAAGGAGAAAACAAACGTTTCTAGAATGAACCTTGTGTTGAGTGCCCAAGAGGGATAAAAATAATCGCACCGAGAGAGCAATCAAAATAAAAATGTATTAAAATTCGAAGCAGAAAGGACAACGAGCGTCGGAGCAGAAGGAAAAGTAACACACCATTTGCGGAATTTGTGGAATCCGACGTTTCGGCAGAGAATTGTCAGCTAGGGAATTGCTTTGAAAATGACATTTGTTTGCCTATTTATTTATTGTGTTGTGAGAATGAGCTTTAGCAGTGATGGAGCACCCTAGTCAAGTTGCAAACTTTTATATGAGCTTCCCTTTTACCTTTTTCCTGATCCACTTTGGTGTTGGATCTAACTCTTAGGATTATGAACAGTCGCCTCTTTAAATTTCGACCTTCCTTGGTCATCATCGATGCACCTTCCATTTCAATTTGGTGGGTCTTCTTTCCAGTTCGACCTCGGAAAAATGAAGAAGAAATACGGGATTAAGGCAGCTCCAAATATCATACAATTCCTTAGAGGAGGCAAGATAGGTGGCTGGAGAATAGATGGTGGGGCAAGGATAGTAGAGGGTGGATATCTCTTAGCCGCACTACAAATTTACGTCCAGTCAGTATAAAGTCAGATCCTAGGGAGGAAAGTGCCGGTATCAAAAGTAGTTACTTTTGAAAATTCGACATAGGTCCACGTAAAGAAATACTTATATAAAATTGACGGAAAACCGTCTTCTTTAGCCACTTCTGCCCACAGAGCAACGAGTTCTTCTCCATTGGAGCTGCAGGGTCCCAGATCGTCCTGCTTTTGACCACAGCCCTTATATCGAGCTTTCTTCCTTTGTACTAGGCAAAACGCCTGGCTAGCCGGATGTATTTTATTGTCAAACAGGTTTGATCAGGTGGATACAGGTCATGAGTCACCCGTGGATGGTTGGGTGGAGGTAAAGGGATAGTGCAGCTGGTCCCATCTAGGTATATTTAAAACAAATCAGTTGAATAGTCGCTAGGTGTGTGTATACCTCGGCCATCCAGTCGAACATTCTAAGCTGAAGCCTCAGTGCAGGACGGTTGGCTAAAGGGTTCAAGGTGGATGCCCTAGCAACAATCTAGGCAATTTGT
This sequence comes from Dorcus parallelipipedus, assembly GCA_958336345.1. Taxonomy (NCBI): domain Eukaryota; kingdom Metazoa; phylum Arthropoda; class Insecta; order Coleoptera; family Lucanidae; genus Dorcus; species Dorcus parallelipipedus. Next base: position 34,070,053 of record OY284483.1, on the reverse strand, counting down.
TGTAAATATATTTAAATAGAACCAACCGCACTGTCCTCTAACCATGCATCTACCTCAAGTTCCATCTAAATATATTTATAAAAAAATTGTCTAGTCGACCATTCTGCACTGCGGCCTCAGCTCAGGGCGGCCTTAGCTTAAAGGCGCAAAAGTTGGAATATACAACGGGAAAAGAAAACTCTTAAATAATAAAAAATAGTAATATCAACCTTACGTTTATCTATTATGGAGGCGAGGATGTAGGTTTGACCCAGAAGCAAGTGATTCCAGGCAGGAGAGGAAGGTGAAAGAAGAAAGCTACCGTCCTGACCCCCTTTTTAACGTTAGATGTTGTCTTGGTCGAGTCTTCTTGCAATGTGTGCTACTTCTTTATATTTCAGCAACCCTCCTTGGTTATCATCGATTCATGGTCTTCATTCCAAACAGATTTAACCATCCCAGATTTAGTTGTCCTCAGTTTTTGATTTCGCTTTCGATTTAACAACGTTTGAATGCTGCTCTGATATTGAGTGTTACCTATTTTTCTGACACACCTTTGAGGTATGGATTTACTGCTCTACGTATGAGTTCGTATAGGTTTGGTTTGATTTTCCTGGGGGGAACGGGAAAAGGGAGTTAACCTTGGGGGGAAATTTAATTTTAAAAAGTTGCCTTGATTTGATGTTAATCCTAAGGTTGTTTTCCAAGAGTTTTGGTGAGCACCTAATGCTTGACCATAAGCAACTTCTCGTCATTGTGAGCAAGTCAAACATGTGCTTCGTTAGAGAGAATAGAAGAAGTGAAAGTAGCAGCAGTAAAAACCTCCACAGCTTTGAGAAAAAGATTAATAACGTTGGAAAAATGATTGTGTTTTGCTAACTAGAATGATTTATTTAGTTAAAAAGAACCCTTTAGTCTTTTCTGGGGCTACAGGCGTGTTTAGAGGAGGCCCTTAATCTATTCCCGAAATGAAAGAAATAAAATTTCGCGTTCCCAAAGGAACACAAGCAGTAAAACACTTAAACCCTAAATTACCAAAAGACTTTCCTTAACCTCGTTCCTCGCATTTCACGAAAGTTTTCCCGCACGTAATTCTCCATCCCCTCGCCCCTTTTTTGTGTTTTATGCGAAGCGTGTTTTCTATTTTAGGTAAATCGGTGCAGCAAACCGCGGACTCTTATTTATTTCGTCGTCCTTTCTTTCGCTGTAATTGCTCCGGGCTTTACGAGCCCAACTAACGGATCCATAAACCCGCTATAATAGACCGGCCGTAAATTAAAACACAATAAAAACGGGTGCTTTATGGACTGATTTCGAGAAACTTTTTTTTCGGCGCGCGGGGGGGGGGGAAGGGGGTTGTGTTTCGTTTTGAGTCGTGCTCGTGAAATTGCACATTTCAGGGATGTCGTTCGTGGACAAAGACGAAGCGCCGCCGCGCCGCTTTCCGGGGCGATTTATTGTACGAGCGAGCTACAAACGGTTTAATTACTACATCACAGGCGGCTGCAATCAACCCCGGCTCATCGAAAAACTGTCACAAAGATAAATCGGGGAGGAAAAAGAGGACGTCCCGGAATGAAACTGAATTCTTGTGCGCCGCCGCCCTTTGACCGGAGGAAATCTCATCTGTTTGACGGTTAACGCTAGGAAGTAACTTGTAATTATAAATCTATCGGTTTCTGAGAGTCGTTTGATGGCATTTCATGCTGACGATGTTAAATTGGAATCGCCCGAATCACTTCCGACTATAGTTAATATGTACAATTTTTCTAAATGCTTAGGTATGTTTTCATCTTCAGTAATCTCTTTAGAGCTTAAAGGTTGTGTTTGAAATACCTTATGTTATGTATTTATGTATTATATTATAGAAGTTAGCTCTGATAAAAATTGTGTTGTCGGAGTTACATATCACAAAAAATAAATAGTTGTATTTTTCTCCCAATTGAATAAATGTCATTCATTTAAAAATCTATTCTTTCCGCCCACGCAAGAATATAAAATTGGCGACGAGGTGTAAATTTTGAATGCTCTAACACTTAATGAAAGATTTTCGTCGAAAAATATGACAACGGCCATTGGGAAGCTGGAATCCTTCAATGACTCTTTAGAGGATATTAATACGTATTTATTGCGATTGAAGCACTACATAAAGGCTAATCACATTAATGAAGAACAGAAAGTTTCTGTCCTGTTAACTGTTTTGGGTCCGAAGATGGTAAAACTTCTTCAAGACATTAGCTCCGGATGAAGTAGATTGCAAATCATATGAAGATTTGGTACAAATATTAACTGAGCATTTTAAACCCAAGAAGCTTATAGTCGTAGAAAGATTTAAGTTTAACAGTAGAGTACAACAAAGTCATGAATCTGTTGCAGAATATGTTGTACAAATTAAAAACTTGGCAGCTATCTGTAAGTTTGGAACGTTTCTTAAAGAAGCTTTAAGAGATCGTCTGGTGAGTGGACTTCGTCATGATCAGATTAGACAAAAGCTGTTAATGGAAGAATTGGATTTTGAACAAACGTATGAACGGGCAAGAATGTTAGAAGAAGCAGCAAAGAATCGTAACACATTTACTGGAGAATCGGCGGTAAATAAAATTAATTTTAGAAATAAAAAACAAGTTAATGATAAAACGGTTGATAAAAGGGGACCTGAGAAAGCTGAAATAAATAATGGTCGATGTACAAGGTGCAGAGGCACGAATCACTCAGCAATGAACTGTAAGTACAAAACTTATAAAATGTAATTCCTGTTCAAAAATAGGACATCTGTCAAAAATGTGTAAAAACATTACCAAGAATAAAAATATTCACTCAGTGAATCAAGTTTTCTCAGCAGAAAATATAGAAAATGATACTAACGTGACACTTTATCACATAAATAATTTAAATAATTTACAAACACCCAATGCGTATAAACTGGCATTAGAAATTAATAATCATTTGATTAGATTTGACATTGATACTGGTGCAGCATTTACAATTATTCCCGAAATAATATACCGCAAATATTTTGCGGATGTGACACTAATAAAATGCGATGACATATCATTGACGGTTTACTGGTTTCAGAAACCGTTGCCCTTGTTTGGAAAAATCATATTAAATGTGAAATACAATAATAACAATATGCCATTGGAAGCATTAATATTAAATAGTGGGAATCGGAATTTACCTTCTTTGTTAGGACGTGATTGGATAGAAAAACTGAATATCAAATGGAATAGAAATATATTTAATATGCAATTAAATTTTGAAAACAAAAACCAATTGATAAATAATTTAAGAGAACAGTTTCCAATAGTTTTTGAATCAAAAAGAGGGAAGATTAAAGAATTTGAAGCAAAGCTACTCTTGAAAGGAAACCCAACCCCTGTATTTTGTAAAGCAAGATCAGTTCCATATGCTTTAAAAGCTGATGTGGAAGCAGAAATTAGGAGGCTAGTAAAAGAAAATGTGTTAATTCCAGTTGTACATAGCGATTGGGCAACTCCATTGGTTGTAGTTCCTAAGGCAGGAGGTGGAATTCGACTGTGTACGGATTTTAAGGTATCTATAAATCCATTTTTGAATAAAGAACATTAGCCATTACCTAATCCTAAAGACATATATGCCTCACTTGCCGAAGGTAAAATATTTTGTTCTCTTGATTTGTCAGAAGCATATCTTCAATTACCTGTTTGTAAGGAATCTCAATCATTATTAACAGTGAATTCTCATATAGGATTATTTCGTTTTACTCGATTAGCTTATGGTATCGCAACAGCACCTGCACAATTTCAGTCCATAATGGACCAAGTTTTAATGGGGATACCAGGAGTGGTATGTTACTTGGACAATATTCTCATATCAGCCAAATCAAATGACGAATGTTATGACCGTCTTTTAATATTTTAGGGAGACTTCAGCGTTACAACATCAAGATTAAAGTGAATAAATGTGATTTTTTAGTAAAATCTGTTCAATATTTAGGACATATTATAGATGAACAAGGTGTTAGACCAACTGAAGAGATAATAAAAGCAATTAAATTGGCACCAAAACCTAAGAATCAACGTGAACTAAAATCATATGTAGGATTATTAAACTACTATGGTCATTTCATACACAACATGTCTTCCAGATTAAAAGTTTTATACAACTTATTGCATAAGGATGTAAAATGGAATTTTAAACCTAACTTTACAACATCTAATAGATAATTATTTGTTTCCATATAGAAATACACCACATGAGACTACAGGTCGCAGTCCATCAGAACTTTTATTAGGCAGGAAACCAAAAACTTTGTTAACAATTCTTAAACCGAATTTAGCAGAAGTTGTCGATAAGAAGAAACAAATTCAAGAAAGCAGAAGAAATATGTCTCGAAAACCCGCATCAAGCTTCAGACCAGAGGACAGAGTATGGGTGAAGAGTGTTAGAGGAGAATGCGAAAAGTGGCTTCCAGGAAAAATTATCCGACAGAAGGGAATGCTAACGTACATTGTTGAAGTTGAAGGTCAGCGACGATATGTGCACACGGATAATTTAAGAACAAGATATGAGATGGTAAATATTCCAGACTTGCCTCTTTTTAATAATAAAATGAATATTAACGATGCTACTGTTACGGGTGATTTTGGAAGAAAGTACACAGAAGGTCCGGAGAATGCCGAATTACAAAGCGAAAGAAAATGTTGTGATGAAGAAAGACAAAACCCTCAAGAAGTGATCGAGAGTTCTCATTCAAGTAAAACAGCAGAGAGTGGTACTAATAGTAGTCATCTAAGTAAGACTCCAGTGAGAACTGCAATTACAGCAGGGTTACGCAGATCAACTAGGACCAGAAAACCAATAGACAGATTAATTCTATAAAATTGCCTTATAAGTTGAAGGGAGTGTTATATATTTATGTATTATATTATAGAAGTTAGCTCTGATAAAAATTGTGTTGTCGGAGTCATCACAAAAAATCACATAAAATAAATAGTTGTATTTTTTTCGCAACTGAATAAATGTCATTCATTTAAAAATCTATTCTTTCCGCCCACGAAAGAATATAAAACCTTATATACTGAAATAGGTTTTTATTCATAAAGAGTACTCACAACGAGTCACTCTGACTCTTCGTCCGATTCACTGCGGCTGCTGCACGTGAGTATTTTTTAGTGAAAAGTACAGGGTGTTACTAAACCTCAGTCATTTTTGATACTCTAGGATTAGTATCAGTAGCAAGACTACTATGAAAAAACATTGCATTTTATATATGACTGTACCATAATAGCACCCACAGTTTTTAGTTTATTTACAATTCAGCATCTTTGAGTAAGTTGTTTATGAAATAATAGAAGTACATCTAAAATAAACTCCAAGAAGATATTTACTTCTTGGTTCTTTTATCGTAAATTGAGTTGACTGTAATTTTCATAAATTGTATCGACACATGCAAAGAGTCTATTACTTTAGGAACCACCTTAACCCAAAGTAAATTATACCGAAACACAACAGGTAATTACCTCAAGCTACCAGTGCCGGTTTCTTGCGAAAACTAATTACCTTTAGACCCCGATTGTAATCGCGGCCGGAGCAGCATTTCCAAGAAACAGATATATCTTTTGTCATTAGCTGGGAATTTATTATCGTACGCATCGTCGTAATTAAGGAACTTAAATTTCTTATCTGCGAGATAGCGGCCGCGCCGTGACATATTTGATGAGTGATAGCTTTATTTTCTGAAGCGGTTATTTAGCATAATGGACGCGATAAAACGGGCGTTAAAAATCGCCCTTGTTCTCCGTAACCAGCGAGGTAATTAGTAAACGCGACTTTATCACGTTGTGGCTTTTTTGTTGGCGCGCGTTCCTTCGTCTTCTCCTCCTCACAAAAGACGGTCGGTTTTTGGAAAATATTTGTCTTTATGTGATACACAATGAAACCTTTGATGAAATTTCGTCTAATTCCGAGCCAGAACAATGACGTTGCGTAATTACAGCCCGAAACGAGATATAGCACGACGTACAATATAATAGAATTCACATTACACGACCGGTTTAAACTAACGCCGCCCGGCGAGTGCTTTTACAAAAGGAATAAATAATTGCGTATTTTATGTCGCTGCTAATCTCGTCGTTAATTAAAGCGCTTTGATGTTTTTTGAATTCTCCACGTAATTTAGCAAGCTTTTTCTTGAAAAAAAAAAGCACCTCCTTTAATATTACGATGTAACTAAGGTTTCTTTTTTCCTCGAATACTTTTTCTTTTGTGTATACAATTTGCTCCTAGTCTTTTATCAAGTGCTTGACCGGATAACTAATCAACGCACATTTTTGAAGTGCTCTAGTAGCACCCAAATGACTTTCGTATGACTCAAACTCAGTAGAACCCTGTATTTTTGAGTTTCAAGTTTTAGTAACTCTTTTTCAAACCAAATTTAAACGCAGCATTATCAGCTGAACTCTACGGGTTTCTGCTTTCATTTTCAGCTTATTATGCCATTCATAACACAAACTCTCAATGACACTTATTTAGGCAGTCTCTTCATTGTAATGTGATATGTATATAGCTTGTACTATGTGTCTATTATTGTATTTTTTACTTAGTTGTAATTGAGAACTAAATTCCTATGGAATGTATAAATATTTCTGTTGCAATTGACACTTGCTAACATCTGAAACTATACAGGTCTCTTAAGCAATAAAAATTATTATTATTATTATTATATGAACGTAAGCTGTGTCTTATCACTATCAGTTAATTCAATTCACTGCAGCATCTTTCTGATATTGATAAGACAAAAGGCAATGAAATTCGATCTGTGTCCTTTCATTTAATAACAGTGCCATGCCTGGTCACTCGAAGAAAAAAAAAAGGGGCAATGAATTAAATGTGACGAGAGGCAAAAACAGCGTGCTTTGGGATTTTTTGGCCTGGAAACTTTTACAAAATAATAAAAGCGATTTTACAGATGTTTCGTTTCAGAATTAATTAAACTCGGCCCTCGTTCGTTCCCCATATGTCGGCCGTCGTTTTTTGCCCGGTTCGGTCGACACTTCGCATTAGCACATATTTAGCCCCGCCGCGCCACCCCCTAAGACCTTCTCTTAATAAGGAAGTACTTAAGCGAGAGGCGTGTGGGAGCAGACGTTCTAATTTAAATCGCCTCGTTTGTTTCAGGACCGCCACGTGAAGACCTCGCCCGGAAATTCCGTGGATTGCGAACCGGAAGTGGACCCGAGCCAGGACTATCAGCTCCTGCTGGGCTACGAAAATGTCACGCACACCGTTCTCAGGTTCAGAAGAAGACTGGACACGTGCGATCACCATGATATTCCTATTACGGTGAGGATCTCTCTTAGTTACAAGACGCCCTGTGTTAAATTATTATTGATTTTGAGGTCCGACCGCTTTTGTATCTCGCAAGTGGAGGATTATTTAAATTGAACCCTACCGATTTGAGCTTCCCTTCCTTGTTGTTATTACAGGCGCGAGGTCGGCCTAATTGGGGCGCAATTTGAAACTCTGGTGTTAAAGTGAAAGTTTACGGTTTGGTTTTAATCTGAATCTGGGGGCGTATTTTTGCAGACAATCGAATCGAAGTAAAGGAAATCGCTTGAAACCCTTGTCAGCTCTAATGCGGGCTTGTCAGAATTTTAGCGAAAGGAATGGGTCATCCATCCACTTGAGTCCACTCTCTTAAAAACGATGATTTCGTATTTACCCTGGAAAGTCGGTTAGACCTAATCACTCCCCTGACTAATAGCCTTGCAAATTCATCATCGTGTTTAGTTAACGTCGTTGCAACTCTGAAGGAGGTGCTGTTAGAAAAACGTTGACAGTTTAATGGCTAGCCTGCGCAGCAACATATGGTTAAATGCTCAATATTTCCAGCCCCTAAACACCGTCTTGGGCTTGAGGTCGTCGAGCCCAATTACGTTCTGCTGCGATCGATAATCTCCCGAGTAAATCGCGGATTTGGCTTCGCCAAATATTTGACTTCGACCTGTGCCCGTCCACGGTGTTAATTGGAGGCGACGTCCTCCATTATTAAATGTTACCAGCCCGGTATAAATAGCAATTAGTTCGTTCGCATTCGCGCACTTAATTAAGCCGAAGTTTACGCAAGCACAGTTTGCCTACGTTTTAGGTTTCGTTTGAGTTTTAGTTACGCGACGATTTGTAAGTCGTTGGTGCTTTGTAATTTAAATTACAACAAGTTTCGGGCAAGTTTGGATTTAAATATTTCCCCCAGAAAGGAGAACTCACTTTTTTACGCCATAATAAGAATGTTCCGGCTCAGAAGGAAATGGGCGGCCGACGATTTGATCCCTCCCAAAATGAGATACATTAGATTTCCGGTAAATGACCTAGAGCGTTACATCATGTAATTTTATGAAAGAGAGGGGGATCATTTCAAGATGCCAACCCACGACAACATAACTCTGTAAATAGTTGGAAGTTGTACAGTGATAGCCAAAACTAATGTAACCTATCCACTATTTTTTTCACGTACTTCACTCCTTCATTATTTCACGTCAATTCGATGCCTTCATAACGTTACATACACGCACGCACACATTAAAGAACATCCTTTTGTTATGCACGTGCCGTTTCGACATTTATTCCGACGTGTGAATATGAATAAACGCGCAGGATTTCCATAATTTTAGGTGCGTTACGTCGGCGGTGGTCGACGTTCGGTGCGTGATAATGACTCATTTGCAAGAAACGTGCGGAGCGTTGCGTGAATAATCACGAGATGACAAAGACCCGAGCGCGCCTCTGCAAATAATGGAGTCTTACCTGTGTAAATATCCAGCAACCAATCCCGCGTTTAGAACGTCCGCCACATTTAAATAAGCCGATCATTTCGAAGCGAATCTGATTCGCCGAAATGTAATCGCTTTTGCTTGCATACGCTGAAACCGTGGAGACCGAAATCCTCAAATTTCATGAATAGTTTACGGTTGAATCCTTTGTACTACCCTAAGGGGGTTACTACTACAGTCTCAAAGAATGAAAGAAAACATCAAAGTTTTCTGCAGTTAAGAAGGTTATCTCATGACTACAAGGGAGATCATCATAAGAACATCCCACCGTTGCGCCACCAAAATGATAGTGCTAAAGTTCAAACGAATTAGTTCAGTTGCGTTACAATGTTTAAATAAGGGTATTACTTTGATAGGATATGAAAATACTATTTAGGTCTTGCATATTTTTTAGTTAAACTTTAAGAAATGTGTAACTATGTTTTATGAAAACTGGTGCGTCAGGAAAACAAAATATTGTAGACATATACCCCATTCATTTCCTTCACGAATCACCTTATCATCTTATTTAAACTATTACTTCGTGGTAGAGAATATCTGGTATAAAATGAGATACAAAACATGTAAAGGTCGATAACGACATAGAATTATCTCTCTTTCTCGTTGCTTTGAACGGACTTGAAAGGTATCCATGCAAGGGCACATTTGTTACAGAACGATACAATGCGAATTGTATGGACGTTTAATAAAGAAGAGCCCGTCGGAGGATCCGTCGGGCCCGGATCTCTGCCCCTACATGATTCGACGTCCCGAGGGTCTCAATCGCTTTATCTCGTGCAGCGCGCCGATCAGGACGCACCTGGCCCCGAAGAAACCGTTCACGTTTGGGAAATTCGAAATCCCGCAGTGCAGCTCCCCACGCCCGGAGACGCCCTCTACTGGTGCCACGTTGTACAATTACCATCCCTCACCGACAAACACCACCTGATTCGCGTAAGTAAAAATCCCCCCCGCCCCTTTGAAGTCGCGTACATCAAAGGAACGATTTCTTATGTAAACGCGTGAATTTTGTTGCAGTACGAGCCCCTGCAGGAACGCGGAGAGGCGGGAGGTCTTCAACATGTCGTCCTGTACGAGTGTCAGGATAGTCCTGCCGTGATAAAATTGGCGGATACGCCGGGTAGACAATGCTACGAGTCTGGTTTCGAGCCGTTAGCGTGTGGTACGGTCGTAGCGAGTTGGGCGCGAGGATCGGAGGGTTTTAGCTTCCCCCCTGAGGCGGGCTATCCCTTGGAGCCGAGCAAAGCCCGCTTCTATCTCTTAGAAACGCATTACGCCAGTCCTAGCGACGGTAGCTCGGGAACTCTCGACGGATCCGGCTTGAGATTGTATTACACACCGACTTTGCGAAGGCACGATGCCGGCGTAATATCAATCGGCATGGATCCGAACTGGAGACACATAATTCCCCCCGGTCAGCAGAGGGTCGTGTCTTCTGGGCATTGCGTATCGCAATGTACGAGCCAGGCTTTTCCCAACTCGGGGGTGAACATGTTCGCCGTGGTCATGAAAACGCACCGCATCGGCCGCCAGGTCGCGCTCAAACACGTCAGAGGGGCAGTCGAACAACCGCCGATCGCGACTGACGATAACCTCGATTCCGACTATCAGGAATATCGGAGGCTCGGGGTTCCGGTTAAGATATTGCCTGGGGATCACTTGATCGCCGAGTGCACATATAACAGTTCGGGTAGATCTGCTATTACTTTGGGCGGTTTCACGAATCGACAAGAAACTTGCCTGGTAATGGGACTGTACTATCCTCGACAGCGTTCTTTAACAACATGCCACAGTCTGCCAAGCTTACCAACGGTTTTACATTCTCTCGGGATTCAGGAACTTAGCGCGTAAGTATTACAGATTCTTTTCCAATTTTTTGTCGTGACGAAACGCCACCGCATTTACAGTAGGCTGATTTTCAACCACGACAAAGAGAATCAACATTTTATTATCAGGAAACTAAGTGTTCTATTTTTTGACTTCCATAGCAAAGAGAGAACAGACCTCCAAATCAAAATGCCTTTTGGGTAAACTCGATGTTTAAGGTTGAACCATACCATAATCAATTAGGTCATTGACCCTTGGCCGGGCAACTACTTGTATAGGTGTGGGGGTTCGAATCCTCTCCTGATGCTATAAGTTCTCTGTTAGCTCTGTTTCGGCTCCTTGGAGGTCTTGGGTCATTGACGCTTTTTTTTCCATAGAGGTTTGGAGAAAAGACACCATTAGCGGAAATCCAGGCCGATGGCGTGTTGGATTCACCCGGTCGTAGCCTTTCTAAAGGTCTGAGACACAGGCACCTACCAACTAAAACTCCTACTCCTCTCTCGCAGCTGCTAATTCCTGGAATCTGCCTCTCGGCATTGCATCAGGAATTTCGCACCGTCAGTTATTATATATATTCAGTCTTATTCCAGTATTTGTCCAGTCCGGTTTTGGCTTTGTTTCTCGTCTTTTTCCTTTTGCTTCATGATGTTTTTGAGCATAGTGGTAACTGCGTTCCAGCCTTCTTCGTTGCGAAGCAGGATCTCCGAGACATTTTCTCTTGTAATCTCAGTTCCGCATTTGCAGCGAGCTTCTTCTCTATCCCTTTGCCATCTTGGGCAGGCAAAGATGGTATGTTCTGCCGTATCTTCGTCCTCGCAGTGCCAGCAATTGCTAGATTGCGTCTTACCGATTTTGTGCAGGTAGCTAACGAAAACTCCGTGTCCCGTTAGCGCCTGCGTGGTATAAAAGTCCACCTCTCCGTGCTTCCTGTCATGCCACTTTTTAACGTCTTTGATGAATGTTTTGGCCCACCCATGGTATGAGTCCCATACGAGCTGCCACTTAGTCATGATGTTTTTCGGTCTTACGTTATCCTCCAGTTTCCCGGCATTGTACCGCTCCAGCCGCTCCTCCACCTGAAGCTTGATTGGGGGGATCGCCGCGATCGCCAACACTGCCTGTGTGGGAACGGCTTTATACGCCGAGGTGATGCGTATGGCCGCTTTCCTATTGACGGTCTCCAACATTGCCTCGTAGTGCTTGTATTTCATGGCGGTAGCCCAGATCGGCGCGGCGTAGAGGATGACAGAAGTAATCACTCCCGCCAGAACTTTCCTCTTCTTTGGTCTCGGTCCGCCAACGTTTGGCATAAGCCTCGCTAGTGCCATCTGGGCTTTACTAGCTTTCTCGCATGTTCTCCTTACACGGGTGGTCATCTTGAAGTTCCTATCCAGGTGTACCCCAAGGTACTTTATGGAGTCCTTTGAAGTTATTGCTGCGTCTTCAACGTTTAAAGTCAAGGTCTTCAGTCTTCTTGGCCCGGCCAGGATGATCATCTCAGTTTTGGCCGTTGCCAGCTCCAAGTCGTGATCCTCCAACCACGCCCTTTTCCTATACAGCAAGGTGGTGGTTTTGGCGGTTATGACTATCGCCAGATCGTCGGCATAGGCGACAGTAGTCACATCCCGCCCTAGGTCTAGTCTGAGTATGCCATCGTAGAGGATGTTCCATAGAGTCGGTCCAAGGACCGAACCCATTTCCTCCCCCGTAGGAGTGATTATGATCCTGTCCTGCAGGTAGGACTGGATGATCTTCCTGAGGTTTTTGCTGATGCCTTTCTCCTGGAGAGCCTTGGCGATGTGCGGCCATGTGGCGGAATTAAAGGCATTCTTTATATCTAAAGCCAGCATTAGACAGAATGCCCTATTCTTGTACGCCACTGTCCTAGTTTTGCGAACGATATCACTTACGATAGCGATCGCGTCCACGGTGGATCTACCCGACCTAAAGCCGTACTGCCGATCATGAAGAGTGTTTAGCTCGTTGAGCTCCTCCTCTAGCCTCTGTTTGATTTTTTCCAAGAGTTTGGCCGTCGCATCAAGGAGGCAAATCGGCCTATAGGTCGGGGTCATTGACGCGTGGCCGAGCAGCTCTAGATGTCAGCTTGAATCCCCTCCTGGGGTCTATGTAAGCTTTGTGAGAAATAAAGCATTTATGTTTCAAGTTGATACCGAGTTCACCCAAAAAAAGACCTCGGAGGTAAAGTTGGTACCATACTAAACCTTTACCAATTGGATCGTTGCGCTCTCTTTGTGTCTTAATTTTTATAGCTACTACAAATGTCGTCTTTCTATTTCAGAAAAACTAATCCCGTTCGCATAGCAGCTCCACCTGAATTAGCAGGGATGACCCTAGAATCGCGCTTAGTTTCCTACGACTGGGACAATCATTTCCGTAGTTTCCAAGAGGCGACCCAGAAAGGTTCCTTCAAGCCGATATGTTGGACGGCGCAATCCAAATCGTTACCGGTAAGCCCTCTGACATTAAGACTTTCGTGTCGGAGCGGAATTAAATGTCGCGTGTTATTATAGGGTACACGTACCTACGACTAATACCCGCTACTTTCCCAGTTATAATTCATGTTTAGCAATCCGATTGCGTTCTCTGATTTTACGTGTGCACTTATAAATAGACTTTTATTGGGTCGATTGTTTTTCACGTCTTATTTCAATAAAATTTAATCGCCGCTAACGTGAAATTAATTGAGGAGGGAGAATTGATTAAAGTTGTTCGGAAACTGGGTCAAAGTGCGGAGTCGAAATGATTGATCGGACGAATTTGGTTTTGACTTGTTTGTGCCGCGCAAGTTCTAAGGAGAAGTCGTGAAAAATGGGAGCGCGGTCAAAATGAAGAAAAAAAAATGTAGCGCACAAAAGACGACATTGTGTGTCTCACTTGTTCGATTGATTTCAATTTTGAAATTCGACACGCTAAGTTAATCCCGTAAGTACCGCGCGGATATTAAATTCTCGTCTGGTTTTAAATGTCACTACCAATTCCGAAAGCTATTGGCGTTTGTGAAACACAATTCCAGTCCGAACTCGTTGCCGCAGAGTTTATTGAGCGGAAGCGTTACTCTGTCTCGGTACTTCCGTGATTCCGACTGCAGGAGTCGTGTTTTTTGATATTCTTTAAACAGTTTCGTCATTTCATTCCTTTTTATCCAACACTAAGTAAACTTCGGTTAACGAGTTAAATTTAGGTCAAATTTTAGAACGTATTCCACGACCTGAGAACGCCATCTTGAAAAACGAAAACTATGTTGCTCATAAAAAAAGAGGTCATGGTACATTTCGCTCTTAATTTCCGCCAGATTTAGCGCTTCATCGTGTGTCACTTGGGCGCAGCACTTCGGGAGTAATCCTTTAAGTTGTGTAAACACCGCCCGTCTATTTAAAGCTGTTTATTTTAGTTTAGAAGCCCCAATATCGCCGTTTTTCTTGCTTTCAGAATTACCTAAACACCCTCATTTTGTTTGCAGTTCTCAATTGCTTGGGACGCGTTTCCGGTTATCACGTTCCTAAAAAGAGGCACTAAAATATATCTATTTTTTTTTTATTTTAGGGAACGGACTCGTTGGAATTACATTACCCCAACATCTCCCGACCGTTCGTCCGCAGCGCGGTCGATCAATGCAGTTACAGGCGATACAGCACGGAGGGTTGGCCCGGAGGAACTCCGGTCCTGGAACTCGATGGTAACCACATCGAGGGAGCAGCTCGCAGTAAAGTGTCTCGAAGCAGTAGTCCTTCGGTGGAAGAATCCTTGAGCTTAAGCCGACACAATTCCGCTTCTCACGTAGGCGTAACCGACACCCTGCTGGTGTTGCTCGCGCTTCTTGTGGCTTTACTCAACCGTTGAATGTGAATGTGAATGTGATCGTCAAGCCAGTGAACTGACGAGGTTATAGTCATGGAGGTCCTGCTGTGAAGAAGATAATCAATGACACGAATAAGTGGTACGTACGGTGCGGTGTTGAGTGATAGATAGTTCGTGGCGGTTGTGCGTGCAAACCTCTTTCTGTGGGATTGGGATTGGGATTGGTAGTGCTTTTGAGTTTCTCGAATTTTCCGATTTTCCGTGTGAAGTTTGCGGCACAAAGGGAATCGCCGTTGCGGGTTCGTTCCGGCGGCACCCATTCGACAGGAACTGTGACGCGAGTTCGCCGCCGAAATGAACCACGACCCGCCATTTTGCGCCGCCGTCTGAAGCTGTGATGCATTAGTAGAATAAGCACTTAGATCGTTTCCGTTTCCCGTGTTTTCCCTTTTAGTTGCTATGACTGTTAGGATTCAGTGTTGGGTAAGAGACTTTTTCATTTGGACGTAATATACATGACCTATCTAATCGTGACACTCAAGAACCAGAGCCAGAACAAACACGTTCCCAAACTCTTAGGAATTCACCCTAAAAGTTTAATTCTTCAGAAATCATTACCATTAAAATTTATTTATTTATTTATTATTTTAAATCCTAAACATATTACAGACAAATTTGTAAAAGCAAATTTATAAAATATTTAATTACAAAATGGTCTTTAATAATAAAAAAAAGTACTTCTCATGTAAACAAAGTTCGCGCGCATCGCTTATATCCGACTTGCGCTCTAAGTGCATTTCGGGGATCAGTCTGAAATAAAAGGGGTAATTGGAACCGTTGCAAAATAAAGAGGTTGGCATCCTAAAGTCTCTCCCCTCTATAAACGGGAGTGACAGTCTTTTGAGAGGAACCCAAGAAGTTGAAGAATACAAGGAACGTTTTGCAAACCCATCTCGGCATTTCAATTCTTCTCATTAACTCGAAATAGGCGAATGATAGTCTTCTATAAACAAGGAAAGTAGGTCATCACATGATGTGGAACAAAAGAGTTTTTATTAATGAGCAATTAATTGAGGAGTACATATTTTTTTCTCTATTTAAATGATTGTGGAGGCTTAGATTGAAAACTGTTATCAGAATTCAGAATGTAGAGGCTTGCTTGGGCTGTCGATTGGCTCAGTCGGCTTTGGAAGCAAAGTCGCTCGGCGGTGTGGGTTCGAATCCCACTAGTGCCATGGACGTTTGTCTAAAATTGACTTAAACCCCCAGCTACAGTAAAGCAACAGATTCCTCTCCCTATTAACATCTCAGATCAATAGCTTAATTAATTAATAAAGATTGCTTTGACCAGAGTAGGTATTTAAAGACAATCGCGAACCTTTCACGGCGCATTCTATGGGCCTAAATTCGTTGTCCTGTTAATTTTTCAAAATTAAAAAAAATAATGCTCATGAATATCTTACTTTGCCTTAATTCAACAGCGTTTCATAAACTTACCTATTTCCCTGCTATGGGCGCCAATCTCTTGATTGTTTCAGATCAAGTTAAATCATAATCCCTTTCGGCCCGTAATTATTTCCAAAGTATCATTTGCTAGCTAACGTCATAGGAAAATGTAGGTATTCCAGGAATTGCTGGGGCTTCTCTGTCAAGGGCGAAAGTTGTTGTATTGAAAGCGAATGGCACAGTTTGTGTGAACATCTCATTGATATGCAGAACCGCTGAAATAAAATTGTCCAGGCAGACTGGGCATCGAACTTACTAGGTAAAACCGTTATCTAATCACACTGAACATAGAACCGCAAAGTAGTGGGACTTTCCCACTTGTATCAATACCACCCCCTCTGTTGTTGTTGTTGTTGTTGTCTCCGAGTCTTTTCCTTTTCTTCGACATTGTGGTATATGTGTGCGTATCAGAGATGATGAGAAAGACAATGAGTGTGGTCACCTCCCCCACCCTCCCCTTACATTCCAGACTAATAACCGAAGTTGAAGGTATCACGAGTCGTATAAAAGCGACGCGCAGGAACCTTGTTTTAATAACAGTTAATTTCTGAAAATTTATTAATACCACTTTATAGTTAAATATTTGAACAATTCGTTTTACAAAATCGTTTGCAACTTGATTATGCTTTGGAAGTTGAAATTTATTAAATAATTCATCGCTGGAATTAGTTCAAGAAATTAATTTAAACAATAGTTAGTCTCAGCTGCTATGGTTTCCTAGGCAATCAAAACCAATTTAGAAATGGATTATTATATTTTAAATTATGTTACATTTAGGTGTATTCGCATGTATATTGCGTACGTATAACCAACACTGTTGTTAGTTTTTACCTTCCTCCCCCGAACGTGTTTTTTTGTAAATTACGTGTACATTTTTTCTATTGTAAAAAAAAATATTTTGTATTTTATAGTCTCGACTGGTGCTATATAATTTTAAATTGTGTCCTTTACGTGTACTGTAATTTAATTTATTACTGACTAACTGTTAGAGAAATCCTGTACAGTGTAGATACTTGTGTAATATATTTTATAAATAAATATCGGTGAATAAACATCTAGCAATAAGCGAGGTGCTTTCATTTCACGTCCTCATTAAAAAGAAATCGCCCCCTTAAATCCAGCAGCGATTTCGGGGGCGTAAATAAGGCGCAATCCACCGCCCGGACGTAAACGAAGATTAAGCTTATCTCCGGCTACTATCCCGCACGAACTTAATCAGCTTCCGGTAGCTGCTTGAAAACGGGTGCGAACAGTGGGTCGGGTTATGGACACCCTTAGACTAATTTTCGGTAAGTAAGTACTTCCGGTATGGTACCAACTTATTTTAAATTTAATTCCGACATAATTCTGTTGGGATCAATATCATTTTGTGTATTGTAATTTGAAGTAAGTTTCGTGCCAAGTATTGATTAGGGGTTTCTCCCCCCTGAAGAAGGAGTGTAAAGCTGAAATTATTTCCGGCGAGAAACCAAATAAAAACCGCCCGCTTATTTACCAGGGTTGCGGAGATGTTAAACTCACCTCACTGGATCTCGCACTCGTTCGCGTAACCTCAATTTCCGAGTTCCGCTCAAGATGAGAGAAATATACGTAAGTAGTAAATTTGCTTTTACGGTGGGTGAATTCGCCGACGGAGCTACTGGGAAATTCATTAGTTTTGGCTTTATTTCGATGTACTTGTAAATAATTGCTTATACGATCGCAGAATGGGGTAAGTGCAATTTTTAGAGGGCGAGCTTTTATCTTGAAGAGCATCAATTTGCCTGAAACTTTTTTCTTATTATTATTGCATCTACAAAACTTTTAGTTTCACCCTCGTATTTCCGTGATAATTACAATTACGACTGCCGTATGCTTTTCCCATCGGACAAAACTGAGTTTAATGGCGGCATTAAAACGCTAGTTTGCGCGGCGTTTATTTAATATTTGTTGGCCAGTATTTGCTATTCGTGCAAGAGCATTTGTAAACGAAGCGAATACAACACTCCAGAATCTCATTAATGCAGGCAAGGATTGTATGGTACGCGGAAATAAATTAGCTTCTGCAATGTGGGAAATGCCGGAGATTAAATTTCGTGATTTCGCGAGCTCTTGCCTGAACCTTTTGCCTCGTGCTTTTCCTTTCAATCGACACCACTGTCTTATTCATAAAGAAAATCAAGGCGAAAGCCTTTATTCCGAAAGAGAGTCTTCTAGTAGAAGTTAATCAAGTAATTGGACGAAGGCAAACATGAAACACATATATGGTTCGCAGTGAAAATGTGAAGACATCAGAAATGATATGATGTCTTCTCCATTTGCAGCGTGATTTCCCTCGTCCTTCTCTAAATTCCTTAATTTTCGCAAAAAATGAGCTGCCTTCATACGTATTTGAAAATCTAAGTAACGAATGAAGGATAGGTACCTAAATTAGAAAGGGTGGAAAAGCGAACTCTTTTCAGATCTAAATTTATGTCTGTGCAAAAAACGACAGTAAAAGCAAACCAGCGAAACTTGAACCCTAGGTACACAATAACGGTGTTAGAGGAAAAAGATGCAGAACAATTTTTCTAATCAAAAGAAGAAAGCAAACGAACAGGGGGAACAGGTTAAGCCGCGCCTACACTTGTAAAAATTTGCGTTGTAAATATTTTCGCAAGAGACAAATAAACCGCGTCCATACTTGCAACAATTTGCTTTCTAAATACGTTCTAAGAAAAGCCAGGACGAAGATAGCAACCCAGGATAAATGAAGTCTTTCTTTTTTTCCCGTCCAAGGTGTCGTCAAGAAAATTAAAAGATTAAATGTTTGAAACCTTAACAAAAACCAAACCCTCTTCTGTGCATCTACCATCAAAGTAGAATCAAGGAAAGACTAGAAAGAATAGTAGCTATACAAGGTGACTGTTAATTAACCCGACATGACAAAATGAAACCACGGTAAGAAGCGATGTCCGAGAGTATGAGAAAAATGTGAAAAAATTCTTTGTAATTTAGTTTACGAGAAATAATTAATAAAACGACGAGCGTCTTTAGTTAAATAAAATAGGGGAGCAGATGAAAGAAATAAATGCCCTCTAAGTTTTATGGTAGGCACGGCGACGTAGCATCGATTGTGAACTTGACCTTAAGTTGAATTCCACGTCAACTTCGTTTTTAGGTCAACGCGAAACACGAACTACAAAATATTTACTTGACAAATCACCTGAAGCAGATTATTCCTTGCAAAGGATGACAATGGCCCCACTTTTAACACATGCTTTGTCAGGTAAACAAATCACTAAAACGAAAAAGAATATTACGTTTAAAAATTCCGTTACGAAAACGTAGCAACAAAACTTCGTTTGCCACGTCTCGAGCTCCTGGCAACCCTGCGCGTTCCTTGCTTTCCGCGATTTTCATTTGATGAAAGCGCCGCATGATCATTGTCTTGAAAGTCATTGGTTATGGTGTACGTGCATTTTCGGCGTCCCTTCCACTTCAATTGCGCGATTTGCAATTAGTTCCCTGGTATCATGATGATGCATTATACCGCTTATCGAAGCGCTTGCTTAAAGGATTAAGAAGTGCTTGCCGGAATTTCCTTAGTGCACTACAGAGAAACTACAAATCTCAGGTAAAAATTGTGCGAATTGTCTGACGCCATTTTGGACGCTACCGAATCTGTTCCTTCCTTCTATTTAGGCTTTTGATTCTATTTCAAGTCTATTTCGGCTCGGATATAATCAGCAGGTCGTATTGCGACCGCCAACTTGACAGCGCAGAATTTGATATTACCGACTGTGTTTTGACACTAAAGTCGCGAGTTTGATTATTTAATCTATCATAAATTTCGTATCGTTGAACAATTATTGCATGCCTTTTGGAGAGCAAACTTCGGCTGAATGCAGAGATTATCTAAGCGAATTTATTTCTTAGTATAAGTAAGTTGATAACTTTAGACTTATCGTTGAGTGAATTTAAACACATGCTTGCCCTGGTGGAACTTGTACTCTGCATTTACTCGAACTTTCTTTTAATAAATAAAGCTTGTTAATTTTAAGTGTGTGTTTACATTACCCTTCCTTCACGTGCCAGCCAAGTGTAGCCTCGAGTTGTAAATTTTGGCCCTCTGCACGACCAAATCGGTACGGGGACACCGACGAGGTCTTTGTCTATCAGCTGGGTACCGTCCGTTTTGGCGCCCTTAATAGTATAACATCATATTAGATCCACCCCTATCTCACTGTTGCTAGCCGAGGGGAAAAGCTGGTGAACGATAGAGCGCAGATTTGTCATCTGGTCAAGGTAAGGCTCAAACTGTCAAGTTTAAAGTAAATTCGGTGACAACAATTTAAATGTCCGTGTTAAGAATTCCCAGTATTTCTCTTTCATTTTAATTCAAATTGTATTGTAAATAAAGTTTATTTCCACAAGAAACGTGTCCTTTATGACCGCAATTTAAAACATTATAAACAGTAAACTCATTCGCAATATTTTCGATTGATAATTTTTGTAATTTTGTGTTGTGTGACAAAAACACAAATCTATTAAAGCTGGTTAAAGCTTTGTACAGACTTGACAAAGGATGCGAATTGCCTTGTCGCTCTCTCGTAAAATTTCCACACGAAGACGTATGAGAGTGTTCGCCGTCGATCAAGTTTTTCGAAGTCGTCAGTAAACAAATTTGGATGTATAATATTACGTCTATACTGAGCACCGACAGCATTGACACGAGGTTGTACGACGCGCATCCCGAGGCACGCTGGCTGTATGCAGTTTTAACACGTCTGCTTTGGAGGGTCAAGTTTTACAAGCTTTATTCTGTGTAAATATCGTAAAACGTTTGTGACATACGTACGCCGCGAATTTGGCATTTTAGTCTAAACACACCTGCTTCTTTGGGTAAATTTATAATTAATTAATTACAAACTGTTTCACAGAATTTTCTACACACTTTTTCGTAATCTGTGGCATGCGATTTGATCATAATATTAGCGACGTTTAAAAAACTGTAACCTAATAGTTTTATTGTCTCCGTACGATAATGAAACGGAAGATTTTACTGTTAGCTGCCTGTCGGGCCTGTCTGTGATCAAGAGTTTTTAAATCCTTGCGATTTTCTTTTTGTGGACCAAGCAGCGCTCTGGTAAATAATTTTTTACCCCTATTTAATTCGCAATTCCAGTTATTTTAGAAATTACGTCGCGTAAAAGACTTCCGTTCTCAGTTCCGTTCCGTTCTGACAATTCAAGGGTCCTGGGTTCAATCCTCACTAACAGAATTTAAAAAATAGGCAAGCGTCTGCATTTCTCAAGGCGAACATCTTGAAGACGAAAGCGTATATTTCGATACCGAAACGTAATCCTAAAAATTGTGATAATAGCCTAATTAACAACTGTCAATGGACGGGAAAAACATGTACGTAACAAAAATATTATTATTTTTAATAGTAATAAACATATTAATTGAAACAAGGTATTTGTTGCAACTATTTTTAATCATAACTCACGATTAATTGCTATTAAATATAATTGAAACCGACGTACCCCAATTAAATATTCATTCAATTGATTAGTTGATTCAAAATTTAATTGGCTGATGCCCAACACTTGATATTATGCATAAGTTTCTATTCGATAAGATCTGTTTGTAAGGACTCGAAAATGCTACAGGGAAAATTCCCACGTATTACTTGAAACAAAGGAGATTATACTTTAGATAATATTTATGTTCCAAACGAAATGGAAATCTCTGGTTGCAGGAATGAAATCTCCGACGTGATTTAGACACGTGTCGGGTATAGAGTTACGCGGGGAAAACTTCGCTCTTATCGCAACTGACGCTGACAGAAACCGATGAATCAACAAGTCAGTACTTTTCTTGCAGAATCATCAAATGGAAAAGAGAGCAGCTTAACTTGCATGCGTAGCATGGGAAACTGGCGACAGCTATTCCTCGATTAGGAGTTTCGCGCGAGACAGAAATATTTAAATTTAATTGGCTCACGTGACGCTCCAAAATTGATAACTCCCAAAATTGATACGGAAGGTTTTAAAAGGCAGTAAAAAGGACGAAAATTCACACCATGTATGAAGAGTGCTGAGGTCGGCTCCTGGCTATTTTCAGACTAATTCCAGGCATGCTAAAGTAAAGGAATTGCTCCGTGCGTCTCTTTTGGTTTGTAAAAATTTTGGCCAGGTTTTACATATTATTTGAAGAAACTATTAACATGGCGCGTAAGCTATCATGTTGTTATCTACGGCGATCTTCTCTGCTCCAAAAGAAAATGTGTATTTAGGTACGACCTGTTTGAAGTTTTTAAAGCTTCAAGTCTCTATGCCAATTGGTACAGAAAGTATTCATAGGGAGACCTATATAGAGAAATCTTTTTGTATAGAACGAAGACGTAGGTAAGTTACAATCGAATTACGAAAATGATAAAAGTTCTTTTTAAGAAGGGAGGGAGATACGAGCTATGATGTGCTTTTTACAAGGTTTCCGGAAACTTTTGAATTTTGTATGAGGTACACCTTGAATGAAACTCTATATTTTAATAACGAACATTACCAATACTGAGGCTTCAAAACTTCCTAAGATATGTATTACAGAAGTTGGCAACTTATTTAATTTTTAATTGTTCTATTAAGCAACCAACTAACATGGACAGCTTCATCCCCCTATTCCCTCCACATTCCCATTTCACTATCGATTAATTTTGTTTATACTTGGGTTTATACGTCGTCGTCGTCGTCGTCGTCAACTGCTCTGACATTTATGTTTGGCATTTCACGCGACAGCTCGTCGGCAATTTGTCGTTTTCCCTACATTTCCACCAAGAAAACGTGCATACGTTAGCGATGCTTCATTAGATAAGCCCATTTAAATGAAACCGACGGAGTTTTAAAACCCGTCCGCGGCCTGAAAGGAAAGCGATCGATTACTCCAGCGAACCGCTTGTGTACGTAGCAGAGAGGCACGTAAATATTTATTCATGCTGCGGTTATATCCGCTTGACCGCCGCTCTATAACATGTGTGTGCGAAGCAGGAATGCGCTAGAAAAGTGACACTTGTCCTATCGGCGTGGCTTCATCGTAGGTAATAAAATTCTTACTCACGGCGTGAATAAAATATCAGCCGCCCAGTACAAATATGTATGGGTGTTCATTAAAAATTGATGGAAGCGATTTGTCCGCAGTTGTTTCCGACGTGGAGATTTTCATCGCTTTCGTACTTATCATATGTAACGGAAATGAGCTCATTGGGGGGAGACACGGCAATTTCCAGTTTATACGTGCAAATGTAATTAAAATTTTTATAAATTAACTATGGGTGAATTAAAAATCACAATATACTGGCTTTACGTTAACATACTAACACTGAACTAGCTTGAAGGGATGAGCCCTCTCGAGTCTTCTTACTATTAGTATTATCGAGAAGTTTCTGGCAAACCTTGTTAACAGAATCAATTTCAAGGTCCCCATGGATGTCACTGTTTCGGCAATGTCAAGGTACATCAACGGTACCACGGTGCCAACGGTATTCCTTCCTTTCAGGAAACCCGAATCCTTTCGATTTCGTCTTGTTAACAGAATCAATTTCAAGGTGCCCATGGATGTCACTGTTTCGGCAATGTCAAGGTACATCAACGGTACCACGATGCCAACGGTATTCCTTCCTTTCAGGAAACCCGAATCCTTTCGATTTCGTCTTGTTAACAGAATCAATTTCAAGGTCCCCATGGATGTCACTGTTTCGGCAATGTCAAGGTACATCAACGGTACCACGGTGCCAACGGTATTCCTTCCTTTCAGGAAACCCGAATCCTTTCGATTTCGTCTTGTTAACAGAATCAATTTCAAGGCCCCCATGGATGTCACTATTTCGGCAATGTCAAGGTACATCAACGGTACCACGGTGCCAACGATATTCCTTCCTTTCAGGAAACCCGAATCCTTTTGATTTCGTCTTGTTAACAGAATCAATTTCAAGGTCCCCATGGATGTTACTGTTTCGGCAATGTCAAGGTACATCAACGGTACCACGGTGCCAACGGTATTCCTTCCTTTCAGGAAACCCGAATCCTTTCGATTTCGTCTTGTTAACAGAATCAATTTCAAGGTCCCCATGGATGTCACTGTTTCGGCAATGTCAAGGTACATCAACGGTACCACGATGCCAACGGTATTCCTTCCTTTCAGGAAACCCGAATCCTTTCGATTTCGTCTTGTTAACAGAATCAATTTCAAGGTCCTCATGGATGTCACTGTTTCGGCAATGTCAAGGTACATCAACGGTACCACGGTGCCAACGGTATTCCCTCCTTTCAGGAAACCCGAATCCTTTCGATTTCTTTTATTTATCTTTCACCTAAGTTATCAGGAATTCTATTCCGTTCTCTTCCTTTCTTTTAATTAAACAGAACGATAACAACAAATCATAAGCATTGCTTGGGGCGGGCGGTCCAATAAAACCGCGTCTGCGTTCCGAATGAATTACGGCCCCGTCCGGGTCGCGTTTAATGTTCTAAATAGCATCCGTAATTAATTTTTTCGAAAAAAGTCTCGCGCCCATAATGAACAATTTGCAGAGTACACAGCGGTCGACCGCAGCATCGCCACTAATTGCCGGGCGGTTAAACTTTCAGGCACCGTTGCATAATTGTGGACGCGTAAATCGGCAGCTTAAATGCATCCGAGGATGATATTGCGCTCGTTATTTATTGCGGGAATCAATTAGGCCGGATACGTACCCGTAAACATGCTCGTGCACGTGTTCGTGAACCGGAGAAAAAATCTCTGCTTCATTTTTATCTTTGTCATCGTAAGGATAAACTGGCACACATGTGGAATGTTCCGTAATCGAAATGACCTTTGTAAAGCCATATAAAAGGCCATGGCATAGCACGACAGATGAGACAGCCAGTCTTGTCGAGTGCAACCCCACAAATCCGAGGGCGTAATCGACATTAACAGAATGTCTTAGTGTGTGGTTGTTGAGACAAAAGTCCGTCTGTCTCCGTATCTACTACCATGTTTGGGTGAGAAGTCAATAATATCTCAAATTAATTTGCTTCTATTTATTTATTTCTGTCAGAGAATTAGCATCTTGTAGGGGCCTGCGCTTTCCTAGATTGATAAAATAGTAAACATTAATTTCCAAGCATGTAGACATGTTTACTTTCTACGAACTTGCGAGACTTTTTTCTTGTGAGTTTTTCCCTTGGGACTAACGCGGTCCATAAGTAAGCATACCTGGGAACGTCTGAAATATTCAAGGAACATTATGTACTTCGGTAACTGTGTTTTAAACAAATATGAGCTGCTTGCCGTGTGCGATGTGCAAAGTTAGCAAGTTCGAAAGTAGTTCGGAATAGCTGAACTTGCTAATTATTTTAAATGCAAACGGTAAATCATTAATAACGACTCGGTTATGTGCAACTCAGTTTAAACACTGACAGATACCGAGATTCGTATTACTTACGGGCTTCACAAATTACATTGAATAGCGTTCGAATGTATTTTCTTTTTCGTCGGCGGAGAATGTTTTATTTACGGCTCGCCGGGAATTTTCAGGAAAACGTCAGAATGCATGAATTTGCGCGCAACAATAAGAGAAAGAGGTACACTTTATGAATAGCAAATGAACCGCAAGGAACGATTGACACCGTCGCAGAATATCATAACAAGTGCAGGAATTTATTCACCCGACGTCAACGCGCCAGTATTCCCCGCGTTAAATTTATTTCCTTCGAGGAGGAGAATGA
Source organism: Dorcus parallelipipedus (assembly GCA_958336345.1). Classification (NCBI taxonomy): domain Eukaryota; kingdom Metazoa; phylum Arthropoda; class Insecta; order Coleoptera; family Lucanidae; genus Dorcus; species Dorcus parallelipipedus. Next base: position 34,044,387 of record OY284483.1, on the reverse strand, counting down.
AATGAGAATTCTGTATTGCACCTGAAATAATCATTCGTTCGAAACTTCTAAAATAATTCCTTTTTCAAGCAAATTTCAAAAAAAAAAAAACGATTAATCATTATTAAGTTTATGCCAGAATAAAATAAGTACGTGTGTCGGTGGAATAAAAGGGCGAATTCAAGAAGTTCCATCCGCATGAAAAACTGCGAGCTTTCCCAACTTTACGTTCCTGAAAGGGCCGGCAGGAATCGTCTCCTGTCGCCCTTAAAATATTCCATTGAAAATAAAAGTTAAAAAGTAATCTCTCAGTCCTCCTTAACTCATTTACGAGACCTGCGGCGGCCCAAATTCAAATGAAACAGTTCTTTTCACTTTATTCGCTTAATAATCACATCGAGTGTTCCGCATTTGGTTACAGAGCGCTCTGGCGGGAAGTATTTAAAGTCAAAAAGCGCATTAAGTCGGCATCTCGGCGAAAGCTCGTCGCCCCAGAGATGAATGGAGATTTTCTTTTTTAATGCTCAACTCACCCTATATTAAGACGACTTCAGAACTACTACATCAGTTGAAATATTTTATTACAAATACTAATACAATCAACCTCCACTCTTATTAATACTGAAAGGAGAAGAGAGCAGTGCAGAAGATGTTGTCCGTAATTAGAGGACCAACTTGCTTCTCGGGGCATGAGCGCCCTCTAATGGCGGGAGCGCACGATTCAAAACGGAGTAAGCCCCCCCCCGTTCAATCCTCACTTTAAACAACCATAGATTAGTGAATTTAACAAACAAAGCGGAGTACCCCAGAACACGAGGTGTATGCCAAACGAGCGGCCACAAGACTGAAATGGAACAGCGCGGTCGTACACGAGCGGGGTTTACGCCAAGCGAGCAGTCACAGGACTGAAATGGAACAGCGCGGTCATACACGAGCGGGGTTTTGACGGGTACACTGCAAGAGGAGACAGCAGTATTACGCAGGGGAGTAAGTGAAACAGAACAATGCGTGGGTCATTGCATTTGTCTTGCTGTGCAATATTTTGCAATTTTATGAAATTGAAGAAGACCGTTAGACCGGGAGTATATAATTTTAAATCAGAATTCGAATGAAACACACAATTTTTCAGCCAATCCTAAGGTAAAACGATGGCAGATAAATAACATTAGAAAGGATTAGTAACTTTAGAAGATCAATAAAATTAAGACGAGAAAACCTTTCTAGAAAGTATCTTAAGATTAGAAAATGATGTCTAGTATAAAAGGTAACTCACTCAGTAGGAAAAAAATTATAGTAGTATTAAATAAAGTCTGTTGAAATGAAAAAAAGAAAAGAAAAGAATTCATTAACAGTTTGATTGACGTAAAAGTGTTCCTTTTAAGTCGTCGGTTGAATGAGGCGACGAGATGGGGAGTAAATTCGTTCGTAAATGCCTAAAAGAAGCGATACATAAACGTCACAGATCTTCTATATCTGTATTTAATAGATAAACACCATCAATCTTTATCTGACAAGTTCAATCTGCTACCAGTTTTCTAAACCTTATAATTTGTCAATAAAAAAGTAATCTAATACGATATTGTTTGCTCCGCGAACGCGAAGGAAACGATGATAGGGGGAACCGGAGTAAGTTATAACTTTCTCCATTGTCTGCCCGTCTATAAATAGGAACCGCTCCGTTTTATCATTCTGATTAATATCGCATTAATCAAATCGAATTGAATTGAAAAAGCGTACCTGCGTGTAACAGATTCGACCGATTCCGAGGGAGATAACGACCGAAGGGAAAATCGCACCGCCGCGCCGCGCCGCGTCATTCAAAAGAAACAAACCGAACCTAATAATAAAACCGGTACGTGCATTTTTGCATATTTAAAATTAACGACGACGTATAACTGCAAGGGAATATAAAGAGACGGACGTAAGGTGGGCGAATCAATATAAAATGGTCGGGCCTGAATAAAATAACGTTTCGGAACACGAGAGCGGCCGCCGTTTCATTTGGAAACCATCTCGTCAGAAGTTCTCGTGTTTGCACGTGTAAAAACTGCATACGAAGCTTTCAGGGCTTTATCGCGAACTTTCCCGGCGTGTCCGTTTTATTCCGCTGCTGGGTTTCTTTTTTTTCCGGCCGTAAACAGATTCGCCGTGCTGAACCTGCAGAATGTAGTGGAACTTTTAAAAGCAATCTGTAATAAAGCTTTATTAGGGTAATACTGGTTTATTACGTGCATCTTCTGAAATGCAAAGGATTTACTTTCTTCAATTTCAATCATTTTTCAGGACAAAGAAAGAAAAGTTCCATCCAATTCATCTGCCGCACCGTATGATTTTTTTTCCTTTTCAACCACTTTTTACCCCAAGCTCAAAGCTTGTTGGGGAGAGGTGGCGGTTGCGACCAAAATTAACGGGATTAATAGAAGGAATTCCATGTTGACAAGTTGTCAACCAAGTTGTTTGAACTTACTTAAGAATGCTACACAACAGTTCGTATTTTATTCAAAACCATTAAAGTGCTCGCTCATTAAATGTGACGCCGACATCGGACGCTTGGAACATCGATCTTTGGACCCGAACCTTTCGACATGCACTTTGTGACATCCGGCACGGGTGGTATAAAATATGCAATTGTTGATTAGTCGTTAATAAATGAGTTGTATAGTCGGAAACAGTCAACAAGCATTAATATAATTAGTTTAATGTATTTGGTGAATTTTATCTGTGCCTTCTAAATAGGTCCTTGGGGGCGGCGTTTGCTCGAGTGTGGTACAAAGAGGCGAGATAATGTAAAATTTAAATTAATGATTATGTTTCGTTCGCCAATATCCTGCCCCGCAAGCGAGTGCTCGATATAAGGTAAAACGTAACGCAGTGGCGAACCCCTTATAACATAACTACGTTTACTATATTTCCCTTACAACGTAACGTGATGGAGGCGCACTTAAAAAAGGACAATTTCTTTCTTTTTGGGAGCCAACGTTTTCTATGACGTAACAAGGCGGAGTGCATCCCTTCCGTTCTTGACCTGGTGTAAGCGCCGAAATTATAACAATCTTTTCGTATCTTGATATGGTAAAGGCTTGAGAGTATCTTATCGTGTAAAGTAAAGTGAAATATAGGATTGAATATAAGTTGCACTTGAGAAGTTTACTTTTAAGCTGTAACGGATCGTCTTTCTCTCTCTGTCTCTCTGTCTCTCTGGAGTTGTATTCGTTGCTGTTCTAGACGTCGGTCTGGCGGTTCGGCGTCTAGGCGTCACTTAGCAACACAACCTTATTCACAATAAAGTTTATATTTATATATTTACAACTTGGAAAGTATATAAAACGCGGCCTGTTTAAATAGAAGTATTTAACGATACAGTTCTGGCTCCAGGAATCGGACGGTATATACGAAACACCCCTATGTGGAAGGTAAGAGCGAGACACCCACTCAAAGGGACGAGACACCTGTGTCTGGTAGGTATGAGTGAGACACCCACTTAATGAGACGCTATATATGAGACACCCGTAGGCATGACCGAAACACCCACTCAAAGGGACGGTACATACGAGATACGTATGGTAGGTAAGGGATTGGAGCCAGGCCGCTTAGCGCATTATAGTCATGCGGTTGACTTGCAGAATGACTGCCTTAATACGCGCTCTACGTATACAAAGTAGTATAAATAGAAATAGGCAAGGTTTAATTAGTTTAATTAAATTAATTATTCGGACATTCAAAAAGAAGGTGATCACCATTTCACTACACTGATAAAGTCTTATTTAATCCGCAAGCTTAGAAACTCAAAAATTCTATAAATTGCCTATCCAGACTTTTACAAGGATTAAAGAATGACATTTTCCAACTTTTACAGTTTTACGTGCACTTGAACATGTAAGATGTTAGATCTTATTTCCTCTTAAGCTACAGTGTTCAGAAATCCACAACATTCACGAAATTCTTTATTTGACATCCCGAGAAATATTAGAAAATTTGATAACAGCAACCTATATGGGTATAACTGTCAGCAAAGTTTCATAATTGGTTGTGATAAAAGTATAAAGGAACGTGGTTGAGATATCGTCCATTTATCTGCATAGCCGAGCCGTATGCTTTGTCAGAAACCAAGTGTGCCACTGATAAGTAGCGGTGTTTTTCGGGCAACCAAAAAAAAAATAATAATAATAAAATAATGAGTAATTGAGGTTACTACAACACCACACTAACAAAGTGGAGTTTCACTAACTCCTATTATATGCAACGAAAAGTATTAATGTTACAAGCTCTATTCGGAAATTAAAGAAAATAATAGGATTACCCTTTCCAACTATTAAAGCTTTTAAGTAGACAGATGTTTCCCAAATCTCTGGCTCGAACCTTTCTTTAGCAGATTCCCAAGATCTAAATTTTTGTCTTTGAAGTGAACTTACTTGCGTTGTCTCACCACGGAATTGGCTATGCATATCACATGAATTCTGACGTTGAAGTTAATGGAAAGACAAACGTAGACTAAAAACTAATAAATTCAGACTCAATTGAAATCGTGCTTCCTATACAAAGGTTAAATTGCGGATTCGAAGTACTTCCGAAGTCATTCTAATATTGCTGTGGTATTTACTTTGGGTTAAATAAAAATATTGAAGAAGTTTTAATGATTCGTCAAAATTTTCATCGTAAAGAAACATTTATGTGTAGGAAAGAGAAAAAGCATTTCAGTAAATTCATAAAAGTAAAATAAGTTAAAAATGAACAGTAACGAAAAAAAATAAGTTTAGTAGAGCATGAGATCCGGTGGGCGGACGGGATTTTGTTGAAGGCGGCTTGGGTGGAATTCTGCAAGGTAACGCACAAGGACCACAAGAGGCCAAATGCACCACTCACTGCAAGACCCTGGCCAGTCCAGGAGAAGACGTCGACGATCTAGACGACGGGCGAAGAGTCCCCACATTTATCTGCATAACCGGACCGTATGCTTGGCTTGTGAATGTTTACCTAAAAATTACTATTATAGAAAACAGGTAATAAAACAGAAGCTCCAATATAAAACTATACTTTTTCGAACAAAACGGAATTTCAATAAAAGAATAGTAATATTTACAAGTGTGATGGGTTTATTAAAAAAAAAAATCTTTGCTTGTGTTCACAAACTAACTGCAAAGCTCATTGTCAATGCATACACACAAGCAATTAATTTCATGTAAACTAGTTAATTAATTTCGCTGGTAATCGCTCGCATAATCATAACCGTGTTAAAAATTAATTCGCAACAAAATAAAATGTGTAACATTACGAACTGAAAACATTCCAGATTATGCCGAGATAATCATTCGAGTGTTATAAAGCGAAAGGGGGCAGGGGGGAGGTGGCATTTGTGCGAGAGATGTTTCGTGCTGCTTATGAGTTTATAATTTAAGGCAACTTTCACGATAATGTCGAAACTTTCTGCTGCATAACCTAGTTGTGTAAAAACTTATTAAACACACAGTTCAAGCAAAATGCCGCCCTTTCTAACTAATTAACTGGAAAATTGCCCGATATTAAATCTCTTTACGTGTCGTTGCATCAGATTTGGGTGTGGTTATTACTAAAGGGAAAAAAAAACATCATCGAAGACGAAGGGTTTACATAGGTTGCTTAATACCCGTGTATTCTAAGCGACTTCTTACTTACAATTAGTTGGACGCACGGTGGAAGATATAGAGGTGCTCTGGCAATTGCATTGGTGCCGGCGAGGAGTTTCGATGAAACGTTCACCTTTCAGTATATGAATACAATTAAGAGTAAAGCAGGGAGGAAATTGGTGATAAAAAATATTTTCGTAGGGATAAACCCCCTCGAGCACGCGATTACTCGACGACCTCCTGTCGTGTTTAGACCACTTCATGTCGAATATTACTGTTATTATGCAAATTTTTATAAGTATCAATACCTGACGAATCCACCTAAATTTTGCGTTCTGAATTAAACGAGGACGATAATCGCCGTCAATAAAGCAACAGAAACACTTAATCTCCCCCCTTTCCCCTTCCCAAAACCCTTCTCGTTCTCAGTTTTGAGATAAAGCCCTCGACGTTTTAATGTTTCATTAACTTATACAAGGGGGGCATTAAAATTTGAGCGGCGTTGTTCGGAGATAAGACGTTTCCCGCCCGCTCAAAACGGGAAAGAATACGTATTTATTATTTGAAACGGTTAATTGCACGTGTGGAGGATTTTCAAAGGATTTTCCGGAATTGTTCGCCCGGCGTCATTATCCGAGAGATATCAGACTGAAGACAATGAGACGGGGGGAGCTTTTAATGCAGAGCGACTTCCTCGAGGAACGAATAAAATCTTTTGATCAAAATCTTATTTGTAAATAAATAATGTATGCAGCCATTAATTCTTTCTAAGTAACGCAGATCTGGTTTCTTATTTTTATCTTAGAATCAAATGTAAAGGATTTATGCACATGTTAAACTCGCTTTGATCCTTAAGCAGGATTCTGAATATAGCTTAATGTATCATTTATGCGTAACGTGGTATTTTTGATGCGATTCTAGTTTTTTACCCATTTTTTATTTCTGAACGTAACCCATGAATAATTTAATAATGCTTGAGTCCTGACTTGATTAATGTGGGTATCACGTGTCGCCTATAACAACATTGCAATCGATTTCGGAATGTAATCTTTTAAAGTAACAAAGCGAGGATAAATAAATTACTTAATCAGTCAATTAATTTATAAAAGCGCGCGATGTGTGAGAAGACAATCGCCGTGCCCCAAACTATAATAGATACGTGTAAATTACACTACGCGGAAAATACAATAAACATGAATATACATGGGGGAGGGGGGGGGGGTCCTCCATTCCTGGTCCCACCCACCTGGCGTCAATTTACAGGGCTCCTCATTTACATACACACAAACTAAAGTTTTGAATTAATTTGCATGGAATATCGGGCAATAAAATTAATGCCATCTAGCGATAATTACGGCCAGTTTAGTGGATTAAATTATCCTGTAGGTTCCAGGAAAATCAACAAATGCATTCATGAATTAACGTTCGCCACATTGAATTTGGTATACCGCAAAGGTGTATTTTCAATCCTTTTTTTCTAATTTTGTTAAATCATTAATTATTTTAAATATGCAGAAAGACTCGAAGTAAAAGGTGTATTAACGTAGTATATTTAAATTCGTGAGTGGTATTATGAAGATGACAGAGGGTCGCAAGTAATCTGGCTTCAGTGTCAGAGCTCGTCGGTGACTTATTTCGGGCCACACAATCCTCTGTGTGTTCATATACATCCAGGGCTTTAATAATTTAGTTACATTAGCGTAATTTTCGCGTACAAAGACATTCTAATCTTGGAAATGCGGCTTCAGTGTTCGTCACCCCAAATTATTAATGTACTTAACATCCGCTAACGTCGGACGAATTTACTTTGTTCACTCGGAACTCTTACGATAGCAAAGCATATTATTCCTGTATGAATACATCATGAGGCTGGGAATCCCCGATAAGTATATACTTGTCGTATAATAATACATAATGTATTTACCTATATTTGTAGTGTTACTTCAACAAAACATAAACTTTTTTTACGAACATAACGTTTGACAACTTAAAAAAGGTTAAACAACACCAGCGGGTAAGATCTGGGTTCCGCCAGGCCGTTGCCACCTACCTAAAAGCCGTAAGCTTAGGGAGGGCAAATTAAGTTCGTCCCACTGCTGGCTAACTCAATGGGACAGGCTAGGTCATAGGTATGAATTCAAGCGAGGCCCAATTTAAATAAAAAGTAATTAATCACCAGTTATTACACACTTGTGTTTATTTTGAACGTCACCAGAGTGTGCTGCAAATACATAAACGGTACATTCTAACCGAGTACTAAGCTTAGTAGCTACTAAAACCGATTATACATACTGCTGGCTATGTTTAATTAAGTACCGAGACAATAAAGGACATAAAAGTTTGTGCCATGTGTTTTAAATGCTCTACGTTATAACAAAGGAATGAAATAATAAATTAAATCCAACCTGACGTCGAATGGCTAACCTTACTTCAAACCACGAGTAAACATGCGAGTACGTTAGATCTGGGGACGTCCCCGTGTGAATTTCCCTGATGACATGCAACGCTGCTTGCCTCAGTCGCGGAATCCGGCTCAGAAAATCGTTACACGAATTCACCAATACCAGAAGAAAATTTCTCCAGTACGGCTTCGATGTATTCCAAACAGACAAGCCACAAATAAAAACGCAGATAAAAATCTAAATAACAAAAGAAAGCATACGTGATGACCGAATTCGCATGCACTAAATACCTGACTCAGATGCAGAAGTCAGACTTCGAGAAGCATAGAAGAATGCCTTGAGTTGCTTAGTGTGCAACGGGTTAATATCTTCCGTTCAACATTCAATCAAACATTCTACAGTCTCATGAATTCACAAAGTGGTTCAAGAGCCCACAGCAAATGATGTGCACTCAATGCGATTAGCAAAATTACTAGCGCCGATATGTAAGCCGGTGGAAGGGGGTCACTTGATCCGTGGTGACCAATCACAGGCTTTTTCGGCGAATCAATAATTTTGGATGAGAAGATCGTCGGCAACGAGAAATGGCAACACAAGGGCGCCTGGCCTCTTGGAGAGATTTTGCATTTTTACACTTCAAACTTGCTATCTACCTTTATTACTTACCTAATTGATCCTGTATATGATGCGAACGATACGGGAAAGTCGTTGATGTTAAAGAAAAACTTCATGAACTTATGCCCAGCTCAGTGGAGACGGGGTGGGCTACAAATGGATTGCCGGCAGCTCGATACCTGGATGTAAAAGGGACGCCACCTAGCGAAAAAGTCCCAAATAGTACGGTGAAAAACGCGGTACCGCTAGGACTGCACACGTTGTTGAAAGCGTTCGAAATTACCTCAGGTTTAAACCCGCAAAACGTAGGTATGTGTCTGTCAGTCACATACAAGGTCCGTCACCCTGTGTATTGATGAGAAATAAATAAGAACTACGATAAACGTTGACACGGTGTTTATTAAAGCGCAACAGAAATGTGGCCCAAAAATATGAGCGAGACGCCCAGCAATCGAGTACATGAGCGGCCTTAACAAAACGTTCGAGAATAAAAAAAAAATCGTTACGTTAAATAACTCTGTCAGAAGGACAGTAAACGCATCTTCAAGAACGTAAATTTACAAAATCATGCAGACTGAGAGTGACGGTTTACGGTAATCAAACATAACGTAAAAGATACAGAAAGGGCTAGTACAGTATCAATCTGGAATCCCACCAATTCTACGTTTTGTTTGGCCTGGAAGGGCGGCGGCACACGAAACTTGTTCGACACAGATCGGCAGCTAGATTTCCGGAACGGTGAACGACGGTGTTAAGGTAGAAGAGGCTCTCGGAAACTTCAAGAGTTCCAAAACTGTGAACGACGGTGTTAAGGTAGAAGAGGCTCTGGGAAACTTCAAGAGTTCCAAAACTGTGAGCGACGGTGTTAAGGTAGAAGAGGCTCTCGGAAACTTCAAGAGTTCCGAAACTGTGAGCGACGGCGTTAAGGTAGAAGAAGCTCTCGGAAACGATGGTATTCACGGCAAAACTCGTTCGGGGAGAACCAAATAGTTACGACAAGGTCACGAAGAAGAGACGCAGATTGGTTTACCCCTTATAGAGAAAGGGCCTAGAGCGAAGTGAAACTGCGACGCGTCGGCTCGTTAGCACGCGGCGCGGCGTCCCCAAGCAAAATCCAACAACACAGACTTTTTCTGCTTTAAAAGCACTGGATTAAACTTCCAGAAGTTGTTCACGAATGATAAGCTCCAACGAAAATGCGACCACTGTTCGTGAAGTGCGCGTCAAATATGGCCTCTAAGGGGGTCATTTTAATCGAATTTGCAACCTTAGCCCCCTTAGCAACTGGTAAGAAGCTGCAATGTCGGCAATGTTCGGTGGTAACAGGATACACCGTCGTGCAGTCTCGATAACGCTCGGAGGTAGGATCATACCAAGTTGTGACTTGCAAGCCTGATTATAATGACCCACCCTCTAAGATGAGCGCGCGATACGAGCATACCGGATGTCGAAGACACGCCTCTTCCGCTCTGAATTCTAGAAAAATTATCAGTGTCCCCAACTGTCATGGAAAGACACTAGAAACAATTGCAAACGAAATAAAACCAAAATCTTAGAGATAAAGTGATCACTGAAGCCAAAATAGATACAAAAGTAGAGGAAGTCGTTATCGCGAAAACGGAACGTAATAAACTATAACAGCACCAGCGAATGAGATGCTTGTTTCGTCGCACCAACGGGTGAGTGCTGCCAGACTACTCAGCACTAGCGAATACTGGCTTGCATTGACTTGCGTTCTAACTCTTATGTCCTTATTTTGTAGCGGGGATTAGGTAATTCTGCATCATTCGAATCAGTGATGAGCAAAGTTGCATCGTCTTTGTCACTCTTTTTGTGTTTGGTTGGGTGGTTGATCTCAACGACCGCAGTGAGGTTTGCGATCGTATTTGCTGGCCAGTCAAAATCGAATGCCGTTGCGCTTTAATTCGTTGTTTAATTACGTAGATATCAACGGGATGTGTTTCGCACGTATCTGTCATCGTGACGTGTTTATGCTGATCGTCAAGCAACGTGTGAGCCCCCACAGTGTTTAATGCAATCCTTTGAGAAAGAATTTAATTTTCGCCGTTAATTTACGGAGTCGTTGGCAATCGAAAAACAAATTAAAGTTTTATGATTAGCCTGCGTCCATTAATAAGGATACTTACTTGTGTAAATGAAAGTTCGAAATGGAAACGCAAAATATAAAATTCACAGTTAAAAGAAAGCGAGAACTAAAAGAGCATAATCAATTGTATTTAGGTACGAAACGTAGTGTATTGCAATGGATTCCTCGAGCATCGTCTGGCCAGTTGTTTTGGGCCCTATTTGGGACCACGTCAGCAGAAGAGTAGATCAAGAACTCACCGACCAGTCCCCAGTTATCTCGGAAGCTATGTCTAGGATAAAAAATATTTAAATTTCACTCCTACGGGCGATGTCATTTTACCCCTCTTAGAGATGTCGCGCCGGACTTTTATGTCCTTATTACGTAACTCTGCATCATTCGAATTAGTAATGGGGTAAAGTTGCATCCTATTTGTCACTCTTTTGTGTTTGGTTCTGGGGTTGGTCTCAGCGCTTAAAATGAGGTTTGCGATCATATTTGCTGGCCAATCAGAAACGAATGCCGTTGCGCTTTAAGTCGTTGTTTAATTTGATGCTTGTCATCGTGGCCCTGTTCTGTGGTTGGTCTCAGCGCTCAAAATGAGATTTGCGATCATATTTGCTGACCAATCAGAAGCGAATGCGGTTGCGCTTTAAGTCGTCGTTTAATTTGATGGTTGTCATCGTGACCCTGTTACGTAGATGTCAACGTAACATTTCGCCCGTGTCTGCCATCGTGTCGTGCAACGTGTGCGCCCTCGCAGTATTCCAATTGATTCAATTTTAAACGCTTTTTTTTTTCGTCGTTAATTTACGGAGTCGTTGGCAATCGAAAAACAAATTGAAGTTTTATCATTAGCCTGCGTCCATTAACAAGGATACTTATGTAAATGAAAGTTCGAACTGGAAACGCAAAAGGAACGGTTCGATTCAGATAAAGAGACAGTAAAAATTTTAACGTCCTTCTTAATTAGCAGCCCGTTAGTAAAGGACGTTCTCGAGGAGATGATGACTTGCTTTAACTGCGAGTAATTGCTGTTGTAAAAACATTGCAAACATTTATGTGTACGCGTACTTTAGTAGGCGACAAAAAATATAGAATCATTTTAGAATCCTTTTTTTTTTAAACCTTTTTTTGAATATTTGTCTGTGTGACGTTATTAACAGGTGTGGTTGTGGAATTATGTGCGTGGTGAAAAAGCGAAGTGTGCGAAAGATAAAAATATCTATAGAAGCTCAGGCAGCAAATGGTAAAAACGCGTCGAGAGGTGATCACAGTTGAATGATGGATGCGACACCGCTCAAAACGACTGTCGAAGAGTAGAACATTTGCGACCGTCGTGGCAGTTCTTTCGGAGATTGCGGCCTAAAAAATGTGTCTTTGATGCTCTCGAATGTTCGCACATCTCCTCGAACAACCCGAGTCATTTATAATGTGGCGCGGGCTTATTGAAAAAACGGTCAGGTACCGCGGTGGCGGTTTCACGCCCGCACGTACCAGATTCGCTCCGGCTTAAAACGAAAACGAAAAAGCAGTCCGCCCCGATTTTATTCCGCCCCGTTTCTTCAGCGCAATTTTACTGTAAATACGGATATTAAAATCGGAATCGCCACTCGAAAGGATTCCCATTTTTTCTCTCCTCCCCCATCCCCCTCGTCTGTTTTGTTATTCTTTATATCTGAAAGACGGAGAAATTTAATTTGGTGAAATCTGTTGTGTACAGGAAATTAAATGCGTTCTTAATTGGAAGACGGCGAAAGGAATCTTTTTATGTTTAGGTTAAACGCGATACAGATCGTTGGAAAAATTTAATCAACGACTGCTGAATATTACCAGCCATTTTTATTTACAGGAGAAATGGCATTTTTGTCTTTACAAAGAGGCATGACTACACAAATTCGCAATTGTAACTACACATCCATGCAGGCATTTCGATCGAAGGAGAAACAAAACAATCCTATCCATCATCAACTATCATGCTTGCAAAAATAAAACGTATATATGGGGGGATACCCTGTTGTTTTATATGAAGGAAAATATTCCAGTTATGCCATACTCCTTTGACATAAAAGATTCCTTTATTTGCGAAAAATGGCGAGAAATATTGCATCGCCAGACTTCCGCGCTCTCGCTAATGCGAATATTATTTGGATGCGTTTGTTTTTCACAAGGATCTAGTCCTTGCGCTTTCCTGCGGAGCGTGTCAGTTTGACAAAGCAAAAACCATATCATTTCCTTCCGTAAGCGAAGTGCTGACTGCTGATAACTTTTTATTGGCCGCGCGACGTTCGAAACCGAGTCCATCTTTGCTTTTCAGCCGGAAATAAATCGCACTCCCAAAGTGAATGCGGCACGGCTATTGTAGAGAAGACGTTAATTAAAAAAGGGAGATTTTTTTTAACGGCAGGTAAACTGGGGTCTTTTAACGCCCCGACCCTAATAATTTTTTGCTTTTAATTTTTATTAAAACCTAATGTTTAATTTTCGCGCTTAAACCGTCGTATTTTCACGGATAATGTGCACCCGTACCCGTGTACGTCACGGGTTATTACCGAGGGGGTAAAATCCTCACCTTTTTTTGCTTCCGTTTTAGACCTTTATATTGTTGCCTTTTTTTTTTAATCAATTCGTAAAGTTGAATGTATGCATTTCTAAATATATTCTCATTTGAAACCAATGAAGTTTGTGCCGTTAAATTAAAAAGTAATGCACCACTACCGAAAGAAAATCTCTCCTTTGACATCGTCAGCAGAAGAGTAGATCAAGAACTCACCGACTGGTACTAGTTTTCTCGGAAGTTATGTGTAGGATAAAAAAATATTAAAATTTCACTCCTACGAGCGATGTCGCTTTACCTCTCTTAGCGATGCCGCTCCTGTCAAATTATTTAAATACTGTGATCTCAAAAAAATTAGGTGCGGTGCGTTTTAGACACCCTGTAGCTTAATAGATTATGCTTATGGAATTTCTAAGAACCTTAAAGCTTCAACTACAATATCAGCTATTACAAATAAAATTGCTTCAATCATAGCTGTGTTATCATTTTTTGAAAATCAGATTGCAGAATCCAAATTTCTAAGAAAATTCAAAATATCTCAAAAATGATGCATTTTAGAGATAGGGAAATGTATTGCAATTTAACATATTTTTACATGTAGAATTCAAAAACGTGATAAAAAATATAGCATTCCATTTAAAATAAGCGAGTTGATAGCGACTTCCGGTACAACCGGAAGTGATACAAAGGCAATTTTATTTTATTTAAAGAGATCTCCACGGAAAAACCTTGCTCCTTAAATTTCAAATATCTACGTGAACTGCAACCTTGAAAACTTTTAACGAACGGTTTATGTGAATATCCCTGTATATTCTCATTTAAAACCAATGAAGTTTGTGCCGTTAAATTAAAAAGTAATGCACCACTACCGAAAGAAAATCTCTCCTTTAACATCGTCAGCAAGAAGAGTAGATCAAGAACTCACCGACTGGTACTAGTTTTCTCGGAAGTTATGTGTAGGATAAAAAAATAAAATTTCACTCCTACGGGCGATGTCGTTTTACCTCTCTTAGCGATGCCGCGCCGGTCAAATTATTTAAATACTGTGATCTCAAAAAAATTAGGTGCGGTGCGTTTTAGACACCCTGTAGCTTAATAGATTATACTTATGGAATTTCTAAGAACCTTAAAGCTTCAACTACAATATCAGCTATTACAAATAAAATTGCTTCAATCATAGCTGTGTTATAATTTTTTGAAAATCAAATTGCAGAATCCAAATTTTTAAGAAATTTCAAAATATCTCAAAAATGATGCATTTTAGAGATAGGGAAATGTATTGCAACTTAAAATATTTTTATATGTAGAATTCAAAAACGTGATAAAAAATATAGCATTCCATTTAAAATAAGCGAGTTAATAGCGACTTCCGGTACAACCGGAAGTGGTACAAAGACAATTTTATTTTATTTCTACGGAAAACCCTTGCTCCTTAAATTTCAAATATCTACGTGAACTGCAACCTTGAAAACTTTTAACGAACGGTTTATGTGGATATCCCTGTATACTATTCGCTTTCATGCATAGCACAGTTCCCTAATTTCGTAAAGTAGCATTTTTTATTTTATATGGCATAGTCACTGCCATGTAACTGGCATATATGTAGTTCATTTTTTTATTATATGCCAAGCGATCGATAACTCAAAGGATTTATATATCTCCTTTTAATTTTCATGAAACAGCCTTGCGGCTTTTGTCATGTCGTATCATTTCGTCGTATATTTTCTTAATTCAGGTCTCTATACGATCGGCATATAACCAAAAATTGAACTTTACATGAAACACATTGTCAAACTTCGTTTTCCAAAGACACTGAATTTTTCCTACTTTTACAAATTTAAAAGACTTCTTTTCTGTCCACCTACTTGTTGCAATTCGTGTCTTGAATGCAGTTAACGAAAAAGTTATGATTGTTTTAAAGAAGATTTTTTGACAAATTTTTCCTGCCATACAATAAAGAAAGGAAAAAGTGACAGTTTTTGCAATCATTAATTAAGCGAACAAATTTTGCCTGCAGGTTAAAAATAATCAAAAAATGTATTTAAGTCTGCGTCCGTAAATGTGTTCTTACCAAGTAATTTAGTGTTAGTTTAACCACTTATTTTTTATTTGAAGTTTCATGTGATAGTTGATTACTTAATTGATTACAATTTGCTATCCAACACGACATCCCACACCAAGCGGCCAAGAAATTTTAAAGATAACATTTTGCATGTGATTCTCGATACTTTTCTACTGATGAGGCCCCAAATAGACCCGAAACAGCAGAAGCTGTCCAGAGGATGCTCAAGAATTCCATTGCAATCAAAACAAACTTGCATATTTTTTTTTACTCTTTAAAATTCGACGTTATGCTATACGTTGTTAACTTCTTCAAGATACATTAGAATAATAGTAATACATGAACATAATATTGATGATAATCGTATGTCTTACCTACACACGTAGGTACTGTGTGACAATTTTAAAAGTTGCATTTGGCTACGTCTTAAAATCGCAAGAAAAGAATTAATAAAATCACGTTTAATGAGGGAACTAGAATAATGTAGAGAACGAAACGCCTGACGTACCCCCTCGGCTCCAGCTACCCCAAATTTGAAATTTGAAATGGCACCCCTATACTTGAGATCATTCGTGGAAAGGTCTTGAAACAAGCTCTCCAACGATACTAAAAAAGAATGCTTTCAATAAGCTTTTCGTTGATGTAGGGGAATGCTATTAAAAATGTTCAAGTTGTACCTTGAAGGATAGGTGGGGGTGCGTCATTTATTATGTCGTTTGAGTTCCGCTTCCGAGCTACCCAAACGACTTTGAGTGATTGTTAATTTTTTTTTCTTTACATTTTTAAGATATAGTCGATTGTCACACTGTATATTTTTGCAACAAATTGTCACAGTGTATATTGTTGCAACAAATTGTCACACTGTATACTTTCAAGACAGTTTGTACAAATGTGCAAGCGTCATTAAATTCTGATTTTATCAAATTGAATGATTTATTTTGTAATCAATAGTTTAGGTCATTCTTGTAATTTTTCGAGTAATTTAAACAGAATATAAACCTATTTATTTACATTTTCTGTCAATTTTAGATTGATATTTTAGTATAAAATATATAAATATTTAAAAAAATATATCACTTGGTACTTATTTTAAAAAATTACTTTTGCTTTGACAACTTTCAATTGATTTTACAATAATTGTCTGACAAAATATAATTAATTTTTTCTTTTGATATTTTTTAGCCCACAAAAAGTTATAACAAATTCATTATAAAAATGTTGCTAAATTTTCTACGCTTATTATACAGGGTGGCACAAGATTCTGTATTTCTAAATTACCTTTCTTATTTTGAGAGGTAGAGGAAAAAGTCTAAGAAAAGTTTAAATGAAAGATAAGGACTACAATCATCAGAACTTCCATGACCTTGAACTTCAATTGTTTCGAAGCGGTCATGCCTTTTTCAATTTTTGTAAATGACATAGTGTACCTTTTACGACGGATTTTAATCCGCTAAGTTTCCAAAGAAATGCGAAAATTATTACGTCGCGATAGCACAATATACGGTGCTTTATTTTTAAAATAATTTGCTTAATCTTAGGAGAAAGGGTAAAAAAACTTTAAGAAATGTTTAAATCAAGTAGCCGTACGTTCTTCAGCGATGCCGCGCCGGTCAAATTATTTAAATACGGCTTCGACATCGTCAGCAGAAGAGTAGATCAAGAACTCACCGACTGGTACTATTTTCTCGGAAGTTATGTGCAGGATAAGAAAAAATTAAAATTTCACTCCTACAGGCGATGTCGTTTTACCTCTCTTAGCGATGCCGCGCCGGTCAAATTATTTAAATACTGTGGTCTCAAAAAAAGTAGGCAGTAATTGAATTGGAATTATGTTGTTTATTTAAAAAAAAATGTGAAATATTTTGCGAAAAGTTATTCGTACACGTTCTTGAATGATATCCTTGTTATTTTCATTTAAACGCAAAAGAGTATTTCATTTCCTCGTAAGAAATTGTCTTCTCCGAGAGCAAGTTGAACTTGATGACGGCCATTATTCGAAACTTATGGAAAGAGTCGCTCGGCATTTTAAGCTCTGCTCGGCCGTAAAGCTCCCGACAAACACAAAAGCGACAAAACATGCTGCGAGTACCTACCTTCGCATAAATTTAATAAACATTGATTCGGTATTGCGCCGCACGTGTAGCATGTATATGCACGCCACAATGCATCCTCAAATATTTGCATACAGCCATGGTTTATTCCCGGGTGATTTGTAACACTGGAAAATTGGAGGTTAAGCTCCTGTATTATGCAGATCGGGATCGTTGTTACTTCCCTGATTTATTCGTATCTAACTCTTACTTTAATTTCTTAGAACGATAGATAAATTTACGGCGAAGCAAGAAATGACTGAAAGCTCTCCTTAATTATCCGAGGGCGGGAAAAAAAACTATTTAATTTGGAAGCACCCGGCGGAGAATAGTTATAAATAAGCTTGAAGTCTAAGCACAGCTAAACGCATTACAAAATTTGAGACGGGAATTTAATTAGTGTCTGTATCAGCACAAAGCGCTCAGCATTTGATTAAGGGGAAAACGTCACTTGCGCTGAAGCTGCACGCTGATGTTTATTTGACACTCGACCGGTTTATAATATTCCTGGTTATTGCTGCGGAGTCTCGAGGTGGCGCTCTACAAAATTAACCGAGAAACAGCCCCCTCCCCCCGTAATTATTTCGAAAATTATTGTTCTTCTTAACCTAAACGTCGTAATGGAGTTCAACAGAAACATTTGTTCATAAAGTACTGAAAGTAATTAATTTGCTAACGTAATGTGCATAAAAATATATAATAAATAAATTTATCATTGCAATTCTTCGCCTCGAATGTTCGAGTATGTCAGGTCTGGGGAGAGACCTCTCCGTGTGAACCTTCCTTGATTACATGCAACGTTGCTTGTCTCAGCCGCCGAATCCGGCTCAGTAAATCGTTACAGGAAATTGACCACTACCAGAAGAAAATCTCTCCAGTACGGCTTCGCTTTATCCCAACGAGAGAAGCCATAAATAAACACAGAGATAAAAGCTTAAATAACAAAAGAAAGCATACGTTACGACCTAATCTGCGCACAGAATTCACTTGCACTAAATACCTAACTTATATACATACATATACTGAAATCAGGCTTCGAAAAGCAGAGAAGACTGCTTCTGCCAGAACACAGTGCTACCTACCTGAGCGAATAGGCAGAAGTTTTAACACCGGAGCGGAATATTCCGGTGCTGCCAGCCAACTTCAGTGGGACGGGGGGGTTCAAATCCAAACCGCGAAGGCCATTACCAAAAGTAGGCGCCACTTAATTTTTTTTGAACAAGGAACGGTGAAAAATTAAGAAAACACGTTACGCGCAAAACACGTTGATTTAATCAATCAATCACAAGAACATAAACAAATAAGTAATAAATGGACAACAAAAGAACAAAATTATTCTACAAAATACTCATGTTTTGTCGGATCCGAACTTCGCATTAATCTATATTAAAGTTAACCAAACACGTAAATAAAAGTATCTCCAGTTAATTACGCATGACAACGTTCGTCTACTTATATCCTATTTGCAAAAGAACGAACAATCATCTTTGATTCATGGAGGAGTGTACGCAATAAGTTACATATTTAATTGCGGCAACTTCAAAGAAATGAATCGGAAACTAAATTCACGAATTAACGCTCAAAAATAAAAATTGTAACGCTCCGACCTGTTTTTCCTTTAATGTCCGATTCGTTTGTCGGTGTCTTTGCGGGAATGCCGCGGCGTCACTTTGTAATGTGCCGGCCTCCGCGTAGAGGGGCGAGGGGGGGAACTTCCAGCGTCGTGGTTTACAATGCACTTGCAAAATCGGATCGGACTCAACTTCCGCAAACTCCCAGTAAAAAGAATCACTCTTGATAAAAGAACTCTTGGTAAAACTAATTCCCAACGAAAATAACTCCCAACGAAAAGCTTACCCCGGTATTTCACCGAAGCTGGGACAAACCACAAAGCACGTGGCTTTTCCTGTCTCACAAATGGGTCGAATCAGAGTCGGCAATTAGCCGTAAATATGCACTAACATCCCCTTCGATGTAATTGCACACACAAACAAATTATTTGACGAAAGTACGTGCGACCCAGGAGACTGCAAGTTTTGTTCTGGAAAATGGCGCAACAATACTCGTTTGACAGAAAAGGAACGATTACCAACGAGAGAGAGACACCTTCAAGTTTTACCCCCGGGGAACTTTCTTAGTAACAGCGGGAACCAATCGGCGGAAAGGGCAAAGATCACGAATAATACGCGTCCCGAAGTAGAACTTCGTTAAAATTTATCTAACTACTCACATGCGCGCGATTTTGCCCCTAAATAAGGATGAATTACTTATATAAAATGAATTTGTTTAATTAAATGAAGGTCCTGTTAATGGAAATATGCTAGAACGAAATTTTAAGAGAATTACGCCGGCGAAATACGGCGTATCCCTACACTGACTGCAATGTGTACAACGACGCGGTCCAAGAAATAATCCGGCACGTCGAATTTCGCATGCACAGGGTGTGTTTAGAACAGAAATAAAAAACGAACGGGAACAATGCATATACATGGTGTATTCAGAACAGAAATGAACTGTAATAACAGGTTAATATTTAATGTATAATGATAACTTGTTACATTTCAAAATCCAGTTACGACGAAGTGGTAACAGCGCAGCACTTTGCCTAGTTTCGAGAAGCTTGACCCTGCTTCTCCGCGCGTAATCGCGCAGAACAAAAATTATTGATCGATGAGCAGTATCACGTGTGGGGATTTTCATTTGTTGTGGAACACCGCGTGATCTTGACCTTTTCGTTCATTGGCTAATGCTTACCGCATGCGTTCAATTCTCCCTCGCGTTAGCGCGGCACTTCTCGTACGATCTTGGTGGTACCGCGTGTGCGTGTTTGGTAAATTATCGGAGCCCTTGTTTAGATTTAAGAAGAGCTCATCTACGGCTTTGCCGGAATTTATTAGTGAACTACCGGGCGAGTTTTGGGGTATTTCAAACTCCCTACTAAGCTTGGGATACTGCTAAAACCCAGGTAAAAATAGACGAAATGGCTGACGCCATCTTGACGCTGACGGTATTTCTTTCTCTTTAGGCTTCTAGTTCCAGTTTTGGCTTTTGGTTTTGTTCGGGCCTTATTTTCCCGTTATACGAGTGCTCTGCGCTTACTTTTGGTCTGCGAATCTCCGTGGGATGCAGTCCAAACGTTTTGCGAGCCCCTTTCATCTCGACCTTGTTGCCGTTGATACTTTTCAATAATTTTGAATGCCTTTTACTGAGAGCGAATTTCGGCCTCTTATGCGCCCTTGAATTTATGGGTATACCGCCTTTTTGTAAATAAATCAAATTATAGTAATTTACTTTTTAAAACGTATTTTCTTGAGATGGCAAATTACGAATCTGTTGAACGATTCTTTATTATTGTATATTGTTTGTGCATCATCTTTAATCTTGTTTAATTAAATTTGAACTAACTGCTACGATTGTATTTGTGTTTGTCGTTACACCTTCAACGTATTGTCACTATGTCACTATCTGGGAAAATAAGTAAATTTAAATTCGTTTCGTAATTATTGCAATTATGTGCATTTCAAAATTATGCAGGATCAGCACCTATTGTAGGACAACCGCGTTACACATGCTCGCATTCCACTTACGTAAGAATGAAAGCTCTACGGAATGTAAGCGTGTTGTTTACATGTGCCAAATAAGATTGAGGCAATTAGAACGTTTTAAGAAAACAAATTTGGCAAGGGTTAAGCCAAGCGAGTGACTCTACGAGCAAGGGCTGGCCGCTCGGGCCAGGTCCTCCCCCAAGTACGTTAAATAAATGAAGTTATAATAAGTAAAGATAAGTTTAGAATTATTTTAAGTATTAAGTTTAAAGTTTAAAAGATTAATTAAGTGTAAAAGTTAAAAGAAGTTAGTTTAATTAAAAATAAAAAGACTCTTAGAATAATTATGTTTAAAGCAAATTAGATAAAATGAAAAGTGATTAAAAGACATTCACGTTATCGTAATTATAAATTTAATTATTAATTATTATTAATCTTTAACGCGACAGTATGAATGAGTTAAGCCAAGCCTCTTGCTTTTGGTTTTGGCCTTCTGCACGATCGAGACGATTTGGTAACGCCGGCGCCGTCAAGGTCATATTAAACCAGCTGGGTTTAATGTTCAACCTGACACCCTTATTATTAACATCTTTATTACCCACCCCCATCTCACTGTTGCTAGTTGCGGGGAAAGTTGGTGAAAGATACAGCGCAGACTTGTTACCAGGTCAAGGTAAGTCACAGGAGCGGTCAGTCTAAGGTTTATTTGGTGACAAACTTAGTTGTTGAAAATTTTATTATTTCGAAATTATAAAATAAACTGCCACCATGAAATCAAAACCCATGGCGAAAAACAAAATCTGTCATATTACACAATGATTTGAAACGCAATTTAATGACGTTGTAAGAGAATATCTAACCTCAAAAATCATACAAAAACTTTATACAGTGGAACGCACTATTTATTTTGCTTCTTTCTCACTCGAAATTCCTTTGTTTCTACATTTCTGGATTGAGTTTTAGGCAGCCAGGAATCGCTCTCATCGCCCTTTTTATAAAAAATTAAATTTGGTCCATGCCGTGCCGCTACACATGTCATTTCGGGATTGACGAATTTCACCACTTCTTCTCTCTCAGTCTTTTGTCTCTCTTTTAAAGAAAGGATACTCGCATGTCAGGAATTGACTCCTTTTTGTTTGAGATCACAAAATTTAAATAATTCGTCTGGCATCTGTAAGAGGGGTAAAAGCGACATCATCCGTAGGGCGCTACCTTACCTGCAAAATCATTGAGCGTGCAAATTGAGTTACAACTTCAACTGCCGGTTATTCAGTGGGATGGGTTGAGGTCATTACGTAACCTCAGAATAAAACTCAGAATTGAAACGAATAAAATAAAAGCACCTTGTCTTTATTTCAATTTCAAAAGAAGAAAATATGCAATTCAAAATGAAGGAATGATTAAACGCCAATAAAAGAATTAACCGTTTATTCCGTTAAACAACGCGTGCTCAAACTCGAATGACAAGAAACATCAAAACACGAAAAGACGGATCCGATTGTTCGTTTACAAGAAAAATGTTATTATTTAACAAAACTACAATTACAGTAACTATGCGTATTAACGCTATTTATAAAATCAAACGTTCAAAATCAAATAAAAATAAATAATCAAAATAAATCTGATATTCAGCTATTATCCAGCTATGAGTGCACATCAGCTGATTCGGGGTCGTGAAGACGTTCGAGGTAGGACGATAGATAGAATTTTAATTGAAACTATAAAAAAAATCGTGTTAACAATGAAACACGCTGAGAGGTTATCCCCCTGTTCAAAATTGGGCAGGGGAACTCGTCTGACAGGATTCCTTTTGAGGTCACAGCATTAAAATAAATTGTCCGGCGTCTCTAAGAGGGGTAAAATGACCTCACCCTGACTCACCTCATCCTGCGCGTAGCTTCCGAATTAAACATATTTATCGATAAGGGGCGCGCAATTGTCCATTCCGTTTGCTTTTCCTTAGTACTCTCACTCAAATCGAATGCAGGTTTGTCCACTTGCTATCATCAACAGTTTCCTCAAGGTTTGCAGGTGTATCGAGTTTCTCGAATGAAATCAATCCTGATAAGCAGGCACAATAATCAAACCAGATTGCCCAATTGATAAAAGAAAAAGTTTTCCTCCCTTGGGAAGAAATTTTCTCCCTTATTTTGGGGAACCGAAACCAACTTTCCATTTTGGTGTTAGAGAAAATGAATTTTTTGTCCTAAGTCAGAATCCAACTTTCAAGATGTTTTAGATGAAGCTTCATGGAGCAAGACATAGTAAATTTTTTTAGTTGCTAAGAAGTACCACTATGTTACTACACGTGGTGATGACGATTCAGAAAATTTAACTGAAGAGAAAGAAGAAGTTTGTAAAATTACGTTCCTCTAGAGTAGAATCATTTACATTTTGGTCACATTTCAGATTAAGTGCTTCACATTAGGAAACGTATCGGGAATAACACATCGACGCGGCGGTGAATTGAAATTCGATACGTGCGCACCTTAATGCATAATTATCCAGGATGCACATCCAGATAAGCACAGAACTAACGCTTCACGCTCCAATGGAAAATTCAAAGTTTGATTAACTCGTGAGAAGCGAAATAAATAATAATTTCGTCGTCCTCGTTATAAACCGAACGTTAAGTGCGACATTAAACGAACCACGAGGATTATCAACACACGCGTCGTGGTGCTTTCAGAACCGTGGGTGTCCAGATATGACCAATAAAACGATGGGGGATGGCGACAACATAAAAATTCACTTGAATAATATATCGTCGCCGGAACGTTCCTATTTTTAATACGAGAACGCTTTTAAGAGCTTGATTAAAAAGCAACGCTAATTGAATCTCGCTTCGAATAATCATATCTGGAGAAGTTTTAAATTGGGTTCCCGCGCCTGAGGTTTCTTCTTCTTCGGAGCAGTTATTTCTGGAACACTTAAATTTTTTCTCCCTTTTTTTTGTTCCTTTATCCCCTCTTAATGTGCCTGTATTTTTTAAGATTACGGATAAGTAAGACGTATCATTGTAATTTTTTGTAATATGTTTTAGTTGGCGGCGGTAAATCTCTGGCGGTTAGCTGCCCCGGAGTTTCGCCTAATGGAATTTTTATTTCTGCTTTTATGTCTTCGTTTAATGCGCTTGTACACAAAGCATTTTACTACGTCCTATCTCTGGCAAAGTGAGTTTAGGATAATCAAACGAAATGAACCAGAAAACAAATTTTAAAACCTAAATATTACGTTCTAACTTGAACAACTGATTTAAAAAATGAATAAGGACTACGTAAATTGATATTGTTTGGATTCACATCGACGTTAGGATAGATAGAGACACTTAACAATTACTCCCGCTACTAACCCGCGCTTGCTCGAAGGGAAATAATAAATTAACAAGATATTTATTGACATTGTTTGAGAACGTTAATTTACGTCGTCGTATAATTTACCTTATTCGATATGTATTGTAGTAGTAAATATCGGCAAAACGGGGAAAGCAACGTCATGCAAAGTAGAATAAAACTGTGTCAGACGACGAAATAAAACTCTATACATCAGGAACTTCGACAATGCCCTCGTAAATACACTTATTGTCGCCGAATAAGGCTAACAATGGCTGATTGTTCTTCCACTGCAGTAACGAAGGGCGACTTCCCCGGGGTTCGACGTCGACTGGGAATTGCCGGCGCGCGAAATATGTCGCCCCCATGCATCCGAACAAGAAAAAACTCTTCGGTTTTGATAGAACGCTGTCCGATTTTACGGGCGAGCCATAAAATATAATCGATCGGTGCGTGCCGCCTGCGTGGCTTGAATGCAAATGAGGATATATTTAATGTGATATGACATGGAAGTCATTCTTTACGAAATCTGAAAAAAAAAACACCTTCGGGAATGAGTGGGATCATGAAATAGTAGAAGCCTGTAATGCAGGGGGCAATAAAAGACAATGAAATCATGAGCATGGACGATCATAAGCGAGACCTGTTCGTTTCGATTAATCGTCCGCCTGTGATGTACCGCTTAACTACTCGCAGTCATGCCAACTTTAGGTGTACCCGCGAACTCCGACTCACGAACTGTAATTTGTCATTAAATTATTTCTTTCGCGCTTCAAAACTGGCACTGCTAATGATGGACTTCGCCCTAATGGCGATCGGATTAATGTATTTTGTTGTTTTCAAGTATATTCGATAGAGATAAGCCGGAGACCCGCCGATATCGTTGCGTGTTGAGCAGACGTTTCGTTTTCACCCAGTTTCTGTTTCGTGTAATGGATTTCTGAAAGGGATACTTTAATTTTCCCACAGAAACACAACCGGAGGGAACTAAACGCATTTCAAAAACCGCCACTCTAAATGAATTGACAAAAGAAATAAAAGAAATGAACTGTTAAGAGGATATAATACTTTTAGTGCACCAAGATTTGATGAGCAGAAGGGTTAGTACTCTTTTATATTCTTCTATAATAAAGAATAGAAATGACATGTACAGAGAGAAGATTGAAATCGAAAATCCATAAATACTGTGAAAGAGTGAGCAGGGACTAGCAACATCAGGGGGTTGGTAGAACTGTCTGACGTCATTCGCAGGTCTGCGTGGTTGAGCTGCGCGATAGCTCATTTTTGAGATGGATAAAGGCCATGTTAGGCCATTTGGGACTTTTAGTATTTTTCCGGTTTATTTTGTAACGGTTCATCTTTCTTTTAAAAATGTTGTTAATCGTTGCTCTGCTCGCTTAGATCCGGCGCAGCGGTTCGGGTTTGCTCGTCAGTGTCCAGGTTCAGTGGAAATAAAACCGTCGATCACTTAACAACACAACTTTATTTATAAACATAGTTTATATTGACACGTATTTACAACTTGGAATGTTTATATTCCGGTAAACAAAATGTTAAACTTCAGGACGGTATTTACTTCCGGACGACCGCAATATATGGTGTGTCTTACGGACACTAATGATAACGCACTGTGCATACGTTTCGGTACAGGCTCCGGTAATCCGTGTCAGGTAAGCAAGAGTGAGACTCCCATTCAGGATCGGGATACACGAAACATCCGTGTCAGGTAAACAAGAGTGAGACACCCACTCAAGATCGGGATACACGAAACGTCCATGTCAAGTAAACAACGGTGAGTCGCCCACTCACACGTAACACCCTTATCTGGTAAGTAAGAGAGAAACTCCCACTCTGGGGTCGGGATACACGAAACACCCGTGTCTGGTAAGCAAGCGTGAAACTCCCACTCTGGAACAGGTAATAAACAGGAGGAGCGGTTGCAAGTATCGCGAACGTAGCACAGGTCGTTTAGCGCGTTTGAGTCAAAACACCGACGGACCGATGATTCGGTGAATGACTGCTTTTGAGCCACGACCGGCGGCTCGATGGCCCGGCGGGTCACTGCCTTCGAGCCACGACCGGCGGCTCGATGACACTGCGGATGACTACTTTCCAGCCACGACCGGCGGCTCGGCGCGGCGGCTGACTGCCTAAAGCGTGCTCTCCGCGCGCTTATAAAGAATTGTACTTGGAAGGGAGCCCCACTCTTTTGGAACTCCCTCCTAAATTATTGTTACGGTATAAATCGAAACAAGGGGCATAGCTTAAATATTATATTAGAAATATGACTAGACAAACATTAATTATACAAATATAACTTAAATACTCACATCCTTAATTCACAACACAAATCAAAGTACAAGAAGTTACACGCTGTACTGACAGCTCATTATAATCTTATCTCTTTATGCAGATCGAGAGGTTTTTATAGGAAGTGCAACTCGAGCAATTCCGAATTCTAACGAAACCGGAAAGGCACGACAGATTACGAGATAATTCAAATCCGTTCCAACGTGTTCAAGGTTTTTTCACGCAGGTGTCAAGGTTCCGTTGTTTACGTTGACGAGTTGCATTTTCTCTTATCTTAAGTTTGCTAAATAAATCCAATGCATGAATTTACTTGCATCTTGTCAAATTATGCTTTATTCTGCGCAAGGTAAAATATACAATTCTAACTAAATACGTACAAAAATTATCAAATAAACATTAACAAAATTCTAAATAATAAGTAACGAGTGTTACTTCGTTACAACTTTCTTTAGGCTTACACCTCCTAGCTGGAAAGAGGAGAGATTTGAAATCGATAACATGGTAGCACGCCCAATTATTTTAGGATTCAAACCCAAGTGATTGAACTGTGGAACCCGCGAGGTCTTCTTTGTACCTGTTCTTCAAGATCAGTCCCGATTAGAAATTAGCTTTAAATCAAGTAGGTTCCTGCGCCGCGCTTCCAACAGAGTTTTTTTTGGAAAATTTTGTATTTGCGATACCTCTTCGAATGAGGCTTTCCTCAGAACCACCGACATCGAACTTTACACCAGCGATACAGCATCCTTGAACGTCGCCATTCTGAAAAGGGAATTGCAGGCTGCTCCCATTCTTTCTAGGACTATAAAAGCAGTGCTTTTCTTCACGTTTGCTTGAAAACATCAGTTATGAAATAAAACGACGCCCGCCAGAAGGGATAACAAACGGGATAGATCCTGGATCACTTGGAAGCCGTTACACCAAGTCGGAGAAGTCAGTTTCCTCAAGTTTTACAAAACCACCATGAGGTTCAACTACGACTTACGGCTCTGCGGCCCGTGGATGCAAACAAAGTCCTACGAATGGCGTTCGACGTTTCGTGGTCAAACGGGAATAATCAGGTCCGCAGGTATGTTGGAATCGAGGAGACAGAAGAACGTCATCCCCTTGATTCGAAGTCTCTGAGGACTATGACTTCGCCAAAGACGCCTGGGATGTCGGGCGACTGCCGCATCTTTTCTAATATTCTTTTTTTTTATTGGAGGCAAAGAAGGTAAAAGAAGAACTTCTAGAAAGTCCGTTACCCAATCGATGGTCCACGGTACAGTACTGATCGGCAACTGAAATGAAGCGTTTCCGCCATTGTCTATCTGATTTCGCTTTCGATGCACCTTCTATGATAGGGAACAACGTGGTTCACTCAGGAGGGAGCAGCTACGCCTTCATGTAACGGCTCTCTTCATTTGTATGTCGTTGTATGTTGTCTCGTCAAAGTCAGGTCCGGTTCAACCCGTGCGTGAGGTACCAATACCCAATGAATTTTTCAATACGGCCTACATGTATCCCGATGAGAAAAGCCACAAGTAAAAACCGTAGGTAAAAGAAAGGCCTGAATGGCAAAAGAAACACACACGTTACGACTTAAACTGCGCACAGAATTCGCTTGCCATAAATACCTGATTGATGTGCAGAAATCAGGCTTCGAAATACATCTTATACGTAGAGTGCTTCTTATCAAATCTCGGAATAAATCTCCGTTCGTTTCTCTCACAAGCACACACACTAAAGGGAGCAGTGCAAAATGGCCGCACTTCAGTACGTATGGCAGAATACTAACGCAGCCTTACGCGCCACGAAGTTATCAAGCAAAAGGCGGAAGGCACATGTACGACTTTCTGGAAAAGTCGATAATATAGACCCGCTTGGCCATAAGCGTTGCCTAAACGAAAACCTCGTTTTTAGCAGCCATCTTGGGAATATAACGGAAAAATACACTGTAACATGTTCTTTGTGAATTGAATTAACTTCCACAAACTTCCAAATTATAATTAATATTTGCCCCAAACCCTAGTAATTTCAAGGCCGAAATAAATCACTGCGTAACATAATTGTCCGTTCTCGTTATCGGCGAGTTAATTAATAGCTAGAAGAAATGGAAGTTATTTCCGTTAAAAGTGCCGGCGCGACATTTCCCTCGGCATGCGAAATTATAATTATTCCGTAATATCGGGAATAAAAGTAAACCTCTCGTAAAAACGCGCATCTCATTTCGCGACGAAGAAAAAAAAACTACTCGCCTGCAATATTAAATTTATTCAGGAAATAAATTCCTTCCTTTAATAGTAATAATCCAGCGCGGCATGCGAAGAACTTCGAATAGTTACGCGTTCGGCCGTAAAACGGGCTAATTGAATCTCGAATGTGTTCTTAAAGTCCATGCTAATGTATTCGTTCCGTTCATCAAGGATGCTCTTTAACTTCCACTGTCGGGGGGTACACCGTGTGCATTCGTTTGTTCGTCATTTACGGCCAATGCAGAACATCTGCTAATTGTAAACGTTTTACTACTGTATTTATGTTTCTGCATAAACCGTGCGCCACGTCCGTTCACGTTGAAACATTACATTTATAGGGCAGTTGTACACTAAATTATAGCTTATAGTATTTTATGAGATGCGCTTGATGTTAAGTAATTGCTAAAGAAATAAAAATAAAGCAAGTGCTACCATACGTACTACTCCCGCCGCTAACCCACGCTCGCCTGAAAACTCGTACGTGTTACTCCCGCCGTAGTTCCGCGTTGGGGCAGCGCGTTGTAAATCCTCAGTGCATTGAACCGTTCACGAAAATAAAATAACTCGATTGATATAACATGATAGCGAACATTGAGGCATGATAGCGATGTGGAGGCGTCGTTTAAGGTGAGGTCGTGCCTATTTATTTATGCAAGTACGTAATTAGTTAGCGCTCGAGATTATACCAAAGACAGTAATAAGATCCCCCTTTGTGTATTTAACGGGGTGTGTAAGACGTACGTACGTACGTTTCTGGCATTGAGCGCTGCATATTGAAACCGCCGTTATTAATGCAGTGTTGATACTACATAATTGCGAATGTGTTTCGCCGACGTACGTAATTGAAAATCGAGATCCGCCCCGACTGTAATGCGTCTTAGCGGCGGATGAAATGTGTCATCGTTATTGTACCGACGTACGCCACTGAATACCAAATGAGCAGCAGCGTCTCGAATTTACGTCGTGAGGTAATCATTGTTATTGTTTAATAGACAATCGGTATGATTATCTCGAATGACGCTTGTTGACAGAATAAACTGATATATTTAGAGGGCAATGAATACAACCCAGAGAATTGCATTTTTGCTGTGTGTTAAAAAGTGATGATGGGCTATGACAGAAGGCCTGTGGGTCAAGCTGACCTGACATACACAAAGTGGAATCACTTAATTGGGCCTTGTTAATCTAAGCGTACATGATCTGATTAGTTACCTTTACACGTCCGTGTTTAGGGCAGCGTTTTGTCTCCCCAATCATCTTTCATTTGCTTAAGCAAAATGTATTTTTTTTTCTTTAGTTAAATGTGAATATACTCAATGTTTAAAACCCATTTAAATTCCGTCCGAGGCGCCGAATGATTAAAAGTACCCGAGAGCGATCTCGGATGAAACGCAGCAGGAATTGAATTAAGCGTGCATCGCTTCGCGACAGTAGGAAAAGCCATTGACAACTCCTTACAAAACATTAATTCCACTAATGCAGATATAAGGCTCTCAACCGTGAACCGAATATCTGCTCGCTTTGAAATTGCTAATTTATTGCAGTTTATACGGTTCCCGTGTAATTCCGGGAAGAGTTCGAGCGGAAACGCTCAAACATTACGTGTCAATTCTTCCTCGTTAAGTATCGCATGAGATCAGAAAGTAAAAGACTTACAGTAGACCCGCATTGATGTTTGAGGTAGATTGCATTGGTTTCCGGTATTTATTTCAACCGAGCAATGAGATAAGCTCATGCGCATTACTCCCGCAATTAACCCGCGCTTGCTTGAAAAGAAGGTAAATTGCATTTTCTCATAAGCGATTTATGAAAATAGAAATCAATCAATTGATTGGTACAACTCTAATAATGCTTTAACATGAGATTTCATGTCTGCCAATATAATTCCAAATATAACCGGGGGCATGGCATGAGCATACCATAATTTCCCAGAAAGATTCGTGTACGAGCAGATTCAATTTCAGTCTGCAAGCGAAACAAACATGAAATAATAAATAACGTAACATGTGCGCTCTATGAATTCCGGGGGCATAAAAATCTAAGGCAATGCCGAGAGGCGAGCCGGATTAATAAATTTTCAATCGCGGCAATTTCCCCGGCTTAATATTGCACCTCGTCAGATAAATTAGGGGGGGAGGGGGGGGGGGAAGCAGTGCCCCTTTCTCCTCTAATAATAAGCGCGCGCGACATGAAAAAAATAAAGTCGAGATGATTAACATCCTGAATCTATTTATATGTAAATTTCGCGAATATTTTCGCGCACTCTTACCGTTATTCTTCTTTCTTAATATTGTTCGCCGGTAATTTCGGTTTATTATTATAATGCGGGGGCCGTCGCAAAAATCCAACTTTCTGTAATTATGTTATTCGCCGCCGCCGTCGCTTCTTTCCGCCCGTTGCCTCCGTGCGAAAAGGATACTGGTAACGGCCACGATTGATCGAGACCATTAACGTGTAATTTTCTTTTACTCTTTCGCAAACGTTTATGCCCTCGTTCCATCTGTGTCTCATCCTATACAACGCGGTATAACACTTTAGTTTCACGCTTAATTTTCAAGGACACAAAAAACGAAAGTATCCAATTAATTTTTACAACAAAACCCATCTTAGTTGATAAAAGTAAAATGTCTATCTTAAATCATGACCCCTTAAGTTTGTGCAAAGACCGTTACAGCACCCACAAAAAGACTTCAAATTGCGGAAAGAATAGGTTGGCAATATTTGGGAATTTACGGTCAACTTAGAATTTATTGTGGCAACCCTGATCGTCACGTGATATGTCCTGATAAGGGCATGTTCGATAATAACGATTCCTAATTGGTTGGAGCTGACGATATCTGCGATCATCTCGCGTCATCCGATTTAGCTTGTGCTTCATTACTCCTAACTTTCGCGATACTTGCATCGGAAGATTTTGCTAAGGAAATATTAGGAAAACTTATATTCAACTTGGTCGGAATTTTCATTAGCGCATCGCTAAACGAGATTAGGGATGATTTTCACTTCCCTGTCACATAAAAAGCCAGGGTAATGTTAGACTAACGGATTGACGCCATCTTGTTACTAATTACGTCGTTTCTTTTTTAATTCAGGCTTTTTCACTCTGGTTATTTTACCTTCGGATACTTTTACGTTTGAATATTACACCTTTCTTGGTATTTTTACATTTGGTCACACTTTTGGCCCTCGGTTAATCAACCGATATTTTGGAAGCAGTTGCTCTGCCCGACTGAAGGAAGGTGTTTGACTACAAGATGTTTCGTTATGAGTACTCCGATCAACGTACTGACACAGTACAAGAATCTACACAGTAGCATCAATTGAGCGTAACTGTCACATTTGCCATTTTGTTTGATACCTACTGATTTGCAAATTACATTACATTTGCATATAGGCATGAAACACAATCGCGGTTTTTTCTTTTTTGGCACCGACGTTTAACTTACGCTGCTGGGTACTGTGGTACTGCTGGAAGACGTAAACGGACACACACCCACAGGACACACTCTTGGATTGCGTGAGTTCGTACCGTATTACTTTATTAACTGCTTCGTGACGCTGCATTTTTCTTAAAGGGCGAATTTTCGACAAATCTTTCGCCTTTAATTAAGCGATGTGATTTGTAAGACGATTTGAACAGAGTAAATAGTTAAGTTGTACATCCGGGTATAACATTCCTGAGTGGTTTTAGTCGTAGTGTATTCGGCGACCTTCTGTCGCATATGATTAACTTCGTTGTGACAATTGTAATTATTCTGTGTGTGTAATTAAAGCAACTATTATTTTAGCTGTTTGTCTATTTGTGCCACTATCTTCTGTGTACAAGTCAGTTTAAATTAAAACCTCCTGTGATTGTTGCGAATGATCAACTGCAAAGCCAAGATAATTTGGGAACAATGTCGAGGTTATTTCGGATCATCTGGGTACACCCTGGCGCCTAAATTAACACCTGTTTACCCACGCCATTCTTCAATGTTGTTACGTTTCGATTTTGCGTTAATGATTTCCTAATCTTTTGTTTCTACTTCAGTGATCGCTCTGTCTGCTTACAAACTCTAAGGTTTTGGTCTCATTTCGTTTGTAAGTTGTTTCTAGTCGCTTTCCGTGACAGTTGGGGACACTGGAAATTTTTCTAGAATTCGGAGCGGAAGAGGCGTGTCTTCGATTTCCGTCTTGC
Organism: Dorcus parallelipipedus; assembly: GCA_958336345.1. NCBI lineage: Eukaryota > Metazoa > Arthropoda > Insecta > Coleoptera > Lucanidae > Dorcus > Dorcus parallelipipedus. The sequence continues at coordinate 34,011,398 of OY284483.1, read as the reverse complement.
TCGAGTTCGGCGTGGTTTTGGAAAGCCATTAGTCATTCCACTTCACGAATGTTTGGCAGCCATTTCTGTGGTAGTTTCGTCGTAGTTTTTCAAGCCTTCTTGGTTCATTTTCAATTTCCTTGTTCTCTCATACTTACTTTCGTGTTTCTTCCGTTAGCAACTACGTGAGGGTTAAGTTTGGCAAATTGTTATCACTTCTTCGTGACCTTGACGTGATTTCCCCGCCGTTTCCGAGAGCCTCTTCTACTGTAACACCGTCGTTCGTCGCTCCGGAACCCTTGAAGGGGCTGTCGATTTGAGTCGAGCCAGTTTCATGTGCTGCAGCCCTTGCAGGCCGAACGTAACGTAGAATTGGTGGGATTCAAGTTTGGTTTTGTACTACCGCTTTGTCTTTTTATTGATACATATTTTTAAGTTAATTATGGGTACCTTTGGTGCCATGTTCTTGCCTGCTGAAGGCCTCAGTTCCTTAAGAATCTGCGTTTAATTGCATGATTTTATACATTTCTGTTCTTGTAGTTGCATTTACAGTCCTTCTGACAGAATTTATTGTATGCTATTGTGTGAGCCGTACAGGATATCCTCGCCGGTGGTTTCGCGTTTGATTGACGCTTTGTAAAAATTAAATTAATTAACATAACGAGCGTATTGATGAACGCCGCTCCTGTACTCGATTGCCGAGCGTACCGAGAATCCCACCCCGTCTCCACTGAGCTGGACATAATTCCAGGTAGGTTTTCTTCAACATCGTCGATTTTTCCCCAGCGTTCACAACTTAAACAGTACATTTACGTAGATACTAAAGGTAGGTAGCAATGTTGTTAGTCGAGGGGAAAGCTGATGAAAAATACAGCACAGATTTGTTATCGATCTAAGTGAGACAGGAGTAATTCACACTAGAGTTTTGTGGCAGCAAATTATTATTAAATAGAATTTTGTATAAAATTTATTTAAATGTAATAGTAAGTAGAAATTAAGCACGAATATTTTATTAATTAAAACGACTGAATTTCTGGGCGCATGTGAGTACAAGTAGGAACAAAATCACTTTAATAAGAAATATAAATACAAAAAAGGCCAATATAAGGATGATAAAATTATTATATAATTTGGCGCCCAGCGTGGGGCAAGAACACTGCAACATTATATAAATTTGGCGCCCAATGTGGGACGATTAAATTAAAGAAACTAAGTACATGCAATAATGTTGCCTGGCAGTCAGGAAACGAGTACTTTAAAGCCTTCCCTCCTTCATAAATACAAAACCACTAAATTTGTATAAAACAGCAAACTCGAGTTTACTTCATAACTTAACGTCGCGAAACTCCGGCGATGCCGAAAAACTTTTAAATGAGAAAGTAACTCGCGGCGTTTCACGCAGGGCTACGACACGTATGTGCAAGCGAGCAAGTGGAGTAGGACATTTGCATCTCGAAACTCCCCAACTCCCCCAAGTGTTTCCCCCCTCGACATCCGAAAGAAACCGGAATTCGGGATGCAGCGTCAGATTTTGAGGTGGAATCGATAAGCAATTCGGGCGCATGTACGCCGTAAAGTAAATTACGAACAACGTCCTCGATTTTCTATAAAGTTTTACGAATTCATAAACATAATCCTCCGTAATCTTTTCCTAAATGTTACGTCTTCTCTTTTCTCTCGCTCTCTCGCGGTTCCGGGCGCACCGCAAAACTTCCGGGAAATAGTTTATCCAATAAACAATATTCGCGCCGCCTCAGTTTACTTAAGAATTTTCATTTGCATATTTCTCGCTTGAATGGGGGGAAGGGAAGGCAAATCGAAATTTGTTTTGCTCTGAACTTAACTTTAAGCGATTGATATTCTTTAAATAATTTTTAGAGATTCGAGGGAAGGGAAATGAAACAGGAACACAAAAGCTCGGTGATTGAATAAGTACAGGTTGGTTAAATTAGGTTGACCTGTGATATTATTGGATAAACAAAGCCTCCATAAACGTCGCGTCGGTGCGTGTGCGTATACACAGTATAAGAATCTACACAGTAGCATCAATCGAGCGTAACTATCACATTTGCCAATTTGTTTGATACCTACTGATATGCAAATTACATTACATTTGCATATAGGCATGAAACACAATCGCGGTTTTTTCTTTTTTGGCACCGACGTTTAAGTTACGCTACTGGGTACTGTGGTACTGCTGGAAGACGTAAACGGACACACACCCACAGGACACACTCTTGGATTGCGTGAGTTCGTACCGTATTACTTTATTAACTGCTTCGTGACGCTGCATTTTTCTTAAAGGGCGAATTTTCGACAAATCTTTCGCCTTTAATTAACCGATGTGATTTGTAAGACGATTTGAACAGAGTAAATAGTTAAGTTGTACATCCGGGTATAACATTCTTGAGTGGTTTTAATCGTAGTGTATTCGGCGACCTTCTGTCGCATATGATTAAGTTTACTTAAGAATTTTCATTTGCATATTTCTCGCTTGAATGGGGGGGAAGGGGGAGGCAAATCGAAATTTGTTTTGCTATGAACTTAACTTTAAGCGATTGATATTCTTTAAATAATTTTTAGAGATTCGAGGGAAGGGAAATGAAACAGGTACACAAAAGCTCGGTGATTGAATAAGTACAGGTTGGTTAAATTAGGTTGACCTGTGATATTATTGGGTAAACAAAGCGTCGGTGCGTGTGCGTCCGTTTACGCCGCCGCCGGGGGGTAACGTAAACTCGCCTAACTCCGTTAACCGCAGCCTAGCCCACTAACGACCTCTATTAATACGAACTCTTGACGTCATCAGCGCTTGACATGCAAAATCCATGTCACCACAAGCTTCTAATTAATATCTACGACGGTAATCAGGAACTTTAGGGGGGTCCCAGTTCAGATTTTGACGAGGATTACTGACTGCCCAGTCATTTTTTAAAATAATCACTAATTATAATTGCTTCCCAATACAGGGTGATATCAAAGTGGTTACAAAATCACAAAGATACTTGCGTACTGTAGTTATTGTAATTGGTTAGTTTTCTTGTTTTTTGATTACAAGCAGGTGATTGATACTCATTTGGTACGAATGGTTTCGGTAATCGGTCATTCGTAATAATTAGAAAACGTCTAATTATTTGAACGTATCAATCAATTACCGCGTGTCATTTAAGAAACATGTTCGTCGGTCCCGCCTTCGCACACGAATTCTTGAATAATTTAAAAATAATTGCGTGGCCCGAAGATTTAAAAAAATTTTGGGACGTAACAGGCGTAATATTATAATTAGAAACCAATGAAAGAGCGAGGCACCTCGTTCGCCATATCTGATCGGTATCAGCGAGAAAGCCAAACGCATCTCGACTTGTTACAAAAGTACAATTAATCTTCATAAATATGGGCGATGTTTATCGGCTCTCCCGAATATGATTATGTCTCTCCGTCTGTCATTTATCGTAGATGAATGAGGCCTCGATTCATTATAATTTATTCGAACGCGAACGGTTCGACGTGGAACTTTATTGTGTTGGAAATTATGCAGGAATTTCAGTTTTGACTGCACTTCTCCTCACGTGACAGCGAATTTTACTTTTCGATACACAACAACGTCGGTCTTTGTCGACGATTCGCTGTAAAGCAATAACACGTGGCTCGTGGGCTCAATCGCATTGAGCGTCGCGGGTGTCTTTCGGTTTTCATTAAGCTCATTTGACTTTCGTTTCGGATGCGCGCAAGTTGCGTTTAATTTCCTTCGCTCTCGGAAATAAAGCGGTCGACGGTTATTGCGGAAAGACGGGGAGGATTATTTACAATAATTTTCTTTTACGATCTCCCGGCCCGTCTTTGGCAAAATCTGGTTTTTATAAGCGAAGCACCTAGTTCTAACGAACGCATTACACGAAATAGATGCGCCGAAACAAAAAGAGATCCAACTTATCTATCTCGAAGTCCGTAAATTCGACGGAATTTTTTGTTGTTGCTTATGCAACTCTTTCACATCGTCCAGGGGTTTATGGGCGTCAAAAAACACTTATAGACATTTAGAGGTGTTGTTACAGTTCATTTTTCATTTCTGTTTCGAATACACCCTGTATATGCATTATCACTGCTCAGTTTTCATTACTGTTCCGAACACGCCCTGTATAGGCGAAATTCGACGTGCCGAATGGTTTCTTGGAAACGCGTCGTTGTACACATTGCAGTCAGTGTAGGAATAACCGTATTCCGCCGGTGTAATTTTGCGTAAAATTTCGTCTAACATATTTCCATTAACAGGTCCTTCGTGTAATTAAACCAAATTCATTTTATATTGACAATACATCCTTATTTGGAGGCAAGTCGCGCGCATGGGAATAATTAGATAAATTTTTAACGAAGTTCTACTTCTGGACGCGGATTACTCGTGCTCTTTGCCCTTTGAGCTGATTGGTTCTCCCAGTTGCTAGGAAAATTCCGCCAATGGTAAAACTGAACGTGTCTCTCTCTCGTAGCCTTCTTTTCTTTTCCACCGATCGAGAAGTACGCCGCCGTTTCATTAAAGTTTCATTCGTTTCCTGGGCCGCACGTTCTTTTGTTTATTGCTTGGTCGTGCCCGTTTCACCAAAGAGGGTGAAAGTGCATGTGAACGGCTTTTGCCGAATCTGTTTGGCCCAGTTGGAAACGGGAAAGCCGCATCTATACTGCGACTTATGGCAGTCCGGGTGATAATCCGGGTAAGTCAATACGAATTGCGTTTCTCGATCTGGCCCTTACGTTCGTTTTCTTTTCGCTTATAGGCTTTTATTGTGGACTTTTAGCAAGAGTTAGCTTTGTTGGATTACGTTTTTTTCGGATTGTGCAGGTGCACTGCGAATTGCGACATTGGAAGTTCCCTCCCTCGCCTCTCTACGCTGCAGTCGGCACACTTCAAAGGGGCCGCGGCGGCATTTCCGCAAAGACGCCGACAAACTAATCGGACACCAGCGGAATAAAGGTCGGAGCGTTATAATTTTTTATAGTTTTGAGCGTTAATTCGCGATTTGAGTTGCCGATTCTTTTCTTTGATTTTGCCGCAATTAAACATGCATCTTATTGCGTACACTCCGGTGTAAATTTAAACCAGATATAAGTAGACGAACGTTATCACGTACAGTTAACCGGTGATTGTAATCTCTTGTATGATTTACGATTTAAATATGTTGTAAACTAATTATTTTTTTTTCGTTGTTGTCTGTGTATTACTTATTTGCTTATATTTTTGATGTTTGATTAAATTAACGTGTTCTGGATGTAACGGGTTTTCTTAATTTTCATTTCCCCTCATTTTCAAAAAAAATTAAGTGGCTCCTATTTTTGGTTTTGGCCTTCGCGTTTCGGAATTGACCCCCCCCCCTCGTCCCATTGCAGCTGGCTGGCAACATCGGAAAATTTCAACCCGATGTGAAACTACTGCCTATCTTCTAGCAGTGTAGTACGTAACCGTTTAGTTAGTTGAATTATACATTATTGAAAAAGTGTTCACATTACTCCCGCTACTTGGCCGCGCTTGCAAGCTTTACAAGCTTGTTAAAACAAAAAGCTTCTCGAAGGCCTGTCCGGTCGTTGAAACGAGGATGTCTGTGGCCATCTTGGTCAGTGTCGAAGCATAATGCGTATAGTTTTTAAATTTGATTTTTGACCGAATACCCGATAATTTTGAATTTTAATTATTTTTATTAGGAGTATTATGTAACACATTTATGTATGTATCTAAAAGTATCTAAAAGGTATCTAGATACATTTATACTATATCTGTATCTAGTTACTTTTAAAAAAGAATTATATGTAACTGTATCGAGTTACAAATTAGGGTAAGTATCTGTATGTGAATCTAGATACTTTGAAAAATGTATCTGTTACAACACTGCGAACAATAAAGGTAAGTTAATCACCATTCTTTAAACTGCGGATGAAAACTGTTTTATTTAAATTCCTTGTTTTTATCTTATCATGTTCTATGTAATTTCTGGAAACTTCTGAGAAATCACAGTCCTTATTTTGGAAAAATGCCGGCCCTTTGCGAATCCACAATTCACGTTTTCCTTCCGTAAATACTGCATCACAATAATCACCAGCATCGTTTGAAATGTCTTCTGTAGAAACGTGCATTTGCTTTAAAAAATCAACAGTTTCCCTACTAAGTGGTTAATAAATGTGCAAGATTTCTTTATTCTACCCCTAACCAACAATTTGTCAACCCTGGGCCCGGGCCCAGCAGGCCCATACCTAAAGACGGTACTGTCTACGACATTCAAAAGTTTGCATAATCAACGTAATATCATTATTGTGAAGACTTGGCAGAAAGTTTATTTAGACTTGTTCTTAAAATCAACAATTCAACAAGACAATTGATCAAAAAGGGAAAAATGAAAAACTAACATTTTTTTGCTACAAGATCGTTGAGTAGATTTGTTTTTAATCGGAACAAAAAATTCAGGATCAAAACTTACTCAAGTTGAAAAGAATTGAGCAAGCTCTTTAGGGCTCAGTATACTAGCTTACTATTTACGTCCTTCGAAGTAAAAAACGTTTTTCTACAATATTACAACTGTCCAAACACTTATAACAATGTATTTTGTGATAATCTCTAATAGACAAGAAAGTGTTTAAATTGTTTAAAATTTACGTAATACCGTGCGATCCAAAATTATTTAGATGAGGGGAGGCTATGAAAAATAAAATCAGAGTCTTAACTCAATTAACCCAGTGACCATCTGTCAAAATTGAAACGTTTAAGCAGATTTAACACGAGTCAGAACGCAAACGTTAAACTAAAAGTTTTGAATCAAGCAAGTAGCTACACTATTTTACATAACCTCCCCGCACAGTACTTCATGTCAGAAAGTTTACCCATTACATACATATTTACTTTTGTATTCGCCAAAAGTTCAGTAACAAAAATTTACAAAATTTAAAAAAAATCATGAAAATCAGAGAAAATGTTGTTGCACGTTAGCTGAAAATTAGTACACATACATATTTCTATTAAAATTTGCATAGTCAAAATATTGAGTCTGTATTAGAAAGTTTACTTCCTTTTTACTCGCTTTTTATACTCAACAAAAAATTCAGTAATAAAAATTAAGCAAATTGAAATTGAATGCGAAGACTTTGTTGCAAGCTCATTGGCAATCAGTGCACGGTACAGAAACCCAAACGAATTCGATTTGACTCCGTTATGCTCTAGTTACAAAATATACGTAAATTTACTTTTGAATTCATCAAAAAATTGTGTAACAAAAATTAACCAAACTGAAAAAATGGGGCGTTCGCTAAAAATTAGTATACATATTTACATTTAATTATTGTTTAATGTGCATATATTCTTAATAAAATTGAATTTGTTTGACGTTTGACCACTAAGTCACAGTATAAGAATCACCATTTTGTCTGATACCTACTATCCCTGCGCACACATTACATATGCCTCTAGGTATCAAACAGTATGGCGGTCGAATTTGACACTGCCGTTCAAGTGTAGCTACTGGGTAATTCTTATACTGTGACTACAGTTAATTTTTTATTTGTATGCCGATCGTATAGATCGGATTGTGAGTTAAGAAAACATACGACGAAACGACATGACATGACAAAAGCCGCAAGGCCGTTTCACGAAATTAGAAGGAGATAGCTATATAAAAGTTCTTTGACTTGTCAATCGACCGAGCGGTATATACTAATAGCGTTTTCGACTGACTGCTTTAGAGCACTTTGAGAGTATATCCATCCCTTGTTATTACATGAGGTTAAAACAAGATGGAGATACTCTACCAGTGCTCTAGAGTCAGTCAGTCGAAAACGCTATTAGTAAAAAATTAACTGTAAGTGGTGAGTGTTGTAACAAGGTTCATTACTCAGCTGAAACACAACGCAAACTGAGAGTTTATTGCAAGCTCATTGGTGATCTGATCAGTGTACATACAGAAACCCAAAAGAATTTTAGTTGGCCCCATAATAATCAACGTAAGTAGAAATTCCGTCAGGCTTCTAGCTCGAGTTCCTGTGGTAGTTTTACCTATCTGGTATAACCGGGATAATCCTTGAGGACGTAAGAAAAGGCTGGTTTCCGGTTTTTGTACCGATCGATTGGGTTGACTCAATTTCGGCGGCGTTGCTATTTTTATTCTCATTTTGCGACGCATAGTTAAATTTGTTTAAGTTAATTGTAAACGAAGAACAGATCTGTTTGTCAAATTGTTTAATTTTCTGCGTGTCGTGTAACTGGACCCCGTTTGGGTCATTTCTTTTTTTATTAACTTGGTTTATTATATCATTTTTATCAAAGCTTTGAGTCATTTAAATAAAAACAAGTGTGCTCAGCTGGTGTTTTATATTTTATTCACTTTGCCCACCTTTTGCTTTGGGGTTACGTCGAACTCCCTGCTCCAAGAGCTTTGCCGAGCGGTGCTGGAGAAACGTCAGTCCCTCGCACTAATTTGCTGACCTACATGCTAACTAGCAGCTAGCATCTAATTCCAAGGAATTTTTTTATAGAACCGAACCATCATCAATATCGGAGGTCCACGTATCCGACGACATGAAAACGTGTTTTTCTGTTTATTTAAACTGACAAGTAAACTTTCAAATCACTCGTGAGTTTATGCCACATCCAGAAATTTATAGCATCCGTTCGATCTGCGAAACGCATAAACGTTTATAGGTCTCGTATATGCTAGCCTTTCTTAAATATTTCACGAAAGCTACATGCTAATTTCAAAGAGTTTTTACGACCGATAAATACGGCTCGGACTTTTTAATGCCCTTCGCCTTAATGGTGCAGAGAAAAATCATCTCCTAAAATAAGCTCAAGTAAGTAAAGGATATTGTTTTAATACAAAGCAACAAGACAGGTTTCCACGGGATTTTCTTTTTGCATTTTAAAAAACTCGGTCCCTGTAGCGAAATTATAATGGCGAAGGTAAAGCGAGGGGTAAAACGCGAGGGAGCCCGCACGTTTAGGAGACCCAAGGGTTCTAGTGCTTACATGCAGGTATAACAATAAAGATGTAGAGAGGTTTCCAACAAAGGACTTTTTAATTCTGGGCTACGCTTCACCTAGTTACAGTAAATATTTCATTTGACGCTTTATGTGCTTGCCCCATTATTATTATTATTGTGCTGCGTTCTTCAATAAAGAACTCAGAAATGTGTATATCACATGCGATGTGTAAGCGACTAAAATAAATTATGCTGCTTGCTATAGATTCAATCGGCTGGTTGCATTAGGGGTCGCTGGGGTAGAAAGTGCAAGTAATTCCGCGTGAATTCTCCATCAATTCTTGAGCAACTGGAGGAAGGCATTGACTGTTATCGAATGCGACAGAGCTGGGGTGAGGTAAGCTGTCATAACACCCCACCCCATCCACGTCGTTATTAAATTTGACGAGCTGGCCCGGAAGTGGTTTCGGTGGCCCGGAACCTGCCTCGGGATGGGCGTCAGGGGGCGGAGTTTCATGGGCACTTAATTATTTTCAATACAATGGCCGGTAACAATGGGTTTTGCGGTTTTATTACGGATGCCATTTGGCTTCCTTTTTCGTACTTCTTTAGCTCTAATATATTTATCATTCTTCCGTCACAAGTATGTCCAATTGAGTGACAAACGTGGGAATATTCAAGCGGAAATCCATACCGATTGAATTTTAATGAAATCAACCACATCAAAATAGGTTAATGCGTTTCAAATCCTTGCCTAGACAGGGGCTCATTAACGTTTAACGTAACCTCTTCGGACAGCACCGTTCCATCGTCAGTTTCTACACTAAAGTGCACTTCGACCTGACAGATTAATGCGGGTCATACGTTAAAGCAGCAAACTTTTATGAGAAATATCGCTCGCGAACGCTTGAGGTATGGAGAGAGTTTTGCTGTTGCATTTTCGTAAAACGTCGAACCTTTTAGATTAGTTTATATCAAGAACGATGTAGCCATAACTCTAAGTCCTGCGCCATCATCCGCAATGGAAGTTTTCCATGAAAATTGATAGGTTTAGGTACTTTTCCAAAAAACTTGTTAATTTCTAATTTGGCACAAACAACGACGTTAATTTTAAAATTTAGATAATTTATGTAGATTGGTGAACTCTTGTAATTGTTAACAGTTACTTTATTGTTATTTACAAAAGGGAAATGGCGTCGAAGATGGGGCGAGAGTCCTGTGTAAACCGTCAATGTGGTCGTACGTCTCGTTTTACTACATAGATGGGAGACGTAAGTCCATTCCTTGAGCACATCGTCTGATTTAAATAGTACCCTCTCTCTTAGTGGCCTCATCAAAAATGGCGATTTTCGTTAAACTAAGGAAGGCTGCGATGCATTTTTGTAATTGTAAAATGCAAATGTCTTCGAAATAAAGCTTAAGGTGTCATTAAAAAATTAAAGAAATTCATACTCATAGTGCAACATCTCAGAATAATTTATTTTATCTGCGTTTCTTTTTTTTAATTTAATTTTCTGTTGGTATAAATATAATGAATAATTTATTAACTTCTATTGGATTCGGGATTTTGTAACTAAGGCCGTTACATTACATAATTTATTGTACAGGAAATTGTACACTTTTTGAAACAATCTGAATTGTATAGTTTCAAACAGCAAATTGAATGAAATATTGCTTGCTTTAAAAATTGTGTCAGACAGATCTATTTTTCACATAATTTAGTGTCTACTCTTTAGTTTTCTTTGCAACACCTTTTTTTTTACTAAACACAAGCACTGGCTTCTGCAATTCATTTTTTTTGCTATATGTGGACCGATCAATCGATAAGTCAAAGAACTTTTATATAACTTCGGAGAACATCACATGCATATTGCATAACAAACGATCGCCGAGGAGATTCATAACAGAAACCAGATTATGTAAACATAACTAAAAGCGATCGAACCAGTTCATAATCGGAATTTCCGGTGTAAACGATATAAAAAGGCAACGAAGTTCCACGATAGATACCAGACAGTTAGTAGCCGTTTGGTCGTGGACATCTCCCCGATTCCGAAAGCGTAATTAGCATTCGAAGAATGTCATACTGTGTGTGAAGAACAAACTCCGAGGATCCGTCCGTCTCTCCGTATCTAGTACCATGGTTTGGGTGAGAAAACATTAATTTATTTGCCATTTACAGGTAATTTTCTTTTACTTTATGCCGATCGATCGATCGATAAGTCAAAGGACTTTTATATATCCATCTCCATCTAACTTTCGTGAAACAGCTTCGTCGTTTTTGTCATGTCATGTCATTTCGTCGTATATTTTCTTAACTCAGATCTATACGATCGGCATAAACCTAACAAAAAAATTAACTTTACATATATTTTAAAATAAAAGGCAAACTTCTGTCAAATGGCAATTAACTGCGCAGAATCACTGGCCATTTCTTGTGCAAGAATTAGAGAGCGAATATCAAACAAGAAATTTTTGGACTATTCAAGATGCCATCTAAGTCAGATTGTTTCTTGTACAATAAATTATGTAATGTAAAATTGCCTTAACAAGTCCTTTCTACGGAAGTTACCAATTACTTCTGACGCGCCATCTATCAACAGTGCCGAATATTAATTATCCAATTGTGTTTATGTTGCACCCTGTTTATAAAGTTTCATTTTAATCATGTATTATGTAATACAGAGATAGTGCCGCTAGAATTTTTGTAAGAGTAAATTATTAAATATAAAAAATCTTAAAGAAGTGTAAGGGAAAGATTTTAAAGAAGTTTCCATTTTATATTAAGTCACGGATTAAAAAATAGAAATAAGTGGAAAGTCTTTTCAGCAGAAACAAAATATTTTGTGCAAGCAGTTTCTCAGGACGTTTTTTTTTAAATTTAATCGTGCGCAAAGTGATCGTGTTCATTAGTTGACTCACACTTTATGAAACTGGGGGGAGGAGGGGGGGGGGCGCTACCAAAATATGTTATCTCATTTAGAAGTGATGATAATAAAGTAAGTTCCTCCGTCATGCAAAATTTTAACAAATCGCCGCGCTTTTCGGCTATTCCGCTCGAATGTAACGTACACATGACTTCGAACAATGGCTTTGTGCAATGTTGATTCACACACACACAGACAGACGCACACACCCCGTCAAATAAAACGACTTTTTCGCGGCGCCCTTTCACGCTTCCACCGCACAATGGCCATTGTCGGGGCCGTTTCCATTTGCAAAATGAACATCTGCGGACGCCGCTTGTGTTTACGTGATATTCATTTGATCGCTGATTTCGCCGAGGTCGTAATTAAAATTTAAAAGTTTATTATTTCGCCGCGTGAAATGGAAACATTCTGGGACACTTCCAAAACTGACTACAGTTCACCAATCATCCAACGTCTTTAATGGTCATCAACACTCAGAAGCCTAATTAAAAAAAATATATTGAAAAGAGAGAAAGACCTCTACACTATTCAGGAATTGTTTACTTTAGAATATATTGTACTTTATACATATTGCTGTGGTATTTGTCTTTGGTTTCATAGGAAGCCGAATACTCCGCTGACTGCAAGGCATTGGCCAGTCCAGGTCAACCAGTCCGGAAGGAAGAAAAGGCCAGTCTACCTTGACGATGGCCGAAGAGTGCGCTTGAAGGCTTCTATAGTTTCAGACATTGGCATCGACTACACTAAACTGTTGCGGGAAAACCTAAAAATAGACGACAAAGTTTAGTGGGGTGAAGTGAAATGTTAATTTTAGTTTTTTTTTTTAAGAAACAAGGTCCTCTCTCTGCGTTACAGTCTGTAGTCGTATGGACTACATACATCATCTGTTTATTCACTCATTTTATGAATTTGTCTTTGAATATACGTCAGTCAATCGAACAAGTCTACAAGCATCTCTTTCTGTTTTACCCTTCTATAGTAAACGAGCTTGCCCATGAGCAGAGCTGTCTTTGTGCGGAGAAGTCTTGATCCATATAAAATTAGAGATAGAGAAACTTTTCCGCGCACGCCGCCTTAAACTAGAGAAAAATAACAACTTTTGTCTGAAGCATTTTTCTCTAACTTCAAAACCAAAAGAGATATGGATTTGGTCACTTATAAGTTGACATCCTGTATAACTCGGCGACGGCTTGCTTTAGACCCCCGATGCGACCCAACATTTCAGACTAGAATTTACTCGAGAGTCCAAAAATGCAATAATATGTGAGGTTTTATAATTAAGAAAAACGTAATTCTGATTAAAATTTTGGAAATACGAAGCGCAATTGATTTTTCGTGAGGGGCATTCAAAACCCGGGAAAAACATTTTCAATTTCCGTCTCAATTTTTTCCCCCTAACTTCAAAGACAAAAGAGATAATGTTAGTTAATTTTATGTTGACATCCTGTATAACTCGACAACCATTTGTTTTAGACCCCCGATGCGACACATCATTTCAGGCTAGAATTTGCCGCAGAATTCAAAAATGCATTAATATATTGGTCATTATATTTTTTAAAAAGTAACATTGGTTAAAATCTTGAAAATGCGACGCCCAATTGTTTTTCCGCGAGAGCTATTCTAAACTCGCGAAAAATATCTACAACTTTCTCCTTCAACATTTTCCTCTAACTTTGAAAACAAAAGAGATAATGGGTTTGATTACTAAAATGTTGACACCCCGTATAACTCGACAACCATTTGTTTTAGACCCCCCATGCGACACGTCATTTCACGCTAGAATTTGCCGCAGAATTCAAAAATGCATTAATATATTGGGCATTATGATTAAAAAAAAAGGAACTTTGGTTAAAATCTCGGAAATTCGATGCGCAATTGTTTTTCCGCGAGAGCCAACCTAAACTCGCGAAAAATATCTACAACTTTCTCCTTCAACATTTTCCTCCAACTTTGAAAACAAAAGAGATAATGAGCTTAACCACTAAAGTATTGACACCCTGTATAACTCGACTACCGTTTGTTTTAGACCCCCGATGCGACACATCATTTCAGGCTAGAATTTGCTGCGGAATTCAAAAATGCAATAATATATTGGTCATTATGATTTTTAAAAAGTACAGTCTGTATTCGTATGGACTACATACATCATCTGTTTATTCACTTATTTTATAAATTTGTCCTTGAATATACGTCAGTCGAACAAGTCTACAAGCATCTCTTTCTGTTTTACCCTTCTATAGTAAACGAGCTTGCCCACGAGCAGAGCTGTCTGTGTGCGGGGAAGTCTTGATCCATATAAAATTAGAGATAGAGAAACTGTCATTATTATTATATTATAAGTTAGTGGACTCTTATACTTATTACAATGCCATTACGATTCGTTGGCTAACAAACCATTGCTTTGGTTTAGTATATGATAAGTTTCAATTAAAGCTGAAGTCTACTTTTGATTGGTGCATGTGTGTTTCGATTAGTCGGGATTGACGTAAAGGAGAGTTCAGAGGAAGAAACGGCTTTACGTCGCCCACTTTTCCGTGTTTACGAGCAAATGGGTCCGCTCGCCTTGTTCCAAAATTAATTCCGCCGTGTAACTCGAGGGCAACATAACGTAAATAAATAAAACGCTTTTTATTACTCTCGATACTGTTGTGTTTTATATATTATTAAAGCTAAAACATTTATGTTTACAACGTTATTTAACCGCCCTGCATAATGCATTAGCCGCTGCTTCGGACGAGCGAAGCTCTTCCTAATTTTCTGGTTCGCCTTCCAGAAGAGAGCTTCGTGAAGCAACGTTTCGCCTCGAACGTGAATACTTAAACGAAACAAACCCACGAGTGTAGATAGAAAATAAATGTAATCGAACAATATTTTATAAACGATTCCATTCTATTTGTGTTCTATCTCTCTGGCTTTCCTTTGAAGATCTCTTTGATTTAAAACTATCTTGATCTCTATTTTTATTACGACATGACGTCCCAACTTTTAATTTTTTTCTCTTATCTGCAAGGGGCGAACAAATATTTTTTAGCAACGGTTAAATCATCGTGTTTTCAACGCTTCTTGCTCCGACCACAGGCCGCCGCCCATTTTACAGGCGAAAGCTTTCTTCCAAGGACGTCCGTCCGTATTCTTTAATTACTCTGTTAAATGAGCTCGAGTAAATTAGGGAAGCGCGGAAAGTTCTCGGCGAGGAAACAACAAAAAAGTTTGCGTCATCAAATAAATTTTCTTTAAATGCCGCCGCCTTATTCTCCATTTCCCGAGTTACGACGACGACGCCCCCTCTCCCTTTTGGGCTTAAATTTTATTTTTTTTATTAATAAAACCGACTTCAATTCGGATTAGACCACGCCGAGTCGGCGTTAAATTTTTAACGCCTCTTATATTTTTGCTGTTTTGGGAGTTGTACGCATGAATTAATTTTGGTTCATTTTCTGTTATTTTATTAAAAGTTGATGATCTTCCTGGCGAAAATAATAAACAAGAAACTAAACAACAAAAAAAAAACTTCATACAATAAACTGATTAGCGTGCTCATTGTGTATAACTTGGTTGTGATAATACCCTCTCGCCTTGGCAACATAAAGGTTGCAAGTGCAATTTTCTTCGGGGCTTTGCTCACACAATGACTATGTAAGCACGTAACATAATGATACAATTAGCGCAATAATTTTGTCATACGCTGATTAAAGGGCAATTTGTAAGGTAATAACCGGCTGCCTACCATATTTCTGGCGAAGGTGAAGTTTTTATTGCGCGACTATAAAGTTGTAAGGCAGTAAAAAAAATTAGCCGCAATAAAACTTAATAATAGAGGCAGGAGTAGTTTTTATTTTATGAACCTCGTGTAATATTAAAGAGCACAGGTGGACGTAAGTATTGAGACGCTGAGGTAAATAAACATAACCTAGTTATAATTTGTTAGAAAGCGTCAGAAAAATACTTGTGATTGACAAATGTTCCGATAAAAAAAAACTACAATAAGAAGCGATGTCCGAGAGTATAGGAAAAAAACTCTTTCTGCTATGGTTTTCGAGAAATAATAATTAATCCAAAATTAGCCCCAGAACGACGATGTGTCTCTGGTTAAAAGATAGAGGAGCAGATGACCGAAATAAATGTCCTCATAAAAGTTTTATGGTAGGCATGATCGTGAACATGACCTTTCAGTGAAATTTCACGTCAACTTCGTGTTTAGGCCAACTCCCGATGTCCTGAAAATGAGTACTACATTTCTGTTTCTTTTCAGTACGTAGGACATTAGGGTTACATTTTCTCGAAAAGCAAATATAAGCCTATCCTTTATAATAGGAGGTTGAATAAGCGGGGATTTTCGGTCAAAAATTTTAGTAAAGTAAACGTGCAAGGTTCCTTGTTTACTCTTTTATTACATCGATATTTCGGGTCTTTTTTTATCCTTCATCAGGATCTACAAGTAGTTCAAAAGATAAGTTGAAAACAATCACTTTGTTAGTAAAATTCATAACTTACGTTAATAGCGAGGTTAATGAGGAATAGATGTTGTTCTTTGCACAAAATAATAACGCACTTGATAAAAGGTAAATTGCGAAAGCAATACTATGAAACTTAATTAACTGTTAGATTTTAAAAATTGTAAAAAGAACAAAACACGTGTTGCTTAAATTGGAGGTAAAACGTCAAGCAAAGTTAAAAGCGAGGGAATTGACAGTTTGGTGACTAACCGAGTGAATAAAAGTTACTAACACAGGGCGCGCAATTTAAACTTAAACAACGTAAACAAGGAAACAACATTATGAGTGTTGACGTGGTCTGTTATGTAAAGATAAGACATAAGAGTAGATATTACTTAAATTATTGATATCTGATCTTAAATTCACAGCATTGGGCTCCTGATTAATATGTAACATTTCTAAAAAGATCCTGTCCCAGTAACTCCTTTCAATTCCCAACACTCTGACTTCATCAAAATTCATGCTATGATCATTATTGATGCAATGTGAAACAAGAGCTGAAACATTCTGGTTTTTCTTTTTACTTACATCATTCTTATGTTGGTTGACGCGGTTTTTTAATTTTTGAGCAGTTTGACCCACATAAGCCCCGGTGCAATTGTTGCAAGGAATTCTATAGATCACACAACTGTTTTCTAATAGGGGAGTTTTTTCTTTACATTTAGACATGATGTTACTAATGCGGCAAGAATTATTAAGGGCAATGAAAATGTTTCTGTTATGATTGACATTCAAAATTCTTATGGTTTTTTGGGATAAGCCCTGTACAAAAGGAAGTGACCTGTAGGAACGGGGGGTGACATTAGCAATATTTAAAGTATGATTATTCTCAATTTCTGGGGGGTGTTAATATTAGGGGTGCTGAAAACTAATTTGTTTACCAACTGAGGTGGATATGAATTCTGTATCATCAGATTGTAGAGGATGTGTAGATTTTTGTTTAATAGACTGGGGTGTGATATTTTTTGGATTCTGTTCTTGAGGGCTAAGATTAAATTAGTTTTTATTTTCATGGGATGATGGGAAAAGAAATTTATGTATCTTCCGGAGGCAGTAGGTTTTCTATACCAATCTAGAATGATGTTGTTGTTCTCAGGTAACCTGATTAGTTTTGTGTCCAAAAAAGGAACACTGTGTTCTAGTTGGTCTTCTTCTTCTACAGTGAACTTAATATGTTCATCATAATTGTTAAAAACTTCAAGGATTTCGTTCGTTTTACCTTCCGGGATAGCACAAATTATAAAGCTATCCTTTATATTTACCAGTTCAATTAGAATAACCTTTCCTATTCTTTCTCAAAGTTCCAACGAGTGTAAGGTTGGTCTTAGATAATTCTAACAAGAGAAGACAGAACCATTTATCTGCAGTTACATTTCTGTTGGTTCCTTCGATTGGCTTTATCAATCGTTTGACAACTTCTTGTGCGGAGTTTGATACGCAATAAGGTCCTTCAGGTTGACTTCCAAGGTAAACTTCCATGTTCAATGTATACTAAGTCCTAGCATCGCATAAAATTAAAATTTCTATGGTTTGCTTGGTATTGTATTGACGGAACGGACACCTTCCACGAAATGCTACCAGCTGTTCATCTGTAGTTGTGCATTCACCAACTGACTCAAACTTTATACAGTTTGTTTCAAAAATTGTGAAAATTTCCCGAAAGGCAGCTAGGTAATTTATCAAGTCGACGTCTTTCAGCTCTATCGTGTAAGTCATCAAAGCGAAGAGGAATCGGTTCATAGACATAGTGGTATAAACTATCTCAATTCCGAAACCATCTTGATCCCATAAATCCTGCAAAATTTTATGAGGAACGTAATGCACCAGCTAGAATTAAAAGTCCCAATTGATTTCAATCTCAGTTGTATGTCTAGGCTTCACTCTTATTTTTCTAATTACTTACTAAAGTATCAATGAAAATGTTTGTGTTTATTGTAATCCTTTGTATACAGTCATCGTCAATAAATAGTTTAAAACATTCTATGGGAGTTTTTAAACCTTTAGCGGCCTCTTTGACGCCAGGTAATCGTAGAATAATATTTTCAGCAAGAGTTTGGACCCCACAACTTTCTCCATTTAGTTTTGCCATCCTTCGAAGTAAAAAATGGACCAGGGTACACATTTATGGGTTCATCGTCCCCCCCCTCCTTCTTGGTCTGTATCACTTCCGCTACGTTCTTCTTGAGGATCATCGGAATTGTCGCTAATTTCAGCACTTGTGATATTATTTTGGCCCGGTTCTGATTCTGGAAGGCTTCTCGTAAAAGAGATTGAAGATACCTCCGTTCTTCTTCATAAGTTCTGAACCGTGTTCCCATCTTACATCTACACGTCTACACTAAGCACCGACAGCAGTCTGATAGACCCGAGGTCGTACGCCGCGCATCCCGAGGCACGCTGGCTGTATGCAGTTTAATACGTCACTATGGAAGGTCAAGTTTTACAGGCTTTATTCTGAGTAAACATCGTAAAACGTTTGTGACATACGTACGCGTCTTCGTCTAAAGACCTATAGTCCTGCGTTTATAAAATGGCTTCATATAACGTACGCAGCGCCGCAGCTCGATTTTGGGGTAATTTTTTTAATTAATTATAATCTGCTCAAAGGAATTTTTTAAACGTTTCACCCGTAATCTGTGACATCAATTTTCTTATGCGTTTTTTTTTGCCAGAACAATTGTCATTCATCCTGTGTAGGGTATTTTGGAAGTTATTCTAATATTTTACAAGTTATTGTAATTCGAATTTTTCTCAACGATTCTCCTTACGCAACCAACAGTCATATCACGATATGGCCTTATGATATTACTTGAACCGAAAGTCCTTATCTTTTGCAATTGCTTGTTTGTGTAGACCATATTTTTTTATGGAATAACATTTCGTTACTTGATGTTTTTGTCCCAAAACTAAATTAGAAACGTCCTCCTCCCTCGCCGTTTGATTAACTTGACGATTCTGTTTACTTCTGCAAAGACATAAAAACCCCCAATCGCGCTCCAATAATTACAACTCCGCCGTTTTCTTTTTTTAATCGAAGGGACCACATTTTACCGCTACTTAGAACCGCAATTAATTTATAGTGGATAGATACTTAACACCCCATTCTAGTGGAGAGCGCGGGCGGTTTGATGCGAGACGTTCTTCCGTCGGGCGGCGGCGCACAAAGGGCCCGAATATTATCGCATATCTTTAATTTACATCCCCCCATAAAACTTCGCGTTGTATTTTATAACAATACATACTCGAACAATCTGCGAGATAATCAATGTCGGGAGAAATTCATAACAAACGTAATAAAAACCAACTGTTGTTGCGCTCGTAAGGAATTTACTGCGCTCTCTCCTCCATCTTTATTAAATTTAGACTGGGTTTTTAGACAATTAATTTATATACATTTACATATATAGATTACAAGATTTAAAAAAAATTAATATCGTTGAAACGTTGATGTGAATACCGCCCCCTTGAGGTACAAGAAAGGATTGCTCAAATACACAGGCTATATCAATATCGCTTGCGAGCATCCATTCACGAATGATCGGAAATAGATTTCTCGATTGAAATGAACTTGAAAAGTGAAATTCTGTTAGGACGTATGTATGTATGAGAGAGAAACAGACTGATCAATTGGTGGGATGTAAACAAACATTCAAATGCTAACACCAATTGACTCACTTTAATTTTGTTGAAGAAATGCAGACAGAGATGATAATAAAAACAAAAAAGTGTGTTGGGTCTAGATGTGATTCGTGAGGAACTCTTTTGGAAAACATTAAAAAGGATTTGAGAATGTGACTGCAGTAGATTTAAATAAACTCATCCGTTCCATAAGTATAACAGGCATAGGAAATGAAGCAATTTACTTGTTCGTATGATTAAGGAAGACAAGGAGCTGACACTTCGGACACTTCATAGCTGCAATGGGAGGATACACGTCAGTTATTTCTCCAATTAAGTAGCCGTTGTCTTCATGCAAAACAGCGTCCCCGGCGATGAAAATTTTCGCGCTCTCGGTATTAATTAATTCGGGCAACGGAAATCCATTAGCAAAATTGAAACGCAACAATACTACCCCCTCGCCCCGGGGCCGTTTCGAACGGCAAAATATTATCGCCGGCTTTTTTTATCCTTTGGGTTTCCCCCGTCCCGGGCGAACGTAAGCGGATCGTATATTATTACGTTAACGTAATACGTTACGTTACGTTATTATTATTAACTCGTATTAGGCCCTGTTTACAAAGTCATGAATATTGCATTACAATAAAACCTCAAAATTATAGATATGGGATAATTGGAGGCCTAAATCAATAAACTCCCCCTCAAAGAAAGCGCAACAGTAATAAGCTAATGTAATTACATCGGGCATAAGCTGCACGCAGAAATACACACGGACCTGATTGATGATAAGACGCGTTATTAGATTATGCTCGATATGATTAACATTGCGGGATGCAGTACGTTAATGGAATCTCCAGGGGCACATGGTAACGATTTATTGGGGGTAGCAACGCTCTCTGACTGTTACTAATATGTGGAGGGATTGACGTCTTCAGTTTTTGAATTACCCAGAGAATTTCATGTTACGTCAATGATTACATAGACTAACCATATCAGACGGTATAACAGACGAACAAATTGAATTTTACCAATTTTTTTTGAGAAATTACGATATACATTCAATAGGACACCTTGTAGGATATAGTCCGGTCAGTAGTTCCAAAATGCGGTCATAATATGCCATGGCGCAAATATGAGGGTAAGATGATATACGTTCGGGAAACTTAATTTCTTTATTGTTCTTTATTATGATCTACAAACCTTCTTATAATGTTCCATAACCAAAAGGAACTAATAGGTATAATGTGTAGTTATTGATATATATATGTATAGTATATATATAGGGATATAGTCCGGTCAGTAGTTCCAAAAGGCGGTCATAATATGCCATGGCGCAAATATGGGAATAAGATGATATACGTTTGGGGAAACCTAATTTCTTTATTGTTCTTTATTATGATCTACAAACCTTCTTATAATGTTCCATAACCAAAAGGAACTAATAGGTATAATGTGTAGGTATTGAAATATAAATAACCTGAGAGGTAGTGAATTTGTCATAAAGTTTTTTTAAAAAATTGGAAAACAATGTCCGCCGGTTGGAAGCACACCTGCTCAATTTTATCCACGTCAGAAATAAATTCTGTTCCAGTTTTGTGAACATTTGTTTCGCCCGCGGTCATCCGAACCAGGCCAATCAATACTAATTTCAAACATCCACTCCTAGTGCCTCCGAAGCATCCAAGGGTCACCGTCTTACGCCTCGGGATGACAAAGTAATGTCTTGTGAATGTTAATCACCGCTCACCATCTCTCTTATGAATACCTGTGCCCGAGGCACGCGCGCCTCTCCGAGAGGGCGCCCTAATTACGTTATCTATTAGTTAAAAAGAGATGGCCGGGGAATCGTGAGCGGTTCTACGGACCGGACGCAGCCTCGGGGACGCTCGCCGTGTGTCATTATGTAATTATAAAACATTATTCTGACGCAGGATCGGAGTCCGTATCAAAATATTCGGCCCGATTTGAATTTACAATTAACATGTGTTGAGCTCATTTGAACTCGGCGATCGCTTTAAATGGAAATTTAATGCGCCGTGGATTTTTAATGTGCTTTACGTTGTCATGCCTTATTTAAGCTGGAAATTTCTGCCTTACAGCAATGCACAAAGTAAAATAATCTAACAAATGTAAAATTTAAACATAATTTAAGATTGAAGAACGATATCGTACGAGAAGAAACAGCATTTTGTAAATCAAACAAAGTAGTTGTTAGTTTGTAATGAATTTGGACGCACTCGAATTTTCTGAACGTATTCCATTGTTGAATCAAAGCGGCAATAGTTAAACTCTCGTTGCTAACATTGAATCAATGTTCTGAAGCATCATTTTTGAAACTTTAAGTTTTTGAATGTACTCGGATAAGCTGTCTGAACACACCCATAAAAGTACAAGCAATAAAATTTCTGGACCTGCTTTTTAATGCAACGAACATTTTGATTTGTGGAGAATCTGAACGCACTCACATTTCCTGAGTGTAATCTAAGTATAAATGAATTTCTAAGATACATTAACACGTCGAATAAATTTCTTTTGTTGTTGTCGGAAATGTTTCAAATTTCAGTTTGTCAACAATCTGAAATCAGAAATTTTCTGAACGTATTTCTATGTCGAATAAACTTTGTCATTATCATGTGTTAGGTAAATTTTCTGAACGTATTCTTCTCAGGTCGGATAACCTTTCTCCTTGACGTTTTCAAAATTTATGATCCGTGAAGAATCTGGATGTTTTCAAACTTTGTGAACGCACCCCAATACTGATTGTTAGCAAATTTTCTTTAAAAAATTCTGAATTTGTCACCCCCCCCCTCCGTCGAATGCATTTTTGAATAAATTATAGTATAATATAGGATTGTTTTGGGAATATTGAACTCGTTGATGTTTTAATTTTTTTTTATTTGTGAAGAATCTGGACGTACTCAAACTTTCTGAACGCATCCCAATACCGAGTTAATTGTTCGAACGCATTGTTTTCGTCATGAAAACAATTTGAGATTTTGAAAACGTTCCCTAAGATTTGAATAAATTCTCTGAACGTGTACCTTCGCTTCTGAACTAATTTTCTGAACGTAACTCGACGGAAAAGTTCTATTTTCCTGAGCGCGACCTCTTTTGTTTTCCTTTGACTTTATCAATTGAATTTCATAATTTTCAGTATTGACTTTTCTTTCTAAAATATTACACAGAAAGTATAATTTGTTGTTTGTTCTGTTCAATCAACTTATTTTTTTTATCATAAATGAGTTCATATAAAGACGCGTATTCAGGCAGGCATTAACCGTGGGGTGTGTTCGGAAACTCCAAGATCAAAGACATAAAACCTACGACGTCTTTTTAACATGTTAATAAATAATTGATAGTTTCGTCGCCGTAGGCCGTTGCGTTCAGAAAAATTTGCGGATTTGTTAAAAAAATAATTGAATTTCAAGTTGGGGTGCGTTCGGAAAATTTCCTGGACGTTCGAAGTATTGAGTGGATTTTTGTAATAACACGTTCAAACGTTCGCACGAGCTTTCTGAACGTTCGCTAAGATTCGAACAAGATTTCTAAGCGCCAGTTGTACAATTTGTAGACTCTCGTACAAAACTATGCAAATCGTTCGAAAATTGTGTCAGTTTGACGTCATTTTCGCGTACGAATCTTTTCGCACGGTTCGACAATCGGGCCCCTGGTCAGTTTTTAAAGAATCAACTTCTGAAAAACAGTCAATAACTAAATGACGAATGAATTAATGTTTTCTCACCCGAACCACGGTACCTGACGCAGAGAAACGTACGGATTTTCAGTACTCACTATAACTTTCCATGAATGCTACGTATACCTTCGGACTTCGGGTGATGTGTTCGACGACACGACTTTTGGTTATGTGATAGTAGTCTTTTATATGGTTTCAACCGGAAATTCCGATTACGAAAAACTTTGAATGTGGGACACTTGCCCTGAAGTTTACATCTTCAAAGACGGCTTCGCCATCATGGTACTGGTATTACAGAAACTGACCTTGCGTCAAAGAATACTGTAAAACGAAACATTTACATCATCGAATAATGGCTGAAGTGACTCATAAAAGAAGCCGGTATTCTGTAAAGCATTTTAAATCGAATGCGTAATTTAATTAAACACATTCGAAATGCAATTTTCCGCGTTGCGAATTGATCGGCGGCGGATGGCCTATTAATAATTATATGCTTGCGTGCCTCAGTTTATGGTTTAGTATGGTCACGGTTTCAACTCCTGTTACTCTAATTGATAACTGCTACTATTACGGCCGCAAGATTATCGGACGTTTTAATTGTTGCTACTCGTAATTACGGTTTGCAGTGAATGTCTTAACTATCGTGGAGGTGGCCTAATTAAAAGCGTAATTAATCCGAATGAATTTGTTTAAACAACTGGCCATTAATTTTCCCGTTGAGTAGATATACTTAGGATTCGGATAAATCAATAGGGCTAATCAGTAAAGTCGCAACAACAAATCACACCCCGTCCATCTCCTTATCATCCTGTCAGATTCAATCAAAGGGAGACATTTCATCGTCTCTTTCGCTCGGCGAGCGCGTTTCTCTCTTTTTTTTTCGGTTGTTTAAGGCCGAAGATGAAACGCCCGGCACACAATAGTAAATGTTTCAGATGCGGAATCATTTTTTTACTGTAAAGGGTCGAGAGGTTTCTTATGAATATTTTACGGCCGAATGTATCGGATATATGCGATGTATTTGGCGATAGCCGCCCGATACATTTGTAGTATACAAAATATCTTCTTTTTGTGCAACTCCCGTTTTTATCGTTACCGATGTTGCGTCCCTTTTTTCTCGACGGGAAAAAATTTGTACGCAATGCGCAATCGGACTTTTTCTCACTTTCATATGAAAACATCTACGGGAAAGATGTTCAGACTTATTTAAAATGTGTGATGATATGATACATTATTTAAAATGAATAGCATTCCTCTTTACACTTATATACGTAGTGTTTCTTCAATATACAAACGCTATGACCCTTTGGGTTAGGAAAAGAATTATGAAAATATCAAGCATTTGATCAAATCAAAACACCATATTATATTGATATACCGTCATTTAAACTTACATGTTTATTAAAAGCAACTTTTCATACGTTCCAACCAAATTGCAATTTCACTAAATGACTCAAATTTGGTGATACCCTATACAAATCCCGTTTATTATTGAAAATAACCGAAAGCCTTCGAGTTTAAATCCAAAGGTTGGAAACTACTGCAATAACTTTCATGAAACAAATAAACTTGCAGCTAAAACAGTCGGCACAAACTTTTAAGGGCTTTTTCCTCCCCGACGCGACGCGACGCGACGTAGAAAAAAAAACAAAGGCATATTTTCGCTTTATCTTTATTACCTGCTCGCAATCAAAACTTTTAATAGATTAAAAAATTTCGCCATTACTCAGGTTTAAATTCCACCACGCGAAGCAGATCCGGCGAACCTCGTAAAAATATCACCTAACATATCGGGGCTTTCTGCCCCATTTGCGCGGGAAACATTTTCCGCATTGTGCGAGCCTTTTCAAAGGACGCCCAAATGTTAACGAGAATCTAATTACCCTTTCCGCTTAACGACGTCGACTCCTTAGATCCTGAGCTGCGCCTGATTGGCTTAATGAATTACTTATATACACGTTGACCTTTCCGATATTTATTGGGACGCTTCGTCGTAATTTGCAGCCGTCCGTCCATCCCTCAGGCCGCTCATTTCAGCCAGTGATCGCCCACCTTTGGTGTAATTTGACCTTTACTGTTGAACTAATAAAAGTTTCAGATACAATCGCTATAGCATTTTTTATTTGTTGTAGTATTCTCTGAACTGTAACAGACGATGTTGACGAAGTCAAAATCATCAAAGTGATATTCACTCATAGAACTACTAAGTCAGCAAAAGTTTTGGCACCATCCCAAATTAGTCGACCATTTAACCCAATGTTTTTCACAAACACCTTCCTATTAAGGAACCTAAGAGGCTGTAGATTCTTGCTAACTGTAACTTACACGAACTCAAAAACCTTCGCCTTAAAGTTGAAGGCATCAAAAATAATTTACTAAGATAAGGCAAAACATTACTCGTCTTTTCCCTCTTGTTCTTCTTGCTACGCCTGCTCCGTAGAGACTGGGATGTTGTTCTATTTATCTGTGCGCTGGGGGGTATGGATGAGTGGTGGAGTGTTACGGTTCAAATTTTATTCAACAGTTGGGAGCAACTTCTTCGCGCTCGAATTCCGAAAACGAAAGAGCTAGCTATTTTTCCAGCTTGATGTTTTTGGCGTCCACTTTGAGCAGTTCACGAGCACGCTTTGCAAACAACGGTCGAATATTTTTATGCTTTGTATGCTTTGGAGTTAATGGGGTTTTAGGGTCGATTGTGAAGCGTATCTGGAATATTCCGTTTCCAACGCTGTCGTAGCGGATAAATTGCGCGTATCTCGTGAATCGAAACGCCACGTGTTCCTTTAGTTAGCCCATGATCAGTAGGGGTAAGTCCTTTTCGAATCAGCTTCTTTCTCGCTGCCGATGACCTGGCGATAGTTGTCGCCGTCAAGACTACTACGTGCACGAGGAACGAGCCGGGAACGCGGTGTTTAGGCTGGAGGACCTGGCAACGGCTAAAACGGAGGCGAACCTCTTGGCTGGACGTAGAAAACTCAAGACCATGACAATAAATTTACAACACGCAGAAATTACCGCAAGGGATACAATCCAATACCTTGGGGTACATCTAGACAGAGACTGCGGAATGACCACCCATGTAAGGAGGCCATACGAAAAAGCGAGCAGGCGCTAGCGAGACCTAGACGGTCAGTCTTAGACCGAAAAAGAGGAAGGTTCTGGCGGAAGTGATCATCTCAATCATCTTATACCCCGCGGCGATTTGGGCACCTGCCATGAAATATAAGCACGAGAGGCCATCATCACGATAGCTACCATCCGCATCACCTCTGCATACAAAACGGGCGGAGGAACGACTGCAGCAGTACACCGTGGGGAAAACAGAAGAAAGAGCAAGATCGAACAACCTCATGGCTAAGTGGCAGACCGCATGGAATTCCTACCGTGAGGTGGACAAAGACATTTATCAGGAAGTGGTGCGATAGAAATTATCACATCACACAGGCACTGACGGGACATGGGGTCTTCGTTAGCTACCTGCACAGAATTGCCTTCGTTTGTCCAAAATGGGATAACGAAAAAGAAGAGGCACGCGCCAGGTGCGGAACGAGGATAACCAGAGACAACGTCTCGGAGACACTATTCCGCAATGAGGAAGGATTGCACGCAGTCACCAAAATGATGAAAAAAAAAACATCACGAAGCAGAAGGAAACAGACGAAATACAGGACAGAAACCGGAGGAACTAAGAGGAACACTACATACATAGCGCGAAACTTCTGACGGACGCACTAGAAGTTAGCGTCTGAACATGACTAAAATTAGAACAACTGACAGCCGATTCATCTGATATACCTAAGGTACACCACGGATACCTGTGTGCCGCCCCACCCCCGCTGTGTGCAGTCCTTTCTTAAGTACTGACCGTAGGGCACAGCATCGAATAATCCATCCCCTAACCTCGCCCTCCCTACCTGCTTTTTTTTAAATTTTAAGTCATTACAAACATTATCTTGATCTTCTCCTGTTATACTGCCTACAGCTTTTCTTCTTCTGTCTATCTCGTTTCATTTCTTCTCTTCTATCCCTTCTTCTTTACGCTTTCTTCACTCCTCCTCATGAATTGATCTGTTGTGTACGTCTTCCTTTTTTTTTCCTGTATATCAGTTTAGCTATCTTACAGAGATCGTCGGCGCGCTCCTTGGGTGTCCGGATGGAGACTTCTCGTCATGTCGGAAACAGATTGTTGCGGAACCCCTCGTACAAACCAGACCAGCTCTCTGTAACACACCGTAAACGCTCATCAAGCGTTTCCTGAGCGAATCAGCCCTTATCCGCTTGGGCCCCGACCAGAGCCATCGGATTGAGATACGCCCAATCAGCGCGCAGGGCGGGCCCACCTTTCGGTGGCTGGCACTGTAAAGTGTCTTCCAACTCACTGCTATCAGAGTGGTCCGGGGTTGCACGCCCCTCGCCCCTTCTGGTCAAGGGAGACCTATCTAATCTCTACTAGCTAACCAGGCTAGTGGCGGAACTGAGATCCGCAGTTCACACGTCGGGATGGATGGACATCATCCCTAGCCCAAGCATGCGGGCTATCAACCACTGCCCCCGTGAGTCCAACCCAGTAGACCGACGGAGGTCCCCTCTGCTCGCTCCACTCCAGAGGAGGGGAGGGTATCCTCCGGGCTAACCGGTCCCCACGACCGAACAATCGGCCGCGTCCTGCAGATTAGGTTTCGTGCAAATGAGGCGCTGGTACGCCTCGGGACGGTGGGCTCGTCACACCCATAGGGACTCTATCAAACGTCCACAATGGTCACCTACGGCCGAAGCCGTTGGATCCATGCTTCGGTTAGCAGGGTCCCCCCTGCCGGGAATCCCTCGTACAATAGACAGCGCAGAAGGACGTGCTCCCAGTCCTCGACATCACCACACGCGCAAGCAGTAGTCTCCGATAGCCCAAAGAAGGAAGCCAGCGAAAGAACCATGTCCCGTAAGGAAGGAGGCATGTTCATAGCTGAAGTTATCGAAGTTTAATCTGTGCCAGTTTTCTATTTCAGATACCCAGATGATTCGTGCCATCTCCTTTGCCATTCGCTAATTAACAGCTCATTTACTTGTTGACGTGCTGCTTGTTTGTTTTTCATATTTATCGGAGTATCTAAAAGGTAAGTATTTTTGGCTCTATTTATGTGGGTGATTGTAGAGCTGTGTCGTATCTCCAAATCTGGCGGGGCACTTAGCACCTGTAGCGCATCGTTGGACACCTCCTGCAAGCCCTGGTAATGGACAACAAGAAGGGCCTCTGCCACGAAGTCAGAGCTCTCCTTATATGGGTGTGATTAACTTTATCGGACCAGACTATAGACCCATAACACATTATACTCTTTCCTATGTATAAGTAGATTTGCTGCATTATGCTGCCCCTCAGCCCCCAATCCCCGACGGTGATCCTCCTGCGGTCATTTTTAGCTTTTCGGACAGGTATTCAGCAAGCGGGATGAATGACAGGCCAGCGTCCAGTACTATGCCTAGGTACCACCTAACTGTGGATGTCCATTTTAGTGTATTTTGGCCCAGTCTTACCGTAGGTGGTCTGGCAGCATCAAGCTTCCCTTTTAGCAGGATACCACAGGTCTTGTTTATGGATAGTGTCATCTTGTTCTCAGCAAGCCAGGTGGTGATGACGCTCACTGATTTACTTTAATTTTGTCCTCTATTTTAGTGCGGCTCTTGCCTTCCTTCGACTATCAATGCCAGATCGTCAGCATACCATCTTCTTCCCTATGTCGCCTGGTCTCGGTCTAACTATTTCGTCGAAGGCGCATCCTTGACCTCGTGCCCCGACCCTCCCGAAATCCGTATTGGTTTTCAGTCAGACCACCACTGTTATCTAGGTAATGATTAAACCGCATGACTAACAGTCTCTCTATGAATTTACCCATGAAGCGAAACTTCTGACGCAATGCCGAAAGGCGAAATCCAGAAGTTAGCAGCTGCGAGAGAGGACAAGGAGTTTAGTTGGTAGGTGTCCCCGTTCATGAATCATGAAGGCGACGACGAGAATGAATCCAACACGTCTTACGCTCTGATATAAAAAAAGCTTCTTTCTTGTTATCGAATTTCTCTTATATTTATGTTTCTTCCATTAGCACGTTTTATCAGGATCACCCCCCCTTGTTCTAGTTTTAGGGCCAGTTTAGGACGAGTTTTGCTTCGAATCTCGAGGTCCTGTCTATTTTGATAGCGCGTTCGCAGAGAAAAATCTCTGTTCGGAGCTGTCGAACCTCCTAGAGCACTCACCGAGAGTTGGCACCCCTGGTGGAGATCGCGTTGGTATCGTTAACATTTCATCTTATGTATTGCGTTGTTTTTTGTACACGTTAATTTTCTGTGTCTCCCAAGATGTACGAAGATGGACGAAGGCGAACTCGATTTATAAAGCGAATACTAAGGTGAAGTTGTTTCCGAGTTAACGTTATTGTTTTTTCTTTTTAATGTAAACCGAAAAGGATATCCTGGCTGGTACTTACACGTTTAATTTCGTGCTGTTCAATGAAATAAATGTCTCACATACATGATTCTTTCGGTAAACATATATTTGAGTGGGTTACACGCCCACTTTACTTGCGTAGTAGCCTTTTGCACATTTCTGTTGCATATTTCTATATATATTCAAGTGCTTTTGGTCTGTTTCTTGGTTATGATTTAGGGTGACTGTGAATTTTATCGCTACTCAGGGTGGCCGTCAATTGTATCAATATGTTATGATGATATAAACCTGTGGAAATTTCAGCTATTTTCAATACCGTGTCTAGGCCTAGCGGTGCTTACTTGGACGACTTTACGTTAGGTGGCGCCCTCTTTACATCCAAGTTTAAGCTACCGACACTCTATTTGTAGCCCACCCCGTTTCCACTGAGCTGGGCATATTTTCAAGTAGAGTTTTTAACATCGATGATTTCCCACAGTGTTCGCAACTTTATAGAGGGTTAAACAGATTGGGGTGGCGAATGACCAATACATTGAAACAGTTCTTAGGACCTTCCAATTTATTTAGAGAATTGTTCTTGACTGAAACTTTTCACGACATCACGTAATCGTACAAATTGGATCCGAAGCCGTGATTCTATTTTCGCGTTTATTTAATAATAATTAATCGAAAAAAAGCGGCGTCATAAGAACTCCAAAGAAAAAGTAGCAAGTAAATCCCCCTTTTCCGTGATTAGCAGAACATATTTGCCGCACTTCTTTTTCCTTTCACGTTTGCTCTCATAACACCGCTCGTATATCCCGAATGAAAATGCTTTCTTATATCTTTCTGTTCCCGTGCTCAGCTTAATCTCTAATTGTGTTTTGCCCGCGCGCGATCAGCACTTTCTTGCGACAGACGAAATTAATTACTGAATACTTCTGATTTTTCCTCTTTTTTTTTTTGTTGGCGCTTCGTCGGCACATATATCTCTTGATGTGTTATGAACCTGTTATTCTTCCTTTAGTGCCGTAATCTCGCTTACATTTCTTCAATAAATACAAGCGCTAAGCCAACAAGTTCTACTGGAAAGCCGAGTTAAGTGCTCCGGCGACCTACAGCTGCGTGAAGCAGAAGAATTAAAATATGGATAAGAAGGGTTTGATAAACACAGAAGGGAGATGGATCTACGTCGGTGGTATTTTAATCCACTCGATTGAATATGAGGGGTGCATTATTATATTATATTATAGTTCACCACAACAGACGCCGAAATATTAATAAATTT
The DNA here is from genome assembly GCA_958336345.1 of Dorcus parallelipipedus. Lineage (NCBI taxonomy): Eukaryota > Metazoa > Arthropoda > Insecta > Coleoptera > Lucanidae > Dorcus > Dorcus parallelipipedus. The sequence goes on along the minus strand of OY284483.1, from coordinate 33,980,026 downwards.
CCCCGTCCCTCTCTCACCGACATGACTCACGACAAAAACTCGAACTCGTTTAATCTACTTTGTAATAACGCAGTACGTTCGACGGAGGACTAATCGTAAATTTCGGCGTTAAACTCTAATAAAACACCGAATGATTACGGACCACCTGATACATGAAACTCAAAAGATAATAGAAAGATAATTGATGAAATTCCACAACATCGTCTGTGCTGATATACTCATCAGCTACTGGATACAATTAGCCTGTGTTTCGCTTTAAAAGTACAATGTTGCATCCGTGGAAACAAGTCTTGTAAACCGAGCGAAAGAAACGAAGAAAAGAGATGGACTTATTTCACGTTGAGCGCGGCATTGTATCGAACTAATGTAGTCTGCTGCTACATTTATCATGAATACAAACTAGTTCCATGCTTGATAGACTTAATGACTAGCTTTTGTCATATTTAGCCGCGATGAATGCTCAGTTTTAATGCCACGTAAGTTCACGGACGTAAAAAATAAATTATAGGAGTCATTCGATTTTTCTAACAACCATACCGTGAGCAGAAGGAGTCGGACATACAAAAGGATATTTTAATCATTTTTCGTGTGCGCTTTGTTGCGGGCGCAGCACATGTATCAAATGACCGATTTTTTCATAGTAAAACCATTTTTTGTTCGCCGCTATTCACACACGTAAGCCTTACACAACAAATTTATGCATTCACGTGATGAGAAGAATTTTACTCATTGTATACTACGAACTTAAAATTAGATTAGGCAACGAAACGATGCCGTTCGGATTTTAGGATAAAATAAATAAACACTTCTTAAAGGTTTAATTTTATTTAAACCAGGAGTTCCAATCATAATGAGTGTTGTAAGACGCCGGAATTTGTGAGGAAAATTAAAATTAAAAACAATTACAAAGATAAATTTGTTGTCGTTGTATATTTTATCAAGTTTAGAATTTAGGAAAGTTCACACATTTTCAATGTATCCGTAAAACACGAGCACGTTTGTTTATTTTATCTTTTGGTTTGGAATACGATACGGGGTACGACTCAAGTAGAGGGATGAAACGAAAGCACTTCAGTCTCGGGCGGCGATTCTTGTAGGGCGAACGTCTTGGTAAAGTTGCGCTAATTACGCAAACGGGCTCGCGAGTGTTGTAATAAATTGCAAGGACATGTGATGAAGGGTGATCGCTCTTCACTTCACCAGCAGTACGACATCGTCGGGGAACGGTCACAGTGAAGAACACTGTTAGGTGACCGGTGATGTCAGAAAAACAACTAGTTGTATACCTGACCAGGTGATTGCCTTGTGCTTTCAAAACGGTCATGACTTGGTGCTAAATGTGCTCGGGCCGGTGTAGCAACGCTGTAGGAGGCAGTAGCACCAATGATTCTGAGAACGTACGCTCAGAAGGCAAGGTATGCTGATATCCACTTGGGGTTCGTCCTTTATGCATGCGAAGTACGAAGATGGACATTCGAGGACACCTTCTCCGTGAATTGGTATCCCAGAAGGGAGCTTCTGCATCTAGACTCGCCGCTGGAAAGGATCGGTGCCGGGAGAGGGCCCCGGTGAGTAAATAAGTCCTATAGTCTTGAGTAGATACTCGTAAATGGTTATTTGTAATTTTGCATGACGTCCTTGTCGAATCGAAAAGCGAAGCCCAGATATTAAGACGTTTACCCTCAGCTCCGCAGTGGACGAGAAAGAGAGAAAGAAAGCAGGGAAAGAGAGATCTAACCAGAGGGTGAGTGAATGTTTATTGTAACTCGGTCCTCTGACATTGTTATCAGTTTATGTTATATTTATGTTTGTCATGTCTAACACAAAGAAAAAAAAACTATCCAACAAATTAAAGTATCCAAGGAAATAATTGGGACGCAGGAAATTGTATCTCAGCAAATTCTTATATTTAAACCCAAACAGAAATATTATGTTTCAGATATTGTCACGATAATAATCGATTTAGCGTAAATAAGGGACGTAGCTTCATAAAACGAGACATTTATTAGCAATTGGTAATTTAAATTTCCGATGTGGCGCTGCGATCGCCGGCGTTTTACGTAAAGCAATATAAAATTCAGAAGTGTTTTAAGACCATATAAAACATAGAATTTCGCAGGGAAAAGTTCTCTTTTCACGACCGACGCCGTCAGAAACCGCTAATTCAACAATTCAGTGCGTTGCTTTTATTTAGTCAGCAAATGGAAGCATGCCTTGCAGGGGAAAAATAATTCAAACCATATCCATCTGCCATCTTGCGGTAGCTACTCCTCGTTTAGAAGCCTCGCGCGGGACATAAACATTCAAATTTAATTGGTTCAAGTGACGATAGCCACCTCTTACAAAATTGATAAGAAATATTTTAAATATCGCCACGAAACGAGAAGTTTCGTCTGACGAAAAAAAATTCCCAACTTCACTCGCGGATCTTTTTTTTTTGGTACCATCGAACAGTTGTTTGAGTTGACTTATAAATATTTGCATTCGACCTAAGAAGCTAGTATTCTGCAAAGAAGTTTGTTTATTTTAAATAATAGATTGGAAGACGAAAAGCGGTAGATCTGAGGAGCATCACGATGTCTCATGAACACCTGCATGGAACACGTGTGCAACAAGTTACAACTTGATCCAACATGCAAATTTAAATTCGTAGTTAACCGGAGTTTTTCGATTTTTGAGCCATTTCAAAGACGGCTGACGCCGGGATCTCTTTCTCTTTCTCTCTCTATCCAGTTGCAAATCAGTTATATCACAAACTAACAACTGCATTATTTTATGAACAGAATACCGTTTCTTCTCTTTAAAACTTGAAAGGAGGCCACCAAGAACGACAGACCAACAACGAATAGAAGAAAAGGTTAAACTGAAGATATAGACTGACAAGGGACAAGTGACATAACGTAAATAATAATAGTATACAGTGTGACAATGTTAAAAACATTCTTTCTACTTTAGTTTATGTCACTTTCTTACTTTGTTGTTTTTTCCCTCGTCGCCTCTTTTTCGATGATGAATTTTGCAGCGTATCTCGCGGACCAATTTCCTGTTTGTGGAGTGTATTTATTGTGTGATAAATTTTGGATGTACCGTAATTTTTGATTAATTGTATTGATTTTAAACACCAGGGTTTTTTACGCTCAAGTTCTCTGTTTCCACGGAAGCGGAGAGCAGGAGTTTCTTGCCCAATAATTTTTTTTTACAATAAATAATTACTTAAATTTTAATTGTTGCGTTTCATTATCAACTTGCCTATTTCCTTGTTGAAAAGCTATCATTGTACTTCTCCACCAAACAAAGAATCAGGTTATCACAGTTGTCCAATTGTTTGTGCTACATAACCTCCCAACACTTGGCAAACGCGTTTGAAAACATGAAGCACTAGGCACGTTTGTGCTTTCAAGTTGAAGGACGGCATTTTCAAGATCAGCTTTAAACTTTAGTGTTGTTCAATGAAGTGCTTCTCTGAATTTTGCGTTCACTTTACACATTTTCTTATGTGACGTCATGATCAGATAATATGACACTGACAGTTATTGATTGACAATTGTCCTCTCACTCTTGTATTGCGTGTCGCCAACTTTATAAAAAATCACGGCTTACTTTAAGCAGGAATTCATTTGAAGGCACGGTACCTCTCAAATACTCGTTTGTATAAATTTATGTAATGATAGGCACTCGCTAGATAAACTTGTGGTCAATAAAAGTGACCCGTTACATTGAAATTTAATGACGTTTTGATTATATTTAAATACTGTGTACCAGCCTTGCAGTTTTGAAGGTTATACTAAATATCGTGTTGCATTTCTGTTCTTCTGGATCGCTGAGTGGCTCAGCGGTTAGCCTAGCCGACTTGGAAGTCGTGCCGCTCGGTTGGCGTGAGTTCGAATCTCACCATTGGCCATGATTGTTTGTGTTGTCTAATAACATGTTAAAACGCTTATAAAATACTTCACCTAGCATTTTAAGTAGTAGCAATTCTGTAATTGGTGGAATTCCCGTAGATTTGGCTAAATTCTAGTAGCCTTGACCATATGGCCATAGCAGTTGGAGCATAAAGGTACGAGAAGTATTTCCGCAAACCGATACCTTGCTCATTAAAGGAAAAAAAATTACGTAAGAAATCAGAATTTTGTACAAAAAATTTTTATTGCAAAATTAGAAAAGCACTTGCAAAATAAATTGCTATCATAAAATTCAAATGTGTGAGTGTGTGAATCTGAATCATCATAAACGAAGGTACTTACCAACAAAAATTTGAGAAAAATTGCTGAGACTGCAACTTAACATAAGTACGATTAACACCCGTGGCGCAGGCGCTTTACCCCTATTGAGTCAGACAGACTGATTTATTTAAGTGTCGAAATCTCAAAAGAAAAAGTTTCTATTTTAATTCTCCTGGTGAAAATCAAAGACTAGCAGAAAACAAAATGAAAGTAAAAAAAAATCAATGAAATATGAAAATTATTTTCGACAAGAAACACGAAGAATAAAATGATTCACATTCAAAGTTACCTGTCAGTCTTCGTGTGAGTGAATAAAAACATTGTCGCAAAATAAAACGTAAAACGCAGTTTATTGCACCACTTTAAACAATTAATTGAAACGAATTAGTTTATTACTCCGGAAGAAGACGTTCGGCTAGCTTAGGTTTTTCACAAAACCTTCGCAAAAGTTTTTTTACGATTCTACGGTAAGTTTCCATTGTATGCCTCGAATTCCGCTCGCCGCGCGTCAGGTCGCAGACTCCCGCGAACAGAAAACAGCGCATTTCTAAGAATACTTAAGAATATTAAGAAATTTGAAAAAAATCACTTGAATTAAATTATTTCTCAAACAAATATGCTAAAATATAGTTAACACGTTATCCTATAATTTATTTTATTACTTTTAAAAATTATCTCTTCTGAAACTTTCACAGAAACACGTACTGTTCATAAACGTCGCAACACGTACGCCCCGTGAATCTGGCGTTTTAGTCTAAACATAATTTATAATTACTTAATTACAAACTGTTTCGCACATTTTTTTATAAAATGTTACGGTAATAGTTTATGTAACATGAAATAAGGGTCGTAGCTCAGTATAACAAAACATTCATTAATAACTAATTACAACTACAATTACTTACATCTTTTATTTTGGTCACTTACAGACAATTCAGACTACATGACACTCTGACTAGATGTTACTCTAATGCCTCTAACGCTTAGCTTGCCGCCTTTTTATAGGGGGTTTGTTCTCGGGGTTGCCTTGACATTTGTCTTCGGATGTGCACACGGCACAATGTAACGTTGCCTTTTTGGTAATCAAGTATGTTCCAAGAAGTAACGTATACTTAAGGGATTGCAGGGCGTAGTCAGAATTAAATACGTAAGGTACAAATATTCTTACATGACCAATTGTAGCGGCACTTTACTTAGATGACATGAGTTCACGCACGATCTCGACGAACTGATTTTTGATCGGAAAATCTATCTATTTAAATGAGTTGACTTGACTTACTTTCCACTTGCGTAGGCTGTGCAGGTGTCGGTTGTTCTTGAGACATCCCGATGACTCATTTTTCTCCATTGCCAGCTTCCGCGATTATGTTGATATAAGAATATAGACCAAGGTTTGCTTGCGATGTACGGATGAGCCAGGGACGGATCTTACATGATTCTTTCTTCTGTTACAATATTTTCTCGTAATCTGTAACATGCATTCACGTACGCGATTTGATTAGAAATTCTACGCATAATACCGGCGACGTTTAAAACAACTGTTTTCTAATAATTTTATTGTCTCCGTGCGATAACGAGACGAAAGATTTTAATATCAGTACGAGTTTTAAATCCTTGCGATTTTTTTTGTGGTTCAAAGAATTCTTTTAACTTTTTTCCCGTAATCTGTGACATCGATTGTCTTATGCGTTTTTTTTTGTCGGAACATTCACCCTGCATAAATAAAACCATAAAAGTGATCGCTGGCTAATTGTGGATGGTTATTACGTTAGTTTTACGCTTCACAAATCCCCTTAATAAATAAAAGTATCTCCTGGCATAAGAGGAGAAATTCTTTGGGGTCATTTAACGCGCCGTTCCATTTAAGCTAGATCGACTAACCTGCGATTATCAGGGCGGAACTTTTATCTTAAAACCGTCCTCTCGTTTTCGCAGCTTCAACCCGTTGATACCCGGCCCGAATTTATGTAGCACTCGGTCCATTAGCATTTGGGAGCCGATCGTAGATCAGGCGGGCGATTATTTTAATGGTCGTTATTAAGATGCATTAAGGCCCGCGCACATGTGGGACGATATTTTAATTGGGCGCGCATAAAAACAGTAGCAGATAATGAAGGGCCGAGCGGAATACGTAATTTCTTAAACGCGCGCGTTTCGGAGGGCCGCCCGGCTTCCGTGATTAATAACCGATCATATGTAACCATTACCGCAAATTTTAGTAATTACCGCGCTCGCTAAATTAAAACATCCCTCTCGCACGGAGAGAGGATTCCCGAAAAATTTTAATTAATATTCGGCTACATAAATTATATGGTAATTGCGTTTAAAAGTGGTGTAATAATTCAACGACCTTTTTTTATTTATGTTAAATAATTTCAGTAATTTTAAGCTGAATTTATGTTGTACGTGCGTGTATTGATATCATTTTCAAAATACATATCTGCAAATATTTATATTATTAGTTACTATTTTCGAATGCATGCAAATAGGACATTGTTATTTTTAAAACATGTTATTAATTTTTTCATTACTTCAAAGTATCATGCACTCAAGAACTCCCAGCTTTAGAGTTGGCGTTGGTTCAGTGCTGTAGTCGTAAGTAAAGACGTATCGTGTTTCTTTCTATCTCAAGTCATGGCCAGCTAGAGATGTAAGTTTTCATGAAAAGTAACCACAATGAAAAGTTTCAGGAAACTTTTGAAAATATATTGAAACTTTTCAAACAAAAATTGAAAAGTTTTGTTACGCAATTAGCATTATTAAAAGAAAGTCTTTATTCACAAGATTTCTACAAATATTTAATACAAAAAACGATTGTTGCGTTCGAAAATTATACTTCGAATGTATCTGGGGCGTAAGATCTCATCTTTCTCAATCATGATTTTTAACCTATTTTGTATCTTGCTCATCCATTTAAAAAATCTGGTGTTTATATTGTTTCCATGAGAACTGGCGATCTTTTCACATCCCACATTTAAGTAGGGTGTGAAAAGATCGCCAGTTGTCATGGAAATAATATAAACACAAGATTTTTTTAAACGGATGAGCGGGATACAAAATAGGTTAAAAATCGTGAGTGAGAAAGATGAAATCTTACGCTCCAGATACATTCGACGTATAACTTTCAAATTTTGCTTCAAATTAAACAAAAGAGAAAGATTCTGTCTGATTTTAAAGTTATTAAGTCAAACACAAAAGAGTTTTCAGTCTGAATCATGGTCCTGCATATCTTCCTCAGTGTCGTCTTCTATCTGTAAACTGCTATCAGTATCGGTACTTTCCGATGCACTTTCTGTGTAAATTATCCCTTTTCTGCCAGATTCTACAGTACCTCCTATTTTTAAATCAGTTTTTTCCAATTCCGCCTGAGAAATATATTCATTAATCTTTAAATTTACTAGTTTAAGATTTTCTGATACAAATAATAATTTAGCAGCTTTATCATTGGATAATTTGTTTTTTCTTGAATTTTGTATGTAAGAATATCTACTGAATGAGCCACGGTTCGGCTACAGAGTAAAATACCAAAACAAATTGTCCATGAAATTTGCTGATGGAATTCGATTTCTTGCAATGTTTGATAGAGAAAAAGTGCCATTTGGAAATAATTTAACGATGATTTTTAGTTTTACAGACATTTGTTTTCAAAAATAGTTAAGTAATAATCTAATCGAATTGATGCAAACATTTTAAATTAGTTTTAACGCCAAAGTATACTTTTATTAAAAATTAACATATTACAAGTGAGAATAATTAATTGTAAAAACAAACAAAAGTTTGTAATTTCGTGGAAAAATCTGGATGTGATTAATTCACCTTATATCTCTTCCACACTGTCAGAAAATCGGAATGAACTGCTTGTTCTGTATATTTTCCCAAGCCACAGTTTACCATTTCACAAAAATCCTCAATGTGGTAAAAGATTGCATGGATTTTGGATGTTGTATTAATTTCCAAATCAAGAAATTCCATGCGAAATTGGCAAATTAAATTTTTATAGTTTCCTATCAAATGACATCCAAAACAAGCTGATACAACATTAGCAAAGGTCATTTTGTATATTTCAGAAATTCTAGTGGCATTATCGAAAACAAATAATCAATTTTAGACAATAATTTTTTAATTAAAGCTGGTTCTTGTCCGATGAAAATTGTATCACAAACTGTTTTAAACGGACAACTATTGCCGTTAAAAGAGCCTCCAAGTAGTGCCTCTTGCTCGACGTTGCAGAATTTTGCCCATTTCTCACACACAGCGGGAACTTTTTTCGTTAGGTAGTCAAAAATAGTATTGACGGTTCCTAGTAATAGATGCAATTCAGGGGGCGGCAAAATGTTTAAAATTAGTTCATTGTATCTTTGAATTATCGGTTCGTTGGTGCAGTTGTAAAAGTTTTTTGCCTTGCTGGGATTTGTCCCATCTTCAATCCACAACGAAAAATTTTGTCTGATATCTTCCAGAGTTCTTGTTACCCCTCGTTGATGTAATTTCGACTTCTCTACTTTGCACCAAGTAAAATTTTAAAATTTAAAATTTAAAACAAATGCATGTAAAAATGAAAACCACCGTTCAATTATTTTCAAATTGTACTTTTTCTTTATAAAACATGGCAAGAAATCGAATTCCATTGGCATTTTTTATGGACAATTTTTTTTGCTATTTTGCTCTGTGGTCGAACCGTGGAGCGCTCACAGGAAGCTGACGTAGCTGGGGTTCCTAATATTTTAAGTGTCATATTATATAAATTGGGAACCGATTTTGAACAAAGCGATTTCCACCAACCCAAGGCAGAAATTTTGCCCACACATTCCCATAAAAACTCCTTTTGAAAAATTCCCTCTCTAGATCTGTAAAATGCCAGTTCTTCCATAAACAAATTTTCATCAATATCTGGAGAATTAGAAGCAATATTAACCATAAATTCAATAGCTTCTATATCTTCCCTGCTTTTCAATCTTTTCCAAAAGTTTTGGGATCAATCAAATTTGCTGCCAAATGAATAGGTTTCAAACAAAATGTTCTTCTATTCTCTAAATATTTTGTAATTTTCTCCGCTTCTCGCTTAAGCACTGGAACAGAATTAACTGTTATTTTAAACAAGTTTTCTAGCTCTTGAAATATTGCAACTACAGAACTTATTTGAGGTGTATTGGCTTCTATTTTTGTTATATAATCTCCTACTGGTTTTAATAATTTATGGAAGTTTTCTATTCTATCCCAGAAAACATCATTTAAAATCTCTGTTTTATTGTCTTTTTTCATAACCTGTCCACATCTTTCGTCAATGCTTAATTCCTTTAAAGCTGACTTATTTTTAATTAGGCTTTTTAATGAAGCAATATTTGAGCCCCATCTAGTTACTAACGTGATACTTATGTTGGAAGCCTCTTGCTTTTCTTTAAAAACAGCCATAAGAATATGGGAATTTCTGATTTCTACAATAATTCCTTTTGTACGCGCAACAATATTTTTTAATGATTCCAACTTAACAATATCTTGGACTAACAAGTTTAAAGCATGAGCGGCACAGCCATAGCAAGTTATATGGGGATATTTATTTTCAATCATTCTCCAAGCTGCCTTCATATTATTTGCATTATCCGTCACAACTGCACAAAATTTCATTTCACCAATCTCTGTAATGATACCAGAAATAACATCAGTGATGTAATCTGCAGTATGTCTGTGTTCATCACAAACTATGGATTTATAGAATATTGGTTCCGAAGTTGTAATGTAATAATAAGATTTATGATGCTGTCTTTTTTAATATTGGTCCAACTATCGCAGGTAATGGCCCCTTTTCACGCTCAAACAATTTGCGCAAATGTGCTTGTGCACACAAATTTGGCCAAGGAAGTCGTTGCATGAAAACGTAATTTTTTTGCTTGCACAAGCTAAAAAATTTTGCTTGTGTAAAATCTGCCTGGTCAGATAATTTGCTTGCGGTTACCGCAAATGTTTGAACGTGTAAACAACACTCCAACTTAACTTTATTTACTTACTTACTTTTTTTGCTTGCACAAGCTAAAAAATTTTGCTTGTGTAAAATCTGCCTGGTCAGATAATTTGCTTGCGGTTACCGCAAATGTTTGAACGTGTAAACAACACTCCAACTTAACGCATGTGGCTCCGCACTACTCGTGATATTAAGATCACAAACTTTTGCTTCTAAGGCTTGATTATTTCCACCACTATAAAAGTTTTCAAAGTACATTGAAAACGAATATATTTATAAAATAAAAATTAACGTATCTGTTCAGTTTTGTGCTACCAAGAAATGCATCTTTAACTTGTTTTGGACATGCCTTACATTTACTAATAATATGTGCTTTCATTCTTGTAGCATTGCTAGTACTTTTCCAACTATTGCAATATTTGCATACTTATTTCACTGTGTTACCCTTCACTTCTCGAAAATACAATGAGAAAATTTTTGCCTTTCGCGACTTCGGAGACATTTTGGTAACTATTAAAGTATTTTTACGCATACACAAATACAAGTGATTCCCACAATCCCACTTGACAAATTTAACCTTTAAAATGCTTCGTGGATGTTATTTCAGGTTGCAGTTGATCGAAATATAATAGAGAGCGCTATAACAAACTTTTCAAGAAATTGTGAAAAGTTTTAACATAGCTTGAAACTTTTCAATGAAATGAAATTTTTTCGCAAATTTTCAAATGAAACTTTTCACACTTACATCTCTATGGCCAGCTCCAACCGTGGGAGTTTTTAAAGGCATGATGTCTACAGCTGTACATACATTTTGACGTATTGAACTTCGATGTCTTAAGCCATATTCAAATTTCCTCAAGAGAACGAATGGTCCGGGCTAGTTTAATCTAGCAGAAAATCATAGATAAATCAAATGGCGAAGGTTTTTGACCCTCTCGCTCTCTGCGTGGAGCAAGCTCGTAATACATGGGCAAGTTTACAAGGAGGGACAGCAGGAGTGTGTGGCCGGAGCTACCAGTTATACGCATTTAATGAAAGCGAGACTTGATTACGGATATTGCGATGCTATCTGGGCCTCCTCTCCGAGAGAGAAAGAGAGAGAGAGAGGAGACCTGAATCTTCGGAGGAAGGCGGGCAACTTGAATAAATTATGACGCCAGTGCATGCACACAATGTCACTAGTTAACGCTGGCGTCCCACATGCATTGTCGAATTATCCGAGCGCATTGTGTGCAAGCTTTTATGGCGTTCCTTATTTAATTACGTGAATAGCGCGGCCGTAATTAACAAATTGGGTAGGAGCTGCCATGCCGCCCTCCTTGCGGATACATGTAATTTTATCTGTTTTTGTATCGCATGAAACGGGCGCATAATTGCATAAAATTGTAATTTATTATACTTTAATTATGACTCATAATAACCTTACATTTTCATATACGAGGGTCGTTCGAAAACAATGTCACAGGTTCGACTGTTGTCTAAGTACTATGGTAGAAGATAAGACGAACCTGGGCCTCCTCGCGTTCGTGTGCCGGCACCGAATGAGCATTATTCTTAGAATAACGTGACGTAGGTGTGACGTAAATATGGAGGAACATTAAGGAATATTCGGCGAACAGTTATTCCGTCTTTATTTCACGATTGTAAAACTGGGCCTAAGGGGGTCATTCTAATCGGATTTGAAACCTAGCAACGGTGGTACCTCCTTAGCAACTGGTAAGAAGCTACAATCTCGGCAATGTTCGGTGGTAACAGGATACATCGTTGTGAAGCAGGATCATACCAAGTTGTAACTTGCAACCCCGATTAGAATAATGCCCTAATACTCTTGTCGAATCTTCTTCGAGTGAGAAGACCTTTTACATGTTCCCTATTCCAGAAAAAGAGATTTTAGATATAGTTAACAAGTTTAAGAACAGAAAAAAGCTGCGGTCATGATGACTTGCGCGTGTTTCTTCTTAAAAAGACCCTCCTCGCATACATCGAATTAACTATTCGTTATTGAATGGAATTTTTTCTAATAGCCTTAAGATTGCACACATTAAACCAGTACTACTTAAAAAAGTAAATGGAACTGAAATTGAAAATTATAGGCTCATAAGTCTACCGTCACCTTTTGCTAAAATCTTCGAGCAAGTAATGTACAGGAGGCAACCTGTAGAATATTAGTCAACATGGATTTTTAAAGGGAAAAAGTGTAGAAACAGCGTTCTTTGATTTTACCACCACCATCTTAAACAGTTGGGAAAAAGGAATTCTTTCTTGCGGTTTATTTCTTGACCTTACCAAAGCCTTGTCCGTGATACCTTATTATCAAAACTACATCGTTATGGCATAAGAGGAATTGTATTTGAATAAATTGGAAATCACTAAAGAAATACCTCATGGCCTCTGTTATTCGTTCTTTTTGTGAACGATTTGCCGGAGACAACACAAAATAATTTCTGTAGGGTTTTCAACTATGCAGATGATACTTGTTTCCTAATCAAAAATGAAAATTTCGTGACAATTCCTGAACACAGAGAGCATTGTCTCCTGAAAGCAGATGAGTGGCTTTACCAGAACAAGCTACATTTAAATGATTGTGTTTTTCAAAACTACAAGTTACTGTGAAACTCTCAGTTACATAACTACCAAAGATATAAATTTCAAACAGAATGTTTGATACTTATGGGCCCCATACACGATCAAACAATTTGCGCAACAAAGGGTGTTGTGCAAACATTTTGATCGTGTATGTTCGCGTTTGAATTGTTGCGCAACAGTTAAATGCAGAACACAGTTGTTGTACAACAGGAGTTTGCGCAAGTTGTATACAGACCGTATATGGAACCTATTAAATGCAGAAACAATTGTCGTATAATGTTACGGTGTAGATTGAAACAAGGGGCATAGCGTAAATGTTATATTAAACAGACGACTAGACAAACAGTAACTATACAAGTTTTAACTTAAACTACTTACATGATTGGTTCACAACACTTTCACAAACCAAATTACGAGAATCTACATGCTCTTATGGCAGCTGTTTATGATATTTTTACTTTAGGCAAATCGCAAGGTTTTTATAGAAGGTACAACTCGAACAATTCCGAGTTGTTACGAGACCGGAAAGATACGACATAATACGAGATAATTTAAATTCGTCCCGACATGTTCAAGGTTTTGTACCTGCATAGGACGCACGTGTCGAGGTTGCTTTGTTTACGTTGGTGAGATGCATCCCTCGCTTATCTTAACTTTGCTAAATGCATTTTGAATTGCGTAAATTCTTTGATCGTGTATGGACCCTATTAACTTGGAAAGCTTATTTGGACATTTTGTGTAACAAACTCAGCAAGGTGTGCTTTGGGTTTAAAAACTCTCAGCCAGTATACAAATCGTGAGGCCTTGAAAACAGTTTACTTTGCAAACTTTTATTCTCTCCTTCTGTTCGGTATTATGTTCTGGGCTAACAGTGCCAAGTAAAAAACGCTTTCGTCTTACAAAAAAAGAGCTGTCAGAACTATTAGCAACACGTCGTGTCGCGAATCGTGCCGAGGAGTCTTTAAACGCCCAATACCTTTTTATAGTTAAGAATAAGCATTTATTTTCACAATTCGAAAACAATATTTTCAATAGGTATGATACCAGAAAAATCAATTGCTACCTGTTTCCAACTTATAGATTAACTAAATTTGAATGTGGTCCACTCTACAGTTGCACGAAATTGTACAATCACCTTTAGACATCCGTAATGAATTTAGGAAACCAGCGTTAATGAATTTAGGAAAAAAAAATTATTTAAGTTAATATCTTCCATCGGGCTAAGTGCTCATATCGAATATGAACGTAAATTAACGACGAACTATAATGTATACCGAACCTCATTAATTTACTTTAACTGGAACAATTAACTGCACATTAAATAGCGTCCCCAATTTGGAAAATTGAAATTTAATTTCCAAGCGTCCGCAATATCACAAATTATTAAAATTCGGCTGGAAATTACGTGAACAGCCAAACAAGTTTAATTTAATAACGGAGGCCGTCTAACTTCACCACACGCGATCCCATCGAAAATTTGCTCTAATACCGCCACATCCCGGAGGCTATTATTATAATACGGGTTTCGTTATGTAACGTTGTCACACGACATGGAACCGTACGAGGTTTTTTTTTGGAAACAGTCCAGGTACTAATTAAATTAATTTAATCAAGATAGGACTCGGTTTCGTAATAATTATGAAGCCTGGATGCTTGCTTTCCAAGGATTTTTCAAATACCTACATATCGATGATGATAATTATACCCCTCGACTTGATGCAAGGGACTCATTTAACAGCACGCGGAAGAACGATGATGTATTAGATATTTATGCAAATCAGACGTGTACATGGGATGGAATGGGAATGGGAATGTGAATGGGAATGGGAATGGGAATGTTCATAGCAGTGTGCAGGCAGCATCATCGTATATTTTACGTAAATGACCATTTGCAAAATTTGCATTTTATTTTCCGGCTCGCGAGATTCCAGATGCTTGTAGAGTAAGTGGACAGCGTTTACGTCATAATCATGTATACGTTCGCAAAGTACGCAATTTAGTTGCAATTTCATAATACGTTAATGGCACTCACATCCTCAGCAACTAAATCAACGAAACTTATTCATTCTTTTGATTTAAAAAATACGGTACCCTATTATTTATGAATAAAGTTACATTCCGGTGGATAGGCCACCCTCAATGCAGAGAGGAATGACCTGTTAATACTCGCCGACATGTTCCAGGAAACTTTACGCCGCCGGCTCTTGAAGAATCAAGACGAAAGATTCAAGATACTGGAAACGCTGGTAAAGACGTTCGACACCTTTTTTTCGAGGAAAACGAAAGAAATTGCCTGTTTCTTCTACCCATCCATGAAGCGAGCTGACGACGAAGTCGTTGGTGTAAGATGCATGGCGGACTATAACAGCACCAGCGGGTGAGGTGTATGGTTTGCCGGACTATAACAGCACCACCGGATGCGATGTATGGTTTTTCGGACTATAACAGCACCGGCGGGTGAATATTGCCAAACTATGCAGCCCTAGCGAATACTGGCTTGCAGTGATGCGCGTTCTACCTTTTATACCCTTATTTTATGTACTGTTACGGTTGAAAAATTCATTTGAGATATTCATAATATTTGCGTGAGAATCTTATTGCCAGGCTTGGCCCACGTGACTTGCCTCATGTTTCTCAATGTTGCGCTGCTACAGTATATATTCATTTCACTCTGTCGTCCGGTTAAAAACTGAGTTCATTCGTAACGACTTCCGTCTCAGCGCATAGTGGAAAGAACGCCGCACTCGTCTTCGCGGTCATTCTTGCAATAGCGCTCCTGGCGTGCGTATCGTTTATTTGTGTCCCCAATCTTTGTTTTCTCATGGAGTTTTGTGATTGAATCTTCTCCGAGATTTGTTAAAGCACGCCGAGTAAATTTCAAGCTCGTTAAAAACCTTTTCGAAGGCCTGCTTCTGTGTTCATGTGGCCATTTTGTGTTCATGGTGATTCGTGACGCGTCTCTCTCTCTCTTGTACTAGGCTTTTAGTGGTAGTTTTACCTTCGCTGAGAATATCGTCATCCCTTGGGTGGAAGTACGAGGCCGGAATCGAAGTTTGAAACGCATAAAACCCCCCCGGCATCCCGGCCCACCCTTCGTCCGTGAAAGAGGATCCGACCGACCTGCAAACGCGACGCCGCTTGATGACGTAACACCTGCGTCGAAGTACGTCATTGATTGACTGCACTCATAGTCCATTCACAAAACTCCCGGTGACGTTTACATTTTCATATTGAAAATTTGGAGTGTATTTGATAAGTAGTAATGTATTTGTAATTGTATCGACGCTATTATTAAATAGCGTCGATATTGACTCTTAAATACATTACTACTTATCAAATACACTCCAAATTTTCAATATGAAAATGTAAACGTCACCGGGACTTTTGTGAATGGACTATACCTTCGTTGGAGGGCGCTCCCTCACCGTTGACAGCAGTCTGTCAGTACGTTGGATTTTGATTACCAGGTCGGAAATATTTTAATTATTTTTAATGACTTATTACCGCGGTGTAGTTGTTATTATTATTTTTATTTTATTGGTTAATCTAGTGAATTCCTTTAATTACTCTAAACGTTAATTGTAAACGAAGAACAGACCTGTTGATCGGATAATATCTAACTTGTTGTTTACTTAATTACATTTCATGTTCTTTCATTGGAACGCCTTTTGGGTCGCACTCCACACACGTAAATTATTTTTCTTATTCTTTAACTATTTTTGTGCGTTTTTAAATAAAAACAAGTGTGCTTAGCTGGTGATTTTTATTCTATTCACGTTTCCCACCTTTTGTTCTGGGGTTTCGTCGAACCCTCCCATCTCAAGCGCTTAGCCGAGCGGTGGTGGAGAAACGTCAAAGTCACTCGCACAATTTGCTGGCCTCCACGTAGGTAGCAGTACAGAGGGAGTAGAAACTAGAAACAAATTCGGTTGAGTTCTAATTCGTCAAGGGGCGGCTTTAATTTTGCCTATTTTGACGGTTGTCATCGTAACCCTGTTACGTAGGTGTCAACGCCCGTATCTATCACCGTAACATTTGTCATTGACTTGATGAATTTAAATTTACAATATACGTATGAAACTTTGATTTGAATCGGGGGGGTGCGAGTGTTATTAGGCGTTCACCAGTCAAAGTAACGGAACTGCTAAATCGCTGGCAACATTAATTCATCGCAAACATTTACAGCCCTTGTAGCTACCTGTAAAGTTGGATTCATTAATTGCTGTTATGCAGGAGATTAGGGAACAACTACATACGGCGTGCAGGAATAGTTGAAACTTCGGTTTACGACGACGGCAAAGTTTACGCTACAATGTTGGGAGCTATATAGTTGCCTTTATGTTCGGCGGAAGCGAGGAAGAAGTTATATCATTTACATGAGTTACGTCTTCTCCCGACAGTTTCGCGATACTTACGAGACAATAGAAGCCTAATCGAATAGTAATCCCTTTCGACTGGATTGATCAAGCGAGCGCAGGGCGTTAATTCATTTTTCGAGATGGTATAAATAAAAACTGGCCCTCTCGCTGAAATTATCGCCTGTCAACTGCAGCGTCCTCTGATGAAATAATCGGAAGACATTAAAGCTAGCCGCCCTAATTAAATTCTAAAGTTTTGTCACGGCCGTATTGATCTCTTTATGTTGGAGACACGGACTAATCGGCCTGCCGACTGATATCCCACGTACATGATAAAATGTGGGCCTCTCGCTCCCGCCGTACGGGGTAGTTGGGGTGCATTATTCTCCCCAGGAGTATAATCAGTTATTGAGACCTTGCATGCGCGCCTTCTGTCTACGTGATCGATATCTCCATAATATCACCCGTCTTCGGCTTCGATGCGCTCGACTTGATGGCTTTACATGATTAAACATTCAGTTTTTTTTTTCTGCTACGTACAGAGACTCCAAGGATTCCTGAATTGTAATACTATAAAATAATATGATTTTTCAAACACACATTCAGCAGATTGTCCGCAGAACGTATAATAATAAATTCCTAGCGAACGTTAAACGTTCAGACACGAGCGAAATGTTTTACAGGATCGTCTAAGGGTTCTAAAAATGATATTTACAGAGTCAACACGGGACCATTGAAAATGCAATGAATTGCATGCGAAGAGGTCTCACAAAGGAGCAAAAGGATCCGTCGTGTAACGAGGGCAGTTTGTTGAACTCTCAAAGTCGCACAGTCTGTAATAATTTCACGGATCTTTGAATTAAAGACGCTCCGGAACCGATGTTTGTTGTAAGCACTCATCGGAAACTAATATATTATCCACTAACTTCCGCGCGCTTTCGTTGTTTTCTTTTTTTCTTCTCGGGGGCCGCCCGACGCCGACGGCGGGAGCAGCTCGCGCGAAAGCTTGAAAAATTATTAAATTAAGAGCGCACTTTCCGTTGTCTATATGTTTGTCTTGCAAGTTTCATGTTTTATCTGCTGTATAAATACACACACGCGGCGCACCGAAAATTTTCGGATCTGGAACAATATTTGTTTTCTGGGGGGGAAGTGGAACACGGAAGTCGTTGCAATACATTTCAGAAAAGGAGAATTAAATAGGTTATTACATTATGCAATTAGGCAATTGTAAATTGATGGATGTCCTCTTGAGATTGTTCATGTCTTACACAAATTGTCGCTTGAAGTTGTTGTAAGAGGAACGAAATTCAAGCAAGCACAGCTAAACGGCCGGAGTAAATGTGTACGTCAAGGAAGCGTCAATTCGATCATGTCTATCCAGCATGAAACTTTTAAATGATGGATTGTGCAGAATCGCATCTGCATTCTTGAGATTATCGATACGTTACCTTATTGTAAGACCGTAGCTCAATTTTGTAGGGTTTGCTACCTACCTGAGCGAATAGGCAGAAGTTTTAACACCGGAGCGGAATATGCCGGTGCTGCCAGCCAACTTCAGTGGGACGGGGGGGTTCAAATCCAAACCGCGAAGGCCATAACCAAAAATAGGCGCCACTTAATTTTTTTGTACAGGGAACGGTGAAAAATTAAGAAAACACGTTACGTCCAAAACACGTTGATTTAATCAATCAATCACAAGAACATAAACAAATAAGTAATAAATGGACAACAAAAGAACAAATTATTTTACAAAATACTCATGTTTTGTCGGATCCGAACTTCGCATTAATCTATATTAAAATTAACCAAACACGTAAAGAAAAGTATCTCCAGTTAATAACGCGCGACAACGTTCGTCTACTTATATCCTATTTGCAAAAGAACGAACAATCATCTTTAATTCACGGAGGAGTGTACGCAATAAGTTGCATGTTTAATTGCGGCAACTTCAAAGAAATGAATCGGAAACTAAATTCACGAATTAACGCTCAAAAATAAGAATTGTAACGCTCCGACCTGTTTTTTTCCTTTGATGTCCGATTCGTTTGTCGGTGTCTTTGCGGGGATGCCGCGGCGTCACTTTGTAATGCGCCGGCCTCCGCTTAGAGGGGCGAGGGAGGGAACTTCCAGCGTCGTAGTTTACAATGCACTTGCAAAATCGGATCGGACTCAACTTCCGCAAACTTCCAGTAAAAAGAATCACTCTTGATAAAAGAACTCTTGGTAAAAACTAATTCCCAACGAGAATAACTCCCAACGAAAATAGTTCTTGCTAAAAGCCTATAAGCGAAAATATAAGCGAAAAAAAAAGAAAAGCGAACGTAAGGGTCAAATCGAGAAACGCAATTCGTATCGACTTACCCAGGATTATCTCCCAGACTGCCACAAGTCGCAAAATGGATGCGGCTTTCTCGTCCCCAACTGGATCAAACAGATTCGGCAGATAGCCGTTCACATGCACTTTCACCCTCTTCGGCGAAACAAGCACATACCCAAAACGTTAACAAAGAACGTGTGACCCAGGAGGCGATTACAACTCTTATGAATATCGCGGCGTACTTCTCGATCGGCAGAAAAGAAAAGAAGACTAACGAGAGAGACACATTCGATTTTACCATTGGCGGAACTTTCTTAGTAACAGTGGGAACCAATCGGCGGAAAGGGCAAAGATCACGAATAATACGCGTCGTGAAGTAGAACTTTGTTATAATTCGTCCAATTCCTCACATGCACGCGACTTTGACCTTAAGTAAGGATGGATTACTTATATCAAATGAATTTGTTTAATTAAATGAAGGTCCTGTTAATAGAAATATGCTAGAACGAAATTTTAAGAAAATTACGCCGGCGAAATACGGCGTATTCCTACACCGACTGCAATGCGTACAACGACGCGGTCCAAGAAATAATCCGGCACGTCGAATTTCGCATGTACAGGGTGTGTTTAGAACAGAAATAAAAAACGAACGGGAACAATGCATATACATGGTGTATTCAGAACAGAAATGGAAAATGAACTGTAACAGGTTTTGTTTAAAATTAGTTATATAATTTTTGGTCAGGTAACACAAAAGCGAGTTTCAAGCTTTCTTAGAGATAAAAGGACCTCCCGGTCCTGTTTGATAACTGAGATATTTGATGTCACGTACGTTGACTTCAATTAACCAAGAAAATTGAATGTCCTCATCTTCAATAAATTACCTATTAATTCATCAAAGGTATAGAGATGGGGTATTCATTAATCAAAGATGTGATTATAAGTCGACCGTGCGTATAATATTTCAATTACGTTTTTGCATAAGCAGATTCCGTAGTGAATCTCCTCCGGGCGAGGCAAATAAACAAAACGCCTCCAACTCGTTGTTTACATTCAATCCATCAATATCCAAAGTTGGCTTGCGCTCATGAATAGCAAACATTCCGCATAAATAAATGATTTAATTACGCGCGAGCGGGAAAGAGACGGGCGCTCACTTTCTCCCGGTGAGGAACTGCACGCATTTGCATGCCACATTGTTGATACCCGCTGAACGAGAACACGGCTTCGGAAATTGAAATTTTGACAAGTATATTTATCTTGCGGAGGTAGCCCGAGTCGCGCCCATTCATCAAGATAACACCTGCGCCTCGGTTACGCTTGATTGAATGAATATTGAGTGGATATTTTATTGCGCATTATTGACGTCTTTATTCCTGTTTTTATTATGCGCGCGTTTTCCGATGCATTTTCATCGAAAATAATAATCACCCGCTCGCTAATAAAAATTATCCCACCACTCAATTTATTCAAACGGAAAATAAAACACTGAATAATTGTTTGCTTGAAAAAATATTTATTTTCAAAATGAATATACAAATTTATGTCGTTAATTGAGGAAATTATGATATATATGCTACATCATCATGAGGAAATTATGATATACCATCATACATGATCATCATCGTCCATCATACCATCGCACAGCATCATGAGGAATGATGATGTACGATCGTACGCACAGCATCATGAGGAATGATGATGTACGATCGTACATGATCATATATACATCATACGTTGATATACGATCGTACATGATCATATATACATCATACGTTGATATACGATCGTACATGATCATATATACATCATACGTTGATATACGATCGTACATGATCATATATACATCATACGTTGATATACGATCGTACATGATCATATATACATCATACGTTGATATACAATCGTACATCATCATGAGGAATGATGATATATGATCGTACATGATCATGAGTACGAAGATAGACGATTTTACATCATCATGAGGAATGATGATACACGATCGTACATGATCATGAGGAATGATGATACACGATCGTACATGATCATGAGGAATGTTGATACACGATCGTATATGATCATGAGGAAATGATGTAACATGATCGTACATCATCACTCCTCATGATGAAGTACGATCGAACTTATTTATATATAAAAAGTAAAATCTCATTTACAAAACTTTCTCTCAAATTGAGCTACATAACATCAAGTAATGTGTACGGACCACTAACTACTCTGTATGTAAATATCTAACCCCGCAGCGTTAAATCTCGTTTTTATACCCGAAAGAACAAACGAACGGTGCCAATTTAAACGCACATCGATGCACAAACACATATATACCCACTAGCAAAAGAGCGAAGCGCTACAGATAGCTCCGGAACGTACCCCGCACCGGGTATCATCATCATGAAATTCACTTTGATCGCTAATAAAGTTTATCGGCGGCGGTCTATATAATTTAAGAGGTGTACTTAAGCATGCAAATTGGTTCCATGCGCTGAATCTTAAATTGGAAGCAGTCAGTTTTAATTATGCGTCTGAGTCGGAGGATTTCGTTCATTGTTTGTTAATATATGTATGTATGTACTCGACGATCGAACGCCTTTCACATTAAGCACCGCCGAACAAAAGCACACTTGATTAATTATTTACGAGACATACTTAAAGAATATCCCTCTCATTGTATGCAAGCAAAATTATAATTTGATGTTTTCTTTTTCTTTTTTAAAGCAGCCTTCAAAATAATTTAGGGCAAAAATCTCTAATTGATGTGAAATAAATTAAAGTAAATCGAGATTCGAACTCGAGCCTTGTGGTTACATGCCATTAGTTAATTTATATTGGACGATGATGTTCGAACTTCAGGTCGCTATAGCGTAAAGTAATTTGGCATGTAACCAGAAGACTCGAGTTCTAATCTCGATTTACTTTAATTTATTTCATATTGTTACGGTAACATAAATGAGGGTCATAAAACAATACATTTATTAACAATAATCAAGAGAAACTTACATGGTTTGGTCACTTACACAATAAATAAAATGGAGCACTTCTCTTCTTACTATCTATCACATTAACCCTTTCGCACCTAACGGGACATATGAATCCCGGCAAATGTTTGAAAAATCCTGGTGGTTCTATTTCACTTTCTAAAACAACAAGCGACTGTCCCAGTAGTCTTTGTGGTATTTTCGTGTAAGTTCGCCTATATTCGGCGTATACAATCAGACCTGTTCGCTCTTGTTGGTGTTTCATTCAATGCTTGTCATGTGATTTACGCAGTTCTCTTCCGTTATTAGCAAATTATTGAAGATTCAACAATATTTTGTTACAGTTCATTTTTCCTTTCTGTTTCGAATACACCCTGTATATGCGTTGTCACTACTCAGTTTTCATTACTGTTCCGAACACGCCCTGTATAGGCGAAATTAGTCATGCTGGATGGTTGCTTGGAAACCACGTCACTGTACACATTGAGCTGATTGGTTCTCCCAGTTACTAAGAAAAATTCCGCCAATGGTAAAATAGAACGTGTCTCTCTCTCTCTTTGGTAATCGTTCCTTTTCGGTCGAACGAGAAATATTGCGCCATTTTTCAGAACGAAATCCGTCGTCTCCTGGGCCGCACGTTTCTTTTCGTTAAACAATTCGTTTGTGCGTGTCATTACATCAAAGGGATGTTAGTGCATTTTACGGCAAATTGCCGATTTTGAATAGGCCCACGTGTGAGACAGAAAAACACGTGCTTCGTGTTTTGTTTCAGGCTTCGGTAAAGTGCCGAGGTAAGTTTTGTACGGCGCAAATTTTCGAATTGGCCATTACGTTCGATTTCTTTTTTTGCTTATAGGCTTCTATTGCGGGCTCTTAATCAGAGCTATTTTTATTACGGACTTCTAACCAGAGTTAGATTCATGGGATGACGCTCTTTCGAATCGTGAAATCTCCCTTCCCGTCTCGCTGCGCGGCAGTCGGCATTCATCAAAGAGGTTTGCGGCGGCTTTGACACACATACGCCGACAAACAAATAGGACGCCGACGAAATAGAGGTGTGAGCGTTACCTTTTTATATGTAGTTTTGAGCGTTAATTCGCGATTTGTTGTTGCCGATTTCTTTCTTTGATTTTGCCGCATTTCGACATGCACCTTATTGCGTACACTCCGGTGTAAATTTAAAACCGTCCTACGTAAATAAATGATGTCTTGTACGCTCCGATAATTATAATCTGTTGAATTAGTTACGATTCAAATTTAATGTAAAATAATTACATTCGTTGGTGTTGTCGGTTTAATATTTATTTAGTTTATGCTTTATTTTCTTTTGATGTTTATGTGTAAATAAACTAACGTGTTCTGGAGGTAACGGGTTTTCTTAATTTTCTTTCCCCCTTAAAAAAAATTAAGTGGCGCCTATTTTTGGTTTTGGCTTCGCGTTTCGGAATTGAACCCCCCGTCCCATTGCAGCTGGCTGGCCACATCGGAGAAGTACAACCCGATGTGAAACTACTGCCTATCTTCGCAGGTAGGTAGCAATTTTTGAAAAAATCTTTTGCTAAAACGTAAGTACACTCTATTCATTCTAATTTACTCGTTTTTGTTTGATAAAATTGCATGATCTTCGTATTTTATAACCGCAATTTACTTTATGGGATACATATGTCCCACCAGTAATTTTCACTGGGACATATTTGTCCCAACAGTAGCAATTGTCAAATTATATAGAAAAACTATTTTTAGCATGCAAAGAAGATATCTGACTCAGCAGGAGTTAGAAGATTTGGCCAATAATCTTTCCGACGAAGAAGATCCTTTCAATGCTACTGACGAGTCTGACAGCGATTCGAACCATCTGATGAAGAAGTTTCTGCGAAAAAGTCCAAAAATGTAGGAGATAGTGACATGTCTTCAGAGTCTGAAGAAGAGAATGCCCCCGAAATCAACCTAGAGGAACCATCAAGTGGGATCATTCATTGGGAAGACAGAAAATATCGCACATTTCCAACCGAAGAAAATCATATCATTCTTGTCCGATTTGGCGGAAGAATTAATCGGTAAAGGAAGAGAAAATGCAAAATTGGTCAGGAAACGTTCAACAGGACGGCCATCAAGTTCATCTCGACATATGTACAATGTAGGAGATCATTTACCAATGCAAGGCAAGACTCGCAGAAGATGCTTCAGATGTGCAAAGAGGAAAATTGAAGTTCGTACGAACACTTTATGTATTACTTGCAATGTACCCCTATGCAATAATTGCTTTACACCATTTCATATATAAAATTGAATAATCTGAATAAACTTTTGTATTTTTACAATAAACACTTCCATTCCTACATCCCTACTGGGATATACATATATGACCCACTCGAGCATACTAATGGGATACATATGTCCCACACTCAAATTTCAATTTCGGATAATCAAAAAAATTCTGTTTTAATAATAGGCTTTAGATACAATATAAATTGGATTAAAAACGTTAAAATAATAAAAAATTAGATAGGTACACAAAAGTCGGCGCGAAAGGGTTAATAAATAATTAATCTAATGATCAGCTCGTCGTTTCTTTTGAAGGATTTTTGTCCGAGGACGCTTTCCCAGGGGAGTTATGTAAATATGCCTTGGCATATGAGTCATGCGGAACTGAAAGCGTGTTGCTCGGAATTTGCGTAGTCCTGCCTTGACTTTTCCCAAAGATTCACACTTATGTAATAATTGTTTGCATACAGCTTTGGCGGATTGATTTTTGCAGCTGAGAATTCTTGGGGTGGTGGCTTGCTAATTTCCTTGTTAAATATTAATTATAATTTACACTAACTTTGTTACAGTTTATTTTCCGCCTGTGTACAAACACACCCTGTATAGTACACATTTCAACGTTCCGATCTATTTTTAGCACGCTTCGTTTTGTTTCCCCATTAGGCGTAGGAATGTACGATTCCTCGTCTGCGTAATTCACCCAAAACTTTCTTTTTAACATATTTCCGTCAAGTCAAAGCCGTCTATATCTTACAAGCCGTGCACTTGTAAATTTGGCAACAGATCAAGTAGTCCTATCACGAGTTTCACCAGTTTGACGTAAATTGTACGAGATAATGCTGTAATGTAATTCTGTACTTATCAATCAAATTTTATTGTTTATTATTGTTTATTATAGTATTGGTGACTAAAATAACGTTTTAAATGTTATATTAACAATCAAGGTAAGTCCACAAAGCCTAATTCTGCTAGATAACCAAACTTTTTCGCTTTCCTTTATTTGCTTTTATTTCATACCAATGTGACATTTTTCGGATTTTCAATGGTACAAAAAGTGGAACTTTAAAGTCCTAGTACTTAATTTTAAACTCGTTAAACGTCTAGTTTGAAAGAAAATTTCATATTTACCTCGAACGAAAATTGACTTTAAATATATATACTTGGAAGTAATTACAGCCTCGGCTAAACAACTTGCTCCTAATTACTTTAAAACTTGACTTTTCGTTGTAGGTAAATAAATAACTATTCTTTCTGAATTATTAATTAGGTTTATGTTGTAGATGTCAAGTTCGATTAGGACTACTTTCGGGTATCAATGCGACGTTGCCAAGCGTAACAGCATGGCTTGTAAGATATAGACGGCTTTGGTCAAGTGCTTCAGATCAGACGAACAAGCTCATTTTATAAAATTAGCCCCATCCTTGCTTAGGGTTGGAATTGTGTTTACCGATGTTTATTTGTCCAATTTAAAAGGGTCCTAGTTTGCGCCGCGGATGGAGACGGATGATCGAGTTTCTGGCTTTACGAAAAACGCTCGCACTTGAAACCGATGCGCATGTCTGTAACCCTTGCCCTTTACTTTGGTTGGTTTCCGCTGATGTCATGAAAATCAGCTATTGGTAGATTCGAATGTGTCTCTCTTGTTTGATATTTGATTCTTTTCCGAGAGACACGCCATTGTTTCATTCATTTTCTCTTCGTCCCGTGAGCCGCACGTTTTCTTCGCGGAAAATTTTGTGTTGTGTGCCCACTTCACCTAGGGGGTAAGAGTGAATTTGTACGGCTGTGTGCCGAATTTGATTGGCTCATTTGGTGGGCGAAAAAGCCGCGTTTCTTTTGCGGTTTGTGCCAGCCTAGCCCGACACGACTAGGTAAGTTTTACGTGCTGTTTCTCTCGATCTGGCCCTTTTTTTTTCCTCCTCTTCTCGCTTATAGGTTTTAGCGTTAGCTGTTTTAGCGTTGGCTGTAGTTCTCGGTTCTGGTTCTTTTGTGACCTCTCTGATTTATGCCGTTGGGTATCTCTCTGCCACTCGCGACTACGAGTTGTCCCGCACACACGCCGAGAAGGCTAGCCATCCACGGAAGTGCCTTACTGCTGGCCATCTCTGACGCCGCCGACAGACGCATGGACGCTGCGTAACCAGGTCGGATTTTTTTTTTGTTACGCTTACGGTGACTTTGATGTAGCCGCGATTGTGCACGTGATTTTGCGTATTGTTCGCGAAGTAAACTCCCTCTCGGTGGAACTTATACAGTATCTGGAGTTAATTTATAAGCGGATGTTGTCCTTCTGTGTTGAATTAACTTTGTAATGATTTCGGATCCGAATAATTAGGAATCTTTGCTACAATTTTTTTTTTGTATTACGTACTTGTTGACTAATTTTGACTGTTTGCGTTTATTTATTTCATAAATTGTTTCGTGCTTTGGACGTATCGTGTTTTTTCTTAATTTTTACGCGATTGCCTTTCAAAGAAAAAAATTAATTAAATTTTTGGTTTGGCCTTCGTGTTATGGAATAAGAACCCCCCCTCCCCCCGTCCCGCTGAAGCTGCTGGCGACACCGGATTAATTCCGCTCCGGTGTTAAACTACTACTTATCTACACAGGTAGGTAGCAACTTGCCCTTAATATTTAATATTTGAAAACGAATATCAAATTACTTGGAATTGTCCGTGTGACATGAACGATTGCAAATTTGTAAAAACAAAAAAGTAAGGAAATCAAACAAATTTTCCGGTCTGCAACCTCAAGCATCGAAGAGTTATTGCCATCTCTTCGTGTAATAACTCACCGCAAGTAAAACGTGTTCCAGTCGCTGTTCTAATTTTATTTCCTCAGGAAGCCGAACATTAAAGCTCGCATAGCTTCGTAATTTATGTGCGCTTTAAGGGCCGTTTACAATCCCCGGAAAAATAATCATGTGCACTTTGAAAACAGCCATGAATTTCACTGCTCCGAAGAAGATTTGAGGCGCGTCGCGTAAGATGCGTTTGCCAAGTACGACGAGAGGGGGGAACGCAGATAAAAAAAAAACTAACTCGGAAGCAGCACGATTTAATAATTAAATTAAATTAAGTAATTTAGGCGTTCTGGCTTGGCGAAATGGGAAAAGGAAACGCCGTTAAAAATATTACGAGTCCCCTTTTAGATCAAACTAATAACTCACGAGAGATTACGGCTGAAACGTATCTCTCAGCGCTCGGTGGCAAAAAAAAAGCTAAAGTATCATGTTCACACGTATATTAAGTAAGCATATGCGCCGGCACTGCCATTGCCGTCATTAACATCTATGAGACGTCAGACGTGATATTTAAAGCATGCACCTTAAGTGGCTACCCATTATGAGACCTAAAATGTGGTTTGTATGGGCGATTAATATAGATTATTTTTACTTTGATCTGCAAAGTAAGCTATGTACAGTATGAGCATTAAATTTTGTGAATGGGCAATGATTAATTTTTTTTCTCGGTTCATAATTTAATTACCCGACGAAGACGAGACCAAAACAAGAGTCCACCATATTTCAAAATTATTTCCGAGCGGAGGAGAAGCAAGGTGAGCGCGGTAAATAAATTTCCGTAATTAACTAAAAGCATCTAAGCGCGCGCTCGCTGCTCACAGAGCCGAAATAAGAGAGTCGTCGACGTTCTCTTTGCTTCTTTTCTGTCGAGGAGTAAATGCATATGAACGTCGGGAATGTAACACATTTCAGCATCAAACACCCCATTCTCAGCTAATTATAGCGGCGGGTAATGCAGAGAGAGGTTGCTTGATACGTAGAACAGCTGCGATTGTAACCAGTAGACGTTTATGATTTCGTTCATCCCGGCGGCGGCATGCAGAAATGCGGAGGACACGTGTTGCGTTTGTCATCATTATTAATAAATTATGACACTCTGAAAGATAAGTAACAAAATTAAGAAAGTCTATTTAAATTACTTAAATATTTCGCACTTCCACCGTACAGGCCACGGCGCGGCGCGCCGTGGAGGTATAGAAGAGATTCGTATCGCGTTGCAATGTGCGTGGGCCAAAATAGTAAGCCTGTTTATCTAAAAGAAACGAAAATGTCCTTACACATGCGTTGATGCATTCGTTAACAAGTTAGAAGAAAATGAAAATAAAGTGTGTTTTAAATTTTCGCCAGTTTTCCATTATCCATATCCGTAAATCAATTCGAGGCGTGTGCGTTTCGTATGCAACGCCATAAATATTCGGAGTAATTTTTTTCATTTGTAGATTATGAAAGCGTATTAAAAAGAATTGAAATTTGTGCGGTGTGCGCATACACACACACGTGTGCGCACACGTATAACCGCCGGATAGGAACAACAACAACAAAGGTAAAAATAAATTGGGACGTCAATGGCGGAACCGGCGCTCCCGGAAGCTATTTAGCGAAGTAATAACAATAATTTAAATCTGAATGCGAGATAGAGTTTCGACGCAGTTTAAATTAAACTGTTTGCAAGTACCGCGGAAGTTGTTAATGTCATTAAAAGTATTAGGTACCGTCGCGTCGTTTTGCTTCACACATGCCCGCACCACTGGATCAGGGAAAAAGTTACCTTCCGAATATTTAAATATTCAAATTGATACATAATTTTCGTAAATAAGAATTTCAATAATTCAAAAGTCGCAATTGTGGGAAGTTTTGCTCGTCTCAGAATATTTCATTTCACTTCTCAGTTTATCGTTGCATTCAAAATTAATAACTGAAACAAAATTAAAACGTTCCGGTAAATCGAATGTGAATTGAATTGGAATGAATTTTTCAATTCTTTTATTCGTTAATAATAAATTAAAAAACTTGAAACCTCGGTCAGATTTTCCTTTATTGGCTTTAACGGCCGGGCTCGAAAACGTTAAAGCCAATAAAGGAAAATCAGACCGAGGTTTCAAGTTTTTTAATTTATTATTACACACACCGGTCAAGAACTTACATTTCGAATTTATTCGTTAAATCACAACTATATATCACCAGCACATATTGTAGTGTTGCTTTTTATGCAGATGTGGTAAGTATTGGACTTG
The DNA here is from genome assembly GCA_958336345.1 of Dorcus parallelipipedus. Taxonomy (NCBI): domain Eukaryota; kingdom Metazoa; phylum Arthropoda; class Insecta; order Coleoptera; family Lucanidae; genus Dorcus; species Dorcus parallelipipedus. The sequence goes on along the minus strand of OY284483.1, from coordinate 33,950,285 downwards.
TGTATTTTCTCTTTTAATCTTATCTTTGTACCACATCCACCACACAATTACGTAGTCTAGTAGTCTGATTTGAAATTTTAATTTATAATGTCAAAGTGACATTTCAGGGTGGGAACTCTCAATGTCAATTGTAATCCAGTTATTTATTATAATTTTGAAGAAAATTCCTTTGAAGATAAATTGGTAAGTAATTTAAATGTTTAATTTTGTAATGTATGTTTAAAATCCTAAAGATATACAAGTAATCCCTCGTTTGCCAAGTGTTGCTACCTGTTACGCCCAATCGCGAAACAAGCGATAAGGATCCTTTGATACTTTAGAATTTTATGAAGTTTAAATGTAGTGTGATGTTGATTTAGAAATTCTTATTATTGTTACAGAGAAAGCCTTATTTGCCAAGTGTTGCTACCTGTTACGCCCTATCGCGAAACAAATAATAACTTTTCTATAATAATAAGAATTCTTTGTAAATGTGTGTTGAAAGTTTAAGTGATTGATGAATGACAAGACGTTTTATATGTAGTGTATTTTTTTAAAATCAAAAGAATTTTTCCAAATCAAAAATAAACTTACTTCAATGTTACGTAGTGAAAAACCTGGATTAACTTCTGATAATTAGTTATAGATGAATGAAATAGATTAATTTTTTTTAAAGTTATATTCAATATAGGAGCAAAATTATGAGAGCAAAATTTTTTTTATGTTGTTTATATTATCGTTGCTATTGAAAGATTAACGTTTTGTGTAAATATCCTCTCCATTACACCTCGGTTTGTTGATTCTCTTAGGTGATCAACCCCTCCATGTTATTTATAAATCCTTAACTCAATCACTAAATATTTCAAACTTAAATCTAAACTAAGTAAGTATTTCATTTTATTAACATTTCAATTCTATTTTTAATAATTAATAACAATTATAACAAAATTCTAAATATTAATTTAACTAAACTAACTGTATAAATGTTTGTTACATAAATTTTGATAATTTATTACTTTGTCTGGAATTTTATGACCTTTTACTCTAAATCTCCTACCATCTTTCATGTAAATTAATCTTTTATTTCTTTTAGATGTTTTTCCTTTCCTCTGGATTGGCCAATGTCTCGCTGTGAGGGGATGTTGTAGACCTAGACGGTTCTCGTGTATCCGCTCCATCCAGGTAGAAAAATCCATCCAATCAACAAGATTCAAAAATGGTAGATTGTCTTCTAGGATTCTAACTTGGAATTTGTCGCTGTACGAAACAGAGACATTTGATTTGATGTGAGAAGACATATTTTGATGAAGATCGTTATAATTTGTAAGAAGTTATATGAAGAATTTGGGGTATTTTGTATATTTGAGGAATATTATTTGAAGAATGTTTTTATTTTGGATATTTTTATAAGATGCGAAGTTTGTCGGAAACAGCTTACGATGAATAAACTTCTGGACGTAGGTAAATATCACTGCAATATGTATTAACACGTACAGGGTGAATGACAATTGTTCCGATAAAAAAAAAGAACGCGTAAGAAATCGATGTCACAGATTACGGGAAAAATGTTTAAAATTACCCTAAAATCAGGATGCGTACGAATTACGTACGTTCGTACGTATTACATTCTCTGTTTTTCCTAGTTCTCGGAAAAGAACTCTTGTGGTTCCATTGCCGAAAGTTAGCCACCCTCATGAATTGAAAGATTAGAATTCCAGCGAATACCTCACAAATTAAAAGATGCAAATTGGTTAAATATGAAAAATAAGCGTTATTTTGATAATGATTGTCTTTTTCATAGGGTAATAGTTGACAAATCTCCGCCATGTTTATATAGGAAAGTAAGTTTTCGCACAGATGTCCATAATCTAAACCTGAGATTCAAAGGTCTTCTCACTGCAACGCTGCACAGATTTGACATGTTTAAAAGGTCCTTTTCACATCAGGTAACTCATGTCTTTAATAATCTTCCTGGCAATTAGAAAATATTACCTGTCCTGTCATTCCGTCATCGTTTTGGTCAACGTCTGTCAGTAAATTAATCTGAACATGAAAACTTTTTGAGAGTGCGAAAAGATAAGGTATACTTAATTTCAATTAATAAAAATAGGTATATTTTCTTTAATCTCAGCATTCATGTTACAAATTTCTGTTTCCTGCAGATCATTATTCATATTAGGGTTAAGTAGTAGAGCAGAAGACGTTTCTTGCAGTAAACGCCAAGTTGAACTTCGCCCTTACAAGAAAGTTCTCAATATTATGTTTTGTTTGTTAAACTAAGCCAAAGGTTAATTGACATTTAAGTAGCGACATCTTTCGATCGCTTGTTGACCTGAAACAGCTGTACAGAGCCTGCTCGGGGAATCCGCTGCAATCAAAACCGATTTGCACAAAAATTTTCAAAGGTTTATTGTTAAATACGATGCCAGGTTCTATAAATGCGGCAGTATAAAATTTTTATTGACTTGCATACATTGCGACCTCGACACATATCTCTATTCGTTTTATTACACGTTTAACAGTTGGGAACGAAAGTCTGAGTTATGTTTCTTTACGCGACGTAATTATTAGTAATTTCTAAAATAATTGGAATTGCGTATGAAATAAAGGTAATAAATTTGCAAATATTTGTTTGTTAATTCCTGCGGATCATTTACTAGAGCGGGATGTACAAGCTGCGAAAAAATCGCTAGGATTTAAATCTGGTGGTCAACAATGCACGGCCCGGCAGGCAGCTGATAGTAAAATCTTTCGTCTCGTTATCGCACAGAGACAATAAAACTATTAGAATGAATTTTTGATCAAATCGCGTACGTGAGTGCATGTCACAGATTACGAGAAAATGTATAAAAAATTCTTTGGTCACTTAGTTCAAGTTAAAAATGGTCACGTGCTAATGTGTCTTGCTTAACAGATTTGAGAATGGTTCTGAAACTGAAACATGTCATCATCTCTAATTCATAGCTATTGTACTGATGAACAAAATATAATTCAAGGCCTTAGAAGTAGTTTTTTGTGACCCTCTGGCATATCATTAAAATTATTTTAATTTCATCACAAATGTCATGGTTAAGCCGTTACTACATATTTTAAAAAGAATTTTTTTCTCATACTATCGGACATCCCTTCTTATCGTGGTTCTATTTTATCGGGTTAATTAAAAGTCACTCTGTATAATTCAAAAGTTCGCAAAAAAGAAGGAACTTGTTAGATCCGGAAACACAAAAAAATTAAATAACGAAAAGTATAATGAAGCAGCAAAAAAATTAAATATAAGCTCCCTTCTTTAACAATAAGGATTTTAACATTTTAACACAAAAATGTGTCTGAATACAACATGATATTTAAGACCGAAAGAGAAATACCAAAATATTAATCAATTTAAGTACAATATAAAAAAGCCCTAGGAGATGATGACACCCCAAAAATAGACGGAGAATTTAACTGTAGAATGGAAATGAGGAAGCAACTTTCTACCAAATTACACGAGTGAGAATGTTACATTCAAATCTCGCGCTAAAATATCGTGGCGATATAACATCATTCAGCTGCGTTTTAACACAGTTGGCGACCCTGTCGCCCCTCCTCTACATCACTATGGGGGAAACCTGCGTGCGGTGATCGCTGAACTTTCATAGGCTATGAAGGCACCATGTGACTCTCAGGTCGCCTGTCATTGGTTATCGTTGGTAATCCCCGCGCGTCGAAGCGACCATCTTCAATCTCGTCGCGTCCTTTCTTGTTCGGAGCGTTGTGCCAGTGGGACGTGTTTTTCGAGTGCTTGCTCGTTTGGAGAAGTAACTCAATTGCGGCTTTGCTGGAAGATCAATTGACACCGCCGAACAGCGATTGGAGATAGTTAGAATAACGTTTAGTTGATCAATTGTCTTCTGGCGCCCTTTATAAGTTTACCACCTTAATTAACCCGCCCCTTTCTCCATTGTTGCTAGCTGGGGCTCAGCTGATCGTAGAATCGGCAGAAGCTTGTCAACCTGAACCGTGGTAAGTAGAGGCAAGTAAATTTAAATTTAAAATTTGGTGACAAGAATACGATAATAAAAGATCATCAAATGTCTGGAATGTCACAGGTCAAATAAATTGAAGAAGAAAAAGAAATATTAGGAGAATGTTAAGCTGTAGAATATTAAATGTGAATATTGACCATTGCTTGGTAGGAATGAAGGCGAAACAAATCGTGCCTATCCGAACGGAAAAGAATCAACGGAGGAAGACAACGTGATTTCAGGAATAAGAGGAACGAATGAAACTCAAAGGCAAACTAAACAAGAATTTAACGAAAATTGAGGAAAAAAAACGAAAATAATGAGGATGCAAAAGCAAATTCCATAGAAAAGAGACCAAGAGAAAATAATAAACCCCCATCAAATAATCCTCGTAAAGTTTTAACCTCTTTCCGTTTTTCCTATTCTATGCTGGCAAGAGGTCTTCCTGTTTCTCGCAGAACACTGTTTTGTTGTCTGACAATCTTGTCTGGGATCTCTCTCTCTCTTTCTCTTAGAGGCGGATTTTGGCGTTAGTCTTTATTCTTGAATTCAATTTGTTGTTTCGCTTTTCTGTTTGTTACTAAAATACAAAAAATAACACCCAATACCTTCTATCTTTTAAATATTATGTTTGTTGTTTGTTATGTATAGAAAACCTTTTTCATTATAACTTTGTATCCAAGTGCATCAAATAAAATAAAAAAAGTTCTTCAATGTCTATTTAAAAAAAGATAAAAGACAGTGTTTCGACAAAATGTCGTATGAGTCGCCACAACCACAACTAAATGGGTAGGGCCCCAAACAGTGTTAATCCTGAGCCCCCAAAGTTAACGGTCTACCCCTGATCTTTCTCTCTCTCTCTCCTATTAATAGGAAACAAAGGAAAGTTCAAGGCCATAAAGTAAACTGTTGATGAAAAAAGAAGGTATTGGAAACAGTTTTTAAGATGCGAGAAACGAAAGAAGTTGCTAAGACCTTTCATCTTAAGACGGTGATCCACTGAGTGATTTATAGCTTCGATTGTTTTAAGTATCGCAGTGGAAAGAGGCAAACTTTAAAAAATTGGAAAAACCAAATGTCACCGGAAGAAGTTGAACTGTTGAAAAAACCGATAGAGCTGTTACAGAGAGAGAGAGAGAGAGAAGTTGTACTACGCGCGACGGCAAAAAGATGAAGCCGACAACTCTAAGTACAGTCATCAAAATAAAAGAGGAATTCAGAACTAAAAGACTTATTAAGGATCCATCTCCAGAGAAGACAGAATGAGAATAAAATTAATGGGTAATGCGTCTACGGTATTAGAAGGCTTTAAAAATAAAAGCATTGGAGGTAGAAGAAGTAAAAAAGGCTACGAATTGGACCGAGGGAGAGGTGGAAGAAGATGTACAAAACCAATCGAGAACAGGATTTTATAAAAAGAAAAAAAAAGGCAAACTGTTGCCAGATGAAGATGAAGGGAGAAAAAGAAATGGGAAGAGATTTTCAGTACAAGAAGAAAATGTACAATATACGAAAGACATTAAAATTAAGAAGCAAAAATTGAAGAACTTCAAAAGTCCTATCTTGACGTACAGACGTACTAATAAGAAAAAACGGATTTAAAAAGGAACTAATTAGGAAATTAGATGGTGATGTGAGGTCGTCACGCTATTAGAATGGTTTCTAAAATAATGCAAAGGAACTTATTAACCATAAACATTGGAGGCAAAACAGAAAAGAAAAGAGAGAAACAATTAGGCGGAAGAAAGAAGCAGAATAAACAAAAAAAAAATAAATAATAATGTACAGTACAGAAGAAGTTAACGTTAAGTGTGAAGAAAAATGAAAAATTCGAAGTTCACAATTTTTTATTGACTTTTCACGAATAGCTTTAAATTTGTTAACTTGGCTACGTTTTGCTGCCAGTTCGCAGCTTCTTCAGGATTGAAAAATTTATTACTTTTTAAGCGAAACGTATAGAAGTTTGTCAATTTAAAGCTACTAGTGAAAAGTTGTGTTACAAATTTTCAGTTAATTATAAACAGAAGAATAAAACATTGACGTAGGTGTTCTTACTCTACCATGAAACATACATACATTCGGCCATCATGCAGCAGCATTTCTCCTCAAATGCTTTTCTTTCTCAATGACGTGAGAACTAGACCTTCAATTTCATATTCGCTTTAGTCTTCGTCTTCGACTTGGTTTATATTTTCAACTTCATCTTCATTCTTGTTCTGGTCATTGCTTTCATCTTCGTATTTGTCTTCAACACAATCTTCAATTTCATTTTCAACTTCATCTTCACCTTCAACATCGATTTCAAAGATTTTTTTTAAGCTGACATTATTAACAATAAATTCTGTAACTTCAAATGTAATCATTCAAGTTTCCGTTTTGAGTTTCACTCTGTTTGGTTATTGTAAAATTCCTCATTATAAGATTGATGATATCTGCAAGCTACAAGTAATCAATAGAATGAAAATTATATTAAGTTTTAACATCAATACAATGATATTTTTTTTACTTTGAAGTCAAAACGCGTTAAGCTGCTACAAGTTAACTAAGTCACTGACCGTAAATCCTCAGTCTGACGTAGGGCTCTAAGTTAACCATCTAATAATTATGTTTGCAGTAAAGGTCTTTCGGGGACGCATACCCCGTCTTACGCTGTCACATGCGAATGGGATTAAAACATCAACGCACCGTCCCCCGATAGATAGGGTAGATTTGTCAACACTGACAGGATAATCCTTTTATCAGGACTCCAAGGAACACGTTTCCGAACACATTTATGAATTTTCAGTTTTATCGGCCGCATTCATCTTAATATTAATCCGTCAATTTAATTCAGTAAACTTCCATCCCTCCACTCACCCATTAGCATAAGTGTGTAATATTTAAGCACCGCGTACACGGCAAGTAGCATCTGTCCAAGATTATTTTATAAATTAAAAAAACAAGAAAAAAAAATGGGAAAGTACATGCGGGAAATAAATTACGGAAGTGAGCTTTTGTGCAGGGGCTTTATTAATTTTGCAAAAGTGTAGTGTTTCGGGGCGTATGCCATCTGTGGCTGCACGCTATCATGAATATCAGCTGAATTTAAATATGGCCCTCCTTTGTGCGCTCTCCGTGCACAACGGACGCGGAGACAGAGATGGAAACGACGCCCCCGACGCTTTTCTCTTAAAACAATGCAGGCTACAGGATTTGTGTAGCAAATTACAGTTCGCGAGATGAATTCCTGATGAGTTAGATTAGTTATTAGACGCAGGTGTTGGTTTATGTATTTAGTATTCCACGCATTAGGGCAATTATAACCTTAGTTTACAGGAAATTATTGCGCATATTTTGATAACAGTAACAACCGCCGTTGTGTTATATTGTGCGTGTGCAATTCAAATACCTGCGAATTATTGCAGGTCCTCGCTTGCGCACATACGTGCCCCCTGTATAATCTCGCTTTAGCATGCCGGATGTAATTTGACCCCAAAACGACGTTAGGATCTTCTGCAATGTCGTAACTCGATAAGGGTTTCAATTCGCTTGCCCTTAATCCTGTTACGTCATTTTAATTAAACTGTCTGTTTCTTAAAGGGAAAAATCTTCTTCGATATTCTCAATTTAACATTCTTTTTCAAATAAATCAGCATTTTTTTTTACAAATAATTCAACGTACAATACGTGATCTAAATGTTCAAATTGATTAAATACCAGTTAGCGAAGCAAGTTCTATTTTAATTCTTTTGTACATGTAAACTATTTAAAACTAGAAAATTGCTCAGCCAAAATACAAATAAATAAATTTATTGAAACAAAGGATAACAACATAAAAATTAGTTCCCGAATAAAACAACACAGTTCGAATGGTGAATATTGAAATTTTTCATTGTCCCAGCAGCACAGGGAATAAAATAATGTTGCATAAAATTCAATTAACGTTACACTTTATGCGAACAAATTTATCATGCCCAATTGAATGGGAATATAACCACCACCGCCGCTCCCGATTGATAATTTTCGAAAGCCCCGGCACACAAAAGTCTTTCATTTTTCATTCATCGAACCCACCCCAGTTCATTATTATTAAACAGCGTGGCGCGTCATACGCAAAATATGAAAATGAGGAGCAGCCAAATATTAATTACACGCAAATGTATGTTTGTTTGATGGGAGGGGGGGATTCTAAACGAATAGTCTAGTTAGTCAGTATGAAAACTTGTTAATGTTCGCTTAACAATAAACAAAAAAAATATATGTGCATTGCGCTACCGATATTTCAGCGTTATCCGCTTACGCATTGTGTTATTTTTTTTACGCCGAATAACAATATTAACATGCACTGACATGGAACATTGCATACGAGTACACTGTCAGTCATCGAGTAAAATGAACCGTTCGCTAATGAATTCATATGAGATTTTATGAAGCAATTCACTTGGCCATTGAACGGATTGGTTTCCAGTTTTCATGTTTAATTGAATTCTATAAACATATCTGCCTGTATGGGCAGATGGATTATATACAAGAGCATATGAGTAATTAGTTTTTTCGATAGAGTGGCTTTTCATTGGTTCGATCAAAATGTTCATACGGCTCTCTAGTTCTACATAGTTTACATACAATTTATGCAACGCTCAATCAGATGTTACAGACAGTCCAGTCTTTATGGAACACTTTCGTGTTACCTACTGAAAGCTGCAAGTTTAGGGAGGGCAAATTAAGATTGTCCCATCGCCGGCTAACTCAATGGGACGGGCGAGGTCACGAAACCACAGTTAACAAAGGGGACAATAAATTAAAAAGTGATTCCACAGTTTACCACTCCAAGATCTTATTTAATGCAGAACACACAAGAGAACATTGTAAGAAGAAACAGAGTAAATTTAAAACAGTCGACAAATAAATTAGAGATCAGAAGGTTCATGTCAATACCAAGAAGTGAAGAAAGAAGCCCAATATAGAATACCGTAAATGATATTAATAAACTAATAGTAATTCATTAGTTATTCTTATTGTTGCTTGTTAACAACGTAATACAGCGGAGCCCGCTACTCGTTTATACGAGTAATAATCGTTAAAACTGAAAATTCTACATACATGGCTGCGCCACGATAAAATTACCGTAAAGATTTGCAAGTTCTTACAAAATTAATCTAAAGATACGATCTTCTGTTATGTAATCAAATACCAAGGTCTAGGAGTGACGTCAGTACGTTATTACACGTCTCGGCGTGGTGACTCCCTCTTGTGTCGTCGGTAATCTACTGCAGGTTGGCGAAAGCAAGTACGAACGACCGATGCGACAAGAGTTTTTTTTTTCAGCGGCACCAAAATATGAAGTGAAGATTGGCCCCAAATAAAAAGTACACGTTACGACCTAAACTGCGCACAGACTTCGTTTTCCATAAATATCTGGAGCTCTATTCTCAACCGGTTCAAAAAGTTTCGCATGCGAAAATGACGTCAAAATGACGTAATTCCCGAACGATTTGTATAGTTTTGCACGAGAGTCTACAAAAATGACGTCTGAATAACGTTAATTTCCGGACGATTTGTATAGTTTTGTACGAGAGTTTAAGTTATTTTGCATACAAATCTTTTGGAACGGGTTGAGAATAGGGCCCCTGATCGATGTTCATAAATCAAGCTTCGAAAAGCATAAAAGAATGCCTTGTTTTTCACGTAGAGTGCTTCTTATCAAATCTCGGAATCTCCGTTCGTTTCCCTCACGAGTACACACACACTAGAGGGAACGCTGCAAAATGTCCGGAGCCAAAGGTAAAGCAAACGCATTGCTACCTACCTGAAGGACAGCAAATTGTGGGAGGGCAATTTAAGTTCCCCAACACAGCCGGCTAACTCGTGGAGATGGGTATGGGTCGTACGTAACCCCAAAAATTAAAGGGACAATAAAATATAAATAAAATAAAAATCACCAGCTGAGCACACTTGTTTTTATTTGGTGTCACTCAAAATTAATACATAAACAAAAGTAATGTAGCGTTCACAATTAACGTAACGTAAATTAATAATTTGAATGCACTGTTTATTAATCCAAACGAAGTAATTCCAAATTTTAATGATTTACTGTTCATAATTTTTTTTTATCTGTGGTGGTTGCCCAACGGGGTCCTAAGTCAAAGACTTGTCAGGACCTCAGGAGCGGGAGTGTATTTGAGTGTGTGTAAAGGCTTTGTTACTTCCAACCTTCTCGCCGTTTAAGGGGAGGCAGTGTCGAATTTTATCCCCAACACTGAAGGGTGCCTGAGACCACCCCCGAAAAAAATCCCGAGTGCGGTTCGAACCGACGACCATGCGATTGCAAGGCCGGTTCTCTTACCACTGGACCGTTCAGGCGTTTAATTAAACACATTAATTAGTTACAGTTTAGAATTTTAAGTATTTACATTAAAACAAGACGCTTCAAACCTGTATTTAGAGATTAATTTGTTACGTTAAGTCATTATGAACGCTGTTTAAATCATATAACACAGGCACGGTCCGAATGAAATTATAAGAAAAGAACGTGACGATATTTCGATTAATTAAATCTTTAACCGAGAAACATATCTGCCTTTCGTTTACAAGAAAATGCAAAATGTGACTAATGAAAATTATTCACTTAAAATAAAATTAACGCAACGCAGCGTTTAATGCGACAATAACAACTTTAAAAGAAAATGAAACAGATCCGACTTCCTTAGAAATCCACTCTGACACTTAGCTCACTGTCCAAATGAGGTTGGAAATACCAATCGAGATGTAATCCGGTGGAGGAAGACGGTGTTGCCAATTGCGTCACTACCCAGGATGACGTCAAGATGTCGAGAAAGGGGTGGACAGCGATGTTTTGATCTTTAGGCTCCGCTTACGGCTTTTCCACACAAGGGTCGGTCTCAAAGGGCGTTACTAAGAAAGAAGTAGTCAGAAAGGAGTCCGACTACAAGCCTAAATAGTAAAGAAAGACGCATGTTACAATCTGCTATACGCACAAAGTTGCTAATAAAACACTACCTGATCTTTTCTCGCAGCAACAGGCTTAGAAAAGCTTATAAGAGAGCCTGTATTGCTTAACGTGCACCTAATCAGATCTCGGAGTAAATAACTTCCGTTTTATGCTTCGATCAAAGGATTCAACAGGTACAAAAGCGGGGGCATTTCACTGACAATACGTGTGCACGTCAAGACTTCTGCGGCAAGAATGAAGAATGACGCGTCGAAGAAAGAACACGCGCAGACTAAATAGATCGGGGCGGGGTTGTTACGAGATAGACTCTGTTTTAACCGGATAAGATTACTGCAGCCGAACAAAATCATGTTGAAACATACCGGGAGTCACGTAGGCACAAACGGACGGACGGTTGAATTTCCCATGCAATACAGGGTGACTGGCAATACCAGAAATGATCTAAATGAATTTGTCACCCGACAGATTACTAACGCAGTCTTGCACGCCTCGAAGCTACCAGGCAAAGAGGAAAGTCACGTGTCCTAAACTGGCCAATCAACGACTGTCGGGAAAAGACGACACGAACGCGGTTTTGACGACCATCTTGGAGACATTTTGCGTTCTAACGGAAATTTTACATGAAACGGAATTTTACACTGCAACAATATGAAGGCTAAGATGATCAAAATGTAGAAGAAAGGTGAAATTGGAAGAAATTGAAGAGTCACTCGCCTCCTATCATATCAAAGAAGAGAATTTACAAAATGATGAAGAACCTTTAGGTCCAGTTGTACAATTCCAGCTTAACTTTGAGCTAAAGCTTAAACCCTCAACAACAAATTGTTGAAATAATCGTTGTTAAGGGTTTAAGCTTCAGCATATAAATTTATGCTGAAGCTAGCATTGTACAACTGGGCCTTAGCGGCCTTAGAGAACCCCCCACTAAAAGCAAACGACCAACGTCACGATCAACGTGAAACAAATCAAGTTGCATTAAATTTAAGAAGAAGAAAAGTAAACATTTGGTTGAAAGATCACGTTGGATCATCCCTCATCATCTAACTTGCTATTAATTAAGAATCAAAATTGTTAACTCTGAGTGATGTAAAAAAAGTTCGTTTGGACAGGTCCTCTTCTTTCTCTGTCCCAGTTTAGATTTTTTCAATGGAGATTCCCATATTTTCAACGACCAAAAATCGTATCACGAGAAACTCTTTTTTGATATTAACATTTAATGAACTGTTTCACCACCTGTCGATCCTTTTCAGTTTTTTCTGTTTCTTCGTCTTCTACTTCCGTGCTCCTCTCTCTTTATCTATCTCTCTTCCAGGATCTTCTCAAGCTCAAGTGAGCCGCCTTCTTAGACTTTCTCCTGTACAGTCCTTCAAGGACACTAAATTTTGAAATTATGATAGTGAGAGTCGTAAACAATTGCATCGTGAAAATCTCATCTTCAATACTAATATATAGTCTAATGACTTTTGGATGCGTTGCATGCTCCTCTTTTAATTTCCTTTCTCAGTTCTCCTGCTTCCTCGTTTATTTTGAGGCCAAGACGGGTTTGGCTTTCTTTTTCGCAAATGGATGCCTCTCCCTTTGTCTTCTCCTAGAATTCTCACAGGCTCAAATGGATAACTTTTGGTCCTTCTTTTCCACGATATGGTCGATGTTTTTAACTTCTTTTTCTTTTTGGTAAATCTTACCTCTTCAATGCCACGCCAATATTTGATACCCCATTAAAAGTTAATTTCTTCTTTCACTGTTGCATCCTGCAACTGGACGAAAGTTTTGTCTCTCTTCGATGCTTTCCTGAGATTTTTTTAGCTTGATTTGGATTATGTATCGCATGTCGATTTTTTGCAAAAGTTTCTTTCTTTAAAGAAGTAAAATGTCTTGAATGAGGTAAGCTGTAGGAGAAGATATAATCACCACTATGCTTGCCATATTTGTGGATCGTAAAGGATTCATTGTCGTTGGACACTGGACGACTGTGTCGAGTAATTCCGCGTTCTTTCTTCGACAATCCATGAAAATGAAGAGATAAGGGATAGCTACTCGTAATTACATGATCAAGTTCATAAGTGTGTGAGAAAAATTGAATATTTCCGGAAAGATTTCGGCAAAGTCAACCCAAGCCAACCCGACCAAATCCATGGAAATGACGAGAAAAAGGATAACCAGGTACTCGCAATTACATGGTCAAGCTCATAAATGTGTGAGAAAAACTGAATATTTTTAGAAAACTTTCGGCAGTAATTCATACGTTTAATGTTAGTTTATATTGATTTTTTGTTTGTTAATATCCAGCCAATATTAAGCCCCATCTCTGGGCTTGGGTTGGTTATAGAGAATTTAGAAGATAATAAAGAACGTTTAAAGGACGAGCTGGAAAGGATTAAAACAGAAAATCAAACATGAAGACGGAAATAACTAACGTCACAATCAAGGCGAAACAAATCAAGTCCTGACTATCTTTAGGAGGAAACAATTCAAAGAATCAAATTAAGTTCTTTTCAAAAGAGTAGATAGTATTCAGAATGAAATCATCAATGGCGGAGATTTGATAGAGGACACAGATTTCATTTCTGGGTTTGGGTTGGGTTGATTGAAGAGAATTGTGAAAATGAACATTTAAAGAACGAAGTGTTTAAGTATCACAGAATAACTTCATGATTCATGAGAAATAATGGGTAGACACATTAAGAAAGTGTGCAGATTTTTGAGAAGGGATTCCCCAAAAAATTCCCTCACCTTGTTACGTTTGAATTTGCCGCTAAGGAATCGTGGCAACACAGCAACATCTCAGCCGCGTTTCGGTACAGTTGGCAACACTGTCCCTCCTCGTTTAGCTCGCCTGAGGGAAAAACTCGCGTTAGGTGGACGCGCAACATTCATTGGAACCGAAGTTGGAACCGCAAATAAATTGTAAGCTTATTAACTCTAATTTCTACTTTCACCTAGTAATTAAAGCCCCTGTTATGATTAATACTTAAGTGGATATTGAAGACGTGAAGAGGAGGAGAAAGACGTTGAGGGAGACTACGGTTACAGGAATCAGAATGATTCCAAAAAAATGTTGATACCTTTGATTTTTCTGCCCAATTCCGTCGATTTGGAGGCGTCGACTGATTGTTTACGTTCGGTTTGTTAATCAATGTCTCCTGGCGCCCTTTAATAATTTTTACCATCGTAATTAAACCCACCCCTATGTCCACTGTTTGCTAGTCGTGGGGAACAGCTGATACGTTTAGTCAGCAGAAGTTGTACACCATCAAGGTAGGTACGAGGCTAGTCAATTAAATTATAAATTTGGTGACAACCTATGATCGAGTCGACGTGATACTGCAACGGCCAGTTTTACGTACTTCTGGCAATTGCTGCGGGTCCGCATAAATCGTCCGCTTGCCAAAATCAACTTCTGCACACGGAGCGGCCTCATAATTTACAAGGGTGGTAACAATGCTAGCAGATAGGCGTACATGATTGAAGCTATCAGAATATTCCGGCAGCGGAGCACTTTAAAATATTACCGATCGCTTGGTTCGGCTCGCGTACGTACGTCCAGGGACAGAAAATATGAAATATGTTGTATAAAGTTGCTGGCAATGAAATATTTTTACTAAAAACGTGAAGGTTCGTATTTCATTTGGTTCATTTGGTTTCGTGTTGGTTAACTTGGAATGATACTTGAGCTTTTCTTTAAGACAAGCTTGTTTTAAAGAGAGGAAAAGAAACGAGGAAGGAAAGGAGGAAAAGATTAGGAAAGGAAAGGAAAAGTGGAGGAAAAAAAAGAGGAGAACAGGAAAAGAAGAGGAAAAGAGGAGAATAAAAGAGGAAATGAAAAGAGTAAGAAAATTTTAATACACTTGTGACGCACCCCCTGACTAATTAAACTTGCTTATTGACGGTTACGTACAAGTAAACAAACAATAAAAATGTAGGTACAACAAAACCCGCTTAAAATTTATGGCCAATTTAAATAACTGTCTAGTGGCTCCGTAAGGTCGCACAGCTGCTTGTTAATATTATCTGCTCTACGGGTCCGCTTGCTACCTACTATTGCCTATAGCGGCCGCCTAGATTTCTGTTTACAGTTGAACGACCCTCCGGAGAAACCGCTATAAAGAATAATACCCTTAATTATGGCTCGTGATCTTTGTTAATAGGAAACTACGTCGTGATAACCTGGTCCTTTTGGTGGAGCAGTAAAACTCTTGAATGAACAAGGAGCGGATAATTAAAAAATGAAACGCGACAATTAAATTCAATTGTTTATTTATTGAAAACAAAAAGAAAAAAAAAGGGAAAAACTCCTGATATCCGCCTCTGTGGGATCGGAGATCGAGAGCGAAAAACCCTTGCGTTTGAAATCAATACAAATAAACAAAGATTACGATTTTTCAGAAAGTACAGTATAACTCGTTTAACAGATTTCCCTTTCGAATATCGGCGAGATCTACTTTCTTTCGATTCACACCGTTGGTGGTTTAATGTCTACAACCGTTTGTTGGAGAGCTCTGCTCCTCACATAGCTTGTTAACACAGGTCCGCAGAAAAAAAATTTTGAAGAGCTGCATGGTGTTTTTAAGTGAAATCTATGTCATTTTGGTATGCTGAACTTGAAAATGACCTCCATTTTCCCCCATCAATTTTCTTGCAAAAGAAGAGGATATATTGAAACAAGGCTAATCGGTAATCATTTGATTATCAAGTAAAACACAATTAAATCAATGTTCAGCATTCACTATATCGTCTGGTGAAACCGTTTTTCTTTTCTTTCATAGTTCTCCTAGTGAGCTTTCCTTTTCCGATATTTCCAGTTTCCCGCTTCAGCATCCAACAGTAGTCACCCATCATATTCACGTCCCATCTTCCCTAAGAATTGTCAAACTTTCTTACTCGTGAAAAAAGTATTACTTTACTCACTAGTTGTATAAATAACTTTTTTGATAAGAATTTTCAAATCGAGAGAAGCTTAAAACGAATTTTTTTGTTTTAATTAAAAATGGGTTTTGCAAGAAAACCCAACGTGATGGTATTTTTTAGTATTTTTCTCGTATTCAGCATGCAAAAATCTCTAACAAATAGTTGAAAAATCTTATGCAGTTTTTTGGTTGTAGACCTGTGTAATTAGTTGAGTTTCAACCTAGCTCTAGTCTTGGTACAAGTGTTCATCACTTCTGATCGTACTCAAAGACTTGTTCTGTTTAATAAACCAACGCACAAAGTGTCTCAGTGGAACCACAGTGTACTTAATTAATGGAGTTAATTAATGAATTAATCAGATGGTTTAGAGAAGCATGTGACACAAAATGCCGCCTTAAGCGATCAATTTGCAAGTAAATCAGTAGCAATCACCTGTTTTTCGGGGACTCCCGTGGGAGGTGATGTATACCTATCTCTAGCTAACCTGATTAATAACGGTGCGTGTAGTGAGCCGAACTTCTTCTACTCCGCCACCAGAGCGTTAATTAATTGCTTTGAAGGCAGTACTCTCTACTCACTTGCCTGCTTTCTAGGACCCTCTGTCTGTCGCTCTTTCGCCGTCTAACCTAGCTAATTAATTTATAGCGTAAGAAATTAGTTTGACTGTTTTTTTTGCACTCCACTATGGGTGGTTTTGGCATTACAGTCTCTAGGCAATCGCTTCTAATTAATCGAAAAATCTCTCGGCAAAGACCACAGTTTGACCCACACACGTATACAGGGTGTGAAAGAAACTTTGTTAAGAAAATGGCTAGGCATATGTAGTGCAAATGGTTTGATTTCGTGATTCCACGAAATTATGGCCAGGAAGACCAACATTTGTTTCTCAGATCAATATAACTTTTATGCAACCGATAGTACACGGCTGTAAGCTGTGTAAACTACTTTTGGCCTGGACCTGACTGAATCGACGCATGATTCTTACGGCCATTAAGTGCAAACTTTAGCTATATCAGCCGCGTGAATCAAGGATGCTTCTCAGCCAAAAACAGTGAAAAATATGTTTTTGGGAAAAATATAATCATTTACGCTTAAAACAATCTCATTGCTGTCATATTCAAGGATAAAATAGTTTTGGCCAGAAGGGACAAGATATTTCTGACTATTACGGCAGTCAACGTGTTAAAGAGAGGAAAAGAAACGAGGAAGGAAAGGAGGAGAAGAGGAGGAAAGGAAAAGAAAAGAGGAGGAAAGGAAAAGAGGAGGAAAGAAAAAGAGGAGAACAGGAAAACAGAAGAGGAAAAGAGGAGAAGAAAAGAGGAGAAGAGGAAAAGAGTGTCACCTGAATTATCGATGGAATACAGATTTGCCATTGAGTGTACTGTGCAAATTGATAAATTAACAAATAAAACTTTGCGTGTGGAATTTAATTGTGAAATAAAATTTCATGCAATTTCCTACAAATCATTATTACCCAGAACACCATATGCATAAGCGTGATAAATGGAAACGACATAGTAGTGCAACAATAAACTACGTAAACTACCAACCAGCACTTCGGTTAAGAGTAAAATTGAATTTTGTCGTAGAGCGCGGCGCAATTTTACGTAGCGTACAGCGTTAATAATTGAAATATTTGTTGCTGCCAGGGAATCGCCTGGAAATAATGCGAACGTTCGTTTAAGCTGATTGACCATGAAGCCGGGGGCTATAAAGGTTTAACAGTAATTTGCAATGTGTGTGTACCAGACGAGTTTCACCAGTTTCGAACTGATTTATCGTGGTCGCGCTAATTCCAAGAATTTAAGGCGTATTTCTGCGGGTGCCCCTGATTTTCCCAACTTTCAATTGGTATTGATTTATTTTGTTAACGGTCGGCGAAGTCGAGGGAAAGTTTCCTATCGCCTTAAAAACCGAACGCGGACATCATTATAAACTTTTACGAGTTGCACTTTGGGGCTACTAAAACTTATTCGGTTTACGCTTTCAATATAAATTGGCACTTAACAATACAAAAAGAAAAAAAAAGAAAACTCCTTCCTTACAACCGAAATAAAACATGCAAATTTTCTTCTTTCATACCCTGAAACATATTTAATTATAAAACAAAAATTTACAATAATTTATTACATTCAGGACAGGCATGGGCGTCTTATGATTTATGGATTTAAAAAAAGTTGTAATAATGTACCAATGAATTAATTTATCTTAAAATGTAAACCGATTTAATATTTCCCCATGCGACGCTCATAAAGTCTGCTGTGAACTCATTTCTTTTTGCGCTGAAGATTAAAACAAACGCGCTGCAATATACTTCATCATATCCATATACTTTTTAAGACTGCCAGAAAAGTTCCGAGCCTAGCTTACTAATGTACGAACCAAAAAGGAAACGATCTGTTTCATGTTCATATTCGCAAGAAGAAAAAAAGAAAACATCCCCTTGGGGGATTCAAAGGCTTGAAGCTCGCCCCGCCGAAGAAGAAACCCGATACAAATAATGGATTTTACGGCGGAAATATCGAAAAGGCATTCCATTTGCATTATTAGACGTTTTTGTCCGCCGTAAAAACGCAAGAACAAATTCAATTTGTTGAAATATGCGCGCGCGCGCCTCCGCCGGTGTATCGAGATTTAATCTCGGAGAGAACGGGAAAACCGGGGGGGGGGGGTTGATAACGATTCTGCATAATAAATGCGGACTTCGCAGATAAGGAACTCATAAAAATAAACTGATGTAAACAGGATTCCGAGCGAGTTTACTGAGATTTAGTTTTATTTGTATATACATACATAGAAGACTTGTTTTATCTCTTCTTTTATCTGCATTATGTTTAAAGATTTAAATAGAAATAAAATGCTTCGAGCGATTCAATACGTGCATTTGTATGTACTTACGTACCTACTTCAAACGTACAGGATGATCCTTGTGTAAGAAATCGGATAGAACGTCGCCAAAGCGACCTCGACAAAAAAAAACGTCCACCTAAAAATAATATAAACAAACGACTTACTTTTTCAAAGCATACTGACCTTTGTAATGAAACTGCATTCAAAGAATACCAGCTGCATATTGCATCGTGGAACGGACGACGAAGTGACTCGTCCAAGAAGCAAGTATTATGTAAGCATAAACAAAATGACTAATAGTCGATTTCTTCACCGCCTTATCTTAAGGTTAAATTTATCTGTCAGTTAGAATGTGACATACAGATGGCTTTATACGTACAATGTGTCATATTCTAACCGACAGATAAATTTAATCTTAAGATAAGGTGGTGAAAAAATCGGCCATTAGAGCGGGTGATCCAGGGAATGCCTTGATGACTCTTGGAGAATTGTGCAACTTAACCCTTTTGAGAGGGTATTCAGTGGGTGGTGTACCTGATCTACTTAAAAACATGTTGCTTATGGAGGGGGGATGTCAAAAGCGGAAACTGGTACATTTTATGCCGTGACCTCAGGGTTTTTTGAATTTTTTTTTATCTTTTCGTTTGTTGAAACCAATTTATTGTCGTATGTGCCACGCACGTTGTGTGACAATTATATTTTTGTTTTTTGTAATTTATTTATATCTCTTCCTTCTATTTATTCAACTCTTTGTTTGAATTTATTTATTATTGTCCGGGGTTCCTCTTTTGATGACTTCAGCCGTGGATCTTGCAGACAGTTTCTTCGTCGTGGAGTGTAAAGTGCGATAATATTGAATGTCCGGGCACTCGCGAGCATTTTCTTTCAAAATATCTTGTGCCGCAGTTAAGTGCGTATGTGTGAGTAAATAAAGTGTCGCTGAAAGCGTAAGTAGTTTATTGTGTCACATAAACAATCATTTCTCAAACTAATTTCTCGGAAAATCAATTTTGAATATTTAATTGGGCCGATTTTTCGCAAAACCGCCCATTTTACTCACTTGTCACTTATGTAATTGTGCTGTATCCGCTTAATCTGAAGTCTAAACTCGAAGTCCCTTATTGCATAGTAATGGCCTGTACGTTCGCCCGGTGGCGAAACACCGCCCTTCCTGGGCTATTTTCTCAACTTCATATTATTATTAAATTAATTTTCCTAATATTATAATTCTAATCTCAATGGGCCGTATTCTGTTCTTACGATTAGAGTCGTGTTTAACTAAAGTCATGATTCAAATAAGCAAGAAATGGTATGGCTTTATATCGATTTAATACGTAAGAAAGTGACGGATGAGCGTTGGAAATAAACACGTTATTAAATTAATTATAAGATGAGAATACCCTCCAGTGTATTTATATTCTAAAAAATCTAAATAATCTATTTACAACAAGCGGTTTACCTAAAATTTACTTTTTCCAAAGAAATTTGCAAGAAATACGTCCGGTGCACATAACCTCACTTACTCATCTATGTCATTATTTCTGACAAGGCTTGATACTCTAAACCAACATCCTGGACCACGGTTGCCTTCACTCTTACTCTCCTGCCATCTTCGAGGTAAATGAGCCCTCTTCTTGGTGCTCGTGGCTGCAGTCGAGGTGGGCCAGAAGCGTGCAGTGCGGTTCGTCCGTCGCAGCTGCCCTTTGCCAACTTTTGTTTTACGGACTGTTTTCTTCTTTACTGACATTTACCTCCGTCGCCTCCACAGCTCGCCTTTTGTTCTTTTTAGGGCGTCAGTTTGTCGACGTTGACAGCGATGCTTCGAGTGATTTTGTTCGTCTCTTGTTTCTCTAAAATATCTATCACTTTTATTTCGTGATACTTACTGATGAGTAGATTTTTTTCTTGCTTTTATTTTAAAATTGAATTTGAAATAGTTTGATTTTCTTTTGCAATCAATTTCAAGTTCTTCCAAAAATAACTGCGCTTTCAAATTAATTCAAATTAAATTTCAATTGATTGTTCATTTTCTTGTCAATTTTTTGTACGAAATCGATCGTCTTTTGTTTTTTAAGGCGATGGCATCGATTGATTTTGCACGTCTTTGTGCAAAATCAATCGATCATCTATTGTTTCTTCAAAATGTCTATTATTCTTACTTCTTAGAGAATCTTTTCTTTTTCATGTTGTTATCGATGAGTAAATTTTGTTTCTTAAATCTTAACATTTTGATACAATTATTTGATCTTTTTTTCGATCATTTTTTTTGGGGGGCGTCAGTTTGTCGAAGGTGACAGAAATGTATTTGCCATAAACAAATTTCAATCATATCAAGTTAAGACAGCTAGTCTAATCATATCAATTCTAATCATATCAGTTAAGATAAAAACATCTAATCTGTATACGATACGTTAAATACAAAAATGTGGTGTTTGTGTTGGATTTGAACTTCGTTATGACAAAACGAAATGTTATTATTCTATGTATGTCGAGTTTGTCATAAACAAATCTTTATCGTATCAAGTTAAGACAACCAGTCTAATCTGTATACGATACGTTAAATACAAATGCATGAGCCCAATCAAAATTAACAACAATAATATTAATAGATTTTAAAACTGTTTACCATTCTAGAAGAGATGTTTGCACCAACACTGCCCAAAGAAGACTTAATTCTATTGACAAATTGCCCCACTTATATAGGGAAATAAACCCACAAAAACTCACCCCTAAAGAAACCCTAACTTCAAAATGCAAAATTAAAATTAAAAATTCAACAAAATTAAACTGAAAAATGCGACTCTATATAATGCAAAAATATAACAATTAATTTAGCTCTTCGTAGGCCAGCCTATTAATCCCAGACGAAGGGCCTCCACCTTGAGCATCTTCACCTTCGCCCCATCAGGAAGGTGGAGCAGATATCGGCGCTTGTTCGCACGGCGGTCCTTTAGGAACTCACGAGGAAGCTTTTTAACGGCTTCCTCGAATTCAGCAGTCTCCATCTGCTGAGGGACAGGCGTTTCTAAAACTGGAAACCCAACCTCCCTGACCGATGTATTCGGAACTTCAGGCATCGAAATAACAGGCCCAACAGGTGGTGTGGGAAAATCAGGCACGGCCTCGGTGTCTGAGTCATCACCAAAGAGCTCCCTGAATTTGGTTTTCAACCAAATGGCTGTAGCTGGTGAGTCGAGACTCAAAGGACCGTCTTCCAGATTATGTAAACTCTGCATTTAACAAAATAGAAATATAAGTACTTAATGAAAACTTAATTTTCAGAACTCTAAGGGACCCTTTTATACAAACATAATAGAAATATGGCACCAAAAGCCAAGAGAAAAATCATTTTTACAAAATAAAACAAATTCAAAGTGCGTATCCTTTTCATTTAAATTTTAATTAATCCTAGAAAGAAAATAACACAGCAATATGTATGTGTATCATTAGTCTCGAGAGGGTTAAGCCCACATGCAAAGTCTTATTCATAATCGGAATTTCCGGTATGAACCAAATAAAAGACGACTCGACATTGTTACGGAGATAATGTATGTAACTGAAATAAGGGTCGCAGCTCAGTATAACGAAACATTAACTTACATACGTTTAAGGGAAGCTTACATGGCTTGGTCACTTGCACAATAAAACAAAATTTCTGATTAGCTATCACACTAATGATCTAATGATCAGCACGTCGACTATTTAAAGGGGTTTCGTCCGAAGACGTATTCCCGGGGAGTTACGACATTATGGTTTGGCATATGACTCATGCGGAAATGAAAGCGTGTTACCCTGAATTTGCGCATTCCTTCCTTGACATTTCCGAAAGATTCATACTTATGGTATAATTGTTTACGGAAAGCTTTCTGCAGCTGCGAATTTTTGCGTTGGTGGCGTTCTAATTTCCTTGTTACAATAACATTGCCAGAAGTCGTTTGGTCGTGCACATCACTGAGAGTCCGAATGCTTAACTAGCATTCACCGAATGTCATAGTGCGTGATTAAACTATGAAAATCCTGTTCTTCTCTCTGTATCCAATACCATGGTTTGGGTGAGCAAACATTAAATTTTTTGCCTGGATATCATGAAAGATCATCACCATTGCGAGAAGTCAACGACAGTCCGAAGGCATAATTAGGCGACATTTACAGAATGTCATAGTGTCTGTCTCTCTGTGTCTAGAGAAGCACAATGTCTCGACGAGGCCTTGTAAAATTGATAAATTACAAGGGTAAAGCATCGATAATTCTTCAGAACCACAAATTTATTGAGAACTTTTACAGCAACCGGTTTCGGCATAAGCCATCATCAGGCTGACAAACTATGAAAAGAGCAAAATTTTAGAAAACTTAGATAAAATGGTCGTTGCAACCTGACTCACCAGCACCACATCCGCGTTCAGCGTCAAAGCCCACACTGAGGGCAGACGAATTTGCGCAAGGCTGACTAAAGTGATGTCGGTAAGGTAGGTTGCGGCTGTGTCAACAGGAATATAAACAAATGCAAATCAACAAATTTGATTAACAAAAATCTTAATATAAAGACAAAACGCACTACAATCTTTTAAAATTGTCAAAGGGTGAGATGGAAGACGGACTACAGTCGACTGTCAAAAAATTATGTAGAGTAGTGTTCATTAAGAATGTGCCAATTGATGGACTTGAAAAAAGGACGATAATTGAAATCGGTTTGATCATTGAGAACAGAATATTTATTGTTATTTTGGTGGAGGAAAATTTCTAAATTTTCGGCGATGTTTAAAATGTTTCCTTTGTTAAGATGGTGACAAAGTTTGGTATTTTCTTGAGGTGAAAATTGGTGATTGGTTTCGTTCAGATGGATTGCTAAATTTTAATCTTCTTTTTTCAAGCGGAAGGATCTCATGTGTTCGTTTATACGTGTAGCTAAATTGCGACCGGTTTGTCCTACGTAAACAGCATTACAGGAACCGCACGAAAGGGCATAAACATCATTTTTGGAGAAGAGCTCGGTATTATCTTTAGTTTTTGATAACAGACATTTTAAATTGGAATTATTGGAAAAAGTGATTTTTGTGGTTGAATTGTTGAGTAATTTAGCCAAATCTAGCGAAACAGGACCGAAGTAAGGTAGTGAGAAATACCGTATATTGGTTTGTGCGGAAGGTGAATTTGCAGTGTAAGTTATTTTGTCGGAAATTTTGTTTTTTATTTTGTAAAACCGTTTTTTTAAAACTTGTATCGGGTAGTTATTGTTTGCACCTATTTGGAGTATAATTCTAATTTCATTACTGAAGTCTGTAAAAGACATGGGAACTGAAAGAGCTCTATAGAAAAAAGCGTTGAAAGCAGCAATTTTGTGTTGTGGGGGATGACATGAATGAAAATTGATTACTTCATCAGTGTGTGTAGGTTTCCTATAAATTTTAAATTTTAGACAATTGTTTTCGGTGTCTCGTGAGATGGTTAAATCAAGGAAATTCAAAGACTTTGAGAGTTCAGTTTCTAAAGTAAAATTGATCTTTGTATGTAGATTGTTAAACAATTGTAATAAATGAGTTGTTTCATTAACGGTGCCGTTGAAAATGAGAAAAATATCGTCCACATAACGAGCGTAGAATATGATTTTTTCTATAGAGGCATGACCAGAGTTTAATATGTTTTTTTCCATATTGTCCATAAAAATATCGGCCAAAAGAGGGGAGAGGCTGTTTCCCATAGGAAGGCCATCAGGTTGTGTATAATATTTATTATTAAATTGTAGAAAATTTTGTTTGAAAGCTAGTTTGAGGAGGTTAGTGATAAATTCCACTTCATTGTCAGACAGATTGGATTCATGAAGGATTGAATTTAGAATCTCCATCGTTTCGGTTATGGGGACAGATGTGAACAAGTTAGAAACATCTAGGGAAACGAGTATCGCGCTTTGAGGAATGTCTATCTTTTGTAATTTGTCAATAAGTTCTTGTGTGTTTTTGACGGTGTATTCGAAATTGAAATTGATATTCGATTTGAGAAAAGAATTAATAAACTTGAGAGATTTTTCAGCAGGGGTATCAGTGAATGAAACAATCGGTCGTATGGGGCAATCAGTTTTATGGATCTTTGGCAAACCGTATAATTTGGGCATAATTGGGTTCATATGTTTGAGCTTATAAATAGGTATGATTTTATTGTCGACGTTATTGTTCAAAAAATTATTGAAGTCTGAAATGTAATTTTTGAGAGGACTTTTTGAAATTGAAATGAAATGATTGGAAGAGAGGAAATTTTCTACTTTGGTTATATAATCAGTTTTGTCTAGAATTACTAGACATTGGCCTTTGTCTGCTTTGGTACAAATGGTATTAGAAGATTTGAATTTTTCTTTAAGTTGTCTTAAAAGACGAATGGAATACTGACTGTTAGTCTTTGTCTGGGACACGTGTTTGTTAATGAATTCGGCTGATTTGAATCTAAAAGAATAAGGATTATCAATATTCGAATTTTGAATAATATTTTCGACTGAAATGACAAGTTTCTTAACAGAACTGACTGACAAGTTATTGTGTAAAGAAAACTTGAGTCCTAAATTCAAGAATTCAAGTTCGGAGGGAGTGAATTGTTCACTGGAAAGGTTTAGAATTCTATTGTGGAATTCATGAATTTTTAAAATGGGTTCATTAAAAATGTTGTTAATATTGTAATTTAAATTGAAATTTGATGAGATATCGTGAGTCGACTGTAGATAGTCATTCCTTACAACTTCGTTTTTATTTTTATTGTTGTTAGTATTAGACGTGTTAATATTGTTGGGCGAATGGAAAGTAGGTACGGTAATGTTGTTATTAGGACTCGTGATACTGTTCTTAGAGTTTGTAGTATCGTCATTGTTATAAAAGTTAACATAGTGGTGGGGTGGTTTGATAACGTTATTGCTTGGACTTGTGGAGCTACTATTGTAATTTACAATGGAATTAGTATGTTTAGAAAACAAATTGTCGTTATCAAAAGGTTGGTTGTTAGTAATGTTAACGAGACTAGTTTCAGAATTGTGTCGAGCTGGATTTAAATCATTTTTCAGTTCGTTAGTAAAGCTAATTAAACTAATTTCGGAACTGTATTGAGCTGAATTTAGATCGTTCTTCGGTTGTGCAGCTTGCGAAATAGAACTAGACTGGATGAGAGTGTGTAAAGACGTGGGAGGGTTGTCACCTGATTGTGTTGTGGTGTTGGTCTGGTGTTGTGGTGATCTGTTCTTCGTCCTTGGGGTTGTGTTGATGGGATGGTACTTCAATGATGTCAATTTGTTCTTCAGTTTAGCAAAACGTTGTGTTCCCATATTAAATAGAGTGGTTTTAAGGTTGTATTCGAATACGTCCCATTCTGAAGGGTGCAGAATGTCGGTGAGGTCTGATCTGATGTAGTATAATTCTCTTGAAAGGGAATTCAAATTGGAGTAAGCGTACCTTAGTTCAAGCGAAAGCCATTTTCGTTTGGCTAATTTGAGTGCTGTTTGGGCAGTGTTGGCGGATGATCTCGTGCGTAGGTTGTTGCTGATAAATCTCGGAATCAAATTGTTAAATTTGCATTGTTTTAAAAACCAGATGGTTTGGAAACATTTCTTCTTCTTCATAGCAAGTTTGGTGAAGGTTAGAAGTAAATTGGCCAGGTTCGCCATCTTGTTCAAGATTAGGAGCTTCTAGATATTTTGTGGTTAAGTGTAAGGGTAAAGCATCGATAATCCTTCAGAACCACAAATTTATTGAGAACTTTTACAGCTTTGACGCTGAACGCGGATGTGGTGCTGGTGAGTCAGGTTGCAACGACCATTTTATCTAAGTTTTCTAAAATTTTGCTCTTTTCATAGTTTGTCAGCCTGATGATGGCTTATGCCGAAACCGGTTGCTGTAAAAGTTCTCAATAAATTTGTGGTTCTGAAGAATTATCGATGCTTTACCCTTACACTTAACCACAAAATATCTAGAAGCTCCTAATCTTGATAAATTATAAATTGAAGGATAATAATTGACCCCCTCTCTTATACCATTTTTAACCACCCGTCCCTCACATTTGAATAAAATGTTATTCACACAGTTATGCACATTCTTCTGTAAGAAATGGAGAATAAACATGAAGTGAATGTTTTCGAAGACCTTGGCGAGTTACGATCCGCATTTATTTACCGAAACTACCCTAGGAAAAATACGCCTCGCTTCTGCAACTGGTACTTTGCTTTATTACCAAAATATCATAATTACACAGTGCAACATAGCCGTAATGACTCAGCTGTTGCATGCACATGTTACAGCTAGAGGCGGCGTTGAATAAGCAGGGCCGGTTTATATCCTGGCGGGGGCGCGGGGGGGGTGGACAACGACGAAGAAAGAGAGAGAGAGGACGAGCAGGTTAAGACGAGCCGAGTCCGGGGGGCAAAGGTCAACGCAGCCTCCACCCGCGCGCCCTAGGTTCACACGCCGTCGACGTCAGGTGCAAGACTTGCTTCTCCTGCTTCGGGGCTCGCTTTTGATAGAAGGATGGTCAATGGCATCTGAAGTTAACGCGTTCTGCTTCACGACTCTTCGCATACCTGATGAATTTATTAAAGGAATATATTGAATTTGCATCTACCCTTACATACACCTAGACTAGATAATTTCGAAGGAGTTTTAATTTCACAACGTAAAGTCGCTTTTATACTCCCAAGGGCGTAATTTATTTGAATTTAAGAACGTTTTCATTAGAGCGTCCAGGTATTTTACATGGTAAGGGTAATAATAAACTTGCCCGGCTCGGCTTGCGCAATTATATACCTACCCCCGATTTATATCACGGAACATCACGTACTCATTAAAATTCAATTATCGGGGACGTCGCGGGTATTGTTGCATTTTTCTTGATGATTCGTTTTTAATTGTGCGCGCCCCATTCGGGAGCATTATCCTTCGTAAAGTGCATTTTCAGCTACACAATGTCGCTTTCAGCGTTTCAGGCGAAAACTTGCCGAAACTACCGTATTGAAGTATCATGAAATTTTGGATTCTTTTAATATGAAGCAAATTATTACTGACGCCACACGTACCACCAACATCACTGCCACGCTCATTGATCACATTATAACTAACAAGGATAATACCGTTTTGGATTCTGGAATTCTTGATGTACACACTGCTTCAGATCATTCTTTAATCTGGTGTTTGACTTCATTAACTAAACCGTGTAAAGCTGAAGCTATGCCGTTCACTTATCGTGACTTCAAAAATATTAACTTGCAACATTTTAACGCTGATCTAGAATCTTTACCCTGGCACATTATTTATGAAATGGATAATATTAATGACAAAGTAAATTTTTTAAACAATAATTTGCTATTTCTATTCAACTCACACATGCCATTAAAAACTGTTAGATGCTTAAAAAGACACTCCCCATGGATGACGGACAACTTAAAGTTCATGATGAATCTAAGGGACCGGGCACTATTACGCTTTAAATCTTCGAATTCTCCAGCACACTGGTGTTATTATAAAACATTGAGAAACTTAGTCACTAAATCTGTCAAATCAGAGAAGAAAGCTTATCTAGAAAACAAAATTAAAAATTCTAAACCATCTAATGCCTGGAAACAGTTGAAGGAATTTGGTGTTATTGGTAATAGGAAACCTGTTCTTCCTGAGAACTTGTGCGACCCAAATAAAATCAATGAATTTTTTGTTAACTCCCTGAAAAGCTTCAATCAACATTTCCCAGACACTATTTCTTCTTATTTAAGTGATACTTCTGCGTTAACTGAAGATTTTGCATTTTCACCAGTATCTGAGAATGATGTAGCACAACTTCTTTTAAAGTTTCCAAGCAAAACATGTGGTACTGATAATCTAAGTATTGACCTTATATATTTCTGTTGTCCGTATCTGCTACCGGTGTTCACGCATTTAATTAATTTTTATATTACTAATGGAGTGTTTCCCGATTGCTGGAAAGAAGCTCGCATTTTACCAACGGCTAAAATCCACAATCCTCAATCTTTTAAAGACATACGGCCCATCAGCATTTTACCAGTTCTATCTAAAGTGTTAGAAAAAATTGTAGACAAGCAGCTTAGAGTTTATCTCTCACTGCATAACATTATTCCTCAAATGCAATCCGGATTTCGACCAGGATATAGCTGCTCAACTGCTCTTTCCAATGTTATTGATGACATAATTAATGAAATTGATGATAATAAAATGGTCCTTCTTATTTTACTAGATTACACAAAAGCATTTGATCTTATAAATCACAATATTCTGCTTGCCATTCTAAAGTTCATTGGCTTAGGTCAATGTGCGTTAAACTTTTTCTGTAGCTACCTCACAGATAGAACTCAGACAGTGCATTACAATAATATAACATCAAAATTGTTACCAGTTCATTCGGGTGTGCCTCAAGGGTCGATTCTAGGACCGTTGTTATATGCTATTTATACCTTTAAACTAATGGAATCTCTGAAATACTGCAAGTATCACCTTTACGCGGACGATAAACAATTATATTACTCCTTTGGCCCTAGGGATATTCATACTGCTTGTGCGCATGTAAATGCAGATATTCAAAACATAATTAAAATTTCAAATGAACATGGTTTGTATTTAAATGCTGCTAAAACTAATGTGATGCTTTTCGGTAAGAAGAAATTGCGGGCACAATTAAAGGATTCCGTTAAATTATATATGGATAATGTAACACTGCCGTTGTCTGATTGTTGTAGGAATTTGGGTTTGTATATTGACGTTGATCTTAAATTCTCCTTTCACATTACCAAACTGATTCAAAGAGCCTATGCTAACTTAAAATTGATTTACATTAATCGTTGTTATCTCTCCAACCACATTAAACGCTTGCTATGTGACTCCATAGTACTGTCTCATTTTAACTTTTGTGATGCTGTGTACGGGTCATGTATAGACTATTCTGACACATCAAGAATTCAAATAGTTCAAAATAATTGCTTGCGATTAATATGTGGTATCAGACGTAGACAGCACATATCATACAAATTACAGGAGCTCCAATGGCTCAATATGAAGAATAGGCGTCACCTACACATCGCTCAATTTTTTCATAAAATTTTATATTATAAATGTCCACCATATTTATATAATAAAATACGGTTCCGTACTGACGTTCACAATATTAATATTAGGAGCAGAGGTCTGTTAACAATACCACGTCATAAGACTGAATTCTATAAACGATGTTTCAGTTATAAAATCACCTCTGTTCTAAATAACTTATCCGATTGTATTGTAGACTCATCATCTTCCGTTTTCAAAATCAAATTGAAGACTTTGCTATTTAATAGTCAATGCTCTTAACCATTTCTCTCTCTTTAATTTGCGTCTGATATCTTTTTCTTATTGCTTATATTTCTGTTGATATTTTTGTTTACATAATTTATAAGTACAGAAATGCGTTGTGTGTTATGTTTACAAGTTTTCTTTGTAAATTAGAATTCCTTTGTTTTCTTTCTTTTTTTTTGTTTCTGTTGTTAAGTTTTGTGCGCTTAGTGCATTATATTTAGTTGGTTACTTATGCGTGTGTAAGGGGAAGATCAAAGAAATATTCTCTATTTATTTGACCTTACACCATTTAAGCATGATAGTTTTTGTTTAAAAATCTTGCTTGTGCATTATTTCATCTTTGTAGATTTATTGTACTTTTTTTCCCTCGTCATGCTTAATAAACTTTTCATTATTATTATTATTATTATTAGATTATCGAAAAATTGAAATCAAATAGAATCACACTTTTTATTATTTAATTTCTTGTGTAGTTACAACTTATTCGATTACACACTGTATTTAAATTATTTATTTTCAGGCAAATGTAATTTAAATTTAAAAAAAAAGTTGTTTACCACCTGGGACTGCGTCGGACAAAATTATGAAAATCCTTCTGCCGGCAAATGCATTTTAATTAATTATAAATAACGAGTTTACACGTATCCCCATCCATACACGTGCGCAAAATTCGTTTTTACATTCCATTTGTTTTCCGGTAATATTTAATGCTGTACATCAAGTTATATTAATGCATTCCGGTGATTTATTAAATTTCTCGTTGCGAATTCACCATATTAATGAATGCGCTATTTAATAAATTAGTTCGAAAATATTTCATAGCAAAAATCATCCGCAAAAACGCATCGGCAAGTTTCTTGCCTAAAACCAAATTGTTTACAATTTAATGATTGTATTGTCCACAAAATTAATTCTACATCACTTTATAAATATATTCTATTAACGTCCATTATCTATTGTCGCCCGACTGACACCTGCCTTCCTCATTCATTATGGAGAGGCTGTCGTCTTTAGCATAACTTATTATTTTCTTATTTTTTATTCATAATAATTACCTTCAGTAGTTTAAGTAGCTTTTAAGTCATCGTTTAATAAATTTTCTAAAGCAAAAACTGAAACAAGTTTCTAGTTCGGTCCATTACTTCGGGCGCTAGACAATAAAGTATATATTAAGGAAACTTAAACTCCAAGACGGTCTTCGAAGTTCGATGGAAGGCTAAACGTATTTAAGAATCTCTCTTTCATAACGCAATTAATTTGAATAACGAACATCCGATTGCTGGAAGTTGGAGGTCCTTTGATGTGCCCGAGCGGTAAAAAAAGAGCGGACTTTAAATTGCAGTTCTTTGTTAATTCCGTCTTGTTCGCGTGCAATTACCGACGGGGAATCCACTTTTAATATTAATAATTAGACCTTGTTAACATTAAAAGCGCATTCGGATGAAAGCTCGCCTTTATATTTTGCATTTTTTCTACCCCCGGCGCCGACGCGACGCCGCGCCGCTCGTTGTTTGCAAAGCTTTCTATTCAAATACGGGGAGTTTGCTTTAATAAATGGGGAAAAAATATAAATATCAATGTTTGATAAAACACACGAATTAATATGTAGATGTCGCTTTAAAAAATATTCGAAAGTAGCAGGTGAATAGGCAACCAGTCAAACAGAAAGGAATGGCCTCCTACGTACGCGATTGTCTGTAAAATGAAAACTTTTTTCCTAAATAGTTTCATACCGAAATAACAAAATTCGAATTGTATCAAAAGAGAAACGGAGAGATAGTGCCTAAGTGAGATGTTTTCGAAGGGACACGCAATAACAATTTGCTCGGGCGATAAAATCTCGTATTCTTGACGGGCAACTTATTTCATAAAAGCGGCTCCCATCTACCCGAACAATCTGTACACAAACAAAACAGGGGGGGCCCCGATATCTGCTAAGGCCGCCCATGGGACGAAATGTTTGGTCAGTTTAGTTCAACTCGGCTAATGTAATTAAGTGATTAGATCCTGCTGCACACGCTGATAGAATTCCGTTTTGTTTTGGGCGATGAGAGCGTCCCGGGAATTGCGGAGGATCGGGACGGAAGCGACAGAGATAAAGCGAAACTAAATGTAAGCAGCAAATGTAATTGGAAATAAAAAAATCACGCCGAGTTGTTTCAGATAACGGAAGCAATTACTTCTGAAACTCCGGAAGGAACGACACAACAAGAAAACAATCTAAAAACAAAAGGAATCGTTTTAATTGTGACACTCGATTAACCTAAACTATACCCAACAAATTTCATAAAAAAATCAATTAATTAATAAAAAATAATAAATAATTATCTAGGAGAGGTTACGAGAGTAACTGGAACGTAACGGAATCGGGGCGTTCCTTTTTTGGTTTGCTGGTGGCCTATTCGCCACAGGACGTAACAGTACATAAAAGCGCGTTATATATTAATAATTTTAAACGCTATAGCACTATCGTTAAGGCCAATTTTACTAGCAATAAGTTTTTTTTTAAATAAAATTTCACGCTTCGAACCGAACGGCGCGCGCGTTTATTCCAGTGTATTTGCCGATATAATCAAGAGCGGCAATAAATCACATTCAAATTTCATTTCTATGGACATTTCAATTTCGTACACACATTTTTGCACCCCACGTAACGAACGAGGGGCACGAATATATTCGCTCGCATTTATTATCTCCCCTATAGTAATGCGGAGACGCACGAGGCCCCGAATATTTTTGATTAAAGAAACCGGGGGCAATCCATTAATGAAATTACCGATTTTTGTTTTTTGTTTTTTATTTACTTTCGATTGTGTTTATTTTATCGCGCGGCCGTTAACAATTATGCCTATTCCGTTTCGTGGAAATGTAAAATAAAGTTTAGTGAAATTATTTACGGCCCGACGTGAAGACTTTAATGCCCCGTTTAGTAACGTACGATTAAACATTTTTACGGCGATTGTCCCGTTCGATTATGCGACCTTATCTGGGCCTATTCACGATTTTATAGAGAAGTCTTCAGGAGATGACGTTAATTGTTGTTGTATTTCTTGGCGGACGACCGCTTTTATGGCTACATAAATTAACCGGTCGTTTCTTTTAAATATCCAGAACCCATTCAAATAGTCAGTTTGCTATCTAAACGAACATAACACATGTATCTCGGATATGTAAAAAAGTTGTATTTTATTACTGTATGCCATAAACGTTAGAAAATCTTATTTTCTTTATGCAGAGACACAGTGGAAATAGCTTATTTAGACTGTTTAAATACTGAAAAATAAAGTAACACGCAAAACGAAGTACAATTTCATGTGGTAGACAAAGAAGTTCGTTGGGTAGAGGAGGTAGCCTGGGTAGAGTACTGTGACGTGATGCAATGACTTCACAGGAAGTCGAGTACTCCGCTGACTGCAAAGCCGGTGCAGGTCGACCAGTCCGGAAGAAAGAGAAGGCTAGTGTACCTCGACGATGGCCGAAAGGTGCGCTTGATTACACTAAACTGTTGCGGGAAAACCTGAAAATAAGCGACAAAGTTTAGTGGAGTTAATTTCAGTTTCGTTTTTTAAGAAACACTGAACAAAACTTTTAATTTCAAGCTAAGATTGGCACCCAACGTGGGGCTAGAAAAAGATAATTTCCAAATTACCCTGATATTACTGCAACATGTTTGCCAACACAAAACTTGTAAAGGCGGATTTGAAACAAATTTGTTATAAATTCGTTTGTAACAAAAATTTAGTTAAGTGTTGGTGTGAGTCGTTGCGTCCCGGTGTTTTTCGCGTGCGATCGCTAAGCTTGAGCGCGCATGTAAGAGTGGGAATGACGGTGGGTCAGCGAAGGATAAAGCTAGAATTGAATGAATTTACTGAGAATTATCGATTAAATTCACGCGGTAATTCAAATTGTCACCGGCAACGATTCCGTTTGCTCAGACAAGATTCAACAAATCTGGCCGCGCCTAAATTTTGTTACGAGAATTATTAAAACGTTTTAAAACCAGTACAAATATTTAAAAAAAAGAAAAGAAAATTTATTTCTAATTGATGAATTTTATTTTAATAATTTTTTGGAAAGAAAAAATTATTCTAAACTTTAAAAACTTTAATATAAATCAAAATTTTAAACAGCAAGTGATTGAGATCTTATCTTTCTCATAAAAAAGATTTGTATTTTATGACAATTCGTTTTCAGTTGAGTTTAGTTAACTTGTAAGGATTTATTAATGCCGGATTTAACAACAACATCCAATAGATGGCGTTGGTTGCAGCAACGCATTGTTGCATTGTGTTATCTTTTGTTCACCTTTTTTCTTTGATAGTTCATCGTTTCTCTGTTATTAAAGGAAAAGGAAGAAAAATCTTTAGTGCAACTAGAATGTTTAAATGACGTCACCAGTTAAGAAAACTATTCAAGGTCACGTTAGAAGTGCAACGAAATTCTTGTTACAAAACTTGTTTTTTTGACAATTCGTTTTCAATTGAGTTTAGTTAATTTGTGAAGATTTATTAATGTCGGATTTAACAACGACAACATCCAATAGATGGCGTTGGCTGCAGCTAAAGGTTCACCTGCCATTTTCTTTCATTGTTTTATCTTTTGTCCGCCTTTTTTCCTTTGATAGTTCACGCGTTTCCCTGTTATTAAAGGAAAAGGGTCTTTAGTGCAACAGCAATGACAGGTGACGTCACCAGTTAAAATATTCAAGGTGACGTTTGAAAAATACAACAAATTTTTTATTACAAAACTTGAAACTCTTTAATCAGTTAATTTGAAAAGATTCATTAATGTCAGATTTAACAGCAACGACATCCAACAGATGGCGTTGGCTGCAGTTAAAAGTCCCGATTTGCTATTTTGCTATAATGAAAACCACGGAACTTGATCAATCGTCGAAGCAAGAACCGACAATTATTTCAATATCATTTCTTTTTTAACGATGAATGAGAAAAAAGGACGGAGTTATGATTCATAAGTCTGATGATGCAACACCAGACAATGATGCAGAGGTCTTCTCTTATGAATAATACTATACCTACCTGATGGACAGCAAATTATGCGATTGACTTTGACGTTTCTCCAGCACCGGCGGCTAAGCTCTTGGAGAAGGGAGGGTTCAACGAAAGCCCAAAAGCAAAGGGTGCGACAAGTTGAATAAAATAAAAGTCACCAGCTGAGCGCACTTGTTTTTATTTAAGACGCTCAAAATTGGGTCAAGATAAGCAAAAGGCTAACTTACAAAAGTTTAATACGACCCAGACGGGGTCCAATGAATCGAACACGAAAAGTAATTAAATAAACTTTGTTACCAGGCGAACAATCTAAGTAGAATTTAACCGATAAGCAGATCTGCTCTTCGTTCATATATAAAACTTAAAGTAATTAAAAGGAAAGTAAAAGAAAGTAAAAATAATACAACAACGCCGCGTTTCACTAAGTCGACCAAAAAGGTAATTGAAAGCAACTATAAGGTCCGTTCCATTCGTCAGGATTTCGAGTTCTGAACCGTTCAAAATCTTACTGAGCATGAGCAGTGCACAAGATTGGATATAAATTTCATACTGCGCATGATTTGAACGGTTCAGAACTTGAAATTCTGTCAAATGGAAATATTTCCGACCTTGTGACTAAAATCCGGCGTAAACGCAAGTGTTTTCAATGACGTAATTCGGCGTCACTAAGTGGCATCGGGTATAAAGGTCAGGTCCACTTCCACGGTCGAGGGGAGGTCGTAATGCCGGGGCACTTATTCGTTTCAAACGCCGATTCCGGCCTTTCCTTTCCCCACAGGGATGTCGAATAATTCAACGGAGGTGAAACTACTACTAAAAGCCTAGTAGAAGAGAGAGAGAGATACGCGTTACAGAACATACGCACAAAAGTTATTCGTCCGAGAAACAGGCCTTAGAAAAGCTTAATAATGAGCTTGAATTCACTCGTTGTGCCTTTAACAAATCTCGGAGTAGATTCCGTTTCAGGCTTGAATCACAAAATCCACATAAAGGAAATACAAAGATAGTAATCACCAACACACTGAAGATCAGCACGGCTGGAGCGCTGTTGAACTAATGGGCGCGAAACCGAGGGCTGCGTTCTCTTCCACAACGCGCTGAGACGCGGGTCGTTACGGGGTGAAATCATTTTTAGCCGGACGACAGAGTGAAATGGAGAGGACTAAATAACAGCGTATGGTTTGGTGGCGTAAAATTGAGAAATAATTTAAAAACTTGTTCAAGAAAGAAATTTGGGAGAACATCATGAATTAGATTCAAAATCTGGGACAACCCAGATTGCACAGCATTCACTTGGGGCCCCCTGTAAATAATTTATAAATTTCTGATTTCACCCCTGTTCGTGTCTTATTTTTTCCAAAGAGGGAACACCAAAAAAAAAATATATTCACAAATTATTCACCCCGCATTGTCGACCGAGCAAACGAATAATTAAGGCCTTGCCTCAGAGCGATAATTACGCGTTACGTCTGCGTTGCGTTCGTCGACGAAGATCGAATGTATAAAAATGCCCCGCGTTTATATCTGTTGTACTTTACGTAAGGAAAAAGCTGTGCTTTTGCGATGCGCTCGTCCGTGAATTTGTTTCGGGGCGGCGGGGAATGGGGGGGTTTCAGCGCGCAAAGGTTATTTTCAATTAAAACAAAAACTCGCCGCCCGAACAAAGAGAGCAAGCAACATCAAAAGCGTTTGAATAAAACATTAGTTTAGTCATAATTTTTGTGTACTTTACGGATCTTAATATTCAGCTTTGTATTTACAAGCCGAAACTGACGTGCAATCATAACCGAGTGACTATGAGAAAAGCTCGTGGGAGCAATTGTCATTTCTCACACAACGTTAGATATCGCGATCTAAACTATCGATTGCACTATCATAATAATCAAGTGATTGTGAGAGGAAAGCTCGTCGTGATAAATTAAAAAGTTTTATCACCAAGAATATCAGCCGAAACTAATTTCCTGCCGTTCATCAGATTAGGTGAAAAAAAGCTTCGACAATCTTATTACTTCGCCCCGCTTCAAACACCGAGGCATTACGCTCATTAGAAATTCCCCTTCTGAAAATGTAAACAGAACAAATTGCCCCCTGCCGACAAATCGCGCCAAGAGTTGCTTGCTTGCTATCAGCGCGGTAGACCTAGGAAACAATCCCAGATCGTAGAGATTTCACGCAGCCCTTTCTTACATTAAAGGATTTGGGAGAGTGTATTTCCGTAAGGGCATCGCGATGAATTGCCTTATTCACTGGGATGGAAGATACGCACGAGGACAACTATTGATTCACTTCCTGCAATCTCTTTTAGTTTTTATTAGAAATTGTTGTAAGAAGAAAAGCATTTTAAGTAAAAAGAAGAACGTTTAAAAAGATTAACTGGCATTTTTAATTTAACCTAGTTGCTCATGTTTCGAGAATTGGCCACTGTCCAAAAGGTATACTTATAAATGATACAGAAGGTGATGTTACTTGATATCCAATGAGCAAATCGATTTGGAATTTATTTCTAATGCAAAAGTAAAGAAATCAATCAGACTTTAAATTTAAGTAGGGAAGAGATCCTTGATTACTCTCAATCTAACCTAACTTACCATCCTCCAAAAAGATTGGCACAGAAGGTGATCTTTTGTAAAACATGATGAGGTGCCACTGGTTTTCTATCCCAATGGGTAGTTTGGATTTATTTCTAACATGGTAGGAACTCAACCGATCAATCACTTCAAGATTTAAGGAAAGTGACTGAACTAAACTCTTATTTGATTTAATTAATTAATTTTTAATTCCTGTTGAAGTTACAGAATTTTTTGCAGATGTCATTGTGTCCTCTTTTTACACGTCAAGTATGTTTAGTTATTACTGCTGTTATTTTTTTCTTCTTTCTCCTGTTCGTTTTCATTTTCTACTTCTTCTTCCTCGTCTTCTTATTCTTCGTCAGTTTTCGCTCTTCAATATCATTTCCATTTTGTGGAAGGACCATTTTTATTCTCTTCATTTTCTCCGCCAGCAATTGTAATTTATCTGTTTTTCTTCTAATTTTATCTTCAACTTGAAGATTCATATTTTCGTTTCCAAGGCAGAAAAAGAACCCCTTCATTCTTTGTTTGTCCATCTTCTGCAGTACCTCTTTTAGATTATTTTATTTACTTACCCATTCGTTTCTCAGTTTGCTCTTCTTCAAAGGCAATACTACTTTCTTGATCATATTTAATTTCTTTCATTCTTTTTGACTTCATGCGTCATTCGTGATCCAAATTCCTCCTCCACGAAAAAAAAATTATATGAGATTTGACAAATAGCACCAATTTGCTGCTTAATAAGTCATCCTATGCAAGGCGACCAAGTCTGCTGTCAAGGCATATTCTCAAACTGCTCTGCTGCTGAAGAAGCCCTAAATAAGGCCGAAACAGCTGTACAGAGGATGCTCGTAAGTCAGTTTTTAGTTCTCTATATCAAGACGAATTTTCTCTTCATTTTCTTGTCGTGGAAACATCCTTTTACAATTTTTAATTCCTTTATTTTCTGCAACAAATATAATTTCCTCCTCATTCCTCACCTTTCTTCTCCAAGCTTCATTTTTTATTAGTTCATCTTCTACAATTCTTTAAATTACGTTTTTGTTTCTCAGTTTGATTTTCCTTTTCTTTTTTGACTTATTCCTAATTTCTTTCCTTCTAAATTTTTTTTTAAGTTTAACAGTTTATTTCTTTTTGTACCAGAATTATTTAAATTATTAAATTTTTCGCCTTCTGCAGCAATTATCATCTGTTTCTTCTTCCAGCTCCACATTTCGTTTCCTCTTTGAAGTGGAGAAAACATTTTGCTGCCACGAAACTCTATAATGAATTACTACTGCCTTACTTACTTTTAAAGTAGGTGGCACTTTTGCGCGGTGCTTTACTCAGCTGTTTTGCCCGGGAAAGCTCAATGCATGTGGGCATGATTTCCAGAAGTTGATATAAAAGCGCCGTTATATATAAAAGAAAATAATACTAAATAGTGTTCCCAAATTATTATCTCGCATTCGCAATCGTTTTGCAATAAATCTAAGAGATTGCTTCCCTTCAGGACTTCCAGTTTTATTTTATTTCACAACGTCAAACAGGGAATCATTCACTTACTAAGTATTTTAGAGCCTGGCTCTCGTTGTAGCAAGTTTCCGAATAAAAAACAATACTTTAAAATCAATCCCCAAAATAACAGAGGGACGAAAGCTACTACCTCAAAGCTCCTGCCTTATTTACTTTTAAACTAGGTGGCAAGTTTGCACTGCTTTACATGAGCAGTTACCCCAGGAAAGTCCAATGGAGATGGGCGTGGTTTAAAGATGTTGATAAAGTCGCCAGGGTAAACAATTACCCGAATACAATTGCGAAATAGCATTCCCAAATTATTTTTCATTAGCAATAAATTTACAACAAATCCAGGAGATTTTTTTTACTTTACACACTTGTACGTTGAAGGTGAAGGTATAAAATAGCTACAATAAGCAGTTACTTTAATCACTCATTCAAAGTAATTACAAATGTCAAACATATACGACAGCTGACCGCTGTGTAAATTATGACTGACACTATTCTAAAACATTGCACTCGAGTGTACAATTTACTTTATTGATCTATACGATACGTTAGATCGAATTCGAATGATTGTTTACTACAACAATTTAATTCAACTAGACAAAGACGCAAGATCTGTCGAAGATTCGCTCCTAAATAATACAGCGTCAGGAAAAAGTAAAATTAAAAAAACACGGTACGAACTCAAGTAGTCCGAATGGGGGTTCTGTAGGTCGTAGAGCGTCGTCGTCTTTCGTCTCCTGCGCGAAGTACAAAATGGTCAAGCAGCCTGCGGCCGGGCACGTGCGTTGTTTTCAGCTGTATGCAATCACGGGGCGAGTATGATGAGTTCCGAAAGCACACAGGAAGAACAAGAAAATATCCAGAAGTAAAAGATACCGGGACGGGTAAACCTGAATTAAGAGAAACAACGTGATTAAGAATCAAGGTGGCGTCAGTGGGTAGCCATATCGTCATAGCTAATCGTCGATATAAGTTTTCTCAATCTTTTCAGCAAAACACTCGATAATTCAAACATAACGATATAAACACCAGCACAGTTAAACGGAAAGTGACGTCTCGAAACAAAGCGAAGTAGGATGACGTGGAATGATCGCAGATGTAGTCAGCTTCGACCAATAGAAACCGTTAGAATCGACTTATGACCGTAAAGGACGTTGAACGCGGCGATCAATAATCTCAAGCCTGCGTCCGGGGATGATCAGGGTTGCCACAATAAACTCTAAGTTGACCGAAATTTCCAAATATTTCCAACTTATTCACACCATAATTTTAAACTGTAACAATTTCTAAATCCTTTACCTCTTCTTCATCTACAGTGGTTTTTTTTATTGTGTGCCTCAACTTGAAGAATATTTTTAAACTCTTTCTTTTCTCTCGATTTTAGAATCTTCATTATCTGTATTGTCAGTTCTTTTTCTTTTTGTGTCAAAACTGTTTAAATTATTGTTTATTGCTCTCTTTTCTATTTACAATAATTACATTTTGTTAATTTTTTTCCCTTCTACAGATGTAGGGACACTTTTAGAATTTATAATTTGTTCTTTTCCTGTTCTATGTCTTTCGTTTTTTCATTGAACTTGAGAATTTCTGTTCTTCTCTTCTACTGAGGACTTTTCGTTCCTCTTCTTCTTTTTTAATTTGTTTTTCCTTTTTAACTTCGTAGTTTATATTAGTTACTTCTTCGATTTCTTCATCAATAGTTACTCTTTTTTTTTTCTTTTCGTACCAGAGCTATCTATTAGTTATCCAGCATACATTTGCGACTTTGTTAGATTTCTTATCATTCACTTTTTCAATACGTCGTCTTAATTCATTCGTTTCTTTTTTGGTTTTCCTTCTCATTTTCGCTTTTTACGTCTTCGTCTTGATCATTAACGCAAAATGCTGTGTAACAAAAATTGGTTTCCAAACTGTATAACTCCTTCCTGTAAAATTGATTAAATATACCTAAAATAAAATATTTCGAGCTCATAACGAGAAAAATTAAATGAAAAGAACTTTTTTTTTCGTAAAAGCCAACTAAGCATGTCTGCGTTAATTACAATCTCCGGGACGAGGAAAATTCAAATTAAACCTGATACGCGGGGTCGCGTGCAGAAAAAGTTGGTAATTTGTTTAGTAACGTCGCCTGCAGTCGAATAATCGGGGAAAACTATCGCGAACTTTTTTAATCAGGGCAAGTGATAAAACGAAAGCTTCCTGATGGCGTCAAATTACCGTATGTAAATACCCCGAGAAACAGATGAAAGAAAATCCGTTTCTTTCGTCGAGAGAAACAAAGTTGAGAACCGCTGTCCGCGTCAAGCGGAACCCCTGCGAAAATATTGACGTAGACTACTGGTTACACCCAGCAGCGTTTCAATTAAATGTGAAAGGAAAGGATCGTTATTATCCTTTGTCCTAAATTTACTCATCACAGGCTAATCGCTCTAGTAATTTAATAATATAATAACTTTATTAATGTAATAGCTTCACTGTCAACTATCCAGAAATATCAAAGCCCCGACGATTTCATGGGCCAATGATTTATATCTTCGGACGTATAATTTACGAAGGCTCGGTACACCCACTCGGTCAATTATGAGTATTTAACTCTTTTGGGACTAATAATAAACTCGCGGCATTCATTTGTATAGGTGTCAAAGAAAATTGGTTTCGTCCTCGTCGTTGTTCTTGTTGTTGTGCTGTTGTATCGACTTAAAATATTGCGTTTCGTAATGAATACGCCCACGCGTGTTCCAGAAATTACGGGGTACGATGTGGCGGTCTTTTATTTGCGTATAAAAGCATGCGTGTGTTACATAACAATGAAGGAGATTGTGAAATCATTGCCAGATTTACTAATAGAAAAAGACACCCACCGTTTTAGATACTCAAAAAAATGTTATTTGCAAAGGAAAGAATCGTAAAAGCTTTTATAATGATTTATACAAAAGAAAATTATTCTTATTTTTTCGAGTATCACAAATGCGAACGAATTCTGTTACGGTTAACGAAGAGTCTGGTGGAATAAGACCTCAATTTAAAAACAGTGTCCGTCGTAATTAAAGGCCTCCTTAACTGCAACCTAAAAGAAAAAACCTTTCATTCTGAAAGCTCAGGGCGGAATACATAAAAGCTTGCGTTCATAAAACCATCACGAGATCAGAAATAGCTTTATTCAATTTTAGCTTCGCGCAAGTAGTTCATTACATTTTTATTACAGCAGATAATTAAAAGCTTCCTCTTACTTTGCGCCTCTATTTTTATGAATACGTATACATATAATAAATTAATTACGCCAAAACGAAATAAATTAAAAAGTAACGTATTCGACGTGGTTTTTCGTAATAACTAGCAAAAATATGCAGCGCTCGCGGATTATTTTGTAATGACTGCAGTTAAATAGTAAAATCGCATATGCGAATCTGTTTCGCTAAATAAACGGAAATATGAAATGGAATATTTTATCGCGGCGCTGTGTTGCCAATCTGCGTTAAATATGGATCAAATAATTTTAAACGGTATTACGGGATTTAATTCGAAACGAAAATGTCGTAAATTGGCTCGCTCTTTTCATGAAATTTAAAATACAGGGACGCTCTGAAATTCAGCATAAATCTGATGGCGATTATTCACGAAGCGCCGAATGCCTTGTAAAATAATAATGTCGATTAATTTCATTAATACGTCGCGGAGTTAATATTTTTACAAAAACGTTCGTAAAATGCAGTTAATAAATTTGTATTTTTGGAAAGTAAAGCATCAACTTGTTTCAGCAAAAAAAATTGATTAATTGATTACTTACTCGGATCGGTAACAAGTCTGCGCGCTATATATTGCAGCAGCTTTCCCTTCCATTAGCAACAGTGAAGAATGGGGGTGAGTAATCCAGTATTAATAAAGGCGCCAGGGTGAACAAACCGTCTCGGCTTTGCAGTAGATTGTATGCAACAATCATGAGATTTTACAATACTCACTTGTACGCTGAAGATACACAGACTCACAAAAACACAGTAGCTACGATAGACAAATACTTTAATCACATAACGTCACATTGGTTAAACATAATTATGCGACAATGGTCGCCGAATCCACTCCGACTAAAACAATCCAAGAATGTTGCACCGTTTAACTAAATGCACATCATGGTACGTCATTCTTAATCATTCCACTTATACCACAAAGTAGGTCGAAAATTCGCTCTTTGGTAAAATGCAGCGCGTCGAAGCAGTGAAATAAATTAAAACGATGCAAACTCACAGCATCCAAAATATGTTCAGTAGGTTGTTTGTTAGTTTCCGGTGTGCTTGTCAAACGTTGACTGGAGGGAACTTAACGAAACTGCAACAGCGCCTCCTTTTGACCGGTCTTCGTAACTGCTTCCGAGGGCTGATTTATTAACCGTGGTCGAAAAGAAGTATTTCACATATGAGAATACCAAATCGTAGAGGAAGATGTAGTTACATCAATAAACGCATCTTCATGAAGTTTCCCAGCAAAAAGCTCGAGAATTTATTCACGCGATATACGTACCAACAGTTGGCGACAATGGTCGCCGAATCCACTCCGACTAAAACAATCCAAGAATATTGCACCCGACTGCACCGTTCAACTAAATGCACATCATGGTACGTCATTTTTAATCGTTCCACTTATACTACAAAGTAGGTCGAAAATTCGCTCTTTGGTAAAATGCAGCGCGTCGAAGCAGTGAAATAAATTAAAACGATACAAACTCACAGCATCCAAAATATGTTCAATAGGTTGTTTGTTAGTTTCCGGTGTGCTTGTCAAACGTTGACTGGAGGGAACTTAACGAAACTGCGACAGCCCCTCCTTTTGGCCGGTCTTCGTAACTGCTTCCGAGGGTTGAATAATTAACCGTGGTCGAAAAGAAGTATTTCACATATGAGAATACCAAATCGTAGAGGAAGATGTAGTTACATCAATAAACGCATCTTCATGAAGTTTCCCAGCAAAAAGCTCGAGAATTTATTCACGCGATATACGTACGAGCACAGTTAGGCGAGAAGTAACGCCGTGCAACAAAACTAAACGGGTTGACGTGGGGTAATAGCGCCGACCAATAGAATAGCAATGGTTAATTTCCCCACATGCCCATATGAGGAATACTAGAAGATGTACTCGAAGGGTATACGAATAAGAGCCTGAATTAAAAAAAAAAAAACATAATTAAAGGGCTCAATGCACAAACTGGCTATTTCCACTTTTCTAAAAAAAAGAAAAATTAATCAAAAATTATCGTCCTTTGAGGACAGTGTTTTGCTTTTTTCTTGATAAAAACAGTTGTTATTTTTGTGCAGTCGGTTGTCTTTTGTTGTCTTTACTTTTGATCTAAAAAGTCTTTAATTCTTTAAAAAAAAAGTATGTAATGCAAAGATAAAACTTGTCATAATTTTCCTGCTCTTTTGGCTTTTTTGGTTCTTTTG
Organism: Dorcus parallelipipedus; assembly: GCA_958336345.1. Classification (NCBI taxonomy): domain Eukaryota; kingdom Metazoa; phylum Arthropoda; class Insecta; order Coleoptera; family Lucanidae; genus Dorcus; species Dorcus parallelipipedus. The sequence continues at coordinate 33,905,772 of OY284483.1, read as the reverse complement.
ACGAAGAGGATTTTTTCTTTTGTTCTTTTGTTTTTTGCGTTTTTGATAAAAAAAAAATATTGAAATTTTCGTGCAGTCGATTGTCTTTTTCCTTTAACACCCATAACACTGATGGAAAAAAAGGTACTTCGCTTTCTAAAATGTTGCAAATTAAGCAAAAATTCAAAATTAGCGAAAAAAATTACGCCGTCTCCCGATAGTTGGCGCTGTTACAAAGACATCGCAATGTGAGGGACGGGTGGTTAAAAATAATGATAACAGAAGAAAGGGGACATATTATCCTTTACTTTCAATTTTATCAATTTTTAGTAGAAGGCTTCGTTGAAATAGTATGTCCGTCTAGATATCTCGACGAGAGTAAGAGAGAAGTTCTATTGTGATGTCCAAACTAGGTCTTACTTTCCAAAATTAATCACACCACAATAATCAACAATATCCACCATACCACTAGATACAGAGACTGACGGACCTTTTGGAGAACAGCAACACACACTAACAGCCGGTATTACCAACGTTTTAAGAAGACCTTAAATTTAATTCGTGTTTAGACTGTGATTGATGTATACAAACCAAGCAGAAATGTGATTGATGTTATACAAATCAAGCAGAAATGTCACAATCTAAACACGACTTAAAACGTTGGTAATACCGGCCGTAAGACAATCTGGAAATGTCGACTACGCCCTCGGGCTTATGGAGATGTACTCCACAAAGTGGGCACTAGCAATCTTTACGATCAAACTGCTAGAAGTTGTCTCTTTTTGTGTTTGCCACGCTACCTTATTATTTAGTTTTTCTTTTCTAAGGTCAGTCCCGATTACGTAGCATTTCATATGTGTGTGATTTAGCACGAGGTCGGCTATCAATGTCACTGCAGTTCTTAGAATTGCAAATGTCAATCGTGTCTCATCTAGGGCAAGGTTCTTGAAAAACGAGCCGCCGCCACGGTCGCTTTATATTTAATTTTTCTATGTGGGCGGATTTCTGTCGCGGTCGCCTTGCATTGAATTCAACTTCCGTACTAGCCGTCGATAATTATGATAATTATAAGATGCTTGAATTCTTACAGCAACTTATTTTTGCAGATGTCTATTCGATTTGTATTAATCTAGAAAATGTCAGTTGCCATTCTTCATAAGAAAAAGTAATGCGTTGACAGAATTTTTCATAAGATTCTTGTTCGTTTTCCTTTTTTTTTCCCTTCTTTTGACGAAGAGGATTTTTTCTTTTGTTTTTTGAATTCTTGATAAAAAATGTTGAAATTTTTGTGCAGTTGATTTTTTTCTTTTACATTTGATCTAAAAAAATGTCAGCACTTCCTCTTAAAAAAAAAGACAAAACTTGTCATAATTTTCTTGATCTATTGCCGTTTTCCTTCTCTTGATGAGAAGGATTTCTTTTGCTTTGCTTTTTTTATTTTAGTTTAGAGCATTTGAACGAAGAAACGAAACGAACTAAACTTTTAACAAAATAGTAGGATATTTTATTGCATTTTTCAAGAGGTCTGTTCGTTTGTACTGCTCTAAAAGTTGTAAAATCTAGTTTTCAGTCAAATTCGAAGTCGTTCGGCGCGAGATACACGAATTTGACTGAAAACTACATTTGACAGCTTTTAGAGTAACTTCGAGCAATACAAACGAACAGGCCTAGAGAGAGAGAGAGAGAGAAACTCAAAACTTGTTAACGGTTAAAACTTTGTCTTAAAGTTAAACTGGAATTGTACAACTGGGCCTTATATGCACATGTTGTTAGTAAACCATCTCAAGGTTTCCACAACTGCGAGTTATGAAATATGATATTCGTAAACAAGTCCAAGGTTACACAGCTGCGCTACTTACATAAAGGTATGGTTTGGTGGCGCAGATATCTCATCTCTTTTTTGTATTTTTATATTTTTTTTCTTCATTAAGACCAAAAAAAAACATAAGACAATCGACTGCGCAAGAAAGAGATACCATTATGCTTATTTTTGGACGAACGGAAACGGAAAAATAAGAGGTCTTCCATCCCCGTTTTTTTCCTTTTCCCTTTTTGTTAAAGGAAAATATTTGATTTTAACCGACAGTCTTTTCTTTCTCACGATTAAAAAATTCAGTTTAAATGACAAAAAAGCAAAAGAAACTAGTCGGACGTCATATAGGAGGGGGGGGATATAGAAATCATTAGTTTATTCTGTTCTGTTCGAATTTTTTTTCGGTATTTATTTCATTGGCGCTTTTTACAGATTCTTTTCTTATTCCTTGAGGTAAAGAAATAACATGCATTTTATAAAGGCGCTGTTTCTCGATTAAATTGCAGTATAAGAAGGTATAGCGATATTTTCACAAAGATATTATCTTTATCAAACTCTTTTTACGTATTTTCGAATCCACGTTGACTAATTTATACCATCTCGGATGTAATAGAAAAGGAGATCGAAACAATCACGTTACAAAATTTTAAAAAATTATCCAATCCAGGGATGGAAAAGTAACGTGAATTCGGTTCCTTGGACCGGTTCTTTTCCGCTTAGATGCACGAATCACATCGGTTAATTAAAGGCGAAAGATTTGTCGAAAATTCGCTCTTTAAGAAAAATGCAGCGTCATGAAGCATTTAATAAAGTAATACGGTACGAACTCACGCAATCCAGTGGAACAGTGGAACGGTTACGGTTCCATCCCTACCCAATACTATTCATCTTTGATCTATCTCTTCTTATCATTTCTAGAACCGTAAATATCTTATTCTTTTCTTTGATTGGGATTAACGGAAAGCACCTCAAAGAATAATCTGCTTTTATTAGCAGTAACGCGTCCACAACGTCATAAATTTCTTTACTGATGGTCGGCTTTCTTTGAGAAGTTAAAATTGTAAAACAGTGTCAAGGTAAACTGCATGCTATTATACGTACTTGTGCCCTACCTGATTAGATTAGAAATGTTGAAATGTGCAAACATAGTTCATCTCACTAACCGGCTAACTCATGGAGATGGGCTGGATCATACGTAATCCCAACACGAAGCTTTGAATTTATTTGATAATAACACGAAAATAATAGCGCGTATCAACGCCGTTTGTTGTTTTAAACACTTAATTAAAATGCAACAAAATAAAATAAATTTAAAAAAAAGGTTAGGCCAATATTACACTATAAAAGATGTTTGACGAAGATCTTTTATAAAAAATATTTTATAAAAAATATGACAGTGTAATAGGCAATCTTTTATAAAATATTTCTATTTTTATAAAATATTTTATAAATGATTGACTATTACACTGTCATATTTTTTATAAAATATTTTTCATAAAAGATCTTTGTCAAACATCTTTTATAGTGTAATATTGGCCTTAGATCCGACCCTCGATTGTCCAAGCCAACTAACAGATCACTTCAATGCCGTCGAATTTAAACTAATAAAATTGATTAAAAATTAACATAACTGATTGATCGAAAAATTAATTGATTAATTTGCACTTGAATTGATTAACTCATAATTAATTGTCAATTGACGTAATATTACTTATTTAATAATAATTAACAAGTGTGCTATGTTTTTAAGCATAGGAAGTCAAGTTATCATTCATAACAACGATTTGATCAAATTAGAATTAATCGAATTAGTCTCTTGACAAAACTTGAAAATAATGAGCCGAAACTAATCGATTACTTGAATGCAATTGATCAATTCAAAATAACACAATTGATTAAATTAACATAAATGATTAATATAAAAAATAATTAGTTAATTAATTTACATTTGAATAAAATCGATTAAATCAACGTAACACTGATTAATCAAAAGAAAAATAATCAATCCATAATTAATTGTCAAATGTCATAATATTACTTATTTAATAGTAATTAACAAAATGTAGTAAATTTTTAAGCATAAGAAGTGGCAACGATTTGATCAAATTAAAATTAATTAAATCAGTTACTTGACAAAACTTTGAAAATAATTAAACGGAACCAGTTTCTTAAACTGAATACAATTGATCAGTTCAAAGTAGCATAATCAATTAATCAGCTATTAACTAAAATTTGATTAAAACTGAAAAGATAATCAGTTGTTGATTAAAATCGAAAACAAATTGTCAAATATCATAATCGCTCTAATTAAAAATTAAATGATACTCATAAGTAGATGCTTCAGAATGCTAAATAAAGTCTTTAAAAAACTAATCAATTTCATCGGCAAATTCATCAAATACAATTAGCCGAATAAATGGAAATTAATTAATCGAAATCTAAAAGAATCGATTAATGATCGCCCAAATTTTATTTGGTATTTTGTAACAACTGATCATTGTTAATGTATAGCTGGCTTGTAGAAATAATCAAATGGAACACCTGATTCATCAAATCACTGTTAATCGAATCAATCATTTGAAAACAATATGGTACATCGTTTAGTTCAAAGTAATCGATTAATCTGAAACAATCGTTTGTTTGTTTGAATACATTCACTTAAAATAAACTAACGTGATCGATTAACTCACGCAAGACAATCGATTAATAGAGGAAATAATCAGTTGTCGATTAAAACCGATTACAAAAAACCAAGTGAATCAAAGTGATCGATCAAAAATTGTAATTAATCGACTTAGCACTTGAAATTAATAAAAATAGTAATTAATGTAGACCTAAAACTTATACCATCGATTAGCGATCACATTCGATTAATTTAAACAATACAATTGATCAATCGAAAAAATGTAGGTAATCGATTATTGTCTAATATAATTGTCATCCGTAACAAACTCAGAAATAATCAACGAAACGATCAAGATTGATCGAAACAAAGTTAATCCAATCGAACATTTGAATGCGATGGAAACAAATCGACCTTCTGAAGCAATCAAATAGCTGAAAGTTTATGACAGCATTATTAATTGATTTTAATTAAGCAAGCAGTTGTTTTTTTACCGATGAGTACAACGATGAAATAGATCACTCAAAAAAATGATCTATTTTTGACTAAACTTTATCGCAATCACTATATGTAGATCGAACAAATAACAGTTAATCGAATTCATAATTTGTTTGAAAAAATTGATTAGTGTAAAATAATTATTAAAACTAATCGATGGAAAACGATTGATTATTTGAATGCAATCATTTAATTCAAATAAATGTTGTCGATTACTTAATCGATGGCGTTTGTTTCATGTTTCGTTTAATTTATTTAGCTGGTTTGGATCAACCAAAAAAAAATACCATTTTTGACTAATACTTCATCGTAAGTAGGTAAGTGATTAGTCACTGTATTTAGGTCGAACAAATAACAACTAATCGAATTAATAATTTGTTTTGAAAAAATTGATTAGCGTAAAATAATGATTAAAACTGAAAACAATTGACGATGGTTCTTCGATTAATTTATTTATCAATCAACAATCGATTAATTGAAAACGATTTATTAATCAATAGTTAAACAGCATTCACTAGCATTCCATCGGTTACTAAATACAGCTGATTAATTTAACGATTGAAACGATAAATCAAAAAAATTAACTATTTTTGATTAATACTTGATCGTAACAAGTGACTAATCTCTATATTAGATTGGGCACAGTCGATTATCTCTAACCAGGGAAATTAATTAGTCGAAAAATTAAGCAGTCGGTGACGATCAATCAACAATCGATTAATTGAAAACGGTTGATTAATTAATAATCAGTAGCAATCGTTTGCTAGCATTCCATCGGTTACTGAATAAAGCTGATTAATTTAACAATCGATTCAACATCGATCAATAAAATCGATTCAATATCGATCAACTCCAAAAATTAACTATTTTTGATTCATACTTCATCGTCCTGAGTGATTAATCGCTATATTTAGATTAGACAAGTAACAATTAATCGCATTAATAATTTGTTACATTTTTCGATTAATTTATTTTGCTGGTTTGAGTTAATCAACCTTGCCAGTATGAATTAATCGTTTACATTAATTAATTCATATTGGCACAGTCGATTAACTCAAACCGAACGCAAACGTTAAAGTGTCGTCCGTCGAGGTTAGATGTAACAGGAGCGCAGCAACTGAAAAGATAATCAGTTGTTGATTAAAATCGAAAACAAATTGTCAAATATCATAATCGCTCTAATTAAAAATTAAATGATACTCATAAGTAGATGCTTCAGAATGCTAAATAAAGTCTTTAAAAAACTAATCAATTTCATCGGCAAATTCATCAAATACAATTAGCCGAATAAATGGAAATTAATTAATCGAAATCTAAAAGAATCGATTAATGATCGCCTAATATTTAATTGATATTTTGTAACAACTGATCATTGTTAATGTATAGCTGGCTTGTAGAAATAATCAAATGGAACACCTGATTCATCAAATCACTGTTAATCGAATCAATCATTTGAAAACAATATGGTACATCGTTTAGTTCAAAGTAATCGATTAATCTGAAACAATCGTTTGTTTGTTTGAATACATTCACTTAAAATAAACTAACGTGATCGATTAACTCACGCAAAACAATCGATTAATAGAGGAAATAATCAGTTGTCGATTAAAACCGATTACAAAAAACCAAGTGAATCAAAGTGATCGATCAAAAATTGTAATTAATCGACTTAGCACTTGAAATTAATAAAAATAGTAATTAATGTAGACCTAAAACTTATACCATCGATTAGCGATCACATTCGATTAATTTAAACAATACAATTGATCAATCGAAAAAATGTAGGTAATCGATTATTGTCTAATATAATTGTCATCCGTAACAAACTCAGAAATAATCAACGAAACGATCAAGATTGATCGAAACAAAGTTAATCGAATCGAACATTTGAATGCGATGGAAACAAATCGACCTTCTGAAGCAATCAAATAGCTAAAAGTTTATGACAGCATTATTAATTGATTTTAAGTAAGCAAGCAGTTGTTTTTTTTACCGATGAGTACAACGATGAAATAGATCACTCAAAAAAATGATCTATTTTTGACTAAACTTTATCGCAATCACTATATGTAGATCGAACAAATAACAGTTAATCGAATTCATAATTTGCTTGAAAAAATTGATTAGTGTAAAATAATTATTAAAACTAATCGATGGAAAACGATTGATTATTTGAATGCAATCATTTAATTCAAATAAATGTTGTCGATTACTTAATCGATGGCGTTTGTTTCATGTTTCGTTTAATTTATTTCGCTGGTTTGGATCAACCAAAAAAAATTACTATTTTTGACTAATACTTCATCGTAAGTAGGTAAGTGATTAGTCACTGTATTTAGGTCGAACAAATAACAACTAATCGAATTAATAATTTGTTTTGAAAAAATTGATTAGCGTAAAATAATGATTAAAACTGAAAACAATTGACGATGGTTCTTCGATTAATTTATTTATCAATCAACAATCGATTAATTGAAAACGATTTATTAATCAATAGTTAAACAGCATTCACTAGCATTCCATCGGTTACTAAATACAGCTGATTAATTTAACGATTGAAACGATAAATCAAAAAAATTAACTATTTTTGATTAATACTTGATCGTAACAAGTGACTAATCTCTATATTAGATTGGGCACAGTCGATTATCTCTAACCAGGGAAATTAATTAGTCGAAAAATTAAGCAGTCGGTAACGATCAATCAACAATCGATTAATTGAAAACGGTTGATTAATTAATAATCAGTAGCAATCGTTTGCTAGCATTCCATCGGTTACTGAATAAAGCTGATTAATTTAACAATCGATTCAACATCGATCAATAAAATCGATTCAATATCGATCAACTCCAAAAATTAACTATTTTTGATTCATACTTCATCGTCCTGAGTGATTAATCGCTATATTTAGATTAGACAAGTAACAATTAATCGCATTAATAATTTGTTACATTTTTCGATTAATTTATTTTGCTGGTTTGAGTTAATCAACCTTGCCAGTATGAATTAATCGTTTACATTAATTAATTCATATTGGCACAGTCGATTAACTCAAACCAAACGCAAACGTCAAAGTGTCGTCCGTCGAGGTTAGATGCAACAGGAGCGCAGCGTCATTTCAAACGACAGTTTGGCTTCAGCCCAACGAGACAGAAATATGGGGGGGGGGAAGCTCCCAGTTACCACTTTGAGGCGCTAAAGGTGGTGTCCTCTAGTGATGGGATTGATGAGCGTTCGAGTAACCAACATCAAGACGGCGGGCCAAAATCGGCTTACTGACTCTGAGGGGAAGCGTCAGATCGCCTCCGATTACCAAAACTTCGGTGAAGCGTCTGGGATGAGAAGGAGGGGGCGGGGGGGTCGACAGACGGAATAAAAATGAAATCCAAATAACACGGATTACGAACCGATCGACGCACAACGTGACTCCAAGAACATACCTGTTGTAAATTCGACGTACAAGCTTGGAAAGGCCTAGGACCCTCAGCAAACAATTAACATTACATCCGTTTACTTTCTCACTCCAAAACAAACACCGTTTAATGAAAATTTACACAGAAGCGAGAATAACTCTCGATGCAGTTTGTTTGCCAAGCGAGCGGTCATGAGACTTTGTCCAATGACAAGCCTTTAATATAATCCACTTTCAACATGGAACAGTCTCATTACAAAAGAAGGTCGTCCGGGGTTGTTTACCCTCCTTAGCGTCATTTATAGAGCAGTCCAAGTTCCAAAGGTCAAATTGAAACGCAATTAGACTTTCACCAAGGTACAGGGTGACCCGAAAGCTAGAAATTATTTGCAACAAATTTTCTCACCGTAGCACTTAATTCAAGTTCGAATTTTTCGTATTTCATGCGCTTCTTGCGGAGTCCTGCGCTTGCAGTCAGCATTTCGCTTCTTTTTACTATTTCTCCGGAGAGAAATTGTTTCGTTTTCCGTTAATTTTCGTTTGTAACGCTATCGAATTTTAAACATCGCCCTAGTTACGAGGAGGCATTTTATGAAGCAATTTTCATTACGGCTCTAATTTATTGTTGTTGTTGTTAAACCATCACCGGCGAACCTTCGAACAAAGCGGAAGTCAAAATTGACGGCGTACAGGCATCAATCAGGCCCCGAACTGGCGCACACCAATGACTCGTAAATTAAATCACTTTTAATTTGAACATGTGTAATTTCTCAGAGCACCGCGGCGGTTATTTGAAAACAGCAACATGCAAATTTATTTGGAGGAATGGAACTATCAATCACCGCGTAAGTCGAGTCAATAGAGCGAGCGAGCGGTGATAGATGAGCTGCTTTCCTGCACGGCACGCTAACCACCAGGAAATAATGACAATTTCCCTCATTCGACCCTGCATTAACAACAACGACATGACAGGGATGTATCGCGGGCCTGCCTATGAAAAAAAAAAATTAAATTAAATTAATTCCGGACGATGCGATGGTATTCCGAAAAGTCCTCGTCCTAATTTAGAGCGAGCTTTGAGAAGTAAGTGAAATCGCTCAAAGCAAAACATTTTTCTACGTGCACGTCGCCGATTTAACAATTTTAATATCGAATATGTACGAGTTTATCGGAAGTACCAGATACATATATACCGTTTTCAATTTACTTTATCAGACGTTCAATTTGTAGAGAAATACGTTTGACAACTTCGTAATATACTGCGGTGGATGATATATATTTTGTCGTTACCCCCGTTGTCTGGGGGTAAAAAATTAGAAATTGATTGATAAGTCGGAGACCCCGGAGACCCCCATATATCTACGTTTTCACATTTGGGTACTTCATAAATTACAACGATAAGACGAAATTCAATCTTTAATTATTAGAAATTATCAGCAGCATTTTCGATAAAATTGAAATTTGTATAATTAAAAAAAACTGTAAAAATCAATTCAATTTTTAAGATTAGCTTTAAAAAATTCTCACGTATGCTAATTGATCTGTGACGAGCATAATTGAGTTTTCACATGTAATTGTCGTTTTGCTGGCAACCCGGAAGATTTACGCGTTTCACAATTGCACGTGACAGCGGAATGAAGTTTTATAAAAGGCTTTTCCGTATGAAAGCTTATCGCTTACGGCTTTGCACGTACGTATAACGTATGATGTGTGAAGCTGAAGCTGCAAAGCATAAAGTCAGCTTCAACCGTCTGTCTTGTGTGTGACACTGATTAGCTCATGTAAAAATCCAATACCGCCGTTCCGTTTCTAATTCCTTTGACGTGTGTTTCACTTTTTTTTTCGAATTAAACGGGCTCGCTGATTTACTTTTTCATGAGAATATTTTGTTTGGAACGAAAAAGTAAGCATCCGCTTAACTCTTTCAGGTGCGGTGGATTACAATTTGAACCACTTTTTTTGTTACGTATATGGTACTCTGGTGTAAAATATGTACCACTAAAATCATAATTTTTCTAAAACTAGAACGTCGGTTTAAAATGCACACCACTTTTGCATTTATCTTATTGGATTACAGAAAGTCTACCGGTGAATTTTGATTCAAATTAAATAACTGCCGTTCGGTTTTTACTCAGTTGTGTCACAGTGACAAGCCAACCCCTATACATGCAGATATTCTTAAATGTGCCTTTTTACCTCGAAACTATCTGAATAATTGAAACCTATAAAGTAGTCACGGTAGCAGGTGATAGACTAGTTTTTGCGTAGTTAATACCTTTTCCTTATAACAATTTTTTACTTTTAGTTTAGAGTTCATAAATTATACCACCATACCACATTACATAATGAATAGAAGGCGCGAACCTCTAAATTTCAAATTGGTCGGACTTACTGAGGATGAATTGTATGATGAAATAAGCAAACTTGAAAATGTTGTGCTTCCATACCATCTGACATAGGATCTGATGATGACAGTGATCTCGTAGTAGAAAATGAAGATAATGGAGATTTACAAAGAAATGACAATGAAACAAGGGGTATAGCGTAGCTTAAATATTATATTAAACATAAATAAATACAGACAAACATAATTGTACAAAGTTCAACTTACCCTAACAGCACACTTTAACAAAATAGAGCCTACATCATGCTCTGACAACAACTAGTTTTAGATCTCCCTCTTTATGCAGATCGTGGGTTTTTATACAAAGTGCAACTCGAGCAATTCCGAGTTCTAACGAAACCGGAAAGACACGAAAGATTACGAGAAAACTTAAATCCGTTCCAACGTGTTCAAGGTTTCTTCATGCAGGTGTCAAGGTTCCGTTGTTTACGTTGACGAGTTGCATTTTCTCTTATCTCAAGTTTGCTAAATAAATCCAATGCATGAATTTACTTGCATCTTGTCACAATATATGGAATAATAATAATAATGAATTTGTGTTGTTTGAATCGGATAGTGAAACAAGCGATGAATGGAATGAAGAAGAAACGATTCCAATAACAATACTGGCACAAAAATACACAAATACAAATGAAATATCTTGGACAAATTATTTCCCTAATGTCAAATCGGCGGAACCATTTGTCAACGATGCTGGTTTACCTCAATTCATAAAAGATAAAACAACATTGAATCCGTATGAAGTCACAACAAGAATTTCAGACTACCGGAAAATCATATATACAGACAGACCTTACAGAAATCAAAACTTTTTTGGGCATGAATCTCCTGATGGGTATAAAGAAATATTCAAGTTACAGAGATCACTGGAGTTCTTCTCCAGATCTCCATGATCCGTACATTAGTAAATTGATGATTTGGTTGGATATTAACCCATCTTCATTTGAATGATAACAGTGTTATACCTCAGTGCGGTAGTGCAAATTATGATAAACTCTATAAGGTCCGACCTTTCCTTACTTCTCTAAAGATGAATTTTCAAACATGTTTACAACTTCATGAAAACATTGCTGTAGATGAATCTATGATTAGATTCAAAGGGCGCTCTTCCCTCAAACAATACTTACCCAAGAAACCTATCAAAAAGGGGTTATAAAGTTTGGACATTGGCTGATCAAATCGGTTACTGCTGGAATTTTGAAATATGCACTGGAAAAACCGGAGATCAAGAAAGAGAAAAAAATTTGGGTGCCAAGGTGGTCAAAACTTTAACGACACCGCTTGTAAATAAAAATCATCGTATTTTTTTTTGATAATTTTTTCGTTTCTGTTGGACTCATGCAAGACCTTTATCAGCTCAAATTATTTGCCTGTGGCACAGTAAATGTGACACGTAAGAACCTGCCTAAATTTAAGCCAGACAAAGAACTAAAGAGAGGAGACTTTCGGTGGTTCGTAAGTAACACCGGTAGTACCGCAGCAAAATGGCGCGATAAGAGATCTGTTCACTTACTTTCAAATTACCATTATCCTACTGTTACTACGGAAGTTAGAAGAAAGGAGAAAAATGGATCTATTGTTCAAATTCCCTGTCCCATGTTATTGCTACAAGCAACAAAACAACAAAAACATGAATTTTGTAGACAAATTTGACCAGAGAAGAGCGTGTTATGGTGTTGATAGGAAAAGTCATAAATGGTGGCACAGAATATTCTTCTTCTTTTTAGATGCCGCTCTGGTAAATGCTTTCATTTTATACAATTTTTATAATAACGACAAGTTGCCCAAAATAAGTCTAAAAGATTTTCGAAGACAAGTATCTGAAAAGCTTATTGCCAATACTTTCGTCAAAAAAAGATCTTTGCCGCTTCAACTCACTACAATTTTAAAAAAACATAAGCCCTCAGTTTCGGAGACAATAAGATTGACAGAAAGCATGCATCAACCAGTGAGAACGACTCGCAGAAGATGCGCGTTTTGTAGCACAAAGAAAAAGGATGTCAGAACTAATTGGGAATGTACTGTATGCCTAGTTCCCCTATGTTTAGGCAAAGAAAAGGTGTGTTTTCAATCCTTCTACAGAAAATAAGTAATATTTAAATAAGAAAGTTGATTATTATGTTTTAAAATGCTCGGTACCGTTGTTTACATTATATGTTTTAAAATTTTGCATTTTTTCGTTAAGTATGGTGGTACAAATAATACACCATCGTTTATTTTCTTTTGGAAATTTAGGTATTTTTTTTTCTCAAATATTTGTGACCTGTTTTCTCATAATATATAATTTTTTTAAAATTTTTTAATAAAAAATTCTTGTACCACTGAACCTGAAAGAGTTAAATATATGTATTTGACTTGTTTAAATCCTTTTTACCACCGATTTTTTTTCCCTTGTTCTTTATATTTCTTGAATTTTATTGTTTTTTATTCAAGATAAATAAAATAACTAGAATCACTCGCGCGGAGCCGATTTCCTTCGTTGGTAACCGTGTCCGCGCTATTGGTCTTGCGCGGTTAAGAAAGAGAAGGGGATTGGTGCATGCGGCGTAATTCAAACGTGTTCGGACTCGATTATTGCCTCTTAAAGGTAAAAGTCGAGTTCGGTCATTCGGGTTGATTTGTCAAACCAAAACTTATAAAATTTATTAAACAAACTGGCTTAATTTATTTACAAAGAATTATTTATTTTATTTAAAAAAAAAAGAAAAACAAGATTTTATTTAAAGAATTTATCAATTATTTAAAAACAGAAATTTAATTTACTTGAAATCATTTATAAGTAGAGTCGATTTGAACGCGAGTTTGTCGACACTAATTACATAAAAATAATCTGGAGCGATTTGAATGCGAGTTTGTCGTTTCCAAATTATTTTTAAAACAAACAGAGATTAAAATAAAAGAGAGCCTAACGTTTAATCAGTCGAAATAAGCAACCCAAGCCAAGGAGGTAGGAGAAAGCCAGACAAGAGAAAGAATAAAAGAAAAATCTCGTATTCTGAAAGAGATAATGCAGTGTGTCCCTCTTTAACGAACAACATAGCAATATGTAATGGGTCACTGTCAACAGGGAAACTTCCAGATAAGCTGATAAGTGAGATGGCACACCAAGTGCTGCTTTGGAAGTCTCCTGGGTATCGTATTTTTTTTAACTCTCATTTTCGTGCTGTACACCGTTCGACACGCTCATTGCCGTAATCGCGCGAACACCTTTGTGTAATGGCGATCGCTTGACGTTAATTTGATCTCGGATTTCTCTCGGCGTTTAGATTTAAGTTGGCTTTAATTGCCTTTTTGTAATGTTAGTTTACTTTAAATGTTTTTTTTAAGTACGTATTTTTGACTGCTTCACAGTCTTGTCCTGTAAACGGACGTGTGGGATCCCTAGCATCTGGGTTTGTCTATCGCGCTTTTTGCGTGATTAATGAAGCCCATTTTGAGCTTTAACGACTTACTGTACATAAGCATTTTTTCCCCTTATTTTGGCACAGAGGGAGCTTACTGCGGAACTATATCTCTTTTTGGTCTGCACGACTTATTTTGTGTCGCACTGACTCTCATTAAAGCCTGTTTAACGTGGCGTTTGTGTTTTTTTTTTTTTTTTTTTTGATGATATTTTGCGAATTTTTCCTTTTTTTGCTGTTCCCTTCTGGGTCGGATAATATTTTCAGAGCTGAATCGACTTGGTGAGTGGAAGTGATTGCAAGTTGTTTCGATCTTCAACAGGTGGCGCCCTTTCTCGATCTACAGTTACCTGTGCGAAACTGTTTGCCCACGACCTTCTCCACTGACACGGAATTTTGGTCGCAACAACCCAACCAACGGGTAATCCAAGTAGGTTCGTTTGTATCCGTCTCGGGATTGTATTTTCTTATTATTCGCTATCAGGTAACCTGCCGTCACACTCGATTGTGGGATTCGGGGCGTATCGACGTCTTTTTTTTTTGTTTGTTGTTTAGTTTATCTAGTGGGGAAAGAGTGTGCGCGACACTTCTTATCAAATTAATTGGTCTTGCAACCAACCAACATAAATGAATATGACAGCTTTAGTTTAGAGTCATCTATGTGGCGCCATCTATGAAAACCTCGTCAGACTATATTTCTAAGCGGGGAATTTGAAATACTTAAAAATTATTCAAGTTAAAGAACGACGTTCTTTGTAAATTTCCAAATCTAAACAAATTCCGATTTCCGACTTTATATTCTATCATCAAAAAATATTATTAATCTGAAGATTTTTTTTTTACAATTTTAATTTACGTAATGAAGAAGAAATAAAACGGAATTGTGTTTCGTCAGCGCCATCTATATAAATTTTAACGCATTACAATTTTTTCGGCGCGAAATTTGAATTTCTTTTTCAATTTACTTCGTTTCCAATTCAACAATTCACCACCAGATGAGAATTGTAGAGCCTTTCTTGTTCAATGTTCATTTAATTGTTTATTTTATTATCTCTTGTTTCTTCTTACCGATTATTTTCTTATAACACTGACGGCTTTTACAGTTTTCTTTCGCTTTTTGTTATTAATAATAATAATAATAATAAAGATCTTTATTGCCTAATTTTACAAAACATAACAATAGAATGTTGTAATGCAAAAGGCGGAGTTCAGTATTTATACTGTTCTTCCACTCAACCTTGGAAGAAAAAGGAAAAAAAAACAATAAAAAAAATGTAATAATAATAATAATAATAACAATAATAATAAAATCTAATTGGTATCATGCCGCAATATAGTTTTTAAAGAAAAATACACTGTGGATGTTATCTTAACTCAAACTCTGGATGAATGAATCGTCCTGCAAACATTTCTTTGTTGGTTTTTCAAAAGTATTTTATATTTTCTTTTAAAGGCTGTTTTAGAGCAACATTTCAAATTCGATGGAAGTGAATTATATAAGGAGGACATATAGTAAGAAAACGATCTCTCAAAGAGGGCAGTGCTGTGCAGAGGGGATGTTATTAGATCTTTATTCCTAATATTAATATTATGTACGTCAGTTCGAAAACGTATCTTGTGATGTAGATATGCAGGTTTTTGATTATTTACTATATCCGTAAAAAGGGTAGCACAATGCAGTTTGCGACGATTAACCATATTCAACCACCCCAATTCATCCAAAACATGGGATATGTGGTCTGTTTTTTTTAGACCAGAAATAAGTCTTAAGCAGGAATTTTGGAGTCGTTGAATACGTCCAATCGTGACAACATCCAAACAAGGTCCGTAAATTACGTCTGCATAGTTAAAATGCGATAGTACGAGCGAATCACATAGAATTTTCTTTAAATTTTTGTCCAAAATTGACTTATTTGAGTATATTAATTTTAAATTTGTGTAAGCCTTTCGGATACAATTATTAACATGCTCATGAAAGCGTAACTTTACATCAATAACCAGACCAAGGCTACGTGAATGATCTACGCAATCAACTTTACCATTACCAACTACAATGTTCAACTCCGGCGTACATCTGACCCGGTGTGTTGGTCTACCAAATAACATTACCACAGTTTTAGAAGGATTTAAGATCAAGTTATGTTTAATAGATGCATTTATTAGATTATTTATGTCAGTATTGATTATGTTATTAGCTGTATTAATGTCATTAGGGAAAAAAGAATAATAAAGTTGGGTATCATCCGCGTAAAAATGACTAGATAAATTGTTAAGGTAAGTTTGTAAGTTGCTAGTATAAATAGCAAATAACAAAGGCCCTAAGATTGATTCCTGCGGAACTCCAGAGGTGATCGATTTCTATTCCTTTGATTTGTTTCGATTCACTTTAAGTTCTTCGTTTATTTTATTCTTTTTGCTTTGTTTGTTTCAGTTCTTTTTTCCTTTTTTTATACGAAAATCTTGCTGGAGTACATTTTCAAGCGCGAAATTTGAAATACTTAAAACTTATTGAAGTTAAAGTATGACTTTTTTATATTCCGAATTTTACATTCTGTCATTAAAAAAAATTCTTTCTTCTGAAGGTTTTATGGAATTTTAATTCATAGCGTTTTCGATTGATTGTTCTAGAGCACTCTCAGAATATCTTTATCCCATATTATTACAAGTTAGAATAAGATGAGAATACTCTGAGAGTATTTTAGAGCAATCAGTCGAAAACGCTATAAGTATTGAGGACAAAAAAAAGAAATTGTGTCGCGTCAGCGCCACCTATGTAAATTTTATCGTTTTATTAGTTACTTTCGGCGCGAAATTCAAATTTTTTTTAAATTCTCATTCTCCGCCGGATCAGTGGATACTCTCTTGTTTACTGTTCGTTTAATTCTTTATTTCATTACTGTTCGTTTCAGTTCTCTTCTTCTTCTTCTTATCGATTAACTTTCTCATAATACTGACGGGTTCTCACAGTTTCTTACAATTTATTTTTCGTTTTGTCATTCTAAGGGATTAGATATACAGGGATTTACCAAACTAGAGTCATTGTAATTTAAACTGCAAATAATCAAAGCATTTAAGCACAAGCTCTTTTTCTCCAAGAATTGTTTGGCTGATTCTGGAATGCTTTAGAGGTGTCTCCTGCTTTCTAATATGTTCGGTTGGTTATCGCGATCGTCGCGTTCGCATGAACTTATCGTCACATGTGGCGCCGGCCTCATACATTTTCCATTAAAACCGACTTCCAATATTAATTTAGTTATAAAATCCAAACAATAAACCACCGAAATTCTTAATAAAATCGACCGAAACCGCAGTAAACCCCGCAGATTCCGAACGCTTTTACGATAGAGCTTGTAAATTAGAGTTTTACTCGGCTCGGTTATAAATCACTCGATATCTTTAATATTTAAACGAACTCGATAAATCATAGCGCTTAATGGATCGGTGGGTGTAGGAACAAAGCCGGCTAGATTCAAACATCGCCGAGGCGGGACGCTCTATGCAAATGACCAATACGTGTTGTATGTGTGTGTGTGTTTGGACGAAAGAGTTATACTTTGGTAGCAGTTGTTTTTTTTTTTTTCGTCTTCGGTTTTGTTATCTATACGAATAGGTTTGGAAAGTTAATAAAATATGCGCGCGTTAAAAGTCATATTTTATGACAGTTTCTAAATATTTATGAAGGCGAGGGGGATCGTGTGGGTTTTTAAGATAACTGCATCTAAATAGATTTTTTTAATAATGTATGGATTAATATTTTATTTATTTTACATTTACATTTAGTAATTGAGATTCCTCTTTCGAATCCTCAATCCATAATTAATTATATATTTGAGATTATATTAATTAAGTATAGTGACGTGTGTTGTGTATATTAATCTTGATCTGAGGGGGTTACGACTAAATCGAACGTCCATCTACACTCATATCAGAGTACATACGGTGTCTTATTGAATAAAATACGCTGCGTCATCCTTCAAGGATGAAGCAGGATGATAACGTTTTAATAATGGTTAGAACTGTCACGGTAGGGGATGTTCAGCCAATCGTGGGTAATATTAGTCAGTACAAGAAAATATTACTTCGCTTCCTGTTACGCGGAAGGAAATACGTATTTTTCATATACGAGTAAAAGCAATATTTTCCTCGACAGCGAAATAAGTAGCAGGCCATAAAAGGGAAACCGTCATTTGAAATAAATTGGGTTTGGCTAAAATTTTTATGCTGCACTGAGTTTAAAAGTAAATTGATAAGAATCATATATACAGGGTTAATTTTAATTAACTCGACAATGACATTCAATAATATCTGAGACATCTCTGAACAGGACAAACTAATGCTCGCCCTTCCACCCTTCTTAAGTACAACTCAAAATCATCAAAATTTAATTGTCCCACTCGGTGACTTATACATATACATGGTACATGCATAAGGTTGGATGCAAATTAAATAATAAAACTCATAAAGAATTATAAAATAAAGTTAGTATTTGTAAACTCTCATTCTTTTAATCATACGGTATTATATTACTAAGTTGTGGGCATTTAAGTGTCGCAGGAGGAGGTCCCCTTTACATTCCGCGACGAAATATTCCCAAAATGATGTACGGTCGGGTCTATTAAATCGTTGAAAGCAACGCTAAGAGATTTTAAAAACGTGAATGACATTAAATAATTTCTTTTAATAACGTAACTGCTCCGGTCGCACGTCGGGAAGCGAAACGGGCACGATCGTAAAAGCGCCTAATTTGCATCCGAAGCACCGAATAAAACACAACATAAAGGCAGTAAAAGCGGAAACCCCGACGAGTTGCTTACTTTGAAAGTTGCGGGCGCCGCTTTTCGATGTTCGCCGCGTGGTGTCCACTTCTGAGAGCGACAATAATTCCGGGATGTTGTTGGTTCGCTGAAGTTGTGGTTTATTTAAGCTGTAAAGTTGATGGTTATATTGGTCGGGTGTGGGGTAACGTTGAAAAATGATTATGTTTATACGAAAATCATGTTCTTGGATAATATATTGTTGAAGCTCACTTATTAATAGTCAGTTTCCATTATAAAAAAAAATTCTAAAGGTAAACAATACCAGACCAAGAGGAATGCCAATCCATTTCTCAATTGTTGATACTCTCAGAAAATTAATATACGAGGTGACTGTTAATTAACCCGATAAAATGAAACTACGATAAGAAACGAGCAATTGTCGAAACAACTGTCATTCACCCTGTATAAATATATAATAACTAATTTGCAATAAAAATAAATGGCCAAACGTTACATGCAAGAACGTCGAAGCCAGGCAAGGAAACAGTAGGACGTCAATATCCAATGTGTTTTCGTCTCTATCGTGCATCAAACCGGGCATTGACAGTTGACAAGGCCCAGTGGCGGCTCGTCGGGGAAAACGCGACCATACTGCGCGCCCCCCGGTGATCATGAGCCAGCGGGGCGCATCTCGCAGCCGCCCGTAATAATTAATAGCAACAAAGACATTGTACATTCCTCGTCTGGCTTTGTACTTGTTGTTTGAATAATTGATTCGTGTATCGTTATTTTTCACCGCGAGATTTATGTACATATTGCGCACGTCGACTGCGTGCATGTGTGTCTTTGTTACGAACTCTAGACATGAAGCCATTTGTACCGAAAGAAAAAAAAAACTGGACCCAACTGTTTTTCATTCATTTTGACATGTACCTATATTTGTTTGTGTTTAATATTCACGCTGTAATAACAATTAATTTGTTTATATACTGTACGTGCCGCATAATAGTGGTTACAGTAATTGTAACTGATTCGAATACACACTGTATAACAAAATTTAAGTTCAACTCTGGTAAAAGGAATGCAAAATCTTTCCATCGAATAAAAAATGGCACCAACACATACAGGCATTAATTTTTTGTAGGGGAAAAAAAAACCGAAACGTCAAATTGAAATTATCGATATGTTCGAACCCATACAGAGCCTTGCTCGGTTATATACCGTACGTTATCAACCTGTCGAGTTTATTATGCATTACAACTACAAGATATCTGACCGGGCTTCGGGGTATGCATATTAAGCACATACAAAAAGAAACACCACTCAATACATACGCTCACGCTGTTAAGCGTACAACATACGCGATGTTCGGGCATATCTCCGTTTTTCTCCATCCCATACGTTCATACTAGGAGGCCACAAAGGAAAAAGTCGCCGGCGTAAATAAATTGAAGGCATCTCGAAGTTAGTTCCATTAGTCATAAACAGGTTTAACAATTTAAGTCGTCCATAACCCCGGCCCTGACGCCTCACATGAAATATTTAATGTTGCCCATAAAAGTGACTTATTTTTCGCAATTTTAGAACATATTTCGCGGGCGGAACATCCGTGAACTCTCTGTAATAAAACGCCCGGTAATATATTCTCGAAATGTATGCCCGCGTGCTTTATGATTAATACCTGGACGGATTCTAATTTATGTGACTTCGGTAATTACATTCTGTTATGGGTTTTATTGCTTTTTCACGGCGTTATAAATACGCACTGTCTTTAACGACCACCTTAATACCATAAACCCCTTCAAATAAGTAATTTCATGTTAAAAAAAACCTTTCGCTTTCGCTGTTGCTATTGCGAAACGGGATCATAATCGTAAAGGGGTCCGAAACTCATTAAGTAAATAATTTTTGTTAATAATCTTTAAAAGCTGAGGTGTAACAATGACGAATCTAAAAGGTCTTTTTGATTTGTGCGATTTGCTTGTATTGAATAAAAACAAACGAAAACATGTTACGATGAGAAAATCCGTTGCAAATAATAGCTTTCGGGTCAGCCTGTATCTTGACGAAAGTGTAATTGCGTCGCAGTTTGACCGTTGGAACTTGGTCTGTTCCATAAATGACGCTTAGGATGGTAAACAATCTTTTGCAATGTTGAAAGTGGGATATATTAAAGGCCAATGGCCTCTCCCCCACCCGCGAACCGTCCACGTCGCACGCCGACCCGATTGAGATTTCCCCAGTCTTGTGACAGCTCGCTTTGCAAGCAGACCACATTGAGAGTTATTATCACTTGTTATTCTCATTATTACAGCGCATGATACGACTCAGATCTTGAAACCTCTTTTGATAGATTTGAAGGGCTTCTGCCCTACCATTCTTTCATCTACCGACAGGTATCTGCTGGGGTTAAATACTGTTTTATAGGTTTCGTTGAGGTGGTCGAGAAATAATAATAATAATCTTTATTTCTCAGCTGCCATTGGTTAATGGATAGATTCGATAGGCGGAGCTTATGTAGTTTATCAAATTCAGGAGAATTTTTTTTTTGTCAAATTGGTGTTACCAATCGAATTCCATTATTATAAGAATTCCCAAAAATGCTTTTAATTCAGCAACCAGATGTTGAAGGCTGTGGTTCATCTTGTGTCCGGGAAATGCGCTGAATAGGCTTGTCCAAAATTCTTGCATCCTGTGCCAAAATTCGCCCAAAACAACAATGCAATTAAAAAAACCTAAACTGTGCACGTGCCTAAAACCAACATTTGATAAATCCTAAAATTTAGATAAATCCTTCAAGGTCAATATAGACGGACGATTTCAAAAGACAAGCAAGGATAAATTTAAGGTGGTTTGACGAGAGGTGGGCTTGGTCGAAAGAGAGGCGAAACGCCCAATTTTTTTTGGAAAACGGCTAGGTTTCAAAAACTGGCAAATAATTAAAATAGCAAATGTTGCCCAATGCAGAGAAAAAGACTTCCAAAAGCAGGAAAACAAAATGTTACATCAAATTTTGTCTAAAAACATCAAACGGAAAGAAAGGTATACGCGATTGAAACCAAATTTTGTAAACCCCCCCCCAAAAATTTACATAATTTATGAAAATTCTAAGAAAAGAATTCAAGGAAAAATATTAGCCAAAACTTGCCCAAAAATTGGGGAAAAACTCGCAAGCACTTGGAAACTTGAAAATTTGCAAAATTTACAAAAAAAACGTTTAAATCAGTACTTACAGGCAATTTAATTTAAAAAAAAATGAAAAGTTCAGGGAAAAGACCATCCTTCAAAGAGTGGGAAAAGAATTAAATTGTTAACGCCAAAACTTGTCAAAAAACAACAAAAAACAATGCGTGCTTGGAACCAAAGTGCCAAATTTTCGCCCAAAACAACAAAACAATAAAAGAAAACTCTTAAAGTGTGCACGTACCTAAAACCAACATTCGAAAAATTCCATTTAAATAAATCCTTTTAAAAAAAATAGTTCAAGGTCAATATAGACTGACGATTTCAAAAAACGAGGATAAATTTAAGGTGGTTTGACGAGAACCGGATATTAGAGATGGGCTTGGTCGAAAAAGAGGCAAATTTTATGGAAAAGGGCTAGCTTTCGAAAACTAGAAAATAATTAAAACGACAAATGTTGCCCAAAACTCCTAAAGTGCACACGTTTCTACTTTGTTTTAAAAAATTGCATAATTTACAAAACCAATAAAAAAATCAGTATACGATTTGAAAAAAGAAAAAAAAAGAAGAAGAAGACAAGGTTAAATAAAGGGTGTCCTTGGGCTTTCCCAAAACCGAAGTATGTTAGAGATTAGACATTTGAAAAATGCAATTTAAATAAATCCTAAATTAAAAAAAAATTAAAATCCGTATAGACAGACGAATCAAGCGAAAATTAGGATAGTTCGATAAAAACCAGATATTAGAGATGGGCTTGGTCGGGAAAGAGATAGAGAGAGGCAAAACGCCCAAACTTTCTGGAAAATGGTTAGCTTTCTAAAACTGGAAAATAATTAAAATGACAAATGTTGCCCATAACTACATAGACATTTAAAAAATTGCATAATACACAAAACCAATTAAAAAAAAGGCAGAACACGATTTGAAAAAAGAAAAGAAGACAACGTTTAATAAAGGATGGGCGGCTTGAAACCAGAATTTGGGGATACGCTTCACTGGTCATTCTGGAAAGAAAAAAAATCCAACTTAATCCAACTTTCACAACAAGAGCAGGAAACAATTAATTAAAATGCAAACGCCGAAACTTGCCACAAAAACTACAAAGGTAAAAAGAAAGTACCTAAAGCGTGCGTGTTTGGAACCAAAGTACATTGGACACTGACAAAAACATTGAATTAAAAAAAAAAAAATCTGTGCAGGCAGTACAATTTACAAAAACAAAGGAAAACCCAAGGACAAATGAAGAGTTTGATTAAACTCTGGTTTTCCCAAAACCAAAGTGTGCTAGAGACATTTGAAAAATGCAATTTAAATAAATGCTAAATATTAAAAAAAAAAAAAAATCAAGCTCAGTACAGACGGGCGAATCCAGGATAAACTAGTACTAGGGTACTTCGATATAAACCAGATAATAGAGATGGATTTGGTCAACAAGGAAAGAGAGGGGGGGGGGGCAAAACGCCCAAACTTTTTGGAAAAGGGCCAACTTTGAAAATTGGCAAATTGGTGTTACCAATCGAATCCCATTATTATAATAATTCCCAGAAATGCTTTTAATTCAGCAACCAGAAGTTGAAGGCTGTGGTTCATCTTGTGTCCGGGAAATGCGCTGAATAGGCTTGTCCAAAATTCTTGCATCCTCGGCATCACTATGTCCATCTGCTTCGAAATCAAAAGCCTGTTCGTCTGTTACTGTTAATTGGAACCATTGGAATGTAGACAGAGGACTTGGTAATCCAAACACTGATTATTACTACAATTTTGGAAGATAAAGTAGAACTTGAAGAGATTTCTTTATTACATTATAAATCACTTACAATGCAGGAATACGTAACATAACACCGTGGACGCGACTCGAACTGCATAAACGTGCCTGTGCAAAAAAAAAAACAGCAAAATGATGGACGTCCCTGCGTGAATGATGAATACTGCAAAAATGTTTGTAACTCGTTGGCCATAAAAAGTCACGGTTCGTGATAAAAAGTGTGTTCCATTGAAAAGTTCATCAAGTAGCCTTTGAATTTTTCATAAGTTCATAACATTGTGAAGCAGGTCTTGAATTAGATAAACGCGAAATGTCACTTGACGTTTAGGATTCTATTTGCTGCTCAAAGTATTTGCATCTTGTTTTTACCTCATACATTAACACGAGATGAAGATATTCTGCACCATTGCAACAAACGAAAGCGCCAATAAATCGCGTTATATTATAAGCAAAACGCTACAACTGTTTGACAACTGTGATCCATTAAACGTCAGTCGGTTTAAGAAGTCGTCCCTTTTTCGATCTATGTTCTTTCATCAAAAAACCGAAACCAACTTGATGAACCTAGCAGGTGAACACACGATACTTTGGAAACAAAAATTTCTGTCAAATAACCTAAACAATGATAAAAGCTTATTTAGCTAAAAAAAAAAAAAAGGTAAAACTGAACGCATAAGTGTAATGGTATTTGTTTTAGGTTATGTGGACAAGAAACAAAGTGTGCGCCATCTTATAGTAAAACTTTGACATAGATACGAGAAAGGATGAGACATTGACACTTAAAGTTACTGGCTAAATATCTGGCGACCGTGCAATAAGGGAAATTAGCAATTCTGCGGATGAGGCGGATGAGCGTTAAAGGGTTAAACGGTGTTTGTTTTGGAGTGAAAAGGCAAACGGTTATATTGCCCGGTTGTTAATTGTTTGCGGCCAGTCCTAGGCCTCTCCAAGCTTGTCCGTCGAATTTGCGGCAGGTACGTTTTTAGAGTCACATTGGACGCCGCGCCGGTCGGTTCGTAATCCGTGTTTTATTTTTATTCGGTTCTTCTTCTTCCTCCCCCCGCCCCCCATTTATTCCGACCATTTCACCGGAGTTCCGCTAACTGAGAGCTGCCTAGCAATATTCCTCGTGGTGTCCTAGCTGAAAAATCTGATGACGTCGTTGTAAACGGACCTTGGCTCTCTGTCCATCTTGGTATTTAGTTCATCACGCCGCACATCGCAAGAGAGCGCGCTCCTTGGAACGAAAGTGGTCACTGAAGTTGACGCAAGTGGTTACTTAAAGTGGTTACACCGGACACGCAATTCTTACCTTATTATATTTCGTCTTTGTTTAATATTTTGAACGCATAGTACCGATTAAGTTAATAATTTTGTAACGAATAAATAGATCCCATTGTTTCGCGTTTAGACGTTTTACGTCACTTGATTCTTGACGTTCTGCACTGTCAGATGAACTGACTGCGCCTTGATTCCATTTTGTTTTCATTTTTTTTGTTAACAAATTTATGTGTTCACCCCTTTTAAGACATAAATAAAAACGCGTGTGCATTACTGATGATTTTTGTTTCATTTCGTGTAAATTCAAACCTTTGTATCGAGATTACGTATGATCCAGCCCATCTCCACGAGTTAGCCGGCCGTGAGATGAACTTAATTTGCACATTTCAACATTCGTAACACAAGCATAAGATGCATTATATATTTTTTCTTTTTTTTTTTGAAAGAACTTTCTTTGTTTAGGATATCGCTAGCAATTTATTTCGCCCAAATTATTACGGCGGCATATTTTCCACGACGAATACATTCATCCTGGCGTGACAAGGAAAAAGCCGCCCGAATGTAAATTATAAAATAAAATATCCCTAAAAGAGCGTCCTATAAAAATTCATTTCGTTATGTGAGCCGGAAATTTATCGCTATTCTAAATATCCACTGGAACGATTTCAGTGTTTCTTGCGTCAACCCCCTTGATATATGTTTTTCACTCCGATACCGAATATAAATTTGCAATCGCCCCCGCGTTTATAAATAATACGTACCGAACTATGTACATTTTGAGTTTCGCTTTAATTAGGGCGACCTTTGTGTTGCAATTTATGTAGGGGCTTTCCACACACAAAAGGTGAATTTAAATTTAAATAAAGGTATACATCATTTTCATATCTGGATGTTATAAATGCAGGTGTAGTAACGATAACGCACACACACACATATATATAAAGCCCCCAACGATACAGTCTAAACAATGAAATTAATTTTTAACCCTGACGTCCGCATAAAGCACGGACGTAACCAAGTGGCCGAACATAATGGAACGGGTTGGGGGATGATGCGATCTCTAATGATGGGCTTCATTGTTATTTAGATCAGTCGGAGAAACTCGCCGCACGAAAAAATATACGGCCCGAATGCAGCTCGTTTATAATTCTGATGTAGATGACAGTTATACAGTTGGGCCCTATCATATCTGCCTGACCACCCCGACTCTGAATTGATGTAATAATTTACGGCGCCCGCTTTGAATACAATAAACGAGAAATTCCAATTCGGATAATTAAGGATGGCCACAGATAAAATATTGCGACATTTCACTCAACGTATACATAAACAGAGGAGGGACAAAAAACAACATCCATAATGGACATACACAAGATTCAAAACAAGCAAAATGTATTTGCCATTAAACTAATTAATTAATTAGCATAGTTTCTTATCCGTTGATAAGTCAAATAATAGTTATTTATGTATGAAGACCATAACTAGGAGAGCTATTATTGTCTACAATTATGCCCGTGGTATATACAACGTTTTATTTTATTTTGGCCCAAATCTATGGATTCAATGTTCTAATATCGTATGCGAGTGACGTGAGAGTTACCCCCAACTTTCCTTCCGTTACTTTTGTTTACATTTCGCCTTGAATGAACAATGTAAATAGGTAGGTATACATAATACAAAGACCCTCAAATCTGTTTTGTCCGTCGTAATCTACTCCATCTACTCATTAAAATACAAAATGGTGGCAGTGCTAGTTTAACGAGATAAGATTCCATGTCGATGGTTTCTTTGTATTCAAAAAAAATTCTCTTCTTCTTCTTTGTGGTAAAATTCAAATGCAGCGTTCGCGGGTTCGTGTTACTTTATCGTGGAATTGTTAATACGCAGTTAAACCCCGCGCGCGTCGGGATGGGAATTACCATGACAATAAAGTGAGCAGCTGTAAAGCAATGCGCAGGTGAATTAGCGCTTCTTGAAATGCTGACTGACTAATTAATTTATTGCGGTTGTGCATGTGTGTGGGGTTCGTGGGTAATTTAACTTCGAACTGTCTGAATTATTAATCTCTTTCGAAATTACAGAGGAACTCACGATGGACATTACTTATGCCTTTCATCCTTCTTCTTTAAGAAGGACTGACCAAAGAAATTGACCCAAAGTAAGCTATCATCATTACGGGAAGAGAAATTTTGGTAAAATATTTCTGTTTTGAAAAAAATTAATACGAAACACTACTGCTACTACAAAAAAAAAAACCTTTAGAACACATTATAAAAAGGAATATAAAAATGATACTGGAGAGAAGGTATAGTGGAGACGTAATAAAAATAGAAGTAATTTTTTTAAATAAATAACTAATCAAAATTAACGTTTAGAAGGCAAGCGTGGTATCTGAAGGAGGTACGCAATTGGTAAACAAAGAATTGAGAAAGCAAGTATAAGAAGAGTGTAGGAAAATTGCATAAAAGTAAATGAGTGAAGAAAAAATTATAGAAACATTATATGAAGGTGATGGAAAATAGAAGAGGAAGACTTGGAGAACGAATGCATGTCATAAAAAGGAAGAAGGAAGCAAGACATAATAAACGATGTAAGACAATTGTTATACAAAATCTGAACCTTTTATTCTGGGATACCTTGTTAAGTACGAAAACCAACAAAGGTGAAATTGTAGAGAAATTTTAATGTATGGAGTACTAGAAATTCGTTGCCATAAAAGATTTTGATGAAAGCAATTTCAAAGAAATTATGAAAATGATGAAGAAAATAAAATTAAAAACCGAAGAAGTTTAATTTTTTTAAAATTAGCCCATTTTTTTATTAGGCAAATTAAGAATGCGTCAGTAATGTGTATGTGAAGTCTATGCTTTTACAAATTAAAAAGAAATGAAAGAACTAAAAACCATAAAGGTGGGTGGTTCGAAAATAAGCAAGTCTTTCACTGAATGGGAAATTGTGTCGTTTTTAAGTAGAAATTATCTTTTCTATTTCATAAATTGTAGTTTGAATCCAGATTTTTTATTCTATTTTTTTTGTCCAATTTTAGTCAGCTTTTTACTAATATACAGTATAATATACAGTAGTTGAGAAGAGATTGCGTTTTTAAAAAACTTGACATAATTATCGTTGCGCTTTAGTTTTTGGCAGTTAAATGAAAAATGTATAGGCGATAGATGGGTGACAAAAAAGAGAACCATTAATAAAACTTCTATAAAAAGCATTACAAAAAATTTTCCGCACTTTTTCCCAACTCTGTATATTATGCATAGTTATTACTTCTAATAGACGTTATTCTGTCTTTGTTAATTTTGTTTAATAAGAAGAGTGTACGGTATGATGGAAAATTTCGGTAACACAGGAACAAAGAAAGAAATTGCACTATTTGATAAAAGATGGAGCAAATAACAATTTTCACTACTTGATGATAGATGGCGCTAGCAACAAAGAAAAAAATTGTAACAAAAAATAACTTACCTTATTGTAAGGTAAGCCATTCGATCTCTGTCTAGATACCTGTGTACAGACTGAGATCGAGTGCCTTATCGTAAGACATTCATCTGTTAAACAAGTCAAAAGTTTTTTTTTCTTTTACACTGGCCACTAGCCATTAAATCCCCGCGATGCGGAAGCTGATTAAAAGAATGTTACTTGTCGTCAATAAAGGAAGTTTTTTTTAATAATAATTTATTGATTATGTAGAAGGCAAATAATCCCTTGTTTTGACACTGTTCGTTTCCAACTGTTTTTTTTTTTAATTTATTCATTAATTATCATTTGGTTTTATTCTATTAATTCTATTATTTCGTTTTCTTTGCTTTCTCATCGTTCTCTTCACCTTCATTATTTTCTTAATTCCATACAATAAGTTAAGCATCTTTTGAACGTACATATACATATCCTCCCATTGCTTATTCCGAAAATTAAAAAAATATATACAGCTTGCGAACGGCTGCTAAATCATACTCATACTTCGTTCTACGGAGTCGGCTTAGACAACGCTCTCGTATCATTGCTTACTCTCAGTATTGCCAGATGGAATAGTTTTATGATAAAAGGGGTAAAGGAGTATTTTCACCAGCAGGTACGCTTTTAGGGATTAATCTGCAATAAAATAATAAAATACTATTGATATTAGGTAATCTCATAACAAGCGATCAATATAAAAATGAATTAGGGTAGACATTCAAATTTAAATGCATGTCTTGGATAACGTCATATTAATACTAATTGTCGATCAATTGTAACACAAATAACATGCCGGAAATGTTCTTTAACTTTACTCACGCAGTTATTTCAGTTATTTAGTTCAAACGTGTCTTGATACAGCAGGCAGTGGTCACTTTGCGCATCTGCTTTAATTTTTTGAGATCAAAACTGTTTTCTTGCTTTGTAGAAACGTCAGAGTGACTGAAGGAACATTCGATGACAACTGTAATTCATTTTTCATTAATGTGAATACATGAAATGTATAACGAACAATACCATTGAGCGTTTATACACAGACTTTCCGAGTAAGGACTGGAGGTCAATGTTTGATAGGTTTTTTTTTCTTTTTAATTTGTTTTGTGTATTATTTGTGATGCAAAATGTGAATAGCGATTTTGAATCAGATAAAAACTGCTAAAGGACGCTATGAAACAAAAATGTACAAACTTTGTAAGCAAGCCAAATTAATTTCTAAAGGAAATGCAGTGTCACTCTAGATGTAATAAGGCTGCAGGGGTTTAAAAAGACATGCAGAAAGTCAGGTTCATATCTAAAATGCAAAAAATACAATAAAGCCAAAAGATATTAATTATATTAATAATTAACTGCGAGAGGGTGTTTTGGTACGAAAAATTACAATTTGAGTGTGATGAGAGGGTAAAACATACGTCACTATATGACAACACTGTTTGCTATGCAGTAGTTTGTATGAGAAGCTTGATCTGTGCAGATGTAACTATTACGTGGCCCATTCGTTGTTTTCTTATAACCAGAGACTCGCAGAAATGGTTTTTTGAACTCGTTAAAAACGTAACATTTTACATAAATAATTGCTGCCGTATTACTAGCTCCTGATATGCAGGCGATGGTTTAGCTTAACGTTAAACTAGCTTTTTATTAATACATCTGATATGTATTTGTGATTTGATATATAAAAATTGCCTTTGAATTTTTCAGAAACTCGATTTCATTATAGATGTTGACAGTTAGGTATAATTTTTATATATCTTCATTTGAAATATTTCCGTTGTTGTTGAAACTTATTTTTAGATAACTTTCGACAAATTAAACCATAATAACAATTAAGCAATAATAAACAACCGAAAGAAAAATGAGCGCTCGACGGGCTGTTATTCGCAGCTAATCACGCTCTATCACCCCCTATTCATGTCATGCCAATGAAAATGGAATTCAATCTGCCAGTCTCTGCTTATAACTCGGTATTATTTTTGTTCGCTTAAACAATATTTATTGTCGTTTTATTTTTACTCAATGCTTTTATTTTAAATTTTTAACATTTTTAAATGAAACCTGCAGTTCATTTTTTTACCTCATGCCGATCGATCGATGGATAAATCAAAGAATTTTTATGTAGCTATCTCCTTTTAACTTTCATGAAACGGCCTTGTAGCTTTTGTCATGTCATCTGGTTTCGTCGTATATTTTTTCAACTCAGATTTATACGATCGGCATATAGTGAAAAAATGATCTGTATTGTTACCTTTTGTGGTAACTGCTCCGCTACTCCACCATATTTCTACCTCATTACCCTGAAGCCAAGATGATATTCGGAATGATGCGGCGCTCCTGTTACGCCTAACCTCGACGGACGATATTTTGACGTTTGCACTTTGGATAACCAAAAGTTGGGGATTTCTATCTTTCTGATTTTATTCGTTTGTTTAGTTTGTATTATCGTAGTTTAATGTGGTTAGTAGTGCTTAAGCCACAAACGGCGTTGATACACGATTTTATTTTCGAATTGTAGCGTTCATTTTAAGGCCTTTTGTAAACGGATCCGTAAAAGAGCATTTTAGTTTTTCTTTAACGCTGACTTGATACAATCGTTGAAGGTTGTTAATTAAAGTTTTGATTTTTGACATAAATAGAAACAAGTGTGTAATACTGGTGGAGTCTAGCTGGTCGGGAAATGATTCAATCGACATATCTCTACTTTTGTAACCGGGTAAGGTCACAAGAACTTATTTTTAAATAACTTTCGACAAATCAAACCAAGATAACAATTAAGCAATAATAAACAACTCAAGCAAAAATGAGCGCTCGACAGGCTGTTGTTCGCAGCTAATCACGATACTCCTACTCACGTCATGCCAATGAAAACTGAATTCAATCTGCGAGTCTCTGCTTATAACTTTGTTCCTTTAAACAATATTATTAATATCGTTTGTTGATTATCGTTTTATAATTACTAATATTTTTATACTAGTACAGATCATTTTTTTACCACATGCCGATCGATCGATGGATAAATCAAAGAATTTTTATGTAGCTATCTTTAACTTTCATGAAACGGCCTTGTAGCTTTTGTCATGTCATATGGTTTCGTCGTATATTTTCCCAACTCAGATTTATATGATCGGCATATAGTGAAAAAATGATCTGTATTGTTACCTTTTAAGATACAAATAATCGCTTATTAACGTTAGGAGCCGTTCGTAACCTGTATATTAAATAGTCGGTAAAACGAAGATAGTTTATTCACCGTGATAAATTTTGTTTTCCACGGACAACTGTTTAAACTGCGACATACGAATTACAAAATAACAAAATTAGAAAGGGCTCGAGTTTTTACTTTCTTTGTAATTTTCTATGGATGTGGCTATTTGCACCTATTGTAGGTACGAATAATTGGCTATTTGCACCTATTGTACATAAAATGTGATATAGGGATGGGGGTAGCACAAAAACATGACCTAAAATTGTAAACAAAAGTTCTTAGTGATTTATAAGGCAGTCTTAAGGTAAAATTAGAGGTAAAAATTTATATTTATAAAATTGCATATCGTAGACAAGAATAATTTAACAATTAACGAAAATATGTTTATTTAGCGGTTTCAAACGAAAGTTAACATAAAACATATAACAAATATCGGGAAACTACACAGAGCAACAGTGGATTCCTGACATCAAGATTTTACGATTTAAAGAAAATGATCGCAACTTTCAGAAAATCTTGCCCATCACTTGTTCAACTTGATGTGTGATTTGGTTTTAACACGGAAAATTATAAATTAATGGCAAATCTGAATTTGCAGCTATAACGTTTATTTCAGAAGAAACTTTATTAAATTTGAAGGAATATCTTTTAAACTTTAAAACC
The DNA here is from genome assembly GCA_958336345.1 of Dorcus parallelipipedus. Taxonomy (NCBI): domain Eukaryota; kingdom Metazoa; phylum Arthropoda; class Insecta; order Coleoptera; family Lucanidae; genus Dorcus; species Dorcus parallelipipedus. The sequence continues at coordinate 33,873,329 of OY284483.1, read as the reverse complement.
TTTAACCATTCCTTCGGTATTTTTAATCAACAAAGATTTTACCGAAATATCAGCAATTCGTGAGACATTTTCATTGTCAGTCATTTTGTTGTGTAAATTTCATGTTATAAAATATTTAAAAAAGTTAATAATATCTTCTACTGCATTTAACTGTGACATTGATATGAAAAATAATATCTTACAATTATTCAAAAAAAAGTCTTATATTCGCAGACACCAGAAGAATATGATTCAAATAAAACTGAATTTATTAAACGAAACAAGAACGGTACAAATTTATACACATAGTAAAAAAGTTTCATTTGTTAAAGTATTTAATTAAAATTGGGATTCACGCCAAGAAATGTGTACTGCTTTCGTAAAAATCTCCCTATGATGGGTGATTCAACCACAAATAGAATAGAAAGATCTTTTTGGACACTTAAAAACCATATAGTTCCATGCAGTTCCCTCTATTGGAATTTTTATTATTGAACTTATAAATTAAAGGCTAAAAAATGCCTTTGTTAAGACAGCTCAAAAAGTGTATCGAATTATGGATCCGAATCCTGAAATAAGAGAATTATTAAACATTGTTTCGTAAAAATTAACAGGTGGTTTACAGAGTTACAGAGTTTGTCTATGGTTTTCTTGATTTTTTTTTAATTTCGGATGAAACGTTAGTTGTGTAAAACAATTCCAGAAGCTGATGGTCGAGTAATATCATTAACAAAAATTTGTAATTTATAACAACTTATTCAGTATATTTAACATTTTTATTTGCTTCTTTGTTTTAGGTTTTCCTGATCTATACTTTATACATATAATCATTGTAACGCGTGATCAATATCTTTTCTAATCAAGTGACCTATGGAAAAAAAATATGTCTTTGGTTCATTATTTCAAATGCCATTTGAATAACTTTTATTGCATTCCTATCGTTTTGTATAGGAATGCAATATAAATATGTAATTCAAGGCACCTGATTTTATTTCCATAGGTCACTTGATTAGAAAAGATATTGATCACCTGTTACAAACTCCTACATTATTTTAGACAAATGTTTAATTATTGAATTTACGTTCAAGTACTATAAACAACCAAAATATCAATAAGACTAGAAATAACTATAAGACTAAAACCGGTTGAAATAAAAATCGCAACTGTAAATAGGATCCTTATAAATACCTATACAATAGGTTCAAATAACCAATTATTCTTACCTACAATAGGTGCAAATAGCCAATTATTCGTACCTACAGTAGGTGCAAATAGCCACATCCATTTTCTATTAGCTTGTATTACATCGAGGTGTACGATTTTATCTTCGATATACTCCTTCCATTAAGACCTACATTTTGAAATTTGAAAACATATTGAAAATGTAAATTTTTTAATATCAAAATAAATAAATTCTATACTCGGGTGTTGAAATCAATGAGAGAATTTAATGCCCTTTCACGCCACAAAAACAAAAAAAAATACTTTTTGCGAATGAAAAAAAATTATTTTGCGCGTACAATAAACAATTTTAACGAGATGGAGGTACATTAAATGAATTTCAAGCTGAAATTTTTTATTTGTGTTTCCCGGAAAACACACATGTATGGGCGTTTATTTACACGCGTGTTTTTCGATATTTCATATTTTATTGATTGATTTGGAGTTAATACAGTTTCGGCCAAATATGCATAAGTTACCCCATGAATACGAACGTGCAATATTGCGACAGTATCAATAAAATTATGAGCAATAGAATTCATTTTAAACGCGAAATGACAATAATTGAAAAATCCATTTTACAGAAGTGAAAATTGATTTGAATGTAGTAGCAAGAGTGGGTTGTTAATACATCCACTTATCCAAATACCTTTCGATCCTCATCAGCCCAACATCCACCGGCAAGGAAAAGACGACACCATAATAAAAACATAAAAAGCTTCGAACAGATTAAAATTCGTGTTCGACACGAGCAGCGCCTCAAAAAAACACCTCTCCGCTATTAAAGTTTTACGACTTTTATATTAAAGCATTCACAAAAGAAACAAGCTACAACAGCTCGAGATCCCCGTGGAGAGATGTTTATAGTTGTCTTTTTGAATAAAATTTCCGTCTGTTCCAGCGCGTTTCGATGGCCGTTTCCGGCGGCGAAGTGAGGTGCGTGACGAAACGTGGAGGAAAGCCCACAAGAGAAATCGTAATCTCGCGGCTGGCGAAGAGTTATTATGTGAATTTCAGGACGAAATTATAATAATTGAAAAAGATTATGACTATATTTTAGTATGAGGGGAACGTGTAACTTGTACACGTACGCACTTAGTGATGCAAAAAAAAAAATCGTACCACTTGCATTACAACATTCGAAACTAAAGTGTGTTCTAAAAGAGTTCTACATATATTCTCATCATAGAGTCTTTTTCTATTGGTTTTCCCCTTTTGTCAAATGTGTTTCCTAATTTGCCAAATGACTTTCCAGTCCGTTCAAAGTACAGTAGGCCTACGGATTGGAAAATCATTTGACAAATTCGGAAACACATTTGACAAAATGGGAAAAGCAAAAGAAAACTTATTAATTAATCAAGGACCACAAGATGAGTGTTTAAAGGCTTCATTCATTATATAAACTTTTTGCTCCTCTCGAAAGCATCGATGCAAGACGGTTTGCAGTCAGTAGCTGTGCCACTTAATTGAATTCTCACGAAAATATTTTTCAGCCCAGTTAGTTCCGCTCGACCGGCGCTGCTTCATGGATTACACTTGAAATCACAATCGATAACGTCTCGGAAATGACTCGATTCTATTCGCAGGGAATAATTGTTATTATAATAAGCGCAGAGATACTCGATAGTCCCAAACTTTGAACTATGTAGTCGCAGCAAAACATTTCCAAGTTTTCGAGTAGGTACACGAAGCTTAACGTTTCAGAACTTTGCCGGGAGCTTATACAGCGTTCGATTGCATTAATGCTAAGACAACAGTTTTCTTATTTATTTATTTTTTTTTCGGTTTTGTTTCGCATGCACATGTTGTCGGAAGTGCGGTTTTAAATCGGAGTAAGATGAGGCACGTTAAGGAAAACGGCGTCGTTTACCGCCGGCTTCTTAAACGGTGCCATTTATTACCCGGGCGAGGGGGAGTAAGTAATTTTTAAATTACACTTTTAAATGAAAAAGAGCGACTTAATATTCACGAACGAATTCATTAGGAGGTTTTAAGTCGGCGCGCAATTAAACGTATTTCATACACAAACAATAACGCCAAGGATTTTAATCCTGCAGAAACCGCAACGGTTCGCTCCTAAATACCCGAGGAGATTCTTATTCCCCCTTAACTGCAAGTACATGCAATATAATTATAAATACTAAAGAGAAAATCCGCATTTTATATGCGCTACTTTAAATACGCCTGAAAGATTTTACTTGTATGCAAAATTAAGCTTTTCTCATCACCATTATTATCCTTTATGTTCATAATCTTCGATTCTTTGAAATATCTTTAGTTTAACCTACGTAGGCTTGGTAACCTGCCACGAATATAACTGGCGCCACTGCAGTAAAGAAGAAACTTTTGCTATTAGCAAAGAGATGTCACTAGATGTCATGCGTTATTTTGGGGTGACCTCACAGTATTTAAGCCAACAAAACAAACCAAGCAGAACTATCGCTTCTTCTTCTTGAGAAGTACAAATGTACAAATATAATAAGGAGATAGACGTGCATCAGCGCCCCCTTTGAGTCAAGTATTGAATTTAAGCACATCGACTTTGACCTAACGGTACTTCTTAAACAAGCAAGCCAATTTGCACACGATTAGATTTGGCATCTGCGGTTAACTACGTGGGGGTGTGTACATTCAACATTGTTATTAATAACTCCGGGGCAGTTACGTTACCGAGATGAATTAATCATAGATGGCTCCGAGCACACCTCACGTCTGCCCAAGATTAAAACTTTCCCGCCGATTTTGCATGAGTTATTCGTCGAGTTAAGCCCTTCGGTGGATCTCTAGCTGCAAACAAGTTTTGATTCTTCTTCGAAATTTCGCAAGCACCTGTTAAAAAAAGCGTACCTATTTGTTTTAACGCCGGGTGATACAGGCGGAAAAAGAAAGGAGAATCCATTAGCGGGCGCGTCGTGTAATTAAAGCTTTGCGGCAATTAATCTCGCCGCGGGGGATGACCATGAAGAGTGGGGCCTCGTGGGGAAGAAGACGGGTTCTCTCTTATTTGACAGTCATCTTCGATAAAGTGGATCGCTTTAATAATTTTTAATTCGTGTTTGTTTTGTTGCCTTTAAAATGGAAATCGCTTCGACCGGCCGCGGCGGCCCTCTTTTGAATTTCTATCCAGAAGATTAATTAAATATTTTTTCGAGATATTCCCAAGGACTGTCACACGCAAAATTAATAAAAAAATGTAAACACTACAGCATAATTCAATTTAAAAAATAAATTAAATTTCGGATGCAAAGGAGTCTCTATCTTTAGCGTAAACAGGAGTCAATCGTTCCATTTAGAACAGAAAAGAAATATAAGTATTGTTCTAGCACAAACATTACGTGGTAAGTTTTATTCCTTGTTGACGCTAGCACCATTCTGAATAGACTGAAATCGGCAAGTTAAGAAAATTCTGCTTTTTCAGCAAGTAGAGGCGAGTTAAGATTCCGCTGCGTGGGCAAAGGCGCGGGACAGAAATTAAATTTGATTGGTTCATTTATGATGTCAGTCATCCACTTACAGGATCCAAGAGCAAAGTTTTAAATACCGCAGCACGGGGAAGAAAAACCTATAAACGAAAATAGACAAGAGAGAATAATGAAAATTTCGTCAATCACAAAATTATATACTTGCAGTGTACGAAATTGACATTCTGTAAATCTTTAAGTTCATTGCGTAAGTCAAATATAATGTAAACAAACGACTTATTTATTTATCTGAATCGAAAATTGAGTGATTAAAATGGAGGGAGGGAGGGAAAACTTTGTCGCGGTTTATTTGCGGGGCGGAAAAACTAACAATCGAACATCGGGGGTTGTTGCATTTAGGCGAGCGCTCGACGGTGGTATTTATTACATGTTAGTTTGCAAATGCGATTTTAAATGAATCGTGAAATGAATTGCTCATATTTAATTTCTTTTTTTTTTTTGGAAGTTGATTTTATCGTTGTGCAATTAATTAAACGGACCTAAACGATCCAAAAAGTGATTCGAAGAGAGTTGAAAGTCATCGATTAAGTTAGACTTTTTGGTTCGGTTAATGAAAAAAATTAGCTTAAAAGTTAAATAAGTAAATTAATTGTAACTGATGACTACGAATGGCAAATAAATTAACTGCTTTTGAAACTCGAATTTTTAGTTGGGAGAAATAAATTCAGATTTAAAAGAGTGTCGCCATCTATGAGCTAATATTCGAAGTATACTCTGTTTCATTATTTTAGAAACGAAATTAGTTGCAGTAGATAACTACGAATTGTATTTAAATACAAAATAAATTATTGTGAACTCAGGTAATTAAAGAAAGTTTTCTTGAATTAATTCTTAAACTTAACTATCACAGCAACCTCCCCCCCCCCCCCGCCCCAAGAAGCAATATTATCCTTTTTATTTTTGTTTTTTTAATAGATGGAAAATCTAACTAATGTTTTTTTTTTAAATCGTATTCACTCCATTATGGGGAGAACTTTTGAGACGTTTAAATTTTACTTGTAAAAAATTCAGACTTAAAAGGATGGCGCCATCTATGAGCTAACATTCGAAGTATTCTATGTTATACAGGTGACCCAACAGTGTGTTCTCAGGCCATATCTCCATAACTACTGAAGATACAAAAAAAATTTCAACACAATTTCTTTTTTAATTTAAGAGATCTACAACCAAAATTATTTTCATCTATACAGAGTGAATCAAAACAGGGGTGCCGGACACAACTTTTTTATATCAAATGGCATGCCCTATATATGAAACCGACATTGCCCATAAAATTCTACACATTTTTCGTGTACCATTGCCTATACCTAAACCTAACCGTTCTTGAGATATTTAACATTTTGTCTAAAAACTGCCATTGTGTCCGGCACCACTGTTTTGATTCACTCTGTATAGATGAAAATAATTTTGTGTTGTAGACTTCTAAAGTTGAAAAAGAAATTGCGTTGAAATTTTTTTTGTATCTTCACTAGTTATGGCCCGAGAAAACACTGTTGGGACACCCTGTATATTTTTTTAATAAACGAAATTAACTGTAACTCAGACTACGAATTGTAAATAAATAAATACACTACTTTAGAAACTCTAGAATTTTTAATTGTGAGAAAGAAATTCGGACTTTTAAAGAAGTGTCGCCACCTATGAGCCAACATTCGAAATATTCCATGTTTCGTTATTTTATAAGCAAACGAAATTAATTGTAATTGACTACGAATTGTAAATAAATAGATAAACTATTTTTGAAACTTGCGCTTTTAATTGTAAAAAGATATTCAGACTTTAAAGAATGTCGCCACCTGTGAGCTAATATTTGAAATATTCTGTACTATTATTTTTTCAGGATAATTTAACACAGAGGAGATTTTTAGGATTTTTCAAAAGGCTTGGCCGTCATGAGTCATGACCTTTGCAATAAAACTGCATATTGCAAGATCAAACTTAAATCTCACGTACAAGGTCTTCTTCCCGATCGGAATTTCCGGTACGAACCATATAAAAGACGGCTGAATATCATGAAAGATCACCCACGTAGCCAGAAGTAGTATGGTCGTGCACATCACCCAGAGTCTGAAGGGGTAACTAGCGTTCATTGAATGCCATATTGTAACAAGGAAATTAGAATGCCACCAACGCAAGAATCCGCAGCTGCAAAAATCAGTTCACCAAAGCTTTTCACAAACAATTGAACTTTGATCTCTTAAGACCCTTTTGATCAACACCGTTCGGCCATTACAAAATCATTTACAGACAAAGAAAAAACAAATTTAAAAAAAATCCGATCTCCTGATTAGGAGGATAGTTCCCCATAAAATGTTATGACCGTAAAATTCCCCCCCCCCCCCTCTCGTGAATTACTACTTAGTTACAAGCGCATAAAAGACCCGCAGCGATTCTTAAATCCCTCCAGAAAATTCGCAAAATTCCGCTAATTTCGTCAGATTACGCGCGTTTCTTTTACGCCCCCCATAAATACGTAATGCCGCAGCAGCATAACAATAAAAACAAAGGCAATAAAAAAGATGTAAACTTGCACTTAAACGAGGGACGGATTTAAAATATTAGTCTCTCTTCTTGGAAAAATAAAATTCATGCTTGATCGTGTCTTCGATATAGCAAGGACCTCTACACACGCGTCGACTTACTTGTGGACCTTTGTCACTAAACTAGACGTATTTAATTATCGCAGATCAAAAATACTTGGCAAGACTAAAAGACCCCAACCTACGCGCTGTCTTGTTTGTGGATTTGTTTGTCTCGTTAGTCACAAGACAAAGTAAAAATGTGGGAGCACGTGAATCCGTTAGGATTTCAGCAAATAATCGGAAAAACACAAGACAGTATAAAGATTACCATCGGATGTGTTGATGATACCCCCAACCCTCATTCTTCGAACCCTTTGGACGGTTGTACCAATAAAAGATAACGAGTAATAACGCCCTGTATACCTCTTAACTGATGACTGACACTGCTCCAAAGGAAAACGCCATCGAATCTAGAAGAAACGAAAGATGTTTCTGAGAGATACTCCAACCAAGTATGGTAAAAGTCCATATATTTTCACTGTTAGCTTGCGACGTGGAAGTTTGGATGCTGGCAAAGGCAGCAGTCAAAAGGAGACCCCAATCTACGCGCTGTCTGGTTTGTGGACTGTTACATTTTAAATTTAGCGCTAAAATGTAGCGACTAATAATTTCGTTTTCGCGCCGTGGCAACCCTGGTACCCCTCCTTTACAGCGCTATGGGGGAAAACCTGCACCCTGCGATCGTTGATTTCTGATAGGTTCTGGGGGTCCATGTGACTTTCAGGCCGCCTACCATTGGTAATTCCCTTGCCTCAAGGCGATCTGCGTGATTTAGCAGCTTGGTCGTTCTCTTTTGTTGTTCGAGCATTGTGCCGTAAGGATGTGTCTTTTCGCGTGTGATAAAATTGTCGGATTCCTTGCTCTTTTGGAGAAGAAATCAATCGCAGCTTGGCTGGAAATTCATTCGACACTGCCGAACACCGAGCGGAGGTATTTTAATCTCCGTACCAAGCCTGAGGCTCCTGTTCGCTCAGGTAATATGTAACGACGCATATCACCATCAAAATGGCCGCTAACGAATATCGTTTCTTCCACGTAGGCTTTTTAGTTCGGGCTTGTCCCTTTTCTGCTTGGCTTTTCGCTTGGGCGCAAGTTACAGCGCAGGCCCAGGACATCCCCGCAAGCGTATGCGCGAGGGATTTCCCAGTTCATCGCGTGTTGGTGCCCCGACAATTCTTGTTGCCCGTCTGTCGTTCCCCGTCGTGTGGGTACGCCATTGTGAAGTCATCGACTCTGACAAGACCACTAGATGGCGTAGTGACAGCCAACTTCAGACGGTATTTGACATCGGTCGCGAGGTAACCTTTTTCTGTGTTTGTTGCGCATGCATTCTTAATAACGAACTTAATTTAAAGCAACGCAACGGTACGCTAGAAATTAAACGCTTTAGTGTAACTGTAAAACTGTTTCTTTTATTTCTATAGTTGTGTAATAAATTGGATTAATTTAAGTACGATTTTAATTTTAGCTACTTTCATACACACAGTGGGTAATAAGTCTCGTCTCTATTTAGTAGTTTCTTTTCTGCACGACTTGGTCGATTGGAGACGTCGGCAGTCGAATTTCGATTAGTTGTTTTTAAATTGTCTTCTGGCGCCCGTTATAACTTACCATCGTTGAGATAACATGCCCCTTTTCCACTGTTGCTAGCTGGGGCACAGCTGATTTAGAATCGGCAGACTTGTCACCTGGAGCTGTGGTAAGTAGAGACAAGTAGATTTAATTTAAACTTGGGTGACAGGACTTGTTTGTCTCGTTAGTCACAAGGCAAAGTAAATATGTAGGGGCACGTGAATTCGTTAGGAGATGTGCCATATTACATTTGATTTCAGCAAATAATCGAAAAAATACGAGACAGTATAAAGACTACCGTCGCGTCGGGTATGTTCATAATGCCCCCAACCCTCATTCTCCGAACCCTTTGGACGGTGTATCAATAAAAGATAACGAGCAATAACGCCCTGTATACCTCTTAACTGATGACTGAGACTGCTCCAAAGGAAAACGCCATCGAATCTAGAAGAAACGAAAGGTGTTTCTGGGAGATACTCCAACCAAGTATGGTAAAAGTCCTTATATTTTCACTGTTAGCTTGCGACATGGAAGTTTGGATGCTGGCAAAGGCAGCACTCGAAATGATATAGCTTTTGAGATATGTTAAGATCAATTGCATGGATTACATCACCAATGAGGAAGTGCTGAGAAAGATGAGGAGTTGTAAATGTAGGAAAATTTACTTACCTCGGTCATGAAAGGAGATACATCATACATGAATGTATTCTGATATACATGTCTGTGGACTTTGAATCAGCTGGTATAATATACATAGAATAGGGAAAGAAGTAATTATTGATTCTCGAAACAAGTTTAGGAATAAATCAACGCATTTAAACTTGCTCGACGTGTTAATGTGGACGACCGCGACCCTTAGATTCGAAACGGCCCGAGAACTGGGAATATGCGCACGTACTCACTAATTTATTATTAAAAGCAGTGTCGTAGTTAACGTGTACATAAAACACTCTGCATGGATTCCCGATGCGGAGATAAAAACGTCGACAAGTCGGGGAAGAGATGACTGAGGCTTATTCAAAATAAACGAAGCGAATGCGCAGCTACGTACATACTACAACGTACAAGAAACACGCAAACACGATTTTTACTGCCGGCCGAAGCGAATAAAATACTCGCTGTCCATGTAGCACGTCAGGATTTTGTTTTACTATCGCGCGTATTAATCTAGCGTGTTTTTGTCAGTTTAAATGTATCATTTGTTTTCACCGATTGCGAGGATGTTTAGAAGAGTGAAAGTCATGGTACGCGTACTCCTGCATGTTGGAAGAAGAAACGTTGATTTATTATCGACGAAGTAATACAAGAATTTATTTGTAAATTTATGTACGCTCACTTCATTTAATGGGCTTACGCTGTCAAAGAAACTAGAAACTTTGTCTTCTTCTTCTTCTTCATGTTTTAAGTCTAGTGACCTCTTTCTTTTTTTGTATCATTTCGAGAAGTTGGCTTCCAGCTGTCTTTGACCTATTTAAGTCATTTCTGTACTTGGGGGTACCTCATTCAATTCAATTTCTATATCAGCTTGAGAGAGAAGTCTAAACTACCCTAAGGTATCATGAGCAAGTGCTCTATCTGAGTGACGCTGACGCCTTTCTCTATAAGGGTTCGTGGCAATATAACTTGGAGATTAAGAACTGCGTTACATTAGCGATGTTAAAATGAACTTTCCCCTTCCTCATTCATGTTTTAATCACACTTGTCAGGTGTCTGCTTTTATCAGTTGTAAAACACGAAGCATTAAGCACGTATTTTCAATTCGCTTTCGCATATGAATATGCAGAAAGCAATTTAAACGATGTAAATCTGAACGGAATTACATATTCGAGCTACCTACACATACATCCATTTTTAATATCTTCGTTTGCTTGAATAAGTTGAAATCTACGATTTGATTTAAATGAAGTTAAAGTTTATATTTTGAGAGGAAGCTGTAGTAAGTGAAAACCCGAAATGAAATCTTTTAATTTCAATAGAAAAAGTCTCTTTCGCTAATTTTGTTTCCGGACGGCGTTTTCCATTCCCCAAAAAGGAACACGTTTCGCATTCGTATGTATAATGGTATTTCGCCTCCATACAGGAAAGCATTACGCGGGATACCTTTTCTGAGCGAGTGCGGATTCCCCAACATATTTCTTTGCATTTTTGTCCCAATGAAAAGGAGGGATTCGACGACGCTCACGGTAACGTAATTCCGTGTACCTATTGAACGTAAGCTTTGCAAAAAGGAAGCGAGCGGGAAACGGAACGAGATTGTTCTAAATAACGAAAGAAGCGCGAACGGAAAAAAGATGTTATGGAAAATCCTTCCTTAAATCAATTAATGCAGCGGCCCGTTCGTTTCAGGTGCCAGTCACGTAATTAATATTTTTCCGAACCTCCCCTGAAACTTCCAATTACGGAGCGCGTAAGTTAGAAAATACTAATCACGAGATTCCATTAATTTCATTGAATCTTCAAAGCCCCGGTAAGAAGATTGAATGTGACCTAAGAAGCCTGCAGGTCCAATCCCACGGCAATCACCGCAGATAATCACTCATTTCACGGCGTTGATGTTCTTGGGGCCTTTCCTCTTTTATACGTCGGGTCCTTCTTTTGCTCCTTTCTTTATCCTCGGTTTTGCTGTGCGGCTCCTTCGGCTTGACTCGAACGGATTTTAAAAACTAGATTTAGGCCGCACGGAACGCACAAATCAATATCTAATTTCTCTCTCATAAATATCGAACTCCACGACGTTTTCATACACTCAACATTAAACTAAAAGAAATAGGTGACACAAAATTAAATTGATGATGAACTGCATCTTCTTGGTTTTATTTAATCTTGTGCCAATTTGTTTATGTAAACACAGTTAAATGGAGAAGCCGAAGCGAGCTGACATTTTCTTTGAGCGGTTTTTTATTAAAGAGGCTTTTAAAGCTCTAAAATGTGTATTTCTAAAGTTAATCAAGCGGGGATAGTTTGATGCCTGTTTAATAATGAAAATGTAAAAAAAATACGTGCATCTACACCAGTGCCTTCAGTACAACCATGTCAATAAATTCTTCTATTGGAGCAGTAGAAGGTTGATTTTACCAGACGGGATTAAAAATTCATAATACTGTAACGTCTGTAGTAAAAGTAAAAATTTGTATTGTCACGATGTCATTATCTGGGAAAATAAGTAAATTTAAACTCGTTTCGTAATTATTGCAATTATGTGCATTTCAAAATTATGCAGGATCAGCACCCATTGACGATTAGTAGGACAAGCCGCGTTACTCATGCTCGCATTCCACTTACGTATAAATGCAAGCTCTGCGAAATGTAAGCGTGTTGTTTACATGTGCCAATTAAAATCGAGGCAATTATAGTCTGTTTATTCAACAGATATAGTAATAAAATCAATTAGGAGGAGTTTCATGCGCAGTATCTTATAGAGCAGAAGGTGATTTTACAAAGTAACACATAGTTTCAAGTTGTACCTTCAATATTGAATAAGTATCACTAATACCAATTCGTTATTTAAGTCGCGAGAGTTACTGTGGGAGTGTTTATTACTATATCTCTTGAATAAACAGAGTATAGAACGTTTTAAGAAAACAAATTTGGCTGACACCTTTAGAACTTTGTACTTTGGACCGAACCCCCAGCCACCAGAGCGAAGGAACCAATTGTGACGTAGATTTAAGAAATGTATAAAAGATCGACCCGCAGGTAGACAGGCATTAATTAGTCAGATATTAAAGGGATATTAATTAAATAATAGATATTCAAGTGATTAAGAACAGTCATGTGGGTAGCAATGTATGAGTAGTAATTCAGTAGTCGTGAAGTAATTAGTGTGAAACCAAGTGCGCGTAAACAAAGCCAAGCGAGTGGACTCTACGAGCCAGGGCTGGCCCGTCGGGCCAAGCCCTCCTTCTAAGTTCAAGTAACGTAAAGTTTAAATTACAGTTTAAAAGAAGTCAAGATTAAATAAGTTCGTTAAGTTTAAAGATAAGTGATTAGAGTTAAGATTAAATTAAATATAATTCAGAAAGACTTAGAATAATTTATAATTTAAAAATAATTTTTAAATCTTAACGTTAACAAACTATAATTATTTTTTAATATTCTGTAAACAATTGAATAACATCCAAATCAATCGAAAACAGTTGATCACAATTGATTACTCTAAAATATTAAATATTGGAGCTTCTGGAACAGACTTTTTAATTTTTTTTGTAAAAGAAAAACTGATACTTCTACGAAGTCCATCACAAGAAGCGAAAACAATTGATCAAACTTAACATCAAATTGCCACGAGATGCAAAAAAATAATTTAAATCGAAAACAATAAAATTGACAATCGACCTGCCTCTCTAAAACAGCAGCCCCCGAAAACCTCATAATCGGCAGCATTAATATCGACGAACAATATTTTTTTAATTTTTTTGTAAAAATAATTGGAAAATAGAAATTTGTTGCAAGATTAAAAATGATTTCATCAAAAGGAAGCAAGAGGTTGTTCTAAAACAGTGCAAAAAAAATAATTAGAGCCGAAGAAAACAATTGACAATCGACGTCTGAAAGACTACGTTATCTTATTCGTCTACACATTAAGTAATACGGGGAAATCATAAATTACTTCAATCCACGTGACCAACTTGAATTAGGTTTTGTTTTCTAGAAGTGGCAATACTGAAGAAAGTGACACAGTATAAGAATCACACAGTAGCGTCACTCGAGTATAACTGTCACATTTGCTCTTTTGTTTGATACCTACCCAGCTGTAAATTACATTGCATTTCCATAAGGGTATCAAATAGAATGGCGCCATTTTTTGACACTGACATTTAAGTGACTCTACTGGGTCATTACTTATACTGTGAAAGTGAGGTTACTGTTTCAAATTAGCGTGGATTTGTCATTGACTTTCGTGACTCTAGGTGTTCTGTTAATCATACGATTTAACTTACAGCACTGCATTGTTACCAACAGAGTACAATGTGTTGCCTATATGGCAGGGTCACGTGGGTTGAGAAAAGAACAGGTAGTAAAATTGATGTGAGGGTGTGCGAAACAATGGCAACAGAGAAGAAAATAAGAACGAATTAGGACAAGTGTGATTACAAAAATATTATTTGATAATAGTATGTACTTCCTAATTGTATTGCTGTTTATTTTTCTTAGCTACCGGCTTCGGCGATATTGTCCTTCATCAAGCTGCTAAATGTCAAACAATTTTTGAATTCATTCAACTTCAATCATTAGGAAAAAGGAAAAGTAACAATTTTTGACAGATGACGCCAGGTTTTAAAATTTCTTCTCCTTTTTTTCTAATGATTAAAATTGAAACACTCAAAGTGTTTGACATGTAGCAGCCTGATGATGAATTTACCGAATTCAGACATGTCTCAAAAATTTATTATAAAAAAGTTATAATAAACAAAAAATCGTTTAAATATGTAAAATAAACAGTAAAGATCCTAGTATGGGCCCCTAAAGTATACCCACATTCTGCACCTTTTAGAGGTAGAGAGAATGATTAGAAGCGTATGTAATTTCTATTAAAAAAATTTTCGAATCATTTTCTAATATAATAAGTTACGTAAAAAAATGAAACTAATAATCCAAAACAAAAGACAATCGAGTACAACAAAAGCCTAGTTCATTTTTTTCATTCCCGCTCTCTCTTAACGTCTTTCTACGCCCCAAGCTTACCATAAGTTAAAAATGAAAGGAAAAAATAAACTATTGGCAGAATAAAGAAGCAAAGTTTCAAAAAGAAGTAAAGAATGAAAGTGAATGAGAGGATATGAGAAGGGAAGTATGTATGCACATATAAAATACAGTACAAAATAAGAGAAAAAAAAAGAAAGAAAACAAAATAGACTCTTACGCATCTGTAGGAGCTACCTTATTTGAATGACAAAGAGAAACAAAAGAATAATTGACACGTAAGTGCCCACTGATGCCAGGTTAAAAGGCAGAAAGAAAAAAATGAAAAGAAAAAGAAAACAGAATGGATTCCTATGCACTCACCGACACTGCATGCCGGGAGAAAACACAGAAGAGGAAGAAACAAAATAGATTCACAATTGCAAGTGAACAAATGAAATAATGAAAAAAGAAAGGAATATGGACTCATAATGTTTAAGTCTGACAGAAAAAATAAAAGCGACAAAAAGGGGAAAAGATAACTACGTCGATGGAAAAAAAGATAGAGAAAGAAAAAATAAAAAACAATATGGACACGAACAACATTAATTTAAATGAGAAAGAAGAAGGGAAAAAAATAAAGAAAGAAAATTATTATTCAAGATTATTTAAAAGGGCACTAGTTGTCGGGCAAAACTTAAATTTAACGATAAAACCTCTAACCAGATGTTCACCTAATATCATTTTCTATCGACTCAAGCAGAGCCATCTCTTGGCTGCTAAAAAAAATATGTTTTAAATGTTCTTGTTTAAATAGTGACGTTTTTCCTTTTCATTTCTGTACTTTTACAAAATTGAAAACAAATAGCTCTTTTACATCGAATCAAGCAGCGCCATCTCTGGACTGGTAAGAAAATCATATTTTAAATGTTGTACATGTAACTTAAATACTGACCCTTTTTCTTACAATTTCTGAACTTTTACAAAATTGAAAACAGCCACTTTACATTGATTCAAGCAGCGCCATCTCTTGGTTGGTAGGAAAATCATATTTTAAATGTTGTACATGTAATTTAAATACTGGCCCTTTTTATTTCAATTTCTGAACTTTTACAAAATTGAAAATAAACAGCTATTTTACATTGAATCAAGCAGCACCATCTCTTGGCTCGTAAGAAAATCATATCTTAATTGCTGTACATGTAGTTTATATACTGACTCTTTTTCTTTTCATTTCTGAACTTACTTCCCTCTGTCACTTCGCCTCTCTAGTCCGTCACAATATGAAGTACACGAGTTCGATTTTCTTTTTTCGTAAATAAGTAAAGACAACTTTGGTTTTTATTTTCTTGAATAACATAAAACAGACAAAAAAACTGTGGATTTTCCAAGAAGACTTTTCAATAATTTCGAGACATTATCAACTGGAAAGTGGAAGGTATACTTCGACTAGCGTCGTCTAGGCGGTTACGTCACTTCGCCTCGCTATTCCGTCACAATATGAAGTAGACGAGCTTGATTGTTTTTTGTAAATATTTATTTGTTGAACACTACAAAACAGCCAAAAAAAAAAGAATTGAAGATTTCCAAAGAAAACTTCAATTATTTTCAAGCCATTATCGTAAACCCTTAATGGCATCCAACGGACATGCAATACGGTTATTAAACAGAAATCACATTCACGTAAAATATCGACGTGAATAAAACATCGTAATTGCGCTTCGCTTCTATACAACCTACATTTACATGTATTTAAAGGAATCTCGACGGTTTATTCATAAGTTGGTCAATAACAATGATGATGGGGGTGATTCACCCCGTCCGCGTCCCCCACACACAAATAAACCCGCTAATGTTTTAATTATTGATGCGGACTTTAGTTAGATAAACAAAATAGACGGCGGCGAGCAAACAATTCGTAACAGTAATTAACGGCGGGTTATTTTTTACCTTCAACGATTCACCTCGTTCGCAAATGGCCGCCGCCATTAATTTCTGTCCGTTAATAAAACGTGTCATCTAAGTAAGTTATTACGCGAAGTTTAATATCGTGTTTAATATTATAACTCACGGGCAACAGTTTTAAAACGTTCATATCGAGCGCTCGAAATTATGATTAATCGCGCCGGTTATTGCGGACTTACCGCTTCGTTTTGTTTTCATACGTGCATTAATAATTATATTCTGTGTAATTAACTACTGTACTGCAAAAGACACTCTCAAAACTGGATTTATTGCGTACGGACGTAATTCGCGCATCGGTTTTTATTCAAACAAGCGCGGGCCTGGATTGATGATGTGATTCGGTCGCTGCTTCATTTCGTGTAAAAGTATTAATCCGAAATGTTTATGCAAAATACAACATTTAAATCACATCCAATGCCTTTCAAAGGTTTTTTTTTTGTTTCAAAAAGTAACGACCTTGAAACTTATTCGATTACACACTGTATAAGAATTTTTAATTTGATCATAGGTATTTTAAATAAATTTAATTCATTTCGGATGGAATAACAACCATTTTCGAGGGCAAAGTTTTGTAATGAATTAAGATACAATATCTGATTAGGGTCGACGGTTATGCAGGTGTTAATGTAACTAATTAAAACTTAACACGTTACTGCACTTACTCTAAAACGCTTCCCCCCCATTTTGGACTGTGTTAATTAATTTATACAAGTCAATCACTTCATGTACTCATATAGCCGGAAATGCTTATAAATGATAAATTCAAAGCATGAATAATTTCAATTTGTCGCCGACGACGATTTGAGTTTTCCGTCGCCCCAAGCGGAAACTTTTTAAACTCCGTGGCAAAAACTGTCTTGTTTGCATATGAAGCGGCGAATGAAAGCAACAAATTTCCAAAGAGAAGCGCCCCCGTGTGGAATCAAAAGTGGGCAATGTTTTCCAAAAATTCGCTTAACTTGAAATCAAAGTTTCGCCGCCGCCGCCGGCGGAATTTGCATGACAAGGGGGCGCCTTTTGCGGGAAGTTCGAGTTTGCGCCCAACGCAGAAAAAGCGTTTAAAATTAATACCGCCGAAACTATTCGCGAAACAGCGTAACGAATTGCGGTAAATTGCAGAATTATGGCCCATTACTTCTGCCGTCGACGTCGTAACTAATGGACGTGGCACAGGTGCCCGTTGGGTCATTCCTTTACCTTTTTCGAGAGAGTGCGAGAGCGCCGCTGGAATACCTATAATGAAACAATCTATATTGCATTCTAAGTAATATTGGATTTTTGCCGGTGCGGTTGCACACGAGCGTGGAAAATTCACCATTTCTTTTAACGAAACGTGAAAATGCATTTTTGTTTGGTACATAAAAGGCGACGGTTTAACATTTGGGGTTGGCTCATCAAATGTTTTAAATTCGACGCCCCAATTTGGAGACAAATTCGGTGTTAGTGTGGAGACAGTTCACCAAACACGTTGTGGCGCCACCATAGTTGAAAACCGAAACCTGTACTGTACTTAGATTGAAACAAATTCTATGATGATGCAAAGTTTAAAAGGAAAATTAACAGCATATTATGTAGAACCGCACGTCACATGATCGTGTCCTGGTCCTACCTTAAACTTATTTCTTTTTGTTTAAAAGCGACATCTGGCCGTAAATGAACGAATTGAGCTTTGGAATTAGCAAATGTTCACTACGACTTAACGTAACAAAATTAATCACTAAATACAGGTTTGAAGCATTTTTTTTAATGTAAATACTTAAAATTCTAAACTGAAATTAATTAATGTGTTTAATTATGAATCATTTAAATGTAGAATTACTTACTTCGTTTACATTAACAAACAGTGCATTCAAATGATTAATTTACGTTACGTTAAGTGATTGTGAACGGGGTAAAATAATAATAATAATATTTATTTATTTCCATAGAGTACAGAGACACAATAAGGTACAAAGTACAAGAAAAACGTCACAAAAATATGCTTGCTTAAGTTAAGTTTTTACAATATTCGCAAAATACAGATACAGAATAACAATTTAATATTAACAGATATCTATTATTTGGTTTTTATATCTTTTGTAATTACACTCATTTTTAATATACTGTGGCAGACTATTCAAGAGTTTACAATCCATATAATGCAGACCTTTTTGAAATAGAGACGATCTATGTACAGGAGGTAAAAGGTAGTTGTAATTACGTGTATTGTAATCATGACTTTGAACAACTCCAAAATTATCTTTAAATTTAAATACAAAAAGTAGCACTTCTAGTATATATATATATCATAAAAGTTAAAAGAATTTTATCTCTAAAAGTATTCTTGCAAGAATCACGATAGGCCAAATTACATATTATCCGTATAACTCTTTTTTGTAGTATGAAAACACGTTGAGCCTCAGAACTCATTCCCCAATGTATCACACCGTATTTCAATTTAGAATAAAAGTTAGAGTAATAGAAAGTTTTTAAGATATTGAAAGTACATGATTTTCTAAGTTGATAAAGGGCAAAACAGACTCTAGATAACGAATTACAAAGATAATCAATATGAGAAATCCAGTTTAAGTCTTCATCGATACTTACACCAAGTACCAACGAAGAGTCATAAAGAATACTAACATTACCTGATAATTCAAAATCAGATATTTTGTATCTGGTATTATTCTTAAAAATTATACAATTGGTTTTTTTGTCATTTACGGCTAATTTGTTCGCAGTCATCCATGTTAAAATATGTGTATAAACATATTTTGCTCTTATCATTAAATCATTAGCATTACTACCACTAATTGTAAAATTAATATCATCGGCATAAAGTGCAATATTTGAAATCTTGTTGACCAGGGAGTTTACAAAATCATTGATATACATCAAGAAGAGAGTAGGTCCCAAGATAGAACCTTGAGGTACCCCGATATTAGAAAGGCCTTCTGTCGATAATTTATTATTTATCCGAACTAGTTGAGTGCGGTCAGAGAGATAAGATTCGAACCAAATACCAATACCATTAATCCCGTAACGTTTCAATTTGTAACAAATTATGATCGACACAATCAAACGCCTTGGACAAGTCAATGAAGAAACCTAAGCAGACTTTACCACTATCCAAGTCGCTATAGATGTGCTTTAAGAATTGGAATAAGGCAGTATCAGTTGATTTGTTTTGTGTGAAGCCATGTTGATTGACGGAAAAAAGCGAAAAATGTTTAAAGTAGAGAATGATTTTTTCATTCATGATACTTTCATAAATTTTGCTGAAGGTTGATAAAATACTTATTGGTCGATAATTTTCAAAAAGATTGCTATTGCCTCCTTTATGCAGGGGTTTTATGATGGCAGTCTTTAATTTAGAAGGAAAAACACCTTGCTGAAACGATAAATTAATAAGGTAGGACAATACGTCATTAATAAAGGGTGAAAATTTTTTTATAATAAAAGACGATACACCATCTATTCCGGTCGTTTCAGAAGTCTTTAATCGGGAGATAACTCGTGTGACATCATAACATGTAACAGGTGTGATAAAGAACGATGCTGAGTTTTGAGGAATGTGTTATCAGTGAAATCATAATTTAAGGGTTTATCGTATTTAGAAATTAACTTATAAGGTAGAGACAAGAAGTATTAATTAAAGGAGTTACTTAATCGTTCATTGTTTTCAAAATGAGAAGGTAGAGTATCCTTCTTAGAGCAATTAGATCTTTTACTCTTAATTAGGTTCCCACATGGCACGAGTTTTATTTTCTGAGTTTAAGATAAAATTATCACAAACTTCTTTTTGTTTAAGAGTAATAATTTCCTTATAGGATCGTTCATAACGTAGAAAATCCTTCTTAAATGCAGGATATTGCCTACTCAAATCTTTTAACAACAGTAGATTATTTTTTAGTTGTATTATATCTGATGATATCCATTTATTTTCAGGATTATGAAAACTACATTTGGCTAATGGAAAACAGTTGTTTAGATAATATGAAAATATATTTAAGAAATTTTCAAATGCTTTGTTAGGACAGGAGACTTCATATACGCTAAGCCACGTCTCATTCATTAAATAATTATGAAAACGCTGAAGGGAATTAATACAGTATTTCCGTCTATAAATATATGCAACTTCTTTTAAAGGTTTATCGATGATAATATTAATTATCTCTGCTAAATGATCAGAAAGGTTAAATTCGAAACACCCAGGATTTAAATTATTTTGAGGTAAATTTGTAATGAATGCAAGAGACAGAAGTATCAGTGATTCGCGTGGGCATATCCATCACAGTAAAACAATCAAAACTACAAAGTAAATCAGTTAATTGTCGTAACTGAGCTGAAGGGCAGTTAAACTGCAGATTAAAATCACCACCGATCACCAACAATTTACCTTCTTTCTGAATCAATTCTAAAACTAAGGATATTTGATTAAAGAAATGATCAAAAACGGATCCTGGGGGCCTATAAATAGCGATAAATACAATTGAATCATGTAATAAAGATATTTCTATCGCACAGCACTCAATATGATTTATAATAGATAAATCATTAATGTCACGTCTAATTACAGAGGTAATATTGTTTAAAGTATATATGGCAACTCCACCATGCAAACCTTGCGGTCTACAGAAACAGGATTTTAAAGTATAATTAGAGATAGATATTTCATTCAATTGCATACTAGATTGCCAATGTTCAGATAACATAATAATGTCAATATTTTGATCATGTAGAATCACTTCAAGTAACTGCGATTTATTATTCAGACATCTGATGTTTTGATGCATGAGGCGTAAGCTTCCTATCCTCCTGCTCCGGGTTTCTGAGGTTTCCAAAAAAACTTAGAAACATAAGCACCAACCGGCCAAACATCCAGTTTTTGAAGATCAACAATTTGCTGAAGTGGAACTCCCACTTTAAAAGAGGAGTAAATATCAGGTCTCTTGGATTGCATTTTCTCGCATAAAACATCATTAAAGTTCTTTTCCACCAAATATTGTTTAATGTCATCTTCAGTGGTATCCTTTTCTAATTTTGTAACATAAAGGTACGAATATTTAGTAATAGCCTTTAATTTTGTATTCAAGCCTAAACCAATTAAGGGTTGTTTTTTCTTATTATTATGACGAGCTTTTATTGTTTGAAATCCCTCATCTCCACTTTGACCGGACAAAGTGTTTTCACCTTCAATAATATCCGGTGCGCGATTCGGGGTCTTCAATACCGATGATGTAGAAGGATCAGGGAGACGAGATGATTTTAGTGCAGTTTCATATGTATTAAAGATTTGTCCCAAAGGCAAAAGTAAGTTCTTAAAACGTATTACAGAAACTTGCAGTATAAATAATCCTATGAAAACAAACCAACCCAATACAGCATTGGAACGTTGTCGGCGTTTCTAGACTACGTCTAATGATTCATAGGTCGACTTACGCATCAGTTACTAGGTTGGTTACTAGGCTTTATCTCTAGAAGGTATTGATGTCATCGACTAGGGTGAACGAAGAACAACAGACTTATACGAACAGAAAACAAAAGATCGACGATTTCAATCGGCAAAGAATGAAAAATGAAAATAAAACTATCAGAAAAATATTTGATTAAGAAAGCAAACAATTACTGTCGAAATGCTAAGAATAAAATGAAAGAAAAACAATTCCGGCACGGCGTAGAATGAATAAAACAAAAAAAATATCAAAAAAAGTATTTCGGTAAAAAAAAAACAAATGAATGTCGCCTGTTCTTCAGAATTAAATGAACAGAAAACAAAAGATTGACGATTTCATTCGGCGAAGATTGAAAATGAAACTATGTTACGGGTGAAAATTTCGTTAAATTTATTTCGAAGCCACCTGTATATTGACGAAAGTTTAACCTCGTAACTTGGACTGGTCCTAAAATCTCGCATTAAAACGTTATACGAGTCTAAACGACCCTATTCTTTTAAAATGATACTGGCCCATGTCGAGAGTAGGGAGCATTACAGGCCTGTCATTGGCCAGTAGATCTCTCCCCCCTTTCCAGCAAACCGTTCGCGTTGATCGACGCTTCGAGATTCCCTTCTGTCCAGTGTTGCCAGATACCTTACTCATCAATTGATGGATTATCAAAGATTTTCAAAATAATTTCCATCAGTTTAATGTTGCGGGTTCTGTTCCAAACATTTAAGTTTTTTTTGATATACTGGTTTTCATATTAAGAAAAGTACTTTTACAATGTCGATGTCGACGTCAGCTGCAGCTACTTCGAAGCTGCTCAAATATGTTTCAATCGCACTTGAAAACAGCTCGGAGCAGCTCTGGAGTAGCTCATCTGTACAATTGGAAATCGCTGCAAAGTTTGATTCGTGATTGGAAAAGTTTGAATTGTGATTCTAATTCCACTCTGAATTTGGATTATTCCAACAGAACACACCATGCGCACTAGATCCGAATGCATTTGAATTCAAACAAATCGTGAAAGTAGGAAGATTGAAAGGAGATTACCGATCCAGATACGAAGAGTCGGGATTGATCCATTTGCAAAAGAACACCCATCTTTGAACCTAAACGAGTTATGTTGCGTTTGGATCAAACGAAAGAAAGCAGCGTCGATTGGTTCGATTTTCGAATCTTGCGAATCATTCGCATTCGTCCACTTTCACTCCTTGAAGTGCTCAAAATTTGGTTAGGTTACTTCTGGTAGAAAATTATTTATTACTAAATGTTTTTCCGGTAAAATCCATCAATTTCTCCTTCCACATTCAAGATTTCTTTTAAAAGCATTCTGGCAACACTGCTTTAGTCCATGTGGCTCAGTTGCAAGCAGACCGACGCGCGACGCGACGTGACGGAGAGCTCCTCTCAATTTGTGCAAACTTTTCATTGAAAGTCAGGAGTAAATGGGCTTTTGAACTCGGGTGTGACATTTGTTTGCGACGAAAATGAAAGCCTTCCTAGGGGATCATACTAATCGGGATTGCAAGTCACAACTTCGTATGATCCTACTTCCAAGCATTATTGACACTGCACAACGTTGTATCCTGTTACCACCGAACATTGCCGAGATTGCAGCTTCTTACCAGTTGCTAAGGAGGCACCACCGTTGCTAGGTTGCAAATCCGATTAGAATGACCCCCTTAGAGACTTGTGTTCCGTTGTATCTACGGCAGGTATGATTTTATTTAGTGTTACTCGTGCGACGATCGGTTCGTAATTCGTGTTCTCTTTTATCTAGGCTTTTATTCTTTGTTTAATATAGCCACCACTCGTACCGAATGTTTCACGAAATTCCGGCGAATAAGAATGGCTTGACGATCGTCCTCGTGACATGCCCTTGTTGAGAAGTATGATGGCGACGTTGTAAACGAATTTTGGTCGGTCAGTGTGGATTGTTGTGTCATCGAGACAGAAACCGCAAGAGGAACGAAAGTGGTAATTCCTCCACTCTATTCCGACTTCGTTACCCTGGAGCCAAATTGACATTCGGAATGAGGCGACGCTCCTGTTACGCCTAACCTCGACGGACGTTACTTTGACGTTTGCGCTCTGGGCTACGTTCAAATTTAGAGGATAGATGCGTTCGGTAATGGATGTACGTCAAACTCGTTCAGAAATTTAAGATGCGGACGTCCGGGTAGAAAAAGTTTACGTACCTCTAGCCGTAGATTTAAAGTTTTCCCAACATGCGTAATTTATGAATATTTACAGGTTAGGTAAAAGGTACCTGTTTACTAATTAAAATCGTTAATGTCTGCTATTATTAATATCTACTGTTTACGGATGTTTACAATGACAAGTATGTGCGTTCGTTTTTAAAGAATAAAGACGAACTCTGTTTACCTACGACGTTTACCTAGCTTACACTCTGTAAATCTGAACGCAGCCCTGGCTGGATGCTCAAATGTTTGGGATCTGAATCTTTACTATTCCAAATTGTTACGTGTAGTTTGTTATTTAAATTTTTAATTGAGACAAATAAAAACAAGTGTATACACTACTTTGTACCTCGTCGAAGAATCGTCGATCTTCTTTTGCTTTTTAAATCACTCTGTCCTTTACGTTTCCACGTCGCTTGTAACTCTTTATGTTGTTTCTTTTTGTCGGTTTTGGGGTGCACACCTAATTGATTCGAAATAGACGAAATACGGTCCATAATGGGGGAAAATTGACAGCGGTCATTAGGACAGATCATTCCCAGCAACACAAACACACCAGTCGATATTTGTAATGGCCGCGGTTAAACAAAGCGACGCATTCAATCAGCGAATTCGCCGTGTACATGGTCGGCGGATTACCTCAATTGTCTGTAAATACTGCACTGACTGCATCTACAAACATGCAATATGTACTAATCTGCAGAACCTACCAAACGGGACTTTATTTATTAATTCGATTCCTCGAGCAGATCTCTTCATGTCAGCATCGACATGCCCCCAAATTAAAAGTCCTTGAATTAATTTATTGCTGCGAAAGCAATTATGTGTAATTTTTACTCTGCAGATAAAGGAGAAATAACTACGAGCTTAAATGGCATGTTACAACTGTAAACGAGCTTGCAACAAAAATCTCCCTTGATTAATATTGTAAACGGTTTGCTGACGAAAAAAGTTAGTTCTTTCGAAGTTAAATGAGAAAGCGAGGGGGCCTCACCTTCTTTTTGCTTTAACAGACAAATAAGAAACTTGACTAGCTAAAATATTCAACGAAAAGGTAAACACGATACAGGAAATTAAAAAAATAGTTTTAGGGTAAAATTCAGGGTAACGTAATGGATCAATTTCTTATACAAAAAAAAACCTGAACATTTTCGATTCGATTTTTGCTTACTTAACCGAAATCAAACCTAATTTATGTGCTTGCACTCGGTTAATGTAGTTTCCAAAGTAATACTCGCTGAAATTGCGTTTCGGATTTCTCCTCCTCCTCTTCTTTTTGGCGGACGTTCATTGAAAAGTTGGGAATCAGGTCGACTGCATAAAGCTGGCAATCAAACATACTTATAAGTTACTTGAACTGCAATCAATATCTGGGTTACTAATGATAAAAGTTGGGGGCGGGGGGCAACTCTCGCCCCGTGTATTTAAAAAGAAGACGACGAAATATTCTGCGTGGATTCGAAACATGAAGGAGCGAATTTTCCTTGTCACTTCAGCCTCTCGTTTCTGACGTGATCAAATCGACGTGTTACGTGCTTTACTGTTTTTAGTTTTTCGGGAAATCTAAGGCGAAGCATCCAGTCCCAATCTAAGTTATTGAAGAGAAGATGAAATAATTTCAATTTTATAAGTTATTATTAATGATATTGTGACAAGATGCAAGTAAATTCATGCATTGGATTTATTTAGCAAACTTAAGATAAGAGGAAATGTAACTCGTCAACGTAAACAACGGAACCTTGACACCTGCAGGTGGTAAACCTTGAACACGTTGGAACGGATTTAAATTATTTCGTTATCTATCGTACCTTTTCGGCGTCGGTAGAATTCGGAATTGCTCGAGTTACACTTCCTATAAAAACCCCGCGATCTGCATATAAAGATAAGATTATAATCAGCTGTCAATACAGCATGTAACTTCTTGTACTTTGATTTGTGTTGTGAATTAAGGATGTAAGATTTTACGTTATATTTGTATAATTAATGTTTGTCTAGTCATATTTCCTAACAGTAGCCTAATGAAGATTATAAGAAATAAGGACGTTGGTCTAAACTAAACAAAACATTTCTTGTAGGAAAGCACCTGGTTAAACTATGTTGTTGCGTATAATATAAATAATTTAACTCCTTCATTTAGTTAGTAAACCTCACGTAACAAAGGCGCATAAATTACACACGAAACACCGTCGGAATTAATATGAAAACGTTTTGAAATTCAGGCCCGTTAACAAAAGCATTCCCCTTATTAATTTATCGCTTAATATTTACGGCCGCAAGTAAGCGGAGGAATGCGGGAAAATATTCGGGAAAGTGGATGGCTCTTTCTGTAATAACGGCGGGCTCCATGTTATAAAAAAGTTACCCACCTCGGCGTGCTTCGCACGGCTATATTACCTCGTGTGTGCGTGCGAGGAAGAGCATATAAATTAGTTGTTTCGGCGAAGAGAACGCGCACGCCACTGACGTGAATTAAATATTAAATTATGTGCGCCTCGAAATTATATTTAACGATGATATGGTATAATTTAACGCGTGTTTGCGCCAAGTTATTAGGAGCCTTCTGGATGTTCTTTGTTAGGTCTTTATAATATTAGTATTAAACCTATTGTGACAAGATGCAAGTAAATTCATGCATTGGATTTATTTAGCAAACTTAAGATAAGAGAAAGTGCAACTCGTCAACGTAAACAACGGAACCTTGACACCTGCGTGAAAAAACCTTGAACACGTTGGAACGGATTTGAATTATCTCGTAATCTGTCGTGCCTTTCCGGTTTCGTTAGAATTCGGAATTGCTCGAGTTGCACTTCCTATAAAAACCCCGCGATCTACATAAAAAGATAAGATCATAATCAGTTGTCATAACAGTATGTAATTTCTTGTAATTTAGTTTGTGTTGTGAACTAAGAATGTGAGTACCTATTCTAAGTTAAACTTGTATAATTATGTTCGCCTTTATTTAGTTATGTTTAATATAATATTTAAGCTACGCTATGCCCCTTGTTTCGATTTATACAGTAACACTATTAATACTTGTTATCTAATATTATTAATAATTACAATTTGAATCTAATTTGGAAAAAGCAGAAAAATGGAGAGGAAAAGATACAGGGTGATTGTTAATTAACCCGACAAAATGAAGCGAGAGTGTGGGAAAAATGTTAAGAAATTTCTTCTACTTTAGTTTTCGAGAAATAATTAATCAAACATTCGCCCCAAAACAACGATGCGCCTCTGGTTAAAAAGTAGAGAAGCAGATGAACGAAATAAATGCCCTCATGGTAGGCACGGCGGCAGCATCGATCGTGAACTTGACCTTTAAGTGGAATTTCACGTCAACTCCGTTTTTAGGTCAACATCCAACGCCATGAAATACGAACTACAAAATATTTACATGACAAGTGCACGCAAATTACCTAAATTCCATTTATAGGATCACAACGGCCCCTAAGTACTGTTTGATCAAAATATGTCGCTTAACGATTTTCGTTGTTTATCGATGTCGTTATGAGTTACAAAATAAAGGGGTTAGATTTTAAAATATTACGTGTACAGCATTCGGATCGACCCGAGGTCGTATGCCGCGCATTCCGAGGCATGCTGTCTGTATGCAGTTTAACACGTCTGCTATGGAAGGTCAAGTTTTACAAGCTTCATTTTGAGTAAATATTGTGAAGCGTTTAAAACATAAGTACGCTGTGAATTTGTCGTTTCGGTCTAAACATACCTAGTTTTCTGGGTAAATTTATAATTGATTAATTACAAACTGTTTCACAGGATTTTTTTAAACGTTTTCACGTAATCTGTGACATGCATTCACGTACGCGATTTGATCAAATCGATTTGTACGCATAATACTAGGGACGTTTAAAACAACTGTATCCCAATAGTTTCATTGTCTCCGTTCAATATCGAGACGAAAGATTTTACTATTAGCTTCCCGTCGGACCGTGCGATCACCGTATTTAAATTCTTGCGATTTTTTTTGTGAACAAAGCAGCAGGTACATTCCGCTCTAATAAATAATCCGCAAGAATTAACAAACAATTATTTACACAAATATTTGCGAATTTGTTACTCTTATTTCATACGCAATTCCAGTTGTGTTAGAAATTACTAATAATTACGTCGCGTAAAAGAAACAAGTCTGACTTCCGTTCCCGTGTAAGAAAACGAAATTGAAATGTATGTCAAGGTCGCATTGTGTGCAGGCAAGAAGACCATAAAATAATAATCATAGAAGTTATAGACCTATTATACCGTTGCATTTGTAAAACATAGCGTCGTATTTCGTACGTAGTGCCGCAGCTTTATTTTGGGGTATTTTTTTAATTAATTGTAAACTGCTCAAAAGAATTTTTTAAACATTTTCCCGTAATCTGTGACAACCATTCTCTTATGTATTTTTTTTTGTGAAAGCAATTGTCAATTCATCCTGTATAAAGATTCCTGTGAAGGAATCAAAAAACTTTCAAGAAGAGAGGATTAAAAAGAAAAGACGAGTACAGGGTAATCCCTAAAGAAAACATAATTGAGAAATATTATAAAAATGAAGGGAAGGGAAATAGAATACAAAAAAAAGGAAGCATATACAAAGAACGAAAGGAAATCGCAAAGAGGAACAGAAAACAAAAAGAGAAGAAATATGTGTTGTAGAGAATAAGGAGAGTCTCGGGAATTAATTAACAGAGAAACTAGGGAAATCACGAAAAAAACTGTTGAAATACAAAATGAATATAAACGAAATAAAAAAACAAAAACACAGAATGGAAAACATGAAGATAATTTGGAGAATTAATTAACTAAGAAAAAGACAAGAAACTTAACTATTAAATGGAAAAGTAGAAAAGGAGATAAAGAGGAAAT
Organism: Dorcus parallelipipedus; assembly: GCA_958336345.1. Taxonomy (NCBI): domain Eukaryota; kingdom Metazoa; phylum Arthropoda; class Insecta; order Coleoptera; family Lucanidae; genus Dorcus; species Dorcus parallelipipedus. The sequence goes on along the minus strand of OY284483.1, from coordinate 33,844,416 downwards.
AACAGAATTAACAAAAGGCTAAGTGTTAAATTAAAAAATAGTAACACACTGCTTCTAAAAATGTTTTAAAGTAATTTTAGGAGCAATTTGAAATAACTTATTATAAAAATTCTTAGTTAATTTGTTCGAGAGTAAAATATAACAGCGACACGAAGAAAACAATAAATATTCGGGGTTTCATGCATATGGATTACATTTTTTGAGTTTCTAAAGTTCAAGCTTAAAGTCGAATAGAAAATAAGAATGGCGAATAAAATTGAAATACGGTTCATGGAACCCGACAGAACGCTTCCCTCGAAACAAACGTGTCCCACTAATGCTCATTAATTAAAGCGGCTTATTGGGTCTTAGGCTGTGCTCTATTAATAAAATAAATAATAAAATAAAATTTCTTGAAAACTGTTTAATAATGATAAAAAATGGAAAACAGTCAGTTTTATTTAGAAAAACCAAGAAAAAAATTTAAAAATCAAAAGCTGAAGAAGGAAAGGGCAATAAAAAACCATAAGCTTTTTTTTTATCGACATTTCACTGTACTTTGACAGTCTTCTCAAGATTAAAGTAAAACTGTCGCTGTTCAGTGAAACATCGATTACAGAACGCGTGAACCGAAAAAAAATTAGTGAAAGTTTCATTGCTGAAGAGCTCTATAATAATAACATGTGCGCAAAATTTTAATTGGAAATGACTTTAAAAATAAACAGATATGACATGCACAACACAATAATCGGTCAATTTTTTATATCCACTGACTAAAGAGAAGAAGAGATTATTAACCTTAATAAAAAAGTGTTTGGGATATGTGGAAAAGATCAATTCTATTTATTGAAGTCGATTTGCAACATATTTGGTAACTGGAATATTTCCAAGAAAGTTAAATTACATTACTAAAACCAGTTCATAAAAAATGGAATACATATCAGTGTACTACCAACATTTTCAAAAATGTTTAAATGTGCAGTTCACTCCAGGATGAGTTTCATATTAACATGTGAGCTGTGGAGCTAAAGCCAATAGGGATTCATAAAGAACAAATGTACAGAAACTGCAATTTTTGCTTTCGCTGATTACTTCGCTATCATCAGGCTTCGAAAAGCAGTTTGTTACACGTAGGTTGCTTATTTCCAGAGCACGGATAAATGTTTCCGTTCGGCTTTTCACATAAACATCACAATTTCTTGAAACAACAAAATAGTTCCAGCCAATAATACAACTGAGTTCACTCTTACGAGTCCTCATAGCATAATATTGGAGCGGACCTGCCCGCGGCCAAAAAACAGGGTACAGAGGAGGCCACCTGATCTAACATTCACCAATCACAGAAACCTTCCAGAAGGATCTATCTATACAATCGATCGATAAGGCCGAGGGGTCTAAAGACATTCAAATTTTTACTTTCATCTTTGTTGTATATGGAATTCTAACGTCGACCACATTTTGACGATCACTAATTAGATCTATAAATTAACTTGATCGAAATTAGAAGTTCAATACCGATCAATTTTCTTTCAAATTAAATAATTGAAGTCGCAAAGATTTTACTAGTGCGTTTAAGAAGCATAAAGTGGCCTCAATTTGAGGCTCCAAAGTTCTAAAAATAATCAATTTCACTGCCGTTTGAGTTTGTTGTATTCAAATTGTTGTAGTCAATTAAGTTAAGCTCCTTGAAATTTTTAAACCAAGAGATTTTTAAAAACATCATCATTTTCTATATTTCTTTAAAATTACATTGATATTGGAGTTTGAAATTTATTAAAACAGGCTCAACAAAAATTTCAAATTTCTGTGAATCATTGTTACAGTTAATAATTTAAAGATCTACTTTTACTGCACAATTGAATCATTTTTATTTAAATTGATGATTCGCCAGGTTTTTTAGATCAGAAGAAGTAGCACAAACAATGTGATGACAATTTTAATTAAAGATCTAAAACGCTTTGACTTGATCGCAATAATCGGGGATTTAAAAACAAATTGCCGTTATATCTGCGCATATAAAAATTGATCAAGATTTTTAGATCAATGATCACGTGATCGTATCTTTGAAATCGCCATGATGATTGGAAACTTTAAATTGACGAAAACGTCCAGAACAATCAAAGAGTCCGGAAAGCTATCGTGATAATTAGTACATGAAGTTCTAAAAACGATCAAATTATCAGGATTATGCAAAATACTGTGCTCTCTATTATTTTAATAAAAATTAAAGCTGCAAGCAGTTTGTTTCCATTAAATTAAATATTTTAAATATAAAACAGTTACAGCTAGTAGTATCCAGAGGACTTGATGATCTAAATCTTGATGAGCCAGTACGATTATGGGCAACAAAATTGATTATTTTTAGAAACCAATCAGAAATCGAAGATTAAGTCAAGACTTACTCGTCTTAGAAGAATTAATATAGCCTTAACGGCTAATTCGAATGATAACATGATGTTCTGATTGATTGATCAGTTTTAGAACCTGAACATGTGTTTATAAGAGCGTTTTTGGACCTTCAATTATTAAACGCCCAGAACACCTCCCAAGACAAGCTTGTAGAGCTTGAAACGGCGTGAAAGAGTACTAGAGTTGTTCTGAGAAGCCATCGCGATAATTAGAGGTCTAAATTTTTTACCTTTTTTCGTCACTCTACACTATCACTGTAACAACGTGCAAATTATAAGGATTATATCAAATACTAAGCTATAATAAGCTGATCAAAATTAGATCTAAAAGACTTTGTTTTCTTTAAATTAAATATTTCAAATATGAATCAGCTGAAGCTAGTATTATCTTGAGGACTTGATAATCTAAATTTTGAAGCTCGCCAGTACGATTATAGAAACTTCATTGGCAATAAAAGCTCGCCAGTAGGATTACTTATAGAAACTCCAATGACAATTCAGTTGATTATTTTTAGAACCCAATTATCACGAGTGTTTCAGAACTCGGGGACTTCTATCAAGACTTACTCATCTTGGAAGAATTAATGAATCTAATGAGATTGATCAGTTTTAAAACCCGAATATTAAATGGAAGAGCGTTGTTTATAAGGGAAAAATTGATCGCTTTTAGAGCTTAAATTATTAAACGTCCAAAACACCTTCTCCGATAAGTTTATGTATAGTGTGCTTGGGGCTTGAAACGTTGTGGAAAAAACACAACCAAAGATCCAAGACTTCTTTTCAGTAGCCACCGCGATTATTAGAGGTCTAAAACCAAGCAAAGCTTTACCTTTTTTTCATCACCATACAGGAAGTTCTAATAACGTTCAAATTATGAGGACTACTGAAAATATTGAGCTCAAATGATTAGACTTTGTTTTCTTTAAATTAAATGTTTTAAATTTGAATCAGTTGTAGCTAGTGTACGATTACAGAAGCTCCAATGACAATAAAATTGTCGGGCTTCGAAAGCAGTTGTTACACGTAGTGTGCTTATTTCCAGAGCACGGATTAATGTTTCCGTTCGGCTTTTCACGCAAACATCACAGTTTGATTCCAATTCTGATAATTTATCATTTCTTTAAATATTTGTGTTGCATTTTAGATCGTTAAGTTTCATTATGGAATCTAATTTTTCTTCGAAATATACCGAAGTAAATTGATTTTGGGAAATGATTCCCCATAACATTAAATTTACAATCTTGATATCAGTGTAATCGGTTGAATATTTCACGCGTTAAAACCGATCCCACACGAATGTAAACAAACACATTAGAGAATTTATAAATCGTGGGGCGCACTTCTTCCGGAGCCCCCCGGTAATTTATGTCCTCAGTTTATTATAACTTACCAGACGATACTAATATAATTCGGCAATTTTCCCGACAACGAAGCAGGTGTTATATATTGCGTATAATGCACACATAAATTTTGAAGTATGCCGGGAAATAGATATATTTTATCTTTTCTAAGAGCTTACATTGAAATAATGCTCCGCCGCTCCTTCGTTTATAACTTCCTAGTTTTATCTGAGAAATGCTCCCCATAACATTATACCTTCCGATGCATCAGTTAACCGTATTACGATGATTACACAGCACTTCTTGCCGGTAGTTTTCTTTTACTGCGTCATGTAACTATCATGGAAGGAAGGATAGATAAATATCTCGAAATTTTCTTCGGGTAACGCGTTAAATACGTCAATTTAGCGGTCGATCGGTTAAACCAATTCAACCGGACAGGCTACATATGTGCACTCGAGAAACAGACGCGCGTGTTAATCAATTAATTAATTAACGGCGACAACCTAGATGTGATAATTACGTTTGGCCAAGCTTGGAAGTCCAAGGCCGCAGTTTTTATCTGCGGTTTCGGATGTACATAAATTAATTTATGAAGTGATCGGCGATGCAAATTAAATCGAATATATTATTACTCCCCGATTGATAACAACTCCGCGCTCATAAACTTGTATTCGGTTCGGTTAATTAAGCAGAGTACACCGGCGTGTTTAATAACTGAAATATCAAAAGCTCCGTTCGATGTTATTATTCGCTTCTGTGCCCGTTGTAGTACCGGAGGCGTTGTAAATTTTGTTTCACCGGTTCACTGGCTGCCTCCAATAAAATCCGTGCAAGAATTTGATATGTCATATGTCAAAACGTGAAAAATGGATTTGAAATGTCAAACTTAATAAATTGAAATTTCTTAGCAACAACTCTTCTTTCTGTCCAAACATCACCTGACAAGGTAAGAGCTTAAATGAGGCATTCTGTCAAAATATAAATTAACAGGGAAATTTGTATTAAACGTCAGAATTACTATGTGACACTTTGTGTATGTAATAAACGTCAAAAAATTTTAAAGTAAAGTTTACATTGTAGAAATGACATGTTCGGATTTTATCCCCTACTGTACACAATTGGTTTGGTACTCAGTGTTGCAACTATTGTAAAATTGAATTTGTTTGGAAAATTCACTGAAATTTGAGGTTAACGTACATTAAATTACAGTGGCTTTCAAGGATGCATTATACACACATTTCCTGTTTAGTATTTGCTGATTGCAAACCGTCTGCTTTTGTGAAATAAAATTAATAAACAAGTTGTCTGAAAACGAAAGGCAAAACTCTCAAATGTCAAAGAACAATGTCAACGTTGCCAACACCAAAACCAGCGTTGCCAAAAGGCGTTTGCAAGAAGTCTGAACATTTGGCTTAAATAATCACTCAAAATCTCACTAGAAACAACTGTCGAAGAAGTGTGTAAACTGTGTTTCCATTTATTCCTTATATTAAGTATTCACATATTATACTTAAGCACGTTAAGATTGGCAAACCGTTAAAATTACGAAAGAAAACGAAAATTGGTGGTTTTTATTAGTAAAAACACAAACAAAAGACGATTGATTATTTAACAATCGACGTTTGTGCAAGAACGTAATTCATTTTAAGTTATACAAAATCACTGTTTTAGTTGGCAGCCCTGAATTTTATTTTTAAATGATACAACTGAAGTAACTTCAGGTTGTTGACAGCTTGATACTGACAGCCTTCACTTTACAAGCGTCATTTAACATTTCAAAAAAAATGCTAATTTCTATTCACATAACCTACAATCTTGTTGCTGTTCAGCTTATGTCAAACAAACAAAACAAAGAAACATATATCCGGTTGCAGTGTTGCAAATAGCCGAATAAAAAAGTGCTCTTGATCGTGTTGCCAACTTTTGTATTTGCGTGTGGAAAGGACAAGTCCTTAAATGGTCTCAGTCTTTATTTTCTTAAAAGAGATAACATTATATGATCATTATAACAACTGAACTATTTATCGCTACATACAATAATACATGCCTACGTAACACCAACCCAAACAGTTATTCTTGACCACTTTGTATATTGTTGGTAAAGAAGAACTCGATCTTATGCTTGGCTTTTATAAGAACTGTCAAATCTTTATTTGTTTGGTTAAAATTATGTTCAAACCAAATCATTGGATTTGTCACTAAACCAGTCGCAAAATCACTAAGTTTTCGACTTATCTGAACTCACTGGATGTTGTCCGAAATTTCAACAGAAAGTCACCAGAACTAGTGACAAAATCACTAGATTGGTAACATTGGCTAACACTGCAAGGTAAAAACTAGCAAGTGCTCATTTTCCACGTTTCGATTTTTAAGAAAAATCTAAGTACCTACCTGCTGATAATAATAAATTATAAAAGTAATATGTAACATTTTAAATCAATTTTAGCTTTAAATGCTTTTGAGATGTGTATTTTTAAAGAAGACAGTAGCAGAAAAGGAAAACATTGTACCGAGACAAGCTTTGACAGATAGGAGTAAAAAATTAGAAAAATTAAACAACGTCGCCACAGTATAAGTAATTACTCAGTAGCGTACTTAAATGTCAGTGTCAAAAAAAACCGCCATACTGTTTGATACCTACATGGAAATGTAATGTAATACATTCATTTTTGTAATGACTAATGAATAAAGTTACACGATTTAGTAACTTTTACCGTTGAAACCTGACTCCTGACTGCTGTTAGCTCCCGCATTTTGTAAATAGGACTTTTATTTTTAGGTTATGTTGGTTTCAACTTTGTGCTGTTATTTTGGATCTTTGGCTACCACCATTTCCAACATTTTATTGAATGCATTATACCTAAGTGTGGTTTTTTGTTTGTTTCATAATGGATTTCTGGGTCATTGAATTTTGCAATTGACAACTAACTTGTGACGAACGATAATTTGATTAACAAAACCTTAAATGCAATCCGAACCGCTTTTGTGAGACATCATAAGAACAAAAAAATCACAATTAGTTACTCGCCGTAAAAGTGAATGGAGTCTGCGTTCTCTGAAATTTCAGTTTCAAATAAATTGTTTTCGAAAAAGTCGTCGCCGTTTTCAAGTCACAGAAAAGCAGAAGCTAAATTTTGATTTTTGAATTAGTGATTTTCTGGTGACTTATATTTTCTTCAGTTGACAACTCTGTGTGTATATCAAAGTGATACAGTAGCGGACAATAAAATCCGTGCAAGAATTTGATATGTCATATGTCAAAACGTGAAAAATGGATTTGAAATGTCAAACTTAATAAATTGAAATTTCTTAGCAACAACTCTTCTTTCTGTCCAAACATCACCTGACAAGGTAAGAGCTTAAATGAGGTATTCTGTCAAAATATAAATTAACAGGGAAATTTGTATTAAACGTCAGAATTACTATGTGACACTTTGTGTATGTAATAAACGTCAAAAAATTTTAAAGTAAAGTTTACATTGTAGAAATGACATGTTCGGATTTTATCCCCTACTGTACACAATTGGTTTGGTACTCAGTGTTGCAACTATTGTAAAATTGAATTTGTTTGGAAAATTCACTGAAATTTGAGGTTAACGTACATTAAATTACAGTGGCTTTCAAGGATGCATTATACACACATTTCCTGTTTAGTATTTGCTGATTGCAAACCGTCTGCTTTTGTGAAATAAAATTAATAAACAAGTTGTCTGAAAACGAAAGGCAAAACTCTCAAATGTCAAAGAACAATGTCAACGTTGCCAACACCAAAACCAGCGTTGCCAAAAGGCGTTTGCAAGAAGTCTGAACATTTGGCTTAAATAATCACTCAAAATCTCACTAGAAACAACTGTCGAAGAAGTGTGTAAACTGTGTTTCCATTTATTCCTTATATTAAATATTCACATATTATACTTAAGCACGTTAAGATTGGCAAACCGTTAAAATTACGAAAGAAAACGAGAATTGGTGGTTTTTATTAGTAAAAACACAAACAAAAGGCGATTGATTATTTAACAATCGACGTTTGTGCAAAAACGTAATTAATTTTAAGTTATACAAAATCACTGTTTTAGTTGGCAGTCCTGAATTTTATTTTTAAATGATACAACTGAAGTAACTTCCGGTTGTTGACAGCTTGATACTGACAGCCTTCACTTTACAAGCGTCATTTGACATTTCAAAAAATGCTAATTTCTACTCACATAACCTACAATCCTGTTGCTGTTCAGCTTATGTCAAACAAACAAAACAAAGAAACATATATCCGGTTGCAGTGTTGCAAATAGCCGAATAAAAAAGTGCTCTTGATCGTGTGGCCAACTTTTGTATTTGCGTGTGGAAAGGACGAGTCCTTAAATGGTCTCAGTCTTTATTTTCTTAAAAGAGATAACATTATGTGATCATTATAACAACTGAACTATTTACCGCTACATACAATAATACATGCCTACGTAACACCAACCCAAACAGTTATTCTTGACCACTTTGTATATTGTTGGTAAAGAAGAACTCGATTTTATGCTTGGCTTTTATAAGAACTGTCAAATCTTGATTTGTTTGGTTAAAATTATGTTCAAACCAAATCATTGGATTTGTCACTAAACCAGTCACAAAATCACTAAATTTTCGACTTATCTGAACTCACTGGATGTTGTCCGAAATTTCAGCAGAAAATCACCAGAACCAGTGCCAAAATCACTAGATTGGCAACATTGGCTAACACTGCAAGCTAAAAACTAGCAAGTGCTCATTTTCCACGTTTCGATTTTTAAGAAAAATCTAAGTACCTACCTGCTGATAATAATAATAGTAATATGTAACATTTTAAATCAATTTTAGCTTTAAATGCTTTTGAGATGTGTATTTTTAAAGAAGACAGTAGCAGAAAAGGAAAACATTGTACCGAGACAAGCTTTGACACGTAGGAGTAAAAAATTAGAAAAATGAAACAACGTCGCCACAGTATAAGTAATTAGCGTACTAGTAGCGTACTCAGTAGCGTACTTAAATGTCAGTGTCAAAAAAAAACCGCCATACTGTTTGATACCTACATGGAAATGTAATGTAAAGTACATTCATTTTTGTAATGACTAATGAATAAAGTTACACGATTTAGTAACTTTTACCGTTGAAACCTGACTCCTGACTGCTGTTAGCTCCCGCATTTTGTAAATAGGACTTTTATTTTTAGGTTATGTTGGTTTCAATTTTGTGCTGTTATTTTGGATCTTTGGCTACCACCATTTCCAATATTTTATTGAATGCTAATGGTTTTGTTAATCAAATTATCGTTCGTCACAAGTTAGTTGTCAATTGCAAAATTCAATGACCCGGAAATCAATTATGAAACAAACAAAAAACCACACTTAGGTAATTATACCTAAGTGTGGTTTTTTAAATGCACTTAAATGCAATCCCAACCGCTTCTGTGAGACATCATAAGAACAAAAAAAATCACAATTAGTTACTCACTGTAAAAGTGAATGGAGTCTGCGTTCTCTGAAATTTCAGTTTCAAATAAATTGTTTTCGAAAAAGTCGTCGCCGTTTTCAAGTCACAGAAAAGCAGAAGCTAAATTTTTCAGGCCTCAAGTCGTCCTCTCACTTCTTAATTCTTCGCAAGCTTCAAGCATCAAGCTATTATAAAAATTTAAGCTTAACAGTAGATTGATTGCCAAATTAAATTTAACTTCCGGTCAACTCTCGCGGTTCTTCAAAAATTCCCGGCACAACTCTATTTTTAGAGGATGGTTTGGGGGTAAAATCTCTTCTAGTACCACTTGTTACCACTCTTCTTATATTATTGATTGATGCGTGTCAGTAATTCACTTCAGCAGTTTTAAATGAATTGTTTATGGTCCTTGCAAATCATCATCAATGCATTCGTTAGCTGAAGTAAACCCTTGTGTACGAGTGTGTCGTGCTTTAAACGTATTCGTCTACTTTCCTTTCTTTTCTTGTTGCCAAGGAGCGTTTTGAATAAATAAGGAAACTTATCGGGTCATTTTCTTTGCAGGAATCTTAGATGTGGTATTCAATTCTTTTTTATTTAATCACTTGAAAAAATATAATTTTAATCTGTTTTTGTTTATTAACTTTTTTTTTTTTTGAATTGTAGAAATTCGTCCTACTTTACTTTAGACATTGCTTTAAGCTTAAGCGATTCGAAACAAAGCTGTTCTTTTTTTATTCTTTCTACAAGTGAACGCATTTGCCTTGTAGCTGCAAATATAAATAGGTACACAATTCAATTTTATGAACAAGATAGATTTCGCTTTATTTGGAACTCGATATTTTACTTCTTTAATTTCCGTTCGTTGCTGTCTCGTGAGTTCAATTAATTAAATTTATTTCGCTTGGAACAAACGTCGTCGTCGTCGTCTGCGTTGGATTCTAAAATTCAGCAGCAGAAGTTTTGTGAGCGACGTGAAATAATGACACATTACAAAAGGAATATTTCCCAGAAGAGACACAGCGAACTTTAACCTGTAGCTCGAGCATTGTTGTTTCTGACCACCTTCCATGACAGAAGTCGGGAAGTCGTAAGTTTATGACACTCCGAATCGCAGGGGACTTATGATTCAGGCAGGCTAAACAATAGCCTTCGCCGACGTTAAGGTCTCCGGCCCTTATCTTCCTAATCCCGAATCGATACTCCGACGACGTCGGATTACGCAGACCCAATGCTTTTAACAAAATTCGACCTTCGAATAATTCCAGGGGGCACTGCAATTCACTTATTATGCCGCTTGTATAATCAACGCGTGCGTTAAACTTTCACGAATACTTTTTGGACTTTCACTTCAACCCCCCGGCCCCTGCGAGGGTGTGTAAATGCTTCTTGAACTTCTGCGTACTTCCTCACTTTCGGAATTTACTTTAAACTCGGGAGGATGTGCGGGTCCCGAGCCGCCTAGGATGTTCGGTAATGGCAGGCGCATTTTGCTATATAAAATATACAGGAAAATCCACGCCTGCAAAAACATCATCGGAATGTAAATATTTTACTAAACTTCCGTAAGAAGATTTACGCATTTGGTGAGAATCAATGCGTGCTGCATAATTTATGTGACAAGCAGAGCTCCCTTGGAAATTTTTTATGAAGGAATATTTTTTTTTTGGATCGTTATTTATTTCCGTGAAATACACTTTTTTAACTTCCTCTTTTTACTTACTCTACGCGGTAGATATACTATTCTATTACTAATTATTTTACATTTTTACATTTGCAACTTCAAGAGCAAGACACATCAACGATAAAAACCAAGAACTTGATATTGTGACAAGATGCAAGTAAATTCATGCATTGGATTTATTTAGCAAACTTGAGATAAGAGAAAATGCAACTTGTCAACGTAAACAACGGAACCTTGACACCTGCGTGAAAAAACCTTGAACACGTTGGAACGGATTTAAATTATCTCGTAATCTATCGTACCTTTCCGGTTTCGTTAGAATTCGGAATTGCTCGAGTTGCACTTCCTATAAAAACCCCGCGATCTGCATAAAGAAAAAAGATCTTAAACTAGTTGCTATCAGAGCATGATGTAGGCTCTATTTTGTTAAAGTGTGCTGTTAGGGTAAGTTGAACTTTGTACAATTATGTTTGTTTGTATTTATTTATGTTTAATATAATATTTAAGCTACGCTGTGCCCCTTGTTTCGATTTATACCGTAACATTTTAACGAAAAAAGGAAGTAAACGTAGAAAATGATGAAAAGAAGAATTCAGATAATGAAGATTCTGTGTTCTGTACAGAGGTTTATTCATTTTAAATGGAACGAAATTATAAACAAAACATGTCGTAAGCGAGCTAATTCGCTCGACTTTATAATGACCGCAAAACTCGTGTGTCCGTTTTGCAACACGTCTGCGATGTGTAAAATACTCTGAAAATATCGATCGTAATTAACCGGAGCTTTTCGGTCTAATAACTGAAATAAAAGACGGCTGTTATGGAGAATCAGTATCACACAAACAAAATCAACATTCAGTGAGCAAAAACCAAAATTTAATTGCTACCATAAAACTCTAAAATGAATTACTCCTGATTTCTACTTACATTAAACAGGTGGAAAGTTTGCGCTATTTTTCACCAGCTGTTGCCTCAGGTAGCTCAATGGAGACAGGACGTGGTTTAAAAGATCTTAAAAGGCGCCAGGGTGAACAAATACCCAGCTGAAGAAGTAGATGTATAACACATTCGCAAAAGCTTGGCAATAAATCTAGGAGATTTTGAGTTACTCACTTGTACACCGAAGGTATAAGCATTAATACACAACAAGTAATAATAAACAGCCGCTTTAATTAAGCAAAGAAAGGAAACTCACAATAAAGTTTATATTACGTCGAACTAGCTAAATGTACGTAAGTGAAGGTCGTCGAATACATTATGACCAAAGCACATCAAAAAATTGCACCCGAGTTATACTATTTAATTCATCGTTTCTCAACCTGGGGGTCGCGACCCCCAAGGGGGTCGACATCCAACGACATCCAAAATGTGTTCAGTAAGACAGTTTCCGGTGTGCTTGTCAAATATTGAGCCAACTTAACGAAACTGAGGCAGCGCCTCCTTTTGATCGGTCATCGAAGTGCTTCCAAGGGTTGTTTGATTAGCCGAGATCGAAGAGAGTATTTTATATACAGTGACTTTCAAAAAGTGTGCTACAAATGGGATTTTTTTTAATTATCGGTTTTTATAAGAATTTATTGACGCAGAACGCTTCTGCATCCCTTAAAGTTAAATTGAAAAATGTCGAATGAAATTTATCTTGAACGGTATACAGCGTGGACACCGAGAAATGAAGACGGCTTAAGAGTAAAGTACCCTTATTTTACGAGATACAGCAAAATGTCATAAGAATAAGTTGTTCAGAATTAAAAGTTATATATAGTTATAAAAGCCTTCTATCTCAAAAATAAAAAAATCACATTTTATTGTAAAGTACCCTTATTTTACGAGATACAGCAAAATGTCATAAGAATAAGTTGTTCAGAATTAAAAGTTATATATAGTTATAAAAGCCTTCTATCTCAAAAATAAAAAAATCACATTTTATTGTGAACCATTCTCTCTATGCACTACATTAGGAAATACTGGCTGGATTAAAGTGTCCGTATTCGTTCTTATTTCTCAATTATTTCATTTGATTCTGAGAGATTTGTGCTTTCTTGTAGCACACTTTCTGAAAGACACTGTATAAAAGTACCAAATCGTACAAGAAATCTATTGACTAAAGACTATGAGAACGCCATCTATTAGGCACCTATGAAATTTTTTGCAATTAAAGTCAAGTGTTGTTATATCTCTTGAAAAAACAATAACAGTTTCTAAATGTTAATTTCATTTGATCAAAGATTAAAGAATGCAAGAAAAAAAATTGATTTCTAAAGTTCATTTTGAGTTAGTATTAAATTTACCTTGACTTAATGAAGTGTATTTGGTTTGTATTTAGTGTCTTTACCTAGGGACTTTAATTACGTGTAAAGTCACTAAATACACAAAGTACTGCAATTCATTAAGCCAATGTAAATTTAATTTTGATTCAAAATGGCGGAAATTGCGATACTTTAGATATCTAGAGAATTTAACTTTAGATGAAGTTCCTAGATGGATAAATTACCGCAATTACCGCCATTGTGAATCAAACTAAACGCGCATATTTAAAATTGAACGTAACAGGTAATGTAATTTCAAATTTGGCGCGCTTATTTCGACTCAAAATGGCGGTAATTACGGTACTTTATCTATCTAGGAACTTTATCTAAAGTATGTTTAGAACGTCATCTGTTGATTAACACGGACGTTTGTAACGAAATCGCGCGTCTATCGAAATAAAAGGAAAAAGCTTCCTGAAAGTAAGATAATTTAAAACGCCACAACAAAATTATTTGACTGATTTGTGCAGAAAACAGAAGTCGAAAACACATTTTTGTAATCTTCGCAATTAAATGCTTCGTTGAAACAAAACGCAAACTTTTTTGGGTTACTTAAGAGACTAATCCGTAAGTTATTATGAAAGTCGGAGAGCGCCATCTCTTGGCAAGTCATTATTTATTATTATTACTTACCTATTACTCGTGTTTTAGAACTTTTATAGCAACTGATGAAAATATAGTAGAAAAGAAGATATTCTATCTATATTCTTAAGTATCATCTGCAAACAGCTTTTAAGTTTTAAGTGTAGACTTCAGAGGGATTTTACAAAAATGCAGAAGGTTTTTGATGAAAATAAGTTACCTGACATTCAGCAGTTCAATTCAGTTAGGGCATTTGGTCATCACCATGTCAAAAAGAAATATCAGAGGCAGCAAGAGAAAATTGACTGCTCCAGCCTTTGAAGTACGAGAATCTATAAAAACTGTCATTTTAAAAATAATTGAAATTGAATATTAATTGATATATGTACCTTCGTCTTATTTCTAATGATAGGAGAAATATCAATGAAAATTGAAATAAACCATCAATGGAAAGAAGAAGGAGGAACATCCGTGATACTCCTAGGAGAAATATTAATTAAAATTAAAATCAACCATCAATGGAAAGAAGAATATCAATGATATTCCTCAATGGAAATAAGAAGGAGGAATATCATTGATTTGTATCGATTTTCTTACCTCAAAAGTTGGAGCAGCCATTTTTCTCAATGGAAAGAAGAAGGGGGAATAACAATGATATTCCTCAATGTTATTTCTCCTTCTCCTCCTCCTGGTTGATTTCGATGACACTCCTCCTTCTTCTTTCCATTGACGGCTGATTTCAATATATTTCTCCTAACATTAGAAAGAAGAATTGATGGTTGATTTCAATTTTAATTGAAATTGCTTCCTCTGATATATTTTTTTAGACATGGTGATCTAACTGAATTGAACTGTTGATTACCAAATAACTTATTTTCAGCCAAAACCTTCTGCAATTTTTGTAAAATCTCTCTGAAGTCTACATTTAAAACTGCTGCTTGCAGATGGTAGTTAGGTTGTCTGGTTGTTTCTTGAATCTGATTGGACACAAACTGGCAAAACAATCGTCAGTAGAAACAACACACCACGTTGTATGTTCAACAGATAACAAGCCATGTTCTTTTAGATCTCAGAAATTTTAGAGTCAGGTACAAATGCGGGAATGTTCAATTTACTTGAAGTTGTTTAAAGTAAATTGGTGGGCTTTTCCAAAAACTTTAGGCCTCCACTGATTACCAAGTGGATTTTAACTTGGGTTTTCTTTTTCTTCTGAAAACTTCTCCACCTGATATTTCCCAGCAAAAACCACCAGCACAATGAGGCGAAAAATGAGGCCGTAAAACAAAACGAAGGAAGATGACGCCGAGTGAACGTGCATGTAATCAGCCTTTGACCAGTCGGAACTCACCATTATCGAAATGACCGTATAAGGACGTACAATGGGGCGATCAATAATTTAGAGTTCAGGATTGCCACAATAAATTCTAAATTGACCGAAATTCTCAAATGTTGCCATCTTATTTCCTACGGCATTTTGAAGCGTAACATAATTGCCAGTTAGTTATTAGTAACTAGTAACTGTTTTAACTGATGTACAGAATGCCGCTCCTTCTCTTTTTGAATTTGTGTTGAAGTAATCTCTCGTTTAAATTTTACATTTGCCTGAATTATTATCATTAATAATTTTAATTCTTAATATTATTACCTATTACTTTATTTTCTTAAGTTTTTCTCTTTAGTTATGGTTTGTCGTGTTTGCTTTCTAATTTTATTGGTATATTTTGGTCTGTTTTCATTTGTCAACTTCTTTCTCTTTAATGCGAAGAGCAAAGTCAAAAGGAGAGGACATATAAGCAACAAAATAGTAACATTATCAAAATAATTCAAACCGTTGTTAAATGAAGAAATTTTCTATTTGAAGTATTACAGAATGAAAAAGAAGAGAAAGAAAATTTCAGTCGAGGACAAACCCAATAAAAACGAAAAGTTGAAGATACTGCTCATAAACACTAACAAAAAAAAAAACTAAATCCCAGAACGAAAGCAACGTCCAAAGAAGAAGAAATGACGCAAAAATAATAAATAAAAAAATTAATTGAGAAACATAAAAGAAGACAGCAAAGAAGTAAAAATTATCAAGAATTTAAAAACCTCAACTGAAGAAGAGGAACATCAGTCTAGCAAATTATCAAATTGTTGTTTAGTTTCTGAGAAGCCAAAGTGGAGGTAAAAAATGATAAGAAGAAGAAAATAAAAATCTTCAAGTTGAAGAAATGTTGATGAGGGGAAGAGTAAAGATTGAAGGAGAGAAAAGCAACTTAAGGAGCACAAGAAGACGAGAAAAGCCAATTAAGGCACACAACATGAACGGTGGACAATGAAAAAGTAAAAGGGAAGTTAAAGAACACAGCGTGAAAGGTGAAGAATGAAGAAGAGGAAAGCAAGTTGAAGAACACTAACGGAACAACAACAAAAATTATAAAGAAATTAAGAATCGAAAAGCAGGGCGCATTCCATTTGAAGAAGAAAAAAGCCTAGGTTGTTAGCACTATGTATACGAAGAAGGAAATATAAATCGTCAAGTGAAAGAACTGCTAGTGTTGAAGAGTAACGCACAAGTCAAAATTTTGAAGTAGAACAAAGCACTTCTGAGTTAGATTAAATTGTCTTATTTTGAGCCTAGGAATTTATGGTTAAGCTAGGTACATCCAACCCTCTTCCCTTACAGTATTTCGACGTAGAGTAATAATTAAGTTTGAAGGGAGATGACTGAAACTTTTTTTTTTCTTGTAAAGGGTCTGTACTTAAAGTTCGGGAAAACCTTGCTCTATAACCAAATTATCTACGAACTCCTTTCCAAGTACAAATTAGAATTCTAAGTGAAGAATGAAGGAAACATTTTTTTGCTTCCCAAAAAAATGAAGGAAACATTTTTTTGCTTCCCAAAAAAATGTTTCCTTCATTCTTCACTTAGAATTCTAATTTGTACTTGGGAAGGAGTTCGTAGATAATTTGGTTATAGGATAAAGGATAAAGGATTGAGGGTAGTACATTTTTTTTGGGAAGCAAAAAAATGTACTACCCTCAATCCTTTACTCACATGAAATATGACCAACAAAAAGAACGAAGATGTCAAGAATACAATAGAAATGGAATATGTTGGGAAAATAGCAGGGAAGAGAAAAAAGAACACAATAAATAACAAATGAGAGACAAAGAGAGACGAGAGAGCTAATCGATATTTTGATCACAACATCAGAATTATTTCCAAAGGAATAACTAAAGGCAAAGAAAATTTATACAATATGGATGAATAAAATAGAAGCAGCACGGAAAAGCAGAGAAGAAATGGCAACAATTCACCAAACGGAAGAAGTGAGGGGCGGGTGGTTAAAAATGATAACAGAAAGGATGAATTATCCTTTACTTTCAAATTTATCAATGTTACAAGGCCTTTTCACTTTTTCTCCTCTCTCTTTTACCAAAATTTTAATCAAACCACAAAGGTAGATGTTCATGACCAACCGGCTTCTAGCAGTCTGATATCTATCGTGATAACCAGTATCCTTTTATGTGATTTTATAAACGGAAATTCCGATTACATAACACTTTAGATGTGGGCCAGTGATTCTTCGTGATTTTCCGAGACCGTCTGCTCATATGCTTATATGATACCCGGCTTTTTCGATGAGTCACCTATGCAGCTGAAATTCTTGCAATTTGATCTTGATCATGCTTACATCATTTTTAGGCGAACATATTTCCGCGATGTTTTGTATCAAATTCAATTTACGTATTGAGCTTAATGATTTACGAAACTGCCGATTTCTTACAAAAGTAATTTAGAAAGAAGACATGATCGATCAGTCAATCCGACTATGTAAATGGCACAAGGATCAGAATAGAAGAAGTGAAAGTAGAAGAAGGGATAGGGAAAAAGAATGACTACATTTTAAGTTACTTTAAGCAGTTGCATTGAAAATTGTAAAAACTTCTGTGTGCCATTGTATGATGCTCATACAATACGTTTCGTGTCGTTGGGCGACTTTACATCTTACAAAAGGACTTCCCAATCAATAAGCAATTTAAGCAATAACGTCCCTTTCGCATCGCACAATTCGATATGAATTCTCATTTCCTTAATGGTCGATTATCGTGACTCGCGCGATTACTATTATTGTTTCGAAATTTTTTAATTTCGGACTTGAACCGATCGCGATCGTCGAGACTTATTACGACTTGCCCCAAACCCGGGACCTTCCGGTACGCGCACGTGAAATAAAAAGCGATTTCAAAGTTCATTTGAATCGAATCGTTCGCGAAGCGAGAGCATATGGCGAGGATATTAAATTCTTTCGGGTAATTTACTCGCGGTCGCAAATATGTGTTTTCTAACTTGAAAAGAACACGCAGCTCGCAAAAGGCGCGTTTTCAAAAGTTCGAGCAATCTCGATCAAACCAGGGAATGTAAAAGTTCTGGAAAAAAATCCACTTTATTAAAGAACCATAAGTGAACATGCCGACGTAACTTTAAGCTTTAAATGAAGCATTGAGTTCCATTTTGAGTTTAACCCCGGCACGTGCCGACTAAACAAAAGCATTAGTTCCCCCGGCACCAGCAAGCAAGCAATAAAGCGCAGATAATTTTTTTCGATAAGAACTTGTTCATTACTCACATCAAAAGTTGTCAAGTGGGAAAGTTGGGCCGCGCAGAGACGCACTTATGGGCCATCCGGGGCACATAAGACATAATAGGGGCCGTAAACTACTAAGATGCGGGCGCTCACGAATTATCAGATAATTATCGCGATCTTTCCCTTAACGAATGACAAGGCTATGACGAATTAGGACGGCCCAATCTCGGTTCATTATCTCTCCTCGTAATTCCGAAAATATTCGAGGGTGGGCACTAAAACAAGACGATTTAATGTGTGCGTGGGATCTACCCAATAAAATCTCCATTCGAAATTTATTAGGTTATGAAATGTTTCATATAAACGGATTTGAAATTAATGAGAGTCTCCACCGATAGAAAGAGATGTTCGTAGACGTGTGTGAGCTAAGTCGAAAAAAATAAAATATGCAAATGCCAACCCTATACTTTGGGTTTTGGGCACTTGTGCGCCTGTGTTGGGCACTTGTGTGCCTGCGATTGAAGAGTACAAGTTACAAGTGCACGTGTAACATGCAAAATTTGTTTATTATGAAATTGCAGGCGAACTGATTTTTTTTTTTTAAATAAAAAAGCTCACCAATAATAATCTATGAAAGATTTCGCGGACGTTCGAACCCCATCAAAATAAATTAAATCTGCCAGTGCTTCCCCGGCGTGCTTACAACAACAATAAAGGGTTAACTATGATCGAGATCGCTTGAATAGCACTTAAAAAGTTAGAGGGGAACCGTGTAAGCGGGAACCCCCCCCCCCCCCTTTAAAAACGGCCTCCCCCGACCACGCGGGTTTCATTACGGCCGGCCCCGGCCGGCATTTGTTTTGATTTACCGACCGTAATGCACAAAAGGAACGTGCGTTATCGATCCTTTACAGGATAATAAAAATTTCGACGCGAAAAGGAACGGGGAATTTAAATCTCATAACCGGACGTGCGTGCGAGCGTAACGAGACAAATTTTTTCGGGTATCCTTTTCAATCATCCCTTTTACTTTTGTAGAAATGAATATTCGTTTTTTGGGAATTTGATTCCATTCGATTCGATTCGATTCGATCTTGCGGGGAGTAACCATATTTCACGCTTTTAAGAAAGCGTTCCGCCGAGCAGAAAGGAAATGTAATTTCGCGTGGATCATTTTTGATGCAATTTCAGATTTCAATCACGTGCTATTAAACTATGCTGATAATCGCATTTTTTACCGTAAGAATTTATTTAAACGTCTGGCTTCCCAGAAACCAGCATTTCGTAAATATACAAGTTAAATTCAATAATATTACGTTCGGAGAATACCAGCTGCATATTGCAACGTCAAGCAGTCGCCAAGGTCATTCATCAAAGAAACGATCCAAAAAGATCACGATGACTCATAGGGCAAGCGCTCCATACGCAAGATTTTTCATAATCGGAATTTCCGGTCTAATGTTTTGAGTTGAGCTACAAGTTGTATGGTTGGGAACATCACCCAGAGTCCGAAGCCAAAAGTAGTATTCGCCGAGTGTCATAGCGTGGTCAAACTCCGTCCGTCTTTCTGTATCTATCACCATGGTTTGAGTGAGAAAACATTAGTTATGTCATTAGAAACTAACAAATGCTGAAAAGTTGAAAGTAAAGGATAATTCTTCCACCTTTCTTTCATCATTTTTAACCACCTGTCTCTCACACACTTATTACATACAGGGTCACCCAGGGAGGTCAAATATTTTTTGACAAATACAACTTCTGACTCGTACCATAGTTTTTAGTTAACCGCTAATATTATGATTAGTCTTTTTTGTAACCTGATGGATAGGCTACCAACAAAACAGAAGCGAATGTCCTGTTAGTAATTGCCACTACGTACTATGTATAGCTTCGTAAGCAAATTTTTGGAGATTTGTCGTTGGCTTGCTAATAATCCAAAATCGATTATAAAAACAGTTGCAGGCACCTTCAAACAGCGAATAGAAAACGGTAAAATATTTTGAACGTAGTGAGGATATGACGACTTCCTGTAAACACGAGTTATGATTTCGCATGATAGTCCATTAGCAGTTCAGCATTTATACGACAATAAGAAAATTCCCATTTACGTCTTCATAAAATTCTTGTCTCAAATGTGTGTGTGTATATACTACACCTACGTATTTTGTCGGTTTATTGCCTTGTAAACTTTTATGCGGCAAAATGTCCTTCGTCCTTTCGCAACGCGCATTCCATCGGCAACATTAAATCACGTGAGCCGCAAATCATTTTCTCTCATGGTGAGATTATGGAATATCGCGTATGGCTAAAAACACACAGTGATTATCAGTCGTTAAGCCTATTACTAACTAGACACTTTGACGGTGACTAATTATGTTCTAATAGCTACATTCTCACTAATTACGCATAACATCATGCATCATCGTCCTCCAATGTATACGTATCGATTAGTGTGGGTGCTAATGTCTGCATCATAAATAATAATGAAGTGGATCAGCAATTAAAAGTATTCGCTTGCTTTTAAATTCGTTAAAAAATTCTTTTATACAATGAACGGTTATAAAGAATAAAATAACATCCGTGTATAAATAAATAAAATGAATACGTAATTTTTCCGTATGTAGGGTCCTTTCACTGAGAATCTCCTAGGACAAATTAGGGCAAATTAACACGTTGACTACCGCGCCCAAATCGGCTTTCGTTCCCCCTGATCCACGAACTCCTAGCTACATAAGTGTGCTTATTTTGAAGTTATAAGCAATGCCAGATGGTTTTTAAAAGTATCTTTGGTTTCTTATTTTGATAAAAAGGCTGTCCAGTATACTGGACTGCGGTTCCTAATTATCGTTCACGAAGCTAGGGTCCGCTGTCCAGTTAACTGGACACAAAATATTTATCAAAATTGGTTTATTATAAAACATCAAAAAAGGAACAGACAGCATAAACTAAATAAAAGAACATTCGAAATTCAAGAAATGTAAAAAAGTAACAATAAATGCAAAAGACATTTCGGTATGCTAAAGTAATAATAGATATAGATAGGTGATATATATTTTCCTTGTGCCACAATTTGAAACATGGCCACACGCATAAGCCAGGTGATGAAGGGCATTTGATGGTATCTTGACTTCTTGGAAACTTTATTCTTTGGACACATACGGCATCTCTTCATTGCTGATTTATCATTTTCTGTTGCTGGGACTGGCTTCAAATAGTGAAAACCTCCAGTGCTTTCATTTTTCTGTTTTTCACTACGTTGTTGGGATCCTGCATTCAACATTTTTCTGAGTACTTGTTCTCTAAATTCCAGAAATTTTAGGCTGGGGCATTTTTTTTCTTTTTGTAAATATAGAAACTATTCAATAGGCAAATGTCAATCAGATGGAAAAATATCTTCCTATACCACCTTATCGTTTTCCTTGGAATGGAATAATAAGCCAACATTTGATCGGTCCCGTCAATCCCTGACATATATTTATTGTAATCCAACACGCACTGAGGCATCACCACTTTCAACTTCCTTTTGTTTTCAAATTCCACCATTAGATGTTTGTGTTTGGTAGAAATCATATTCACTGTTCTCTTGTCTCTCCACCTTGTAACTAATATAGCACCCTTTCTTTTCCATAGTGATTCTCCTGGCTTCAGCTTACGTTTCATTAGTTCAGAAGGATTACCCTTTCTTCTTTCTCTCAAAGTTCCTACGAGCACTGTTTGATTTTTGATCAAATCCTGCGCCAAAGAAACACTTGCAGATGTACGAGAGCCTCCAGTTGCGTCAACCAAAGTTCCTTTCCCTACATAAATAATTGCATTTAAAATGAACCCGTCATATGTTGTAAGTTCATACACTTTGATGCCATATTTATGACTCTTGTTAGTTATGTACTGCTTGAACAGCAAACGACCCCTCCATGGTATCATACACTCGTCTATAGATAACTGCTTTACAGGACTTACAACATTCTTGATATTATTTATCACTTTATCCAAAATTGGTTTTATTTTATACAAACGTTCAGACTTGTCCACACTTTCATGATTTACGAAACGAAGATATCGTAATATTTCTTGAAACCTATTGCGTGACATAGTTTTCCCGAAGATAGGGTGATAATATAACAAATCAGTGCCCCACTGATTTTGTAACTGAGGGAAATGAATTATACCTGATAAACAGCAAAGTCCCATAAACTTGTTCATTTCGTTGAAACTTATGTCATTCCATGTCTTAGCTCTCTTTCTTCGCGTGCTTACATTTTGTGCAATTTTTTGTTGTCCCCGTCTGTTTGTTTCGTTTACGACAATATTCATTAAATCTTCATCGAAGAACAATTGAAAATATTGATAAGGTGTGGCCTCATTACCGAAGTTTGTATTTATTGTAGGATTTCCTGTAAATGGTACAGTAGGAGGATCATCTTCTGTATCTGTCCATTCATCACTCTCTCCACCTTCATCAGAAGTGGACATTCTTCTAAGATTGGTATCACCATGTTCATTTTCGTCACTTTCATCACCACTTTCATCAACATATTGTGAAACAGTACCATTAGTTAGTTTCATTTTCAACAATATCTTCTTCGCTATCCTCGACGTACTCGTTTGCGTCAAAATCTTTATCCTTGAAACTATCATCGCTTGAAAAATCTTCATATTCTGATTCTATTTCAGACATATGTTCCGCAAAATATCCCAACTCAGTGTTAGTAAGAATCCTTCCATAACCTTGTTTGTTCGGTTGTTTACGCGTATTATCTCTACTACAATTAAATAAAAAATAAACTGCGATATCCGATTTAATTTACGCATATCATTTACATACCCCGCTACAGATTCATTATCCATTTTTAGGTAAAAATGCTGAAATCAGGCCATCACAATTCAGTAGATACAAAAATCACAATGCACTAAAACGTAAATTACTAATTTACGTAAAAGTGCAGAAATCTGCAAAGCAAATGTTTTACATACTCAAATAAATCTGTAACAAAGTTGAAATTTGATGAATTTGGTGGAAATATGGCGCCATCTATTCTAGTTAGAAAAATCACTCTCAGATGGATAAAGCAAAAATTTTTGATATCAGACTATCCCTACAGACCGTAAGCGTGTACCAGGTTTACCTACAGGTCCAATAAATTTTTAAAGCATATAAAAATGCATAGTAGAAACCGTCCAGTAAACTGGACGCAGACTCCAGGCAAAAACCTTGCTGTCCAGTATACTGGACGACGGGAGTCAACGTGTTGGGTCGATTCCTTGGTAGAAGATGACTTGTCCTAACTCGATGTAGATCAGTTAGGATGGACACAGAGTATCTAGCAGGGTGGTCTCTCATAGTTTTGTCAACAATGACATGGCTGCACAGAAGGCTTGTGGGTGCTTCTGACAGTGGGTGCACAGAAGGCTTTGGTGTGCACCTGGCACGGGAGGCTTGTGTGTGCTTCTGACAATGACTGCGCAGAAGGCTTTGGGTTGCTCTTGACAATGGCTGCACGGGAGGCTTGTGTGTGTTTCCGATAATAGCCGCTCAGAACGCACTCAAATTGGAACGGTTATAGAGATTATTCGTAGCGGGGATGAAGTAGCTCTACTTCATTGGCTTAGATGTGTAATTAATCGAATCACATCATCATCGTCATCTGTCATCGTGACGTGCTTTGTTGGTCGCTAAGCAACGCGCGAGCCTCCGCAATAGTTTCGTTAGGATTTGGAAAGACTTACGTTTACGTTGTTATTCTGAATTACAAACTAATTAATTCGGTATTACGCAGAAAATGTTGTCGGAATAACGCTCAATTATAAACATATACTGCGTACACTTGAAATAATTATTAAATTAATCAACAGTTTCAATTAGGAATTCCTTCTGGAACACGTATGCAATACCGGGGGAGCTTCTCCTGTCTATAAACATACTGCGTGTTCTTGAGCCAAATAAATAAATTAATAAACCGTTTGAGTTAGGAATTCCTTGTGTTCGGCGGAACATGTGGGGCATGTTGGGTTTCGGTGCTGTAAGTATCTGTTGTATGTGCATGCATACAATCAAATTCTCATTTGCAATCCGGATGGTCGGGAAAAATCCCCGGCGAGGGGATAAACACATGTGTACATTCAAAATATGTTCCCAGCTTGGTCGTTATTTCGCAATTAGCGGTCGGGTGTGTGGGGGCTGGGGTTGCGCGATAGCTTTCACAAGACGCTACATCAAAACCGATAAAAAGTATAAATGTGTTGGATAGTTTTTTTTTTCTTTGTGTTAAACATGACAAACATAAATATAACATAAACTGATAACAATGTCAGAGGACCGAGTTACAATAAACATTCACTCACCCTTTGGTTAGATCTCTCTTTCCCTGCTTTCTTTCTCTCTTTCCCGTCCACTGCGGAGCTGAGTGTAAACGTCTTAACATCTGGGCTTCTCTTTTCGATTCGACAAGGTCGTCATGCAAAATTACAATTAACCATTTACGAGTATCTACTCAAAACTATAGGACTTATTTACTCACCGGGGCCCTCTCCCGGCCCCGCACCTTTCCAGCGGTGCCTCTAGATGCGGAAGCTCCCTGCTGGGATGCGAAATTCACGGAGAAGGTGTCCTCGAATGTCCATCTTCGTACTTCGCATGCATAAAGACAAGACCGAGGTGGATATTAGCATACCTTGCCTTCTGAGCGTACGTTCTCAGAATCATTGGTGCTACTGCCTCCTACAGTGTTGCTACACCGGCCCGAGCGCAGTCAACACCAAGTCATGACCGTTTTGAAAGCACAAGGCAATCACCTGGTCAGGCATACAACTAGTTGTTTTTCCGACGTCACCGGTCACCTAACAGTGTTTTTCACTGTGACCGTTCCCCGGCGATGTCGTACTGCTGGTGAAGTGAAGAGCGATCACCCTTCATCAAATGTCATTGCAATTCATTGTAACACTCGCGAGCCCGTCTGCATAATTAGTCCCACATTATCAACACGTATAGCCCTCAATGACCGCGTCTCGACTGAGCGCTGGCGCTTTTCTTTCCTTCCATCCCTCTTGAGATGCACCCCATAAGATAAAATAAACAAACGTGCTCGTGTTTTACGGATACATTGAAAATGCGTAAACTTTCCTAAATTCTAAACTTGATAAAATATACAACGACAACAAATGTATTTACTTCGTTATAAAAGAGTTTCTCTATGTACATACATATGAGTATCAAGCAAACCATAGATGTTTTCCCATTGTATCCATCTACAGTAAATAAATTAACGTGCGCGTGTGATTTTCAATAAGCCATTGTGCCTGTCCCTCCCGACTTGGATGATGGGGTGCATTTAAATTTGTTTCCGGGCCGTAATTGAAGGATTTGAGAATCCTCTTGACGTGCGCTCGTCGGCCCGATAGATGTAAAGATGTTTCTCGTAACGTCACGTTTCGTTTGCGAGCAAATCAGGCGGAAATCCTCGATATGTTGCCGTCGCTGATTAGATGGCTTATTATCCAGTTTCTTTTGATTGGAACTTCACTTTTACTAAATGGGTTATAGCTTCGACGAAGCGAGCGACCATCTTTGAACATCAACGTCGAACGTAAACGGAACCATCACAAATAATAACAATAGCAATAAAGAAGTTCACTTTTAATAAATGGATCATTGAATATTGTCACGCTAAGGTGTTACCTCCGTCATGTCCAGCGATTACACGTTAATTGTAAACTGTCCTATTAACTATATTTCTATCGTGGCAATATGAGCATAAATGAGGTTCGATACGAACAGTTGCAAACACGTAGTAATAATAATAATAAAGTACATTTAAGTGGTCGGGACCTCGATATTGAATAACGTTGTAGCGAAAGCTAATCCGAGATAATCCTCTTCAAAAAAAAGTCGAGCATGTTGCTGGGCTTGGCGAGGATTTTAGACATTGTCGGGCAGCTCGGTGTGAAAGCCGGTAGCTTTTAGTTTGACAGACGAAATCGCGAATGAAACTATTTATTAGGGAGATCCAAACCTTTCAATGCCTTACATCTGCTCCGTAAACGCCGGGCCATCAAAAGATTAACGCAGTTCAAAGCTCAAAGTTATTTAAGTTGTCATGTAAAGATGAATCAACTGAAGAGCTGATGCGATTCTGATTCTAACTTGAATTTATTTAGTACCCGATTCGAAATAAACAAATTCAAATTTCGCGCTCACTCGTTCGTCATCTTTCGTGTGTCGCGAGGCGTTTACTGGAATGTGCTGCCATATATTAACAGGTCATTCTTCTAGGTCTTGCGGATTGCCTACCCAGTTTGATTTGATTGAAATTTATTTGATTCTTTTTTTGTCATGAAGTATTTCGGAATCGTAACTAATTCTCGCCATCCACAAATCAATAGCCGGAGCAAATATGTCACATACCTCGTAAAGTATGTGATATTATGGGGCACGCACGGCATGCAAACAATGTAATTACGGTCCTCTAAACTAAATTACCCGAATTGGGCCGGAATTAAAACATCACCGCCCCAGATCAAATTTGGCGAAATTTATTTGAGTTGGCGCAGCTCACAAAGGACAACTTCATGCATTTAATTTACATTTAGCTCGACTTGCGATAATCTGTCCGGAATTGTTTCGGGATGAGTTTCTCATCGGGCGCGCGAGAGAGAGAGAGAGAGGGACGACGAGGCCGGAAAATGTCAGCGTGGAAGGACGCCGCACCGGATATGTCCCGCTTTGATGCGATCTAAGCACTAAATGTCCGATTTGAAATTTCGTTACAAATTATTACGTTTAACTGAGACCGACGAGATATTTGGTTGAAATCAGTGGCACTTTGCCCAATTTGATTGGGGTGAAGGAAACCTTAGAGGGGTGTCAAATTATATAATGTTTTATTACATTAGTTTTTTTTTAGTGCCAGAAGTCGGATCACACCAAACAAAAAAAAGGCAACGAAAGACAATCGAGTATGTCATCGGGGAAAATTTCAACCTTCTAAATTCAGTTTTATTGTTCACCGTCAACAAAAGAAAAAGGAAAACAAAGAGACCACAATAGAGGCAAAGCAAAGAAAAAGAAATAAACTTTGCTATCAGGAAAATCAGATTAGAAACTAGCCGATAAGCAGATCTGCTCCTTGATTACGCTACGCTTTAACGTAAACAAAAAAAAGAGCACTTAGTTAACAAGGAAAATCAAATAAATAAATAACTCCGCGTTAACATGAGACGTCCAAGGTAATTGAAAGTAAAACTTTCCGACCTTGTGACCAAAAATTCGTCGTAAAGGCAAACAGCTGTTAGATTCAGAGAATTGCGACAATCACTAGGTCAAGAACGTTAAAAACCGTGCGATGCTAGATCCGCTCAAATCATGTGTGTAATATTATTTGCGTAACTACCAATGTAATCATTTTTTTATTTACAAAAGTGTTACCATTTAATAGGATATGTTAGTCGCACTATGATCTTTGCCTTGTTAATCTCAGCACAAATTTAGCATAAAAAGCTATGGACCAATAGAGTCTGAAATAATCAGCTATAAATAGCGATTACTTTCTACTCAACTGCAGTAACTCGTAGCGGATCAAAGATGGCTGAACGGTTCATTGTTTAGCAATATGTATTACTGCTATAGAGCAACGGATATTTTCACTTGCACAAGAGTGTTTTGCCCCAAAGTCCTGTTCAAAATATGAGTTTCATATTTTATTGGTAAAAGTCCGACAGATTATATGTGAACTCTATAATCTCGACGGTCTATAGTTCCTGTGGTTTAATGCCTGTGCACATAGATCAAAATCAAAATCCGAAAGAACTATATACTTGATTGGCTTCTGTACTTCTCTGCGCCAGCGCTCTGTAGCTCCGTATATTAATAATTGGTAAAAGTTCTGACAGAACTCTATCGCTATAGCTTCTGTGCTCTGATCACGAAGATGTAAGTAGAATATTTCTGTTCGTAAATGTGAGTACTCTTTTGATTACGCTTTATAGTTCCTGTGCTTTAACGTCTGTTTACAAAGATATACATCTGCGCTCCTCTGCCAGCGCTCTACAGTCCCATGCCCTAATATTTGTTAAAAGTTCGACAGGACTCTATCTACACCCTTCCGTACATACTCTATAATTCGTACTCTGATCACAAAGTTATAAGTTTTAGTTGATAAATGTGATTGTGCTCCTTTGATTGCGCTCTATAGTTCCTGTGCTCCAATGTCTGTGCACATAGTTATAGGTAGAATAATTTTCTTGGTAAATATGCATGTGTGCATGACCTCTGTGCACTCTATGATCTCGTGCTCTGGTATTTGGTAAAAGTTCTACGCTCTTCAATTTATGCTCTGCAGTTCCTGTGCTCTGATTAAAAAGATGTAGGTAAAATATTTTTGTTGGAAAATATGATTACGCTCTGTAGTCCCTGTGCTCTAATATTTATGCACATAGCTTTCGATAGCATAATTTTGTTGGTAGAAATCTGAAATCCGTGTGTTTAGCCTCTGCACTCCTGTACTAGCACTCTATAGTTCTGTGCTCTAGTATTTGGTAAACTCTATCTAGACTCTTCCATTTGTCGCTATTGATCCTCTGCCCTGATCCTAGTGATATAAGTAGAATATTCTTTTTTTTTAAGTTCCTGACCTTTAATGTCCGTACAAATCTAGAAAGGAATGACAGAACTAGTATTCGATAGTGCCATGCTCTAATACAAGTTCCAGTATAGGTTCGACGGAACTGTGTCTACGCTCTATAGCTGGTGCGTTCTGATTACAAAGATATAATTAGAATTTTTCTTTTTGGTACATGTGACTGCGCTCTGTAGTTCCTGTGCTTTAATATCTGTTTACTGCAGTATTCTATTCTAGTTCCGTGCCACAATTTCTAGTGAAAGTTCGATAGAATAAAGTCTGCGCTCTTCCATTTATGCACTATAGCTCCTGTGCTCTGATCACGACAGAATAAAGTCTGCGCTCTTCCATTTATGCACTATACTTTCTGTGTTTTGATCACAAAGATATGGTTTAAATAGAATATTTTTGTTGCGCTGCTCTGTAAGCATTCTTTAGTTCTTGTTCACAAAGATGTAGCTAAAATTATTTTATTGTAGAAACTTTGATAGAGCTATATGTGTCGTGTTCCTCTGCCTGCAATCTGTAGTTCCACGTCCACGTATAATAGGTATTCGGTATATACGATGCCTACGCTTTTATTTTTGTACTCTGTAGCTATTTTGCTCTTCCATTTAT
The DNA here is from genome assembly GCA_958336345.1 of Dorcus parallelipipedus. Lineage (NCBI taxonomy): Eukaryota > Metazoa > Arthropoda > Insecta > Coleoptera > Lucanidae > Dorcus > Dorcus parallelipipedus. The sequence goes on along the minus strand of OY284483.1, from coordinate 33,814,855 downwards.
GCTCTGTAGCTCCTCTGTTTTGATCACAAAGATGTTTGTAGAATATTTTTGTAGATAAATGTAATTTCGCTCTATAGTTCGCGTGCTCTAATGTGTGTGCACATTGCTGTAGATAACATAATTTCGTTGGCAAAAATCCGAAAGCCTCTGCGCTCCTCTGTCAGTATTCTATAGTTCCGTGCTATAGTGTTTGGGTAAACTCTATCTACGCTCGTCCATTTATCCCTGCAAATCCTCTGCTCTGATCCTAAGGATAGAAGTAGAATATTATTTTTTTGGTAAAAGTGAATTTGTTCTTTTGATTATGCTCTACAGTTTCTGAGCTTTAATGTGCGTTTACAAATCTACAAATTTACAAAAACGACAGAACTAGTATTCGTTCCTTGCTCTAATACATACAAGTTCCAGTACAGATTCGACGGAACTGAGTCCACGCTCTATAGCTGCTGTGTTCTGATTACAAAGATATAATTATTAGAATTTTTTGTGTTTTAATTTCTGTTTACAAAGATGCGTGTACTACAGTATTCTATTCTAGTTCTGTGACACAATTTCTAGTGAAAGTTCGATAGGATAAAGTCTGTGCCCAAAAAACAGTCGGCGTCGTCGCTCTCGCCTCACAGTCGTCGCTCCCGACTCACAGTCGTCGCTCTCGACTCACAGTCGCCGCTTCCGACTCACCCACTAGGATCCAGAAGGCCGTCACCATCGCCATCGCCGTTACCAGCACCATCGCCGTCGTTAAGTCAAAGCCATCTACCGACGCTGATGTCCGACTACACAAACCGCCGAAGATATCGTTACGCTGCCGGAACTCAACACGGACTCGCCCCTACACACATCTGGACGGATTGTTGCAATCATCAGCACCCACTAGATCAACCCCCAGACTCCATTGCTGAACCCCAGCAGACACAGAACACTGCATCCAACCTCTGGACTGGCATATCCCATATATAAATAATTGTTAAATTATTTACCAGAGAATAAAGAGGTATATTTTTTTGTATACGCTGTTGCAAGTTCGTCTGACGCTATGCCCTGCAACCCTACTAATCTCATCGTGACATGGTGAAGACACTATACGGTGAAAGCACTCCAGCGAGACATAGCGGACAGCCCTACTCATCGTGACAATAGAACAAAACAAAAGGAAATAGGATTATTTTCTATTTTTTTTTTCTGGAAAGAAAAGTGTCGCCCTTTACATTCAAACCGGGTATTTCAAGTAACTGTCCCCAAATTTAAAGTCAGTCCTATTTATAATCTCGTTTAAAAAAACTCTCTTATTCGTCATACCGTGGTGAAATGGAAGCAACAATTTTTTGTGAGAATTTGTGTGTAAAAAAATAAGTTCCTTATTATTCAACTCTCGCATTTGTGCTCAGTTTCAAATGAATCACCATGTAATTCTGATTGCAGTTGCAACCGTACTTGTAATAAAATCGGTTATATTGGACTTGCTCCTGGTCTGAGATGTCCGGCTTCGGAGATGCCTTCAAAGAGCTGCAAATCCTCCACGATGTTGTAACATCCGAACTTTTTGACTGGTGCGTGCGTGTGTGTGTCTATCTAATGATGGCGATTGCAACGTTTGATTGTTACCCTCAGTTTGTTTTTCTTAACAAAAATTTGTGTTTGAGTCGAAATACCTTGGGATCATAATTTTTCTTGATATTGTCACGGGTCCGGGGTTTTTTTATTTGTTTAGGGCGTAGATAGCAGAGGTAATAGATGGTAGAGTTTGAAACACAGGTGTTTTAGAAAAAAAAGAAATTAATACCTCTTTATTAAAGGAAATTAAATAAATTTAGTTGCGGGGGTTCGTCTCGAATTGTTGGGAATGCGGCCCGGGTGTTCACGGCGACGGTTAGCTTACGTCGTTCCTTTTCTGGCCGGAGTGGAACAAGATTCTTTCCTGAACGGGTTGGTGGACTCGGGTATCGTTTCCCTTGGCTGGCGGGGGAAGATGGTCCTCGTTCCCGGGGGTCGGTACTGTAGTCGGCCAGCAGGGTTGCAGCGGCTCGATGCAGTAGCGTTTAGTTGTAGGACAGCGTCTCGATGCAGTAGCGTCCCGGTGTAGTGGCGTCCCGGTGTAGGACAGCGTCTCGATGCAGTAGCGTCCCGGTGTAGGACAGCGTCTCGGTGGCGTGGTGTTCAGTTGTAGGACAGCGTCTCGGTGCGTGACGTCCCGGGGTGCGTCGGCACTAGTCGCCAGTGAGTCGGTTCGGTGGAACGACTGCCTCCTAATTTTTGGCTCGCATTTTTATACACCGTTTTTGGCTAGTTTGCATGTTGCATCTCTTTGTTCTTGCCCCGTGTTTCACCCATCGATTTCATATGTGCGCGGCCTCGTTTATCGTAATTTTCGCTGAGCTCTATCGTTGTGGAATTTGAACCGATTACCTGTTTATTTCGACACGGTTGCGGTGCCCTCGATTACACAAGTTCGCGTTTAAATTATTTGTTTGCGGAATACAACCAGAAAGCCCTTCGTGGTTTTTTAGAAAATCCCTCTCTTGACAATATACAAAATTTAGCTGATGATGAATCACGAACTAAATTTTCAATTAATTCATCATAAGAATAAATACAAAAATATTGTTACTACAATTTTTTAAACCTTAAAACTAAAATATGTCCTTGCGATCTTTATTTATAACATTCCTCGTCTATTAAAAAAAAAAACATATGTTGCTGGAACAAATCTAAAAATATGAATCGGTCAGAGCTTTTCAACGTCATCATTAATTTCCTTTGAGACTTTGGGCGGCCCAGTCGAGCACATTTTTATTTCGTTTATTAATTCGAGAGCATCCGAAAACTCACATAACAACTAGGAGTTTATAAATTAATTTTAAAATTTAATTACGGGCTTAACGAAGCCGGCAACCTATTTATGTCGAAAGTACCACTCGCCCGTGCCATGATAAATACGACGTCTTATTAATGGATTATTAAATGTAATTAACAGTTTCAAATATTTATAATTAGCGGGCGTTGTTTATTAACGTGAGTGGCCGCCGTCATAAAGTTGTTATAAATTGTTGCGCGGCTAAATTGGAGGGAAATTATAATTACAGATCAGCGTCGTCACTTTCGGATTTCCCCGTGATTTATCTTATTAAATGAAATTTTTCTGCAGGAGCTTAATTAGCGGGGCGAATGTCGCCCACATTAAACACAGTTTTTTTTTGTTTTGTTTATTTATTTTTTAGCTTTAAATCTCTGTTGTGAATAAAAAGCGGCCCCGTTCTTCGGCGAGCTGGGACGCTTCATAAAACAACTTGTTTACCGTACCCTCGAGATTAATTCCTGCAATGTTGTACCTTTGTTTCTATATACAGCTTGTATGGTGGTAATTATTTAATGCCCGGCTAGAACATTGTGTATAGGTGATGTAGGGTTTTGAATGCGTTTCGCTAAGCGAGGGGTTTTCCATCAGAGAAGCCTAATTAAACGAAACGTCGGCTTCATTTGGATTATGCCTTCGGGCTCTCGGCCGGCTTGCTTTCAATTAGCCCCAGACATTTTGGAAGAGTACAAAATTAATTTACTTTTTTAAATTTAAAATACACCCTTTTATTTCTTGCAAAACATAAGTGTAAGAAATCGGCAATTTCATTATAATCGTTAGGCTCGTTACTCATTACATAAGTCAAACTGGATACAATGTCGCCTACGCGAGCGCGGAAAATTCGCCTACCTAAAGATTATGTAAGCAAGCATAGCAGCTTTATCAAAAGGCTTGGCCGAGATGAGTCATGCCTGACCTTTACAAATTCGAAGAATTGCAACACACATGTAGAATATTACGTAATCAAAATGACCTTTGTAAAACCAAATAAAAGGCCATGGCATAGCTGTCTCTCCGTATCTATGGTCTTGGGGTGAGAAATTAGTAATTAATTTTGCTCTTATTCTCGTCGAGATATCTGGAAGAACATAGCGTTTCGACGAGGCCTTGTAAAATTAATAAATCTGAAATTAAAGGGTAGATAATTCCTCCCCCTTCTTTTATCATTTTTAACCACCCATCCCTCACATAAAAATAATGTCTATGAAAACCTAGGTAAAGTTTACTGGAATGTGATGGCGATTATTATTAACGGGTGTTTCGTTTTCGATTTCAGGGTGCCCTACTCTCCAGTCTTTGAATTAACAACTATTATACAGTTTAAATAATTGAAACTCTCAAACCAATGAAAATATACGGCATTTCTAACTGTACGAAAGTGCACTCGAAGCTACTAATAAATATCCTGTAATTGAGTAAACATGTGCCAGAGACTAGCTTAAAACTTCGTTTCGTAGTTTACGGTTGAACGTTTTCGATTCAGCGAAGTTTCTGACCTCGCCGTGAAGTCTTCTTCGGGAGGCTATTAATAAACTGCGGTGTTTTATCCGATGGAGTGCTTTTATTTTCCGTTGCCCCCGTCTTATTGGGAAAGCGGACAGGGCTTTAAGATGAGAGATGTCACGGCGTAAACAGCGATGTCGTGTAATATAAAACGTCGTGGCACATGACGAGGAGGGTTAATCTCCGTGCGGACAGAATCGATATTGTTTACACCATCGACCTGAACTTTAAAATTCTTCTTCGTCGAGAACTTCCCTTATTAAATTGAATGCCCCCCGGTAAGCTGTGGTGTTAGGATTTAGGCGAAACCAATTGCCCGTGTGTGTTCGGTCATGAATTATTTGATTTCCAGTTAAATTCGTACTCGAGTTTGCTATGTAATTATCAAACACGATTAAATAATATACAGGGTGTAATCAATAAAGTTTCACGTACTATAGCCACGATTAATACACAAGAAAATAAGCTCTTGTGGTAGGTCAGTTTTTAATTTTTGAGTAAAATCATTGATACTTGCAGAATTAATTTCTTATGTGATGAAGATGCATTAATAAGTGAAACTTATTCGATTACACCCTGTATCTATTTTGATGATAATCATTATTATTGAATCAATGCAACATGTATGCATACGGACATACGAAGCCAGTTAACTTATTTACATTTTTTACAAGAAGATGCAAAAGCTCATCGCCACAGACGGAAAACAAGTGAATAATTTCTCTCTTTATCGTCATGAAAATCGCATTGACACGCTGACATGGAGGTCGTGCCGGGAAATGTTGAATAAATAAATATTTTAGGTTCATATTAGATGTCAATTTTTAGTAGATGCTCTATGTTTGCTATAATTAAAAATTAATCTATGTATGTATCGTATGTTAATATTAATGATGCATTTGGATGACTACATTTAAGTTTTATTTCACTGTCTGCCTAATAATTTCATTATTTATTGATGCAGGTAATTACAACGATGTAATATTGAAATTCGGTGAATTTTAAATCAACACACGTATATTATGTTGCATAATTTAACGGAGACAAATACAAGCTGACTTTTTCAACTAAATGTGGACATATTTTTGTGTTCTTTCAACAGTAATTTTATTTATGACTAATGATGTTGGTCTTCCTTTAATAAACTGTAAATTATTTTCCACTTTTCTCTGAAAATATAAATAAAATTTACTACCAGGTAGTATCCATTTAGAAGAAGCGATATTGATAGCTGACCACAAATGGAAAGACCACTTTGATAAGTTGCTAAATGAAGGAGCGACTGAAGAACAGGAAGAACATAATTTACGTGATGAAGATGGTGTTGTTATAGAAGAACCAACAGTAGAAGAAAAAATTTTAAAATAATAAAAGCCTCGGTGAAGATGACATTGCGGCTGAAATTATAAAGGCAGGGGGAGAGCAACTACAGAAGATAATCAGCGAAATAATAAAATTGAAATGAACAAAAGAGAAAGTGGTACAAAGCCTTAATTTGCCCAATACACAAAAAAGGAGATTAGATCCACGACAGACCAAATATTTGCTCTAAGAGAGATCCAATGCTATGGATATAAAATAGAGCTGCACACCCTTTTCAACGACTTCAAGCAAGTCTACGACAGAAGAAATAGAGAAAATAAATACTTATTAGGATGATATGACTTGGTGATGTATTTATCGCAAGACTTCGAAGACTTAGACAAGAAGACCCTCTGTCGACGATAGTCTTCAATCTCGTACTAGGAGTAACAATAAAGAACAACCGATGGCATAATACATAACAACGAACACCAATGCAGGTGATCTGACTATATTAGCTAGAATCCAAAAAAGCTAAAGGGAACCATAAGATCAATAGGAAAAGAAGTAAAGAAATTCGGTTTGGAGATTAATCAAAATAAATCATGATGGATGATGGTACAAACGCAGACACTATCGACAGGAGAAGGTAACATATCCCTGGTAGCCAGTGAAGGAAGACAATATATTTTCGAGAAAGTTCAAAAATTCTGCTATCTAAGAGTCACGGTTGAAGAAAAAGGACATGAAGAGCAGGAAATACAACACAAGGAATCTATACAACGGTTATAAGACTTACAACAACCTATTGGAAACGTAACTTAAGACGTGTGAAACTCTGTCCCAGGCATAGAATAGCGCGGGAAAAATCACAGACTGACGCCGTAAGAAACCGATAATTCAGAAAATTCGTATCTTATATTTGTTTAGTCAGCAATTTCAAGCGAGGACACACATCCAACTGCCATCTGATGACAGCTACTCCTCAATTAGAAGCTTCGCGCGGAACAGAAATATTTAAATTTAATTAACTTACATGACGTTAGCCATCTCTTCCAAAATTGATAAGAAAGACTTTAAAAGCCGTCGCGGGGGGAAAACGGCAGTTCCGTTCTGGTAAATAGTCTTTATTTTAACTGCATGTTGTCTCCGCCGCTGATTTTTTCTTCTAACTTCGGTTCGGCGAATGAATCAATCAATTCATCCCCGTAGTTTGTTTCGGTAGAAAAGAATTGAGTGTTTTTCACTTCGGTTGTTACAGGGTAAGGTGTAGACCTCTTTTATGGAATTTATATTTTTTATCTACAAAGGGTATATGTCCACAGTGAATCCTATGGACATAATATTTATATGCCTTTTCTGCATTGATCAATTTAATTGTTCGCGAAACTTTGTTATATTTTGCGATGGCATATTCTGGTAACAACGTGTATTGTGCCACCTTATACCAACCTGTAAATATGAAGTACTTTCATTATAATAAATTATCAATTAAAAAGTTATTTACCTTTGTTTTCGATCAATAAAATTCACGTCGCAAAAAAATAGTCTCAAAATTATTTATTTCAATAATTTGCGTCGATTTACAATTTAGAAACACTGTCATCAACTTAATTGGTAGGACTCTCGCCCCTTTTCATTTTTATTTATTTTGATTTTTCTTTTTTTAGACCTTTAGACCTAAACAGAGCCCCTTATATAATTGTGTTGTGCCCCTTTACGATTTAGATTTTAATTTAATTTATTTTTCAAAGGAGACGTCAAAGAAAAAATCAATATTGAAAAATAAACAGCACAATATAAAAACAACTAAATAATATTGTTACTTCCACACTACGTCTATTTTTATAACAGACATGCCATCTAGCAACTCTGTTACAGTTCAAAACCTCGCAATGAATAGGTTGGTAATATTCGCAAATTTTACGAATTTGTTGCGGTAACCCTGTTAAAGGTCGCTTTACAGTTCGCAATTATTTATTGCCGGCAATGAAAATTGTGTCGTGTCCTTTTATGGACATTCTCGGTAACAATTGATCTGATTGGTCATAGCTTATGTCATCCGCATGCAACTTGCAAAACCCGATTTAGCTTGGTGTTACGTGTCATTACTCGTTTAACTTTGGTGGTGCCTAAATCGTTGCGTTTTAATTTATCTAAGTTTTCGCTATGAAAAATTAGAAAAATTCCAGTTCAATGTGGTCAGAAGATTCATTAGTGCATCGCTAAACGAATAGGGGTGATTTTACACTTCCCTGCCAGGGCATGGTTTACATAAAAATACAGGTTAGGCTAACGACGTGACACCATCATGATTTCTAATTACGTTGTTTCTTTTAATTCAGGCTTTTTCGTTGTCGTACTTTTACATTCGGAAACTTTTACGTTTCGCTATTTCTTGGAGCATCTCTTTTGGTTTTACCGAAACTCACCACTTCGCTCTGCGGATTCATATAGCTGAGATCAAAGAACGTGACGCAGTTGATTCATAATCGCCACGGACAGCGTACAGGAGACTCGTAGGAGGACGAAATACGAACATATTTCTGGTTACGTGAGTTTAATTAAAAAGCGTCTCATGACGCTGCATTATTTAAGAGCGAATTTTCGACAGATCTTGCAGAGATAATGTGGATTGATCTGATTTATCGAGTAAATAAATAAATAAGCGCACATTCAGATGCAGAATTTTTGAATCGTTTTAGTCGTAGTATATTAGGCATATGATTAACTTGTTTGTAACAACTGTAATTATTTTGTGTGTATAATTAAAGCAATTGTTTATTCTATTTGTGCCACTATCTTCAACGTACAAGTGAGTGACTTAAACATCCTGAATTTGTTGCGTAAAATTATTGCGAATTCGGGACACATTGGTGTTATCTTCTCCAGTTGGCGCTTTTTAACTTAACGTCAGCTGGGTAATTGTTCATCCTGGCGCTTTTTAACATCTTTAAACCACGCCCATCTTCACTCAGCTACCCAAGGCGACAGCTCATGAAAAGCAGCGCAAACTTGCCACCTAATTTAAATGTGAGTAAAGATTTTGTGGTAGCGACTCAATGATTCTAGAATAGATTTCGACAGGTGGGTTCTAGGTGGCGCTGGATTATACTCGAAAGTTCTGGAAAGATGAAACCTGCATAAAAGTTGAACCGGGCGTGCAATTTAAATTTAAATCAATTTTTATTTAGGTAGCGAAGCGCGTGTGTAATAGTGATTGATAGAATTATAAATTAATCGAAGTTTATTTGGTATTTTGCTTTTAATGTTAAACGACTGTGAACAATTAAAGACTTTTCTCTTTTTTAATTAAAGGATTCTTTTTTCGAATCCCTTAACAATATTGTTACGGTATAAATCGAAACAAGGGGCATAGCGTAGCTTAAATATTATATTAAACATAAATAAATACAGACACACATAATTGTACAAAGTTCAACTTACCCTAACAGCACACTTTAACAAAATAGAGCCTACATCATGCTCTGACAGCAACTAGTTTAAGATCTTTTTTCTTTATGCAGATCGTGGGGTTTTTATACAAAGTGCAACTCGAGCAATTCCGAGTTGTTACGAGACCGGAAAGACTCGACAGAATACGAGATACTTTAAACCCGTTTTAACTTGTTCAAGGTTTCTGCACTTGCACCGTGTCGAGGTCATTTCCGTTGGCGCCGCTGAGATGCATTTTCTCTTATCTCAAGTTCCCTAAATGAATCTAATATTTTAATTTACTTTCGCCTTGTCACAATATTTTGATGATTAGCGGAATGAGAAATAGCAGTGGCAAATGACACTTGGTTTTGGGTAATGTAACAGCCAATCGATTTCTGACCTACAATGTAAGTTAATGTTTTCGAAGAGGGGAAAATTTTCTCTCTTTCAGGTAGAAAGCCATTAAGACTATCTAAGCTGTCGATAATTCAAATAGGAACATCATTAAACGCTCGCCTTAAGCTTTTACGTCCCAGTCCCGCAGACGTCGGACAAAAAGCGACTGCAGGAGGTCGTCCACCCCTTGCGCTCCGATGCGAATCTTGACCCAAAATTCGAACGAATATTCCGACGTTAAGATATTTCGAATAAACCGGTCTTTATGGCACAATTTAGGGAGCCGGAGCATAATCGCTGCTTGACTCGGCCTGATTGTGTTCGTGATTTATTTTGACGTCCTCTCGCAACGCATAAATTGCCGAAAGGAAGTGCGACGCTGGCCAGGAAATATTTCCTTATTTATTTCGCATTTCTGCGAATTTAGATGCTCCACGGGAGGTCAGAATAACTTCGGGATTACTTAAGGATTTACGACTATAAATTCCATATAGTTTTTCATTTCTTATAAGTAGAGAAACGAAAGCTGCAGCGAAGCATTTTACATCGTGACCAAATCTAATTACTTGAATCATATTTTTCTCAGTTTGCATAAAATCCTCTCTCTCTCTGCAGTTATTATCCTAAAAGCCAACGGCTGTGTAAATGGCTTTTAGCCCGAATGAAACAAATAAATTTACGATTAGCGGAAAGAACGTCGCATATTCTATTAATATGCGACGTTCTTTCCGTGACGTAACATCGACGCATCCGGGTAGTTTTTGGCCGGGGGCTCCGAAATCGATGGCCACCGCGCCTGAAATATTACGGGGGCCAGGAAAACACAACCTGGATTACTCTCGACTGATTTAATTTCGTTGCTTTTGTGCAAGCGGTGTAATGAACTTTGTTTTTGCAGGTAGGTGTAATTAAATTACGCATTCATTCGGTTGGTCGGTCGACGAGAAGGTAATAATATCCCCAAAAGGGGATGAGGAAAACGTATTTTATTTATCTTCAATCCATAGCGAATCCATTCGACAATCCGATCGCTAGTCATTCCGGAAGCTACCCCCACGTGCACCTACTCGTATAAATAGAGCAACTTAAATGCACTACGGTCAGTCTCTGTGAAGCAATACCAGCGTGAAGATCAGGTAGGTGTAATTAAATTACGCATTCATTCGGTTGGTCAGTCGACGAGAAGGTAATAATATCCCCAAAAGGGAATGAGGAAAACGTATTTTATTTATCATCAATCCATAGCGAATCCATTCGACAATCCGATCGCTAGCCATTCCGGAAACTACCCCCACCTGCACCTACTCGTATAAATAGAGCAACTTAAATGCACTACGGTCAGTCTCTATGAAGCAATACGAGCGTGAAGATCAGGTAGGTGTAATTAAATTACGCATTCATTCGGTTGGTCGGTCGACGAGAAGGTAATAATATCCCCAAAAGGGGATGAGGAAAACGTATTTTATTTATCTTCAATCCATAGCGAATACATTCGACAATCCGATCGCTAGTCATTCCGGAAACTACCCCCACCTGCACCTATTCGTATAAACAGAGCAACTTAAATGCACTACGGTCAGTCTCTATGAAGCAATACCAGCGTGAAGATCAGGTAGGTGTAATTAAATTACGCATTCATTCGGTTGGTCGGTCGACGAGAAGGTAATAATATCCCCAAAAGGGGATGAGGAAAACGTATTTTATTTATCTTCAATCCATAGCGAATCCATTCGACAATCCGATCGCTAGTCATTCCGGAAACTACCCCCACCTGCACCTACTCGTATAAATAGAGCAACTTAAATGCACTACGGTCAGTCTCTATGAAGCAATACGAGCGTGAAGATCAGGTAGGTGTAATTAAATTACGCATTCATTCGGTTGGTCGGTCGACGAGAGGGTAATAATATCCCCAAAAGGGGATGAGGAAAACGTATTTTATTTATCTTCAATCCATAGCGAATCCATTCGACAATCCGATCGCTAGTCATTCCGGAAACTACCCCCACCTGCACCTATTCGTATAAATAGAGCAACTTAAATGCACTACGGTCAGTCTCTATGAAGCAATAGCAGCGTGAAGATCACCAGCGATAATTCTTCTGTATGCAGCAAAAAAAAAAAAAAATACGGACGGAGTTTTTTAAGAATTTAACCATTCATAATTTGCATATACATAGTTAGATCCTTCCAGACACTCAATGCAAGATTTAAAAAAATTAACATAATCAGCGGAACATAATTTAATTCATTAAACAGCGCTCGCGTTTTGTGCACGACTAATAAGTTAATAACAGGGTGATCTGCCCCGAACGATTAATTTCGGATTGAATATCCTGATGCCCCTATAATTGATGGGATCAAAATATGTAAATATCTGAGTTTCGTGTTGTTTTAATTCGTTTCGTCGATAAATAATTTTCACAAGTTTCACATTGGGCCCTTTCAGTGATATCGAAGCTGAAATTTCAGCCGCTCGTTATACAGTTGTGAAAATTTCGTCAATTTGCGGGCCCTGTACGCTTTTAATTTACATATCCACAATTCTGTTAACAATGGCAGACAATTTCCACGCCGTGTTGTTTCCGGCATCGGTTACCGCAAAATATCAATCAGCGAATAAAAGCTTCGAATGACGCTTTCTGTCAATTTGCTTTACTCCGTCACTTTACAAACCGCGCGCTATTCATTTACGTTGTTTATACAATATTCAGTTATATCAAGGTACGCTATGAAAAATACTACCATAATTGCAGTGTGGATCACATGAGAAAACAAATGAAAACATAACTTGTAATGAGCAAACCGAACCATTAATAAAACGTGTTGAGTGCAATTAATTTTTCGATAAATTAATAACATGATTTATTCTAACTCGTTCGAAATGATTTATAAAAGCGTTCGGTTTTTAAATTGGCCAATTTATTTTAATGGCCGATCGGATGTTCTGATTTTTTAATTGATTACTTCGAACATCGTATTTTAAACGTGTGGTTGTTAGTGGGTAACGATATTATAAGCGAAAGTGATCGTTCCTTGGGACGTTCTCATTCTCAGGCAGACCTTGAGACATGTTTGCTTGCGGGGGCAGATGTGATCCTTATTTAAATATCGAGTGACACACCCACTTTATTAACGAGGAATTAGTAATGGCAGACCAGAGAAAAGCAACGAAGAATATAATGGTTACCGAATAAGTATACATATAGACGTAGACGGTGCCCGTCATTATCCGCCGTTAAAGTCACATTATCGTAATTATTTTTAAAGTCATAATGACAGTCAAGTGGCAGGTATTCAACGAATGTTTTCATTAAAATGCACAAATTGGTCGGAAATTTTTATTTAAAGCGGGGCCCGCGCGTACGTTTTCTCGGAATCGCCGTCAATAAAATTTGGATAAAATATTTAAATTGAGGCGGGCGATTGTTATTAAAATTTTATTATTCACCACCGATTTATGCGAGCGCGCACGCTGTTATTATCAAGATGATGGTGGTCATCTAGGGCACAGCCTTTCATGTTGAATTACGTATTCTAAATATATTGTTCGAAATAAAACGCCCGCCGGCCGTTCATTTTCGTCTGCCACTTTTAAAGCTTAACTTCCTAACGTATAATTTAAATTTTACAGTTTATTCGATGAAAATAATAGCGAATTTTCATCGGGGTGTTATTGGCGCGTTTAATAATTAACGCTACATATATACAATTTTTAATTAAAGGCGTTGCCATCATGAGTCAGGATTGATTTTTAAAAGAAAACTGCAATCAGAGAATTTTCACCTGCATATTGCATTACCAAACAATCAACGAGTTGATTCATCACAGTAAAACAGAACAGAAAAAACAAAGAGTATGTTACGGGTGAAAATCCCATTAAAATCATTGACACCCTGTAGTTCATATGAACACAAGAAGTCCGTTATTTTGTTACGTTTCAAATTTGCCGCCAAAACATCGTGGCGATGCGGTATCATCCAGCTGCGTTTTAGCACAGTTGGCTACACTGTTCCCCCTCATTTACATCGCTAGAGGGGAAACCTGCGTGATGCGAACGCTCAACATCCATAGGCTATGAAGGCACCATGTGACTACTTGATAGCTCATCATTGGTTATCGTCGGCAATTTTCGCGCGTCTTACCGACCTCCTCCATCTTCAATTTCGTTCTTGTTCGGAGCGTGGTGCAAGCTAGACGTGTTTTACGTGCATTGTAAGTTATCGGAATTCTTGCTCTTTGTGAGAAGTAATTCATCAACGGCCGTGCCGGAACATTTAATGACACCATCGAACACCCTCATGTGCAATTTTTCCACCGTGCGTAATATGCTATTTACAACTCTCGTTATGTAATATACTATTGTAAATCAAAAGGTATCAAACAAAAGACCAAATGTGACAGTTATACTCGAGTAACGCTACTATGTGATTCTTATACTGTGCTGACGGAAGCATTGTAGCCAGCTCGACTGTAATGCATAGGGGAAAACAAATAAATCTAAACAGACTCTTTCATGTGTGGAAACATAGTTAGATGAGTGATGTGGACTCTGGAATTGTCATAATATTTTTCACGTCAGATTCTGGCATCTACCAAAATTCATGGCAGCAACTTTATTTTTATGTTTTTATGGCCACGCCGTCGGAGTGTGGAAGAAATTCGTGCCACACATCAGTGTAGTCAATTGTACGGTATTTTCAACCAAAATACAGTATACGGTCCTGATAACGTTACCGTACGCAATTGTATGAACGATTCAATTTAAAAGAAATTTTATTTTTCCACTTTAATTTATGGCGCCATCTACTGGATAAAAAGTGCAGTTTCATAATTGTCGTGAAAATTACTTAAGAAAAAGACATATTTTGTCCCGGTTTTATTTCCTGGAGAAGCATCAGATAAGTTTATAAATATTGTCTCTGCTAATTTTTGGCTCATTTCGTAATTCTGCGTCAAATACGGTAATTTTGATGGTGCCATATAATTTCGTTTTACAAGATTGGCAACACTGCCACGGATGATTAACAGACAGTGTTGACAGATCTACCATTTTCCAATTTTAACACATTAATCTAGCTTTTTTTTATGTTCCAATCGGACATAGGGCATATATTAACTTATTAAGTATTAATTTATTACTATATTTCCTTGTTATAATAAATACATAATAACGAATGTACAGGATACAATAATTTCCGTTCTTCCTTGCGTTTGACTTTTCATAAATAAGAATTTATTTTTGATTGCGTAAAAAAAGAAAATTTCTTTGACGGAACCATTTTTAGAACAAAATTATTTTGCAGGACGAATTTCCAACTCTTTTAGATCATTTGAGGTTATATGTACTTTTTTTGATCGTGTAGTATATCAAGTAATTCAATAAAAATCAAATCTAAGATGTAATGATTATTTATTGAAATTTATCAACATGCAAGATTAAATTAAAAATAAAATTTCGTACAAAATTCGTACATTCTGGATTAATCACAGACATACTCTTTTTATGCATCGCCTACTTCTATGTAAAATTTATTTGCTCGTATGAAATTCAATAAATATTGTAACTCAGTTGGGTAATTATTGTGAATTTCTTGCAGCTTTCGTTTTCTTTTTGCAAAGAGATCTAAAGAGCATACTGTTTTTTTAATATAAAATTTCTGATAAGATCCTAGAACATATTGAAAATGTCAATTATGTGTGGGGGCACTTAATTTAATTTCATGTAATTAAAAGTATCACGCGATAGAAAGTAGAATGATTTTTTTTCCTTTTCGCCCACTTTTTAACCCAAGCTCAAAGCTTGTCGGGGAGGGTTGGCGGCTGCGATCGACTTAGATGTTAATTTAAAAAGAGTTTTTCACCATTTCTGAAATACCTTTCAGCAATGAACACGAACATTTTGAAACAATTAAAGTGTCACTGTTCACTGCAGCAAATTCGACAGACGATATTACCAATTTCTTTATTTTAATAGGTATTCATGACATACTCTGAATCATTTTATTTTCGATCGCGTGGTATAATTTACACAAAATTATTAATAGTCATGAAAATGATCTCAATGTAAAAGTCACAACCAAGTATTATTTTAGAATTCGAGATGAGGTGTTTCGTAGTCGAAGATATTAAATTGAATAGTTTACTAGTTTCTTGTTTTGTTTTTAACTTAATAATTTAATAATTTATTGTTTTCAATAAGAAAATACTGTACGATTAAGATCAAAAAAGTTGTCTGGAAGGTTTATTATTTTTAAAAAGTTTTCTCAGGTAAAATGTGACGACGTACGCCGACGAACAAGCTAACATGGCCGCTAACAAAAATCGTTTCTTCTATGTAGGCTTTTCGTTGAACTTTTATTCGAGACTTTCAGCGGGACTTTTAGTCGGTGATTTAGCAGAAGTCTTAGCGGAGTTTTATTGGAGCGTTGCCGTGCCGTTGGAAACCGCCTTTGTGCAAACCATCCTGGTGTTTCCCGAGTAGCCATTTTGGACGGTGTTTTACCGACTCCCCGTGAGACCACTTTGGACGGTGTTTTACCGACGACGGACGTGACCACCAGGTGACGCCATATTTTGCGGTGACACTTCATGTCATGTTTTGATCTTAACAAAAGAGGTTAAGGTATTTATTTATTATTTTTCTTTCCGTTTGGCAATTCGTAAATTAGTGTTTGCATAAACAAAGAGAGCAAATTCCGACTGTTCAAGCGCCTTTAGAACTACTGCTTTTGCGCATCATTGTAAATTTTATTTACCGGTTGCGGTGTGTTTACGTACCGAATTAGACTACTCTTCGTTATGTTAACTTAGACATTTAGGGTTAACTACCCTGTTGTAATTATTGTAATATTTGTTCGTTGAATTAAATCTAAATAACTTTTATTGTGTGTTTATGTTTATACTTTGACGCACCAGTGAGTAACGTCTCGCCTCTTTTCTTTGTTTTCGATTTATTTCTGCCAATTCTGTCGATTCGAGGACGTCGACAAGATTGTCATTGCTCAGTTGATTTATTTAAGTCCGAACTGGCGCCCTTTAGTTATATTAACATCCGAGTTACTCACTCCCTCACACTGCAGCTAGCCGAGGGGATCAGCTGGTGAAAGAGATAGCAGAAAACGTGTCACCTGTCAAGGTACAATTGCCGACAAGGACAATTTGCCGACGTGCATTTTATTTGTTGCGTTATTATACAAGAATCTTCACTACACATCACGTAATTGTTTTGTCTCCGTCATTTCTCATGCGGGTCAACTGTCTTCTTCTATCAACCTGTCAACCTCCCTCTTTATTTTGCCCGTCGATCTCTAGATGCGTCGAAACTCTGCATGCCTTGCGAGTTCTTTGCTAGAACTCATCGGGTGCAGGTAATGCTTTTCGAAATCTAATCCCGACAAATTTGGATTAGGTAAATATGGCTTCTTTTCATTGGTTTCTGGTTTTGTCGAAGGACTTTGTATTTGAAACAAGAATAGAATAATTTAAATGAAAAAAGAAAGAAGACAGAACATAAAGGACGAACGAACTGTACTGTCCGCAGCCAATAAGGACGAATGAATGGGAGACCAATATTTTTTGGTTCGCATTCGCTCCTTATTCCAAAACGTAAAGGGTTTTCGAAATTGACATTTTTAGCATTTTAGTTATTCTTAAGGCCGGTCTTTCCACCTCTCGATAAACTAACTGACGGATAACTACCATAGAAACCACTTATAAAAATCAATCGATCACCAAATGAAGTTATTCGCCGGATAACTTTAAGGGGGAGATGGAAAGATGGGCCCTTAAAAATTCATCGCAACGAAAATAGGAGGTATACCAGAATTCAGGAAGGAGCGCCATCTTTTGTCCGGAAATGGAAGCGCCGTTTTAAGACCGCGGCATTTCTTGAATGTAATTCAATTTCAACATTGACGTTGTTAGTTTGCTTCACATTTTCTTCTGTTTGAGTTTCTTTGTGTTTATCTTTGCCACTACAGGTTGTTAAAAAAGTAAACAAAATACAGACAGTTATGCAAGAATTGAAGTAATGAGCGCCATCTTTTGACCGAAAATGGAAGTTCCTATTTTTTTAACACGGTAATTCAATTTCAATACAAACGTTTTAAGTTTGTTTCATAAATTCCGTATTATATAGACAGGAAAATCACGATAACTCATAGGGCAACGGCAAGAGTGTTCATCGTCAGAATTTCAGGTCGAAACCCACATAAAAGGAACTGGGTTTCACAATCAGATATCACATAGCCATTAGTTGTATGGTGGTATATATCACTTGCAGAGTCCGAAGACGAAATTAACATTCCGCCTCTCTGCATCTAGTACCATGGTTTGGTTTGGGTGAGAAAACATTAATTCAATTGCCAGTTTGCTACGTTATTACTTAACAGAAACTAACAACTGCTTTATTCAGTTTACAGAATGCTAGTTCCTTCCCGTTATAAAATTACTTTGAATTTGTTTCGTATTGTCTGAAGTTATCTGTAATTACAAAAAAATTTCATGTGTCCAAATTATGCTCTTTAATAATTTGACTGAAATATCATACGTTTCTTTATTAAAATTGTCTTAAATGTTAATCGATAATACTTTGACTTTGAGTTATTGTTTTAATGCATCACGCCTAATTCCTTAACTCCTGAATACACAGATTTATTTTTAATTAAATTTTGTTTAAAAGAAAGAACGTAATTTCGTCAATCCCGAAAAATATGTGGCAGCGGGCAAGGGTTAAAATCTAAAATCTCGTTCCGTGCAAAGGGGGCATTGAGAGCCATATCTGGCTAAAATAAGCTCAAACCGGGCACGTACAAACAAAGGAATTGCTTACTTGGGTCCTTTGTGGTTTAATCGAGTGTCCCACATGCAAGGTTTTTCGCAATCGGAATTTCCGGTATAAACCATATAAAAGATGGCTGGGTTTCATCAAAAAGTATCACACAGCTAGAAGTAGTGTGGTCGTACACATCACCCAGAGTCAGAAGGCGAAAGTAGCATTCACCGAATGAGGAGGAGAAGTGGAAATAATTTGTTTATTTCTGTGTAAAATTTTTTGTGAAGTTTGAATTAATATATAGAGTTTGGGCGTAATAATAGAACTTCTCTCTCACTCTCGTCGTGATATCCAGAGGAGCATAGGCCTTGTAAAATTGATAAAGTTGAAAGTAAAGGATAATTGTCCCTCACATTATTATTATGTAAATTCTCGCTGTAGCAACCGAACCTTTGCGTGTAGAACTCCCGAACTTCAAGTATTTGCCCCTGCTAAGAGAATCGGACTTAAAGAAGGGAGTATTATTATAAGTGTAATATTTTGTTAATGTTTATATATACGACCATACCTAAGTGAGTTATAATTATAGCGGAAAGAGTGCAACGAACGCAGTTCGATTTAATATCTGAATTTTTGAAATCGAACGCGGACCGCCCATTATGATTCGATTGCACCAACAAAAAAGTTGATTGACAGTCGACTGTCAAAGAGCGGGTTTCGTTTTAATTTGATTTATTACCGCATGAGCACGGGGACGTTTTATTATTTTTATTTCGACCTCACGGAGGGGAATATTCCAAATTCGTTCGTTCACTCTACACACATCCACGATACATTCGTTTTAAAAGGGACGTGCATATTAATCCGCACTTACATAAATCAGCCCTGTTAAAACTTATCATAATCAAAGTTATATCATGCTGCTACGTTATTCGTTGTTGAGAAATTAATTTGTTTATTTTTCAATAACGTACGCATTCGTTTATAACATGAAATTCTTTCACATTCGGGGCGTAAACTTTTCCTTTTGTTTTATTTAAAACATCTATGAACGCCTTCTTAAGCTCATAAATAAATTAAAATAACTCTGGCCAACTTAAAATTCTTTACGGTTTTATACTTTAACTAATGTTTATTCTCAAACCCGTGAATTTTAATAAACTCGATACATTCAACTTCGCAGGTTTTATTCGACCCTCCCCAATTGAACTCCGGTCACATTTATAACCTTGTATTGAAAAAAGTGGAATGCGTCATACAACGATGAATGTAGATCAACATTTTTTTTATGTATCTGCTTGCGTACAAACGTGTGGAAAGGTCCACTCTTTAATATAATGTTTCGTTATTTCTCAGTTATAATTAAGTAATTACGCCATCGACATTAAAAGGAAACGTCTCGTCGTTCTGCAGGCTTAACAGACACATTATCGAAGAGGACGAGGGTCAAATCGAAGAACAGGGTTGGGTTTGTAGGCGTGAGAAAACGAACGCATGTGGGATAATGCTCGGCCATAGGATTTTTGTCGTCTTCGCTTTGGAATTGTGCATTGTTTATGCTCGTATGCATTAAACTTAGATATGAATTGCTTCGCTTCGAACAAAAGGTGGTTGTGCAGTGTGGGGGCCGCCGCTGCATAAATAACAAAGTAACACAATGCGCGAATTCTGCCGCAAAGTTTTAAACCGGCGCTCGCTAATAAAACGTAATGAATGATTTATGAGCCCCGTAACAACAATAATAATAATAAATCAAGAATTTCTTAATATCGCCTAATTACGTGGAAGTAAATCGGAAGAGAAATAAATGTATTTGTTGTTGCAGTTTCTCCCCTGTTGACGATCACAAGTGAAAAGTCTTAAGCGTCAGGGGTAGTTCGTCTTGTCCATTTTAACGAAGAGGAAAAAAGCCTTTCCACGTATTCTTCTTCGGGCAACTTTTCTTATGAGTTAACCCTTGACATTTACGTGCTAAACGAACTGGTGCGTTTTCCTCTGGGGGGAAGCCGCCGACTGTATTTTTTTAAACTACGTGCGTTGTTTTGTGAAAATCCCCCTTTTATCCGCACGGTTGTCTTCTCTTGTTCATGTGCACTGCAAGCCGGGGAAAAACTTAATCAATTTATCACCGCCGAGCAGTTCATTTTCGATGAGTTTACGACGATAAAAACACGCCGTATACGTGTAATGAGATTTATTTCATTGTCTTTTTTTTTCTTGGTGTAGATGTGCAACGAAGGTCGAATTGTCTGTACGGTTTTTGCTTATTTTCAAAGAACTAAAAAGATCATACACTCCTTCAAAATTAAATTGCATTGTTACGGTAGATTTTTTATTTAGAGACGCAGCAGCATTTATTAAAATTAATAAACTTACATGGTTTACATTGTAACGTTCACATTTTTCGCTGTCCGTTACATTATTTTTTTTTCGTATTTTCTCGTTATTTTGCTGTTGAAATTTAAGTAAAAACTGTTTCGTTCGTTTAATTAATTTCGTATTTATGACTTTCACGCCTCTATCTCTCAGGATTTGTGTTTTAATTTCAGATAGTAATGCGGACTTCTATTTCTTCTTAAAGCCATTTGTTTGTTTCGGAAATTAATCTGTAGATGTCATATATGGTCTTTTGGTCGATTTTATTGATCGATATTTCTTGATGACGTATTGCGGAAATTGCGTGTTAAAATTTTTGACGAGTTTCCCTCCTTCTTGATGATCGTGCACGGATTTGGGTGTGTGCTCGTACGCCATTAAGAGGCGTGGCGTGCGTCTTCAATTTTTGTGGTTTTGTGAAGCTGAACGGCTTTGAGATATTCCAGTTTGGCAAATATTTATGTCTCTATATCTCGTAAGCCCTACTGTGTCATTTTGCCGTCTGTTTTTTTGTCACAACTGCTACCGTTTCCGCCAAGCACGTATCCGAGCACGTGTTGCATTAGAGTTCTCGCTCAGGAAAAACTAACAGAAGATTGTAAGTACCCTAGTTGTTTAGGAGAATATTTTCCAAGATTCTTTTTCTCTCTCTTATCACATTTATAAGTCTTATAATATACTTCATAAATATCGTTACATGTCAAGTAAAATGTTTAAGGACACATATTTCCATGAACTCTTCGTAATGCAATGCATTCATATCGACGCCAAATATTGACTACTTGCAGAATTAGCTTGCGATCCCTTTTATATCTATAATTGTCTGTTCTTCCTTGGGAGTAACTTAACAACTTAACAAGTATCAATAATTGTTTGCTTATCTCTATTGAATTTCATGCGGCATAGTGGACGGAGGGCACTCATAGTAACTTATAGTAATTTTGGTTAGTAATTTTAGTTCTTTAGTTAGTCATTAAACTAGGATTAAGCAATTAAAATTTTTGGATTATCATTATTTTTCAAGGTTTAGATTTAAAAGCAGAGGCATTGCTGCCATCTGAATCTCACCTTGTGATTTGGTTATGTATGTACGCATCTTCATACTAATTTAATTTTTCAAAATTAATTTAATTTTCTAGAATTAATTAATATTACTTTTTTATTTATTCATTTATTATATTTTATTTTGTGTTTATGTTGTATTGCATAGTAACCAAATAAAGCCATTATTATTATTATTATTATTATGTAGAGTTTTTTTTTGACACGAGTTTTTATGGGAAAATTCCTTGCTGTTTACGGCGTGTCTTTTGAAGATACTACCGAACAGGAGTTCCTCTTTTTTATTTGACGTGGTTGTTTTTGGAAACAAGTCCAGTTATTGCGGAGTCGTTTGAAGATATAATTCAACGGAGTCGTAATTCAGGTCAAGTTATCGTCAAGATTGAGTAAGAAACAATCACAATCGATTATCGTACCGTACCGTATCGTATCGTTTCGAGAAGATTACCGTACCGTATCGTATTGTTTCGAGAAAATTATCGTACCGTACCGTATTGAATAACTACCGTATCGTGCCGTATCTTTATGGAAATATTACCGTATCGTATGGAAACAATCCATTAAATTTATTTTGATTGTCAGTGGACAATAATTATTGTATATTGGGTCACCTTCCAATTTATTTAGAGATATGCTACATTTTTTTATTTGTATGGGTCATTTATCTATAGTTTGCATCATATTAATTTTTTCTACTTTAAGTTTTTTTGTACACATGTTAGTATATATATATATAATAAATTTGGTAGTAACGACCGACTAGTTGACGAACAAAATAAATTTTGATGACGGGGTTTCGGTCAATTAAATGAACAACGTGTTCCTCTTAGTTCACTCTTTTATTTATATCGATATTTCGGAGCTGTTTTTCTCCTTCATCAGGATCTACAAGATTCATACAATGCAAACTCTTACTATTTACTTTAAGAAAAATACTTACAAAATAATGAGGTTACGTTAGGTAAGTTGAAATTAACACATTGTTTAAGTCTTCTGCTGTCGTGAATACACAGTTTATCAGGTAAATATAACACTTAGAAGATTTCTCCGTTAGTTTAAATTAAAATTGTAAAAGGACTAAACACATGATTGCACAATTTAAAACGTTTGATGTCGTTAAGTCAATATGGCGTACAAAATGGCGGAAGCCTTACTATAAGTAAACATAATGGAGTTAAATTCCCTATTTTAATTTTCAAGAAGAACAAGAATGAAAGCGCGGTTAATTTAAATTGGATTCTGATAGGTTATTTGTTCGAAATTTGTTTTGTAAATGAAGTAAGTAGGAGTACATGTTGCTTAAATGTTTAATGTCAGATTTTGCATTCATGGCCTTAGGTTCTTGTTGTATGTACAACATTTCTAAAAAAATACGATTATGTTGGTTATTTTCTCTGGTTAAAATTTTGACATCTTCATAATTGATGGTATGTTTTTTGCTGGAAGAGTGTGCTGCTAATGCACAGGAATTATTTTTGCTTTTAATTTTGGTGTCACTTTTATGTTGGGTGATTCTAGATTTTAATTTTTGTGAAGTCTGACCTATATACACTTCGTCACAACTGCTGCAGGGTATTCTATAAATGACGTCACTATTGTCTAATAGTTCTAATTTGTCTTTACAATTTGTCATAATATTGTTAATTCGAAATGGGTTACTTGAGGCTATAATGACATTACTATTGTTAGCTTTAATAATTTTAGAAATTTTATAAGTTATTTGCTGTATGAAGGGTAAAAATCTGTAAATTTTAATTTCTGTTGGATTGTGTTGACGGTTGTTGAGTGTTTGTGTATTAGACTGGTCAGGGGTGGTGAAAATTAATTTTTTGATAAGTGGTACTGGGTATGAGTTTTCTATCATAAGACTGTATAGGATTTGTAAGTTTTTTTCATACAGAGAGGGATGTGAAATTTTTTTTATCCTGTTTTTTAAGGCTAGGACTAAATTCACCTTCATTTTTATGGGATGGTTGGAGTGAAAATTCATAAATCTTCCAGATGCCGTAGGTTTTCGGTACCAGTCAGTGATAATTTTGTTATCATTATTTGTTCTTATGACTTTGGTGTCTAAGAAGGGTACACTTTGGTCTTCTGGGTTTTCTTCTTCTATGGTGAATTTTATGTATTTATCATAGCTGTTAAAGGTGGTTAGTATTTCTTGGGATTTCCCTGATGGAATAGCACAGATGATATCATCAACGTATTTTTTCAGGAAAGGTACGGAGAAAGATAATTTAGGGATGCAGTCTTCTAATAGCAAATCCATAGTTAGAAGGGCTAGAATGGGGCTAAGTTTAGAGCCCATGCGACAGCCTAAGGTTTGTTTATAAAACTTTGAATTGAAACTAAAATAACTGGAATCAAAGAGAAATTGTATTATTTGGATGAAAAATTCTTTTGAGCAATTACAGTTGGGTGCAATCAGATCCCATTTTCTGTCAATACTTGTTATAACTAGTGGCAATGAAATGTTACTAAATAAAGATACAACATCTAAGCTTATTATGACATAATTATGTGGTATTATAAATTCATTGATAAAGTTAGCAAATTGAAAAGAGTCTTTTACGTAGTATTCATTTTCAATCAAAATAGATTCAGTAAGAATTTTGGCAACAAACTGTGATAGTTTTTCCGTGGGAGAATTGATTGATGATACTATTGGTCTGAGTGGCCAATTAGGTTTGTGAATTTTAGGTGTACCATATAATTTAGGTGCCTCTGCTTTATAAGTTGAAAGTGTCTTGGCCTGGCTATCTTCAATCATTTCTTCCTGTTTCATTTTTTTAATTATTTCATTATTTTTTCTTTGTATTGATGTGGTAGGATCACGGTTGATTGGTGTGTATGAATTGTCATCAGTGATTAAGGTTTCTATTTTTTTCATGTATTGCTGTTTGTCTAAAATGACAGTGACATTGCCTTTGTCTGCTCTAGTGACAAAAATTTGAGGGTTGCTTTTTAAAAAGGATTTTGTGTTATAGTAAAGTTTCTGGAATTCATTTTTAGAAGTGGTTTGCTGTGAGTGTAAAAAATTTGTGATAATGTTAACTAGTTGTGCTCTAATGATGTCTTGATTTTCTTTTTCACATTCTTTTATTATTGATTCTATACTGGCTAAATATTGAAACATAGGAAACTCTTTATTTGAAAATGCAATGCTAAATTTTGGACCCAGAGCCAAGAATTTTAAAATCTGTTCAGGAATTTCTAAATTACTTAAATTGACTACCCAGTTATCTTTGGTTTGAAAGGTTTCTATCATGTTTTGTTGTAATTGTTGATATTTTCTCTGATTAATGGCTTTAGTTTTGTGAAAAATGACATTATAGTTGGTGGTTTGTCTGTTTTTAAAGTCATCAACGCTTTCGTTAGATATCATTTGTCTTAGTTTGTTTTCTAAACTTGTTAGAAGCCTTTCATTGTATGTTATGTTATTGTTAGTAATTCGTATTTCAAAATTTAACGTTTTGTTCATCAACCTGTTTGTGAAGTTGTTGATTTCTGATGTGGTTCGTCCTGGTTGTGTGGTAACCAGTTGAAACAGGTTTTTTGATCCTTGTGTAATGTGGTTTGGTATGATGTTATGTCGTCTGCACCGCAGTAGGAAAATTAAAATAGGGAATTTAACTCCATTATGTTTACTTATAGTAAGGCTTCCGCCATTTTGTACGCCATATTGACTTAACGACATCAAACGTTTTAAATTGTGCAATCATGTGTTTAGTCCTTTTACAATTTTAATTTAAACTAACGGAGAAATCTTCTAAGTGTTATATTTACCTGATAAACTGTGTATTCACGACAGCAGAAGACTTAAACAATGTGTTAATTTCAACTTACCTAACGTAACTTCATTATTTTGTAAGTATTTTTCTTAAAGTAAATAGTAAGAGTTTGCATTGTATGAATCTTGTAGATCCTGATGAAGGAGAAAAACAGCTCCGAAATATCGATATAAATAAAAGAGTTAACTAAGAGGAACACGTTGTTCATTTAATTAACCGAAACCCCGTCATCAAAATTTATTTATATATATATATATATATATATATTTTGTTTGGTCGAATTACCTTTTATGTTAAATCGTTACATAATTTATCAATTATATTATTTTTCATTTTCAAACATTCTTTTTCATTTTCTGATACGATTAAAGAGCAGTTTCTTTAAAATAAATTTTCTTAATCTAAAAATCTGTTTCGAGTTCATTAGTTTGGTTCCGGACTGCTTTAGTAATTACAGTTTAAAGAGATTACTTGGCGCTCAACAGCTTTCGTTTTGTCATCTAACGTTTACTATTTTTTTTTATGAATTACGCAAGTTATTTTTTTAAGAATATAGTTCGAAGAATTTTCCTTCCGAATCCACCTCAGCCTCCGACTAAACTGAGCTATGGCAACCAAACAGGTGAGAATCTACTTACAAAAAAAGTATGTCACAACATTACACTAGGAAACAAGAAGAGGAAACTTCCCCCTGACGGAATATACACTTGAATGTCTTACAAATTAAATTACCAAGTATTTATAGGGTTCAGTTTTAGAATGTGCGAACAGGCAGGCATATGCAATCTGAGAATGATTCATTCTGTAGGTTATTTTTCGGTGACTCATGCAAGCTCTTCCTATGTTGATTACAATAAGCAAAGAGAAATATAAAAAATAATAAATAATAGTGTCTTTTTTGCTAAATTTCTTTGATTTTAAAAAGTGATTGCTCTCAACAACATCCGATATTATTTAGTAATTAGATTTAGTTGGTTGAATTAATTTTTTGTAAAATCCTTTGACGCGTTGGCTTCGTATTCAAATAGTAAATCGAGCGTCGGACAAGTGATGGACAAATTGAATTTTTCGTATTTCGTTTCCCACGTTTGGCCTTTGAAAAATTGCGTATCCGGAGGCGATTCATCGAACGAACGAACCGGGGCGCACGCTACAAGGGAGACTCGTTTATTTCATTTAGGAAAACGCGCGCAGATATAAAAATGCTTTTGAAATACAAATATTTGAGGTATAGAACGTATCGCCGACTTGACTTGTAAATTTCTTGCCTCGCTCCTCTCTCCTTGTTTTGAATTTAAATTGAAATTATTTCCGGAAAGCCCCCTAACTCTTTGACGGAAACACAAAGAGGCTTAAATCTACAATTGCGTTGTCGTATTTCATTACATCAAAGCCGGCGACGAACTCTTGGTTAACGACGCCATCGATCTCTTTTTATTTTACTTTTTTTTTCCGAGTTTACACAAAGGCTTTTCGCAGATTCGCAAATATTTGCCTCCGCTTTGATACACAACACACGCGAAATCCATACTCAACCTGTATTGATGCTTAACATCATCCCCGACTTTTGGATGTTACTGAAACAATTCGTTTCATGCAAAACTTTAGGAATTTCCAAAATTACATCCTACGTAATTCAAAGCTTCAAACTTTACACCTGTATTCGACATTCGACGCTATACATAATAGAAGCTCCACATTTATCATCCCTCTATTATTTAAAATGTGTATAAATAGAACAAGCAGTTTATCTACCTTTCTGAATTTATATTTTAGAAATTAAAAATTAAAATTAAGAATTTAAACATAAATACGTTCTGATGCTTCCGTCTTTAAGTTTGTGGAAGTTGTGAACTTTCCGTTGGGATTGTTGCAATGGAGTTCCAGTCGTGTTATAACAAACAATCTGGCAACACGATTCATTAATTATCAGGAAACGCTGCGGTCAAAATTGCAGCGTTATTAATGTAAGTTCCAAGTTACAATTAAGAGACGACAAAGCGTTGATGCAGATGTTCAATGTAAGGATAACGGTCCGCAATTTATTTCCACGTCTTAGGACTCCCCCATCGTAATAATTACTACACTGTTCACTGTGATTCAGAAACAAATACTTAGAGAGTTTTTCCACTTGAGTAAATTACTTTTCCAACGAAACAAAAGTGAAATTATAAAAATGAAATCAAAGAAATCCTTCCAGTAGCTATTGAACTCGTGAAATCCATTAACGAGTTTAAAGAGTGTTCAATTAAGTTTCGAACTTTTACTTCGCGCTTACGATCTTCGGAGGGATAAAGTTGGAACAATTTAAATATTAGTTCGTAATTAAGCGCCTTTTCTTTAAGAGGTCGGCCCCGAATCGAACTGAATATGGCCTTTTCGGCCTCACAGAAATGCTTTTGACGTGAACCCGAAACGGGATGTAATAATTAAAGGAAATATTCGAGTCACGCAGGTATTGAGGCGAATGTGCAACTCATTTCGGCCGTATAATGCTCCATAATAGAGGCATTATGTGAATACTTCCATTCTTCTTGATAAATAACTCGCGTCTTCGCCTGCAGATGGCCGTTGCGGGATAAATTAAAAATACCACTTCGGAATGGAACGTTTAAAAACGCGCTCGTTGCGAAACTTGATTAATTTCATGCATTAACAAAATATAATATAAAAATAATCAAATAGAAAACACGCAAACTCTAAAGTTTCTTGTAATTTGCATATTAGATTATGTGTTTCCGGCGGATACAAATTCCTTATGGTATACATATAATCCAATGTAAATTATTATTTATCAGAATTCGCAGTGAGAAAGCGAGACAGTAATCTGTAAGATTCGTGCGAAAAGGGCATAAAGTTCTCGGCGCGCCTTAGTTTTAATAATGCAGTTCGAGTTCGTGCCTACACTTGGTAGAAAATTACTATAAGTAACTTTAACAATAAAACCCGAAAATAGTAACGCAGCGAGATTGTAACGTGCTCCTTGGCGTAAGTAGTTAGCCGAAGGGGGATGAAACTTGATTTGAAAATGCACTCCGGGGTTTCATCGTGCTCCGGGGACCGATATGCTTAGACAGTGAAAAACTGGCGGTCCGCATTCAATTTATCGCCTCGCACTGAATCAATAGCCGTAATATATGCAAACGATTCGGACCTGAAAGGTCAGGTAATACTACACGAACTTTATTACCTCTTCGCCTTTATTGTAAATTTTACAAGTTGAGCGGAGTTATTTTCGCGCCTTATTTTTCTTATCTTCACCTCCTTCTCGAAGAAAAATTGGACGACGTAAAAACTTTTGTTCGCTCCGAATGTGAGTTTCGCAGGAAACACGCCCCAACTTTATTAGTGCGCCCCCACCATTACAAAAAAAAGCGACGTGTTTCTACAACTACTAAACTTTTTTAAAACGATCTAAAAAAAAACATTATTAAATAATTATTTCATCTATTTTCACAAGACTTCGAGGAAAGAGTCAGTTTTAAAAAGATTGGGAAGATGGCTCTCAAACTGGCCTCGATCTTAAGCTATAACGAAATCAAGAAAGAAGGGAAAGAGCGAGAGGAAGAAAACAGACCCTGAGGAACAGAAGTCCACAAGGAATCGGAGGCCCGATAAGTGGATGAACATCAAGCAAAAGGAACACGCTGTAAGGACCCGAAAAATACGTAAAGAAGTTTCGAAATTATTTTCTTTTTAGCTATACCTGCTCCTCGAAAGAAACCAGAGCGCAGGAAACACGTATTCACTTTTATAAGACTAGAACGTGCTTTCAAAGCAGAGGTGATATTAGGTTGCGATGATAAAATTTCTCTTTCTCACTGAATCAGCGTTCGGAGATGTAAACACCGTTTGGCCAGCATCTCTGGCCTTGACAGCGCGACACGTGGTGAAAGCAAGATGAGTACGCCATCTCGTGAAAAGCGGCTCACCGCTGGAAGCTCGAATCAACCAGAGTTTTGCTGGAATATTGCGGACTTTGAAAAAAAAATCCCTCTCTGGTTTTCAGAGTGGAGGCGAAGGCTTAAATAGCCGCCGCGAGGGAAAAATAGACAGTTCCCGGTTCCCTAAGTTTTGTCCGCGATAATTTCTCGTCGTAATTTTTGTTTTAATTAACTTGTGTTCTAAGTTCGGTTTTGTTTTTAATTTAATATTAAAAATTCACACAGAAAATTCAACTTTCTGGCTATTTCTTTAGCTAATTCCAGAAACGCTACTGACAAAGGAGTCTCCTCCTGCGTCTCGATTCGGTTTGAAAAAGTTTTGTGTAACAAAGGGTGGTAAAAGCTTAAGAGGGATGTTCGTTTTTAAAGCCTAGTGGAAGTCAAAGTTGAGACATCCTAACACTCACTCGAACTTCCCATGTAAGATACATTTATCATAAAATTTGGCTTTATGCGGAAAACCATTTTATCAAAAAATAAACCACCCTTTCGCGTATTCGCAGTCTTACAACGTAAGAATCGCCTTCGACTTATAACTTTGATAAGACTTCGAGGAAAAAGTCAGTGTTAGAAAGATCGGGAAGAAGGCAAAGTGATCCTAATGATGATGATATTGGCTCTCAAACTGGCCTCGATCTTAAGGTTCAACGAAATCAAGAAAAAAGAGAAGGAGCAAGAGGAAGAAAGCAGACTCTGAGGAACAGAAGACCATGAGGAATCAGAGGCTAAAAGTTAAGACCGTTACAATAGGTGTAAATAATAAGAACTTAAATTTGTGAAATTGTTGTTGATGAAAAAAACAACAGACGCGAATCCGAAAAGAAACAGATAAGTGGATGAACATCAAGCAAAAGGAGCACGCAAGAATCGCCTTCGATTTATATTTTGCCAAGACTTCGAGGAAAATGTCAGTTTTGAAAAGATCGGGAAGAAGACAAAGTAATCCTGAAGACGTTGATGATGATGGCCTCGATCTCTTAAATTTCAACGAAATCAAGAAAGAAGAGAAGGAGCGAGAGGAATAAGATAGATAGGTATTGAGGGTTGCAATTCCTCCTTAAAAAGAAACCCCGAGGAATCAAAAGACCATAAGGAATCAGAAGAAATAGTATCTACAGAAGTTTTCAGTATTGTAAGAATCCAACATCTCATAAATCATTAAGCTCAATATGTAAATTAAATTCGATGCAACGTCGCCTATGTGATCGCGGGAAATATGTTCACCTAAAAATTATGTATACAAACGCCTTACTTTGTCAAAAGCTTCGCCGATGTAAGTTCAAAGGGCTGACCTTTGAAATGAGGTTGCGTTCGCAGATATTTTCAGCTGCGTATTGCAGTCGCCGAGTTGACTGTTACGTTTGGAAATTCCGTTACGGAAAAACGGCAACAAAGCATCGTCTGCCGCGTCTCGAGTCCACTTGACAACCCCGC
Source organism: Dorcus parallelipipedus (assembly GCA_958336345.1). NCBI lineage: Eukaryota > Metazoa > Arthropoda > Insecta > Coleoptera > Lucanidae > Dorcus > Dorcus parallelipipedus. The sequence continues at coordinate 33,783,976 of OY284483.1, read as the reverse complement.
GCCTTCTCGCTACCCACGATTCTCATTTGTTGGAGGACATCCCCTGTGATCATAGCCTTATGGCATACGTGCACCTTTGGAGTCCCCCTGACTATTCTCGCGCCCTCGAATTCATTTCTCGTTCGAACGCGGTCCCGTGTAGTGTGAGTGCCGTTCGCTGGAACAAATTACCGAGGCCCTCGCTTTGAAGAATAATCCACGGCTTTCCCGGAATTTCCCTAGTACACCACCGAACTAGTTTTGGGGTATTTTAACCCCATACCGAGCTTGAGAAACTACAAAACTTAGGTAAAAATGAGCGAATTTTCTGACGCTATTTTGGGTGCTAACGACCTTTTCTTTCTTTCTTTCCATTGAGGCTTCTAGTTTTACGCCCAGTTCCAGTTTTAGTTTCACTGTACAGTTTAAGTTCGACTCAACATGCATTTCCGAGCGTATTTCCTTTACGCCTTTCCGACTCTACGGGGAACGTGGTTCCGCCATATTTGCGGCCACTGCCAGCCGGTTTAATCCAGTCACACCGTAGACAAGTAAACTGGCGTTATCGACTGTGCTTTGTCACTAAATTCGTGAGTTTATTTATTTGTTTTATTTTAAATTCTTAATAGTTGAACGTTGAATCCACCCCTTTCTCACTGTTGCTAGCCGAGGGGAAAAGTTGGTGAAAGATACGGCGCAGACTTGTCATCTGGTCAAGGTAAGGTCGAGGCAGTCAAGTTAAAAGTAAATTTGGTGACATGACTCATCAGAAAAACCGCATTGTGTAAACATAACTAAAAGTGAGCGATCCAGGGATTGGAATTTAATTCAATTTCCGGTTTGAAACTATGTAAAAGGCCATGGCGGAGCACGACAGAGGAGACTAGTGCCCGTTTTGTGGAGTACAACTCTACAAGTCCGAGGGCGTAATCCACATTTACAGAATGTCATAGTCAGTCTCTCTGAACCTAATACCATGGTTGGGTAAGAAAATATTAATTGATTTTACCATTTTGTCTAAGTTTTTAGAAACTAACCACTGCTTAATTTGATATATGAAATGCTGTTTTTTTCTTCCTCTTCCTTCCTCATCTCTCCTCTTTCTTCCTCTTCCATTATATCCTCGTCTTTTAGTCCCCCTACTGTGCTGTTCTTGATTGGTGTTCGTCTTTGCATTTTGTGACCATTATAGATTTCAGCATGGTTATGATGCTTGTCCATGATTTCCCATCTCATTATGTCAGCTACATTATTTTTGCTGTTTTTTCTCCGACTTCGATTGCCGCATTGCATCGCGCCTCCTCCCACCTGGGACATATAAATATGGTGTGTTCAGGAGAATCCTCGTCTTCTGCGCAATACCAGCATTCAGCTGTCTCTCGTTTTCTGATCTCTTTCAGGTACTTCCCGAATGTATCGTGTCCAGTCAGCGCCTGCGTTATAAGATAATCCAGCTCCCTTCAGGTCTGTTGTACCATTTTTCCACATTCTTTATGAAGATCTTGACCCAACCGTCGTATTTCTCCCATCAAGTCTGCCACGCTTCGTGTGGTGTCCCTCTTTATATACCTGACATCTTTCGACGATCTGGAGACAGTTGGGAGGGGAGGGGAGTTCTGTTATTACCGGGACGGCTTCGGTCGATACCGTTCTGTACGCAGACGCTACTCTTACGGCAGCCAGTATGTTAAACCTCTCGAGCATTAGCTCGTGGTGACTGTATTTGATGGCATATAACATGATCGAGGAGACTACTGCGGCGAGCAACTTCCTCTTTTTTGGATTAGGTTCGCCCACGTTCGGCATCAGTCATGCCGACTTCTGTGCCTTAACAGTCGTTTCTCTGACGTGGATGGTCATTTTCCAATCTCTGCCTAAGTGGACTCCCTGATATTATGTGTTTTTCTTTGACGGTTAACACCACCCGTGTCAGGTTTCTCTTCCTGGCTAGTGTGACCCGTCCCTTACAGTGTGATGATTATAATAATACCAAAGAATGATTCCATAACAGGCAAAAAAAGCATCGCACAAGCCCTGCTATTGAAGTAAATTATACCTACACCTCATGGTCTATTCACAGAAAAATTAATAAATGCACAGGGGAAATTGCCAAACAAAAAAAAAAGAAGTACAGCAGCAGATGAATCTCTAGATAATGAAGATGAAGACATGTGATAAAGTTCGTAGCTCATCCAGAGAGTAACAGAACTGTACATAGTTCGAAAAAATTCATTGTTCTGCAGCAAACAAATTGTAGATTTAAAAAAATTGAAGGACATAGAAGGCAAGCCTTAAAAATAGAGTAGGTAAAGAAGGTGAATCGATGGTCTCGTTCTGGAAATTCAATTTAACTGCTGTCTGATATGATTTTTGGTGCAAAACAAAAGGCAGGTACGCCCCTATTTGCATTTCAAAGCAAACGGAAAGCCACCTGGACATGTAGAAAGAGAAAACCATAATTTCATAAAGCCTTCCGATCAGCAGAAGAAAAAACTGATTATCTGAATAAGTGATGACAAATTCAGTTCAAATTCAGATCAAGATTAATTACGTTATTGTGTTATGTAACTGAAATAAGGGTCGTAGGTCAGTATAACGAAACTTTTATTTACGTACATTTAAGGGAAACTTACATGGCTTCATCACTTACGGCCGGTATTATCAACCTTAAATTTAATTCGTGTTTAGAATGTGATTGATTCTATACAAACCAAGCAGAAATGTCACAGTCTAAACATGACTTAACTTTAAGGTCTCCTTAAAACGTTGGTAATACCGGCCGTAACACAATTATTTATTTATTTATTTATTGCAACCAACAGCAATATGCCAATTACAGGCTACAAAAATGAATGTTCATGAAATAGGCGCCAATGCACATAATAAAAGAACGTAATATAATAAATAGAAAATAATAAAGCTAACAATTAACCATAAACTTACAAGATTAACTAATAAGATTAACTAGGTAGACAGATTTTCTAAAACATGTTTTCTGAATTTCTTTATGTTATCGAAAAAAACATCAACAGAATTTAACTTATTAAAGTTATCACACATTCTATTCAAAGGGGAATTCATTGCGTAGTTTGTCTTTTGAGTGTTTAAAGAAAAGCAGGGTCTGTATCTTGCATCATACATAGGTACATAAAACTGTAGTTTACTTAAAATTGCGATACTGTCTAAACGGTTATTTATAAATTTATATAGAAATATGTTTGAAAGTAAATAGCGTCTATGCGCAAGAGTTATCACACTAAATTTCTCAAGTAAAAGGTTATAAGATATTTCGTATGCATTAACTGGTCCGTATTTTTTAATATACAGGAATCGTAAAAATTTTTTTTGAATGTTTTCGATTTGATTACTGTGTGTAGCATAAAACGGAGACCAAATTATAGAGCCATATTCCAGATGACATCTTATAAGGGTATTATACAAATAAATTAAAGTGCCAGTATTTTTAAAGGAACGAGCATTCCTGATTAGAAATCCTAGCATCTGGTAAGACTTTCGAATACAATTTTCAATGTGTTTGCTGAATGTGAGTTTAGAATCGAATGTAATACCTAAATCTTTAATTTCCTCAGTTCTCTTAAGAATCTGATTTCCTAGTTTGTAAGAAAAAACAATTGGCTCTAATTTTCTTGTATATGTTACTAAAACACATTTCTTTATGTTAAAATGAAGCCTATTTTTTACAGACCAGTTATAAATTCTGTCTAAATTTTGCTGTAATGTAATGCAGTCTTGAATAGAGGAAACGGTCTTGTATATTTTAAAATCATCGGCAAATAACTCAGCATCACAATCTTTACGTATAGAGAGCAAATCATTTACCATTAATAAGAATAATAATGGTCCAAGATTAGAGCCTTGGGGTACACCAGATAGTACCACGAATGATTCAGATACTGCTCCTCTAAAGACCACATACTGTTTCCTATCAGTAAGGTAAGACACAAAAAATTTTAACGCATTCTTGGAGAAGCCAAAAATGTTTAATTTGGTTAACAATACATCATGGTCTACAACATCAAATGCTTTAGCAAAATCAGTATATATTACATCTGTTTGTAAGTTGTTAGCTATAGAATCAATTGTATTCTGTGTGAAGTTAAATAAATTCGTAATTGTTGAACGTTTAACCATGAAGCCATGTTGAGATGTACTAATATAGGGGAGAACATGCGAGTATATATGCCTATGTATTATATGCTCAAATATTTTACAAGGAACAGAAAGCAACGTAATAGGCCTATAGTTTGCAATATCACACGGATCCCCATTTTTTAAAACTGGACAAACTTTAGTCATTTTCCAGATATTAGGAAAAGTTGATGTTTTTAACGCTAAATTGAAAATGAATGTTAACGGTTTGACTAGTATCTCTGAACAACCTTTAAACACATAGGCAGGTATATTATCAGGCCCAACGGATTTTTTTGGTTTCAATTTTTTAATAGATTCTAAAACATCTTGTTCAGAAACAGTTCCGAAGTTAAAATTTTCATGACAAGAAACTTGACATATGTCTACATCATAATCAGCTTTAGAGTGTCTATAGACGGACCTGAAATATTCTGCAAACGCATTAGCTTGCTCAACATTAGTTTTTAATATTAATTCTTGAAATTTCATTTCATTACTAGCATAACCCTCTTTTTTCAAGGATTTGACAAACTTAAAAAATGAGGAAGAATCTACTTTTAAATTTAGTTCAATTTCTTCCACATATTTACTGTATGCAATATTAATGTTATGTTTAATATGCAGTCTCAACTGTTTAAACATCTCATAATCCGATGATCTTCCATATTTTTTAAAATTACGATGATATCTTGCCTTTCGTTTAATATCTTTAATAATATCAGTTGTGAACCATTTAGGAAATACTCTTTTTAATGATTTAGTTTTGGGAACACACTCGTCTAAAATTGTATATAATTTGTTGTAAAATATATTCACTGCAACATTTACATCTAATACATCGCTCAGCTCCCAATCTGTATCGCGCATCATTTTATATAATTTTAATTATTAATTAAACGAGACTTCTGTCTAGCTATGACACTAATGATCTAGTTATTTATCAGTTCGTCGACTATTCAAAGGGGTTTCGTCCGAGGACGTTTTTCCAGGAGAGTTATGTAATTATGTCTTGACGTATGGCTCATGCGGAACTGAAAGCGCGTTACTCGGAATTTACGTATTCCTTCCTTGAGATTTCCGAAAGATTCATACTTACATAATTGTTTACGGAAAACTTTGGCTGACGTTCTAATTTCCTTGTTACAATTGTATAACAAAGAATAATAAATGTAGTATAAATAAGTAGTGTTTCTTTCATGACTTTTTTTATATTTACAAAAGCAAAAGAAAATTCGTAAGTCGAAATAATATTTAAGTAAGTATTTGAGTAGAGTATTGTGGGTAAAGTAAATTAAATGTGTCGTCACAAAAAAAAGGCGACATTTAAGACCTACGGCAACGAGGAAGTCCCCAGGGTTATGTAGCTGTTATCCTGATTCGCGGCACGAAACGGAGGGTTGTTACAAAGGACCTTTTTTGCTTTCATGTCGGACTGTCAACAGTCATATTTGACGCGTGGTTACACATTACATACGTCTACACAAAATATTCCGGGGACTCAAAGGACCATTCTCCCGAAATTTAACGCACCGCACGCGCTCCGGGCAGAAAAGCTCCGGCGCGGCGTGGGCTTAATTCGCGTTCGCTCGCGACCATATCGAAAGCTTAATTAGTGCAGGTCGAATAAACCGATTTACCCGAAATGTCAGAGATGTTCCCCGATGTGAACGTGAACGTGAACGGGAAATATTTAGATTAAACTTTACGTTGGAAATGCACTGCGATTATCGTACACTATACAAACTAACATGAAATATTTTTCAACTGGCGTGGTCTCCAAACCTTGTAAGCTCCATCTCGAGATATGATAGCTATCTTTGCATGCAAATTAGGTACATTAACATGTGCGCTGCTCCCTCGAAACATCAGAAATGGAAGAAAATCCGCGCAGTAAATATAATTTGCATCTTAGCTGCTGCATTCGTTTTTGTTACGTTAGTTCAGTTTAGTTCTTGAGCAGATAAAATCATATGTAATGTTAGTTGTGTACTCTAAAGACGTCTTCTGCTGCCCTGAATACTAATCACCAGATTTACTTAAACCAAGTAGGTACACAATTTTTAAATTAGGTATAGAATCAATAAGTGTTCGAAAATGATTCTAAAATCATTTTGTATTGAGTCGAAACTAAAAAATAAATAAAGGCGCCTCTATTACTTACATAAATGCGTTGTTCTGCATTTAATCTTACGTCAAAGTGTTATCTGGTAAAACACCGTCGTGTAATTACATATTCAAATAAAAAAAACTCTATGACTTGCACGTAAGATATTACGAGCGCCGTTAACGGCGCGAGCTAAAGCGGAAATGCGTGTAATTCGTACTGTATGCATTAATGGCATATCTGCATACTATAGTCAGATAATTTTAATTATAATGGTAAATCATGAATAATATTGTATGTACACAGCGGGATACAGTGCATCTTGCCGAACATGAATAGCGCAGTGTTCTCCATTGTAGCAGCCAACCTTACAGAATAAAATTTAATTAATTAGCAAAAAAAATTAAACATTAAAATAGGACTCCAATAAACGTTATCGCAACGGTTTTAAAACTAAAAACGATTTCAGTGTAACTATAATGGGCACATCAAGTTGTAAACGGCTAGCACATAAAAGCTTTCAGATGGCGGTTGTTTAAAAACGTCAGTCAAAATAATCCGCCGGGGGGATTAAGATATTAGAAGAACTTTCGTCGGTTGAAGCTGAACTCACCACCGCTTCTTTCTTCTCACGGTGACCGATTCGAACGGGGACGGGGTTGTTTTGCGTTTCGGTGTTTAGCGCGCGCAAACTTCAGCTTTTACGGTTAATTGGAAAATCCACTTCATCACCGATGCGGCCGCGCTAAATTTATTGACCGAATTTATGGCAAAATTGGCAAGCGCGAAACAAACACGCCGGAATTTATTGTTATCGCATGCATGTCTCTCTTTTGCTAAACAAAAAAAAAAAAGTGCGATTGTACGTCACGTGTAATGCGAATTTTAAACGAATTCATTCTTTTTTTTTACAATAATTGTAGGTGCAGGCATGAAGACTAACATTATTGCTGAAATAATGTAGAGTTCATATGACTTCGAAAAGGCGCGTTAAGTACATGCGCGTCACATTGAGCACCTGCAGTTTGCAGAAGAAAATAAAGGAAGACCACAACTCAATAACAAAAGTCAAGTGATGTCTCTGCTTAAAAATACGAAGCTAATTGAACTAATCCATTTCGTATTGGGCTTCTTCCACACTTCTTGTTACATAATACTTAGAATTTTGCTACGAGCATCCGTTTAACACCCCATATAACTCCTCGTCTTTCCTGGTTACAGTAAAGCCTATGATTGGCTTCTTGAGGCCATTTCGAAAGTCGACATCATCCTCAGGATCACTCTGCCTTCTTCCCAGTAATCCCAATCGTTCGAAAATTGACTCTTCTTCTTTCCTGCTTTGACTAAAACTAACGGTCGCCACAACATTGAAAGTCGACTTCATCATCAGGATCACTCTGCCTTCTTCCCAATAATCCCAATCGTTCTAAAACTGACTCTTCTTCTTTCCTGCTTTGACTAAAACTAACGGTCGCCACATTGAAAGTCGACATCATTATCAGGATCACTCTGCCTTCTTCCCAGTAATCCCAATCGTTCGAGAAATGACTCTTCTTCTTTCCTGGATTGACTAAAACTAATGGTTGCCACATTGAAGTCGACATCATCATCAGGATCACTCTGCCTTCCTCCCAATAATCCCAATCGTTCTAAAACTGACTTTTCTTCTTTCCTGGTTGGACTAAAACTAATGGTCCCCACATTGAAGTTGATATCATCATCAGGATCACTCTGCCCTTTTCCCAATCGCTCCGAAACTGACTTTTTCTTCGAAATCTTGTCAGAGTGTACATGAAAGGCGATTCTTTGCGGCGTTTTTCCTTTGCTTGAGGTTCATTCAGCTTCTTCTTTTGAAGAGAAACTGTCGCTTTCTACGTTACCCCCAGGCGTTTCTAAATTTACAGCTTTCCATCAGTTTCATTCTTGGAATCGCTTAACACCCAATAAATCCTCTTCTTCTCTCCTGGTTTTACTAAAACTCGTGGTCGGCTTTTTGAGGCCAGTTTGAAAGTCAAGTCATCTTCAGGATCGCTGTGCCTTCTTCCCAATGTTCCAAAACTGACTCTTATCTTAGGCGATTTTTTGCATTTTCCTTTTGCTTGAGGTTCATTCGGTTCTTTTCGAAGAAGAATTGTAGCCTTCTACATTACCCCCAGACGTTTCTGAATTTTCTACTTTCCACCAGTTTCATTTTTGGAATCGCTTAACACCCAATAAATCCTCTTCTTCTCTCCTGGTTTTACTAAAACTTTTGGTCGGCTTTTTGCGGCCAGTTTGAAAGTCTAGTCATCTTCAGGATCGCTGTGCCTTCTTTCCGATGGTTCCAAAATTGACTTATCTTCGAAATCTTGTCAGAGTGTAAATTAAAGGCGGTTCTTTGCGTTTTTCTTTTGCTTGAGGTTCACTCAGTTCCTTTGAAGAGGAATTGCGGCTTTCTGCATTACCCCCAGGTGTTGCTAAATTTACAGCTTTCCATCAGTTTCATTTTTGGAATCGCTTAACACCCAATAAATCCTCTTCTTCTCTCCTGGTTTTACTAAAACTTGTGGTCGGCTTTTTGACGCCAGTTTGAAAGTCGAGTCATCTTCAGGATCGCTGTGCCTTCTTTCCGATGGTTCCAAAATTGACTTATCTTCGAAATCTTGTCAGAGTGTAAATTATAGGCGGTTCTTTGCGTTTTTCTTTTGCTTGAGGTTCACTCAGTTCCTTTGAAGAGGAATTGCAGCTTTCTACATTACCCCCAGGCGTTGCTAAATTTACAGCTTTCCATCAGTTTCATTTTTCGAATCGCTTAACACCCACAACACTCCTGGATTCACTAAAACTTGTGGTCGGCTTTTTGAGGCCAGTTTGAAAGTCGACGTCATCACGAGGATAACTCTGCCTTCTTCCCTGTGGCTCTAAAACTGATTTTATCTTCGAAATCTTGTCAGAGTATAAATTAAAGGCGATTATCTTTTGTTTGATGTTCATCCAGCTTCTTTTGAAGAGGAATTGCAGCTTTCTACATTACCCCCAGGCCTCTCTAAATTTTTGGTTCTATATTAGTTTCAATCTTAGATTTGCTTAACTCTCAATATAACGTCTTCCTTCCTCGTTTCACTAAAGCTTATAGTCGCTTTTTTGAGACCAGTTTGAAAGTCGACATCATCGTCAGGATCACTCTGCTTTCTTCTCGATCTCTGTCTTCTTCACGGTCGTTCTAAAATTGATTTTTTTACCTTCGAAATATTGGTAAATATTGGTGGCCATCACAGGCGTCACAGACCCCAGGCGTCTCTGAATTTTCTGCTCTCTATCAGTTTTATTTTTAGATTCGCTTAACTCTCAATATAACGTCTCCTTTCCTCGTTTCACTAGAGCTTATGGTCGCTTTTTGAAACCAGTTTGAAAGTCGACATCATCACCAGCCTTTCTTCTTAATCTCTGTTTTCCTCACAGTCGTTCTAAAACTGATTTTATATTCGAAATATTGCCACCTATTGGTGGCCATCACATTACCCCTGGCGTCTCTGAATTTTCTGCTCTCTATCAGTTTCATTTTTAGATTCGCTTAACTCCCAATATAAGGTCTTCCTTCCTCGTTTCACTAAAGCTCATGTTCGCCTTTTTGAGGCCAGTTTGAAAGTCGACATCATCGCCAGGCTTTCTTCTCAATCTCTGTCTTCCTCACAGTCGTTCTAAAACTGCTTTTATCTTCGAAATATTGCCAGTAATTAAGAGGTAGGGGTATCAGGTAGGCTACGGGGGATGGTACACACAGTGGATAGCAGGAGGTGCTACTTGGTACACCCCCAAGATGAGCTGGGGTAAATAAAGTGTGCTTAAGAAGTAGCTGGTGTTTCTTTTCTGCGCTTTTCTTTTATGACTCTCCTACAGCTATTAAAGAAAGGGTGTTGGATAAGTACCAATTTATCTACTTTCAAACTATAGTACCTCTCGCAAATTTCAAGTCAAAAGAGAAATTCCATGAAAATAACAAAAGGAAATGAGGATATGTAATCCTGTTACGAGATGGTATGGTCCAAACGAAGTACCTAACATGAGCAGAGAGGATGGATGGATGTATTAAATTTGGAACAAATATGTTTCAAATTTATATCAAATATGTAACCAGTGTGTCGGGAAATCTAAATTGTAAAACGTATAGGGGCGCGTTCGAGGCAGGACTCTCAAAACTTTAATTAAAGATGCCAGGAGGCAAATTTTGGGGGAAGGTCGAATTAAAGAGAGGGTGTTAGGTAAGTACCAATATCTCTATTTTCGAAAACTAGGTACCTCGAGCTAGGCTAGCGCTACTTTCTAAGCGGGATACGACCCCCAAATACGAATCCTCGAAGAGGTGCGTAGGTAACAATATTGTCAGAGTTAAAATTAAAGACGATCGTTGCGTGTTCCTTTTGTTTGATCTTCATCTGACTTTTTTTGAAGAGAAATTGCAGCTTTCTATACATATTACCCCCAGGAATTTCTGCATTTTCTGCTCAGTTTCATCTTAGATTCGTTTCACCAAGGCTTATGGTCGATTATTTGAAGCCACTCTGCCCAATCGTTTTAAAACTGAATTTATCCTCAAAATCTTGTCAGAGTATAAATTAAAGACGATTCCTTGCGTTTTCCTTTGCTTGGGGTTCTTTCAGTCAATTTTGAAGAGGAGTAACAACTTTGTACATTATCCGCAGGCCTATCTGAATATATACTTTTTTTGTGTTTCAGACTTCTTCTTTCCTGGTTTCACTGAAGCTTGTGGTCAAGCCACTCTGCCTTCTTTCCAATTGTTCTAAAACTGACTTTATTCTGAAAATCTTGCCAGAGTATGTCGATGATGATTTTCCCGTGTTCCTTTTGCTTGATATTCATTTGGATCGACGTGCTATTGGATGGTACAAAAGCTTTTTCATTGCTCCTGTGATGTAGAGCCCGTAAGGTTTATTTTTTTTTTTTGGTAATTACGATTTGCATCTCTGTAGGTTTTTTCTTACTGAATGTAAAGATGGTGGAGTTAGGTCCTCCTTCCAAAATTTTCTCTGCCTTTCTGTTCTTCCTGCAATCATAAATTCTTAATGTAGATATTCTTTCCTCTTCTTTCCAAATTTTCAGTTTCATCTTTGGCTTTGAAAACCAAGTCACTTACATAATCTATTTCGTTACCACAGAGACCAGCTGATTTTCACTCAGGGAATTGCGGCTATGGTTTCACCGTCCAGCCCATCCGCGCGTCCCTCATTACATACTTTTTCCTCTTCCTGAAACAGACAAGCAGGATTCGGTGTCGAATCAAAGTTAGACTTCATGTCTAACTAAAGTATATATGTAAATCCATAAATATATCATTTCAGGTCTTCTCGAGGTACGTTAAATACATACAGGGTGTCGCAAAAGTTCCCGGAATTTTTTGAAATATTTCAACAGTCTATAGCAGTCGTGTAAATCAACAAATTACCAAGTTTAAAGGATAAAACACTTCTATTAAAGCAAGATCCAATAAATAAACGATAAATTACAATTAAAAATTACAAAAAAATTTCAAAATTGACTTCATCGTATATTTACGGAGACGCTTTAGGAAATCACTTATGATGGTCCTTCACTTTTCCACAGTAATTTCGCGCATCAGCACCACTTTCAATGCTTGCACAATATTGTAGCGCCCTCCCGAAATCTTCTGCTCCAAGATGGACCGTACGGAGTAATCCACCGGGTTAAGATCTGGCGAGTTCGGAGGCCAAGTATCCTTGCCCCAAAATTCGAAGAACAGCTCCTCGCAGACGGCGATGGTTTATTGGGTCGAATGTGCCGGCGTCCAGGCTTACTAAAGAGTAAATCCTTTCGCCGATGTGCTTTACTGCCCATGGCTCCAGTCCATCTTGGAGAACTTGCTGCTGACAGATGGCGGTGCTGATTCTTATGTTTCTTCCCAGTTAGGCACGTGCTGGCCCAAACCATCAAAGAAGCCGGAAAATGGCTGCGATCCATGATATTTGTAGCTGCAGGTATGTTCTGACCCTTCTTGAGTAATTGGCGATTGTTGAGGAGCTCGACGATAAAAACCTTCTCGGCGGTGAAGAGGACTTTCTCCAAGCGACCAGACCAGATTTCTTCAATCGTTTCAGCTTCATCGTGTCGGTGAGGAAAAGAAGGCGATCAATCTTATTACTACGCATTTTAAGCTTCGTTTTGACCATCTACCAACGCTGTTCTTGCTGATGTCGAGCTGTTGTTCAGTATTCAGCAGCGCAGCTTGTTGGCGTTCTCTGGCTTGGCTGCTGTAGTAGGTTGCCCACTCCGAGGACTATCCGCGGTTCCACCAGACACCCTGAATCGTTTCACGGTATCGCAGACAGTAGATTTCTTAAAGCCCTTTATACGAACAATGTCGATTGTCTTCGTTCCTGTCCTGTGCAATTTTATAATTGTAACACGTTCATTTTGATGATTCAAAGTTCGCTTAACTCAAAAGAAACAAACAATTGAAATAGAGTAAAATTTCACGAAAAATTCAATACAATCATCAGTTTTCAGAAATATCCACAAAGGACGTCAAAAATTGCGCGTAAAAATTCCGGGAACTTTAGCGACACCCGTATAGTGGTTAGATAAAATAATTTGGGGGGCGGGGGTAGGTAAGTTGGTAAAACTTAACATATCTTTACGGGCACTAGGAATATAGTAATTACATGAGACATGCAGAACGTGGGTGTTATTTAACGTTAATCTAACATGTCCTGCTAAATGCGATCGCGCGGTGGTGACAGCGGTATGTCACGCTCGGTAAATCAGCAAGCAGGGCCCATTGTATTAAAGGTAAACAGCACGCAGCGATGGCGGCGCCACGGGTCGGTGCTTCCCAACTAGTATAATATACCCTCTTGTTGGCAACGCCAAGCAAGGATGCCTAGCAGATTCGTCTATATTATGGGAATGCAAGTGCCCCTGTTCCGGCACAGTTTCGCCCGCGCGAATTTATTCACTATAACCTCACCTAGTAAATTGCCAGAGGCCTCGACGAACGGAACGCTGCGTGGTTTCCGTTAATTAATCGAAATTTTTACGTCGGAGTCCCGGGTAATGGACGGGGAAGAAAAAAAGCGGAGAGTGTGTCGCCCGGAGCCACCACGCACGCAAACCGACTAATTCCGCTATTAAATTCCCATTTTTGTAAAAATCTATTTTAAAGTTTTATAATGGATCGTGGCACGAATAATACGCTTTCAACAAGGAATGGCTCGATAACGAAGCAGGTGGTGGACAGCGTCCGCGGACTAGGTGGAGGTGTATTGATTTTCAAAGTCGTCGGTCGACATCGCCATGCGAATTCAAACGGATCAACTCGAACTTTCACACGGATATATTTCTAACGAGAGAAAAAAAAGAAATACAATTTTTCGATTAAGTAACTCACTAAAATTGTATAGTATTCCATTCTAGCATCGGTCGAGCTGTCCCTGTAATAGCAATCCACACCTTTGTAACTGAGAAGTTTATGCAAATTTATCGGGCACGTGTTTTATGGAACGGATGCTGATGTCCTTTGGTCGTTCGAAGGTCAGACGGGCTGATGCTGTGTCGTTGCAACAACGTTTCGTAAAATAAATAAATTTCTGTACAGATTATTGTTAATTGCAGTAAAAAATGTCGCTTTTGAACTAGAAAAAACGAGAAATACTTTTTACGTCTTTCATCAACTTGCAGTGAGGTACTATGAAAAACAAACAAGAAAAGTACCTGTCGATGCTGATGAATTGTTTAGAAGTTGGTATTGTTACAAATTTGAAATGCATAAAAAGAAGGTATATTAGAAGGGCTGGTAAGAGTAAGACCAACTTAGGGCAGGAATACACGAGGCTCTCGTGTCGGGCTGGTATGAGTAGAACACCTTTTCAGGAACGGAGTACAAGAGGCATTCGTGTCAAGCTGGCAGGAGTGGGAGACTTTCTAAGGGTCGGAGCATACGGACATTCTCCTGTCGGGCTGGTAAGAGTAGGACATCTACTCAAGCATGGAATGGGCTGGAAAGAATAGTACTCTACCTTGGATAGAAGTACACGAGACACTCGTATGGGGCTGGTATGAGTAGGACACCTTCTCAGGAACGGAGTATACGACACTTGTGTCGGGAGGGTAAGAGTAGGTCACCTTCTGCGGGACGGAGTATATGAGACACTCGTGTCGGGTTGGTTAGAGTATGACACCTACTCAGGATAGGGCTACACGAGACGCTCGTATCGAACTGGTATGAGTAGAACACCTTCTCAGGAACGGAGTACAAGAGGCATTCGTGTCAAGCTGGCAGGAGTAGGAGACTTTCTCAGGGTCGGAGCATATGAGGCACTCGTGTCGGGCTGGTAAGAGTAGGACATCTACTCAAGCATGAAGTGGGCTGGAAAGAGTAGTACTCTACCTTGGGTAGAAGTACACGAGACACTCGTATGGGGCTGGTATGAGTAGGACACCTTCTCAGGAACGGAGTATACGACACTTGTGTCGGGAGGGTAAGAGTAAGTCACCTTCTGCGGGTCGGAGTATACGAGACACTCGTGTCGGGCTGGTAAGATTAGAACATCTATGGAGTGGGCTGGAAAGAATATTACTCTACCTTGGGTAGAAGTACACGAGACACTCGTATGGGGCTGGTATGAGTAGGACACCTTCTCAGGAACGGAGTATACGACACTTGTGTCGGGAGGGTAAGAGTAAGTCACCTTCTGCGGGACGGAGTATACGAGGCACTCGTGTCGGGCTGGTAAGATTAGGACATCTACTCAAGCATGGAGTGCGCTGGTAAGAGTAGTACCCTACTTTGGGTAGAAGTACACGAGACACTCGTATCAGGCTGATATGAGTAGGACAACTTCTCAGGAACGGAGTATACAAGACACTCGTGTTGGAAGGGTAAGAGTAGCAGACCTTCTCAGGAACGGAGTATATGAGACACTCGTGTCGGGTTGGTTAGAGTAAACCGTACGGAAAGGAAAAGACCGTAAATGTGAAGTGAAGGCCTTTACGGAGGAAGAAATGACCAGGGCAGTGAGAAAAATTATAAGGAAAAAAGCATCAGGGCCGGACCACATCCCACCGGAGATGGTGAAGGCAGTCGCCCCCAGAAACCCGACAGTGTTCCTAGAGGTCATGAATAAGTGCCTAACGGATGGCAACTTCCCGGAAATCTGGAAGAGGGCCAGCCTCATTTTGATTGAGAAGCAGAAGAAAGCAGAAAATGACGAAACCTCGTATAGGCCGATATGCCTGCTTGATGTATTGGGGAAATTGCTGGAGACGCTGGTGAAAATGAGACTGGCCGAGGACCTAGAGCAGAAAAGTGTCTTGCATGAGAACCAGCACGGATTTAGGCCGGGAAGGTCAACCTTAAATGCTCTCCAGAAGGTCTCCGACCTAGTTGGAGAAATACAAAGACTCGCCACAAACAACAGGCATCATTGCGTTATGATAGCGCTAGACGTGTAGAATGCCTTCAACACTGCACCATGGAGGGGGATTGTGAGTGCTCTGCACAGGTATAAGATTCAGCCATATATAGTGAGAATAATACGGTCGTACCTGTCGGAGAGGACTATCATAACGCAAACGGGCATGCGTGCGAGGGTAACATGTGGAGTCCCGCAGGGCTCCGTGCTTGGTCCGACGTTATGGAACGTTCTATACAATGAAATTTTGGAAACGGATATGGGATGCGGTATCACCCTGATTGCGTATGCGGACGATCTCGCGGTGGTCATGAGTGCTAAGACACCCGACCTACTGGAGCAGAGAGCCTTGTATGCCGTCGCTAGAGTGGAGGGACTCATGGACCGAATTGGCCTAAAATTAGCAAAAAAAAAACTGAAATGGCGATCTTGGCTGGGAAAAGGAGCCTCCGGCAACTGACCCTGAACCTGGGAGACACCAGCGTTACTAGCCAACTGGAGATCAAATACCTCGGAGTGTACCTGGACAGGGGACTGAAGATGACCGTGCACGTCAAAAAAACCTGCGAAAAGGCCCATAAGGCATACATGGCCCTGGCAAGGCTCATGCCAAATGTTGAAGGCCCACGACCTAAAAAGAGGAAAATGCTAGCCATGGTGATTACCTCGACCATACTCTATGCATGCCCGATATGGGCCCAGGCCATAAAATATAAGTACTACGAGAGTATGCTCGAAAAATTGACTAGACTAGCAGCCATCAGAATAACATCAGCGTATAGAACGGTGTCTACGGAGGCAATCCTAGTAATAGCCGAAACGCCCCCTATCAAGCTGAAGATTGAGGAACGCGTGAGGATACATAAAGAGGGACAACATATTAAGGCAGAGGCTCGGAAGGAACTCTATCAAAAGTGGCAGAACCGGTGGGAAAACTACAATGGGTGGGCCAAGGTTTTTATTAAAAACATTGAAGGATGGTGTAACCGGAGAACTGGGGATACCGACTATTATATGACCCAGGCCCTAACAGGGCATGGAGCGTTCGGAACCTATCTGAAGGAGATAAAGAAAGCCCAAACTGCTCAATGCTGGTATTGCGCAGATGCGGAAGACAGTCCGGAACATACGATTTTTGAGTGTTCAGAGTGGGAGGAATTAAGACAGCAAGCAAACGCGGAGTGCGGGAAATGCATAACCAAAAACAATATTGCCGAGGTCCTGCTGGAAGGAGAGGAGACATGGAACAGCGCTGCGAACATGTTAAAAGCAATAATGAAAGCGAAATGCAAGGAGGAGCTGAGGAGAACAGGACTTAAAACCTAAGATAAGCAAGAGTTAAGAGAAGTTGAGGGGTGAAGGGGCGAGAGAAGAGAAGAGAAGAGAGAAGAGAGAAAAGAGAAGAGGAGGGAAGCGGAGACAGAAGAGGCGAAGAGGGAGAAGAGGACACAGAAGAGGACAAAGAGGACAACATGCGCAGGGGAAGAAATGCCGAGAGGCGGTACTCCCTGCGCAGAGTGCGAAAAGAGGAAAGGAGTTTAGTTGGTAGACGCCCTTGCAGAAAGGCAGGGGTGAATCCAACACGCCTCCGGGGTTGATACATCCGGAGGTGTCTTTGGAAGATTCTCTAAACCTCTATAAAAAAAAAAGGGGTTGGTTAGAGTAGGACACCTACTCAGGATAGGGCTACACGAGACGCTCGTATCGAACTGGTATGAGTAGGACGCCTTCTCAGGAACGGAGTACACGAGACACTCGTGTCGGGCTAGTAAGAGTAGGACATTAAGTCAGAGATGAAATACACGAGACACTCGTGTTGGACTGGTATGAGTAGAACACTGGCTGGTAAGAGCCAAATGGTTATATTCTGAATAAAAATCTCATTGATACAATCGTTGTGAAACTTATATATGAAGGATTTTCAAACAAACGAGGCACATTCAAGTTTCAAGCGAGCTCGAGTTTCATATAATCGTAACTAATGCGCGGTTATCAGTAGATAGTAATGTAATGTATTCTATTTTGAAATTGTGATTGCAAGCAAACGCCATTAGATTCAGATAATGTTACCGTATTATTATGATTATATTATTAATGGTAATTTATAATTCAGCGCGTGCTTCACGTCCGTTTCCCGAATTAATAGCGTGCGGTTTCCTAATTAAACAAACTTCAAATTTAATATGCTGATTTCGTAAGTCAACAAACGATGGTAGAAATGCAAATTTTCCAGTTTTTTTGGAACTAAATTACTTGGAACTTGGAAGAGTACTAATTTTTTTCTTCTAATTGATGATGTTCCGTAAAAAATCGAAATGATGGCATGAAATCCCCCCATTATAATAACTCGTAACAACTCGAACCGTTGGGGAAACGCAATATTTCACGAAATTAATTACTTAATCCTGGCGAAATAAATATCCGCGTGTACATAGATTCAACCGCGTTTAACTGCGTTAGTTCACGAGTTCGCCGCTCTGCGGTCGCGTCGCTACTGTACAATAATTCACGGCCCCCGCGCGTATAAAATATATTCCCATTTATCTCGAATAGTACTTGACTTAACCGGCAAAAATAGAGAGAAATATAACGCTAGACAGTCGTGATTCTCGCGCACTGTTTATACGGAGCCGTTTTCGTGGCAGCTCAATTGATTCTGCGCGGAAAATAAATAAACCGGCGCGAAATATCGCTGAGCGGGAGTCGTTCGATTGAATGGAATTTCGAATTTATGGCGGATTAAAAGGGACCGAGGAATTTGAACGGGGGCCTTGAGGAAATTTAAAATCGTTTCGGCTGCCAAATGCGAAAATATTGAACACCTCCTAGATAAATCAAATATTATTTATTTCACGTACGTTTTCTTCTTTCCCTTTCACCTTTCAATATTGCTTTATATTTCGGTACATTAAGCTCGTGATGAGATTACGGACGGAAATTATTTACTTATATTGAGGTGGCAATATTATTTTTGTAAAGAAAAGAAATAAAACTTTGTCGCCCAGCAACGTGGGGCTCAAACACACGACCCTGAGATTATGCTCCATCGAGTATATTCATAACATCTGCTTTAGCCAGAAAAAAAATTAATGAATTTTTGCACGGAAACAGAATTAGAAATGCAATATTAACAATGGATGGACATAAACATTAACCTGCTGTGGATGTTTCCTGATCCCCCAATCCTTATATCCGCGATACGGAGATGGACCCTACCGTTATTGGCCATAAAGTCTAAAGCATTTAGGTACAGCTAAACTGATTTAATTGTTAGTTATGATTTATGGGCGAGCTGTGACATCGCAGTCGACTCTCTATTGTACCACGGCGGCGAAACCGTGAATTACACCCCATTCTCTCCGAGCGTGTAATGGCGCATGGTAGGGCTTCGGTCGACGTTATTTATCGTATATATTATTATATCTGTATAAAAATATGGAATCCGAAAATTATTGCCACCCTCCTGGCGGTCTAGACGGTTTTCCACCGTCGCGTCGGGACAGATGTTTTCGTAATTACACCCGGCAATATTTATATCTTTATTATTCATTTCAGTTTTTATCGTTGTCGTTAAATCTAATCTAGTGATTTATGTTATTTTTTTTGTACGCCCTGTGATGTCCAGCTAAAAAAAAGAACAAATTGACAGAGTAAAAACGAGTAACTTACCTGCTCAGAGTTCATTCAAATAATTACTCAAAATAATACTGTTGACAAGGTACTTCTAGAGGTTTTAAAAGTGTTATTACGGTCATAAGTAGGTTATGCGAAGAAAGATTTGATTTTATGCAACTCTTCGCCTAGATATAGCAAAACATTGCAAAACGAGTGTTTCCAAATTACTTTCATACAATTCTTGCGTACGATTGCGAAAATTTCAGTACGTGCAAAATCTAATGGGACATTCAATAGTTTTTCGATATAAATACCGATGCAAAGCGCGTCCGAAACAATTTTACTTGGACTATTAACTCCACATATTGTGCACATACTGGAGCCAGCAGACGAGCTAACGAGCACGAAATCAAATGGGACAAAAGTACAAAAGTTGTAGAATCTTTTGTGGGGTATCTAATGCTGTTCCCGCAGAAACAATTGAGCATCGCATTTTCGAGATATATCTCAAACTTCGCGTTTTTTTAATGGAACATCCTATATATGATTGCATATTTGGATTTCTCGTCGAATTCTAGCCTGAAATGATGGGTCGCAACGTAGGTCTAGGGTAAGAGGTTTTCGAGTTATTCCTTCGGAAAGTTTCGGACCAACCGAAGCACCCCGTGTGTGTAAATCGGGAGTTAATTAGCTGTGACAAAAACGAAACCCCCCGTACACCCGCGCTGGTGATTCACCACCGTATTTCAGGCGAGATTTAACGCCTAAATACCGAAATTTACATACATGGTGTTTACAAAAAAGTTCAGACGGTCTTATCTCAGTCGATTATGAAACTAGAAAAAAATTTAAGTACGGAAGTTGTAGAATCTTTTGTGGGGTATCTAATGCCGTTCCCGCAAAAACAATTGAGCATCGCATCTTCGAGATATGCATCAAACTTCGCATTTTTTAAATGGAACACCCTGTATATTATTGCATATTTGGATTTCTCGTCGAATTCTAGCCTGAATTAATGTGTCGCAACATGGGTCTAGCACGAGCGGTTTTCGAGTTACCCCTTCAAGAAGTCTTGCACCAGCCAGACGCCCCCGTATACCACATAATTCTTTGCCACAAAAACGAAACCCTCAATACATCTACTTTGGTGACCTATTCACGTACATCAAGCGAATGTTGTGAAACTTAAGGCCGTAAGTGCCCAAAATTTACGCACAGGGTGTTGACAATCATAGTTCCATCGATCATATCTCAGTAGGCTTTGAAGTTAGAAAAAAAGTTTATGCACGAAAGTTGTAGAATCTTCTGCGAGGTATCCAATGCCGTTCCCGCAAAGACAATTGAGCGTCGCATTCTCGAGACTCGCATCAAACTTCGCATTTTTTTAATGGAACATCCTGTATATTATAGCATATTTGAGTTTCTCGTCGAATTCTAGCCTAAATTGATGGGTCGCAACGTGGGTCTAGCACGAGCGGTTTTCGAGTTACCCCTTCAAGAAGTCTTGGACCAACCAGACCCCCCGTGAGCGTGATAATTTCTTGCCACAAAAACAAAACCTTCGACAAATCTACGCTGGTCATTTGTTGATGCATTTCAAGCGAATGTTGTGAAATTTAAGGCCGCAAGTGCCGAAATTTATGTACAGGCTGTCACAATTATAATTCCATCTCAGTAGACTTTGAAGTTAGAAAAAGAGTTTTCGTACGACTCTTTTGAGGGGCACCCAGACTATTAACTAGAAAATTAGTAAGACTAAAATTTAATTTAATCTAGCAGTTACCTTCGAAAACAGGAGAATTTAAGTTAATTTTTTTGAGGATACCGAGTCAGAAAATTAGGTTATGCGAAGAAAGATTTCATTCTATGCAACACTTACCGACTAAATATAGCAAAAACATTGTAAAGCAAGTTAGTCGAAATTAGTTTCACACTCTTCTGGTAGACAGAATTGCGAAAATTTGGGGTAAAAGTGTGGAAATACTTGTTCAAGAGAATGAGCTGGTGACAGCAAACGTGGATCAAGCTGTCCGGTTATTACAGACGGCCGTAAATTCGTTTGAGTTGTGCCACATTAGCAGAACCGGAGCGGCGAGAGAGTGAACATGCGCAAACACAAATGGGACATTCAGTTGTTTTTCGGTATAAATACCGGTGCAAAGCGCGTCCGAAATTAATTTTACTTCGATTTTAACACCACATATTGTGCCATATAATAGAGACGGCGAAACAGCGACCGAGGGCGAAATTAAAATAAGACATCTAATTGTTTTTCAGTATAAATACCGGCACAAAGCACGTCCGAGATATTCTGACTTCGACTATATATTAACGCGTAAATTTTTACTTCGACTATCAACGTATCAACGCGAAATTTCCTTCTTCTACCTTAAATGTGAAAAATTCTTGTTTTAAACGCGACTAGAATTTCGAAAATTGGGAAAAAATTTAATTTGATTAACCAAATATGTACCTTAAAAAACATGACAATGTAAGTTAATTTTTTGAGGATACCAAGATACAAAGTTAGGCTATGCGAAGAAAGATTTGATTTTATGCAAGAAATTAAGCTAATGCAAAATCAATTGTTTTCGGTATAAATACCGATGCAAAGCGAGTCTGAGACATTCTTACTTAGGGTGTCTGTTCATTTGAGATTCGCGCAAGTAATTGTTTTTTTTTTCTCTCAGGGGAGCAATGTTTAAACATTTTTACAAAGAGTAGTAAAGCTCTCCACAGCTGCTTTCAGAATACGAACAAAGTTCCTATTTGGCGAGATACTACCGGAAAGTGTAGGGAGTATAAACGTCATCAAAATGTCTCAGCGAGAAGCTCGTCGCTTTCCAGGAACTACTTAGAGAAGTAGTCTAGTGACGATTAACTGATATTATCTTCTCGGGAGAAGAAACAGGTAAAGAAGAAGCCGAAATAAACAAGAGGATTGATAAAACAATTAAACTTTACTACATGATGAACAAAAGATACAGAATAAATAAAAAAGAAATTCCTATCGAAACAAAAATAAAAGTTTTTAACACAACATACAGATCAGTATTAATGGATCAGTAGGGATGTGAGTCCTGGAATATCTCAAATAGACAGAAGAGTAAAATACAAGCTACTGAAATTAAGTATTGTGACAAGATGCAAGTAAATTCATGCATTGGATTTATTTAGCAAACTTAAGATAAGAGGAAATGTAACTCGTCAACGTAAACAACGGAACCTTGACACCTGCAAGAAAAACCTTGAACACGTTGGAACGGATTTAAATTATTTCGTTATCTCTCGTACCTTTTCGGCGTCGGTAGAACTCGGAATTGCTCGACTTGCACTTTGTATAAAAACCCCACGATCTGCATAAAATAAGAAGATCTAAAACTAGTTGCTATCAGAGCATGATGTAGGCTCTATTTTGTTAAAGTGTGCTGTTAGGGTAAGTTGAACTTTGTACAATTATGTTTGCCTGTATTTATTTATGTTTAATATAATATTTAAGCTACGCTATGCCCCTTGTTTCGATTAATACCGTAACAGTATGTAAGGCGTATAATAGGCGTAAAAAGAAAAGATAAATAAGAAAGACATAAATCAGAGAGAAATTAGGAGTGCTCCCAGGCACTGAATTGATCGAAAAACGTCAACTCAGTTGGTGGGGACACGTACAAGGAATGATTAACAACAGACAGGCAAAACAAGCATATGAAGCCAGAAATCAAGTAAAAAGAAAAGGGGAAGACCAAAGCAGACGTGGAACTTTGGCTTTGGCAACTTACTACAAGAGAGAGGCAAGTCTTGCAAAGAAGCAACTGTTCTAGCAAAAGATAGGAACGTATGGAAGAAGTTTATCTACCAAGAAAGTAAATGACAGATAGACGAATAGTTAAATAAAACACCCGACACCCTGCGTGGTATAAGGGTTCTTGTAATAATCTTCTCGAGATGTACTCGGCAATTTTAATTGCTTTCAACTGGACTATTAACGCCAGATATTAGAGCCGGCGAGCAAGCGACCGCGCGCGATGTCAAATGGGACATTCAATTGTTTTTCAGTATAAATACCGGTGCAAAGCACATCCGCGACATTCTTAAGATTCCGAAAGACAAACTGCCCCAAATTCAGGTTTTCATCCTAAGAAGGTCAAGCTTTGCGTTTGGTGGGACTGAAAGGACATCCTCATCTTATGACATGTTACCAAAAAGGGTGAATACATCCAGAACGAGTTATAAATTGACTTTACATATACATTATGATGTAAGTGGTCTCCTTAATTCGTTTTAGGTTGGATAAAACATTCGCCTTTCCATATTCTAAAAGGCCAGGTTTGGTTGATGACAAACTGTGGTCTCATCTTTCAATAGATCTAATTGTAAAAGAAACTCCAAGACAAATTGTAGAGGTTTTTAAAAGGGGGAAGGGATGTAAGTGGTGTAAATTAAAATTTTGGCTTTTAAAAGGGTGAAGGGATGTAAGTGGTCCAAATTAAAATTTCCAAGATTACTGAATCAACTCTTTTGCAAAAATAAAGCAAAATGTTTCATTTCAATAAACGCAAACAGCGGGTGTAAGGGGAATTAGCAAATCAAATAGAAATTTTCATCTCTACCGTAATCAATTTAATTCTTTTTTTTTTATTTATCCATTAAGTCAGTGAGACTTGTATACCCAGTGATTATATTAATAAAAACGTGAATGAATGTTGCCCAAGTATTTCCCTAAATCTATACAAATACGTTTCGTCATTAGGAGCACTGCACCTTGGCATCGTACCTGGCATGGTAATAAATCACAGGACCGAACCGCCTGGGTCTCTACGTTCGCTGGCTCTTTTCGATTGAGTTGAAATCCCTTAATGGCCCTAAACGGTCACATTTACAATTGTCTCGCAACGTATATGAACTTCAAGATTTGAATCATTCGGAGTTTAATAGGTGTACTTCGACGAAATACGGGGGGCGAAAGTGAAACTTGAATCGACGCGAGCTCGCCCTTAACACATCAAGGGATGAATTTCGACAATCTCACGACGAACTTTGCGTCTTTAAAGTATAATATGCAAATGGATTTATTTACATGCGACGATTTTAAACGTCGACGAGTTCGTGCGATCGAGCGCAAATTATTATGCAAATTGCAATTATGTCATTTTCAGACTAATTGATCGGAAGCTTTACGCGATATACATATTATAATTGAATGTCACTGTGAGTGTCTTTTGATGTGAAACGCGCCGGTTAAATGAAATTTAATTAACTTTCGCGTTTTATTGAGAAGATGGGGAGGGGGGGGGCGGAGGGTGGAAGGTGGGAGCGTGTTCAAAAACACGGAAAAATAAACGGTCGCGAGCTGCACGTAACTTACGACGCGGAATTGAATAAATAAAGTGGAATGCAAGCGTGAGCTTGCGTCTGTAACATGCCAGCCGTTGAGTTTATAGAATGTGCAGGTACAGAGCGAAATGCTCTATGGAAAATTTTCTTCGTTTTATATTTTAAACAAAAATATTTTAACTAAATCAAGTTTTAAGCAAACTAAAGGCAACGTAACCCTTAGCAACATTCTTGTTGAAATACCATGGGATCATAACTTTTTTCTTTTAATATGCAAAAATTAATTGATGTATGATGAATCGCAAACTAAATTATGTACAATCAATATATCAAAATCATAAATGCAAATAACAACAACTTTCAAACTTCAAAACCAAAATAACATACAGACTTTGTCATCAACGAATTCTAAAATTATTTTCAATCATGATCTACTGTGAAACTATGATGAATTAATGATTAATTTTTGTTTCATAGCTCTTTTACATCATACACACAAAAATTGTAGGTATATTTTTATTTGTACACAGTAATTTGAACCATGTGATGATGCAACACAATTTCGCCGGTGCAAGCAAGGGGCCAACAGCAGCGTAAAACATTGTCCGGAACGTAAATTAAATATAAATAAATTCATCGCCGTAAAATAAACAAATTTTATGGTGCCTTTGTGTTTTGTAAGTGCTAATTAAATTTTGTTTTGAAATAATTTACGCGGTGCTGTAATATTTTGTTGCACGTGCTGCTCGCATAATTTATGCGTCCGGAAGAACGGGACGAATTTATTCGGCTTGTAGCATGAATGCAAAAACGTCACTCGTAATTTATATGACTTAATAATATTCCAGAATATTAAATTTTTATTTAAGAAAAAAATATAGGCAATTAAGTTTTAAACATTTAGATTTTTCCGTGCCTATTTTTATAGTATTTTAAGTATTTGCCTAGTTTTATAGCTTAAGAGAATACAAAATTTCTTGTTGCCTATTTTATGCCTAAAATGGGTAATTACCATTGGGAGGACCTGCAAGGTTTTTCCGGTTTCATGTATGAGACAGCGACAGTTGAAGCAAGACTCAAAGACATTGCTCGCTTGTACGTAAATCTTAATTAATCAGCCTAATATTGTCAGAGTACAAAGTGAGATATAATTCCAGAAAACAATAATTCCTCTCTCTTGAATTTCGGAACAATAGTTTAATTAATTTGAATTAAATATTTTTTGCGCTGCTGGAAGCACAAACTCGATACCGCGCGTTGCTCGGAGCATCCAGTCAATCACTACAATACTGTGAATCACCTCGATTTCTTTGGTTCGTTGATTGTTCACTATTGCAAGTCACGCAACGACGGCAAATACGCTGTGTCGTAAGACATTCTATTCATAGCATCTGACCGCTTCGTTGCAACAGTAAACCGTAAAAACTCCGTCTGTCCTCTCATTGATAATAACACTAGGGAACACAGGTCAGACAACTTTAATAAACACCTTATATTTTTAATCTATTTAAGTCATACTCACATACTAGGGCATAAAAAGTGTTGCTGCACGTCAGATTTTGTTTTAACTATGACTGGTACTACACAGGCTTATTTACGTAAACCGTTCATTAAAATTTTTTAGGAAATAATTTAAATAGGAGTATTATTTCTTTTTTTTGTAAGAACTATGCATGGAGATCTCTAAGGACAATATTTCCTCAACTTAGTGATGCTAAAGTAAAAGAAGGCATTTTCATAGATCCTCAAATAAGAAAGGTAATTAAGGACTCTAACTTTCTCCTAAAACTTTATGAAAAAGAACTTACTGCCTGGAATTATTTTGTTAATGTAGTTTAAAGGCTTTCTTGGAAACAAGAAAGATAAAAATTATAAAATTTTAATAAATGAACTGCTGCAATCGGTATAAAGCTTTAGGATGCAGAATGTCATTAAAATTCATTTTCTGCTTTCTCATTTGGACTTTTTTCCTAATAATCTCGGCACTGTCAGTGATGAACAAGGTGAAAGGTTTCATCAAGGAATCAGAACAATGGAATCCAGATATCAAGAACGATGGGATCCGACTATGAAGGAAGATTTATGTTGGTTCTTGAAACGAGAGGATTTTACACCCAATAAAAAGCAGAAAAAAAGTCATTGAAATTTGTATAATTATTGTAACTATATTTTAATAGAGTTTAAGAATCGTTTGATAAAAAAAAAGTATTTACGTTTAAAATCAACAAAATTTTTAATAAAAATATTGTCTTATTCTCCCTTTTGTATTCATTTTTAGTAATTTTTGTTTTATTTCAAAAACTGCATATCTAGACGTGCTGCAGATTTTCTGGTACTTTTTTTTATTAAGTGAGATGAATGTAACTAGAAACAAATATTGTTTTTGAAGTTGTCGACGAATGTTTAAAATTTGTTCCCTAGTGTAATTACTGTATAATTAATTTTCATAAATAGTTTTTTCTGTGTGTAGAAATACGTATTTGCTTGCCAAAATGTGTTACAGACACTGGACGTGTTCAGCTAAACTCGGCGCTGCAATGCTTTTCTAAACAGCCAAAGTTTTTAAATTTGAACAAAATTACTTCAGGGTTATTCACGAAAGAATTTCACGTTTTAATTGTTACGTAAGAAAATCGAAGCATCTTATAATTATCAAGCGTAGTACGGAAGTTGAATTCAATGCCACGCGACCGCAAGAGAAATCCGCCCACATAAAAAATTCATGTAAGTAACCATGGCAGCGGCTCGTTTATCAACAGACTCGGCCGAGATGAGACATAATTGACTTTTGCATATTCTAAGAACTGCAGTGGCATTGATAGCCGACCTCGTGCTAAATCACACACATATGGAATGCTACGTAATCAGAACTGACCTTAGAAAAACCAAATAAAAATCCCTTAGTGTGTGTTGCTGTTCTCCAAAAAGTCCGTCCGTCTCTGTGTCTAATTCTATGGTTGGGTGAGATGATTTTACTATTTCAGGGTTACTTCAGGGTTATTCACGAAAGAATTTCACGTTTTAATTGTTATGTAAGAAAATCGAAGCATCTTATAATTATCAAGCGTAGTACGGAAGTTGAATTCAATGCAACGCGACCGCGAGAGAAATCCGCCCACATAAAAAATTCATGTAAGTAACCGTGGCAGCGGCTCGTTTATCAACAGACTCGGCCGAGATGAGACAAATTCTAAGAACTGCAGTGGCATTGATAACCGACCTCGTGCTAAATCACACACATATGGAATGCTACGCAATCAGAATTGACCTTAGAAAAACCAAATAAAAAGGGACTTCCATTCAGTAACAACGGCTTCTTCAAGCCCCCTATAAAAGCTGCATTCATGGATCTTCCAGGAGGATAGAAGCCAACTTTGTGCGTGCATCGAAACAAATTCCTCCCCAAATTATCATTGATCCCTCCATCGAATGGCTGGCTACCTTAGAACAAAATTGCAGGTGGCATACCTATCTCGTCATCTTCTTCAGATTTGCTCACGTCAATCAAGATGTTTTGACGTGACTCTTAAACAAGAGTCATTTCCAAACGTCTTCAGTCCCACTGGAGTGATCCCTTACAAATCTTAGTCTACCAATTCCGTAGTGAGTAGGGGTGCAATAGCTATGCAGCTGTGCCTAATTCAATTCCTTCTGATCGTTCGAGATGAAGTGGACAAGTTTCGAACTGCTTCGAGTTCATTTCTCAGCTCAGAACTTGTTGTAGTCCTGCTTCTTAAAACAAGTCATCTCTCACGTTAGTTGATCACTTTCTCCCCTGGCCTCGTTTTCGAGGAAAAGATCCCATCTCATTGAAAACATCTAACCATAGGTTCACTTACTCTGGAATTGTTCACTCCGAGCAAATTTGCCACATATGAATCAGCAGCAACATTATCGCTCACACTACTTCTCGCTCGCTTAAATTTTTTGGTAGGTTCATGATAAAATTGTAGAATTCCTGAGTGAACTATTTCCAACAACTCTTGACAGTAATGAGTTATAGAAATAACAAGAAATCAACTTTAGATTTTATCAGCTCGAATGTAGTTGAAGGTTCGAAAGCAAAAATTGATTAAGTCACTTTTCTGTAAAAGCTCAATTATTAGCGCCTTCTGACATAATTTTTTGTAAGCTATCGACTGATGCACTTGAAAATAATAAGGTACAAATATCTCAGTAGTAGATCTTTGTGACTAATCCCCTTATTCTGTAACTCATAACGGCAATCGTTAAATGACATATTTTGACCAATTAGATATTCGTTATAACTGGTTTTATCTAAGTACTGATTGGTCAAAACAAGTCACTTAACGATTGTCTTTATTAACAGTGTCGTTATGAGTTACAGAATATGTGGATTGAACCTCTCAATTATTGCTTCAAACCCTAATCTGTACAATATTACTGACTTGAAACAAAATCCAAAGTATGCATGTGTGTTTTACGTTATCAAATATACACATCTTTAACAATAAAAAATAAATAAAGAGTAGCAGTATGTGGAGACTTGAATTCGCAATCACCATCTGATAAACTGACTGCGAAATTAAGAAATTGAAAAAAAATCAACAAAGTGAAAAGCCAAGTGGTGCGTTAATTTTGTCCAGGAGTATATAAACAATCTCAGGCGAGAAGAGGTACAAGTGACAAACTTTAGTCGAAATATTTATTCTCCTTACGATAAAGTAAATAAGTCACGCGGTAAAGAATCTGAGCGAGTAGCGAAGATGGTTCACAAGCACCTCGCAATCCCTTGAGGGTAGGCAACTAACGTCACTTCTGTGACCTAAATGAGCGGGACTAAAAGAGGGAGTCGCACAGATGCCACCGCCTCGCAATCACAAATTACAAAAAGGGGCACGAGTTTGGAAAATGTAAACAATACGGTTCCGCAGGGAGGGAAGATTCAAAAAATTAATTAATGTTCGCCGAGTCATTTTCGCGAACGGTTGCGTTTGCAATTTGCACATACACATTCATGTAATTTTCGTAAAATATTCGCCAAATCCTTTTCGTAAACACAAGTGTCCCCCTTATTATTATATTTTTATTTGTTTGTTCAAATTTAAAAATTGCCAGTTTTGCTTCTTCTTTAATTTTATCTTCGACCTCTTTTGCGAATGGATATTCCAATTTAAATATTTCTGGTGTGGTGTGGGTAATGTGTAATGAGTTGCAGCATTAACTTGGGGGGTGTGGAGGCGCCACGTTGACCGACTGGGTGGTTTGGGCCACACAATAGCGCACTAAACAGATCATCTTAACATGGGGTTGAGTGCTTTCTAAATTTAAAGTACGCGTCCGAGATCGTAAAGAATCATTTTGAAACATGTCTCGCTTGTCTGTTCTGTATTGAAACTGGCGACATTCGCAGCGATAGAGTCACGCAGACACCATAAATAAATCCATTTGACGTTTTAAATTGTTTTTCTAAATTTTTCTGTATACATTGCCGCGTCAAAATTGCAGACGTGCGGACCAAGTGGGCTAAGATATTGAGTTGCACGGCGAGCTGGAGTCTGCCTCGTTTCAGTCCGATAACGGATACTTTAAAAATGTCAACTTCCACACTTGAATAGTAAAATTTATAGGTGTTCTGTTTGTTTAAGACATACAAACAGCGAACATTCCGATGAGTTAATAGATTGTCTCTTGATTTATCTTGGCATCTGGGGAGGCTGGCGTGTGAAACAAATACCAGGACCAGGATTGGCCGAAGCTATTTTTGAATTTCGCTGCAAGTCCGAGGGGCGGTTTTTGATTGTTTTCGTGTTAAGTGAAAAACGCGGAGGAAGGCAGATAGCATTGATGCTTAGACGGAAACGGTCGAGTTGAATTTTTAGTTTGACTGACCAGTTTTTTCTTAGACGCTTGTAGTAGTCTTTATTCAAATTTGTATTCTTATATAATTTTGTTGTTTGTTAAATCATTTATTCGGGTCCGGTTTTAAATTTAGTGATAAGAAGGGCAATTAAACCATATACGTGGCGCCGCGACGCGAAGTGCTCTTTAAAATCCTGTGTTGTGCGAGTGAAAGGATTATACGCTAGTGGTAATTAACATTTAATTATTTCCTTCAACTCACCTTTGGGGGTAAAAGAATTGCACAGAGATATTTGTTTGTTCTTAATCCGGCTAAGAGTCAGTACGTTTCATTGTAACATTACTCTGAGATAAATTTAATCAACTATTTTGATTTAATTTACAGCGAGTATTAAAACGCATTAGTGACTTCCATATTTTAAAATTTAATTGGTCAGCGTTCGTAATTAGTAGCCGAGTTCGATAATTTAATCAATCAACGGCAATTTGCTATCCCCTACATCTACCTGGGCTTTCAATACAGTTTACTTTAGGAATCATTCTAACCTACGGGAATTCTCTCAGACAAATTGTAAATCAAGCAATTTGAAATACATTAAAAATTAAATCATGCAGACCATCGTGGATCAGTACGCCTGTATTCAGTATGGTGCTTTTTTTAACAAGAACTTCAAAAGGGAAGCAGAAATTTACAATTATAAAAAATTGCATTGAATTCCTATGGTGCGTAATCAAAGTGGACATCCGGTATAAGGCTTGTTCGAACCGATGGTGTTGACCACTTCAGAACCGTTCGAATCAGTTGGCCTTCGAAATACTGGATTATTTTGACAGCTCTTTGAGAAGCACAACTCTGATGAATGAATGGTTTGAACGATTCAGAACTCGCGGTTGGAACAGATCTATATTTACATATTGCACGTAATGTGTTTTTTTTTAAATTTCATAAGGAAATAATTTTGTAAAGAATAAAGTATTTTGAGAGTAATGTATTTGTATTTTACATATTTATGTAAATATTTTTAGAAATAAGCGATTTAAAATTAAATGTTTATTAAATACTCCTAACTTATTTAGAGTTTTTGAAATGTACATAGGAAATAAGCTTAGATTTGTAATTATTAGAAAAATGTATTTAATAATGTCGTGACGATCCGGATGTTAGTAGGAAACTCGGAAACTGTAGTAGTAAGGAGTTCGGAAAATGGACAAGTGAGGGCGTCCTGTTTAAGGGAAAGTATAAGGGAAAGTTCCCGGTCGCGCTTTATAACCGCGAGGTCCGAAACATGGAGGCACGCGGTGCGTTAAGCACGCGGTTCGGAAGCTGATGTAAGGGCGGTTCTGTGAAAAATCGTCCAAACGTATTAAACTACTTTAAAAAAAAAAAACTCCGAACTTCTTTATGGGATAAAATGTGTTTAGTGCAACTCTTTGAAATTGAACTAATAAACTGTCGTTATTTACGTTTTATTCTACGAAATACTTTCTTTATTATTCACCCAACACGCGCACACGCACTGACACAGATAATTTTGAATGTGAAGGCTCGCGAGTGCCATCTACATCCAAAATTTATCTCACAATAAATACACTCTCTACAAGCAAGTATTGGTCCACGACGATACATTGCAAAATCCAAGTAAGAAAGCAAATAAAAATAAAGATTTATAAAAAAATTGCAAAAAAATCTTGAGCTACCATAACGCTGCATAAAATTGGCTTCACCAACGTGGGACCAAAAAGAGAAAATTTAAACCCTCGGACCACCCCATCAGATAGGAAACCTTCTTATGTAGGTACCGTCTGGATTTTTTTATTTAAACACCGATTTATGGCCCCTATTTAAAACGTGTTTTTACAATACATTCCTTACGGCGAATTATATGTTTAATTCACTTGTACAGTTTCATAAGCCCTAAAAGACCTCCCTCCGATTTCTTAATAAATGACCATGTAATTAAAATAAGCATTAATATATTTTTTTACATTATAAAACGACGGAACAGAAGAAATTATTAAATGCCTACATTTTTTAGGCTGCCTAAAAGTGTGCCTATACGTTATACATTAAGTGCCTAAAAATCCGGGCTTTAATTATACATATAATATAATATTATATTATATATATAATATATATTATATTATAAATTTAAATGTTGATTCGAGGAACATTCTAAATTCGCACACATATGAAAGAGTAAATAAATTTATATATTCACTATCCTTCTCATACTGATGGTATTATTATATAATTTTTTAATTAACAACATTAAGAGAAGTTGTAGTATATTACAGAAGAATTTGTAAATTAGATACCTATTAGGAATCAGGAACACTTAAAGATACTTTCGCTTTCGTTTGGTCAGAGGTCTAAACCGTGACTGATTTTCCCACGTTCGCCTAACACACGAGCTCGCTTATGGAAAATTTATTATTATAGCGAATTCAGAGTTGCATAATAATAATACACAGGTAATGTTTAAGCTGGTGCAACGTACATACAAATTTGTAGGTTTCACTAGCCAAATAATTAAATTACGCGAGACGAAAGTTACGTAACCGACGACGGTCTTGCAATCAATCAAGCAGATTGTTGCAGAAACAGCGAAGACTTCGAGTGTACGCCTGCCCAAACCTTTCTGGGTTATGTTAATAGTATCTTGTGTATCTGCACGTCAAGCCGAACGGTTAAATAAATGGCACCTGATGTAAGTATTTGGATTGCAACACGGCACACAATGAGAGATGAAACTAAAAAGGTTAAATTAGGTGGAAACTTTTTGAACGTGGTTAGTCTCCAACAGTGCTCGGAAGAATCAGCAAAGTACAAAGAAATATCATCACTTTTTTAATTTCTTTTTTATATACGTATAATCTGGTAAGCACATAAAATTATAATTAAATTGGCTATTACAGTTTACAAAAAATTCTTTTCCTGTCCTTTTTTTTATTTTCATGCTTGAATTTCCAGAAAACAAATATGACTTCAAAGGAAATCTCAAAAGACGACTTACGAGAGGGCGAATACGAAGTTAAACCAGAACCAATATATTATGGCAGTATTTTCGGGCTTTATCAACAGAAACTGATTTACACCAACGTCATATTCATTGGGTTCTTCCACTTTCTGGCCCTGTACTTCATGCTCACCGCCCCATACTTTGAACAATGGCACGTTGCTCTATTTCGTAAGTATCAATTACCTACTTAACGCACCTATAACTTAAAGGATATAAAGGATAAATCCTTTCTGTCTCCAAACATTTGCTTTGACTCTCCTCTGTCTCTCTTTGGTTTTTTCTTTAATAGTAGCTTTCTTCTGTGTAGTACTTGTGCTTAATTTATCTTATTCCAATTCCCACTCTTGATTCCCCTAGATATTTACCTTTCCGCCATCTTTTTCAATGTGTCCCATTTTTGCTCTTATTTGAAATGGACAGCTCTCTTGAGGTCTGTCCCTTCCTATCCCAAACATTTATTTTGTGGCTTCCTTTTTAAGAGCAGCTTTCTTTTGTGTAATACTTTTGCTTCTTTGTCTTGCTCTAATTCCCCAACCTATTCTTAATTCACTCTATATGTTTCTAATTATCTTTTTTCTAACATTTTCTTCACCCATTTAGATTCATGTATTAGTAAAGCATAGTATCGATTTTTCCTATTTCTTGAACCACTTTCCCAATTTTCCGCTCCTTCTGTGTTTCGATTAATCCTTCCATCACCAGAAAAATTTTTTCTGCTGTCTTCTGTTTCTTTTGTATCTTCTATCAGTGTAGCTTTCTTCTGTGTAATACTTTCTTGGTTTCTCTTATTCTAATTTCCACCCTTGATTCCCCTGTATATTTTTCTGGGCGTCTTTCCTCTTTTTCTCTAATCGTTTATTCAAAACGCTCAGCTCTTGGATCATTTTCCAAACCTACTGTCTTTAAGTCAATCCTTTCCGTCTCCAAACATTTATTTTTGGTCGTCCTTTCTTTCTTTCGCAGTTTTCTCTTGTTTAATACTTTTAATACTCTTGTTCTAACGAGCGTCTAAATTAAAACCTGGTCAAGTAGGCTGTGATCGATTGCATTTACATAACAGAATTACTAAATGTAGCCTACTTGACCAGGTTCTTATTTAGACAGTTGTTATTATTAATTCACCTGTGCGTTAAAGCAACTTCTTCTTCTATAATATTTTTAATTTTTTCTCCACTTGTATATTGTCCCTTTCTCATTTTTCGCTCCTTCTCTTTTTTTTTGAAACAGCAGCTTTCTTTTAAGTAACATTTTCGTTTGTCTTATCCAATTGTCAAGCCTAGTCTTAATTCCCTAATTTCTTCTTCTATTTACTCATCAGCCACAACTCCAAAAGTCACAGTAACTTCATCATCATTTGAATCCCAACATTGCTCCAACAACCCTGCTACTTTTTACTCTTGCGTTATCCCTTTCTCTTCCCTCTTCCTTCTCATTAATTATGGTTAGCCCTAGATACTTGAAAAGTCTTGCTGCTTGTTTCCTGCTGCTTCTTCGTTGCGGCCCTTTGTCTCCAATTTCTGCGTTTCCATTAAGACCATGATTTTGTTTTTGTTTTGGTCGATTACGTAACGTCTAGGAAGCGTGTAATACAAGTACCTACTGATTTTCTCAGATTATCTAATGGGTACCATGGGAGGTCTCGGTGTTACAGCGGCAGCACATAGGTACTACACCCATCGATCGTTCAAGGCCAAACCTCCTTTGGAAGTTCTATTTTTGATTTTGTACGCCATGGCAGGTCACGTAAGTAAAAAACAGAAATAATATTCCTAAAAACCCCAAATGTAGTTAGACCACAATTTAGGCCCAGTTTTTTCATCTCCAATAAACTTTATCTTAGTAACAATTGTGATCACAATAATTACTATGGGAATTAATCGCCAGATAAAGTAAAGTTAAGTAAAATGCATGCTACTATACTTTAATGAATTCAATTCACAAATTGAATTGTCTGCATGATCTTCTGGAATACTTAGGAAAAAGCAACCTAATTAAATAAGGGACAATTTTGCTTTAGAACAAACTGTACGACTGGGTAAGAGACCATCGAGTCCACCACAAATTCAGCGAAACAGACGCCGACCCCCACAACTCCAAAAGGGGTTTCTTCTTCGCGCACGTCGGCTGGCTCATGATGAGAAAACACCCGGACGTCCACAAAAAGGGAAAGTCGGTGGACATGAGCGACATCGCCAACGACCCCTTGGTAACATGGTACGACAGGTAAACCCAATCTACAACCCAATCAACCCGGCGATTCAATTAACCTTCCTCTATTCTTCAGGCACTTCATTTTGATGAAGACAATATTTTGCTTTGCGTTGCCCACGATAGTACCCCCGCTGGTTTGGGGAGCGTCCTGGTACTACTCTTTCGTGGGCACCATAATACGGTACATTCTTTCTTTGAATTTTACATGGTTGGTTAACAGCGCCGCACATTTATACGGATATAAACCATACGATAGGTAAGCCCCAAACTTGCAAAGCTTGTCGGGGGAGGCGTGATCTAATTGTATTTTCAATTTAGAAGAATCAGCTCCGCTGAAAATTTGATGGTGAGCCTCTTGAGCTACGGAGAGGGTTGGCACAACTACCACCACACGTTCCCTTGGGATTATCGAGCGTCAGAACTGGGCAAACTCAATCTTACAACGCACTTCTTGAATTTACTGGCGAAGATGGGGTGGTGTTACGACTTGAAGTACCCGTCGGATGACTTGATTTGTAAGGTAGCAATGAAGTATGGTGACGGTTCGTATGCGAGGTATGGTTCAAGTGATATGGTTATTGATGAGGGGTTGGCCGAAAAAATTTCAAAAATGTCTACTTAATTAATTAAAAATATTATTTTATTTTTGGTTGTCTTTTTTATTTAGCATGGAATTCCACGAACATAACTACAAACATGTTAGCTTGTATGTGAGGGTATAAGTGGTTTTCGATCGATTTTCTGTATTGTGTTGGGGGTAAGGAAAGCGTTTTAATGGTGACACCAGTATTTGAAGCGTTCTGTGTGTAATAAAATATTATCCAGGTGTTGAAAATCCTGCCTCCTGCGGAGACGGCGATAATAAAATTCTCTTGGGTGGGCACCATGGAGTCTTTCAGCTGTTGCAGCGTAAGCCCAGTTACGTCATAATTCAAAGTAGCCTCTTAATGCTGGTGGTTACTCAATAGGCTAAGTGAAAAGGAAATTTTTCAGGGCATAAATCAAACGAAACTTCCACAGTGCGCGCGGTTATAAATATCATCGTCGGAGTCTAAACGTACATACACTATATTTCATCTAAAATAGAAGAAACGGCGCGGCGGTGTTGGCTGCGCTTTCGCATTCGATAATTAAAACTTTTATCTTCGGCCCTAATGGCAGGTGATATTTCATTTCTTGGCGCTGCAACTTTTTCACATCTGGTTGGGTGATTTATGGCGTGCCACGGACGCAATGAAAGAATAATTCACGGTCCTTTCATAAAACTAACAATAACAACAATTCAATTCTTCTCAAATAGGCTGCTCGTTAAAGGTGTAAAATATGACTCTTTTTTTTGTTCGCTGCGAGTTTTATGTGTGGTGTGTGTGCGCACGATATTTTGACACCTCGCAAATAAATTTGTTAATTTATAACCGACACGAGAATTGTATGGCAACTACTTAATTCTTTTTGTGATGAACTGGCATGAAATTAAAATAACTTTTTTATTATCACTAACCAGATAATAAATACCTACATTAATAGTATTTCTTTCAAGCTCTAAACTGAACGCAATGAATCTAATGTGCAGAGTACATAAGGTTCGTTACGGTCAGTTCTAAGTGATCACAGGTTGCGAAAATACGTTAAAGTAAAGTAAATAAGCCACGGGGATTGGATGAGCACCTCACCCACGTAACGTATCGGAGCCGGTCCAAAAATTCCTCGCACTCGCTTGAGGGGTAGGCAACTTAAATCACTCCAGTGATCTAAATGAGCAGGACCAAAAGGGGACTCGCACAGATGCCACCACCTCGCAGTTGCCAATTACAAAAGGGGCTCGGGTTTTGAAAATGTAAACAATACGATTCCACAGGGCGAGAAGACTAAGAAAATTAATTAATGTTCACCGAGTCATTTTTGCAAACGATTGCGTTTCCAATTTGCCCATTCACTTTCATGTAATTTGGGACATTATCAGTCATCATAGAAAGAAATATCTCAAATATTTAATAAATTTAATCAAAGAGTAGATAATATTCGTTAGAAAAAACGTACATTTTCTACGTATTACATGCACAGAAAATATTATGCGACACAAGCTAATACAGTACTTGAAATATTACCGACTTTGCACTTGATACACGGATTTATTGCAGCTTAATTAGCAGGTGTAATTTTACCATGATTGACTTGAAATGCGTGCGTGAGTGAAACAAAGCTCATAATTGTAGTAAACGCTGATAATAATTCTATGGAATTGCGAGAACTCGACTCCTGATCTCCAGAATAAATCAAAAACTGCGAAAACGATAAACGATAAATAAGGTGTCGCCGTGGACTTGCAATTTCAAGAATTAGTTTCAAAGGAAATGATTTATACGTACTTTTAAGTGCACCAACATGTTTGGTTCTAAAATAAATTCTTGTCATTAATTTAAAAGTCATCAAAATTAGGTTCTCACGTAATAAATTGAAACAAAGGAGGGTGCACTTTAGTAATTTGCTTATGTTTAAAACGAAACGTTGCAGGGATAAGTTCAGAACGTGCCTTAGGGCCGGGACAACAGAAGGAGGCAAAAATCTCTGGGCTTTGCTGGCGTGGCATGAACCACAGACCACCCCTATAGATAAGAAAGTCTGTACGAGACAGAGGGCAGAGTTTCAGCGCTCGCGGTGGATGACGACAGAACTACATCGAATTACCGCGTTATTTGAATTTGGAAAAACTCCATAAAGACAAAATTACTTCTTATTTTTATAACATTTTCATTTGTAAAGCTTATTATGACAAGATGCAAATTTTTTTTATGAAGAAAGTTGTTTTGTTTCACAAAAATCTTTCATCATATAGCCCTTGAACAATATACATGTGCAATTTCACGTTTTGTATTCAATATGAAATTACACGTAAATTGTCCATTATACAAATGAAAATGCTACAAAAGAAATACAAAATAATATTATGTGGTAAGGAAAAGCACGAAAGAGAACACAGAAAACAGATAATTGTAGTGTAAAATAATTGTATTACAAATTACAATAATAATAAAGTCACTTAGTTCACATTTTGCTATTAGTTACAATAATTGCATTATTATTAGTTACACTAATTGCAAAATAATAAAAATATAAATAATAAAGGGCGCATTGCATAATAATATGGTATGTATAACATAGCATTAATGCTTTTTTAACTTACATTTGCTCAAGTATATTTTGTGGGCAGCCAATTTTATTGGGTCTATATATGTTAAATTAGGCTTATTTCTTAAAAATAATTGAAATTTACCATCCTTACCTACTAGAATTAAATTAATTTTTTTACACCAAAAATACAAAATGCATGTACATAAAATTTTAACAGGACCATTACTAAATGAAAATACGACAGGTTGTTTCCATTGTCTGGAAATACCTTTCAACATAAAAAGGTTTGCGTGATCTGCAATTTTTGCTGTTTGTTTATACCCATAATCTTCGAAGCCTTCTACAATATCTATTCTTTTATTATAGTTGAGACTTGATGTAATTGCCATTTCATCAAAGATAAGAGCACAGCATCTGTCCTTTTTTTTAATTTTATCCATTTGAGTTTTCATATTTTGAAAAATCTGGGAATTTATCCCTGGTTTGAAATTAATTTTTTGCAGCAAGATCTGCAATGTCCTCACTGAAGGCAAGGCAAATACTTTTGATAAGAGTCGATAACTTTTACCACTACTCTTTAATAAGGTTAATGCAAATATTTTATCCTCTACTGTAAATCTCCTTCCATTTGGGGCTAATTTTTGGTTCCGGATTTGTTGCATCATAAAGTGGTATGTGGTCTCGTTGACATCTTGAAGTAGCCCCTGAAAATTTGATGATCTACCCACCTTCTCAGCTTCAAATAATCTTCTTCGAAAACTGTTTGACTTTATCCCCAACTTTGTGCTTTTTCTTGAACACTCCATCAATTTCTTGTACAAAATCTTACACTTTGGTTTTATATATTTTTGTCTGGTGACATTAATGGTACGTAAAATACCTCGTCTTCTCTTTGGGGGTGTCGACACACCTGCAGCTGTTTTCACAAAGGAAGAAGTTGAAGGTGATTTGATACTTGCTTTAGAAGTGGAACATGCTGATTGTTCAACACTTGCTTCCGAAATATAAGATGTTGATGGTTGTTTAACACTTGCAGCCGAAGCATAAGACGTCGACAGTCCATTTTCACAGCAAAGGTTCCGTTGCTGAGCAACTGAAGTAAAAAAAATTATGAATGAAACATAGAATTTGTAACTATTTCCTTACCCAAACTAACAATCATTTTCTCATGCTGTGCCTGATCTACCCACTTTATTTGCTCTGCCTGTTCTTCTTGCCCTACTGTAACAATATTTTTATAATCAAACCTCAGTAACTGAGAAATCATTAACATTTATAAAAAATATCAAAAATTCTACTTACCTTCGGGGTAATGGACGGTTTCTGCATTTTCTCTACTTGTATGTTCATGTTGGTCATCACCAAAACCTAAAATAAAATTTTGATCAAAAAGTGGCTTACCAGTGTGTCCCAGGATTGACTTCAGGATAGGTATAATGACCAAAAAAATTTTCACTATGTGTATCATATTTTGCAAACAAGTTTTGCTTGACTGAGAATGGATTTTCACCAAACATTACTGCAAGTGATACCTAGTTGGAGTAGTTATTCTAAGAAAACCATAAAGCATTGTAGGTAAAGTGGCTTTTCTGTTGCTTTTACGCAAAATGTTCTAAATTCGAAATTATGGCGATATGCCAAAATTCATCGCATTTGAACAAAACCATTAAAATAATGAAAAATTTATGATTTTAAACTTTCATTAAAAAAAATTAAGAAAAGAAAAGAAACATTCAAAGAAAAATAATAAATAACATATAATAAATAATGCATATTTTTTTGAATGTATGGAATAAAACAAATTGCGATTTTTTTAAATACATAAAAGTTTAAAATTGTCAATTTTTGTTATTTCAATATTTTTGTTCAAATGAATGAATTTT
The DNA here is from genome assembly GCA_958336345.1 of Dorcus parallelipipedus. Classification (NCBI taxonomy): domain Eukaryota; kingdom Metazoa; phylum Arthropoda; class Insecta; order Coleoptera; family Lucanidae; genus Dorcus; species Dorcus parallelipipedus. The sequence goes on along the minus strand of OY284483.1, from coordinate 33,743,301 downwards.
GGCATAGCTATGGCGATAATTTCAAATTTAGAACATTTTGTGTAAAAGCAACAGAAAAACCACTTTACGTACAATGCTTTATGGTTTTCTTAGAATAACTATGCCAACTAGATACCATTTGCACTAATATTTGATGAAAATCCATTCTCAGTCAAGCAAAACTTGTTTGTAAAAAAAATTTTGTCGTTATACCTATTCCGAAGTCAATCCTGGGACGCACTGTATACAGTGAGTATTCCTTCACATATAGCATATTTATGCATCCTGACTACAATAGTGACTCTATACTTACATACCTGATAAAAACATTGTTGGTATAGCATCTCTTCTAAGTCCTCGCTTAGTACCAGGCACTATGTATTTTTGGGAAAAATGTTTGTCACAAACATAATATGTTCCATAAATTTGTTGAGATGTTAGTTGAATAAAACGAGGATGAGCAATATTTTCAATCCATACTTTCATCAGTTTTTCATTGTACTTAGGAAAACGGTGCCTTTTATTCACCCGATCTTTACATCCAGGCACACAACATGGACATTTTGGTCTACTTTCCATTGCAAATTACAGCTGCTGTGAAACAATAAGTCATTTGTTAATTAAATTAATTTAGCCGGTCCTATTTGTGTTGTTAAAACTCAAGACATGCATTACACGCTCGTTAGGTGTGGCCCGGAGTACAAGATAACGAACTTACCTAATTAACAAAGACACAAAGGTAGTCCACAAAAACAAGAGAAGCAGTTTATAAAACACTATAATCACAGGAACACCAAATTTAATCTGAATTTCTAAAGCTGAAAACAGAAATCTGTGATAAACTGTTGGGTAAGTCAGGTGAATTACTCAAAACTCTCGCAGATTGACCAACTTGACATTTCACACTTTTGCATCAGTTCCAACAACCTTTAAAATTTCTTGTACCAGCGTCATACAATGGATGACGAGAGAACTAGAGTTTAATAGATTTCTGTATAAATTAAGTACCACTTCCTCCCATTTAAGTTACTACCCCCTGGCATGAACAAATAGGTAAAAATCAGACTCGACCGCCCCCTCGTGGCAAGCGGCTTTTCGCTTAGAAGCTCGTGCGGGGGAAGAAATTCGAATTTGGTTGACTCAAAAGACGTCCCCACTTAAAGGTTCTTGGATAAGGAACTTTTGAAAAGGCCGCGCGTAGGAAAAATCGGCAGTTCCCGTTCCGACAGTTTTTTTTTCTATTGTTAATCTTCACTTTGCGCGTTATTCTCGTCGCCGTGAAACATTAATCAATTAATTCAATCAGTTTGCTTTCGGTTTTCGGTAGAAAATAATAGAAATTCTTTCCGCGAGTGTTCATCATTAGTTTTATTCTTTTTTTCTTCGAAATAAAAATATAGTCCGTCACAATCGTAGCTCTTGGCCTTCCTTTTTTTTATTAATATTTTCCTTTGTAGCGTTTTTGCTTAAAAACACTAATTTCATTTTCAACCCCCATCCTCCCCCATTTAAAAATGCTTACAGTCGACCTCCCTTACAGTTGTCTGTGAGAAATGCTGCAAATAAAAATTTTGCTGGTCATCAAATCGAATGAGATAAGTACCGGCGTCCAGTCATTCTAAAATATTTTGTCAAAGTCACTCGTTTTTGGGTGAATGACCTTGAACACCCTTACCATGCACGTAAATTTTGTATTTACAAATCTCCAGACATTGCTGTTAATTTCTTTTTTTAGCTTCATGAACTATTTCCTTAGTTAAGAATAATATCAAGAAGAGGCTCGGAAATAAGTTGTAAATCAATAATGTCCAAGAGAAATTTAAGAAAATGGTACCAAATAATAAAACAGAATAAAACATAAAGAAGAGAGCATTGCGATTTATAAGAAGGAAAAGTCAGAGTTTACAAGAAGAAAATCTGGGGCAAAATTGCACAAATGACGCAAGTATTGAAGATAATAGGCCGGGTTAAGTAAAAAAATTTAATTGAAAAAACAGACAAGGTTGTGGGGCGATAAAATAAAAGATCACGTAAAAGAAAAGTGGAGGAATTTCTAAGTAACAGAATAAACAACATGGACAAAGCAAGAAGATTTTAAAAATGTCCAAATGAAAGGAATTCAGTGAGTAAATAGAAAATAATAATAACCAGAAACTGTTCTTTAGAGCAAAATGGTAGAACAAAACCTGTTCCAAGAATTCAAGAAGGAATAGGATTAACTTAAAAACGTGCATTAATGAATAAAACAGAAAGAACACTTTCATGGAGACCATAAAGAAAAAGGAAACGTAAAAGGCATAACAATGGAGAATATGAGGGAAGTATTAAAAATGGAAAGGATGGCTGGGCGAGACAGGGTAACACCAGAAATGTTGAAATATATGACAAAAAAAAAACAGGATAAAGGACAACTAACAATAAACATTAGTTAAAGCTGGTTCTTGTCCGATGAAAATTGTATCACAAATTCTTTTAAACGAACACTAAATGGCGCATAAACACTTAACGTTTCGCAGTCGTTCGATAGCTTCGTCAGAAGTGAAAAATATTTTTCACTTCTGAGCATTAACGTTCCGTGGTGCAAGTTCTATTGTTAGACCGATCGCGCCATCTATGGAGCCAGTCAAAGATTTTAGTAATTTCCAGACTCGTCCCTAGATGGGGGTCGAATTTGCTGGAACGTTCGCTACTTTCTCCACCAGGAGCGGTGGGATATTTAAATCAGTTATTTTTCGGTAAACGAAAGTACGAGTCTAGCATTTGGTAAAATAGTTAAGTTATACAGGGCTTCTATAAATGATTCTAACATCGCATTACCTCTGATGAACACATGAACATGTACCACTAACCACCGATACTGAACACAGTCACTGGTAACGTAACCTCACTTTTAATCACGATACAAACAAGCTTTGTTATTGCTTAAGAAATTGTTATTCTCTTCATTCATCGGTTTTCATCGCTCTTAAATAATCAAACATCTTTTTCAGAAGCATATTTAGTGCAACATATCGATTTAAAAAATAACTTGTAAACTCAGATTGAAACATTTTGTACTGGTATTGTGTTTAAGCAACAATGGTTTATTTCTTGGGGCAAAACACTTTCATTGTGATGTCTGTTCAAAATTATTTATTACTGTCATAAAACGAAGGTATTGTAAATTTCATAACATTAAATAATTTAAGTACATTTTTAGTTTTTTAATTTTGCATAAGCGAAGTTTTACAAATTCACTTCATAACCTAAAAGTTTCAAGTGTTGGCACTTACATTTCTCAGATAGTAGAATCAGTGTTGCCAACAGTCGAAAAAAGTTTTCACTAAAACGAATGTCGGAAACCACTAAATCCAAAATAAGTATGCTGCCACAAGTTTTCATTAAAATTTTATTGAATTTATAAAATGAAACACGTTAAAAAAATAAACATAAAAACAGTAACATTACTATACGGGAAAAATGCGCGCTTGAAAATTAACAATTGAGAAAATCACGGAGTGGCTGGCACCTATTCTAGTGGAAGTTTTGCGAAGGGCCCTATAATAAGGAAATCATTGGAATGACATTTGGTTAACCTATGAAAAACATTAAATTGAATTGTAATTTGTGTATGACGCTTCCACACGAATAAATATGCTAGCATGCTTATGCCTATGCAAAGACTTCATCCAGCATAGTAATAATAATGAATGGGAGCAAGAGCAAGCCTTAATGACAGGCGACAGCTCTTTGTTTTCCTTATTAAAAGCGCCATCTATTGGTTGCTGATTTTCACGAATCGACACAAACTACAGAAATAATACCAACACAAAGTTTCACAACAATAAAAAACTTAGTGTCAGCATTTTAAAAAATTGACTTCTACAATAAATCACAAGATTTCACGGTTTTATTTTAAGAAATCACCAAAAAAAGCACTAAACACTAAATTAAGAAAAAAATCACAAACTTAAATTAAAAACCACTAAATTTAGTGTAAAAATCACTAAGTTGGCAACACTGAGTAGAATACACATTCAACAGGAGGTGGAATATCCAACGCAATATTCAATGCCTACTTTGATGTTAGAATAGGGATGCGCAACGAATACCGATGTTTTCCAAACATCGATGTTGAACAAAAATACATCGATATTTTTACATCGATGTTTTTCTGTCGATGTTTTTAGAACATCGATATTTTCAATCGATGTTTTTATAACATCGAAGTTAAGCGATAGTCATCTAGCGGTATGTACAGTTACTAAAAGAAGCGAAAATGTCTTTTTTGATTAATTTGTTTTTTTTAATTCTGATTTAAAATTAGGGCTTTCCACGAACATTTCACCTGCTCCGAAGTTATAAATACGAATTCAGACAATTTTGCAAAACTTTTTGCATGACTGTTGCAAAAAAGTGCATTAATAAGTGTATTCATACTAAGGTGTTGTCTTTTAGTAAAGTTTATTTAACTACTAACTTCATTTTTTAGATAAAATTTAATTCAAAATATGTTTAATTACTTATCATCTTTGCAAAAATTATAAAACCATTACCTGTTGAATTAAGAAGGGAGCAACAAAAAATTTCTTGGCAAAGGTCTAGTAATTATACAGAAATATCGATGTTAGAAAACATCGATATTTTTATTACGATGTATTAGCGACATCGATTTTGCTTTTCGATGTTAACATCGATGTTTTGCTATTCGATGCGCATCCCTATGTTAGAATCATTTATAGAAGCCCTGTAGAATTGTTATTTGATAGGCAAGCAATTTGATAGACAAGTGCTTTTATTTTGTGAAGCGATTGCGAACACTAAAGTCAAGGTGAAGGCAAAAGAATTGGCAAAAATTAGGGAGTTTTAAAAAAAAATTGAATTTCGAGAACATAGTTTCGGAAAGATCAAAGGTCAAGTCGAGGCCAAAAAATTTTGGGAAAACTTTTTTTTAAGTAAATTTCGAGAAGGCATCGAAAAGGTCAAAGGTCAAGGTCAAAGCAAAAAAAAATTGGGGAAAATGTTCTAAAAATTTTGATTCCGAGAACAAGGTTTCGTAAAGGTCAAAGTTCAAGGTCAAGGCAAAAAATTGGGAAATACTGAGGAATTTTTTTTTATTTCGAATTTCGAGAACAAGGCATCGTAAAGTCAAAGGTCAAGGCAAAAAAAATTGGGGAATTTTTTTTTAATTTGAATTTCGAGAAAAAGGTATCGAAAAAGTCAAAGCAAAAAAAAACTGTTAAAAGTTGGGAAAAATTTTTAAAAAATTGAATTGCGAGAACAAAGCTTCGTAAAGGTAAAAGTTCAAGTCAAGGAAAAAAATTGGGAAATATTGAGGAATTTTTTATTTTGTTTTGAATTTCGAGAACAAGGCATCGGAAAGGTCAAAGGTCAAGGCAAAAGATTAGGGAAAACTTTTTTTAAATATTTGAATTTCGAGAACAAAGCTTCGTAAAGGTCAGAGCTCAAGGTCAAGACAATAGATTTCAATTTCGAAAACATAGCTTCGTAAAAATCAAAGGTCAAGGTCGAGGCCAAGAAATTGATGAAGCTTTTCTTGAAAGATTTGAATTTCGAGGTAGAAGTCGTCGAAAAAGTGAATGGTCAAGGTTAAGGCAAAAAATTGGTAAAAATTGAGGAAAACTTTTTAAAATTTTTGAATCCGAGAAGAAAACTTCGTAAAAGCCAAAGGTCACGATCAAGACAAAAAATTGGGAAATATTGGGAATTTTTTTTTAAATTTTGAATTGCGATAACAAAGCTTCGTAAAGGTCAGAGGTCAAGGTCAAGGCAAGCAAAAGGGGAAAGTTTTTCAGAAATTTTGAATTTTGAGAACGAGGTATCGTATAGGTCAAGGTCTGGGCAAAAAACATTGTAAAATATTGTGGAAAATTTTTTCAATAAATTTGAATTTCGACAACAAAGCTTCGTAAAGGTCAAAGGTCAAGGGAAAACATTTAGAATTTTTTTTAAGTACGTAGAACTGAAGGAAATTTTTAAAAAAATTTAAATACCGAGAACAAAACTTCGCAAAAGCCAAGGGTCAAGGTCAAGGCAAAAAATTGGGAAATATTGGTGAATTTTTTATTTTTATTTTGAATTGCGATAACAAAGCTTCGCAAAGGCCAGAGGTCAAGGTCAGGGCAAGAAAAAAGGGGAAAGTTTTTTAAAAAAATTGAATTTTGAGAACGAGGCATCGTAAAGGTCAAGGTATGGGCAAAAAAATTGTGGAAAATTTTTTCAATAAATTTGAATTTCGAGAGCAGAGCTTCGTAAAGATCAAGGGAAACATTGTCAAGGGAAAACATTGAGAAAATTTTTAAAAAAATGTTGAATTTCGAGATCAGCGGTCGGAAACATAACTGCATCCGAGCAAGAAATTTAGAGAAAACTTCAAAAATTGTAAGCAGAATTTGGAAATTCAGAAAGAATAGAAAAAAATAGAATAGGGTCAAGGTCAAATGAAAAATCAAGATCAACCCGACCCAAGCGAACCCAACACCCAAGAAATTGAGTGGGAAAAAAATTGAAACTTCGAAATGTTAAAAGTCAAGGTCCAACGAAAGGAATGAAGAGCAAGGTGCAAGCGCTGAAAATAAAGTACTAAGTAGAGTGAAAGGACTGTTAATGAGGGACCGAATAAAAGGCAATGAAATAAGAAAAGAACTTAACGCTAGTACACATTCCCCGAACGACTGATGTCGCCGCTGCTCCAGTCTAGCCATCTACCTCCTTTGCTGCCGACGCATCCAAAAGGACCGACCAGATCGCCACAGTATCGCTGCTCCCTGAACGCCTCTTACATCATACCGAAGACATCCTTTCTGCCGACGCATCCAAAAGAACCGACCAGATCGCCGCAGTATCGCTGCTCTGTGGATACTCTTTACCCCGAGGCCAAAGACATCCCTCGTTGTCATCTCCATCACTTCACTGTTGGTGTTGACATCTCCCGCTTCACCCTTCGCATCAACCCCCAAGAGCAACCCTGTTTGGGCCGCGTCATCCTTCAGCCGACATCTCGACGCCAAGTTTCCCGGACTGGCATTTCCCCGCATCCATATTAAATTAATTTAGAAAACTAATAAAGAGGTATATTTTGTATCAAATTATTTTCAAGCTCTACCTATGCCCCGAAACGGCTAAGGTGAACCGCTGGACACGATACAACAAAATGGTGGAGGCAAAAGGTAAACGTGACAATATTGTCACGATGTCGTTATCTGGGAAAATAAGTAAATTTAAATTCGTTTCGTAATTATTGCAATTGTGTGCATTTCAAAATTATGCAGGATCAGCACCCATTGACAATTAGTAGGACAGCCGCATTACACATGCTCACATTTCATTATACAAGCTCTGCGGAATGTAAGCGTGTTTGTTTACATGTACCAATTAAGATTGAACGTTTGTAAGAAACAAATTTGGCAAGAGTTAATTGATGTTAACACCTTGAGAACTTTGTACTTCGGACAGAACCCCAGCCACCAGGACGAAAGATTGTTATTTAATTGCTGTATCTTATTCGTAATATAATTCGTAAAATTTATTATTTTTATTTTTAACGCGACAATATGTTACAGTGAAACGTTAAACTATAGGAAATAATTTGGTAATTCTAGCTTGCTAAGTAGTTTCGTAATTGACTACAAAATATTGCCATAAAACTTTCAGCTTACCCATCAAGGTTCAACATCCACAAACACATAAATAAATTCTCAAGTTAAGAGGGCGAATAACAACCACTAATTTCCCGCAATAAAGCATAGTCACGTTAACTAGAAACCCCAAACTAAATATTTTAAACCACAAACCGTTCGAAGTAGAGGAAACTTTAAAGCTGCCGCTAAATTATTCAGGAGCACTTTCTTTTATGAGGCAAGAAATTAAAACGATAATGACCCGCCGTAAGATGGCGGGACTATAATAAATAAAACATATTGTAGTAAAGGCCCCGGCCCGAGCGATTTTATTTTAAAGTCTTCGAAAGGGCATGATTTACAATTTTACTGTTATTGAAATTTGCCCGGGGGGTCAATAAACATGCAGGTTTTTTTTTTGTCTTGTTACCCCTCATCCCTCGGATTTGTTTGCCGCGTAACACGTCAATTTGTCTCGACCTGCTTTATCCTTCGTCGGTCCTCACTATGACTATGTAAATTTTAGATTTTACGTCGCCATGGGCGTAAAGTAAACGGATTCGATTACATTTTCGAGATTTCGAGATCGTCAAGTAAAACGATCCGTTTATAATTACTTAGACGTACGGGGAATTCCCCGTGCGGGCGATTTTAAATTCTCCGCTCGTATTTATCCGAAAACTCGAAACAATGTCAAACTCATTTAAATATTTAATCCCGGGTGAAATTTTTAAAATATGTCCGGAAGCTTAGTTCTGCGTTTTACGTTGATTAAAATTTTAAAACAGTATTGCAGCACTTTTGACACCGCACCGTCTTACCCCAGATTTCTTTAAATGGATTTCTGAATCTATTCTATTTCTATTGCTGGCAGATTTTTTAAACGACCGAACCAATAGTTATTATTTATCCTTGCCCCATACGTATTGCTGTGTATTTGTAATTTTTTTTTAAGTTTTCACGTTTTTGAGCAGTTTTCTGTTTAAACTACTTGCGCGACTTGGGCTCTACGTTTTATTGATTGTAAATTTTGCTTGTGCTCTTTTCTCGAGAGCTTGGTGATAATTAGCCGTACTCTCCGTCCATCGTCAAGGTATACCAGTCTCCTCTTTCTTCCGGACATCTTCTCCTGAGCCGGCCAGTGTCTCGCAGTGAGCGGAGCATTGGCCTCTTATGCTACTTCTGAATTATCTCCCATATTCCAACCAAGTCACCTCCAGCAAGGTCTCGTCTACCCACTGGATTTCGTATTAACTTTTTTTTTTAATTAAAGCAATAAAACCGCGACGTGTCCATAATCTTACAGATAAGTGAACACCCTGCAGTAGATATTATTTGAAATATACAAGGAGTATCGACCGTTGGGAATCGAAGTAAAATTCAAAATTATCGGGTATTCGGTCAAAAGATCAAATTTAAAAACCTTCTTTCAGTGCTAAGCTTTCGCTAAAATTTATTAGCTTCATCAGAGCGTTCTGTAACAATGAATATTTAACAGTAAAATGTTATAAGTTAAGTAATTAAAAATAATGATTTACGAAATAGTTTCAAGAGTGATAATTTAGCACATATTAAAAGTTGCATACAACACTAGTCCTTACATCACAGAAAAGTTATTAGTGACCATATAAATTGTTTAAAATTGATGAAACAAGTTAAAACATTTCAAAGCATGTAAACACAAAATGACGACAAGAATTGAAACAGTGAAAATTTGTTAAAGCGCATGTGTGAAACAACTAAAAGAGCGCATGTGTAAAACAACTAAAAGAGCGCATGTGTGAATTAACCTAAAGGAGGCAAATTTGAAATGTTATCATTCAAGTCTGATTTAGAAAATTGTATTAAAAATTCATAAGACGAGTTTAAATTCTGAGTGTCAGACTTAAAATTCATTGAATTAGAATGTCTTTTTATATGATACATTTCCAAAAACAGACGTGAACGATAATTGGATTCTTTATCTAAAATTTTGACATTGTTGAAATCAATCTTATGATCATTAATTTGTGAATGTTGGGCCAAAGCATTAATATTCGACACTTTGTTTAAGAAATTTTTGCAATCAGTATTGTGTTTGGAGATTCTAGTTTTTAACCAAGTTGAAGTTTGACCAATGTAGACTTGATTGCATCGTTGGAAAGTAAATTAGTTGGAGTTTTATCTTTTAGATTACTAAAAAACAATTTAATGGGTAAGACGTTAAATTTGGCTACTTTTATATTCAAATTATTGATGCATTTTGTGATCTGAGAAGTAAAGTTTTTAAATGTGAGGTAATCTTTTGTAAATAATTTCAGAAGCAATGTTGTTATTTGTGAAGTTGTTGCTGGAATTAGAAAATAAAATTTTTTTGACCAAAGAAGGTGGGTAACCATTATTACAGAACATAGTCTTGAGTTGAACTAAATTCTTTTTAAGAAAAGAAGGGTGTGAGATTAACGTAACTCTCTTTTTTTGAGCACGTAAAATGTTAATTTTTTGATTAATAGGGTGCGCAGAGTGATAATTGATAAACCTACCAGAGTGTGTCGGTTTTTGGTACCAGTCTAATATGATTGAATTATCTTGTAATCTGACAACTTTAGTGTCAAGAAAGGGGACAGATGATTCATTTTCAACATCAACAGTAAAGTTTAAATTGGTATGAAAACCATTAAAGGTGTTTAAGGTAGTTTCAATCATATCAGAAGGAATGGAACAGATGATGTCATCAACGTATTTTTTGATAAAAGCAAATGTGAAAGGTAATTTAGGAATTACGTTATCTAATAAATGATCCATGACTATTTGGGCCAATATAGGGCTAAGAGGAGAACCCATAGGAACTCCTGCAGTTTGTTTATAAAAAGTATTTTGAAATGAAAAGTAACTATTATTAAGTAAGAAATTTAAAATCTTAAGAAATTCAATTTTGTTTGCACTGCAAAAAGGTTGAATGGAATCCCAATTATTACCAACAATATCAATCACCAGATCAATAGGAATGTTGGTGAACAGAGAAACTACGTCAAGAGATATAATTATGAAATTATCAGGAAGCTTGAAATTCTGAAATTGTTGTACAAAATTGAAAGAATTTTTAATGTTATAATCATTACGATCTTTGTAAGCATTGGTAAGTATGTCAGATGCAAACTTGGCTAAAAAATAACCAGGTGAATTGACAGAAGAGACAATAGGTCGTAAGGGAACATCCTCTTTGTGAATTTTTGGCAAACAGTACAGTTTTGGGGACACAGAATTATACGTTGTTAGTCTTCTAGACGTTTCTTCATTTATGAAACCTGATGATTTGAGAGATTTGACAATCTCGTTGGATTTGGATTGGATAGGTCCAGTAGGATCTCTATCTAACTTTTTATATGTGGTTTCATCTTCTAAAAGAGAATGTGTCTTAGAGATGTAATCTGTTTTGTCCATAACAACAGTGGTGGAACCCTTATCAGCCTTTAAAACCAAAATATTAGTGTTATCTAGCAAGAATTTTTTGCATCGGTCATACTGGAGGTTTAATGCAGAACCTAGAGTAGGTTTTTGTAAAAAATTAGTGGTAATATTGATAAAACGTAATCTAGTTAAGTTTCTTTGTTCATTAGGGACAGAATCTAGTAAGTTTTCTAAATTGGACAATAATTTGCCAAGATGGATTTTGTTGGTTACAACAGGTACACTGAATTTAGGGCCTAAGGACAAAAGATCCTTAGTTTCTGAAGGAATGTCAGAGTTAGTTAAATTCACAAACCACTTTTGATTGTTATTGAAAAGTTTGAGTTTGTTATCATTGCATAAATTTTCTAATTTTTTAATGTTTTTGGCTTTAACTTGCTTGAAAATTTTTTTATAACTGATATTAATCCTGAAATTAAATTCTTCAATAATATGAATAGGAAGTAATTGTGAAGCTTTGTCAATGGACAACTGTAAAGAATTTTTTAATTTAAAGATTTGGTGGTTGGTGATTTTAATTTCGAAATGTAATGCTTTAATTCCCAACCTGTGATTAAAATTGAAAATTTGTTTTCTGATCCGTCCATGGTCCGCTTCCAACAGGCAGATTAAATTTCTAGAGTTGTTTGCAATGTGATTTGGGATGAGTCCTATTTGTTGTTGGTTTTGTGCCAACGTTTCAGTTGAAGAGAAGCTTCTAGTCCAAAAGTAACTTCAATATGCTGATAAAACCCCATCTGGAACGAAGGGAATCGAAGTAAAATTCAAAATTATCGGGTATTCGGTCAAAAGATCAAATTTAAAAACCTTTTTTCAGTGCTAAGCTTTCGCTAAAATTTATTAGCTTCATCAGAGCGTTCTGTAACAATGAATATTTAACAGTAAATGTTATAAGTTAGGTAATTAAAAATAATGACTTACGAAATAGTTTCAAGAGTGATAATTTAGCACATATTAAAAGTTGCATACAAGACTAGTCTTTACATCACAGAAAAGTTATTAGTGACCATATAAATTGTTTAAAATTGACGAAACAAGTTAAAACATTTCAAAGCATGTAAACACAAAATGACGACAAGAATTGAAACAGTGAAATTTTGTTAAAGCGCATGTGTGAAACAAATAAAAACTTTTTACTGTTAAATATTCATTGTTACAGAACGCTCTGATGAAGCAAATAAATTTTAGCGAAAGCTTAGCACTGAAAAAAGGTTTTTAAATTTGATCTTTTGACCGAATACCCGATAATTTTGAATTTTACTTTTATTTTATTACCTGAAATTTCAAAGAAATTGTTTCTGAGGTAGATGGTGTCAATACTTTGACGTCGATTCTCCTCCGAAATCACAAAAAAAGGACGTAATGATGCAATCTGGGATGCCTTTAGCAGTACTCTCCGTCCATCGTCAAGGTACACCAGTCTTCCTTCCGGACATCTTCTCCTTGACCGGCCGGTGTCTCGCAGTGAGCGGAACATTTGGCCTCTTGTGGTACTTCTGCCGCTTGTGGTACAAGCCACCTCCAGCAAGGTCTCGTCTACCCACTGGATTTCGAAATAACTTTTTTTCTTTAAATTAGAGTTATAAAACCGCGACATGTCCATAATCTTACAGATAACAGAAAACCCTGTAGTAGATAAAATATTGTTTGAAATTACAAAGAAATTGTTTCTGGTGTCAATACTTTGACGTTGATTCCCCCCGAAATCACAAAAAAAGGACGTAATGATGTCTTTCGAAGTACATTTGTCACCCTTCGCGTACGTTCCCGCTCTTCTACAATTTAAACTTTCACAAAGTGGACAGATTTACGGCAGCCCGGCGACAAAGACGAGTGTTATAGGTCAGCAGTCGATCAGCGGAGTTAGTTTCGAACATAATGTTCTCGTCCTGTCCTCTCAAGATGAACTCGCACGACTCTTCAGTTTGAGGGCGTCACTTTTTTCTGGCGTTTCATTTTCTATCGCAGCGCATTTTATTCCTGAAAATAATAATGCAAGGATATTCCTTGCGATATATACACTTGAGGAAGCTGGATGAATTCAAGAAGCTCGTGTGTACGTGAATAGGATTTCGTGGTTGGTTTCGATACATATCTACCTTGTTATTTTGAAAAACATTTACTAAAATATAACAACACGTTGTTGAAGGTAGTGAAGCGTAGACTTCGAGGTGATTAAAGCGCAATTAGAATCAAGACTTTGGTGCGGAGGAGTTTATCTTGTTAATTGGCGGAGAATAACGTTTCCTCATAATTCATTGAATTTAATTAAGCATTCTGCAGCGCCGAAATCGGGGAAGTTTTAAAGCGCATAAACTGCAATTCTCCGGCTGCAAATTAGAGCTGCCTTTTAGTGAAGAAGAACCGGGGCAAAAGGCGCGAGCTAAATAAAACGGAGGAGACGTGACATCAGCCGATTACAGTTCGAAGTTAAGCAATAAAAGACGTGTCTTTGCGAACACCCTGAATGGCACGGGTAAATCCGTGTCTCAAGTTTTGCTGCTGGTATTCAAAGCGAGTACGACACAAAAATTGTCGAACGATTTTCGAACTCCATTGAACGAGTTTAGTTTTATGCTGACGCGGGCAAACATTTTCATCAGTCGCTCCCATCTCGCGTGCGCCTCTCGAAACACAACGAGCGAAATTTAATAAAAGTACTTTGGCTTTAATTCGGATGTCAAGCGTAATGGTTAACTCGAAGTCAAAGTCGGATCTCGAGGGATTTACGTTGCTAACTGATAGTTTGTCGGATCCCCATTGGCAGATACTTATGGGATTATCGAGTGACCACTACATTAATGGAGTTGCAGAACATTTCAAATTACTTCAAAGTTTTATAATCCCGTTTCGGGATACCTCGCGAAACTATTTAATTAAACCAAAAGTGTTTCCCTTGTCTGGCGAAATAAACGAGCTCGTTTACTTAAAAGATTTAATTTAACACTCCCCCGGAATCATTCGGAAAATATCTCACCCGCACACACAAAACAAAACCAAGCATATTATTTCAAAATATATACAATCGTTTACGAGGGGAAGGGGGGCTCAAGTTTAATATGTGTAATGAGTTCGTTCATAAAGGCGAATTTGTTCTCTTCCCCCCAAGTGTTTGTCGCGGGGCAATTTAAAGAACCCGCAAGAGCATTTTAATTGAATGAACTTCAGCCATTGATGTTGGGTGCTTTCCGTTTCGCGCGCGGCCTTTGAAGCGTTTCAGTTATGACGGCGATGACAACCAGTCTGAAAACTTCCTGAAAGGGGAAATATCCGCGTTATGCCTGCGTTTCCGTCGGCGCAATTAGCGGTGTTTTATTTAGATTGACTTCAAAGTTGTTCCAGATGCAAATCAATAGGCAATCCACCGCTTCAAGCTTTAAACAAACGGGGTGGTTCAAGCTTAAAATAAAATCAAGAGGTTAAAGGTCTTAATAACACTGCTTTTGAGGAATCCAAATTTATAATAATTTACCCTTCTAGTTTTATAATCAAATTCCTTCGTATGGAATGTGTACAAAAAAAAAATTCCTGTTCTAATTGGATTCTTCTTTTTTGGTGATTAATTCCCATAGTATCGATTATAATCACAATTGTCACTATGGGAATAAACCGTCAGATAAACTAAAAATAGTAAAGGAGACTGTGGTTTAAGGAATAATTGAAATTTATCTCCGCCCACAATAATTTTATATCCGTAGATACGTATTTCGGCAGCTAAGCTGCCATCTTCAGTACAATTTAATATTTATATAAAACTACATGGAATCTAACAGCTACCTACCTACCTACCTGATCATATTATCTATACTACTAATACAATCTAAAAATAACAAAATTAACACTAAAAAATTTTTTAGTGTTAATTTTAACATTAACAAATTTTTTAGTGTTAATTTTAACATTAACACTAAAAAATTTTTTAGTGTTAATTTTGTTATTTTTAGATTGTATTAGTAGTATAGATAATATGATCAGGTAGGTAGGTAGGTAGCTGTTAGATTCCATGTAGTTTTATATAAATATTAAATTGTACTGAAGATGGCAGCTTAGCTGCCGAAATACGTATCTACGGATATAAAATTATTGTGGGCGGAGATAAATTTCAATTACGTCAGATAAAGTTAACTGGAGATGAAAAGACCGGTCCTTAGAATGTAATAACAAAGTTTTTCAACTTTGCGTTCACAATGAACTCATTGTGACACCAAAAACAGTTTCACAATGAAGCTCATTGTGACACTGTTTTTGGGGAAATTTTAGTCATTTTTAATTGAAAATATTTAATAGATTTTACAAAATAACTCAGTATTTATTTGTTACTTAATAATATACTCACAATGAAGCTGGATAAGAAAAATTAATAACTTGTTAATGTGACTTTTGATTAAAACGAAAGGTTTTCAGTGTTGCCACGCATTACAACTAAAATTCCCCATATACTAAGAAGATCCAATATTTTTCATATTTTTGTTCAATAAGTGACGCAAAGTAGAAAAAATAGTATATTATACTATTAATTACATTTCGAAGCGTTGCCATAGCTACGCAATGAATGGACAAGTCCTCATATGACGTAACCATGGCAACGCTCCGAAATGTCCGAAGTCTGGTAATAATACCATGGCTACCATTGACCAAGAGATGGCATGGCACACGGAATTATTTGTAATTTCAACTTGTAGACTGCGTTTTCTTTTGTAAAATGAAAACTATTGTACCTAACAAGGAAATTGAAACGCTGCCAAAGCAAGACCTCCAAGATTATAGCTGCATGAAGCAGTCCACCATTGCTTCCAAGAAAGTTACAATACCATTTAAATAAATTTGATTTATTACCTTCTTTTCAGTCAGGCTTCCGCTCAGGCTTTAGTTGTACCTCTGCTTTGTCTCTGATATTTGATAATATATTTAAAGCCATCGATGAAAATAAACTATGTGTCTTAGTCCTACTAGACTTTTCCAGGGCTTTTGATAATATTAATCATAGTTTGTTATTAGCTATTCTTCATTACATAGGTCTTAGTGATAGGACTATTGCATTTTTTAATAATTATTTGTCCAACAGAAGGCAAAAGGTTACTTATAATAACAATATGTCAGAAGCCTTGCCACTTTGCTCTGGTGTTGCACAGGGTAGCATACTAGGTCCCTTGCTGTTTTCTATTTATACTAGCTTTATATTTAGGAACATTAACTACTGTACATGTCATCTTTATGCGGATGACACGCAACTTTATAATTGCTTCGAGGCGTCAGACATCGTGAAAAGTGTGTCAAATATGAATGCAGATTTGGAAGAGGTATGTGCAGCTGCTTCTGACCACTGTTTAGCAATCAATCCCAATAAATCACAAGTTCTTGTGTTTGGCAGACACAAAACTCGTCTAGCTGCTTTACATCAAATTAACATTAAAGTAGGTGATGCAACCTTACAAGTAGTAGATTGTGCTAAAAATCTCGGTCTATACTGCGACACAAGTTTAAGATTTAAAACCCATGTTAGTAAAATGGTGCAATTCGCTTATAGCCGACTTAAAATGTTATACGGAAGTAAAGATTTTTTAAATCAACATATGCGTAAATTACTTTGTGATTCATTAGTTCTCTCGCTGTTCAGTTATTGTGATGCAATATATGGTCCCTGCTTAGACAATATTGATACTATAAAAATACAGCGTGTTCAGAATTCATGTCTCCGTTTTATACTTGGGCTCAGAAAAAGAGATCATATCTCGCACACTTTCGCTAGAGTGCAATATTTGAAAGGATTTCTTATAGAACTGATATTCACAATCTTAATATTAGAAGCAAAAGTTTACTAACACCTCCTATACATCATACCGCTATATTTCAAAGGTCTTTCTCCTACAATATCGTGAAGTTCTTCAATAACTTGCCGGTAGCTTTTAAATCATATTCAGTTACGAAATTCAGACGTCAGTTCCGCGTTCATTTAATGAATAACTCATAAAATTAGGATATAAGTATATACATATATATATATTTACATGTTTGTTTTTGCTTTTTTGCTTCAAAACATCAAACCAATTAATTATTATTATTACCTTTCTGCTTACACAGGAATACATTTCTTTTGCTATATATATAGTATTATGTGCAGTATTTGTATTAGTATTAGTATTAGTTGTTAAGTTATCCGCATCTTCTAAATATTTTCCAAGTCTCATTGCAGATTATATAAATGCATGCATACGCCACACGCCATATTAATAAATCTTAGTTAATTTAATATAGGGTGCTGAAGGAAGACCAGTCCGTGTCTCATCGAGACCTCTGATTCAGAACCCATTGACCGTAATGTAATTTAATTTAAGTTTGCTAAAGAGGTGCATGTACCTTTTTTTTTGTTGTACTTAACTATGGTCAATAAATTATTATTATTAAAAAAAAAAAAAGTCAAATAAATACATCGGCGGTTTTACCGCAACAAGCATGATTTCTCGATGGATCATTTTATCACGATAGAAATACAAAAAGCCTTCCTAGAAAGACCTTCTAAAAAAGGAACCCTATGCATACTGGCGAACTCATTTTGTAGATTATTAGAGTGTCAACCTAGTCAGCGGAAAGTTTCCTCTCCATCTAGTGTAGTAAGAAACCATGTAAGTCTACTTATTATTATCTTTTAATAAATGCATTGTTTTATTAAGCTACGTCCCTTTTTTCAGTTACATAAACTATTTCGTAACACATACTGTGATGAGAGCTGTGTTTTTTTAAAATTTAATCACACTTAGAGCCGACTTCTTGAAACGAATTTAACGGGCCGATTAGTTTAACTACTCGTTAGGGTAGAAGACGGGCTTCTGAAATACTTTAAGGCCTAGTTAATTTAACGCAGCAAACAGGCGCATGCGCAATTTGAATAACCTGTATTTTCCCTATCCCGTAACAAACTCAAATGATACTCCTTTGTACTTTCGGTGAAACGTTAACCCCTTCCAATTATAGTATTCCAACTTTTCTTTGTGGAAAATAACTGAAAATGCTAAAATTACTCAAGAAATAGTGGCGCCATCGATTCGCCGTTAGAATAACTGCTAGTTTCAAACCGATTCGGTTTAAAGGATCGTTAATTTAGCGATCAGTTAGTTTAATGGACCGATTAAAATTCCGGCCATTATTAACAATATTACTACGAATAGAAGCTTCTACTACTAAACACGAGATGGCGCTCAAATCCTTCACAAAAAATTACATCACTTAAAACATTTCCTCTTAGTTTCTACGGTCGTAATTTGATTGTAGATTTGTTAAACTCATTCTTAGAATTAAATTAAAAAATTAAAGATTACTTAAAGAATTCTAAATTCGTAACTTATGGATCGATTATGTGAAATGCACTCTTCAAATAGAACAAATTTAGAACAATGAAATCTCGCCTTCGTTCGGAAGATGACAAGTTTATAACACTTATTCCTTATTCCTCCAAAAAAATTCTACTTCGTACCAGGAGATGTTTCATTTCAGACTTTTTAAATTTGTATCAACCAAATCGTAAAATTGATGATTTTATTTCTTACGGGGCAGTCGAATTGCATGAGAAATATGACAGAATGGATAAGAGATGGCGCTGTTAAACTTACTACTTATTTTTCAAGCAGTTCATTTGAACCCTAAGTTAGTAATTTGTCATTGCCAATTAGCACATTTCGTTCTTAAAATCCAAACAAATTTTTTAAACGATTTCGCAACTTTGACTCAAGAAAGACGTTCTCGCCCCTCCACTAGCTTGGGGGTTGACACTTTTTTGGCATTTTTCGAACAAATTTTCAGGCTCTTTAAGTTTGCAGCAAATAAATTGTAACGCGTAAGATTTTATTTCTTACAAGGCAATCAAATTGGATGAGAAATATGACGGAATAAACAAGAGATGGCGCTATTAAACTTACTGTTTATTTTTCAAAGCAATTTCCTGCTTAGAGTCCTTAGAATCTGTCATAGCCAATAACTGCATTTCATTCTTATAATCTAAAAAATTTTAACAAAAAGTTAACTTCTCTGGCCAAAAGAAAGCGCCCTGCTACAGTTCCAAATCATGGTATGAATAAGTTGGCAATATTTGGGAATTTCGGTCAACTTAGAGTTTATTGTGGCGACCCTGATCATCACCGAGCGCAGGCTTAAGATTATTTATCGCCGCATTTTATGGGCATAAGTCGATACTAACGCTTTTTATTGGTCGAAGCTGACTACACCTGCGATCATTCCGCATCATCTAACTTCGCTGTGCTTCGAGGCGTCACTTTCCGTTTCCATTTGACTTTGCAGGTGCTTGCATCGTTGTGTTTGAATTATTTATCGAATTTTTTGTTGAAAAGATTAAGAAATTTCACAAGAGCACCGCTAACGATTGGGGAAGATTTCTTTTGCCCTGTCCAAGGCTTGGGTTTTACATAAAAATCTAGGTAGTATAATATGGCTAACAGATAACGCCATCTTGATTTCTAATCACGGCTTTCTCGTCCTAGTATCTTTTACTTGTAGATGCCTTTTGCTTCGACCACCTACAGGACCCCCTTTTGGACTGCGACGTAACTATTTTATTTTACTGTTTAGTGACGCTGAATTATTTAAGGGCGAATTTTCGACAGATATTGCTAGAAGTCCTGAAGAAAGGCCAACTGCGCAAGTTTTTTGACAAATCAGCCTTTTTTACCCCAATATTAAGCAATTTGTTTTTAGTTTATACACTGTGTTCAACAATGACTGGAAGTTTGCATCTAAAATATTCAAATTTATTAATCCGCAAGTAGGATATTAATCATAACTTCCATACAACTTTACTTGCTTCTTGGGGTAGTTTAATGTATTTCATTAGTTCTTATATCACCTTATATCCTGAATAGTCCCCAAATAGTTAATCTGCAATGAAAATTAAGATGTGACAAACAAGAGATGGCGCTGAAGACCAACGCCTTATTTTTAACAAACGATTTCTACGAACTTTAAGTTTGTAATGTGTAATTGCAAACAAGTAGAATCTGATTTCTTACAAACTAAAAAATCGCAACAAGAAACTTGTATCACTAGCCTTCACTGGTTTGTAGATATGTACATTCTTATAGTTTACTGAAGTTTACTGAAGTGTGGCGGATATTACAAAGAAGATGGCGCTCTTTACTTTCTATAAATGACAATTCCTATTTAATTTTCTTTTTTTATTGAACGTCAGCTGTCAGACATACGTACCTAGGCATCGTCTAAACTAGTTCCAAGATCAATTTTTTTTTAAATTTTAAATATAAGTTTAAATCAAACATAGATGGCGCTTTTAAATTTCCGTAAATGAACATTACTTTGTGAAATGAAATGAAATTGCGCTTGACACTCTTATTGACGGTTTTGGGGTAAAAGTCTGCTGGCTGTCAAACATACATAGATGGCGCTCTTCAATTTCTATAAATAATAATTCTTTTTTAATTTTCTTCCTTTATTGAATGTCAGCTGTTAGACATACATATATCGTCTAAACTAGTTCCGAGATCAATTTTTTTTTAAATTTTTTAATGTAAGTTTAATTCGCGTTTTCCTTTGTAACCTCTCAAACATAGATGGCGCTTTTCAACTTCCGTAAATGAACGTTACTTTGGGAAGTAAAATTAAATTGCGCTTGACACTTTTATTGGCGGTTTTAGGGTAAGCGTCTGCTGGCTGTTAAACATAGATGGCGCTTCTAAATGTAGAAAATTACAGTCACTAAATAAATACTGTACCGCAATCCGTATGCTTAATGTGTAAGATAAAGAAACCACGTTTTCGCACTAAAATGGACGACTTTTCACTTTCATCAACTTCAGTGACCACTTTGGTCAACTTTGGTGACCATTTTCGTTCATATGCTTAACATGTAAGATAAAGAAAACGTTCTTGCACTTTCTAGTTATTTTCCTTCCGGCAAGCTTAAATGGTCGACATTTCTAGTGATTTTCTTTCCGGCAAGTTTAAATTGCCGACCTTTCTAGTGATTTTCTTTCCGGTAAGTTTAATCAAATTTAACGCCTGTCAAATAAAAGTTTAAAATGCCCGAGTGTGTCGTTATTAGGGTTAGATGTTTAAATTTCCCGCCAATATTTTGCACTAAAAAGGCGGCTGATCGCGGTACTGTAATTACTTAGTGACGGTATAGAAAATAAAACTCGATGGTAAGTATATACATATATGTCAAATTGACAGATGTCGGCGTAGCTATTTAAATTTTGCGTGAGACAATTGTTAGGTAGTTGCCAAAGATAGATGGCGCTTCTCAATTAAAAAAAAAAGTTAGCAAAGAAAGGAAGAGTTCAGTTCTAAATCCCAAAAAAGAAAACGAAAGGAAGAAGAAGAGTATTCCAGGCAGAAATGAAAGAAAAAAGAAAAACGTTCCCGAAATGAATTTCAAAGTGATGAGAAAAAACTCGATCGTTCTTTTGCTTTTCTTTTCGGTTTCGCTGTTCTTACTTTCTTTATTTCTTTGGAATCTGCTTTGTTAATTGCGCAACGCCATCTCTCGACAGAACCGAACATCCAATTAATCTCCTTTTGTTTTCTTTCCGAAAGCGAGTGGAATGGCAATTGGACAAAAAAATATTTGATTTTCAAATTTTCTGCAAAAGTAAGAGGATATGTGCTTTTCCAGTTACCCAGTATGCCATCTCTTGGCAACGCCGAGAATCTACTTCTTTTCTACCTTCTTTTCTTTCTTTCTTTCTTTCCGAATACGAGTGCCAACTCTTGGCAAACTGAAAAAAAACCTCGAATTTCACAATTTTTTGTATGACAGTAAGAGGGGATGTTTGCTTACTTAATCACAATCACTCAACGCCATCTCTCGGCAGAACCGAAAACTGAAATTGAAAAACAAGTGCCATTTCTCGACAAATTGACAAGAAAAACTCGATTTTCAATTTTCTGTAGAAATTAAATGAGGAATTTGCTTTGCCAATTACTCAGTGCCATCTCTCGGCAGAATCGAGTACCTACTGAGTCTTCTTTTCGTTCTTTTCGAAAACGAGTGCGATCTCTTGGCGGACTGGAAAAATCTGGAACTTCATAATTTCTTGTAAGAAAGTAAGAGAGGATGTTTGCCTAGTTTCGATTTTCTGTTAAAACGAAAATGAGGAATTTGCTTTGCCAATTACTCGGTGCCATCTCTTGGCAGACTGAAAAAGAATCTCGAATTTCACAATTTTTTTGTAAGAAAGTAAGAGAGGACGCTTGCTTTGTTAATCACTCAACGCCAAGTCTCGGCAGAACCAAATATCTAATGAAACTTCTTTTGTTTTCTTTCTGAAAACGAGTGCCATTTCTCGGCAAAGGAACAAAAAAATGGTTTCCAATTTTCTGTAAGAAGTAAAAGAGGGAAAAAAAGCAATTGATGTTGACATCAAACGCGACAAAAATATCTTAGTTTTTCAGCCATTAATAAGAAAAAATTCAAAGAAAAGGAGTTACGTTATTTGTAAAATGTTACATCCGTAACACCGATAGTTCTATTTTTTACTATTTTTGTGACAGTCGCGCCATCTATGAGCTGGGCGAAGATCTAAGAACTTTCCAGCCCACGCCCTAGATGGTGGTAGTTACAGCCTTACGGTTTACCTTGTGATATATCAACTAATAGTTGTAGTTCAAAAGTGAATTAAAATTAGAAATACAAGGCATCTTAGCGTTACAGAATTGGTGGCAGCGGTGGGATATACCGATTTTTGAAATTGGAAAGAGGAGAGAGAGAAAAAAGAAATTGCTAAAGTTGATGCTTTCTTTCTTTTACTTGTTGTTTACACGCACATTAGACAGACATCATCTGTCAGTTACTTAGGTATTTTATACATGAAGACGACCTATGCGTTTTTTTGATTTTTTTGCAAATTTAGGGGTGGATTTACAGAAAGCAAATCAAATATTTAAATTCCTCTCTGATAGGGGGAGGCACCTTCACCTTTGGTCCAAATAGTAGGATTATTTTTCTCAAATGTCTAAATCACTGCAACTCTCATTTAGCAAATACGCACAAATTTCGAAAGATTTTTTTTGTGTGAATTAAATAATTTAAAGTGACCATAGATTATGTTAAACAAAAAGAAAGAAGGGAGAGGGTCGTCTAGACCTGTAAAAGAAAAAGTAAGTCGAAAATAAAATATCGACCAACTTCCGGATTGAAACCGTCGCGTCTTTGGGGTGATTGAAAATCTCAGCAAGTGGCGTGAAAACAAACACATTTATTTAAGCTAGAATTCAGAGCGTCGGATTCATCAAAGTAAACATAGTTATTTTTTTACGTCTGCGCCTCATTTTTATTCGAATTTATTCGATCGCGTCCGTCCCTTTTTCTCCGCGAGTGTCCAGGATTTAAACTGAGATAATTTGTAATTCTTTGCGCTTCTCTTCGGAGACACACACAAAAAAAAGAGAGAAAAACGTTCGGGAGATATTTCGTCGTGTAGCTGAAATTTCCAAACACGATTAGGGCCAAGCGACGACGATCAGCTTCTTCTTATTTAGTTCGAAGAGAGGCGAACTTCTCGGGACAATTTAAAACTTCAAACTTCGTCCATACATATTCATAAAAATAAAGGATTCCGAAATAAATTCGGGTTAACTTCGTAAGTGCGAATAAATCTTTTGTTAGTTATGATATGGAGAAGTTCGAAATCGAGATTGTAAAAGTATAAAGTTCGCGTATTTTACATTGAGTTTAAAGTTTGCCCGCGGGCGCTTCGAAACGCCGCCACCCCCCCTCGCCCGTAAAAACTTGCGCTCGCCGAGTTTTAAGTGTTATTTCTAACCGGGTTTTGATTGAATACCACGAAAAATCGCAAACCAATAAACTCGTGCCTTGTGCGAAGCAAATTTTGGCGACGTGCCAGTCAGAAAAAAAATCTATGTCGTTGCGACAATTAATCTGCTTTTTTATGGTTCTGTTGTCTAGTATCGCATTCACTTCCTTCGTGGTTTAGTTTTTCACTATCGGAAGTCTTCACCCATCTTTCATGCTGTATTTTATGCCAGAAGGGATGAACGAGTTTTATGGTGCGTAACACGAAAACAGTTTTTCGTACACAATGTGTTCTGCTTTCATACAGAATTTGAGAAAAATTCTAACTAATAAAATAGATTGAATTTAATGGTCACGCTCATTTAGGTCGCTGGAGTGACTTAAGTTGCCTACCCTCAAGGGATTTCGAGGTGTTTTTGAACCGACTCCGCTACCTGGCGTGGCGAAAGGTCTTATTTACTTTATACTAATAGCTTCAGAGTGTTTTTGTTTTCTTCTTTTTGATTGCAGTTTATCATTTACACTTTCTTTCACAACTGCAATTTCAAATTGGTTTGGTCTTTCATCATCTGCTCTTCTTTAATGTCCCAACTTCCACCCCAAGATAATTTTTCTGTGTGGTTTTAAAGATGTGTACGTTAATTCAGAATTGATTTTATTTTGAGCTGGCGATGGCGGAGAGTGTAATTTTCCTATGAGCTCGTCAGGTTTTACTGCAGCTTTCGTTCCATGGTTTGTTCTGGATCAAATCTTAAGACTGACAGAGTTGTTATTATCAACAATAAACGCCACAATGACAATTAACAACTGTAGGGTCCTGCCGATTTTCTTTCTTCTTCGTCAAATAGGTCTTACCGATTTATTTTATCCTTTGAACTGTCCGTTCTTCTTCGTCCTTTCCTCTCTTGGTATCCACTCCAATAGTCGTTTCAACTATCCAACTTTCCATTCCAATTCCCATGAAATAAAAAGAAAAACAGAATAATGTTTAAATTCGGTCTGTTGGGTTAAGCATGTTGAGAATGGTACTAATTGTAAGAAACACACGGTAGAGTCGTAAATTTGGATAATAAACGCAAAACTTAGGAAATGGACTGTGTAAGAAGAAGTGCTGGAGTTTCCAAAGGAGACCATATTATCAATAGGGAAATAAAAAGCGGGCCGAATGCACAAGATGCAGTAATGGTTGTAATCGAACAAAGAAATCTGAAATGGTTCGGGAAAGTTATGAGGATGGAGGCTCTTGCGTATCTTCAGATGGATACCACTTAGAAAAAAGAAGACCCAAAAGATCATGGCATGAAGGAATATGAGCAGCAATCGAAATACGCGAACTTATCTTTTTTTGGTAATCGCGTTAATTTTATTACTTCTGTCAAAAGAAGAAGAAAACCTATTTGTAACAAACTTTAGACTTCTGAGAATATTGTCCGCGTTGATTTGCGATTATTACACAGTTTAGGTACAAAAACGACCGTCTGAAGTCGCGATTATGTCGCAAGATGACAAGAAATCAAAGCGGTTCCAGTCCGAAAGTCAAGAGGTATTTGGGTTTTGTTGACTTTTGATTTTTGTTCTTATCTCTTCTTCTTTTAGGAATACTAAAGTCAACTAATACAAAGTTTAGATTCGTTCCTTTGCTGAATAAAAAAAATCCATTTCATTTTCTGTTATTCATTTCCTTCTTTATTATATTATTGCCTTCTCCATCGAATAAGATTCTATCGTATCTTTATTCTTCGATAATGCATTTAAACTATCTATTCTTATCGCCCATCCATATTTTCATTCCTTTTCCTTCTTTTGATAACTGCGTTAATCTTATTTCTACGAGAAAAAGAAGAAAGTTAAAAACTTCTTTGGCATTCGAGCTTTTGGGCTGGAATTACGTTGATTCTTTTCTTCTCTTTCATGCGAAGATCTATGTGGTTTCAATCAGGCAGAAATTTGTTCTTCCGTTTTGTATTGAACTGTCTATTCTTTTTCGTTCTTCTATTAGTCTTCGTCCCTTCATCTTTCCAGTCTTCCTTCTTCTTTTGATAATCGCGACAATCTTCTTTCATTTCGTTCTTCCCTTGGTCCATCCATCTTATCAATCTTTCTTTTTCTTTTGATAATCGTATTGATCTTCTTACGAAAAGAAGAAGGTCTAAATTCGAAAGTGAAGAAGTTCTTTGGTTTTCGAGGTTTTGAGTCGGAATTGCGTTGGTCTTCTTTCTTCGTCTCTTGGCGGAGATCTATGGGTTTTCAATTCGGATGCCATTTATTATTCTTCCACCTTGTATTGAACTGTTTATTCTTCTTTGGCATTTTCCTTGATCTTCGCCTTTCCATATTTTCATTCTTTCTTCTTCTTCTGGTCATCGTATCGATCTTCTTACTTCTGTGAAAAAAAGTAAAAGTAAAGAAGTTTTCTGTAGTTTTTCAGGTTTTTGGGTGGGAATTGCGTTGGTCAGTTCACAATTAAATTTTCATGGCCATCTTCGACTTTCGTTAGAAAGAACAGGTTTTACTGAACTCATGTTAAAGAGTTGAAGAAATATTTATTAATGGTCATTGCTTCTAAAATAAGACTGGAATCCTATGAGGGTTAATCGAATCAATTTTGGATTCGATTTTTTATTTCTTTAGTTTCGTAGTCTCGCGCTAACTTGGATAGTCGTGTAATTTTTCCCGAATGATTTGAATTGATGCTTTGTCTTAAGTTTCTTGTTTTGCGTTTACATTAATTCTTGCTTGTCATCTTACGCCTTTTAATTGAGCATTTTTAAAATATGTGTTTCATTTCATGAATTTACCTTTTCTGATGGAAGAAAACTTTGTAACGTTTACATCTTCTGACAGTTTTTTACATAACGTACAAACTTTCTTAGATTTATTTATTAAATATGTATTTTTTCCATTTTCATTTTGTTTATAGTTTATATTTTCATGTTTTGAATAAATTACTGAAGCATGGAAATATTGGTTACAATTTTTTGACATATCTAAGCAATCTTTTTTGGCTAAAGTTTATCGCTTGGACTTGAGATTGTTTATACTAGCAATGAAAGCGTGAAATTCTAACGTGAATAACCCTGAAGTAAGTTTATTTAAAATGTTAGGCAATTGCCTAAAGATTTGTGAATCCTTTGATGTAACTTGAAAATTAGGAATTCTTTGATGTGTCTTGAGATATGGGACACATCAAGTATGTTCTGGAATTTCCTTAAACCGAATGGGGATGAAGACAAACGTCTTCATTTTATCCTAATTTGTACATCCCTGCAATCATCCATAAGCACAGGAGATAAGTAGTAAAGCAGCTACTTCCGCAGGGTGGTTTCCAGATTGCTGTAGTGCGACATCGTCAAGTGATTGACAGACACTATCTGGCGTCTCGCCCAGAGCATCTCATTGTCGGTGAGGGCGGCGGGAGCGGGGCGAGAGGGATGCCCTTATCAGTTTCTCTTAATTAAATCAGACACTTCAATTATTTCGCTAAGCTACGGTGTTAGGATGTAACAGACTAAACAGTCCATCTGTCACCTGCTCGTGAATTATTTGATTTCCAATTAAATCCGCAGGCGCGCTCGCTATAATTGACTTTGTATTTTAGAGGAGCGATTTCCCCAGATGTTAACATCAATCTAGATGAACTTGAACGTGTAAGATCAACTTGCGAAAACACTGTTCTTATAATGCAATTTTAATTCTTGTATGGTCGGGAAAAGCCTAGGAATTATCGCATCGTCATAATCACGAGCGTCAAAAATTACACTTCTTTCAGTGCCCGCAAATTCGTAGTTGGATTAGGGTTTTAGAAACGCCGGGCAAAGAATGACCTCGTTAGTGACTATTCACGATTCCGAATTTCCTTCTCCTTAAGCGTTACTTTCCCTCCGCACGTTACATCGTGGGGCGACCCAAATCGATAAAACTTCGTCCCTCATTTCAACAAATGTACAGGGTGTAATCGAACAAGTTTCTATACTCTATATTCAGCAAGTAACAACAGTCCACCTCAACTCTGCTAGAAACCTTTTTAAAAAAAATTATTTTAGATATGCAAAGACAGTGTAAATAGTTCATTTAGACAGCTTAAATAAGACAGCTAAAAACTAAAACAACACGCAAAACGAAGTGCAACTTCATGTGGCAGATCAAGAAGTTCGTTGGGTGGAGGAAGTGCTTCTGGAGGCAGCCTGGGTGGAGTTCTGTAGCCGTTTCATACGAAGCCGAGTACCTCGCTGACTGCAAGGCATTGGCCGGTCCAGGCCAACCAGTCCGGATGGAAGAGAAGGCTAGTCTACCTTGATGATGGCCGAGGGTACTACATCTGCGGGTTTACTGCTCTAATATTGATTGCACGTAACAGTAAACTTCGCTGAGCTGGGGCATTTAATCACATCCAGTGCTACTCAAACGTTTTTTTTTGTAAAAAGAACTATTGACTTTTGCGCCATCCGAATGTCATAGTTCGAAAAAAAATCGAGCTTAGTACTCAATTTGAAATTACGTAATTCAGGAGGAAAGCAATTAGTTAATTGTGAAACCAAATATTTTGAAACTCCAGTTAGTTTCCGAGCGAGAAAACCCAACGCAGCCGGTTGGTAATTCGTCATGCAATTCGTAATTGCTCGGAGTTTGCTTAATTGAAACGGAACTGCAGTTCTTTATTAATGACAAAATGCATTCTGTGAAAGCCCTGAGCTTTAACGCATGCCAGGACTTCGGCATTGTAAATTATTTGGACGGACGTGACGCATTAATTTAGATTGAGTAATGCTGTTGGGAACACGTTAAATCCCAAACAAGGACCTACAATAATTCCGAAAGCGTTTAAATTATTGGAAGTCATCGATTCTACTTTCTCACGTTAATTCATAACGAAGGCCTTGTTTGAGCTTCAATCAACAACGTAAAGTTTCGTTGCAGAAAAATGTCGCGCGCCTCATTATCTTCTAGAAATAATTGAAACGAAACACTTCAGCCCTTCGCTTCCGACGAGGAGGCGCGCAGCACACAAATTAAAGACGACCGCTCAAAGAGACGTTTAAAAACTCGTCCCTCATTGTTGTCGTCGCATCTGCAGCTGAAATAGATGATGTTTTCCCCGACGCGTGGAAATCGTGCGTGTGCGTGTGCGTGACAGATAACGTGCACCGCATAACGCGGATTTCCCGCAAAGAAACAGACCCGCGCGCACGATATCTTTCATACACACACACAAACACAACATATTTTTACATTTCTTTGTTTCGCAGTTCGGCTCGGGATTCGGGGGGTTGTTAAGGAAAACGGCGCACGTAATATTTTCTAATTTTATTAGACACGCTTCTTTTATCTGTTTCAATTTGTTGAGGCGGTTCGGAATTAGTTATCTTGTAACGTTTTACCAACGAAGGGAATTTATCTACATTTCGAATGAAACATGCATGAATTGATTTACTATACTTTTTAAGGGAAAGTTGTTGGCGGTAGTCCAAACATTCTGTGAGGGACGGATGGTTAAAAAAATTATAAAAGAAACTCTTATACAGAAATAAACAAACTATTTCCACTTCTTCTCCTCCCTCTATTGCCAATATTTTAGTCAAACTATAAAAGACACAAATTTTAAATAATTTTATGAAGAGAAGAAACGGTATTCTGTACATCAAATAAAGCAGTTGTTAGTTTCATTGGCAAATAAATTAATGTTTTCTCACCCAAACCATGGTACTGGATTCAGAGAGACAGACAGATTTTCGGAATTTGATCTAAAGAGCGGATTTATAAGCACAATAAAAATAAAAATGAGCGCTTTAAAAAGCTTAATATTTAATAATAAGTCCAATCGTCCAAATTTGGACTTATCCAACACACACTCTCTGATTTTATGGTCGCTACTTCTTTGCGGGTGGCCTTTACAGAAACAAAAGGCGCTACAAGGTTTCGCAACCACCCAGGTAGTCCTTTCCGTTTCTCGAGGCTTGAAAACGAAGTCTAAAATCGCATCCTGATACAACGGGTTTACATAAATAAAGGGCCTAAGTACCCAATTTAGACTTACGTTTCTTCTGTTCTCCTTCTTAAGATTAGATCTTAAAAAAACAAATGAAAGTGCAGCCTTTTTCTGTCCTTTCCGTTATGGACAACGAAATTATTTGAATCTGGACTTATCGATTTGCTTGGTTTTTTTTTCCAATGCAATACAGTAATCGTTGGTCGTATTACTTCTTCGTTTAATACGATTTCTTTTTGATGCATGTATTTGGACTTATGGTCCATGACTTCGTGTAAATTGGACTCATTGGACACACCCTCTCCGCGTTTCCGTCCGAATTCTGTTTGGTATTGATTTTTCACAAACAAATTTATTCGACTCTGTTCGTACTTGTTCGAATTTGGACTTATGATACCCGATTCGGATATATCTACTATTGAAATAATTATTTGTCACGCCTCACGTGACATAGAGTCACGCCTGTCGTGACATAGATCGAGAACAAAACAAGAACACGTGATAAAAGATTATGAACCAATTTGGACCTACCGGCCAAGTCAAAATCGTCCAAATTTGGACTTATCCAACGCACAATCTCCGCGTTTCCGTCAGAATTCCGTTTAGTATTGATTTTTCACGAAAGAATTTTTCCACTCTGTTCGAATTTGGACTTATGGTACCCGATTCAGATATATCTACTATTGTAATAATTATTTGTATCACGCGTGACGTGATATAAATCGAAAACAAAACAAAAAGACGTGATGAACGAAACTAATTTGGACGTACCGTAGTCCAAGTCAAAATCATCCAAATTTGGACTTATCCAACGCACAATCTCCGCGTTTCCGTCAGAATTCCGTTTAATATTGATTTTTCACGAAAGAATTTTTGCACTCTGTTCGAATTTGGACTTATGATACCCGATTCAGATATATCTACTATTGTAATAATTATTTGTGTCGCGCTTGACGTGACTTAGATCGAGAACAAAACAAGACTCATGATGAATGGAAATGAACAAATTTGGACGTACTGTCCTAGTCAAAATCGTCCAAATTTGGATTTATCCAAGACATCCTCTCCGAGTTTCAGCCAAAATTTCGATTATTACTTCTTTTGATAAACGAATTTGCTCGACGCTTTTTGACTAACGGATTTATTCGAATTTGGACTTAGGTAAACTCGGCTCAGATGTTTTTGTTACTTCAATAGTCGTCACGTCACGCTACTTCCTCGCTTAACACAACGAAGATATAAACTAATAAAAATGTAGACAATTTATTTCTGGCGAATGAATTTGGACTTGTGAAGACTTGATTTGGATGCTTTGGTATTAATTCTCGACCTTGGTAAACGTCGCTTTTTGCAGTCCACGAAAAATCACATCGAAACGGTTCAAATTTGGACTTATGGACAGACGTTACTTCCGTCGCTTTTAGATCAAAATTGCAATTGTTCTTAACAGATGGATTTGGACTTATTGAAACGTGATTTGGAAATTCTTCCTCTTGTCGTCTTACATTAACCCGGTACAATTTGGACTTTCAGTTCTTATTTCGGGCTTATTGGAATTTGGACTTATGTTAACTGAATTCGGTTGCTCTCGTTATTCTTGTTCTCGATTCTTCGTTTTATTAAGAGCATTTTCACTTGTTTATTAACAAGTGAAAACGCAAGTCACCAATACGGATCTGGACTTATGGTGACTCTAATGTTTCATTGGAAAATAAATTAATGTTTTCTCACCCAAACCATGGTACTGGATTCAGAGAGACAGACAGATTTTCGGAATTTGATCTAAAGAGCGGATTTATAAGCACAATAAAAATAAAAATGAGCGCTTTAAAAAGCTTAATATTTAATAATAAGTCCAATCGTCCAAATTTGGACTTATCCAACACACACTCTCTGAGTTTCCAAATTATGGTCGCTACTTCTTTGCGGGTGGCCTTTACAGAAACAAAAGGCGCTACAAGGTTTCGCAACCACCCAGGTAGTCCTTTCCGTTTCTCGAGGCTTGAAAACGAAGTCTAAAATCGCATCCTGATACAACGGGTTTACATAAATAAAGGGCCTAAGTACCCAATTTAGACTTACGTTTCTTCTGTTCTCCTTCTTAAGATTAGACCTTAAAAAAACAAATGAAAGTGCAGCCTTTTTCTGTCCTTTCCGTTATGGCCAACGAAATTATTTGAATCTGGACTTATCGATTTGCTTGGTTTTTTTTTCCAATGCAATACAGTAATCGTTGGTCGTATTACTTCTTCGGTTAATACGATTTCTTTTTGATGCATGTATTTGGACTTATGGTCCATGACTTCGTGTAAATTGGACTCATTGGACACACCCTCTCCGCGTTTCCGTCCGAATTCTGTTTGGTATTGATTTTTCACAAACAAATTTATTCGACTCTGTTCGTACTTGTTCGAATTTGGACTTATGATACCCGATTCGGATATATCTACTATTGAAATAATTATTTGTCACGCCTCACGTGATATAGAGTCACGCCTGACGTGACATAGATCGAGAACAAAACAAGAACACGTGATAAACGATTATGAACCAATTTGGACCTACCGGCCAAGTCAAAATCGTCCAAATTTGGACTTATCCAACGCACAATCTCCGCGTTTCCGTCAGAATTCCGTTTAATATTGATTTTTCACGAAAGAACTTTTGCACTCTGTTCGAATTTGGACTTATGATACCCGATTCAGATATATCTTCTATTGTAATAATTATTTGTGTCGCGCTTGACGTGACTTAGATCGAAAACAAAACAAGACTCATGATGAATGGAAATGAACAAATTTGGACGTACTGTCCTAGTCAAAATCGTCCAAATTTGGATTTATCCAACACATCCTCTCCGAGTTTCAGCCAAAATTTCGATTATTACTTCTTTTGATAAACGAATTTGCTCGACGCTTTTTGACTAACGGATTTATTCGAATTTGGACTTAGGTAAACTCGGCTCAGATGTTTTTGTTACTTCAATAGTCGTCACGTCACGCTACTTCCTCGCTTAACACAACGAAGATATAAACTAATAAAGATGTAGACAATTTATTTCTGGCGAATGAATTTGGACTTATGAAGACTTGATTTGGATGCTTTGGTATTAATTCTCGACCTTGGTAAACGTCGCTTTTTGCAGTCCACGAAAAATCACATCGAAACGGTTCAAATTTGGACTTATGGACAGACGTTACTTCCGTCGCTTTTAGATCAAAATTGCAATTGTTCTTAACAGATGGATTTGGACTTATTGAAACGTGATTTGGAAATTCTTCCTCTTGTCGTCTTACATTAACCCGGTGCAATTTGGACTTTCAGTTCTTATTTCGGGCTTATTGGAATTTGGACTTATGTTAACTGAATTCGGTTGCTCTCGTTATTCTTGTTCTCGATTCTTCGTTTTATTAAGAGCATTTTCACTTGTTTATTAACAAGTGAAAACGCAAGTCACCAATACGGATCTGGACTTATGGTGACTCTAATGTTTTATTGGAAAATAAATTAATGTTTTCTCACCCAAACCATGGTACTGGATACAGAGAGACAGACAGATTTTCGGAATTTGATCTAAAGAGCGGATTTATAAGCACAATAAAAATAAAAATGAGCGCTTTAAAAAGCTTAATATTTAATAATAAGACAAAAGACAAAACAAAATAGCAATTAAACCCAACTAACTCAACGTTGACAAAGCAATTTTTTTTAATCAAACTCATTTACATGTTTTGAATAACATTTATTAATCACAAATAAAAACATAACTTCCTCTACATGCATATTTTTCTGCTTCTGTTCTACATTTTTTTTTCCTATAGTACATACTAAAGTGTGCTTTCTTTCTCTCAAAATAGCAGGTAAAGTAGCACTCTAACCTCAGGGTAAGAGTGCTTTAACAGCAAAGGATAGATAAAGTTTTTATCCATAGCAACTCATGCTTTAGTCAAATTTTTTTATAATACTTGTCAAATGTTCTAGATGTTGGTACCTGTTACCTGTATGTTAGGAAATTTCAAGAATTTCTGTTCTACATTTACATGACATGACAGTTAGAAGAAGATAGCTATACAAAAGTTTTCTGACTTATCGATCGATCGATCGGCATACATCTATTAAAAAAATAAACTTTACTTAAAATTCGAGAAACTTCGCTTTTATTTTTTCTATAAAGATAAAAAAATTTAAACAATGATAAAAAATTAAAACTTGAAAAAGCGTAAATATGCATTAAACTAACAAAATAGCAAAAAAGCATAAAAAAATATCGTTAAATACTATCAAATTTTGAATTAGTTACAGAGTATGAAGTTTCGCCTCACGAAAAGATTAGAGGCTAGAAATCCGCTCTGTATGATCACACACTCATAAGGTTACTCGTATCTACCTGTACATGGGTGAAAAATGGCGAAGTGCAGCAACGGCCAACGGGGTACCCGAGTCAGCGGAGACGGTCGTGGGAGATGTTCTTCGCACAGGTAACCAACAAATCGAAGAAAATAAAAGTTTCAAAATTCACAATACCGCCCTCCAGTTTTCAGGTTTCATTGGGGCCACCCCTAGTCCTCCGGCGGAGTCTGGTCCGTCTGTGTAGGGGGATGATGTAGCGAGCCATTCCATCCGTCTACTTCTTCGGAATAGCCAATCTATTCCGAAGAAGTAGACGGATGGAATGGCGTCGGAACCCCGACAGCCTTCCGATGCGAGCGAAGGGGGGGGGGGGGGCGGAATTCCTCCAGTTAAAGCATTAACTAGTAGCGACAGCGTAAGTTTAAAAAAAAAAGAGACACAGCCTCCGGTAGGAGTCGCCCGGGCTTGTAGTACCGGACCAAGGCCACAAAGAAAAGAATTAGCTTCTGGTTTCGAGTTAGTGAGTTAACAGGAATAAATAGCAAGCGTAAAGCGCACGGCGGAAGGCTGGACCGTACGATTGACGCCACAGGGTCAGATACTAACAACGAAAGCAAGCAAAACAAAACACAAAAAAAGCGTAACATCTGACATTCGGTGAGTGCTACTTTCGCCTTCGGACTCTATGTGATGTGTACGGCCACAGTATCTTTAGCTGTGTGATAGCTTTTCATGACAGTCAGCCGTCTTTTATATGGTTTATACCGGAAATTCCGATTACGAAAAACCTTGCATGTGGAACCTTGCCCTATGAGCCGTCGTGAGTCATGGGTAAGAGATCGTCTGCTCTTAGTCACGTTTGTTTATAGTTGCATAATGCCGACTTCTTTGTTTAGTCACTTCGTCAGTTGTTTCATGATGCAATATGCAGCTGGTATTCTTTGAATGCGAGTAGTATGATTCATGACGGCCAAGCCCAATGTATGTGTCTAAATTGTGCACTTTAATCATTTGACTGAATTATTATATTGTCTTAATTGTTAATCGATAATACATGACTCTGAGGTATTGTTTTAACACTATTTGAGAATTTCGCTCTATGCCAAATTCCTTAATTTGATTTATAATTGTTTTTAACTATTTTGAATATACACACATATAATATTTGAATGTAATTGAAGGTTACTACAGAACGATATCGTATGACACAATGAAAAATAAGTTCAAAATAACCTTATAACGAGAAGGCACAGCATTTTGTAAATCGAATAAAACATTTGTTAGTTTCTAATAACATAACTAATTGGCAAGTGAATTAATGTTTTCTCACCCAAACCATGGTACTACGAGACACAGAGACGGATGGATTTTCGGATTTTGAACACACTATGATACTCGGTGAATACTACTTTCGGCTTCGGGAGATATTCTCGACCAGCTGTATGACATCTATCGTAAGACTCAGTCGCCTTTTATATGGTTTTAGACCGGAAATTCCGATTAGGATAAATCTTGCGCATGGAACACTTGCTCTACGAGTCATGGATCGTTTGTTTTTAGTTATCTTTGCATAAATAAGCTGGTTTCTTTGATGAATCACCTCAGCGGCTGCTTGATGTTACAACATGCAGCTGGTGTTCTCCTTTATTTTAAAGGTCAGTCCTGATTCTTGATGGCAAAGCCTTCGATAAAGCTAGTCCTTTGTTTACGCGGGCGTATTTTCCCCGAGGTCGCGTAGGCCACGTTCTATCGAATTTAACTTACGCAATGAACTTAATGATTTACAAAATGCCGATTTCTTACAACTCTATAGAAATCTGCATTCCGTGTGAAGTAATCCTTTTCATCCAGAAGATGTAAGTGTAAGGCTCAATCTATATTTACCTAGAGTCGAAATCTTTAAGGCACTTTCTTATGGAGAATTAACATAACGTATGAAATGTGCATGTATGGTTGCCTATCGTCGTGGCGCACTCGGTGCCGTCGAGACGTGGGGAAAAGTTCAGTTCTCATTTAAAACGTGTATTGATTCTACGAAGCCAATCGAACTAAAAAAAAACCTCGCTTTTCCCGCCAGTCCTTTGTCGATGGAGTTGAATCGAAAAATTCTGAAGAGGACGGCGAAATTACTTAGAAATTAAATCACCGCTATTAGCGACATTAAAGCGGAATAAAAACGAGTTGAACAAACCAAAAAGCTCTTTGATTCGAAAATCAATTAGCAAAGTCGATGCAAAATCGAACTAAAAGGCTAATAATGGAAAGCAAATTTCCCGCTCAGTTATACAGGTTGTTAAAAGTAAACTGTGCTAATTGAGGCCAAGTTTATTTAACTTTTTTTTTTTTAATTCTCATCCTGACATCCTCATACAGGGCGAGATTTTTAATTCCTTTACTTTCTTAAATCTGAGAAAGTGATTTATTTTAAATACTTTAGGAAGTGATCCATCAAGATAATTTCGTTGTGACAGTTCAATACAATCCCCTCCCTGGCGATCGGAATGTTTACTCGAAATCAATTTGGAGGCAATTTCGGATATTACACTGTTATGAAGTATACGAGCCGTCGATTTACGGCGGCGCAATAATTTGCAATAAATAAAGTCCGACGGAATCTATTCCTCCGCATCCGAGGCCATTGGCAATTCAAATGGAGAATTACCTATCCGATGCCTCCCGAATGAAGGAAGGATTATGCAGGCAATTTCTGCGAGATGCTTTGTGAACAAACTCGCTGCTTCTCTCAGGTGAGCTTAGGGAGAGGTCTTCGAAAGTTTATCCTCTTATACCTAAATAACTTCGTAAATGGACAGATTTACAGACTAGACGTCCGATCTAATAGATTGTTCGAGTGATATATGTGCATGGGTATATTGAATTGAATGTGAATGTGAATGTGAATGAAAATGCGGCGGCATATACTTGCAAACTTCTCGGAAAGAAAACAAACCATAGTGAGTTCGATAGTTTTAGATAAACAGCTATTTTCACTTCCCCCATATTGGAGGAGAAAAAATTAATTTAAAAATTTATTAATATATACATGGATGTTTTTGTGAGGTCCTCCAATTTCGCGTGGCAAATAAAATCCTTTTATGTAGATCCTCTATCCCATCCCTTCACATCCGAGCAAGGAAGGACTCAGGTGCGCGTCTACTTTTGTAAGTGAACCGTGAGGTGATCACACTGGATACGAACCCGATTCCGAAACCTTCACAAACACAAATATATTCGGGAAAACAAAGTCGCAATAAATATTTAATGTTGTTTGCAAGACAGGCATACGTCTGCTTGAAATCCTTCTCGCATATGTTGTACGTCTCACCAAATGACGTTCACGTTTTTCATTAGAGTTGTTTAAAAATTATGGCATTCCACTTCAAGTAGTTCGACAAAAAAAAAAGGAAAATCTAATTTTCCACCGCCGTATCTACAGCATTTCATATAACACGAGATTTCCGCGTAAAAAGAAGTTTGCCTGCGCTGAGGTAATGCTCGTCTGGCATTAAAGTTCAAAGATATTCCGAGAATTGAATTTAATACATTTTTAAAACTCCTTAAGAAGATTTCATAATAAAATACTGCACTCCTCGAAAGTTTCGCGGCGGAGAACGCAGAGGGATAAGTGCAGGAATTGATCGGGAATTTTTGCGAGGGAGAGTTTAAATTCGCTTAAACTTTTAAACGGGGGATCAATATTTTGATCCCGATTGGAAATTTTCTTTCAACTTAAAGCCCTCAAAGTGTACACGCAATCTCCATGTCGTCAGACATGACACAATCAAAAAAGAAAGCATGTAACAACGGACGAAACTTTAAGCCTCATCGAGTACAGAATAATTTATATCCTGATGGATAGGCCACCGAACAAACAGAGGCGAATGACGCGCTTATCTTTGGCGACTCATTCAATTATAAAAGCAGACGTGAGCGCGAATTGTTAAATAAAAAAAAACCGTACTTTCACGTTGCTGGTGGGTAACAAAAAGAAACCCCGGTGTTTCCGGTTATCATTTCGGACTTTAGAAAGCCTGGGTTATAAATTGCGAGTCCTTTATCGCAATTTGTACTTCGCAATTAGGCAAATAAATCATTTGCTGCAACCAATATCAGTTGCTTCAAAGTTGCGGGGGGGAGCTGGTGGTATTGTAGATTGTTCGCGAGAGTTCGGCGAGATAGAAGCGAACGCGAAAACGTTGTGAGGACAAATTAGAATAATTTATTGCAGCTTCCGCCACGTTTTGTTGTTTCAATGTTTTCCACAAGAAATTCCCCCGCGCAACAACGAGCCTCAAAGTTGCGTTCGATTTTGGAAACATCACCCCCATTACATTACAAAAAAAAATGCGAATAGGCCACCAGCAAAACAGATACTCCCGCGTATCCTGATTGGCTTTTGCCAGTTTCTCGAAAGATTCGAGGCGCTGAAATAAAAGTAGAAGTAAGCGCGAAATTTTTGTTAATATAGTCAATAGCGAATATTTTAATAATATTAACCCGGTGCAGATATCTACGTAGAATTTCAGGACTTAATATAGGTTTAATTTGAAGACCTACTAGATTAGAGCACGAACTCGAATACTAAGACGTTTCCGATAATTATTTCTTAATTGACCCCGGCGCTTTTCGCTCAACCGACCGGAGAGAGACAGAGAGAGAGAGAATCTATGAATTTTAATGCATTCAAGGGGCTCTCAATTAAACGCCATCTGTAGTTTTTCCGTCATCGAATCGCGCAGGTAAATACGGAAGCTCAAGCAGAGCAAACTTAATTAAATGCGCGCGATCTTTTAACCGAAACGTATTTACCCGATCGAGTGCATTAAAAATCTTCCGAGATGGCTTCTTTCTGTTTGCTTTAAGTCAATTAGTATTAATTTCTGTTTGAGGTTGAGGGATGAGAAAATGATTTCTTTCTACACTTTCTTTAAGATTTATTGCGAACCAATTTTGGAACACTTTCCTCCATCACACTGTATACATGTATGCCACTCTGTACACGTAAACTTGTTCAGGTTTCACATGCACTCCTACGACATTCAAGGGACGAGGTTGAGGAGGAGTGTTATACATTTATAACAATCCGTCACTGTCTACGATCGGGTGCAGGCTGTGATGTCCGATTTGCAAATGAGTTATGATGGAGTTGGACCATTAAGGGCGGATTGCATTGCGGCAGATAACGAAATTACTGCGTTTTATTCGCCTCGGATGGTACGGCAAACATCTGAGACAAGTTAATAATTTACTGACGGAACTGAAATATATATTCGGGGCTAATTAGACCTCTGGGGAACACCGCTGGCATTCATGTCATACATTAATTCAGGTGTATACGTAGCGGTAGCGGTTTGCTTGCAAAACAAAAAAAAACTATGGATTACTTGTTTAATGTCAATATTCTTACGGTTCCTTCCTATTTACTTATTTACTCGACAAATCAGATCAATCTACTTTATTACTACTACAACAATTGACATCAAGTAATTAAAGGCGCAAGATCTGTCGAAAATTCGCTCTTAAGCAAAGCAGCGTCACGCAATAGTTAAATCAATCCGTTCATTTAGCGAAGTTGAGATGCGCAAATATGCATTCGAGCGTCGCTGTGACATAAGCAAAGCGCGACCTTGATTATGACTCATATGCAGGTGTGCATAAACCTTGGACATGTTAGAGCATGTTGGCTCTTGTTTGAAGCGCAGTGAAACCTACATCTTTCCCTCGTCAATAGTCGGAATTGTTCGATTGCCAAACCTCGCAGTTTCTCAAATCAGAGAGATATAAATCAGAACGTCAATTAGTTGTTATCAGAGCTGTTCGTTTGGTAAAGTACAATGTTCATGTAAGTTACCTTTGTACAACAACTTTAACTTCACTTATTTCTGTTCAATATATTAATTTAA
This sequence comes from Dorcus parallelipipedus, assembly GCA_958336345.1. Taxonomy (NCBI): domain Eukaryota; kingdom Metazoa; phylum Arthropoda; class Insecta; order Coleoptera; family Lucanidae; genus Dorcus; species Dorcus parallelipipedus. The sequence goes on along the minus strand of OY284483.1, from coordinate 33,703,236 downwards.
CCTAGCTATCTCCCTTGTTTCGATTTACATCGTCACAATATTGTACCAGAGTGTACACCTATTGACTTATTTACTCGATAAAACCAGATCAATTCGCCTTATTACAATAATTGACATCAACTAATTGAAGGCGCAAGACCTGTCGAAAACTCGCTCTTAAGTAACGCTCCGTCACGCAACAGTTAATAGAGGCTATAATTCAATTCTAAGAGAGAAGAAGCGGTATTCTGTACAACAACTTTCGTTAATTTCTGAATTCTAAACAGATAAATTGATTTCACCTCACCAAACGTTGTGTCTGATTATCTTCTCACAATCCAAACTTTGGGACACTTTAATTTTTAAATTTGATAGCGACTACGCTTAAGATTTACTTTAACTAGTTAGAACAAAACTAATTTTTTTGTACCGAATAAAATAAAATGAAACCAATTAATTTTTCGCGAAACACGAAGAGAAAGAAGATTGAAATTACTTCAAAGAAACTCCGACGGAACTCTGGCAAAATTCAAATAGGAACTGACTTTTCTTTTGCCGTCTCAATAGGAGTAAAGTGACATCACCGTAACAGGCATCCATAAAGTTTGTTTTTCTTTTTATTGCGTCTACTCAGCGGCACAGGTGTTTCCCGCGCTTGCGTCAAGTTGCAGTCTCAACTTTTTGCAGATGCAATGCTCACTTGTCCGAGTTAGTTGGCAAGAAATCGGTCCCTTTTGTTTACGTTGATTCAGATTCACAGACTCCCACGTTTGAATTTCATAATTGCAATTTTTTCTTTTCTAATTTTGAAAAAAATAAATTTTTGTACAGAATGTCGGCTTCTTACGCAATTACAGGACGCAAGGACGAGAAGTAATTCGTTAGGAAGCTTGAAGAGAATACGTTGCAGAACAGAAGTACACAGAAAGAAGAGGAGAGAACCAATCAGAAAAAGGCGAGAAATGTCTGGGGAGATACTTTGCAGAAAAATCGAAGACTCTCAAAAGAGCAAACAAGGGAGAGAGAACAGACTTTATTATAAATTATGATTACAAAGGATAAGATCTCAGTCGTCGAAACAGAAGGTAGGAGAAGCCTAGAAAGGATATTTTGCAGAAAAATCTAAGACCGTCGAATTTCAGAAGAGCAAACGAGGAAGAGATAAAGGGTGAGAACTGACTTGTTGCAACCAAGACAGAGGAAATTTGAAAGGAAAAGATTTTTGCAGAAAAATTGGAGAAACGAACAAACAAAAAGGAGAAGAGAATAAATTATAAAGAATGAGAACTGCTCCATTAAAACCAAGTCCGAAACAACTCTCAAACTCTGAAGAGAATATTTCGGAGAAAATTTTTATTTTTAAAAGAACAAACAAAAGAGGGACGAGAACCAAATATAAACGATAAGACATGACGCATCAAAACTAAGGTAGAAATAGTCTGGAAGGAATTTTTGCAGAAGAGCCAAAGACGTTCGGCTTCAAAAGGACAAACAAAAAAGATAATAAATTGTAAAGAATCAGAAGCGCTCCATCAATGTCTAAACAGAGCTACATAATTCTGGGAAGTCCGAATACAATATTTTGCAAAAATTTAAGAAAAATTGACTTTGAAAGGAACGAACAGAAGACAGAAGAGGGTAAACGATGTAAAGGATAAAAAAGGATCCATTTAAATTGCCCCAACACAAAGTATTTTAGTCGTTGCTAAAATGATACCAGGAAGAAGAGGAAAGAAAAGGGAGTGAGGATATCATAAGAAAATTACAGTAGGGGTGGGAAAGAATTCAAATGGCCAAATGGAAGGGAATAGGGCCCTTCAGCTGGATATGGTTGCCACTACCGTGGAGAAGAAACTGAGGACACAATGTTACGTTTCAAAATCTCGCACGAAATAGGTAACCAAGAATATATCCCGTAGATCAAAGTCGTTTACGTTTCCCTAACAACAGTGAAGAATGAGTATGGGTAATTAGATGTTAAAGTAGGCGCCAGAGTATACAAAATACCCAGCTAATACGAAATGGCATCGACAATCCCAAGGGGTCTCGGCCTTGCAATTGATCGCTCGCAACAATCACAGAGGAAAAAAAAAGGGAGTGAGGGTATCATAAGAAAATGACAGTAGGGGTTGGAAAGAATCCAAATGGCCAAATGGAAGGGAATAGGGCCCGTCAGCCGGAGACGGTTGCCACTACCGTGGAGAAGAAACTGACAACAGTGAAGAATGAGTATGGGTACTTAGATGTTAAACTAGGCGCCAGGGTGTACAAAATACCTAGCTAATACGAAATGGCATTGATAGTGTTCCCAAGAGGTCCTCGGCCTTGCAGTTGATCGCTCGCAACAATCACAGGAAGTTTTTATCTACAAGTGTAGTGACTCAATTATACTATTACGCAATGAGTTACATAACCAGAATAAGGGACGCAGCTCGATAAATTAAGCAATACATTTACATATTACTTACTTACATGTTTCACAATACATTATGATACAACAAGAGGAACTTCCCTCTGACTAGAATAACATTCTACGACTCTAATTACTCTAATCCTCTGCAAATCAGTTTTTTCAATACTTAAAGGATTGTCGTGAATCATATGTGTGATCGGGAAATCATACTAAAGTGTGCCAGAGGACATATTTAAGGCTCATCGGGAAATCGTACTAAAGGATGAATCATGCTTTTCCAATGACTCATACTGGTGATTCCGTGCATGGCAAGAGCCTTCCTGGAAACTTTGACAGACTGTTTGATGCAGCTGCGATTTCTTGCGTTGCGTTGGTGGCGTCCCAATTTCCTTGTTACAATACAAACAGCTAATAATATTATAATGATAATAATATTTGCTTTAATTAAAAATGCACAGTATAATTACAAACAGGTCAATAAAATGCGACCGAATGTCACTACGACTAAAACGACTGAAAAATGTTGCACTCAGGTCTACAACTTACTACAATAATTTACTTCAAATAATTACAGGCGCAAGATCTGTCGAAAATTCGATCTTTTTAATATTGCAGCGTCACGAAACAGTTAATAAAAATTATTAATTAAACTCACCGGAGATATTCGAACGTAATAGCCTGAGTTAAAAAGAAAGAACATAATTAGTAACAAGAAGGCGCCACGCCGTTACCTGGAATTTAGACAAACCATGCCCTGGCAAGGTAGTGAAAAATCTTCCCTAATCTCATTTAGCGATGCACTTACGAAAATTCCGACCACGTCGAAAACGAGTTTCTCTAAACTTCCTTAGCAGAACCCCGATAATATTGTAATCACAACGACATCATCACGAAAGTTAACAAGCTAAATCAGGTGACGCGAGATGATCGCGATTAGCTCCGACTAATCAGAAATCATTATTCGATATGCCCATATTAGGATATGTCATGTGGGGATCTATAATCGCATACCTATATTCAGGTATCAGAGTTAGGAGCCCAGCTGAACTCGTCAGAATACTCACCGGACTCGGCAACAAACACCTCCAAAAAAAGAAGGGACGGTATAGGAGGGTCCCAGCATATTGGTGGACGGAGACTATTGCAGAACAGCGTAGAACGTGCATTGCGCTAAGAAGAAAGGCCACCCGTTTACAGCAAGCCGCGGATGAATGCAGGATACCCGCGTGGAACCAGTACAAAAAGGAGGCAAAAGCGACCCTAAAGAAAGCTATCCGCAGAGAAAAAGCCAAGTGCTGGGACAATCTGAGAAACGATCTTAGGGAGGATGTTTGGGGGAAAGCATATAAAATTGTGATGAAGAAATTACATCTAAAACCAAGTACCCAACTGAGTCCGGAGGAGCAAAAACACCAAATTGGAAAGCTGTTCCCTGACAATAAGGAGAGGAAATTGAAACACAGCAGGAAGATGAGAAATGCGCCGGAAGAAACTCCCTTTACGCAGGAGGAATTAATCAACGTTGTCGCTAGGATTAAAAAAGGAAAGGACCCGGGCCCCGACCGAATACCTCCTGAAGTTGTTAAGGCAACAATAGGCGCCAATCCGGAAGGTTATCTGAACGTATATAATGACTGCTGGAAAAGCGGCTATTTCCCGGGAATATGGAAAACTGACAGACTGGTACTCATAGAAAAACCCAAAAAAGACAATAGTGATGAGGCTGCCTACAGGCCTATCTGTCTCTTGGACATCACAGGGAAAGTTTTGGAAACTCTCATAAGAGAAAGACTCATTGAAGATCTTGAGAACAAAAGCATATTGAGTAACAGTCAACATGGCTTCCGTAAAGGGAAATCCACCCTCAGCGCCCTTGAGCAGGTGCGGGGAATAGTTGAGCAAATCAGAAGTAAGGCCGACAAAAACAGAGAATACTGTATAATGATAGCATTTGACATTAAAAATGCCTTCAACTCTGCGTCCTGGAGGCAGATCATGTCTGCTCTGCACGGATATAGAATCAAGCCGGCGATCATCAAAATCTTGTCCTCGTACCTGGCAGAAAGAGCGATTGTTACTTCAGACGAAACAAGAATCGAAATAAATTGCGGTGTTCCACAGGGATCGGTCCTAGGACCCACCCTCTGGAACGTGCTTTACAACGAGATTCTGGAACTAGAACTGGGAGCTGGGTCCACGATGATCGCGTATGCGGACGATCTGGCAGTGGTGATTCGTGCTAAGACCGTAGTACTGTTAGAGGAGAGGGTCATGTATGCAACAGAGAAAGTTAAAAATACATTGGAAACCATGGGGTTAACACTTGCAGGAGATAAAATCGAAACTGTGATCCTAACCGGAAAAAGAAACCTAACAGGGATGGCCCTGCGAGTGGGAGATGACGTGATAACCTCTAAGGGACACGTCAAATATTTAGGGGTCTGTCTCGACAGAGACCTTAAAATGACAACACATGTGAGAGAGACAACGGTAAAGGCCCAAAAGGCATACATGGCCCTGGCACGGCTTATGCGGAACGTTGGGGAACCTAACCCAAAAAAAAGGTAACTACTCGCAGCAGTAGTTTCCCCAATTATATTGTATGCAGCACCAATGTGGGAGAGCGCAATGAAATACAAGTACCATGAGCTCATGCTGGAAAGAATTAACAGACTTGCTGCCATTAGGGTAGCGTCTGCGTATAGGACGGTCTCGACTGAGGCCGTCTTAGTGATTGCTGAGATTCCCCCCATAAGACTGCAAGTAGAGGAACGAAGGAAGGTATACCTAGAAGGACACCAAGCGAAGGCCACGGCCAGGAAAGAGATGTTTACAGCCTGGCAAAGACGCTGGGAAGCCTACGAGGGCTGGGCCAAGGTTCTAATTAAAGATGTAGACAAATGGTGTAACAGACCGGGGGGAGAGGTCGATTATTATATTACGCAGGCGCTGACCGGGTACGGTTCCTTCGGGAAATATCTTAAGGGTATTAAAAAAAGGGAAACAGCAGCATGCTCCTATTGTGATGAGGAGAACGATTCCCCAGAACATTCGCTTTTTGCGTGCCCGAGATGGCAAGAATTCCGACACACGGCGAATATCGAATTGGGCTATAACATCACTAAAGAAAATATCGCGGATACAATTATCCAAGATGGAATATAGTTACGAATATGCTCAGAGGTATAATGTGTACAAAATGCAAAGATGAACTGCAAAGAAGAGCTGCGCAGCCGGGAGACTAGAAGAGAATCGGATGGAGAAAGAAGAAGAGGAGCTAATAGTAGCGAAGAGGAGTGAAGAGGAAAGAAGAGGAGCGAAGAGGGGCGAAGAGGAGCGAGGAGGAGAGAAGAGGAGAGAAGAGGAGAGAGAAGAGGAATTGACAACATACACAGTGGAAGAAATAAATGCCGAAGGGCGGTCCCCGCTGCGCAGAGTGCGAACAGAGGAAAGGAGTTTAGTTGGTAGGCGCCCTTGCAGAAAGGCAGGGGTGAATTCTCCGGGGTTGATGTATCTGGAGGTGTCTTTTGAAGATTCTCTAAATCTCTATGCTAATTTCCAATCTATTCCTTACGCGCTCTGAGAATGTAACACGGTTGAAACAAATAGATAAGGTGGAATAGGCATAAGCAACTTTATAGAAGAATGCCAGGACTTTTCGAGCATGCCACGTATACAGTATTAACAAAAAGGAAATCTTTTAAAAGGAACTATTTTTTGGTCAATTAAATGACTTGTCACTTTCTTTATTTTATTCTATCGGAACGGTGTTAAATGAAATTTGCTGAGGCCGAATGAGTGCGATTGCACCGGAGAACGAGTTTTTTGAACGCGACGCGCGGTTTTAATTTAATTCACGAATATTTTGCGTGGCTGCATACGAATAAAATTCCCGCGGGGGTCCTCAATATTGCACCTAATAACACGGCCGTCGGTAATTAATGTGACATGATGTCAAGCGCGTGTTTTCCGACGAGTTCAATGCAATTTTGTGGAAAATTTTTGAAATTTTGTTAGCTCGAACTAAACTACATTATTAAAACTCGAAAAATAAAAGAGACTTTAATGATATGGACCGATTTGATATGAAATAGACCGAATCAGCGCTTGCAATTTGAAATGGAAAAAATATACATCGGTGGAGATTTTAATACAGTGTGAGCAAATGAAAATCAAAGCCACGTGACTTGTCCGTATAGGCAACATATCATGCACGGTTGGCTATGCTACTTGCAAGCGGCTGTAATGCGTTCGAAATATTTTTCCAGTGGCGTCACACGAAATTAGCCTGAAATTTTAATCTAGAAACAAACGCATCATTAACTAATTTTTGTATGATTACCTTGATCTAAAATTGACAATAACAACTGAGCTCAGAAAATAACTGATTTTAAAATAAGTATACGAAATGGAATGATTCGAAAAAAAAACAAAATACAATCAACTGGCAAACAAGCCAGACTAAACCGGTGTTCTACTTTCCCAATCGCTCATTGGTCAAGTGGTTTTGTTTGGTCGTTGACTTGACGATTTTCTGCAGTTTGACCATTCACTTAACTTGACCCTTTTCTTCCTCGAAAGACACGAAGAAAATAAACAAAAAAACAAACGATCCACGGTAGAAAAGAAAACTTTCTTTCCTTTCTGCCTCTGCAAATTGTCACAACTGCGTTTTTGCAAAAATGTAAGGAGTGACCAAATGCAAAATTAATTAAAAACTTAGATGGCCGCCTGGGTGGTCCACAGGTTTGCATGTTTGCCCTCGGACCCGAAGGACGTGGGTACAAGTGAGTTAAATTCTAGTAGGGTTGGCCTTATGACCTTAGTAGTTGAAGCCTGAAGATACGAGCAGTATTCCGCAAACCGATACCTTGCCCATTAAAGAGAAAAAAATTAGACTTAGCGATGCAACCAAACAGCATGTGTGCATTTAGTTCATCGAACGTTCCTTCAGTCACTTTTGACGTTTCTATTCGAATTTGAAATCAAAAACATCCAAAGCAAGGAAAGCGTTTTACTTTCAAAAAATTGAACCAGTTGCGTAAAATGACCACCCGCCACAATTGCGAGACTTAAACGTTCAACAACATTTTCGGTGTGTTATTTATGTCACAATTTACTGACAATTAGTATTAATATGACATTATCCAAGACATGCATTTAAATTCGAACACCTGGGGCTATGTTCGAAAACTACAACATCGAGTGCAAGTTGGGCATGTATCGCATCTCTTTCACGCACGATTTCTAACTCATTTTGCATCTCGCTTATCTGTTTCAAGAAGTCTTGTGTTTACATTATTCCCGTGGCAACGATCGCAATTCTCACGCTTTACTTAAAAGTGGATTGTGGAAAATGCGTCCATTGTCATGGTAATAGTGAAAACACAAGACGTCTTGAAGTAGATGAGCAGATGCAAAATGAGTTAAAAATTGTGCGTGAGAAAGATGCGACTCGCACTCGAGAGTGAAGTTCTCGAACACAACCCTACTCTAATCCGTTTTTATATTAGTTGCTTTCGTTCAAACCAATCACAGAAGCGAACTGAACCATATGGATCAAAACACATCAAACTCTGGTATTGTTTCTAAGTTACGTTTTTGCGATCAAATCATACAAAATCACACATAACTTGTGATTATCTCAATTGTAATCATGATCGATTAATCGGCGGTGGGGGAAAAAGTAATCACAGAGAATGAACACGCAGGCGCAGGTTCGTATGTTGACATTGCATCGAGGTTAGGTCGATTTAAATTATGATCACGAAAAAACAATTGAACGTCGCATCTTCGAGATTTACACCAAGGTTATGATTCTTTTTAATGGAATCCCCTAAGTATTGTTGCGGATTTGAATTCGCGAGTCAATTTTAGCCTGAAATGATGTGTCGCATCGTGGGTCTAGGACGAGCGGTTTTCGAGCTGCGTGACGTCACTAAAAATGTTGAAAAACTTGAAAACCGCTCATCCTAGACCCACGATGCGACACATCATTTCAGGCTAAAATCGTCCGGCGAATTCAAATCTGCAATAACATACAGGATGTTCCATTAAAAAATGACAATTTTGCGTCGTTTGCTCGAAAACGCGTTGTTCACTTGTTCTTCTGTGAAGCGCATTCGAAGCTCCTGAAAATTATGCGCAACCTCTGTACTGCGTATTTTCTCGCAAGTCCAAAAACAAAAGAAAAAGGAAGGAAAACACTCTACTATTCAGGCAACATCTATATAGATATAAAATCTGAAAAATATTCAGACGAAAGATGTAGGCATTTTTCTACTGATTTAAATTATGATCACGAGAAAACAATGGAACGTCGCATCTTCGAGATTTGCACCAAGGTTATGTTTTTTTTTAATGAAATGCCCTAAATATTATTGCAGATTTGAATTCGCGAGCCAATTTTAGCCTGAAATGATGTGTCGCATCGTGGGTCTACGATGAGCGGTTTTCGAGCTGTGTGACGTCATTAAAAAGTTTCAACTTGAAAACCGCTCATCCTAGACCCACGATGCGGCACATCATTTCAGGCTAAAATTGGCTCGCGAATTCAAATCTGCAATAATATACAAGGTGTGTCATTAAAAAAAATTCAGCTTTGTTAAACAATTAAAGTAAAACAGAAAAATTTAAGAACGTTTTTGATGATCGAAGAACCCGATCGCGTTGGAAAAATAAAATGAAAATTTCCGAATTAAACAAAGAAAATAAATGACGTATAAAACAAATGATCACATTTAAAAAATAATAAAAACTCGGAACGAATTGTAAATTCGAAATTTCTTTAAAAAATTGGAGTAATTAATAATGAACATGCAAGAGAAAGTGTCAATTCGAAATTCCCAAAGAAACAAATTTAAAAAAACGGAAGTAGACCAAAAGAATAAATAAAAATAATAATATATTCTAAGACTTTACGAAGAAAAAATTTCATTAAAAATTATGTAATATTTTTAAATGACAATTTGTAATCAGATTCAAAAACAAATCAAATTTGAAATTACATACTGATTCAATTCAAGAACTAAGTATTATCGCTTGTGTAGTTCAAAAAAAATCAATTGTTCAAGTCAAGAACTGAGTGTTGTCGTTTAATGGATTTACCTTGTTTTACCCCGACACCCTTCACTTGTTCAATCCAAGAACCGGGTGTTGTCACTTGTTCAATTCAAGAATTGAATGTCGTCTGCTTCAATTCAAGAGCTGAGTATTATCACTTTCTCCTGAATGTTATTACTTGTTCAATTTAAAAGAGTTGAGTGAGATCACTTGTTCATTTCTAGAATTGAATGTTACCACTTGTCTGAGTGTTATCACTTGATTTCCGGTACGTGCGCATTGGTTTTGACACGTTCGGATTCATTCTATGCCTCCATTTTTGTGTCGCGAGAGAGTCACACCTGTTTCTTGGTCATCTTTCTATTTGAATTGTGAGGATTATCGTGAAAAGCTCGCAATTGGATTAGTCACCATAGGAGTCAATTTTGGAGGTGTTATTTTTCTCCATCGACGCTCCGGCGAATTTGATTTTCGACTCCTCAATTTCGACACGTGGAAAACTTTCGATGCTTTTTTTTAATTGTTCTCTTCTTTAGCGTTCGTTGTTTCTTTCCTTTTATTTTGTGCTTACCTTTCGTCTCTTCTCATTCAGCTTGCGGTACGGGATCTTGCAGTACGGGATTACGATTTGGGATTGCATTCGGAATCCGCAGTTGACTGCTGTACAAACCCATTGTAGGGCCCGCATTATCGGCCCTCTTTTTTTGGCACCGGACTTCTCTTGCTAACGTCGTTAGTTGTTCGACCAGGAATCTCGGAGAAATTTGGCAAAACGAACTTCCCCCTTTGTCGTCACCACGGTTGCTAGCTGAGTGATAGACGCTTGACGTCCACGCTCTTCGCAGGACCAGAGGCACGCTCGGTATTGTTATTGTTATACCATCTACTTTAACCCTGGTTTCTGAATTCCTTTGCTCGCGGGTGTTGGTGGTGAAATTTGCGACCCGCGCGTTTTCTTGATGGTTGCTACGCCAACTCTAGCTCTGGATAAAATCCAGTGACACTGAAACAAAACAACTCTCCCATTCTTTTCAAGAACTATAAACATTTGTTTGTATAGTGCAAGTAGGAGTATTTATCATTTTCTTATGATATATACTGTCGCAAGTATATGATATACAATATTTGCTCGATAAATTGTCACGACGTCATTATCTGAGGAAATAAGTAAATTTACATTAATTTCGTAATGATTGCAATCATATGCATTTCAAAATTATGCGGAATCAGCGCCCATTGAAGTTAAGTAGAGCAATGCCGCGATACACATGCTCGCATTCCACTACGCATAAATGCAAGCTATGCGGAATGCGGGTGTGTTGTTTAGATGTGCCAATTAAAACCGAGACAATTAGAATGCTTTAAGAAAAATAAATTTGGCAAGGGTCAATTGATGCTGACGCCTTTTAGAACTTTGTACTTTGGATCGAACCCCGGCCACCAGAGCAAAGAAATCAATTGTGAAGTAGAGATAGGAGATGTATAAAAGATCGACCCGCGCGCAGGTAGAATCAAGTAGTGAAGCAGTATTAGTAAGTTAATCAGTATTAGGGGTATAATCATAATTAGTTAAGTGAGTGTTAAGCAGTCAGAAAGTATTTAGTCCGTAATTGTAAACCGAAGCCGAGCGGGTGGACTCTCCACGAGCGCAGGGCAGGCCCCGGGCCAGGCCCTTTCCCCCAAGTATGTTAAGTGATTAAAGTCAAGTAATTAAGTTAAAGTTTAAAAGATTAGAAGATTAAATAAGTTTGATAAGTTTAAAATAAGTGAAGTTAAAGAAGTAAGGATGAGCTTAGAGTTATTGAGTATTAGTTTAAAGTAAAAGGTTAACTAGGTTCGTTAAGTAAGAATCATTATAATGATTAAATAAGTTAGAGTAAATAAAAATTAATTTAAAGACATTTAATTTTTATCTCGTAAAATAATTAGTTAATAAATTTAATACTCTTCCTTTACGCGACAATATTCATTCGTATTTTCTCATATTGTAAAATGATTAAAATTTGAAAGGCCCAAAATTACAGTCTTGTGTACGTATTAACAATCGCTTTTGTGTTCACGTAACTAGTAACATTGTCAGCCTCAATTTGAGTGAAATTTGCTCTACCACATCCATAAAGTTCTCCAGAGCAGGTAACATTAGATTGTACTGTTTAACGTAAACCGTATTACGTCTGATGAAACGTTTTAGTACTTGGTGCAGTTTACTTGACTGTGCATTAAACGGGACCACATACGTACCTGCTAGTACATAGGCGCCGGTTAAACTCGAATAACAGCGGCTTTGATCTTGGAAAACGTGCGCAGTCAGTATTGATTAGCTACAGGTTACTTTATTCGTGCGTAATTCACCGTATCGAGATCAATGGAACATTTCGTGTCCCATAAATATTTGATACGTTAACGAGCAGACCCGTTTACTTGAAGGATTTTTGCACGGCCACAAAGGAAGACCAGATCGGGTGAACTGACCCGTTTGGGAAACTCACCAGCCGAGATCATTTCATTAGTTTACGACGCTGAAGATGAGGGTGCGCCGGGATGAAGTGTGTATCGTGATGACACGTCACACCTGTGCTTTCCGGGGCTGAGGGTTGTAAAGCTCGCGCGCTCTCACGAGGGGGCTTGAGTCATTCTGTTTATTAGAACTAAGCGTGTAGTGGAAAACGCGTGAATAAATAACGAACGAGAGGAGAGAGATTTTCATCGAAACACTATCTTGTTTTATGAATATGAGCTGGTTAAGTATTCATTGCGAAATTCTCCGCGTTATACAAATTGGAAGATAAATTGTAAATAGGGGTTTACTAAAAAAAAATTTTAAAAAAAGGAGACAACGAAATCTTTGCGGTGTTTACGAATGTGGTGGTGAAAAATACAAAGTACTTAGGTACCACCTGCCCATCTGTTGAGGTATAACTCAGAGCGATTTTAAATTTACACGGGAAACACATCGTTACTCCGGCTTACATGAAACACTACTTACGTATGAAACGTTACAGACGGTCGTACCTGTCTTCTTCTTCTTGGAAGTGTTGCTCGCGAGAACGGCGTGTTGTAGGTTCATGCAAACTAAATGTCTGCATATCATTACAGCACATTAACGCTGGCAGCGAAATAAATACGGGGCCCTTGTCACTTGTGAATATCTTAATCCCATCGATGGCCGTAAATAAACACACAAAAAAATGCAGAATCTTCGGGTACATTCTGTTGTATGAAGTAACATTTTTCTGTCGCCTTTATTTATTTACAATTATATTCCTAATCTTTTTATATTTTTTGAGTACTTCAGCTTCTTTCTTCTTTTAGATTCCATCTACTTTTCCATCCTTAACCCCTAACTGCTATAGCCATTGCCTCCACCACCACGACTAATATTATTCTACTATATAACGAAGAACTGAAAAAAGAGGAGCGCCAGGCGATATCTGGAACCATCAAGGCCAAAGCAAAGGAGGTATTCCAGGCGATGAAGAAGATCTAATGGATTCCTGAAAAAGAAAGAAGAGGATGCAACTGCTTACCGAAATGACTTGGTCTGATTTGTATTTGACGAAAGAAGAGGATTCAACCGCCTTTCGCAAAATGACTTGGCTTGAAGAAGAGGGCTCGGCGGTTTCGTGAAGAAGAAAGTTGGAGATGGTTCGACTGGCTAACGCAGAATCAATTGGACTGAAGAAGGGAAAAGGCTAAAGCAAACGAGGTATTCCAGGCGATGAAGAAGACATAATGGATTCCTGAAAAAGAAAAAAGAGGATGCAACTGCTTACCGAAATGACTTGGTCTGATTTGTATTTGACGAAAGAAGAGGATTCAACCGCCTTTCGCAAAACGACTTGGCTTGATGAAGAGGGCTCGGCGGTTTAGTGAAGAAGAAAGTACTGGCTAACGCAGAATCAATTTTTCTGAAGAAGAAGGGAAAAGGTAAGGATTTATCCACGCCATGAAGAATGAAGAGGATTAAACACTCCAGTTCACAACGGAGGACTCCTTTTACTGTTGCTGAACGAGGAAAAAAGAGGACTAACCAACCGAAGAAGAATGAAGAGAATCCATTTTCAGAATATCTAATAATTTGCTTTGCGTTTTGCTTTCATACCTCAGGACTTCTTCACACATAAGAGGCTATTATCAAATGGGTTTAATGTGTCTTCATTTTTTCTTCATATTTCGCCTGTAAGGTCTTGTTTAGATTTAAGAAGGAGAAGACGTAACTCATCCGGCGTTGTCTAATGACCTGCTTGCCATGTGTCTTAATTTCTACTTCCCTTTCACTAATCAGGACTTCTTCGGATTGAGAAAAGAGGAGAAAAAGCTTGACGGTCGTTTTCGTTGACTAATGAGTCTTCCTACCCACTATGTATTTTGATTTCTTCTTCGCATTTCTCTAGTGAGAGCTTATTCAGACTGAAGAAAGGGAAGAAGAAAGTTAACGCCTTGTGCCTAGATTTCTTCTTGCATTTCATCGATAAGGGCTTGTTCAGATTTAAGAAAGAAGAGAATAAGCTTGACGACCGTTGCTAAATGTCTTGACGTCTTAGTTTTTTCTTTGCATTGTTCTGACAAGGGCTCGACCAGACTTAAAAAAGAGGAAAGGAAGCTTGACGACTGTTGCTAAATGACTTAACATCTTGGTCTTTCTTCTGGCGAGGGCTCGTCCAGACTTACAAAGGAGGAAAAGAAGCTTACGGGTTGACGTCTTTCTTCTTGCCATGGGAATTAATTTCTTCTTCGTATTTCCTTGATGAAGGCTTCTTCAGACTTAAGAAGGAGGAGAAGCTTCACTGCCGTTGTCTAATGGGTTGATGTCTTTGTATTTGCCGTGTATCCTGATTTTTCTTCGCGTTTCGTTACTCGTTTCGTTACTCGCATTACAGAATCTTTCTTCTCTACAACGTTTTATATTAGAGTAGATTTCTTCGTGTCTTTTTCCACGCGGCCCTTTCGAACGCATCGAGGGAAGGACATAAAGCAACTTCACCGGCCTAAGAGGACCTCGCTTCCTGCAGGCGTACTAATCATGGAATTCTAAGGTCGGAACAAACCAAATTATTTCTTTTTCGTTTTATTAAGAACATATTTTCTTTGTTTTGAATGTGGTAATATCTAAATTAGTATTGTCTTTTTCGTTGTTCACGTATTTTTCGTTTCTTTTAATGAACTAATAGTCGTGTAATTGTTGAATTTGTTACTGTGTTAATGTTCACGTATTTAATGTTAGTTTCAACGAATCAAAATTCACGGATTTTGTCTGTAAACGCTAGCGAGGAGTTTTATATTAGAGTAGATTTCTTCGTGACTCTGCGACTTGTGGTTCACTTCCTTCCGTTTTCTTCAGTTGGGAAGAATTCATTCATCCAGTATGATTCGTGAAACTGTGAGAAGACAAACCAAATACGTAGAAGATTTCAATGCAAATGGTCTTCCTTTCTTGGTATAACTGAGGAGAACGAAACGGGAAACAAAAGTATTACGGTGAGAAAATTCGTTGCAAATAATTTCTAGCTTTCGGGTCACTCTGTATCTTGGCGAAAGTGTAATTGCGTTTGACAACCCCGGACGACCCCTTTTCTCTTGTAATGAGACTGTTCCATGTTGAAAGTGGAATATATTAAAGGCTTGTCATTGGTCAATGGATCTCTCCCCCACCCGAGAACCGTTCGCGTCGCACGCCGACCCGATTGAAATTCCACCAGCCTTGTGACCGCCCGCTTTGCAGACAGACTGCATTAAGAGTTATTCTCGCGTCTGTGTACATTTTCATTAAACGGTGCTTATTTTGGAGTGAAATTTTATTTATTATTCACAGACTAGAAAATGAAAACAAACTCGACTATTTTTCTGCGTTTATTTTTTGTATCTTGCAACAAACGCGCGCTTATAATTTTTTTTTTGGGAACATAAAATGACAATAGTCATTTCAATAAATTATCTTAATGTTGTTGGCCACTCGGAAATGATTTTGTCCGTAGTTATCGGGCGTTTAATGTACAGGCGATGAAAACAAGGACATAAATTCTTGGTCAACGGCGTATCCTAACGGGGTCAATGTTTAATAGGCTCCTGAGGGATATAAAAAAGCCGGAGTTTGTTTTGCGTCCTGGACGCTCGGATATGACGATGTTTTCCGTCCTTGCGGAGGAAAAACCAAATTGAAAACGTCTGGTGAAACAACCGCACGATAATTTGCGAACGCGTAAAAACTGATTTATTAAATGCGACTTCGGGCGGGCGGAATATTCTGTTTCTCGTCTCGTCTTTTTTAAAAGCTTCGACGCGACATGATTGTCAAAAGGAGGAGGCGGCGGCTCGGCGGTGTAATGCACACCGGTAACATTTTTATATTTAGGTTAGGTTAAACACCACCGGCGGAAGGCAGTAAATGCAGCGAAATATGAGATGGTGGCAGAAAGTAACGTTAAAAGCTGTAATTCAATTTTGCTTGAAGTAGGTGGTGGGTGTAGTTTTTCGCAGAGACTTTTCCGTTCGAGTCTTTTCAAATACTATATTATCTTCTGTAACTTCTGTAGGAAGGAAATTCGAGGGAAATGATCATTTTCATTTAAAAAATTCCGTATGTTCTTGCGTGAGCCCACAGAGAAAGACATGGGGATGAATGAGCGCACCAATCGGAAGCTTTGTGCCAGATAAAAAAAATTACATTTAATTGTTACGGGTGATGTCATTTTTACCCCTCTTAGAGATGCCCGACAGATTATTTAAATACTGTTATCACGAATAAAGAGTTTTAAATTTAAATGTGATGGGTGATGTCGTTTTACCCCTCTTAGAGACGCCGCGCCGGAGAGGTTATTTAATTTTGAATTTTCTGCCTGATTATTCTCGTCGCGACTTTTTTACTGTTTACTTAGAAATTGCCTCATAAATTAATCACGACATGTCCGCGAATTAAATTTAAGTAAACAAGGCGGACGGATTACGGAATTGGGAAATCGTTTTCATTACGCCCCCGAAAAAAGAAGTATGCAAATGCCGCACGGCGCGGCAAAGCACAAGCGCGGACCATAAATTTTAATTTTTATTATTATGAATTCAATTACGAAACGTAATTTCACGCTAAATTACTTTAAACGGTGCCCCTAATTTTTGAGGCCGCCGAAAACGTCGGACTCGTCGGAATTATCATTAAAATTCATTAGCGCCGGAAGCCAGCGGATTTATTGCCCGATGACTTTATGTCACAGTTTCATGCTAATAAATCCCCCCCCCCTCCCCCCGGTTTAATACACATTATGTTCGTGTAAAAAAGAAATTGCGCGTTGTTCTTTTTTTGGGACAACCTTTAATACGCCATCTGTTTTCATTAAAAGAAGGATTTATTTCTTGAGTGTGTTAACTGGCCGAGTATTTATTTATAAGTTAATTATATAAAGAGACAATTAATTTTCTGTTGCTACCGGGGTTTTTGTGCGGTGCAGGAAAAAAATCACAAGCAGCTCGTTAGAAACGAGAGTGCAGCGACCGCGAAAACATGTTCGAGGGTAATCCAATTTACTTTCTTAATGATATAAAGCAGAGCGGAGATGAAGAATACTAATTTATGTTTCACTGGAACAAAACGTTGCCAGGCTAATATCGAAAACGCGCGGACAACAGACAAAAGAGGAAACCAACTTTACATTTTGCTACCACAAAACTCTAATATGAATTACTACGGAATTATTTACCTTAATCAGCATCAGCTTTTCTTGGACTAGCAAGTGTAGGTAAGTAGATGTTAAAGTAAGCGCCAGGGTGAACGAAATACTAGACCTAAGGTGACTCAAAAATATTGCAGACCAGTGTACGTTTGCTTGGACCCCTCTCTGCTACTACGCTGACTACACTCCTGCGCTTCCAAATTGTCACTTATCTGTTTCCACGGTCAACTATTTCAATAAAAAAATGAAGTAAATAAAAAAGACGTAAAATGAAAACCACAAGGAAAAACAAGATTTAAAATAATCGAAATTTTAAAAAATATATAACATTTGTGGTAAGCTTGGAAATAATTTTAAAAATTTATTTTTATTGTCTAAAGTGGTCACGCGAAGTGGTAACTAAATCTGTGATTTCTTGTCCAAAGTGGTAACTAAATATGTAGTTAGAGCAAAAATGAATGAATTAGTTGGGAACACTGATTTTAGTGGTAAAAGTCTTGAATACAAATTACTTATTGGAACGCCACTGACATCTTAATTGAAGAATTCTCCAGAAATTATTTAATAATCTTCACCGTTTTTATCTACT
Source organism: Dorcus parallelipipedus (assembly GCA_958336345.1). Taxonomy (NCBI): domain Eukaryota; kingdom Metazoa; phylum Arthropoda; class Insecta; order Coleoptera; family Lucanidae; genus Dorcus; species Dorcus parallelipipedus. The sequence continues at coordinate 33,685,529 of OY284483.1, read as the reverse complement.
GGTAAAGAATAAACAGGAGGAAGTCATACTAACAGTGCTTGTTGTCCACAGTGGTAACTAATTATGTAGTTTCTTGTCCAAAGTGGTAACTTGATCTGTAGTTTTTGTCCAAAGTGGTAACTAAATATATACTTAGAGCCAAAAAGAATGAAGTAGCTGGGAGCACCGATTTTAGTGGTAAAAGCCTTGAATAAAATCGAATTTTAAAAACTTGAATTTTCGAATTTTGAACAATTCTGGGGTTATTTACGATTTCTGCTCAGTTCTGGTGTGATATCTAACTTGTAACTTCTGGTTTCCAAATATGTTGACGCTCTTAGTCGATCAATTATCGCTCTCAAATGCCCGACCCCTAGTAATCACAAAACACGGCTTAATCTAGTGTTTTGTACTTTGATTTGTTACGTCAGAGTCGAATTGAATGTAACACTTTGTATCTAATAGAATTAATACTATTGGTCTTAAATTATTTAGAGCTTGAATGTACATTCGTCGACAACTAGTTTTACTTACCTTCCCCGGGTTGCAAGTAATCGTTAGCAATAACATAATGCACAAAATTATCAAATTAACAAAATACTACGCTGGGTAAAGCTAATGTATTGCTTGTATTTTTTTTTAAATACCTGTCAATGTCAAAATTCTGCGGTTTCTGTTGAAAGCCTGCTTTTATTTCTAATGTAGAACAGAAATTTGTAAAATTTCCTAACATTCAGGTAACAGGTACCAACATCAGAAACGTATGACGGGTAATAGGAAAAAAAAAGCTGACAATATTAGGATTTTGAAGCCAAGATGGCGGTACTATCCTGTGTTTCGCATTACGACAAGTTACTGCGTATTCCGGTATAGAAAATTAATTAAATTTTAACTAAGAAAACGAACAAAGAAAAATTTCATAAATTTCCAGACACGATATGTATATATGAAGAATGCTAAATAATCGCGACACCGCGCGACTATTTTCTGACTTGTAAATTGTGCCGTGGATAGCAAATAGCAACGAATACTGCAGCCTCATGAGCTATCGCGCACGAGATGGCGGCCAGTGCGGACAAAAGCTTATCATCGCAAACTTGCAAAAAATTTTAGCGGCAAGTCGACTGGATTGGAATGGGGCCTCATCAGCAGAACAGTGGCTCGAGAACTCCATTGCAACCGCGACGACCTAGTGTTCAGCTGATGAGGTCCCATAGATAGGGCCGAAGTAGCTATACAGAATATGCTCGGGGGCCCCATTGTAATCCAGCCGATTTGTAGCAAGAAAAAAAAAGCAATTTTTTTCTATGCTAAATTCTTTTATAAAACGTAAAGTATATTTTATTATTTTAAGATTAGATTTAATCATTAACGTGAACAATTAATTATTTTCGGAACAGTTGACACAACATTTCATTAATGGCTAATAAAAAAATTAGAAAGTTTAAAAGAGTTTAAATTTTGCCGCGCCAGAAAGTGGAGCCACAATGGCGGAAATTCGCGGTGCTTTGATAGCTAGGGACTAGTGTTGCCAACTTAAAGGATAAATCGTTTTTTAAGGAATTTTTAAAATCATTAAGGATTCAGGGTTTTTTTTCCTAATAAAAAGATATTTTCAAATTTTATTTCGTAAAAGAAGCTGGAAGCTGCCAGACGATTTGTTAAAGGACGAAATGCGTGAGATATTTAACAGCGCCATCTATTGCAGTTTTCTTTTATAAATCTATTGACCGTATGGATGGCAAATAATTCTTTGTTTTGTCACAGTTTAAAATGGTTTTTTTTTAAATTTTTGAATCTACTGAATTCTAAAATCGATTGTCTTTTGTTATTATTTTTTTTTACATTGTCGTTATAGAATGTTGTTCATTTGATTTCTTTCTTTAGTGTCCTTTCCTGCCAAACGATTTTTTTTTTAATATTTAATCAACTGAATCATGCTCCTAAAATCGATCTTCTTTTGTTTTTACTATTATTTAAATTTTATTATTTCGTATTTTTTTATAATTGTATTATTTCTTTTGCTTTCTCTTCGTTCTTTTAATTCTTTTAGTATTAATTTATTAAAATCGATTGCTTTTGTTTTTATTTTTAATTTTTTTGCCAATCTTTTTACCTATTTTTCTATTTTTATTATTTTGTTTTCCTTCATTTGTCACAATTTTTTCCAAATTGTTTTTTTTCTTAATTTATTTTCTTTCCTTTAACTATATATTTTTCATTTAATTTCTTTATTGGCGATTCCAGCTAAACGACACGGCCTTTGGCGGAAATATTCGAACTATAATAGTGACGTCACAACGTCTTTTTCCACGCGGCCCTTTCGAACGCATCGAGGGAAGGACATAAAGCAACTTCACCGGCCTAAGAGGACCTCGCTTCCTGCAGGCGTACTAATCATGAGATTCTAAGGTCGGAACAAACCAAATTATTTCTTTTTCGTTTTATTAAGAACATATTTTCTTTGTTTTGAATGTGGTAATATCTAAATTAGTATTGTCTTTTTCGTTGCTTTATTGTTCACGTATTTTTCGTTTCTTTTAATGAACTAATAGTCGTGTAATTGTTGAATTTGTTACAGTGTTAATATTCACGCATTTAATGTTAGTTTCTAGCTTACGCTGATGACACCTTAATATATTCGGTCCATGTAGATTTGGAAACTGCGCTAAATAATCTACAGTATGAATTCCGACTGTTCCAACTCTGGACCTACGACAAGGACTTAAGCATAAATGTTTCTAAAACTAAGCTTTTGCACATTTTTTCTCCGCATTCACACCCAGGACACAGAAATACCTTCATCCTATTTCACGATATGGATTGCCTGCACAAATCAGTTACTCAGTTGAATGGATCCAATCAATTAATTTGCAAATGTAACACCGTCGTTGAGAGGGTTAGCTCTTATAGATATTTGGGAATTGACATCGATGAGCACTTTTTATGGAAAACCCACCTTTTCAACCTCTCAAAAAAACTAAGACAAGTAGCGGGAAAAATGTATTATTTACAATTTATATTACCAGCTCATATTTTGAAAACCATTTACCATGCCTTGGTAGAGTCAATCCTATCGTATGGAATAACTGTATGGGGGCGAGCGTCGGATAGTCATCTGGTTGCTGTAAAATCGATTCAAGATAGAATAATCAAACACATGTGTGGCTGCAAAGGCGGTACTGTTAGTATAAAATCATATTCATGTTTGGGAATACTTCCAATTAACAAACTACTCAAATACAGGTTAATTATAAATAATTATTTCAAAGAACAAACATTTGAGGAGATGACACATGCATACGATACCAGGCTAAAAACAGCTGGCTTTTTTGCATCACCTTTAACCACAAATAAATATGGTGATAGACAGAATAGTGTTGTCCTACCTAAATTGTTTAATGGATTACCCATGAATTTAAGAAATCTCAACACTGTTGTCCAATTGAAAAAAGAAGTGAAAAGCTGGTTGTTAAATGAACGTGTTTAAACAATAACCTAAAACCTAAATTTTCGCGAAATTATTCGTACTTACCTGGCAATAGTGACTACCTATTGACTGACCGTAATCCAACACCATGTCCAACACTTTTGTGAGTTTTCACTATCGGTCCAGGTTAAATGTAAATACACGTGACGCATTAACACAAACTATTACTGGTGCTGCTGACAAGCCTTGAGCTTAGCGGCATTGTAGTGATCTACCTAATTAGTGCGTTTTCAGACCATTTCATCCTCATTTTGGATAAATTGTTTTCATTTATCATATATAATGTACAATTAAGCAAAATATAATGCTGCATTAAGTTTAGACTGTTGTTGATAAAATGATTTATTATCTATGAAAAAATTCTTTTCATTTTTTATGTTATTAGAAATTGTTTCTGTTTTGATTGTGAATTGTTATATTACAGAGTGATAATTTAAATTTATTATTTACTAAGTGAACCATCCAACAAAGAATTTCTCACAGTCGTTATTTTGAGGTTCATTAATGTTATTTTAATTGAACATGCACCCACTAGGATATGCAATTTAAACAATCGCTTTATGGAATAGAAATATTTAAGAATGATTACTTAAAAATATGAATTAATTTGTTAGGTAGAGGATTGTAAATTGTACTAGTATTTTTATTTTATTTTATTTTATTTTTATTTTATTTTATTTTAATTGTATTGCAATTTGAATTTGTAATTTAAATAATTGTAATTTAAATTTGAAAAAAATTGTAATCTAATTAACTTTATGTATCATCAAAATTAAATTATGTAAATTTTCTATACTGTGCACAATAAAGATTTAGTAAATAAAAAAAAAAAAAAAAGTTTCAACGAAGCAAAATTCACGGATTTTGTCTGTAAACGCTAGCGAAGAGGCCTAATCGCGAACGGTAAATTTTCGGTTTGTAATTTTATACTTTTGGAAACGTTTTGCGTCAATTTGCATAATTGATAATAACTGCAACTATTTCAATACCCCATATCACGTTGGGTGTGGTTTAGGTCACCTTCAATCGCTAGTGGCGCCTTTTTCCGAAAACGACGTTTTGTGGTCACGGCTATTTGGTCCCCATTTTGGCCCACGACCGTCTCCACTGATCTCGGATGCAAAAGGTTCGACCCAGGTAATGTTAACTCCACGGTATGCAGCAACCGAACATTTAGTAGGTATCAATTAATTTAGATACTCTGACATTTTTTTAACGATCAAAAGCGTGACAACTGTAATCACAACGACACAGCATCACCAAAGTTAAACGAGTAACGAAACGTTAAAACAGAGCCAAACAGGATGACGCGAGGTGATCGTAGATGCCGTCAGCTTCAACCAGTGAGAAACCATTATTGCTCGTTATGCCCATATTAGGACTTGTCACGGGGTGAACGAGTTATCAGGGTTGCCACAATAAATTCAAAAAATTTCCCTATAATGCCAACCTATCCCTTACGTGACTTGAAACTGGAACAATTCACCTGCACTTGATGGCTCCTGTGTTTTTGTAAAAGAAAGGAATCTACAAAATGTATAAAATCGTCATTTTCTTTAATATATGTAATTACAAGTTAAAGATAAAAAATTGTAATGATTGCAATATTCGGACTTAGAAGTAAACGTCGTAAGTGGTCATTAAATTGCGAGATAAGCTCCGCAACTTCAACAAAATGTGAACTTCATCCCCCTTTATAAAGTGATAGAGCCGAGAAAGTGCTGACAAATCGAGCTGGATAATAAAAGAAATCCCGTTGATTTTGTTAAGGCCAATACATCCGCTGACCATCGGCGGTGCTATTGCAGCTCTCCCCCCAGTATCAGCACAGCATCCCCCCAATAAAATTTCCTAAGTTTCGAGCACATTATTAACATAATAGTTAACTTAATTTCCCAATGGTACAGCGTATGTAATTCGGTCTTAATGTAAAATAGATTCCTCCAGCAGATTAGATTCCACACTTACACAGCTCGGCCCTTTTATATGTCAGTGGGTCCGTGTAGGGATGTTCTATTGCAGGAACGTGCCCCTCATTTACAACAAGAGTGTAGAGGTATTGAGCGTTCTACAAGCTCAATGCCTGCGCGCACGTGTGTATCAGAATATTGTAAGCTTGCCTCTGGTTACCACCCTGGACACGTAAAGTATATATGCATTTGTGCACTCCCCGGAAAGCTCTGCCTTTGGAGCGTCTTATCATATCGTCTTCTCGTGCGAATTCATAAGCTGTTGAAAGTCCGAGAAATAAAGAAACTATATTTTGCGAACGCGTTCGCCATAAATTATGAATTACCGCCGAACGTAATCGAGGGGGTTTATAAATTAAGCCGGGCCACATTTGCTGATGCGGCTCTGTTTTATCTCGGGCGTTAGCTAAAATTTGCTATTAGTGTTCGCGCAATCGTTTTACACCACCCACCCCATTGGTTTTCGATGACTAATGGTCCATTCCTAGATTCGGTTGCCATAAAAAAATTCCTATTTCATATCTAAAGGAGATAGTGAAATTTATTGAGCATTGTGGTGGTAACCCTCCAAGTAGAAACATTTCGATTATAGTTGCAACTAAAACTACTCGGAAAGCTTTTAGATAAACTTTAACTTGAAGCTTTCTAAATATAAATCCTGAAGCCCCCTGACAATATTTACATAAGACAATAACTTTTGGTAGTCGTTGATCAATCCATTTCCTAAAATGAAATCCAAATTGATTGAGAAGTATTTGGTTACTGTTAGAAGCAACTAACTGGGGGGGGGGGCTCACAAAAGAAAGTGTAGGGGTTGCTCGACGGAGAGAGAAGACGTTTCATTTGATATGTCACACGATATGGTTTCCTTTTTTTCGCAAAACATAAAATGGGTAATACAAATTTAAACATTTTTTTACTAATGATTTTTTTTAGAAAATCACTACCACACAGCTCTAGTGTCTTAATTACTTATTGTTAGATCGGTAACATGTCTGCGCTCTATCTTTCATGCCTTGACTAGTGACAGTGAAGAATAGGTGTGGGTAAATTGATCTTGAAACAGGCGCCAGGGTGAACAAAATACCCAGCTGATCCGAAATAGGCCTTGACAGTGACTATTGAAGAATAATTGACATCAACCAATTCAAGACTTGTCGAAAATTCGCTCTTAAGCAACGCAGCGTTACGCAACAGTTAATAAATATTCTGAATAGACTCACGTTAAATCAGTCCGTTCATTTAGCGAAGTTAAGATACGGAAATGTGCGTCCTAGCGTTGCTGTAATATAAACAATGCGCGACTTCTATTATGACTCATATGCAGGTGTGCATAAACCTTGGACATGTTGGAGCATGTTGGCTCTTGTTTGAAGCGCCATGAAACATATATCTTTGCCTCATCAATAGTCGGAATTGTTCGACTCCCAAACTATATAAAAACCTCTCGCAGTTTCCCAAATCAGAAAGATCTGAATCAGAACGTTAATTAGTTGTTATTAGAGCATCTAAGTTCTCCTTTTGGTAGAGTGTAATTGATACGGTTGAAAAATTCATTTGAGTTATTCATAATAATATTTAGCAGTGGCCCTGTATTTAAGCGGGAAGTAAGAGTTCAGGGTGCCTACGCGCCGGTCGTCACATTTCTCACTGTTGCACAATATTACATCAGAAACACCACTCTGTCACCCGGTTAAAAACTGATTTCATTCGTAACGACCCATGTCTCAGCGCATAGTAGAAGAGAACGCCACCCTCGGCTTCGCGCGTTCGCTCCTGGCGTGCGTATCGTTTATTTGTGTCTTTAATCTTTGTGTTTCTCTCATGGAATTTTGTGATTGAAACCTGAAACGGAATCTTCTCCGAGATTTGTTAGAGCACGCCGAGTGAATTTCAAGCTCGTTAAAAAGCTTTTCGAAAGCCTGCTTCTGAGATAAGGAACAGGTATGTCTTGTTGGCCATTTTGTGCGTATGTTCTGTTGGTAATGCGTATCTCTCTCTTCTGCTAGGCTTTTAGTGGTAGTTTTACCTTGGTTGAGAATGTCGTCATCCCTTTGGTGGCGGAGAAGGCCGGAATCGGAGTTTGAAAAGTATAAAACCCCCGGCATCCCGGCCCACCGTTCGTCCGTGAAAGTGGACCCGACTGATCTGCAAACGCGACGCCACTTGGTGACGTAACACCCGCGTCGAAGTACGTCATTGACTGCATTTAGCTGTCTGTCATTACGTTGGAATTTTGGTTACCAGATCGAAAATATTTTAATTATTTTGATTGACTTATTTGTGTTGACTCACCTTACCGCGGCGTTGCTATTTTTATTTATTTTTTTTTAATTCTTAGTCCAGTGAATTTCTTTAATCAACTTAAGTGTTAATTGTAAACGAAGAGCAGATCTGGTGATCGGATAAAATCTAAAAAAACTTGATAGTTTACTTAACTACAATTCGTGTTCTTTTCATTGTGACCCCTTCTGGGTCGCACTCGACACTTGTAAATTATTTTCCTATTCGTTGTTTATTTTTGAGCATTTTAAATAAAAACAAGTGTGCTAAGCTGGTGATTTTTTTTATTTATTTTATTCACTTTACCCACCTTTTGCTTTGGGGTTTCGTCGAACCCTCCCTTCTCCAAGAGCTTAGCCGAGCGGTGCTGGAGAAACGTCAGTCACTCGCACAATTTGCTGACCTTCAGGTAGGTAGCATAGTGCTAGGCTAACCAACCATGTAAGTTACCTTTGTACAACTACGTTTAACTCCACTTATTTAAGTTAAATATATTAATTTAACCTAGCTTGCCCCTTGTTTCGATTTAAATCGCCACAATATTGTACCAGAGTGTACACCTAACATTTATTTACTCGTTAAAACAGATCATTTCGCCTTATTACTACTTCAACACATGACGTCAAGTAATTAAAGGCGCAAGATCTGTCGAAAATTCACTCTCAAGCGACGCAGCGTCATGCGACAGTTAATAGAGGCTCTGAATAGACTCACGCAACCAAGGATATATCCCGTAGGTCAAGGTCGTTTAAGTGTCCCTGTGTTTTTTCTACGCATTATCCGAAGCGTCGTGGAATAGTCATCTCCGAATCATCTGTTCACGGCAACTGCCCCAAAAATATCGATTGATTAATCGAGTACCAAAAGGAGATTCAAAACGAAAAGTAAAAGTATCCAAAAGTAAAAGATATCCAAGCTAAAAGCACAAATTAAAAGAAGGCGTTAGCCTAACATTACCTATGGACACAAAATCACCAAAGTTAAATGAGTAAAGAAACGGATGACGCGATGTGATCGCATGTGAATGCTCATAATTGTAGAATGTTTGAGTGGAGTTTGAGTTTCAAATTTCGTGAATTTGAAACCTTACAACTTATGAAAGAACCAACAGATGGCGTGGTAAAAAAAAACATGAAAATTCTATTGGGGGATCATCTAAAATTACAAAATGCTTCGGTGGCGTTTGACTTTTAAATTTCGCCCTTAAAACGACATAATTTGATTTTAAATTTCGCGCCTAAATTGTTATAGCTTGTGAAAATTCTACTGGAGAATCACAAAACGCTTCGATGACGTTTGAATTTCAAATTTCGCGCCTAAAACGTTATAATTTATGGACATTTAAGTAGCGACATCTTTCGATCGCTTCTTGACCTGACTTGTTGTTATAATTTATGAAAGTTTCAATAGATGGTGCAGTATAAAAAAATCATGAACTCTCACTCTCTCTTACTCTCTTTTGATTCTCAAATTTCGCGCTTAGAATGTTATCTCTCTCTCTTTTGATTTTCAAATTAAGCGCTTAAAATATTATCTTAGGAAAGCATCACTAGATGGCGTAGTTTAAAGAACATGAAAATTCTACAGGTTAATCACCCAAAATTATAAATACTTGGACAACGTGACTTTCAAATTTCGCGCTTTAAACGTCGTAATTTATGAAAGCGTCGATAGATGGCGTAGTTAAAGAAAAGTTTTCTCTCTTGGAGATTCGTTGAAAATTACAGAATGTTTCGACGAAGTTTGATTTTCAAATTTCGCGCTTAAAATGTGATAATTTAGAGAAGCCTCGATAGATGGCGCTGTTTAAAAATTCGTGAAGATTCTGCTGGACAATCACACAAAGTTTATAAAATTTCGCGCCAGTAACGTTATAATTTGAACGTTTGAATTTCGTGCCCAATTTGTTATGGGTTGGTTAAGCGTCAGCAGATGGCGTAGTTTAAAACAAAAGTCATGAAAATTGTGCTGGAGAATCGCAGATAATTACAGAATGCTTCGATGACGTTTGAATTTCAAATTTCGCGCTAAAAACGTTATAATTTAGGAAAGCGTCGATAGATGACGCAGCTTAAAAAAATCATGAACGCTCACTCTCTCTCTCTTTCTTTCGATTTTCAAATTTTGCGCTTAAAATGTATAATTTAGGAAAACGTCGATAGAGAAAATCATGAGCGCTTGCTCATCTCTCTCATGCTCTCTCTTTCTCTTTTGATTTTCAAATTTCGCGCTTAAAATGTCATCTTAGGAAAACATCACTTTAAATCACTAGTTTAAAAAACATGAAAATTCTATGAACTATGAAAATAGTGGTAAAAAATAAAAACGAATAAATTTTTATTGAAATATAAAAATATTGAAATATTGAAATATAAAAAATATAAAAACAACGATAACGATTTGGGATAATAAAAAAATGTATAACCGAGCAACTTAAACCTGATTAAAAAAAAAACGAGAAAAAATTGCACAAAAAGTAGATTTAAAATAGCCTTCACAATTTGACTAAAAAATAAATATTGAAATTGAAAAAAAAACAACGGTAACGTTGAGGAAATAGAATAAATTAAAAGGTTTTAAAAAGTGTTAAAAGGCAAAAAAATAATCGAGAAACTAAACCTGATTAGAGCAAAAAATGCACAAGAAGTAGATTAAAAAAAAAACTTTTCGAATTCTTTTACAATTAAAAAAAAAATAACATTGTCAGAGCATTTCAATTTTCTAAAATTTTGGAAACGATTGACTATAAATAAATAAACAAAAATTGAATGTACAAATAGAAGACAACGAGAACAATGAAAAAATGCAGCAAATTAGTAGTTTAAAAAAGTTAATAAACAAAAAGCAATCAATAAGCGAACGTGATTTAAAAAAATGCAAATATCCGACAAAACTGAAGAGACTGTTTCTGCAAGAAAAAATAATAACAAAAGATGCAAAAAATAGTAAAAGGTATAAAAAGAATAACAAAAGATACGCAATTTATCTGTTTTCAAGGTAGGTGCCGTCAGCTTTAACCAATCAGAAACCATTATTGTTCGATATGCCCATATTAGGAGTTGTCATGGGGCGAACGAGTTATCAGGGTTGCCACAATAAATTTCCGAATATTGCCAACCTATTCCTTACGCGTTTTAAAACTGTAACAAAAACTCAAACGCCATAAACCCACTCGCTTCAGTTTAGTCCGTCGTCGGTGAAAGCGCTAACTTTGTTTCTAGTTTAGATTTAGTTCTTTTAGATTAGAATCTCGGATGAAATCGGCGGGGTTGAGATAAAAGAACTGAAATAGTGGAACTTTAATTAAAAGCGCGTTTAACTGGATTCCGTTTTCGGCGGGGAACACAAACAGAAAATTCGTTCGCACTTTATAAGTGGAGTTCGCGTTTTCTTCCCTCGCTTGACCCTCGAAAATTATTGCCGAGGTACTTGGGGTTGAGGGTGCTTCTCTCTGTGTGTCTAATTCTCTTCGTCAGCGGAATATTGGTTTGAGTCACCTTGTTTATCGTGCTCGCACCCCACGCTGTTAGTGGTGTGATGAGAATGTAATTGATAAGATATGGGTTTCACGTAGACTATTTTTCTTACTTCAAAACACGTACGCTGTAGAATACTTAACAAAATCTTACGTTAACTGAGTTAATAAGGACGACAAGAAATTAATAATCTTTTTCTTATACTCGTACTTATCCAACGGCAAAAGTTGATACTTAAATATCAAAGGTTTTAAGCGAACGTTTCGATACGTGTTATGTGCATGCATGCATACATACGTAAATACATGCATACAACGATGTTGTATGTATAAGGTAAGTGTGTGGGTGGTGCAGATGTGTATGTTCGCACCGGTTCACACATTCCCGACGATTTAATCTGGCAGGTAGCGTGGGCCTTAGCTCGTAATGAGCCGTTTTTGCGGCCACTGCCCTTAACCTCACCCCATTACAATTTAGTATTCGCGGCCCGAATTTAAGCCGGGCACGTGTCAATCGTTTCCGTTCGGCCCATAACAATTCAGATCGAACATCGATATTAGACCCGTCCGTCGTCGTGTATAAAAATGACTCCTCCTTATTATCGAGTTTGCTTTCGGCGATCCTATTTTTCTTTCGCCGGTTTCACGGTCCGCTGGATAGATCCTTTTAACTCCGCGAACGAAGTATTTGGGTAATTCAATAACAGCGCTTTATTTTCTCTGCCTTTGAACGTAAAGAATTTGTCAGCGCGTTGCTTTTTCATAAAAAGTTCGCCTTATCTCATTATCGGAAGAAAATTCCACCGGGCTGGGTAAAACAGAAGGAATTATCTCCGCTCGAAGATCATTTTCAACGATTCTCCGTTCGAAATCGCAATATGCAAGTGACTACTTATTATATTGTGTGATACTTTAGATTTGCGTGCAATCAAAAAAAGTTATCTGTCAGGAATCTAAGGAAGTGATTAATTGATTGCGCTGATTAATGGAAAGCCTCCCGTGTAATATTTTACGCGAGCTTTCGCTGACTGTATTTACGCGGCGTTTATTAATGTCGGATATTTGTCATACATGATAGTTAAGTGCGGAAATTTATAAAGTTCAATTAATTTCGCGTCGCCATCTGAAATTAAAATCAGGGGGGCCGATCTCACCTTAGCGGCGAGAGCAAACTAATTAAAAACCGGTGAAATATTTGTTGACGATCGCAAATAACAACGGGCTTATGCAGCGCTGAAAGCGGCGGGTTTCGGCAAACTTTGCCGAATTTCGGAACTTTATTTTAGGCAAACTCGCCGCGAAAGGACTTTGTGTGAATATTAGGTGCACCGCCCCCCTCCCTCCACCTCGACCAGCTTGCGCTTTGCCGCTTTCTCAATTATTATTGTTATCGATCTCGTTTGATGTTTCGAGTTCTCTCCATTACTGAGTAATTTAATCCGGGGCCTGTATTTCAAATATTTACTCTTTCATTGCGGAGGAACTGTTCGTGAAGTTTTCGTTTCTGTATTATTCAGACCAAGCAGTTTCTCTGATTTAATTGCAAATAGAGCTTTCCATTTCGTTTGCGATGTGCTGAATAAAACAAAACTCGACGTAAAAGAGAAGAAAACGATTATTTTTCTTACAAAGGAAATTTTACATATACAGGGTGCAATCGATTAAGTCTCACTCATTAATATCGTAAGTTCTTCATCACATAAAAATATTCATTATACTGTCACGATTACGAGAAATTTAGAAATTATTAATTGATTTAAAATGTTTTCGTAATCCTGAGTTATTTACTGAATCTGCACACTCCGCGAACCGGACTTCCAACGCTTTGTCGTTGAACTTACAGGTTCATCGGAGTTGCCGACGTAGTAAAATAACTGGAGCAATGTGTAACTGGTTTAACGAAAAAACAATTAGCTTGCGTTCCAAATAAATTGGTAACCGTATAAGAAATCCTGACACCACCTTTTCCGGATTAGTAACTACGCGTATCCACCGAATTTAGTGGACTTTTGGTCATGACGTCATGTACATCTTTAGTATATAAGACACACATTTGTTATAATAGATTATCAGTGATCTGATCGTCTTCAGAGGAATAACAGTAGCCGCAAAGCAGTGATAGTCGAAAGCAAGTGATCAAGTGAATAAGTGCACGAAGCGAGACTCTACGAGCCAAGGGCTGGCTTCGGAGACCAAACCCACTCCAAGCTTAGATGCTATAATTAAGTAAGATTAGATTTATTAAAGTAGCATAAATGAGTAATAGATAATTCCGAATAAATATAAGTAAATATAAATCCGTGATAGTTAAATTAAGTTTAAGGCTAAAGACAGTTTATTTTATAACATAGCGTTTAATAAAGACATTTTAGTTCTAACATAAAATAGCGTTCCATTTAATTTAAACAAAACTGGTAATACTTTAAACGTGACAATACAAATTGCCTTTTGTTTGAAAACCTCTGCTAATCTTAAAAATATCTTATTTTCGCCATGCAGAAACACAGTGTAAATAGTTTATTTAGACAGTTAAAGCTAAAACGAAGTGCAACTTCATGTGGCAGACTAAGAAGTTTGTTGTGTAGAGGAGGTGCTTCTAGAAGCAGCCTGGGTGGAGTTCTGTGACGTGATGCAGCCAATTCACAGGAAGCCGAGTACTCCATTAACTGCAAGGCATTGGCTGGCCCAGTGATTACAAATGTTAAAAATATTTAAGAAAGATATTCTTTTCTATAATTTCCAAATGTTCTTTTATTGCAAACTAGTTTCACCTATAAAGGCATCGTCAGTGCATCAAACCTTCAAGTTAAAAAATACATGATAGTAAAATATACTCCCTCTGTCCCAAATTATGGTATACATTGCGGGTTTTATATTTGTCCCAAATTAAGGTATACAAATCTCTAATGTTGGATTTATTTTTTTTTATCTTTACTGAAATTCAAAATTAATGTAATCAGAGTGAGTTATGAAGAAAAACGTTTGTTTTATTGACCAATAATATTTTGTAATCTTTTGCGATGTCAACTGCATATTGACTACACAAAATAGATACCGGCAAATTCCCTTCATTGCGAAATTGTTCTTTATTCATAATATCTTGAATTTTAATATTAATTACTTTGATTTGACGTTTCTTCTTTGAAAAATGCTATTTTTCGAATTTATAATTTCCTTTACCTAAACACAACGGGTGTCATTTAACCTTTTGACAATATTGAAATAAACGATAAAATTTAAATAGAACAAATTCATGCAAAGTCATCTATTAATCATCAAGAGTTCTTGATTTTGATAAATATCCATCATTAACAAATTATCATTTTATATAACCATCCATATTCAAAACATCTTTATAGAAATGTATACCATAATTTGGGACAGAGGGAGTAATATTAAGTTAACAATAAAAATTACTTACGGGTATTTTATAAAATTAAGATTTCAAATTATGTGTAGAATAGATGTAAGTTGTATGTATTTTTTGTAAAATGTCATGAAATAATAAATAAATAAATATCTGAAGAACGTAAAATTTAGCTATGTGTTTTATTAGATACAGGTTACGAATTCGAACTAAAGAAATTATTTGTGTTGAAAAAAGTTTGTTCATTAAGAATAGCATTAGGAAACAAGAAAGTATGTAAAAATATTTCTAAATTTTCAGCAATATCTAATTTGGTACCTTTCAAAAAATTATGTAATAATTTTGTGTTAATTGTAGGGTCAAAATTATGGGAAGTTTCTAAAAGGTGATTTGCAAAACTAGAATCAGATTTATTTAAACGTAAAGATCGTAAGTGTTCTTTAATTCTAATTTGAAGACTTCCAGTTTGTCCAATGTATACTGCTTGACATGAATTACAATTTAATGAATAAACTCCGCTTTTGGAAAAATTATCAATCTGATCTTTATTTTTACAAAATAAATTTGAGAAATTAACTTGATTTGAAAATGAAATTTGTATTCCTAATGTTTTTAATAATTTCTTTAGTTTCACTGACAAAGTACCCACATACGGAATAGAGAAAAAATTATTTATTGAATTATTATTTTCTGTAATTGTTGGGAAAATGATGTTTAGTAATTTATTTCTAATTTTTTAAAAAATATTATGTATTGGTTTAATAGGAAAGTCATTAAGATAAGCAATTTGGATGATTATACTAATTTCTTTTCTAAAATTTATTTCAAAAAATGATTGAAAAGCAGCAAATTTATGTTCGAAAGGATGAAAAGACTTAAAATTTATGCAATTATATGTTTGTGTAGTTTTACGAAATATTTTATATTGAAGAGAGTTATTAAATTTCGTTATTGTTAAATCTAAGTAATTAATTGAATTATTAACTTCTTTTTCTAAAGTAAATTTAAATGTTCAAGTTTGCAAATTAAATTCATCTCACGTCCGACTAACTCGTGGAGATGGAGGTGGATACAATGTAATCCCAGTACCAAGGCTTGAATTTAAATTCGAAAAAAATAAAAACCACCAGTAATGCACACTTGTTTTTATTTAAGTTTAAAATAAAAAAAAAATGTAAACTAACAATCTTAAAATACTGTATAAGATATCAACCAGTACCTAAACTGGGAAGTCAATTTAACATTAAAAATAAACTAAAATATTTAAGTACGGACCCGTTTACAAAACGCATTAAAGTGACCAACACAATTCAACACTAAAAACGCGTGTTTGTCGTTTAAACACTTAATATTACAATATAACAAAACAAAATAGGCAAATAAATAAAATAAAAAAGATTCAAATCCCAACCTTTGGGCAAACCAAAGAGCAAACGTCAAATTGTCGTCCGTCGAGGTTGGCCGTAAGAGGAGCGCGGCGTCACTCCAATTGACAGCATGGCTTCAGCCTAACGAGCTAGGAATATGCTGGGAGAAATATTCCAGTTACCACTTTCGTAAACTTTAAGTGACCACTTTCGTCCCAAGGAGCGCGTCCTCTCGCGATGAACCGTCGCGTCGTGTTACCGAGCACCAAATTGGACGGCCAAGGTAGATTTATAACGACGCCATCCAAGATCGTCAAGCAGCTCCCATTTAACGGAACTCCGGTGAACGTCTGGAATTAATGGGGTGAAGAAGAACCAAATAGTAATCTCAGAAAAAAAAACTAGATAAAAGAAAAGATGGATTACGAACCGACCGCCACCCAATATGATTCTAAAACATACCTGCCGTTTAATACGACGAAACAAGCTTGTAGAAGCCTCAAAGAAGGCCTAGGCTCTTCGCAACCAAATTAAAATCCGGGTTTCATATCCGTCTCCTTTTTCACTCCAAAACAATCACCGTTTAATGAAAAATTTGAGAATAAACTCACAGTACGGCCTGAAGACGATATCGCGCACACTCTCACCATAAATAACAAAACCCACAGTTGAGTGTGTACGGCAGGTTACTTGATGGCGAAAAATAAAAAACAAAACAAAACCGATCGCTCGATGGTTGGGCTGTCGCTGCGACCAAACCCCGTGTCACTGGAGAAGGCCATGAGCAAAGCGTTTCACACAGGTAACTGTAGTTCGAAAAGGTGCGCCACCTGTTGAAGATCGCAACAACTTGCAATCGAGGATTTCCCCCCAGAGGAGAGAAAATCCTGCATACCAGTCGGTTCAGTTCCGATATGATCCGTCCCAAAAGGGAACAGTAAAGGGGGTAAGTTCCTTTAAAAATACTGGCACTTTAATTTATTTGTATAATACCCTTATAAGATGTCATCTGGAATATGACTCTATAATTTGGTCTCCGTTTTATGCTACACACAGTAATCAAATCGAAAACATTCAAAAAAAATTTTTACGATTCCTGTATATTAAAAATACGGACCAGTTAATGCATACGAAATATCTTATAACCTTTTACTTGAGAAATTTAGTGTAATAACTCTTGCGCATAGACGCCATTTACTTTCAAACATATTTCTATATAAACTTATAAATAACCGTTTAGACAGTATTGCAATTTTAAGTAAACTACAGTTTTATGTACCTATGTATGATGCAAGATACAGACCCTGCTTTTCTTTAAACACTCAAAAGACAAACTACGCAATGAATTCCCCTTTGAATAGAATGTGTGATAACTTTAATAAGTTAAATTCTGTTGATGTTTTTTTCGATAACATAAAGAAATTCAGAAAACATGTTTTAGAAAATCTGTCTACCTAGTTAATCTTATTAGTTAATCTTGTAAGTTTATGGTTAATTGTTAGCTTTATTATTTTCTATTTATTATATTATGTTCTTTTATTACGTGCATTGGCGCCTATTTCATGAACATTCATTTTTGTAGCCTGTAATTGGCATATTGCTGTTGGTTACAATAAATAAATAAATAAATAAATAAATAAAGATATAGAAATTAAAAAAAAAGACAAACGCCACGTTAAACAGGCTTCAATGAGAGATAAATCATCAAGGAGCGTACAAAGCGTCCCGTCGAGCGAAATGTCACAAAGACAAAAAAAATCCGCATTAAACTCTCTTTACAAAAAAAAATTTAATATTACGTAACACGCGATACGCGCAAAAAACTATGCCGTCCGTTAGGGATCCCACACGTCCGTTTATAGACAGAACTGAGAGGCAGTCGTAAAAGTATTAAAGAAATTAAACTACGGTAGTAAATTGTAAACAACAAAAAAAGTACGCTTAAAACTAGGCGCTGAAACAATCCGGTATTAAATCAACAAAATCGCACGCCACTGTACATGCGGCGACATCACAAATACGACAAAAATCAAAAACACGTGGATCATCCCACAAAAGGTGCAAGATCGAACAAAAACCTCGGACGAAATCAAAATCGTGTCGAAACGCCACAGAGCGTGACCAAAACGCAAAAAAAAACTATTCGATGAGGTACGATACCGTGAAGCCCTTCGATTGCACTCCTTCAGCACCTTGGAGAGAGCTCGTAGGTTCACCCCGCGGCCTCGTGACTCTGCAACTGGTTTCGCCCCGCCGGCGCCGGCGCCGGGAAGATTGCGAAATGTACTTGAAGTCAAACGGCAAAGCTCAAGGAAAAAAAGCGCTTCCGAAAATCCAGGGTCGCTCCACGCTAGTGTAAACGCTCAAAACGGGGAGGAGGGGGGGATAGCTACCCGCTACCACTCGCTACCGCCCATAACTACTTGCTACAATAACGGAACAGATACGAACGAATTAAAATCAACCGAAATGACAGAAAATATAATGTTGGCTTACCTCGGCATGAATACGCCGAAAATTCGTAAGCCCGAAACCGCAGAGATACTCAAGGGATCAATGACGAAACACATACGCGAAATCAAAATGTCGTCTTCGGACACACCCTGCTAACCAAGTGCAAAAATCCTAACGCGCCCGTCCGCACTCAGAATTCCTCGCGCTTCCTGACTCAACTTAAGTACGAACCACCGACTTAGCGCGAAATTCAAAACCACCAAACTAGTCAACCGATATACACAACGTCGGAGACCGTTTGTAAACAAAATAACGGTGACTGAGAGGAATCGACGGTAACAGCGAGCGAGTAGCCACAACGACGTTCAACGCGAACGATTCGCGAGCTGGGGAGGAGGTCCATTGGCCAATGATAGGCCTATTTTCGACATGGGACAGTCTCTTTATGAAAGAACAGGGTTGCCCAGGCTTGTTTGGCGTTCTAAAGCGGACTTTTCGGAACAGTCTAAGTTTCAAAGGTCACTTGAAACTTCGTCTGGGGTGACTCGAAAGCTATAAATTATTTGCATTGAAATATCTCATCGTAACACCAGATCCACCAGTCCGGAAGGAAGAGAAGGCTAGTCTACCTTAACAATGGCCGAAGGGTGCGCTTGAAGGCTTCTATAGTTTCAGACATTGAGTCAAATGAATAAAATGGAGCAAATTCTGTTATAATTTTTTTTAAAGCTTAAATACGTGGAAAAATTTCGAATGTAAATCATTCTACGATTCTATTTATTAAAATTTTTACTACGTCACAGGTAGAATTATTTAGAATTTCATTTATCTTCAAATATTTGCAGTTTTCATTGAAAATTTTGAAGTAAAAGCATATGCTTCGTTTTATTCATCTGGCCAATTGGCATCGATGTGAGTCGTTGCGTCCCATCGTTTCTCGCTTGCGATCGCTAAGTTCGAGCGCGCATGTAAGTGTGGGAATGACGGTGGGCAACGCCTATAAAAGCGATAAGTGAAATTTATTCGATTGCACACTGTATATTATTATAGAATCCTGTATAGGATGAAATCATTTTTCAACAAAAGAATTCAAATCATGTATTTTTATGACGTGACACGCATTCCACAAATTCGATGAAATTACCGTGATATTTATGATAATAACGAGCGAATAAATACGCCCGGGAACGGAAAACGAACGCGAGGCACTCCGTCTCATTCGATTATCTGAAACGAGCGTCCGATTGATTTAGGGGGTAGTTTTCTATTGAGTTTTTATTGAACTAAATTCCGGCCAGGTCACGCAATCGAGCAATCGCATGTCCGATCCAATTGCCGGCCTATTCCATTTCGAAATCAAAGAAAGAGAGACTAATTTACCGCCGCTTATTTGCATGCTTAATTTTCCAGACATTTTTCAATATTAAAATTCCTGAAGCGATAATAAAATAGAATGAATTCCTTTTGAAAATGTGTTGAAGTTTGCCGTGGCCGGTAAAGTAGTTGATATATTTAAAAGAAAACTTAAGCAAATAAAGCAGTCGGAAGAAGAATCTAAGAGGAACTGTACGTGCAATAAATAATCCCGGTTGTTCTGTAATACAGAACAATTTCGTTGAGTTGAACGCGCGCGGCAAATAAACGATTCCCGTGAAATTCATGAAATAGTAACGAATTCCGTGCTTTATGACAAGATAAACTCAAACGAGACATGCAAGCGTGCATGCTGAAGTGTCTTCGGCCTTAATGGCGGTCTAGATGTAATGTATCAATTACGCTCGGATACTTCCAGAAAATTGGTAACGCCGCGGCAAAAAAAGCTCCATCCGCTAAATGAGTATTTAATGCACCCGATGCACGTCGGAGCGGCGCAATTTTATTATTTTCTCCACCCAGCTACAAATTTAACTTCATTATTTCTTGCGAGGTAGCTCGATCTAAGCCGTTAATTTAAGACAAAGAGGCATTTCATTTCGGAGGAAAACACAATGCGGTAAATATTTCATGTTTTCATCATTTACAAATGCGAAAAGTTTGTGTTACTAACACAATATTTACTTTCATGACAAACTAGAAAACATTTTGTTTTTTTGGGTCGTATTGTATGTATGTGTATCTGATAAAGTCAACTGATGCTGGTTTCCCACCGTATTTATTGCAATCAATGGTATGTATGTGCAGTCGATGCACAATGGACCGACATAACCAGGCATGAAACAATGACAAAAGCCGGGGCCTTGTTGCAACCGATTCGAATCAAATCTGGATTATTTGACGTCGGACGAATTTGCTTTGGAAGGCGCAGGCAATTATTCAAAGCAGATGTGTGTAAGTTGCGGAAAATAGGAATGGGCATCGTAAATTTAAATGATAGCCTCTGCCGGGCCATTTGCTTGCCGAATTGTTAAGAGCTTCACCATTCAATCACAGTAAATAACACAAATCAATTTTCATATAAAATTAAGTTTTTAAAAGTTTAAAAAAATATTATTTTCGTTTTGCAGAGACACAGTGTAAATAGTTCATTTACAGTTTAAATAATAAAAACTAAAATACCATGCAAAACGAAGTGCAACTTCATATGGCGGACAAAGAAGTTCGTTGAGTAGAAAAGGTGCTTCTGGAGGCAGCCCGAGTGGGTGATGCAACAGTTTCCTAGGAAGTCGAGTACTCCGTTGACTGCAAGGCATTGGCCGGTCCAGGTCAACCAGTTCGGAAGGAAGAGAAGGCTAGTCTACCTTGACGATTGCCGAAGGGGCCTAAAGCTAAAGCTAAAGCTTTAGGCCCCAAGTTCAGTCTTAAACCCAATATTTCTGATCTTAAAATAGAAAACATATTGGCTGATTTTGAATTCATATTATCAGACTGTGAGAATAGTAACAAAAATGTTCTTCGGGCTCAATTCACTAACATAATTACTAATCTCAGAAACCAAAAAGATAACAGAGCTGATCCTTTCAATTCTGATTTTCAACAATGTAAAAAATTTCTTAAAAAGAATCCTAACTTACTTATTCTTCGTGCTGACAAACGTAACACAACAGTTGCCATGTCGAGGGATGATTACATAACAAAAATTATCAACCAACTTGAAGATAAAAAATATTACAAACAACTCAATAAAGACCCTACAGGATCCATACAAAAACGAAATAATGATTTAGTCAAAGCTCTTAAAAATAAAGAACACATCGATAAGGCCACTGCCAAAAAGCTGTTTACCAACATACCACACACACTTATCATTGAAAGTATCACTGACAACTTTGAACACATAAAGAAATTCACTAATATAACTTTATCTGAACTAATTGAAATTGTCAACTTTTTATTAAACTCAAGTTATTTCACATTTGATAAAAAATATTTTCTACAAGTCTTTGGTTGCCCAATGGGCTCATGCCTCAGTCCTATTCTTGCTGAATATGTCATGAACAAACTCTTAGATCATTGTATACCCAAATTGGAATTCAGATTACCGTTTATAAAAAAATATGTTGATGACATCATCACAGCTGTACCGGCCAATGCCTTAGAGAAAACTCTTCAAATTTTTAACAACTACAATGATAGCATACAATTCACCATTGAAACCGAAAAGGACAACTCTGTTCCCTTTTTAGACACCTTATTAATAAGAAATAATTCCAACATCATTGAACTTGATTGGTATCAAAAACCCACTAATTCAAACAGATACATCAATTATCAGTCACATCACAATTACAAAACCAAAATCAATTTCGTGTTAGGCATGAAAAATAGAATACTAAAAATCTCACATGACAAATTTAGGAAAAAAAATCTGAATAAATTATCTAATATTCTACAACAAAACAGTTATCCCAAAACTCTTATCAACAAACTCATTCATAGTCATGACTCCAATTTAGCGAAAAAAACAAAAAACTACAATCTGACTCCTTATGAACTCAACACCATAAAATTTTTTAAATCTTTTTCTTTTATAGACGAAATTCAAACGAAGATCAACAAATTGTTTTCCCAGGAAAATATCACGATAGCTTTTAAAAACGTCAAAGTCGTTAATAATCTTTTTTCTAATGTAAAGGAACCTATTTCTAACGAATTAAAAAGAAATGTGATTTATCGTGTGGGTTGTCAGTGTGACCACGTCTACATTGGACAGACATCTCAACACTTAAAACAACGTGTAATGAAACATAAAAGTGACATCAAGCATAACAATAATGCCAATTCTCTAGTTAACCACATTAATGAATTTAATCATAACATTAAACTGGACAATGTGGAGGTGATCACGACTGAGAACAACTTACACAAAAGACTTTTTATTGAAATGTTTCACATCTACACTCACTCTGATACAATGAATGCACAATCCGACATACAAAATTTAAGTAATATTTATTGTAATTTAATGGAAAAGGAAAAACAAAAATAGAACTTTTTGTAAACTTTTTAATTTTCAAATTGCCGCCAAATTTTGTGAACGTGGTTTGCTCTTTGATCCATGTGGTTCCCGCGCGTTGTGTCAGCCATTGATGATTAACCTACAAATTTTGTGTTTGTTCTTCACTTAATTTTAACGTGTTTTATAATGTTTTAACTGTTTGAAAATTGTAATTACTGTAATGTGCTACTTTACTTGGAACCCTCAAGCTGTTGTAAGTCATTTTATTGTTTTAAAAAAACTTTTTTACTAACTGCATATCTTGTACAATCGCAGAGCCTCTGATGATGGAACAAATCTTGTTTCGAAATATAAGGCATACAACAAAAGAGTGTCTTTAAGAATTCAGCCCAACCTTGCCGAATAACCCTACAATAAAATTTTACAAAATTATTTTTCTTTAACAATTCTTTACTTTAACATTTTTTCGTAATGAAAAATTAAATGAGAACTATTTGTTTTACAAAAGTCTCATTTGATTGCATGAAATCTTCAAACGGTCTTTGGCAATGCCTTTTAGTCATAATATCTGCCACCTAGTGTTCAGTTGGAATCTGCTGCATTCCAAGGCTTCCTTCAGCAAACTTCTCACGGATAAAGAAATGCTTGATGGCGATATGTTTGGTTCTATGATGAAACTCAGGGTTCTCAGCCAACTTCACTGCTGCCAACTTGTCAATTTGTAGAACTGGAAGTTGAGACAACTTTGTAACTTCACTGAACAACTTAGTTAGCCAAATGATTTCCTTTACAGTATCATTTGCAGCAACTAGTTCAGCTTCGGTTGTAGATGTTGCCACCATAGCCTGTCGCTGGCTCAACTACGAAATAGCACCTCCTGCATATTTGATAACAACTCCAGATGATCTACATGTTTCCAAACAGCTTCCAAAATCTGCATCACTATAACAGTACAAACTTGTTCATCTATTTGATTTGTATAAGATTCCTGCTACGTAGTGAAAAACCCTTTTTAATCTCAATATATGTTCAGGTGTAGGATTTTCAAGTGATCTGGGCAAGACACTCACACTGAATGCCAGATCAGGTCTCGTACCAAGCATTAAGTAACGCTCTATAGGGAAACTCCTGTTTTTCAAAGTGTTCTTTTCCTCGTTGTAAAATTTCTGTAGTTTTCAACATTGGGGTAGATACAGCCTTATACTTCGAAAAATTGAAGCGCTTTAAGATTCCCCTAGCATATAACTCTTGATGAATCTTGATATCACATGTTTTGTCCTGTTCAATTTGTAAGCCGAAAAAATAAATTGCGGATACCGTTGTGACTCAATTGCTCAATTGCTCAAGTCACCCCGATTGTCAGCTGCTACCAATCCGTCGTCAACATATAGAACTACCATTAGCTCTCTGCCATTTTCATTTCGCACATACAGACACGGATCAGCTTGACTTACATTGAAACCAAAATCAAGCATAAAGTTTTCAAAGCAGTTGTTCCAACACCTTGGTGCTTGTTTCAAGCCGTACAAACTTCTCCTTAATTTACAGATCTTGTTGGTGCCATCTTCATATCCTTTTGGTTGTGACACATAAATCTTCTCAAGTTCTCCATATATAAGATACATCAAATTGTGCAAGATGCATACCTTTACCTGCAGCAACATGCTACGTACCTGAAGGCCAGCAAATTGTGCGAGTGACTAACGTTTCTCCAGCACCGGGTGGGCAAAGTGAAAAAGATAAAAATCACCAGCTGAGCGCACTTGCTGTTATTTAAAAATGCTGAAAATTAGATAACGAATAAGAAAAATAAATTTACAAGTATCGAGTTAGACCCAGAAGGGGTCCCAATGAAAAGAACACGAAGTGTAATTAAGTAAACAACACGTTAGATATCTGATCAACAGATCTGTTCTTCGTTTACAATTAACGTTTAAAGTGTTCAAAGAAATTAACTTGTTTATCATGTAAAGGAAAGGTACAAACAACTACGCAGCGGTAACTCAACAGAGTAATTAAAAACAATTATAGTAATTCCGACCTTGTACCTAGGATCTGGCGTAATGACAGACAGCTCGACAGTTGTCAGTGGTGAGAGATCGCCCTCCAACGGAGGTAATTGACGTACTTCGACGCAGGTATTACGTCAACAAGTGGGTCGTCTGGCAGATCCCGTAGGGGAAGCCATGTTGCGAGTCTTAAATTGTTTCAGAATGCCAATTCCGACCTTTTCTTTCCACCCAAGGGATTGACGATATTCTCAACCAAGGTAAAACTACCACTAAAAGCTAGAACTGGAAGCCTAATAGAAGAGAGAAGCACTCGTTACACCACAATTGCGCAAAATGGCCAACAAAACATACCTGTTCCTTTTCACAGAAGCAGGACTTCGAAAAGCTTGTAATTCGCTCGACATGCTTTAACAGACCTCGGAGAAAATTCCGTTTCAGGTTTCAATCACAAAACTCCATGAGAGAAACACAAAGGTTTTTAATCACCAACACAAATAAAGGAACTGCACCTGACGAGCGCTATTGAAAGAATGACCGCTAAGACGTGCGCGGAGTCCTCTCCCACTATTGCTAGGACGGAAGTCGTTACGAATGGAAACCAGATTTAGCCGGGCGACAGAGTGAAATGGAGATATGCTGTAGGACTAAACAACAACGTATGATTTGGTTATGAAACATTGAGAAACATGGGGCAAAGCCACGTACGCATACTGGGTGGCTATTATGGAATAACTTAATTGGATTTTTCAGCCGCAACAAACACTCAGAATGCGTCGAATAGTTGTCATCTTTGCAACTGTACTAAATGTTTGACTGTAATCAACATCTTCACGCTGATTGAAAAGCTTTGTACTTGTCTATGCTGTCATCTGCTTTAGTCTTCAGCCGAAAACCCCATTTATAAGTGTGCTTTTCTATAAATGAACTTATCTCTCTATCCATTCGCCACTATCTTCATATCTAAGCGCATCCTCGTAAACTTCAGGAACCTTGATTGTGATGATGAAGTCCTCTGACGCCAACACGTACTCATTTAAATATTGCTGTCATTGCTGTCCGACTGATCTGCTTCAACTTCGTCATCTGAACTATCTTCTTTGTAAGAATCTTCATTGCTGTCTGACTGATCTTTTTCCACTTCATCTTGATCTGACTTTCTTCTTTCAACATCTTGAAATGGTAATTTGACGTGTTCAATGCAGCATCCTGTTTTTTTTTTTCAAATTGAACGTCTCTAGAGAGACAACCTTATTATTTTCTTTTATCCAAATCCTGAACCGTTCGTTACCGACAAGTTGCCCTTTCACTTTCTTCTTTTTTGTTTTGTAATGTGAGCATAACATGTCGAGCCAATGATCCTAAGATGTTTAGTTCCAGGCTTCTTTCCTTTCAACAACTCATAAGGACCAACACAGATGATTTTCTTGTTCTATTTAAAACGTAGATAGGCCGTATTAGTTAACTCAGTCCCTATTCCTGACGTCTGGATTTGAATACTTCAGTATTCTGGCCATCTCAACAACGATCCTATTATCCCGCTTGCAAATACCATTTTGCCATTTGAACGTAGAATAGACCTAACCTCTTCATTATCGAACTACTTGCCATTGACACTCAGCATCTCCTTGACTGAATAACCCAACGTTTTGGTATACGTGAGGAAATCCTCGAGGCCCTTGCTGACCCCTGACTTCTCTGCAGCAAGATAACCATAGCGAAACTTTGTGTAACAGTCTCTGAACAGAATAAGCTAACGCTTTTTCTGGAATGACTGGTCAATTGATGACTGGTTGATAGTTATCAACTCAGCAGACTTAATTGGCTTTTCTCTCGTTCCAAATGGCAAAAGATGTGCCTTTCCAAGCGTACAAGGTTCACAAATTTTTGCTCCTCCTTTGATCTCAATATTAAATTCCTTTTTGAGCTTTGCTTTGACATGACGTTTATCTTGATGGCCCCATCTTTCGCGATAGAGTTGTTGTCACAACAAAATTCACATCAGCACCTCGTTTAGGTACTAAAGATTTAATGGCTGCTCTGTACTTCACGAGTTCCACACAGTCTCACTTGACCATCCATTTTCAAAGAACGTACGTAGAGGTTGACTCAAACTTGCTATTTTTGTTACGATCTTGAGCAGCTAAGACAAAAAACGGATTTCTAGAAATCTTTGGTACATACCAGGTATCATTCAGAGTCATTTCTTCATAGCTTTTTTCAACTTTTAACAGTATCCGAACTGATCCTTTTCCTATTGCATTTGGAGACTCTTGTCCAGCACTTTTAATACTGTGGTTTGTATCTGTAGTGAGATCGACTTACGTGCGATTAATTATTTTGGTTTATTAATATGAACTGATTCTAAATTTTATTGCAGCAAGTGTACTTGCGTGTCTTCCACAAACTATGAGAAAGACATCAATTAACTTTAAGTTCTTCCTCGAGACCGCTCTTTTTAAATTAAAAGCCAAAGCGAAAGGCAAACGTTGGCCAATTTCGAAAATTAAACATCGATCCCCCGCTCAATACGAGTTCGGGGGATGATTTTTAACGCGGATTGTTGTCGCTGACTACAAGAGAAAACCCCGTGTGTTTCTTGCCCGATGTCTGCCCGACTTTGATAAATGTAATGCGTCTCTTTTTGCGTTGCTCGCGTTCTTCTCGCAGGCACTGATTAATCATGACTTTAAGCAATTGAGCTCTGATCCCTTCGATGGTGTTTCCTGTCTACGGCAGAAGGAAAAAAAACGGAACAGGACCGATTTTTCGCTTCCTTTAACCTTTCTGCAAATGTTAACCGAAAACTCTAGGTTATTTTATTGCAAATTAAAAAATTTTGAAAAGCGCCTTCCATTGAGAACCTCCAAAGATATGTTATGGGATCTGCTTCATTTCTGGTATTAAATAATGAAAGGAAGGAAGTTTATTCATGAATCATCCTGTATAATTAACGTAAGTCACGGCAGTGGTATGCAAATAGATTAAATTAAATTCGGAGTACATTCTGCACTTCGCATGCGTGTTAACTTATAAAATGCATTTGGTATGCACTCTGCGGCACTGACGATAAATTCTGCACACAGCTAAAAACCAGTGAGAAGTTTGTGCCCGCCACTGATTACCCGCTTCATTGTAAAATCGTGCACATAATTGTTTTTATGAGCGTTGTTTTGTTGTTAAATTTCGAGACAAAAGCACAGTTCATTTCGTGTCGTACTAATGCAGATGCAGTCAACTGTAGTTTGCCTTTAATTTAATTTATGAAGGTACACTATTGAACAAAAGCAACGCAACTCGATTGCTTCGATTGTAAATTCTTGTGAAAGTTGAGAGTCTACGCGCTCTGCGCCTTTTAAAGCTTATAGAATGGTTCTTTTTTTTTGGGGGGGGGGGGTGGAAAGTTTTTGCCGTAATTTTTGCCGAACACATGTAAATGGCGAGCAAATACGTTTTTAATGATGGAAATGCGAACGGCTCTCAAACTATGCATCCCTCCATTTGCAGATTACTTTTTAAATTTTCAGCCGAATAATCCGCTCGTCAAAAATCACTGCGAGCCTCAAAATCGTGCGCCCTTTCGTATTGGCGATTTTAATTTCGGCTCTCCCGTAACGAACATATCAAGAATCAAGAGCTTTCAGGATTATTTTCAGCGAGCTGCCATTCACTGTTTAACTAAATTAGAACAATCAGGAATAAATCTGCAGCGTCGGACTTTCCATATTTAGGACACATTTCACGGAAACGACGAAGAATTCATAATGGAACTAATTGCTAGGTGGCGTGCGGCACGTGTCCCTAACGGCAGCGCTGGGGACAATTAAAATTAAAGCGAGGGTAAGTCACCCCTGTATCACGGTTACTTAAGCTCGGGCCCATTTTTCTTTCGGAGTTTGCTTGTTAAACGAATTGTAATGATTTCCACCAGCCAACCAGCCGGCATTGGAACTGACGGTGATAACTCGACGCAGTAATTCTTAACCCGATTACAAAAAGAAAGTCACATGCTTCGAAGACCAGGTTATCAACGAGATAAGTCTCACATCGCGTGTTTCTCGAGCCGAGAAACTAAATACTTTTTTTGTGTAAATAAAATGAGATCATATCCGTTAATGTACATATACGTAACCCAAACACAAGATACTATTAAAAAAATTGATAATATTGTAATTAACGACAATCATTTTAAAATAACGAGCGACATAAACAAATATAATGAATTGCGTGTCGAGGAATGTTGCAATCTTAACAATACATATACTAACTCAAAATATATCACAATCACCGAGAATATTATACAGGGCGTAATCGGATAAGTCCTTCAATCACATAGGAGAATTAATTCTGCAAATATCAAAACATAATATTTTGTTTGAAAACCTCAACTCGTTCATCTGCGATTTTTATAAATTGCTACCTACTTTCTCGACCTACCTGTTTCACCCTGTATAATGTTGCGAACGCGGGGGGAAAATCGTCGATTTTAAAAACTCTACTTGGAAATATGCCCAGCTCAGTGGAGACGAGGGTGGGCATATAGAAATAGATTGTCGGTAGCCTAAGCCTGGATGTAAAGAGGGCGCCACCTAGCGTAAAATCATCCAAATAGGCTAGTAAAACTCGGGGTACCGCTAGGCCTAATCACACAGTTGTTGAAAGTAATTGAAATTCTCACAGTTTTATACCCGCATAACATAAACGATTGACGGTCACCTTGCATAGAAACACAATTAAAAGTCACCCTGTATCGTCAATCAAAAATTAGATGAACACAAGAAATGGTGGTACGGTCCGTTTATTAAATTTTCTACGATACCAAGACAATCTCCACCAATCTACATGTGTGTTTGGCCTCGGAAGGGGTGCAGCTCTCGGGGCGTGCCCTACGCGATTCGGCAGCTTCCAACAGAGGAGGTCCTCTTCTGAGAGAATCAATCTCAAGATTCAACAGCAAAACTCGTGCGGGAAAACCCAAATTGGCCCCAAAGACTCGAACAAGGGGGCTCAAAACGTGCTAACGGAAGAAACACAAAGATAAGAGAAATTCGACCCTATTGACCAATAACAATGGGGCTACTATAGAAGCATGGCCGTCGATCTTCGAACAACGTTGTAATTATCCGCTAAAAAGCGTCGAAAACCAAAATTTCCATAAATTTCTCAAAATCAGTTTTTTTAATTAGAGTCAAAACCAAATCTTTTTGTCTAGATAAAAAAATATACAGGATGTAACTTAATGATTGTAAAAGAATTTAAGGGGGTGATTCCTAAGCTAATTCTAAGTAAAAAAGTCCTTATAGACATGCGGCCTAAAATGCTTCGTTTTCGATGTACAGTGCCATTCATAATGTTAGTGACATATGGGAACGTTTTTTATTTTTGATTTATGTGAAAAAATTTTACTAAGATTGGTTTTTATGTCAATAGAAACAAAAAAGCAACCCAACCACATCATCTAGTTGACAATTTAAAACGGCGGGAAAATTGAAATTCTCAAAAATGAAAAATTACAAACACAGAGGAGGAGGACGAAACGTTTTTTTACACAATAAGCTTCGATCTTACACGTGTGCTTGCCCTAGAATGTCGATCGAATTAAATTCAAAAATACAATGATACAGCGTGTTCCGTAAAAAAACGTAACGTTTATAACTTAGTTCACAACCAGATCAATATTAGTTCGGATCAAAACCAAACCATCCTTTTCAGTTCAGATAAAGACCAAATTAATGTCAGATCAGCTATATGAATAAAAATAAGAAAAAGCACGGTTTCCTTTTGCACGTGATAGACATAAATAAATAAAATTAAATAAGTTTTAAAACCAAAAATCGAAAGCGGCTCAGATTTACCTAAGTTCACAACCAAATCAATTTTAGTTCGGATCGAAACCAAATCTATTTTAGTTCAGATCAAAACTAAATTCTGTTTAGTTCAGGTGAAAGCGAAATTAATGACCGATCAGCCACCTGAATTAAAAACATAGGATTTTTAATTTATCGCTCGTGACATGCACAAGTAAATTTAAAAAAAACAAATAAAAAGTAAAAATCTTTTTATTCTTGGATTCATTGTTAACTCGAGGAAAACCAGAGAAAAGTAAAAGGCGAGCCATTTTTAGAT
Source organism: Dorcus parallelipipedus (assembly GCA_958336345.1). Lineage (NCBI taxonomy): Eukaryota > Metazoa > Arthropoda > Insecta > Coleoptera > Lucanidae > Dorcus > Dorcus parallelipipedus. Next base: position 33,654,613 of record OY284483.1, on the reverse strand, counting down.
GAAAACGGTGAAATTTTAAAGCGAAAAATCGAATGCGGTTCAGTTTGATCTTAGTTCAAAACCAAACCAATTTTAGTTCAGATCAAAATCAAATCTATTTTAATTCAGATCAAACCAATTTTTTTTAAGTTCAGATAAAAGCCGAATTAATGACAGATCAGCCATCTAAATAAAAAATGAGAAAAGTACAAGTACTTTTATAGCACATGAAGAAAAACAAAAGAAAAACAGTTACAAAAAATTCAAAGCGAAGCCAAAAATTGGAAGCGGTTCAGTTTTATCTAAGTTCACAACCAAATCAAGTTTAGTTCGGATCAAAACCAATTTTCTTTAGTTCGAACCAGTTCGAGCTAAAACCAAATTAATATCGGATCATTTGAAATAAGAAATAAAACAAGAACGCTGAATTAACAGAATTTTGAACAGAGAATATCCCAGTAAAAGGAATAATTAACGATAAACGTAAATAAATTTAAAAAAAAAACAGAAAAGGAGATAAGTGGGCGGTTGTGTGCCTGTTGAAACTTGAAAAAATGTTATTTTTTAAATTTTAAATGTTTACTACTTCAACGATTTATTTCTGCAATTAAAAATGTTAAATTTCCTAAAAATTTTGTAAACAAACTTTATAAAATAATGATTTTTAAAAATAGAAATCGCTTTATTAAAATCAGCGATTTTAAACATGATTTTAATCAAATTATTGAAATCAGCTCAACTCTGCTATTGAGTAAGAATTACTTTGTGCGGCGTTTCTATTACTTAAATACTAATAATAATAATTATTATTTTATTGCTTACGTATCACTAACTACTAATCTCCATATTTTTTCGTACGAAAGTCATAAATGACCGGCCCCAACGATTATTGTATTACACCTGCGGGTTTCCTGTTCTATCATTTATTGCACATTATAGTAAACTCAACCTAACTGGGGTATTTAAGCCACATTCAGAAATTCTCAAAAGTTTTTTATAAAAAGAAAACGTAGATTTTTCGCGAGTTATTATTGACCTTTGCCCCCTTTGCCCGTAAGTCATAACTTCGCTTATTCTCTTGTTTATTAATAGTGGTTACAGTAAGTGAAACTTATTCGATTACACCCTGTATATCTCTGTACATAGTTACATTTAAAACAGTTCTCTCTTCGAGGTCGGCGTCTAATAACAGATCATTCGCTTCTGTATTGTTGGTAGCCTATCCACCAGTATCTAACAATTTTAGTTTTAGTTTCGTTATTAAATTTTCTTTCAGTTAAACTTCATGTACGTATAAAAAAGAAACGTTGCCTGGTGGGTGTGTTCGGACGTCGTTGATTTGATAACCGTAAGGCATTCAAAATAAACAAATATTAAGGTCATTGGTTTGATAACGACGGGCGATAAAGAACTGTTTTGATTCTCCTTTGAATAAGTAAATCTCTCTCTGTCCTTGATCTTAGGACTGTGACGTCTCGTCAGAAGCGTATTAAAACACGACGTGCCCCTCGATTATAATCCACAATCTTTCACACGTACCGAGCAGCAAATTATTGCGGAATTTGCAATAAAATTATAAATAGGAATGACCACGTTGAGCAAGGCGACGAGGAGATTGCTGAGAAAAACGACGCAAGTATGAACAGTTTATTCTCGTTCGTTTTCGGTGTTGTTTTAAAAAAGGCGATTTTTCAGGGCAAGAAGCATTCGGCAAATCTCGCTCATGTATTTCGAAGTATTAGCACCTCGGGGGTGGTTTTGAATGAGGCGCCGATTTTCCGGAAGGTCCTGGTTGCGAACAGGGGGGAGATAGCGTGCAGGATAATCTCAACTTTGAAAAAAATGGGGATACAATCTGTGGCCGTCTTCTCGATAGCCGATGCTTCATCAGTAAGTATATTTTTTAATAAATTATTTGACATGTTTTTAAAATTGAAAATGCAGAAAAATTCTCAGAACTTCTTCAGATCCGTTGCTGCTGTTCTTCTCACTACATGATGTTGATCAGTAGCAACAAAAGAAAAGAACGAAATACTGTCGAGAGTCTTTAAATACAGAGTACAGAGTCTTTAAATACATTTATTTTTTTTTATGGCGATTAATCTATAGCATCCTAAACGCCATCTTTCCTCTTCTTTCCGGCGAGTTCATGGTCTTCCTCTTTCCTTTCTTCTCGTTGAAATCCATTCATGTATCTACTTTGATATATTATTCTCTCGTCAGTCCTTATTTTCCTAAGGCTGTACCAAAATAGTGATGCCGCAATTAGAGAGAGAAGTTCGATTTGTTTTCCTGTCTCAAACCCTTGTTGACGGGAAAGGGTTACTTTTGTCTGATGCATTTATCTTGGGTGAATTTCGTTATCCTTTATTGCTTGCGACAGTATTAAAGGAGAGCTAATTTTATTTTAAATAAGTGATAAAAGCTTTCTTAGAAAACGGAAGAAGAGAAACAGTGATAAAGATTTCATGAAGCCATTCAAACCTTGGCCTTTCATGTTCTGCCTGGATTTTATAAGGACGTCAGACCCAGGGGAGTTATTTCATCACGACGTCCAATCTCATTAGTTGAGACCCCGTTGGTACTCAGATAGGACCTTTGATCCTTGAGGGGCAAGGTTCGAAAGAACTTTCCTTGGTGCTTTTCTTCCTTATTTCTGAATCCCACATTCACACTTCATTTTAGAAACACGTGAAGTTAGCTGATGAATCTTTTTACATCGGGCAAGCACCGGCCACCGATTCCTACCTGAACATGCCGAAAATCTTGGAAGCCGTTACGAAAACCAACGCGGACGCAATTCATCCGGGCTACGGTTTCCTATCGGAGAACCCGAAATTTGTTGAAATGTTGGTAATACTTTCCGCGCGAGGTTTCGTTAAACTGATTGACGCTCTCGTTTTTAAGGAAGGAGAAAACATCGCGTTCATCGGCCCATCGGCCAAAGCAATCACCGGCATGGGGGATAAATTAGAATCTAAAAGGCTGGCCACGTCCGCGGGGGTTAACACAATTCCCGGGTTCGATGGCGTAATACTTGACGAAGAACACTGCGTTGCCGTGGCAAATGAAATCGGATATCCGGTGATGATAAAAGCCTCATCCGGCGGTGGAGGCAAAGGAATGAGGATCTCCCACAACGACGAAGAGACGAGGTAAAAGGTTGTTCCAAATTCACTCCAAATCAAGCTCAAAAGTGATTGGTTTCAGAGAAGGCTACAAACTTTCGAAGGACGAGGCGCTATCGAGCTTCGCAGACGGGCGATTGCTGGTGGAGAAATACATAGAAAATCCAAGGCACATCGAAATACAAGTGCTAGGCGATAAATATGGCAACGCCGTTTACCTCCACGAAAGAGAATGCAGCGTACAAAGGCGCAATCAAAAGGTGATCGAGGAGGCTCCCAGGTACTTCCCCTCTTCACCGCGTGTTTAACATTAACGATTAATTTTCAGTACGTTTTTAGACGAAGAGACGCGAAGCGCGATGGGCGCCCAGGCCATCCGCTTATGCAAGATCCTGGGGTATTCCTCTGCGGGGACCGTCGAGTTTTTGGTCGACGCGAGCAAACACTTTTACTTCCTGGAAATGAACACGAGGTTGCAAGTAGAGCATCCCGTAACGGAATGCATCACGGGAATTGACCTCGTTGAACAGATGGTGCGCATTTCCAACGGGCAAAAACTGGCCCTGAAGCAGGAGGACATCAAGATGAACGGCTGGGCGATTGAAACTAGGATTTACGCGGAGGATCCCTACAAGTCCTTCGGAATGCCCAATGTGGGTAAACTACATAAATATGTGGAGCCCAATGGAATTAGATGCGATAGTGGAATTGAGGAGGGCTCGGAAATCAGTATATATTACGACCCGTTGATTAGCAAGCTGGTGAGTCATGGGAAAACCCGGGATGAGGCAATCAGGAAAGCTGTGAGCGCCTTGGATAGGTACGTCATCAGGGGTGTAATCCACAACATACCCTTGGTCCGAGATATCCTAACGGAAGCCCGCTTTTTCAAGGGGCAAATCAACACGGGGTACCTCAACAGTGTCTATCCAGAGGGATTTAGTGCGAAGCCCGTGTCAGAAGAGGAGAAACTCAAAATGTTGGTGGCGACGGCGGTTTTGTATGTGATAAGGGATCAAAAAAGCAGGGAGTACCTGAACGGGCCGAAAATTTTGATCCACGCCAAGAATTTGGAGGTTTGGGATTTGATCCTCGTCGCGAACGGCGAAGAGCATTGCGTTAACGTGCGGCAAACCAACGGCTGTTTTCAGGTTAAAATCTCCGGCGGGCTTTACCAAATCCCCAAAAAAGTGAGCACGGCGAATTCGGTGATTAACATCGACATTAACGGCGAGCCCTTTCTTCTACAGTTGCTTTCGCATAATGCCAGCGGACATTATCAAATAATGTACGTAAATAGAATCGGTGCGCTTTTCATAGTTGAGCCATTCGCCATTCGTTTGGTTGTAGATATAAGGCTGTGGTTCATGAAGTTAAGGTACTGACGAAAACGGCGCAAGCCCTTTTGGAATTAATGCCTAAAAAAGCGAAAAACAACGGCTCTGGTTTGAAAAAGTTAAAGGCGCCCATGTCTGGGTTAATTAAGTGCGTGACGTGCAAGGAAGGGGATACCGTTGAAGAGGGGGATCAGCTATGCGTAATTGGTAATTTATTTTGATTTCTCTCCGCCTCATTCTTTTGCTTTTTTGGGTTCTAGAAGCCATGAAGATGCAGAATTCCATGACGGCTGCCGCTTTCGGGAAAATTAAAACCGTCGCATTCAAGGAGGGTGATACTGTTGGAGAAGGGGATGTCCTCGTGATGCTTGAATAAATTATTTATCCTTCATGTATCCACGGCCAACATTTCTAAACAATAAAAGATTTTGACATGGACTGTTTTGGGAAATAAACTAAATTGCAGTGAAAGAGGCCTTACTAAGGCAATGAATAAATTTGAGTTATTTTATTTATAGTTTTATTTTCTAATAAAATCTGAATGAGATCATTGCCTCTGTTAAGATATTAATTGTAGTTAGCAATGAAATAAAAAAAAAATGAAGTAATAAAGATGTAAACACTGTTAATAAAAGTTTACAACAGAATCTTCTTCTCGGCATATTTCAATTTTACTCTTTTACTATCTGCCACTGGACAAAGATTTCAACAGGTTACGGGCCCAGTTATCGCCGAAGATAGTAAATTTGTTAAGAAAACATTAAGTAAAGGTAATGGATAGTGAACTTTTGAAAACTGATAAACTGAAAAATGAGAATAATTGGGCGCAGTGGAAATTTGTGATAAAGGTACACTTAAAATCCAGCGACTTATTTGGAGTAGTGAGTGGAGAATTTGAAAAACCTGTAATGTCAAGTTATGACACTGATGCTAAAGGCAGAAGGACTTTTGAAATGGAACTTCAAAAGTGGGTGCGAGCGGATAGTAAAACTCAGAAAATAATAGTGTCAACGGTGGATCGTCAGCCGCTATTATATGTAATGACCTGTAAAACTGCAAAAGAGATGTGGGAAAAATTGCACAGTGTTTTCGAACAAAAATCTGATGCAAGTTTACATCTGGTGCAACAAAAATTCTACAGGTACGTTATGGATCCAAATGATAACATTGCCTTGCATATTTCCAAGTTAGAAGAAATAGGACATCAGCTTAAGCAGCTGGGTGAACCAATATCAGAGTCAATGATGATAACAAAAATTTTAATGACATTACCGGCGAGTTATAATCATTTTCATAGTGCATGGGAGTCAATGCCAGAGGAGAAGAAAAATATTAGTAATCTCACAACAAGGTTATTAATAGAAGAGGCACGAATTAGTGGTCAAGTTAAAAATGAAGAATCAGTAAATGCTTTGACGATGAAGACAGGAAGAAAGCAAGAAGAAAACAAGAAAATTTTCAATAAGTACAAAAATAAGAAACCAGGAAAATGCTTTTATTGTAATAAACCAGGTCATTGGAAAAGAGAATGTAGAAATAGGAAACAGAAAGAAGAAAATGGAGAAGATAGAGGAAATACCAATATTCATGCTTCAACTTCAGAAAAAGAAGCTTTTATTTTGGACGCCATGTTAGCTGAAGATCATGAAGAGGATATGTGGTTTATGGATTCAGGAGTCAGTGATCATATGTCGAAAAGGTCCGAGTGGTTTGATAATTATGTTCCCTTTGACAGTCCGATACCTATCAGAATTGGAAATGGGTCAAAAATAAGTGCTCATGGTAAAGGTGACATAAGAATTTCGGCATTTGCAGAAGGTAAATGGACGGAGAAACTTTTAAAAAATGTATTGTTCGTTCCGGAAATTAAATTGAATCTGTTTTCAACTGGTACAGCTTTGGATAAAGGATATACATTATATTCTGATGAGAAGAAATGTCACATTAAAAGTAATGGTCGTATTGTAGCAGTGGGAGTACGAAACAAGCGTTTATATCAACTTCTGTTTAAAGTTATTTTACCTGAAGGAAAATCTGAAACGAATGTCGTTGTTAAAGAATCACTACAATTTTGGCATGAACGCTTAGGTCATCAGAATGTTAGTCATGTAAGAAAAGTTCTACAAAATTTGAACGTGAATGTACCAGATTTGAATAAAAACATATTTTGTGAAGCATGCATGTATGGAAAGCAACACCGCCAACCCTTTCATTCTAGTTTGACAAAAACAGAAAAATGTGGTCAATTGATACATGCAGATTTGTGTGGTCCTATGCAAAATGTCTCACTTGGAGGTTCGTATTATTTTCTCTTATTTAAAGATGATTTTTCAAGTTTTAGACATGTCTACTTTTTGCGTAACAAAAGCGAAGTAAAAGAAAAATTGGTTGAATATCTGACAGTTGTCAAAAATGTCACAGGATCTGAAGTGAAAGTCATTAGGTCGGACAATGGAGGTGAATTTGTAAACAAGAACGTTGATAGCATTCTAAAATTTCGTGGTATACGTCATCAGTTGACAGTGCCATATTCACCACAACAAAATGGTGTCGCAGAAAGAGATATGCGGACCATTGTTGAATCTGCAAGAACACTACTTTACTCTAAAGGCCTTCCACTGAAGCTATGGGCTGAAGCAGTTAATACGGCAGTTTACATAATAAATAGAACAGGAGAGAGCTCGAGGTTTCATTCAACGCCTTATGAACTATGGTATGGTGAGAAACCAAAAATCAGTCACTTGAAAGTATTTGGAACTGAAGTATTTGTCCACATTCCTAAAGAAAAACGTAAGAAATTCGATGCTAAAAGTAAAAAGGGAGTATTTGTGGGATATAAGGAAAATGTAAAAGCATACAGAGTATGATTTCCAACGGAGAATATCATTGATGTAAGTAGAGATGTAGTTTTTGCAAAAGAAATAATTTTAGAAGAAGAAAGAAAATGTGACATTGAAGAAGCTGACCATAAAGAAAACAAATATGAGAGAGTAGAAGAAGTTACAAAGTTAACAGAACCTGAAAATTTTGAAGAAAATGAAGAAACCGAAACAAGATACAATTTGAGAAATAGGGAAGCGTTAAAACAATCCGATAGATACGCAAGTTTAGCTGAAAGTATTGCTTTAATAGCAGAAGACTGTGAACCTATTACTTTCCAAGAAGCAGTTACAAGCAAGCATGCTAAAGAGTGGAAGCAAGCCATGGAAGAAGAATTAGAATCACTGAAAAAGAATAATACTTGGACTTTGATCGAATTACCATCAGGTAAGGTGGCAATCTCAAATAAATGGGTTTTCAAAATTAAAAGAAAGGCAAATGGAGAAATTGATAGATTTAAGGCCAGACTTGTAGCTAAAGGTTATACACAAAAATTTGGGATTGATTATAAAGAAACATTTAGTCCAGTTGTTAAATATGATTCAATCCGTATGATTTTAGCAGTTGCAGCAAAACAAAAGTTAAAATTGATGCAATTTGACGTAAAAACTGCGTTCTTGTACGGTTATTTAAATGAAGAGATTTACATGAATCAACCTGCTGGTTTTGAAGATAGTTCGAATATGGTATGTAAACTGAATAGAAGTTTGTATGGATTGAAACAGGCTCCACGTTGCTGGAACAACAGGTTTATTAATTTCTTAAAAAGATATAATCTTAAAAGTAGTACTGCTGATGAATGTGTATTTTTAAGCAATGATAAGAATTTTAAACTTATTGTGGCAATATACGTAGATGATGGAATTATTGCTGCACAGAAACAAAATGATATTGATGATTTACTAGTTTATTTGCACAATGAGTTTGAAATTAAACATTGTTATTTAAACAATTTTCTTGGACTTGAAATTGTACAAGAATTAGACGGTTCAATATTTTTACATCAGTCCGGCTTTACTAAAAGAATTTTAAGCAAGTTTCAGATGTTAGATTCCAAACAAGTATCAACTCCTGCAGATCAAATATTATATAGAAATCTACATCCTGAAATAAGAAAGGAAAAGGTGCCTTACAGAGAAGCTGTAGGAAGTTTAATGTATTTAAATGTAGCTACAAGGCCAGATATAACTTTGCCGTAAATGCAGCAAGTCGTTTTCTAGAAAATCCATTACAAGTTCATTGGAAAGCAGTGAAAAGGATTTTCAAGTATTTAAATGGAACTTTGAACTATGGAATTTTATTTCAGTGTAATAATGAAGCTAATTTTCATGGATTCAGTGATGCAGATTTTGCAGGTGATGCTGATAGTAAGAAATCAACTACAGGATACGTATTCATGTTTGGATCAAGTGCCATAAGTTGGTGCTCTAGAAGACAAACATCGGTGTCGCTGTCAACTACTGAAGCGGAATATGTTGCTGCTTGTACTACAGTCATGGAATTGATATGGCTTCAACGTCTATTGAAGGAGTTATGCAAATGTGAAGAGAAACCAACTTTGTACATTGATAATCAAAGTGCAATACGGTTGATTAAAAATTCTGAGTTTCACAGACGTACAAAGCATATTGAAATAAAGTATCACTTCATTAGGGAAAAATATCGAGAAGGCTTAATGGACATCAAGTATGTAGGAACTGAGGAACAAATTGCTGACATATTTACAAAAATATTAACACCGGTCAAGTTTAACAAACTTAGATGGCTGTTAGGAATGAGAGATTTATGCCAACATTGAAGATATCACTAACAATTAAAGTGGGAGTGTTAAGATATTAATTGTAGTTAGCAATGAAATAAAAAAAAAAAATGAAGTAATAAAGATATGTTAATAAAAGTTTACAACAGAATCTTCTTCTCAGCATATTTCAATTTTTACTCTTTTACTATCTGCCAGTGGACAAAGATTTCAACAGCCTCAACACTCTGTTATCCCCCAGAAAAAATGTGTGGGGAACTGGGGACTGTTGCGCCCCACACATTGTTACGGTTTCAAAATTCATTATAATTATTATGTTTTCTGGATCATCCTGTATATTCATTCATTCATCCCTTGTTTGACGGTTCCCAGGCTGTTGGCCCATATCCGTCTTATACTATCCCCTGACATCAAGGTCAAGTTACTGTCCCTAGCCACGTGGAGGCAGGGGACCTACTACCCAGATCGGTATTATACCAGATGACCCCGCTGGTACAGTCATTACAGATACGTTGCATTACGTGTGTAAATGTGCAGGTCCGTAACTGTCCCGGATTCCAGAAAAATCTTGTAAATTAAAAGATTTTGATTACAATCACCTTTAACTCGATGTAATATTCTGGACCGGACTTGGCGTTAATTGCAACTGAAAATCCGATGGTCCTCGTATAGCAATAATTCAATTATGCGGTAACACTTCATCGCACAAGGACTTCAGATCGGTCGTAATTATTTATGCAAATTCCGGCTCCGACGGCGGTATCGAACCTCCTTAGTTAGTTGGAATATCAATTAAAACGCAAACAGTAAGTTAGGATGTGTAAATTCTGATTAATAGACGTTTAACCCGTGCCCAATCAATTTAAATAGGAAGTGCATTTCTACAAGGATAAGCCGAACGTATCCTAAGTAATCGAAGGGGTGGTTTGCGGGCATATAAATAAGGCACAGATGCGACCCTGCCCCGTAAGCCACTGGCGGCTCCCGAAAGTGTTAAACAGGATTACTAACCCTTCGGCTTTTGCAATCTATAAACTAACTTTACAATTACTTTTGATTTATCGGGATCGAACAAATTTATTTTAAAAAAAAATCGAATTTCAACCACTCCATAATTGTAGTAGTAAGAAAAATCCAATTATACTTTCAATAAGGCACTCACACATGTAGGGGGTTTAATATATTTTGCCATCCCTTGACAACCGATACCCCTAACACAATTGAGGATTCAATATTACTTGATGTATGCGTGTGGTAAGTGTGTGTACAGTGAGTTATTAGCATAATATTTTCGGACGTCAATATTCTATAGCGATAGCAGGATTGACAGATACTTCACCCTAACTTAATCCTGATGGACGTGCGGGCTTAACAAGGACGCTTCAGGCTGTATTACACCCTTGGATTGAAAGGGAAGCAACTGAACTGTACAGGCCTGAGATGTTCAATGTCGCTTGAGGAATTCTAAAATTAAACACTAAACTAATTAATTTTCAAATATGTTTTTTTTTTAATTTTTAGAGTTAGAGCGATTTTGTATTAAACCAACCCGGCCAAAAGTAGGTACACTTACTTTATAAGTGGAGGGGTTCCACTTATTATTTCGATAATGTAATTACGGCCTGAAATGAAAACGTAGTTGTAATACGCACTTAATTCTTGTGCTTTTAACGCGCGACCATGTAGTGCTGCAAGTAACAATGGCTTGCAATTCATTAGATTTGGGCGAACAATAGCGGGGTCCGCGCCCTCGCACTTCAGGGGCTCACGCCCCTAAGCGCGGATAAAATACGTAAAAATCCCGGCGCGTCAATTTAATAATGCTTCCGTTCACACGAGAATCGCAACCACCACTGTTTGCTTAGATTAAATTTTTATTTTGGGGCCGTGAGGGGAATGTTTAAGTTTCAGCAGAATGTGAACAATGAAAGCGAAATCGTAAGAGGTTTTAAGCCCCAAGATGCGTTTGTTTTGATTGCGGACTAAACTTGTTTAGGAACAAAAAAGAAGGTGGTTCATGGTGGTGGTAAAAAAATATATACCTGCTCAGAATCTTTTAAATATTAAAGAAATTATACGCCAAGTTTAAGATAACCTCACCTCACTTCCGCTTGCTCACTTAAATTACGTGTTTCTTTCGCTTGAAGTGAGGACTTTGTTTCGCCCCTTGTCGATTTAGAGGAACCGCAAACCCATCATCAGAAATGATAAAGAAAATTCATGTGAAATAATTGCGCCGCAGCACAACTATTTTCCGACTTATAATTCGTGTCGTGAAAGCAAATAGCAACAATACTGCTGCCTCATAAGCTAACACGCACGAGATGTCAGTCGAAGCGGACAAAACGTGTCATCGCAAACATGTTTGCATTCACGCGCTAACCGTGCGTATATCTTGTTGGTCGTCGGGGTTGCAGTGGAGTTCTCGAGCTACTGTTATGCTGCTGAGGCCCCAATTGGGGCCGAAATAGCTATACAGAATATGCTCGGGGGCCCCATTGCGATCCTGACGACTCGCAACCAACATTTACAAATAAAATTCACTTCGCACTTGCTTAAGTTTTTTATAATTTATTATTTACAAGTTGTGACTGAAATTTTTGACGTAATATCTTGAGACAAGAACTTCCTCAGTTTTCTCCTCCTCAGATTAGATAAATTTTCAGTCACTTTTTAATGTGAAGTGAGCCTAAATCTAACCTCGCAACCTAAGTTCTTTTGTAAAAGAAACGCAGCAAATGAAATACACTGCGCCAATAAATTAGGGGAACACCAGAGAAACTCAAGTAAAAACTTTACATAAAAAACATATTTCGTAATTTAAAATAAATCTGATCTAATGATCTAATCTAATTTACGTCAGTGGAATGACAGTGACATCCGAAATTTTCTGCCCGCAACTGTACTTACTTAGTGGAGGACTATTAAAAGGTGGCATTTTGTAGTAAGTACAGTTGCGGGCAGAAAATTTCGGATGTCACTGTCATTCCACTGACGTAAAAGTTGAAAATTTCCTCTTTCATATTCTGCAAGAAATTCTGGTGTGCAACGTTCCAATAAAAAGTTGTGCTCCTTTATTGTCGACTCAGCGACCGTTTTCTATAGATAACGGTCCGGCCAAAACTCGGGGTTTGCTCAGATCGATAGATTTGAATGTCCTCTTTCATATTCTGCAAGAAATTCTGATGTGCAACTTTCGTACAGCATTTTTGACTAATTTGAAACCGTCAAATATATTCGCCCGTTGAATTAATCACCGCTTTCAAGAGCTGCATTAAATGTGAAACTTAGATCGGCGCATGTTTCTGACAGTTTAGAACTAGTCAGAAGCCGCTGTACGAACAAAGCTTGTCTTTCCGTGTTCTTACCATGAAGGTAACGCATGATCACCAGTGTTGCCACCTGCCTAGCGTATCCTGCCGCTACCGTGATCCGATAATTCCGCTAAATTAAAGTAGACCGATGGTGGTCTCCCAATCAGATTCCGCTACTTTAAAAACAAAATGGTGTTTCCGCCGCTACGCCGCTACAAGGGGTAAAAAACCGCTACAGTAGCGGAATTCCGCTACGGGTGGCAACACTGATGATCACTACACAGTATAAGAATCATACAATAGCGTCACTCGAGTATAACTGTCACATTTGCTCTTTTGTTTGATACCTACCCAGCTGTAAATTACATTAGGTCTGTTTGTTATCCTGCACTGGTGTACACTAGTGTACAATTTTTTTACGAAATATGCTTTAATTTAGCTTAAATTCATTGATAATGTGTTAATACGAATCATACTCATTCATAGTGACATACCACACAAACATTTCAGGTTGCATTTTGCGAGAAAGTATGCATTGGTGTACACCAGTGCAGGACAACAAACAGACCTATTGCATTTCCATAAGGGTATCAAACAGAATGGCCACTTTTTTTGACACTGACGTTTAAGTGACGCTACTGGGTAATTACTTATACTGTGATCACTCCGTCTGTTCTGTGGCCGAAGTATAGAAGTGCTCCTTGGGGGGAGGGGAGGTTTGCTTTCGTTAGGGTTCATAAGTTGTAAAAATGCACTTGAAAAAAATCATAAAAATAGACTTGAAAATCATTTGTTTTTAAACTAATTTGCAACGAAAAAGAAACTTTTTATGTAGGTTCCGCATGATTCGAAAAAAAATGACCTGAAGGGGCGAGAATCGAAAACGCTTAGTGTTGTAAATTGGATTATAAACCGGTTATTAACTGGTTAATTATCCGGTTAATAACACCCGGTAAATTAAGTTATTTACCGCATGGTTATTTATTTTGAATTTGCCGCCAATAATTTGGAGACACATTAGGTCTCTTTGTTTGTATGTATCGGAGTTACTCTAAAAGCTATCATATATAGTTTTCAGTCAAATTTGCTTATCTCGTATTGAAAAAACTTCGAATTTGACTGAAAACTACACATGATAGCTTTTAGAGTAACTCGGAGCAATACAAACAAACAGACCTATACTTGCAACTAAACTTTTTAAGTATTAATTTTCGATGGTTAGGGTAAATGTGACCCAATAAATTTTGATATATCGATATTTATCGGTAGCAGGGGCGCGAAAAATTATCGATAATATTTTCATAAATATCATTAAGGGGAACGCAATTCAAATGTTTTCTTCATTTTGCGTTGATATTCGCGAAATAAAACAAAGCAGGCGACCTCTGCGCTCTGCTGGTACCATCGAAAGGGTAAACATGTTTAATATTGAAAATATCAGAAAACATACACCAATCAAACTTCGCAACTACAATAGGCGTTTACGAAAATTCACCTGGTTGATAACCGAGTTAGAAATGTGAGACAGAACATTAATGAGACTTAGTGCATGTAAGGATGAGAAAAATAGAGTACGGTGTATCCATCGGATTAATTTTCGTAAATGTTTAATGTTGTTCACCCCTTTATCGGCCATTTTGCAATTAACAGAGACCTCTCGCGTTGATATTTAAGTCGCGAATATCGACATTCTAAAGTCATCGATTAACGATATCTAAAATGATATCATCCTGATATTGCGTATGTGCATCCCTAATTAGTACCAGATGTTCAGTCGTACGAAATTCGCTATAACCATACAAAAACCGTCTCAAATTCGATATACATTTTACTGTATCGCTCATCTTTAATTATAAGTTGATTAACATTAGACCATTACCTTTCCATTTATTATAAGATCATAACATAACCTTTAAATTATTATTCTTAATAACTAGAAAAATTCTATTTTCTCATAAAATAAAGATTGTGACATAGCTGAATTTGGTCTTTTCTAAAAGGATAAGTCAAAAGCAATACAATAACACCAGTTTTATTCCATTTTGTTATTTACTTTATTTACCGTTTAATTAACAGGTTAATAATCCGGTAAATTAAGTAAATTATATAATTTACCGGTAAATTTGCAACACTAAAAACGCTATTAAAATTCCACAACTATAATTTTCTTTTTAAGAATTTTACCAATATGTTCAATTTATTTACGTGTTTTTCAAAATTTTTTATTTCTCTTAATTTACATGTTCTACTTAGATAAGTTTTAACTAACATTTTTTCGGTACGGTAATTCCGTGTCAAAAATAAGGAAATTTTGGGGCTGACAGGGTAATTTCGTTTCATAAGTTTGGCAACAGTGGCTAGCCGTTGGATTGTTGTCATGGTAACAGAATAATAACCTCAACTTCAACTTTCAAATTGATTTAAAAGTGTTTCTTGCAGAGCGTTGAATTTGTACTTAATTTTACATTATTCCTTTTTTTAAAAAAATTGTCTAATGATTATGAGCACTTCGTGTAATTTATCATTACTTAATTGCCATGGCAACCGTCAATAATGTCAATAACTACATACCGTGGATTAATTCCTGCAGTTTTTAAGAAAAGTATTTGGAAGTGACCGTTACGATGCGACTAAAAGTTATTTTAGCCAAAGAACCATCCCACAAGTCTGCGGCGACCTGTCTGAATTGGAGCAGTGCCGAGGAAGTGTATTCAGCAGGGTAGGTAAATTCCTTCAACAGCAAGGCTGGGTTCTTAAAGTCTCCACGGTCCACGGGTAACACTGGAAGTGAATAAAATCACTTACATATATGAGAGAAAAAGAGTATTGCTCAGGAGTATCCAAGAGAGTTTATGAACACGCTCCAAGGGTTTAGCTGAACTTATGCTTTCAGTGATGACAACCAGCTCTTATCCTGGAACGTATCAAACAACGAGGCCACAAAAATCACAGAGTTCACGGGTGAACTATTCCCAACCGACTTGCATTTCCTGCCGAGACTCGGAGGCTCCCTGGGCAAACATGGCGACTTGCTCTTGATGACATCCACCGACGGAAAGTTCCACATTGTGAATAGATCTGGGCGAATAGAAAAGTCGGTTGATGCGCATAAGGGGGCCATATTAATTGGGCAGTGGAGCACTGATGGGGCTAGTTTATTAACAGGTATTTCATCTTTTATTTTGGTGCTTCCCCTCCCCTTCATGTTGATGTTCTCGCAGGAGGTGAAGATGGTTTTGTGAAGATTTGGTCGCGGGGTGGTATGCTGCGATCGACTGCCGTTTCAAGCGATTGCTCCGTGTACGGGGCTTGCTGGTCGCCAGACAATCAAGCTATTCTTTACACTAGTGCAAAGTCCTTGGTCGTTAAGCAACTGGCCCCAAATACTAAGCCTAATAAGGTAATTTATTCATGTGTTTCATTGAATACTTTTGTGCTTAAAAGTTTGTGTAGTGGAAAGCCCATGAAGGCATCGCACTCTGTGTGGCTTGGAGCCCCGCGTCGGAGTTAATTATTTCAGGGGGAGAAGACTGTAGGTACAGGGTTTGGGACAGTCAAGGACGACAGTTATTTTCTAGCAGTTTACATGATAATCCAATCAGTTCTTTGGCGTGGTCTCCGAGTGGTGAGTTATTCGCGGTCGGCTCTTATAATACTCTGAGGCTCTGTGATTATTCCGGGGTGAGCCGATAGCTGCTTAAGATGTGTAGTGTTGGTAACCTGCATTTTGTAGTGGTCGAGGTCTTTAGAGAAACCAGTGACTGGCTGTATTTACAAACTGGCCTGGTCTAGCGATGGCACCCAACTCGCAGGTGCTTGCGCAAACGGGCACGTGTTGTTTGCTCACACGGTCGAAAGACAAGTGCACTACATGAATTACACAGCGACTGTAATCGAGCGTAAGATAGTGAAGGTGCAGGATGTTTTGAACGAGAGCACCGAAATGCTCGAGTTGCCCGAGAGGGTGATCCATTTATCACTGCGACACTCGCACTTGGTTTTGACTACTCCGATCCAGTGTTACATCTACAACACCAACAATTGGAACACGCCGACGATATTTGACCTCAAGGACGGCTCAATAATTTTATTATTGCTATGTGAAAAGTGAGCTATTATAGTTAGATTGTTAAAGGCAGGCAGCAACTTACGATAATTAATTGTAGACACCTGCTGTTGATTGAGCGAAGTACTGTGGGGGTGTATAATTACCAAGGGAGACTCACAGCATCTCCACGTTGGCCTAACATGAGACTGGAAGGTTTAAGAAATGGCCATGTTTCATTATCACCGGATACACTGATCGTGCGTGACGCCTCGGATTCAACAAGTATATAAGCGTAATGCTGAACGATTAATTAATTAAAACATTGTGTACTTTTCAGTAATCCACATAATAGATTTAAGCACGAGCAGAAGCACGAATGAAAATGTAACGACAATTCAGCATTCCGCACCCGTCTTGCAAGTGGCCCTCGATCAAGCGGGAGACTTGAACTCACGCACTGCGGCAGTTTTAGATAAAAACAGAGACCTGCACGTAGTCCTGATAAGATCCACGCACAAAGTGTTTTCCAAATTAGGTAAGACTCAATTGACTGAGACATTTTAATAACGGCTGCTTTAAAAGGGGCGAATTATGAAATTAAACGCAATCGCCACAAGAAACTAAAGCACCAAAAGCATAACACTGCAAGAAGTAATAAGCTTTGGAACGATTGCTTTGCAGACTGTCACGATGAAATGTTTCAGGCGGGCAGATTCAATGTTTCCAGTGGAACGCCGAGGAGAACATGATTGCAGCCATTCAAGACATGCACTTGGTGGTTTGGTATTGCCCTTCCGCTTGCTTCGACGTCACACTCTTGAAGTTGTGCTCAATGCAGTACGATTCGCTAGAGTTGAGTAGGACTCCCAGGATAAGTGATTTTGTAGGCAATTCCGTATCAATCCGGAGAACCGATGGTTCTCTTATCAACGTACCCGTTTCACCTTTTCCTGCACTGTTACACAGGTGTGTAAATAACTACGTACCTAAAAATAAAATTGACATTTTATAATGACCAGGTATATACAAGATAGTAAATGGAATGACGCACGCAGTCTTTGCCGAACTGCGGATGATACTACTTTATGGGCATGCTTGGCTGTCTTGGCTACCAAATCGAATGCAGACACCTTAGATATAGCAGAAGAAGCATATGCAGCTATAAATCAGTATGATAAGGTCTTCTACATACAGCATATAAAGGTAAGTGCGTAGTTACTTTATGCAATTCAAAATTGATTTGAATATACTTAGGAGTTACCAGCAAAACCTCAACAAATAGCTGGTGTGGCCTTGCTGGGTGGGGCGATCCAGCAAGCAGAATCCACTTTAATACACAATGGACTTGTATTCCAGTCGATTCTAAACAACCTACAACTATTTAATTGGAACAGGTTTAATCACACGAATCCGTCTGAATTTACTTTACACTTCACATATAATTTATTTAGAGCACTTGACTTGGCTATCAAACACAAAACTCACATAGACACGGTGTTATACCTGAGGCAAGAGTACTTGAGTAAGTTGGGAAAAGAAGAAAACAATGAGAAGTACTTGAGCCTTCGAGATTCTGTACGTAGAGTTTGGAGCAAAGTACTTTTTTTCTAAATAAAATGTTTAGGTCCTCATTGATGAAGACATGATTAAACAGAAAATAGAGTTGGATTTAAACAAGCTCTCTAAAACTAGGTAAGGCCAAAATAGTGCAATAGTTCTTTATTGTTAAATACGATCACAATATTCAATAATTTGCATGTAGCATAAAATAGTGTATAAAATAAATTATTTTCCCGAACTTGTATTAATTTTCAATCGACTTTAAACAGTCTTCATAATAGCCCTTACGTATAGGATCCAGCTCTTTCAGTCTCTTGTAATAATCTGCGATTTTACTCTGGAATGTCAGACGCTTACTCAACCAACACTTCGCTATTAAGACCCCTAAAATAAACATTGCTTTTTGAATATAAAAGATAAAGACCATTTTCATAGTGAATTTAAATTAAAGTGTCCTGTAATCCCATTATAAAAACAGCTCATTTTCAATCCTTACATTTACAGTTGGGTTCTAATTCAAGCAATTGATTGAATGCCTCCAGGAGATTTTCTGAGTGTTCCCTTGCAATGCCAGGATTGCTAAGTATCCAGCGTAAATAGAACCATGCGCTGCTATCACCAGGGTCCGTAAATACAGCGCTTTGAACAAGCTCCAATTCTCTATCTAGGTTCAACTCTTTCAAGGTGCTGCGATAATGCCATGAAGAATAATTAGAGAAGTTGTCGTTGAGTCTGTCCGTTGAAAATTCTATTTCTTTCGTTAAGGTCAAACCGACCTTATTCAGGATTAATCTTCTATGATCCCAGCAATGAACTGCGAATTCATTATTGTCGAGTAATTAAAACAAAACGTAAATTGTTTGCTTACAATTCCTATCGTCGGCTTGCAAGTACTTTGTGCACAGAATAAATTCCTGTTCCCAACTGGGCTTCGGGTGTAGTTGTAACACCCAGTACCGATGGTACCACGAGCTGTAAGATTTTGGTGTGTTTAATAAGCAATGTTCAGTTAATTTGATTTCGTTATCCAGGAATGTTACGAGCTGATTTTCTGCTTCGTCATCAAGTCTACTAAAATAAATTCAGTTAAGTATTTCCTGTTGTAGTCGTGGTTTAGTTGGTACCTTTGCTTTATCTCCTGTAAGATGACTTCCTTCCTATAATTCCATAACGTGTACACGTCTGGGTTAACCATGAGAATCTGTGCGCTCAACGCAAAGCTGGTTTGATTGAACGGTACTTCATTTCTGGTTGCGGCTACTTGATTCATGACTTGTCTATAAGTGGCAAGCTTTTTCTGTTGCTCCTTTTGCCTGATGAGCTTTTGCTCTTCAGTAGTCCGCACTTTCAATCTTCCATGCTAGAAAAATTACTTTCTTAAACAGTACTAATAACGTAGAACATGTAAAGACACGAAAGTGTAGTCTTTTTGCCGGATTACTTCAACCTAATCATTTTTAATAATCTATCTAATCATTTTTAATAATTATCATCATTTACTTTAATTATTAGCAAGTATCATACCATTTCTGTCCCTAATATTTTAAATATTAAAAAATAACCTCGAAACTTAACCAAGTATTCTGACGTACGTCAAAATCGACGTGTAACCAGTGTTGCCAATAGTCATAGTCTCGCAAGAAGTCTGCTTATAAGGAAATCACTAGAAAATGTAAAAGAAACTAAATAAACTTCGTTGAATCTATGCAATAATTTAGGAATGAACACAAATAATAATTTTGTCTGTCTCAAATTAAAAAGCCACCAAATTACTTCGCCAAAGAACTAAATTACTAGTAGCGTTTTCTATTCATTTGCACCGGTTGCACTCAGTGTATTTGCATCTTCTTTTAACCTCATGTAATAATACGAGATGAAGATATTCTGAGTGCGCACTATTGCGGTCAATCGAAAATGCTATAGGCGCCATGCACATCTCTGCGTTCAGCGCCGCCTGGCGTGGTGATTTGTGAATTAGTGATATGAAAATATTTCTTGAGACTCATTGCATGGGAATAATATCACTCTTATGACAATTTACGATTGTAGTACTTGAGCTACCTGGTATTGAAATACATTACAATATTCAAGTTCAAATGTACACTAATAATTTTTTAAACTACTCGTATTTTCATACCATTAATGCAGAATATGGTCATTGGTAGCGCTGGCTTCGCATGGCATGCTCCTTATACTGAATTTCAAAATTCTCGAACAGCCAAAAATAGTGTCGCAGTGAAAAAAGTGTTCGCTGTAAGGAAGAGCAGCGCCATCTGTGGTAGAGTAGGGAAACGATTTCATTAAAATTCAGTTTCTGCTTTGTCTTAAATATCAAGTAGAATTTAACATTTAACTGTTTTGATAAAGATTTAGAGAAATGTTAAACGAAGAGAATTATTTTGGACTTACTTTACATATTGATTGTTTGTTTGGAAATGGTTTTTGTTTTAAATATTTTCGTTTTATGTTTTTAATTTTAGAAGGGTTGTTTACTCAATAAACACCTTTCTATTTCTCCAAAAACATGATGAAATTACTACTATGTTCCTTGTAACATTTATTTTTTCAACAAACTACAAAATTCCAATTAGAATTTAAAATTTCTGAGGAATATGAGGAAATTTATTTCATTGGTCGCGTTCAGACGACCACAGCAGCTGAGTTGCTGACTCAGCAATCGTTTGTGATTGGCTATTATCTTAATGTGAGCCAATCACAAACGATTGCTGAGTTAGCAACTCAGCTGCTGTGCTCGTCTGAACGCGACCATTGTGTTGAGGAAATTCAATATCACTGTGTTGGCAACGCTAACCACACGCTAACTGCCATCAGTGACATTTAAGACGCGCACGTTAAAAGTTAAAACTATTTATTATCTGATTTAATTATGTATTGTAAATACTTAGCTACATAAGTATTCGCAAGTTTCATGAAAATTAAATTCATCTGAACATGAATACAATAAAATTAAACAACTGTTATGTCGTTTGACTTCAGCTTACATCTTCTTTTAACCTCATGCAATAACATGAGATGAACATACTTTATTATATTCTAGTGTGATAAGTTATAACAATTAAATTTCTCGTAAATTTGTCTTTTTAGCGCGCCATCTGTACAGGATACTTTGAACTTCTACGTGGCATATTCTGGAGATTTGTAACGGTCAAATTAAGTTCGCAACGAAAAGTAGTACGGAATTTTTTCGAAATATTACATCAAAAGAACAACCTCTGGTAATTAAAACTCGAGTAAATTATAGTAGAAGTTGAAATGTCGCTCGATCGTGAAGCTGGACGCTCCTGCTAAAACATTCTCGACAATCAATTCGTTAACGATTAAACATCCAGGACCAGTCTTGTTCGGCGTAGGCACACGGCCTTCCTGCCTGCCAGTTTCAATCACTTTACATGTGGTGTTTGCCGGTTGTTCTGTGCATTGTTGTAAAATAATAGGACGGAAGACGTTATAAAACCAACCAACATGCACCAAGAAACGCTGCAGCTAATACAGATCTTGGAAAAGACCGTTTCGCCAGGTAAACCAGCTTTTTCAACAGATATGTCATAGGTTGCCATCATACCTGCCATTACTCATAATGTTAACACGTTTAAACTTACCTACCCAATTAATCAGTATTGCATCAAAAATCCCGCACGCTTAAATCGACACACATAAAAATGAGATTCAGTTAATTTTAGTTAATTTATTGAGCAAGCGTTTCCCCGCGTTCACAATAGGTTATCATTTTCAGATAAGAATGAATTGGAACAGGCGTCCAGTTTCCTCGAGCAGGCGGCGACCACGAATCTTCCAGAATTTATTAAAACCTTGTCTGACATTCTGCGACATGGGGGGAACAGCCCCGTTGCGAGGATGGCCGCCGGCCTGCAGCTCAAGAACCAGCTTACTTCTAAGGACCAAAATATTAAGGTGTCGTACCAACAACGTTGGCTTGCTTTTCCAGAAGATATTCGAAACTACATTAAGAAAAATGTAAGTATGCAAAAATTGAGTTGTTTGTCGGTAATATGTTCGTTTGAAGTCTAAGCGATAGTCATTTCAACTTCACAAGAAATTAGGGGTAGAAGGTCATGATGTTGTTTAATAGGTAAAATATCTTGGAATTTTTATATTATTATAAATTATTGTGTATTGCTTAATCTGTTGCTTTTTTCACTATAAAAAAAGGACCTAAGTTTGGTGTAGCTGTTTAGGTTAGAAAAAAAAAACAGCAGTGAATTTGAGTGCTGCCAACTGAAGTTTCAAATTGTTGCTAGGTGGAGCCACTTTTCTTTAAAATCACTAAAATCAGAAATCTTTTATTTTCTGTATCTTTATTATCTGTATTAATATGAAAATTACAATTTATGATAATTCAGAAAAAATTGCACGGACCAATTTACCTATTTTATAATTGCAGTATATTTATAAACATTTAAGAACTTATGAAAGCAATTGTGTAATAAGTCTGTACTTGGCAAAGACTCGAACTATGTTGGCATTATTTAAGTTCCTTCAAAGCTTAAAGTAGATAAAACTGCAACAAAAATAAAAATCCCAAGGGTATTCTACTCATAAAATTTTGATTGCGCTTCTAGAGGAGATTTGAATCATATTGTTTTGTAAATTTATGCATTTTTTAACTTGCAGAATATGGTCAAATCTTTTTGATTAAAAAAATTTTCATACTACCAATATAAGATTTAATTTTGTAAACACTTTAAAAACAAATAATTAAAGTGTTATTTATGTATCAACTGATTCAATTTAAAGTAATCCTCAGAAGGCCATGGAATTAAAAATCATGTCTTAGCTAGATTCAGGATATTTGAAATCCTAATACAAAGTGGTCTAGAATAACTTTGAGTTGGCAATACGATTAAGAGCATTTTTTTTATTCGGCTGTTTGCAACACTAACCAGGTATATGTTTTGTTGATTTTTTTGATTAAAATTTAAAATGTCAAATGACGCTTGTGAAGTGACGGCTGTCAGTGTCAAGCGGTCAACAACCGGAAGTTATTCCAATTGTACCAATTAAAAATAAAATTAAGCACTACCAACTCACTGATACTTTACAACTTTGTAACCAGCTATTCAAAAAAACTTTGGAACTATACTAAACCTTCAAATGCGTTACGTATTGAATAAATACACGAACCATTAATTTTTTCACTGTTTGTGAAATATATTTCTAACAAACCACTTTCTTGGTGATTACTGTGATCAGTGAAAGCCTTAAAATTGAAATGTGCGAAAATAATCAAAACTTAAATCTGACAGAACTGACAGATGTAATTTTTAACGAAGAAACGCCACCGACATTTGGTATCTCAGACATGCCCGTTATATCTATCTTTATTTATCATAGCACACCTTGATGAAACATTTTTTGATTCACAGGTTATTTTGATGGGCGTTATGAATCCAGCTAAGACGTGATTTTAATTCCTTTAATTTTGTGACATTCTGAGGTTGACATCAAAACTGATCACTAAAAGCGAAATCCAATCGCTGCACTGGTGTACACTCGGTGAATTAACATCACACAATAATAAGAGATGAAAATACACTGAGTGTACACCAGTGCAATGATTTGGAATTCGCTAAAAGTCATCAATTAAGATTACATTTGTATTGTAGGTACATGAATTAAGGTAAAACGTCTAAGAAGAAAAATTACTAAAGGCTGCTTTACACGATGCAATTTGTATTGCAGCAAGATACAATTCCTTTTGTGCGCGCGCATGCGCAGTATGAAACTTTAAGATCAGCTATTGCATTACATTCTTTGCATTCTACTGTAATTTTTATTGCACTGCAGAATGTTTTTAGGAGTTCCATTTCATTTATTAAAGTATTACAGCAACAGCTCTGTGGTCCGTGTTGAGACCAATACTGTTGTATCATCTGCATACATACACAAGTCCCAAGTTGACAAATGAGAGGGCAAGTCATTTACAAATAGTGAAAACAATAGTGGTCCCAACACTGAACCTTGGGGAACACCCATACATAAATCATAAGGATTAGAAGTTGTGTTATCCAGTTTAACAATATGTTGTCTATTCTTAAGGAAAGAAAAGTAAAAGTAAAAAAGACATCGAGGAAGTTTCTTGCAATTTCAATACTATAATAAACTGATTATAATTTTTTTCTGACAATTGTTAGAAAACTTTAACTTTTATTACTTTTCTGCTACAAACAAATTTAATACACTCAACCTTAAAGTGATTAGTTTTTTTTTGTGTAATTATTCAAGCACCTTTTAATATATTTTAATTGCACAGTATACTTTATAGCATTATAAAGAGCTGCCTGAACAACAACATTTTAATGCCATGAGTAAATATAAAGGGGAATCCCTCAATGATCGTCGAAACGGTGCTGTTTACTTACTTCATTATTGAAAAAGAAATTGAACAATTTAAGTAATTAGAGAGGAAACACTTTAAAATTGAAATAAGAAAGTGTACAATTAATTAGATACATATAAGGAAATTATGTGTAAGGTATCAAATAAATACAGGGGAATTCCCTCAAGATTCCAAACCGTGAAGAATTCAAAAGGGGAAACCCCTCAAGTTAAGAACTGCTTGTTACCATCCTTTTTTTTTATTTTAGCATACTACTGCTATAAGTATTTTTTTTATTATTCGTATGTGACAATATTTAAAGTTTAGCAATTTCACTGTTTACTGCTTCTGTTACTATGCGGGCAACAACAATACGATTTTCATACCCCAATCAAAATCTGTAAGAAAGTTTTTTGATAACGAAATTATTAAAACAGTTTTACTTTGACATTGTTGATCTAGCTATTTTAAATCGTGTCTATGATTTTAGTATATTTTTTTTTAGTATCAAAATAGAATGTTAAAGTGTCTGTAATTTGGAAAACGGACGGAGATATTTGAAAAGTAATTTCCGTGATAAAATTAATAAAAAATATTTCAGGTGTAAGTTAGTTACCTAATTTCAATGACGTAATCATGTATGTACCTAACTTCGATTAAAATTTTATCAAAGTTAGGTACTTAATCATTAAATAGTTCTTCTGCAAGACACTTCTAATTAAAATTAAGTTCTTTGACTTTGATAAAATCAAATAATGTTACTAACATAAATACATTATTTTCATGTATATTTCCAGTTAGTGTTTTTTTTAAGTGAAATTATAAAACAAGTCATACTATAGCTAAATAAAAAATTCGTTTCCTAGATTGTAGGAGCCCTAGGAACAGAAACAAATCGCCCATCATCTGCGGCACAATGCGTGGCTTACGTGGCGGTCGCAGAATTACCTCAGAACCAATGGCCCGGTCTAATAAACACCCTGGTCAACAATGTGGTTCAAGCAAACTCAACGGAGATGCAGAAAGAAGCCACCCTCGAGGCGATCGGGTACATATGCCAAGAAATCGACTCGGAAGTCTTGGTGGCCCAATCGAACGCCATCTTAACCGCCATAATCCACGGCATGCGAAGCACCGAGCCCAGTAACCACGTCCGTCTTGCCGCCACGCAAGCCCTGTTAAACTCCCTGGAATTCACCAAAGACAACTTCGACAGAGAAACTGAGAGGAATTTCATAATGGAGGTGGTTTGCGAGGCGACGCAATCGCAAGACACCCAAATCAAAGTAGCCGCCCTTCAATGCCTAGTTAAAATTTTGACTTTGTATTATCAGTACATGGAGCCGTACATGGCGCAGGCTCTGTTCCCCATAACCCTGGAAGCTATGAAATCTGAGAATGACGCCGTAGCACTGCAGGGTATCGAATTTTGGTCGAACGTAAGCGACGAGGAAGTCGATTTGGCCATCGAGGATACTGAAGCGGCGGAAGCAGGCCGGCCTCCTGCCAGAGTATCCAGGCACTACGCGAAAGGTGCTTTGCAATTTATTGTGCCGATTCTCCTGCAGAAGCTCACGAAGCAGGAAGAACTGGACGACGAGGACGATTGGAACCCGAGCAAGGCAGCCGGTGTTTGCCTGATGCTGCTCGCGACGTGCTGCGAAGATGAAATCGTGCCGTACGTTCTGCCTTTCATTAAGGACAATATAAAATCGGAAAACTGGAGATTCCGAGACGCTTCGCTAATGGCGTTTGGTTCTGTTTTGGGCGGCTTGGAGAACACGACGTTAAAACCGCTGGTCGAGCAAGCCATGCCTACTTTAATCGAGCTTATGTATGATAATAGCGTGATAGTTCGAGATACGGCCGCCTGGACGTTCGGTCGAATTTGCGAGATTATACCCGACGCGGCCATCAACGAGACCTTCTTGAATCCGCTCCTGGAAAGTCTGATAACGGGGTTGAAGGCCGAGCCTAGAGTCGCCGCGAATGTTTGTTGGGCTTTCACCGGACTTGCGGAGGCCGCTTTTGAAGCCGCCGACATAAACGAAGATACGGGAGCCCCCGACACTTATTGCCTGTCGCAATATTTCGAGTTTATAGTCCAGCGCCTCCTGGAGACCACCGATCGACCCGACGGGGCACAGGCGAATTTACGTCCGGCGGCTTACGAAGCCCTCATGGAAATGGTGAAGAATTCACCCAAGGATTGCTACGTCACCGTGCAAAAGACGACCATGGTGATTTTAGAGCGTCTTCAGCAAGTGCTGCAGATGGAAACGCACATCACCAGCCACAATGACCGGTCGCAATTCAACGATCTGCAATCACTCCTGTGCGGAACTTTACAGTCGGTGTTGAGGAAGGTCACCTCCGAAGACGCCCCCCAAATATCAGACGCGATTATGACCGCGATGTTGACCATGTTCAACTCGAACTCCTGCAAGAGCGGCGGAGTACAAGAAGACGCGTTGATGGCCGTTTCTACTTTAGTGGAGGTTTTGGGAGATGGCTTCCTCAAGTACATGGATGCCTTCAAGCCGTTCTTATACATAGGCTTAAAAAATCATCAGGAGTATCAAGTCTGCGGGACAGCTGTTGGGTTAACCGGGGACATATTCAGGGCGCTCAAGTTGAAGGCGTTGCCGTATTGTGATGAAATAATGACGCTCCTGCTCGAGAACCTGGGGGATAACACAGTACATCGAAGTGTTAAACCGCAGATACTTTCGGTCTTCGGCGACATCGTCTTGAGCATAGGGTCTGAGTTCAAGAAGTACCTCGAAATCGTTCTCTCTACCTTAGTGCAGGCGTCTCAGGCTCAAGTGGACCGCAGCGACTTCGACATGGTGGATTACCTGAACGAGCTCAGAGAGGGCGTGCTGGACGCGTACACGGGTATTATTCAGGGCTTGAAGGGTGACGGGCCGACGCCCCATCCGGACGTTATGATGTTGGAGAACCACATTCCGTACATCGTACAGTTTATTTCGCTCGTTGCTCACGACACCGAGAATTCGGAATCGGTTATTGCCGTTGCCGCAGGGCTGGTTGGGGATTTGTGTACTGCCTTCGGAGCACCCATGATTCCCCTGCTTGATTCGGACGCCGTTAATGACATGTTGACGAAGGGTCGCCGGAGTCGGGTTAGCCGAACGAAGACTTTGGCCACGTGGGCGACGAAGGAGCTTCGCAAGCTGAAGAATAACGTGACCGCTGCCGCTGCTAGTTGGTAAGTGATAGTTTTAATTTTTTGTTCTGAGTGTGAGATGAGTGCATTTTTGAAACAATAATCAGAATTGGGCAATGATTAAATATTGTGGTTTCAAATCAATCTTATATTTACTTCAGTTCAAGGATAAACTTACTTGAATACAGGTGGTTCTAAATTGCGTAGACTTGGTCTTTGAAATTACTGTAATCTGTGCTTTATTTTACGACTTGTCCAATCTGATTATTATAGATGATGTGTAAGTGAATTGATGAAATTTTGAACATTTCAGATTTACTTTGGCTAGTTGTGGTATTACAGAAGGAAATAATAAGGAGGTTTGGTCTACGGCATCAATTGTGGAATCATAATAATTTACTTAAAAACAAAATTTCGAACTTTTTTTCGGTTTCTTTCCAACCGTCAACCAGTCTGCCGCCAATGCGGCCGCTCTTCCCCCCCCCAAAAAAACACAGACGGCGGCGCGCATTCGACAGATGGTTGACACCGTCGAGTAGATGACAGTTGACATGGTACCGTCCCCACTTATTTCGGTTACTGGGGTGCCGAGTGTATGAATGAACCGTGTTGTAGACTATGAACCACTGTGAGTGAATCCTGTATGTTACCGTAGCTGTGAGTTGGACGCTTGTGAAACTAAGTGCCGTGAAAGACGTGTACGTTGCTCAAGACTGAAGAGTGGTGACAAATTCCTCTCGTCACTTTGCGCATCTCTTTTGTTCGTTCGTTATCGTTTCATGATACTGTATCTTATTGAAATAAAGCATTTTTCACTGTCACATATCGAATTTACTATAAGTAGTTATTATATTTTTACTATGGATAAGTTTCACGAATTCGAAAATATTGTTTGTTTTTTTTTTTTGCCTGGTGCATGTTATACACACGTTATTATTTGGATGTAATTCAGAAATTTAGAACACCCTGTCTATGCAACCCGTTTACTAAAGGCATCATTAGCACAAATTAAAGCGAACCTAAGTGTAATTGACTTGAGTCTATTTTGCTTTGATAAATGCATAGATTCGAGTTAACTGTTGTTAGATTTGCTTTGTGTGGTAACTATTGAGCGGGAGCATTATAGCAAAGTGCAATGTGTCGAGTCGATCAACGGCGTCATAAAAATTAGTCGTAAAAAGCGATATAAGGCGATGGAAATGGTATGCGCTTCTCCTCTCGTGTGCAATTCTGATCCATAACCTTGAAAGTTATAATTCTTCCGCTTATTAGTAATAACTCCCCTGCTGAATATGTTGCTGCTTAATTTAATCATTCTAATTAACGAAACGTTAAGAAAGTATGTTTGGTAATTTAATATAAAATAAATCCTTTAAATAACTTCATTATAGCCTAGGAAAATGAAGGGGGTAAGTAGATATGTTAAAAAATATTCTCAGTTGAAATTCATCAAAATTAATTTTCGCTTTTTTGGGCTTGAAAAAAAATGATTCGCCGAAATTGCACAGAAATAAAATCCGTACGCGCAGACTTCTAACAGTCTTATTAATTTATTTTTAACTTTTTTTCTATTTGATCAAATCAAATAATAATTAAAATGATGAGTTGCAATTAAGTTTGAAATAACTCCTGGTTGGTGCTTGTTTGATACGTTTTACTTTTTAAATTTTTTTATTGCCAATCATGCCAACTTTGTAAGGTAAATTTTACAATTTCATTTTATATAGTAGTAATATTTTTGTATTTTTAACTTTAAATAATGTTTGATTTGATGGTAAATCTAAAATTATGTTTGGTTTAAATTTAAAAAACTTTCTTTTTTAATCGAAACTTGAGGGTGTGTAAAACATGCACCGAGGTTTACTGCACACAACTCGCTAAAGAGAGAATATAAATTTTATTCTTGTAATTAATGTTGTACTCAGGAAATTTTGAGAATAAGAAATTTTTTCGAGTGATATTTATTTTTGATGAAAGTTTTGTGGGGCCGTGAGTGCCTTGCGTGATTGACGTTGTGTGCTAAGACCAGACTGTTAAGGATTGTGGGGACCGATGAAGCGATGAACGGATTACTGTAATAGATTTTAACGGTCTGGTTTCAGGGTACTTTAGTGAATTTAACTTAAACAAAATAATCAAACTGTGATTTGGGAACGCTTCAGCTAGTTGCCAAAAGTATTGTTAATAATCGTCGAGTGAATTCCATTAGAAGTAATATGTAATACCGTGAAGCCTTCCCAATCTTCAATAATTATAATTGAACAAAATTATAATTATCCAATTCCTGTATGTGTGATAAAAGAATGCACGGACATGAAAGTGGACTGATTAAAAAAAGCCTTTTTTTGTAATTATTTTTATTATTGTAAATTATCTTGCGTGGTGATCAGTTTGTTTTAATAAATGTCCGTGTATGTATCTAGGCTGTATGAATTTTTGTATTAGTGCGTGTTGCGCCGTGTGATAGTTATATTTGCGTGTATGCGTTACGTTGTTTTATACACTAGCTATAGTATATACTGGCCTAAATTCTATTTTTTATTGTTATTTAGTAATCGTCCTCTGTTGGAAATCTCCTAGAAGAAATTTTTTGATTTGTTAAGTTGCGCATTCAATTTTTTTTTTTACTTTTTTTTCCATTGTACCAAAGCACTTTATTTGTTGCTTTTGCAACACACATTTTACATTACCGTACCAAAGTATAATAACAAGCTGTTGTTAAAATGACTGAATAAACAAATAAAGTGCCCCGCTCCATTTTGTACTAGTATAAAGTTAAGTAAGGTGGTAAAAAAAAAACATTTATGGCAGATATCGAGTAATAGTTTGATGGTTGTGTGTTATTTGTTTGCCAGTTTTTGAATCAAGTGTGCCATGATAGGTTGTCTGTTAAATTGTATAAAAAAACACCCCTACGCTCGCACCGATGTTTGGCAATTGAATCAATCGTTGTTCTAAGTGCGTAAGACTGAATTTGAATTATTTCTTTTTGCCGATAACTGCGCTGCGTATAATACTTGTGTGCTCAAATGCTGTGTGTAAGTTAATCGTTGCATTTTGAGTGCGACCATTCCGGAATTTTTATTGTTAAACATCGGTCGTCGTTCTCTTGTTTTTTCGTTTCGTCTCTTACATGTTACCATGTCTAGGTGCCTGTGACCCCTTATGTAAAATTTATTAGATTAATCCTATGTTTTCCGTTCGTTTTCTGCACGCTGATGTCAAAAAGAAAATTTAAGTTCTGAGATGTACTCTAGCATTACTCCGTCGTTGAAGAAATCTTTTTTCTGGATCATTTTTTTCTTTGTAGTTCAAGTTCCAAATAAATACTTTATTTACCGCTTGCAATTTTTATTACTGAATCAAATTCATTGATAAGTTGTATTCTGCACATTTTGTGCAGATGTAATACTTGTATCGGGCTGCTAGACGACAAAAATGTCTTAAACGATCATCAATATGGATTTAGACAGGGCAGGTGCACCGTAGATGCCCTGTGCCACTGTGCCAGGTCAACAATACTAAAAAGTTGGCCTGGCAAAATGGGCATTTCTGCCTAATGCTAGCCTTGGACATTGAATATGCCTTAACTCGGCATTGTGGATCATTCAGGCCCTAAAAGTGTAAAAATCAGCAAGTACCTGATAAAGATACTCCAATCCTATGTAGAGGACAGGTCGTTCATAACTCCACAGGGAAAAGAGACGTGCGACGTGCCTCAGGGCTCGGTTCTCGGGCCGACTCTGTGGAATATACTGTGCGAGGCGACGGTCTTGCTGTACCTAAAACTGGAGTCGATATAATTGCATACGCCAACGACCTGGCGATAGTTGTCACGGCCACTATGTTTGAAGAAAAGTCGAAATGCGCAATGATGATTATCTTGGCGGGTTCCAGGAAACTAAGCCACCTAAGCATAAACTTTGAAGAAACAGAAGTTAAAAGCCAGAACGAAATAAAGGGATCGAGACCTCTCGTCAAAAAGCATGTGAGAAAGCCAGCAAAACCCTCACGGGCTGTCCAGGCTAATGGCAAACATAGGTGGACCTAGGTCCAAAAAGAGAAAGGTACTTAGCCGGAGTAGTGCTAGCGACCATCATATACATGGACAGAGGCCATGAAGTAAACACTACGAGAGACGAATCAATAAGCAGAAAGATGGCCTTATGGATGGTCCCTACAGAGGCTATCCTGGCGCACTCCCAGACTGCAGTATGAAGAGAGCAGAAGATCCTCCGCTGAGTCTCGAGAACTGAAATGGGAAAGTGCTTGGGACACGTACGAAGGATGGACCAAGATCTTCATCAATGATATTGGCAAGTGGTGTAACCGGAACTACGGAAACGTAGACCATCATATCACTCAAGCGATGATAGGACATGGAGTATTCGCCGTTACCTGAATAAAATCGGGAAACTCCCAAGCAATGTCTGCCTGTTCTGTCAGGAGATAGACACGCCAGAGCATACAGTTTTTGACTGCAGTAGATAGTGAAATGTGGAACTATACGAGGGTGGTCCCAGAAGTACCCGACCTGAAGCATAGATGGCGGTTGTTAGTTGAAAAAAGTAGAGTTTATACAGGAACAGAAAATGTTAATAATTTTTCATTTAAAGCTATCAAATTTCATCAATTATTCCAAATTATCACAAGTAGGAAACGATAATAAACAGCTAGGTAGGTGTTTTACATATTTCATGCAATTATCAGAACAACATTTTACAGTATAAACGTTACATACAATCTTTGGAAAGGAATCAGTAAAACGTGCAGTGGTAAATATTTGTCATTAATAAATAAAGAATGACAGGAGAAAATAGCTTGAAAAATCAAGTGGTTTTTGATATTGCATCCACATGGCTCAACTCTTATCTAAACAATATATAGGAACTCTAGAAAAAAGTATTATGGTCGAAAGTACGAACCTTCTAAATTTTAAGTTTCAAGCTTGGGAGAGGATGCGTTGTTTAGTATTTTTTTGACAGCCGTCAACAGTGAATACTCTCAATGAATTTATAAACATGGAAAAAATTGGTCATGGTTACGTAATACAATACTTTCATTTGAAAGGTCTCAGTCCAAGCAATATCAAAGCCGAGCTACAGTTTACACTGGGGGAGCCTGCTCCTTCGTTTACAACAGTAAAATATTGGATAACAGAGTTTAAACGAGGCCGTACGAGCTGCCAAGACGAACATTGCAGTGGTCGTTCAAATGAGGCAACCACGCCAGAAATGGCCAAAAAATCTCACAAAATTTGTGAGA
Source organism: Dorcus parallelipipedus (assembly GCA_958336345.1). Classification (NCBI taxonomy): domain Eukaryota; kingdom Metazoa; phylum Arthropoda; class Insecta; order Coleoptera; family Lucanidae; genus Dorcus; species Dorcus parallelipipedus. The sequence goes on along the minus strand of OY284483.1, from coordinate 33,621,795 downwards.
TATTTAATATCTTTGAAGTGATGATAAACCACAAACAAATTAAAATTAAAAATTTTCCTTTTTTCACAAATGACAACAAAAATTTGATTACTTGCATTAGCTTCGTTTATTTGTCCTGCTCTAACTGTTCGGAGTAAAAAAACTTGCATTTAAGTACTTGCTAATTTTTTTACTCAGAAGAGTTAGAGCAGCACAAATAAACGAATCTATTATAACCTAAATTGCAAGATTACCTGTACATTTAATTATTTTCTATTCTAGATTGAGAATTCTGTATTTGTATCATATTTATTGTGGAAAATAGTGTGAGCGTCACAAACTGTAAAGATAATTCCAGTAACATACATGAATGTGACATATATGTAAACAATTATTTGCAACGAAATCAAGTTTAAGGAGATATCGTGTAAATATTCATCAGGACAGCAACACAATTATAAAATACATGTGTGACAAATGTTTCAAACTTTTTCCTAATAATTATAATTTAAAGAGACACATTTCTAATGCTTGTCAAAGCAACAAACAACCAAGACAAGGAAAGAGTATATGTGATATATGTCAAGTTGAGGATTTTCCCATAGATTTTCCTTGCAATTTATTAAAACATTACGAAGATAAACATGGTATTAATATAGAAAATGAAAATCTCAATTTTAACAGTATAGCAGAGCAGATTTTGAAGAATTTACTAGAAGGAGTTACTAGAAAAAGAAACTGTTTCAAAATATGTTAAAGATACGTGAGCAAAAGTGCAAGGTCGAAAGACATTTATGTATTATCATTGTCATCGATTTGGAACCGTGAGGCATTCTGGAAAAAATATTCACCATTTAAAATTATTAGGGAGCAATAAAATAGAAAGATATTGTCCTTCAAAAATTGATGTTCACATATGCAATAAAACTGGTAATGTAACAGTTAAATTTATAAAAACTCATCTCGGACATAAAATGGAAACTGGAAGAGTACCACTTTCAGAATCTAATAGAAAGCTCCTTGCAGAAAAGATTAGTAATAAAATACCATTTGATGAGATATTAGATTCTGTGAGAGAAAATTCAGAAGGAAACAATTTTGAAAGAATTAATTTATTAAATAGAAAGGACTTATTTAATATTGAACAAGTATATAATTTAATCAAAGATTTTATAAAACATCCAAATGATTATGTTAGTGTAAGTGCATGGGTGGCAGAAACTCAATACAGAAGCGGTAACAGTGTAATCAGATACATCAAAAACCAAGAAGAATTAGACGAAAATCAACCTGAACTGAAATCTGAAGATTTTTTGCTTGTCATAATGAACGACCCACAGTTAAAAAAATATGGGAATGATTGCATATCTGTAGACACCACACGTGGCCTCAATAGTTACTTTGAATTAACCACCTTGATGGTTCTAGATGACTTAAGACAAGGTTTTCCTTGTCTTTTTGCTTTTACAAATGGAGAAGTTATTTTCAACATTCTCAGGAATTTTCTTACTGAGGATCTTCGACCAAAGGTAAAGATTCTTAAAGTCAAACTGCATTTCCAACAATAAATTTGTTTAATATTATTTTTTTAAAGTAAAACAATTTGTGCCAACATTGAAACACTCAGTATAATTTTCTTTTCAGGTTTTTATGTCAGACATGGCAGATACAGCTTGGTTACAAGTAATGGGAGGCCCATTACAGTTTTGTCTTTACTGCACTTGTAAATAAAGCCTGGAAAAAAAAATATTTTAAGCAAGATAAGTAGCCCAGATAAGCAAGAATTACTAGCAGAAAGAGATGAAAGAGGATTTGAAAAAATGCTCCAAAGTTTTTTAGACTCATTGCAACAAGATCCTGCATTAAAAGATTTTGGAAAATATTTTCAAAATACATACGTGCCATCACGAAAATCTTGGGCTTACTGTTATAGGCTGCATGTTGGTTTAAACACTAACATGCATGTAGAAGCAATGCATAAGACTATCAAATATATTTACTTAAAAGGGAAAGTCATAAAGCGATTAGATAAATCAATACATGCGCTGCAGAAATTTGTTAGAGATAAATTGTTTGATAGGCTTATTGTTCTAAACAAAGGTAATACACATTTATTATGCATAATTAAATTAATATTAAATAATTTCAGGCGAATTAATAAAGAAGATAACAATAATTAGAGAGAGAGACACAAAAAAATGCTGTCGGTTCAAAGCAATACATAAATTTTATTTGAAAATGATCATATTTGGAATGTCGCTTCCTCAAATGGCGATGAGATTTATAAAGTTGAAAAGTGGAATACAGCTTGTAATTGCAGTTTAAGATGTGCAGAATGTAATATATGTATCCATGCTTATGTTTGCACATGTCCAGACTCTTCAACAAGGTGGAATATGTGTAAACACATACATTTAATATGTAATAAAAAGCAAATAGCATTTACACAAGTAACGAAAATTGAAAATAATCCTAATTTTGAAGGTGAAAAATCAATCATTCTCAAAGAAATTAATAAGAACGTATTCTTAGAGAAGTTGGAACCTAATATTGATACTCGGCCCATCTGAAACCTCATTATTCCTGCCGCTAGAGTCTCGTTTTGGATGCCGGTCCACACGTCCGTTATCACCATGGTCAAAATCAATGAATTAAAGTTCCAATTGCTTCCTCACGCACCCTACTCGCCAGATTTAACCCCGTCGGAATATTTTCTCTTTCCAAATTTGAAAAAAATAAGATAAAAAAAAGATTTGCCAATAATGAAGAGGTGAAGTCTGTGGTTGATGGCTATTTTGAAGACCTCGACGCCTCTCATTATAAGAACGGTATAGAAGTTATTGAGCATCGCTGGGAAAAATGTATCACGTTAAAAGAAGACTATGTTGAGAAATAAAGACCACTCTTCTGAAAACGTACCGGAAACCCTATTAAGAAGTGAAAGGCACTATGTTCAGGACGATTATGCAAACCAAGGCCTGAGATGAAATAGAGCTAAGAAGGATTGTTGTGCAACAGTAAAAGGCTAGCACAGTAAAAAGACAAACCAAGGACATGACAAATAACCTAGACTGAAATACACAAGACAGATTCGAGGAATTAGTAGCTGTAAGAGAGGATAAGGAGTTTAGTTGGTGGGCGCCCTTGTCAAGGACCTAAGAAATAGGCGAATCCAACACATCTTATATTGGATTCCCTTGATGATGTCTTCTGAAGATTCTCCAAATCTCTATAACAAAAAAAGTACTCGTACCGAAAGGTACAGGGGACGTGAGCGCAAATTTGAAAAGAACTGTGCGCGGGCCAACTGATATAGTGAATAGCGAAATTTCAAGTACTTTAGGTGTAGCTCTTCTCTGCAACAAAATGCACAGTATTACACTAGTTCAGACGAGACGAAGAAGTCGGTAGATGTATTTTCAAAAGCAATTGCTCGATGAAAGCAGCAAATAATCTCATAAGCTCTCTCCTATGTATGGCTTCACACACAAGAGTTTCACACACAAAACCTTCAGTTACTATCGTTAATTCCAGACGATGCCAATGGATCGCAACGTAAGTCACCAAACAATTCGCCCTAACACCAGTTATTTCGCAATAATGTAAACTTTAGGAAAATACATTGGATTTGGACGATCTTCTCCCACAAATAGGAGAGTACGGCAGGTATCAGAAGTTAGTGCTGTTCTTCGTGTGCTTACCCGCGTGTTTTCCGTGTGGCTTCGGCGCTTTCAACCAACTCTTCATGTCCGACACCCCCGATCATTGGTGTAGAACGCCCCAGCTGTCGAATTTCAGCGCGGAACATCAAAAGTACCTGGGGGTCCCCCAAACTAACGGGACGTACAGCAAATGTAAAAGGTACTCGGTCGACTGGGATCGATTCTTGAGCTACAACAACAAAAACGATGTTGAGGAACAACAACGTTGGGACACGGAAGCTTGCGTAGACGGATGGGTTTACGATGTTTCGGAAATTACTTCCAGCATAGTCATTGACGTAAGTCATTTCTGATGAAGTAAAATGAAAAGTGATTTTGGGATTAATTGGTAGTTCGATTTGGTGTGCGGCAAGGAGATTTACCCAACTCTGGGCTTGACCGCGTTGTTCTTGGGTGGACCAGTTGGAGTATACTCCTTCGGCTGGCTCAATGATAAAATCGGCAGGAAAAAATCGTTCTTCCTTTGTTTAACAACTTTTCTGCTTGGAAATGTACTCACGGCGGTAGCGCAAGGTTTTTGGTGGTGGACGGCTAGCAGAATAATCGTTGGCCTTACAGTACCTGCTTTATATCAAATACCATTCATAATTGGTAAGCCTGGTACGACTAGTATATACCTTGGAAATTGCTTTAATGATTTTTTTTTGTAGCGTTAGAACTTGTTGGGCCAAACTATAGATCATTCGTGACGGTTTTGACTTGCACGTTCTTTACGTCCGGGATGATGATGTTGGCGCTTGTGACTTACTTGGTGCGTGATTGGGTCCAGCTGACTTTAGTAACGTCGCTTCCTTTCGGGCTTTATTACTTTTACTGGTTTTTCCTTCCTGAAAGTCCTCGCTGGCTCCTCACCGTCGACAAGTTCGAGGAAGCGTCGATGATACTTGAGAAACTCGCGAGGATTAACCAACGTGAATTTCCCCTGGATTTCATGCTCAAGCTCAAAGAGAAAACGCGTTCCCAGCAAGCGAAGTGCGAGAAGAAGAAGAGTCCGGGAGTTGCTGATTTATTCAGGACTCCCAACATGCGTTTGAAGACCATCCTGATTACTTTGAATTGGGTCGCCAATGAGCTGGCTTACGTGGGCTTGAGTTACTATGCTCCTGCTTTAGGTAGCGATCGCTATTTGAGCTTCTTCTTGTCGTGTGTTATCGAGCTACCGAGTTACTTTGTTTGTTGGATGGTCATCGATAAATGGGGGCGAAGATGGCCGCTGTGTTTTAGCATGATCTTCAGCGGGATTATCTGCATTACCACTATAGTGATACCAGATGGTGAGTTACACCTTGGACACGTTTAGACACTTTCCCCTTTTCCTGCCGGTCACTCAAAAAGCCCAAATGTGTCCGGGGGAATCCGGAAGCCTCAATAGCCTACGTTATTATGAACTTTAGATGCAGTTACCACCACTTTGGTAATATACTTGATATCAAAGTTCGCAATATCGGCTTCCTACCTGATAATATACCCATTTTCTGGAGAACTGTACCCAACAGAGATACGAGGCATTGGCATTGGCCTTTCAGCGTACGTCGGAGGACTCGGCTTGATCTTCATACCTTTCATTACGTATCTCGTAAGTCACCAGCAAATTTGCCAGTTTTAATCGAAAACAAAAGATGTACTCGTTCTTCTCAGGGATCGGAATTCGTAGCATTACCATTAATAATAATGGGTGTAATGTCGGTCATCGGTGGTTTGACCGGCTTGCGATTGCCGGAAACCCTCCACCAAAACCTACCGCAGACGATCGAAGAGGGAGAGGAGTTTGGGAAGGATTTCGGCGTCGAGGATTTGTGCAGATGTGTTCCCTTGAGGTAACGTTGTCAATTGGCTGTTGGATGTTGACTATTGAATTTTTGTCTTTGTTTAAGGTCACAGTCGTCTGTTACCGAGTCGTATGAAGATTTGGAACTGCAGGTTTCGAAATGTGAACCGCTGGAAGGTACACCTCTTGATAATTCGGAAATGAAATCTCACGCTCTTATTAGGCAGTCCAGTTTAGTGGAGACTCAAAAGGATAATGACGGGGCAATAAGAATGACTTATTGGTTTTAGAATTAGGTATTGAGTTTGTTTTAAGAATAAATAACATCATAGTTTTAATCTGTGGAATAACTATCTTTTTCAGAGCAGTCCATTATGGTTATCAATAAGCAGCGGACGGCCGTTGGGAAGGCAAGAGTGGAGGACTTGTCCATACATCGCCTCTACTAGTTTATGTATTTTTCGCCCGTTCGACACGAGCCCACTCTCGCCTGCCCAACGGCCGTCCGCTGCCTAGTTATCAATTATGGTTAGCAATCATGTTCGTTGGAAATTTTCGTTTAGAGCCTTTTCGATTGGGGTGTAAATATACGCACCGAGTGCGCACTCAGAGTATTCTCATCTTGCTTTAATTTCGTGTAATGAAACGAGATAGAGATATTTTGAGTGCGCACCGCAGTTAAATTTATAGCGTTTTCGATTCACTTGCACCAGTTGCACTCAGTGTATTTGCATCTTCTTTTAACCTCATGTAGTAACACGAGATGAAGATATTCTGAGTGTGCACTAGTGCGGTCAATCGAAAACGCTATTAAATTAAATTTCCCAAATTGTAACCTGAACCAGGCAGCTTACCCTGTAAACTAGGAACTGGAATACTTGGCGAATTTCTATTCTTTTAAACTTTTGCTTTGGAGTTGTTACTGCATAAAAATAAAATTTTCGATGAATCCAGGGTACTCCTAAATTCCAGAAGAATTATTTATCAACTCAAGTCAACGAGTAAAGAATAAACAGGAGGGACTCGTACTAATAGTAGTTTCTTGTCCAAACTAGTAACTAAATATGGCGCTGTATGTCGGAGTACGTTTCATATAATCCTTACGCTAGTCATGCTCTGTAACATGTATATAACATCGTTCTATTTAAAATTCGATGTGAGCATACCAGTGCAAATGAAACGCCTGCCAATATACGTAAAATATGCCTGACGTTTGACATAACCTTATAAAGTTTATTCAGTAAGAATAGACGTTACAGGAAAAAGATCTCTTGCAGTGATATTGATTCGGCGACAAAAAAAATACAATTCAGACAGAGAAAAGTCTTCTAATGAAGAACGACAACAAAAACAATAATAAAAGTTAGGTTACCGTTTCAAACGCTCATGACGACATACCTTCGTAACGAGAACGTTGAGATCACGAATTCTAGCCTCGTGTATACTAGGTAGGCGTCGAAACACTCTTGAACGCAAGCGTCATTAAACGGAACGTCATCGAAGTACGACGATTTACAAGTGTCGCGAGCATTATGTGGAACGTACACACAAGGTTTTATAAAATTCTGGAAAGCCACAGTTCACCATTGATTGTAATTCTTACTTCATTACATTTAACTGTATAAGATCCTACAAATGCCAATTGTATCCTGAACACTGGAGTTCTATCATAAAAGCACTTGGAAGGAACTTACTCTGCCAGTGATCATCGAAAAATTGCAAAACTAACCTAAAAGTCATTCACTTTTTAACTGAAGCCTATTAATAATATTCAGACTCCGGACATTTCGGAGCGTTGCCTTGGTTACGTAATATGAGGACCAATGAAAAGTGTCCATTCATAGCTCAGTTGTTATCCTCGCCGTTAGCCTAGGTTCTGACATCACGTGTGTACCTGTTACTGCACATCTCATTCCACGCACTAAAAAAATCAATTTCATTACATAAAACCAATTAATAATCTTCATTAACCAGTGTAATTACAAAACTTAATTTTTAACAGCAGTTGTGTGGGATTTCATTAATTTCTCATCAACTTAACCTAGCCAAGAAATCTAAACTGTCACTCCCGTAGTCCCGCAAAAAGTGCGGCAACAGAAATGTGAATGAAGTCGGGACACACGTGACGTCAGAACGTTGGCTAACGGCGAGGATAGCAACTAAGCTATCTTTACAAGTTTAACATCCTTGGACAACGCCCCGAAATGTTCGAGGTCTGATAATAACCTGTCAGTGTATCGTTTGTATACACTACTAATCACAGCTGCTAAACAAACACATAAATTTGTTCTAAACTCGGATACAAACACAAAATCTGGCAATTATTTTGCGAGAACGGATTTAAACAAACCTGCATATTGCAGAAACTGATCTACCGCAAAGTGGTAACTTCCGTCAAATGTAATTGCAATCTTCCACTATCGTAGGTTCCCTCCTGTTAATTCTTAACTCGTTGATTCAAGTATACTAATAGCAGGGACGTAAACTAAATCTACGAAGCGAATTGCTTGCGTAAGTCGAAGTACAACTAACACATAACAGATGGCAAGAGAGTTTACAGTCTTTTAGATCCAGTTTTACAATCGTGGAATAACTGTACACTGAATATAAGTGATGTGCCGTGTAACTTACTTTAATTCTTTACCCCCATGTTTTAATTGTAAATTATTTATTAATTCTTTACTCAGTTTATTGTTTACGAAAAGAATGTAAAGAACATAGAATATATATTTTTGATCGATATAATTAGAGTGGGAAAAAAATGGCAATTAATTTAGTTATTTTGTGTTCAATTCAATTCACTTGGAATTTCAGTGAGTTCTCCCAAGTCAAGAACACAACTCAAAAACTAATTTCACTTTTAATTCTTTACATTATTTACATTCTTTACATTATCTACCTTTTTTACACTTTTACGTATTTTTTCATGAAGGAAATATTTTTTACGGGTAAATGCACATCACTGTTGAATATCCTTTAACATTCCTCAATATCTACGTCACGTTATTCTAAGAATAATGCTTATCCGACGATTGTAAAATCGGACCTTTATTACAAGCAGGGCTTTTATTTTTGAACTTTAAATTGTTTGAAAGTAAACAGTTTTTACTTTTATGTTGTTATTTTATTATTATTTCAAGAGTAACGTTCCTAATAATTTTGAAATAAAGTTCACAAGGACATTTTCAAGTACGATTAATTAACTGACGCCTTTTGTGTGTCGTAATTTAAAATTTGCTCTTTTCTACCTAGTATAAGCCTTTCTAAAAATTAAATTATATTTTCATTGCGACGTCTTAAGAATTGAAAATAGGCAACTCATTTTACTTCAACGCTTTTAATACAATATGATTGATGGGTTGCCTATTCTTGAGGGGTCACGATTTAAAATGGAAACCCTGTACATAAAATAGTAAAATTTAATACTAATTTATGTTTTGTTCTATTTTTCGAGTTTTTATTTTTTCTCTGCGAGAGAGGGGATAACAGAAAAATGTTGAATATTAAGGACTATTGAAAATACGAGTTAATTATTAGAGTTAAGTTAGAGTTAGAGTTAGAGTTAGAGTTAATCGAGCATTCTTGCAATGCGATTGTTTTAATCCTCGGCGCTGAGAATTAATTTCTTTAAATGAATTCTCAGCAGATTTCATGAGCGTCGCGTAGGGAAATATTAAATCGGTTTACATTTTAAGATAAATTAATCGACTGGTATATTATCGCAACTTTTGTATTCGAATTTATAATAAAAGAGAGCTATTATAGAAAAGCAATATTGCAATATACCAGTTACAAAATTCATAAATCATATTATTAATTGACGTAGGTATTAGCTGATCCGAAAGAATAATCGATATTTTTTTTTCGCAAAAAGTATTCGCTAGGAAATCAACGAAACTTTTTTTTAAGTGGGATCGCTTTAAATGCGATTCATTATTTTGTGTTTATTTTATTAGTGAACTTAAATTCTATGAGTGCTCAACAGTAAGCTGCCCTGCGTTTTTTTTGTCAATAGTCGGCTTGCGGAATCTGCACAACGTTCTCTTCGTTTTGCGTTTTCTCTCTCTCTCTCTCTGCCAAAAATAACGTTGCAGTGAGGAAACGTTAACTAATTAAACGATTTCTTAAACATACTAATTGAATTATGTATTTGGAAACAAGAGTCAAAATAAATTAGAAATTTTACCAGAGACGATGGTGTTTAAATTCCAAGGAATGAGTTAAACATATTTCTAAAAACGAAAAACGATCCATCGCTGAGAAATGTTTTACTTTAATTGAAAGGCTAAACTTAGTTCATCGTTTACGCATAACTTTACAAAACGGCTGATCGTAAAAACTGCATCGATGTCACAATCTTTTCAAATCTTTTTAATTCAAATTTCGAGCTGATACATACATACTTACATAGAAGTCAACTTTGTTTAAAGTTACAAGTGCAGATTAAAAAAATTAAAATGATTTTCTTAAATAAAAATAACGTTTAAGTAACATTTGACATGATCAGTAATTAAGTACATTTAACATTTATCTGTTGCATAGAAAAATCGTAAGTGAAGATAATTTGATGCGCTCCGTTATTTTCGATCGAAACGCGAAAAATTTACTTAACTTCGATACGAAATGGAGATATCGTATCGAGTTTGTCCATATTCTCTGCATCATTAAGACCGAAGTTTATTGAAATGTGTGGCCAATACGCATTTAGATCCAAATGTAAACAAGAAATGTAATTAAAATACAGCCGTCTGTCTACCGTCCAACATAACATCTTAAAATAACCGAACGAATCGAACAAATCTGAAAAATAGAAATAGCTATCGTCTTTCTAGTTCTTAACCTATTGACACTCGCTTTGGCACGAAGCCTCCTCGCCAGTGACGTCGGTAAACTACTGAAGACTTAACTTTAACACAAGAAGAAAGGACGTTGAATTTATTACACTTGTATTATCATCTAACAAATTTACGATCCTCTTTTTAAATAAAATATACCAAAAATTAAGAATAAATCGCTCTAAAAAATTAAACTGATAAAGAAGCAATTTCAATTTGCTAATGATGAACAGTTCTTTGGTATGATGTATGTACATCAGTCTAATTTAACAGTCATGATTTGTTTTATTGTTAAATTATATATTTTGCCCCTGCTTTTCAACAATTTATTTCTCATCACTTTTGTATTTTTTTTTGCAAATTTTGTTGTAATGTAATTTTTCTTTTTCTAAGGCATTCATGGAAACGTAAGCTGCATCCGTATGAAATATAGATGGAGCATTTGCAGTCGACAAAATCTGCATGTGACGACCATGGTAGACGACAAGCGCACAAGACAATTTTTCAAAATTCCCCCTTGACAATGAGGTAGATTATCCTGTGATGAATCAGTTCATTGACCTCGATGGTGTCTAAAAGTGTTGGTGACGTGGTTGTTTTGATTGTTTGACGATTTGACTTGTGTGTACTTTATAAATGAGCCGGTAGAGAGAACGAATAAAAAAAAAACGGTAACGTTGTGAACCGTTGTCTGTTTGACTATTTTTGCATTTGTTGATTGTTTGTGTTAATTCATTGTTATCGTAATTTTTTTACTCCTCAATCGATAGACCTTAGTCCGTTTCTTTGGAATCTGAATCGATTAGGAGATCATCTACGTAGACAATAATATAATTCACTTTGTCGTCGTTGCGTCGGAAATACAGACATAACTTTGGCTGAAGTTCATCCGCAAAAGAGATTCATGAATCTTTAGGTTCCAAATCTTTGCTGATTGTTTGAGTCCATCGTTGCTCTTCTTGAGGAAACAGGCGTGTGTTCCTTTCCCTGGATTAGTAAAACCTTCCGGTTGAGCCAATGTCTTCCAAGGGGCCATATATCCGGATGACGTAACGAGTAATTACTATTAGCAACAATTGCCAGGATGCGAAATGACACTTGAGTTGCTACAGGTGAATAAATATGGGGGTGATACATCGAATCCGTCAGTGCGCAACCCTTGGCAATTAAGCGCGCTTCACTCGTTTTTAAATTCCATTTAAATGCAAAAGTCCACATTGATGGGATGATGCATGATGGGAGTTTGGCTAAGATCCAGGCACCATTTTCCTTGAGTGAATTTAATTTGAGTGAATGAGACCATTTTCCTTAAGTGAGTGAATTTAATTTGAGTGAATGAGTTTTCTGCAGCCTTAATCCATGGTTCACTTTCTGGCTCGGGAAATGTTTGCAAATCTTTCCAAGAATTGGGAATTCTGGTATTCACTGAGTATGCGTAGTACGTCAGACTTTCAGGGGGTTGTCCTCTGTTTAGGTGAGATGAAGTTCGTACCTCCTAGAGACCTAGAGACTTCGGTTGCTCTCAGGAATGAACACGCGGTAAGCCTTAGAAGACGCACCATCCAAAGCTCATTTGAAGTCTTGCCCCCGGACGTAGAAGGAAGTAAGCAACAGTAAGGATTGCTTCTCTCCATAATCTAGGACGTTGGCCAGCTTCCCCGAGGAGCGTGCGAGCCATTTCTACCAGTTTCCTTTCTGAAACACCATTCTGCTGAGGAGAGTATGGTGCAGACTTTTGATGCTTGAAGCCTTTGGATCGAACTTTTAAATACTCCTAAATACTGCTGGATAAGTTTCGAAAGTATTGTGGTTATTCTCTACGTATTCCTTGAATTTGCCGAAACATTCGTCCTTCGAATTGATGAGGAAGACCGAGTAATACCGAAAATAATCGTCAAGGAAGGAAATAAGATTTCGACTTCCACTGAGGGTACTAGTGTTCATTGGGCCACAAACATCTGGTTTGGTGCAGATGTTCTGGTCTCGGTGTGGTGGTACGGGAGTTTGATCATTTTGGACTTGAGGCATTGGACACATTCTTTGGATTCTTGACACGAGTCGAACTGGATCCCAGTAGCAAGATTTTCTTTTACAACTTTTGGGATAGCGTCTTCAAAACGGTGGCCTAGTCTCCGACGCCACGAGTGACTGCAGCTTTTATCTCCTGATACGTAGGCGAAACGTGCTTGACTAATTGATATAGGTTCGGATCTGGATATCCCGTGGCAATTATCTCCTCTTTATGCAGAATCTTGCATCCCTCTGGTCCAAAGTTAATGCTTAGGCCCTTTTCTGTTATTTTTCGCATTGATATAAGGTTATCTCGAAGAGCAGGAATATACAGGACATCCTTCATTCGTATGGACCTGAAAGAACCGTCAGGCTGATGTAAAAATCTCCTTGCCCTTCGACTTTGAGAATGTCACCACTTGCAGCTCGTACATCTACGACCTTGGAATTGGAGATTAAAGTGAAGAAGGCACTATTAGGTGTCGTGTGCGCTAGCCCCTGAATCGAATATCCAAATCTTAGAATTGGTGTGTTGAGAGTTCAGTATAAAACACAAGTCTGGTTTTGACGATTTTTCTGGTTGAACTGCTCGAGCTTCTTGACTTGCGCTAGCCTTTGACGATGCCTGACTTTCTATGCGACGTTTTAATTTAAAGCATTCCTTTTTAATTTGTCCTTTTTTACGGTAGAACTTGGAAATGGAGCTGTTATTGTTGTAATTCAAATTTGGAACGTTGCCACCAATTTTCATCATAACAGATTCTTCATTGGACGTACGAACCCTGCCATCCTTCTTTTTCTCTTCACGTTGAGTAGTTTACCTGTAACATATTGTCGCGTTACGGAAAAATGCGGAACGTTACGAAATAAAATACGGCAATGTCTTTTATGTTAATTTAACTTTAATTATTTTAACTTTAATTACTTAACATAGGGGAGGGTCTGACCCTAGAGGCCGCCCTCACCTCTCGCTTGGCTTTTCCCACGCACTTCTAATTTACTAATCACTATCCAACACTTAATTAATTACTACTTCTTACTTCTACTCTTGACTACTACTTCATGATCTTCACTGTTACCTGCAGGTTGGTCTCTTACCTATTATGCATTTCTAAATCTACGTCACAATCGGTTCTTTCATCCTGGTGGCTGGGGTTCGGTCCAAGGTACAAAGTTCTAAAAATATCAGCATCAATTAACCGTTACCAATTTGTTTCTTACAGACCTTCTAATCGCCTCATGTAATTGGCACATACACGTTTACATTTTGCAGAGCTGGCGTAAGTGGAATGCGAGCGTGTGTAACGCGGCTGACCTACCAATTGTTTAATGGGTGCTGATCCTGCATAATTTTGAAATGCACCAATAATTACGAAACGAATTTTAATTTACTTATTTTCCCAGATAATGCCATCGTGACCGTGAGTTCGGACTCAGGACGTGCTTCCAGAGCAGAAATTAGGTTATCATATGAGTCTGGTAGCGTACAAAGAAGAAGATAAACGAAATGGGAATCTCTAATATCTTCACCCATCCCTCGCAAATTATGTCTAAGCTCCGACATTACGTTCAAGTGCTCTGTCATGGATTTATTCTTTTCCAGCTTACTTTTATACGACTTAATTCTACTCATCCCAAGCAAAAAATTAAGTTAGGAAAAACATTAAAACTTAAAAAAAGTTAAAGTTAAACGTCAAGGTCTCAAAAAAAAATTGAAATTTCAAGGGAGAAGGTTCATCAAGATCAAAGATCGAGGTCACTTTAAAAATTAAAAGTTAAAAATCAAAGTCAAATCAAAAATCAAGATCAACCCAACCTAGTTCAACTTAATTAACTTGTCAAGGCAAGCAATTGGTAAAATCTTTTAAGAAATTAAATTTCAAGAGACAAGGGTCAGAAAGGTCAAAGTTCAAGGTCAACTCGAGGCAAGAAATTGGAAAAATCTTTAAGTAATCTTTAAGTAATTTCGTGGGAGGAGGTTCAATGGGATTAAAGGGCCAAGCTCGCTTTAAAAATTAAAAATTAAAAGTCAAGGTCAAATAAAATTTCGAGACTAACCCAATCCAATTCAACTTAATTCTATTCATCCCAAGAGAACGTTAAAACTTAAAAGAAGTTAAAGTTAAAGGTCGAGGTCTCTAAAAAATTGAAATTCCAAGAGAGAAGGTTCAAGAAAATCAAAGGTCAAGGTAACTTTAAAAATTAAAAGTTAAAAGTCAAAGTCAAATCAAATTTCAAGATCAACCCAACCCAGTTCAACTTCATTCTACTCGTTCCAAGCGCGACAATCCCCAGAAATTACGTGTATCGGCAATCGAAGGCCAAGTTTAAAACAAATTATTAAATTTAAATGACTGGGTGATGTCATTTTTCCCTCCCAGAGACGCCGCACAGAATATTGAAATGCTCGAGACCACGCGGAAAAGCTGAACATTTAAATGACTAGGTGAGGTCATTTTTCCCCCTCCTAGCGATGTCGCATAGAATATTTAAATGCTCGAGACTACCCAGAAATCTTGAAGATTTAAATGACTAGGGCCCAGTTTCATAAAACGTAGTTAACAACTCGATCAAGTTAATCGTGTGATTAAGCAATATCATTGGAGGAACTTTAAACTTTCCTCCAATGATATTGCTTAATCACACGATTAACTTGATCGAGTGGTTAACTACGTTTTATAAAACTGGGCCTGGGTGATGTCATTTTTCCCCTCCTAGCGATGCCGCGCAGAATATTTAAATGCTCGAGACCACGCACAAGTGTTGAAGATTTAAATGACTGGGTGATGTCATTTTTCCCCCTCCTAGCGATGCCGCATAGATTATTTAAATGCTCGTTTCCGCAGCAAGTACATTTTTGATCGAAGGGAAGTAAACTCATGTGCGTTTTTCAAAGCTTGCCACAAGCCTTTTGCAGAATTTAGATGACGTATATAGATCAGCTCATCATCCTCAACGGTTAGGCTAATGAGAGCTTGCGATGCGATCCCTTTTAATCCAGGTAGCACATCAATTTTTAATTTTCTGTATTTACTAATTGGTCACTTTACTCATACGACGCATTCATCATCAGCTTATTATTCAGTGTTATTAGTTCACGGTCAAGTTTTACGACAGCACGACTCTGATTCTCTGCATTTCTTCTAGCTTTAGTTCTATCCTCTCCAATGATAATTGAAGAACTGCATCAAAGAAGTATAAAATTTTGAATTCTTTTAGTTCATGCAAGCAAACATGGCAGACATTACGTAAATCAACAGCGGCGTGCTTCTGATACGCGAGTGCATTCACAGTGACGTATAAATTATAATAACCAACACATTCTACACATTTCCTTGAGAGAAATAAGCAGTAAATCGTGCAAGATCCGAAGGTTTATTGCATATAAATGGGCCAAATCGCACCGGGAACGCAAATATACGTACTTTTCTTCCTTAATGCCCGCTGTCGCAATAACTTACACACGAAACTAAATAGTAAATAACTGGTGATAAATAGACGCATTGTTGTGGTCGCATTCGCGTAACTGTAACGCTAAATCGAGGCGAGTTTATTTCTCATGGACGATTTATTGGACTTAAATAATAAATGCCGGTATTGTACCTACAAGGAATGCAAATATTCCCATGTAGATTTTGACTTACATAGATTTTTTCAATGACCTAATTTTTAAAGCGTCACCCAGACATGTAAAAATAAATCCCGACCTAACGCAAGTCTAGAAAAGTCGAACACGTTCGACACTTGAAAAATTCGTACGTTTCCAGAGCACGAGTGCATTCCGGCGAACTGTCTGGGACACTGGTGCGTTTTTGCTCGTTTTGCCTCGAAACGCGGTTACGTTATGCTAATTTTACACACTGTTTCTTTGTATATTTAGCTTGTGTAAAGGTGTGCCTTTCATGTCTTCTTTTTACGATGAGAATCCACCGGCGACGGGAACGGACGGTTAAAAAGAAGATCGCGTCGACTCGAGATGAAATTTGTTAGGGCATGCAACAAGAAGTATTAAGAAATACTTAAGCGCATTATAGGTAAAATATGCGGGGTGAATTGCAAAAATCACGGAATGCCGCATTTTGATGAGCGTGATGAAATCGGGAAAGGAATTCCGCATATCGGCCACTCTACCTTACATGTATGGCGATATTTCATCGGTTTGCGCCCATAAATCTTGCCACTGTCTTCATACCTTTCGCGGCTAATGCCTTATTTACATCACACTTCACACACGTACACTCTTTTGAATTGTAAATCCCCGGATCAAACAAATTTAATATCAATTTAATACCAAGAGAAGTTTCCTTTCTAATTTACTTACCAGTGGAATTCCAAAGCTTTCCGAAAGCTCAATTTTCTTCCGACAGTCTTAAAAAAGACCTACCTGCTTACAAATGTTGAAACGTGCAAATTCAGTTCAACTCACGACCGGCTAACTCGTGGAGATGGGGTGGATCAAACGTAATCCCAATACAAAATTCGAAAAAAATAAAAATCAAAATTCAAATTGACAATCAATAGATTGTACAAGAAATCAACCAGTACGTCAAAGTGTCGTCCGTCGAGGTTAGGCGCAACAGGAGCGCCGCGTCATTCCAAATGGCAGTTTGGCTTCAGCCCAACGAGGCAGAAATATGGGAGAGATGCTCCCAGTTACCACTTTGAGGCGCTAAAGGTGGTGTCCTCTAGCGGTGGATTGGTTAACGTTCGGGTAACCAACATCAAGATGGCGGCCCAGAATCGGCTTACGACACCATAAGGATCAATCCACTGTGGTAACTCTGAGAGGAGTCGCCTCCGGTCACCAAAACTCCGGTAAAGCGTTCGGAATGAGGGGGGTGGACGGAATAAAAATATATAAAACCTGGATAAAAGGAAAACACGGATTACGCACCGACCGATGCACAACATGACTCTAAAAGCGTGCCTGTCGTAAGTTCGACGGACAAGCTTGGAGAGGCCTAAGACTCGCAGCAAACAATTAACAACTGGACAATATATCCCGTTTACTTCTTCACTCCAAAACAAACACCGTTTAATGAAAAATTTACGCAGAAGCGAGAATAATTCTCAGTGTGGTCTGTATTCAAAGCGAGCGGTCAGAAGACTGGTGGAATTTCCAATCGGGTCGGCGTGCGACGTGAACGGTTCGCGGTTGTCCGGGATTGTTTAGCGTTTCTAAACGTCGTTTTTGGACCAGTCTAACTTCCAAAGGTCAACTTGCGACGCAATTATACTTTCGCCAAGATACAGGGTGACTTGAAAGCTAGAAGTTATTTGCAACGGATTTTCTCACCGTAACATCATTTAGCAGACAAGAAACTGTCCTCGTTCTGGAAAAACCTTCCATAAAGTCAACAGAACAGGTACACAGACAACTTCTTGAAAAAATGGGGGAATAGGTCAAGAAATGATTAGAAAAGTGATGAGTTTATTAAGAAAAAACAAAAAGTCATTCAAGACCAAGACGGAATTAAGGCAGCGGTACATCTTGAGTCCACTACTACTCTACCGTCTGATGTTTTCAATTATCTATCAACTTTCTCCATGAAATCTGGACGGCATACTACAGTGTAAATGTTGCACAACCTCAAGAAGTTCAATGACTTAATTTTTAGTTAAGCTAAGGCTTGGTTTTTGAATCTCAAAGCAAGAGTTGCTAAAGAAATCATCCGGTAGATGGTGATTTTAAAGAAGCCAAATAGAAATCTGTTACGGTATAGAATTTCGAAACGTCGAGGAGGTAAGAATCTCGAAATTGATATTGCAGACGATATGGTGAGGATGACTAAAAATGAAGAAACCATCAACTGAAATTTGGATATTTACAACAGAAACTGGGAAATAATAGATATAGAAATAACTATAGAAATAATCTACAAGAGAGAGACAGTTGAGGAAACTAGCTCATGCCCTTGGAAAAGATAATACCTAAGGAAATAATTCAGGCGAAGATAACCTTAAGAAGTTGGGAAACCAAAAGATAAAAGAAGTATGGAGTGAAGGGGTACGAGGCAAAGGAACTTAATTAAAAAGCAATAGATCTCAAAGCAGCAAATTAGATACTTGCAATGTCCCATAAATAAGGAGCCATACAGCAGCAGTGGATACGTGACCATATATTAAAACTTTTTTCCGTACCTGCCTTCCCTGCCTGCGCAACCCAACCCCTATTGTGCCGCAAGGCGAAAGCTTTTAGTGAATCACAAAGGTTAATCAGTTCATTTGTAAAATTGTGTTGATGTAGACGCAGCATCTTTACGACTGTAGAATAAACGGATGTGTTTCTAACGTATACACTGAAACTGTTGTGCACTGAGAGGAAATTTGTTACATCCCCATCACGTACAACGTGTACAACATTTGGCAGAAGATGACTACCATCAGCGGCACGTTTTTTGCTGGTGGATGCAACAACAAGAACTGGCAGCAGCAAAGTTTAGTGCAAGCAAATTTTCGTCGCCGCATGGACGCCAACGGAGGGCATTTCGAACACTTGCTGTAAACATCGCGGTAAGTAATGACCCCCAGCAATACGTATCATTATGTTGAGCAGGTCAGTTTTACATCACATCTGCGTGCCCATGACGCATAGACTTTATAAGCAAACAGGACCATATTCCGTTCGTATTTTCACGAAAAAAATTACCGGAACAGACCATTTTAATTTACATTCGCGGACTCTACATAGTTGGCCTGGCCAGCGCTACATATGCGTTTATTGTGAGTAAATGAAACAATAAAATGCAGTGGAGTGGACCTATAAACTTCTTGGTATTAATTTCTCAACTGAATGAATTCATACGAATTCATAACGGTTTTGTTGGTTCGTCAGTGAAAGAAAAAATCCAACTTCTACAACGAAAAGTTAGAAAAAAGATCTTCTGGAGTGCGATAGATAAGAGGAAAGAAGCAAATTGCAATGTGATATAACCAAGGGAGTAGAAAGAGCACATGATACCAATGTGGTATCGAGGAAGAAAGAGCAGCAAGATTTACTACATAAATTAAATAAATTTATACAGTATCGAAAAGAAAATTCAGGAATATACAAACAATACAATTGCACCACATTGTTAATTTCTGAATTCTAAGCAGCATAGCTTTCGAACGAAATGTTTTTCTTTTTCCACCGATAGATGTCGTACAATTGTCCATAAGCACACCCACTCAAGTGATGCATTTGTGCTATCAGAATTTCCCTCGAGGTTTGCAGCTGCAAGCATATTCTTCGAATGATGTGGCGATAAGAGTAACATTTTCCTAGAATATTTACGACGATACACCGGACTCCCGACCTTTCGTCGAAAATATTCTAGGAAAATGTTGTATTTAACTTGCGGCCTCAAATTATTGTGCAACGTGACATGTTTCGTTTTAACTTGAACGATAAATCAAACGAAAAAAAATTCTATTTGTATCACTCAACGTGTGAAAGTAAACTGTAAAAAAGTAAGTAATAAATACGTGGGAATGAGCTATCCGGCTTGTATTGGATCGTATGAAACAAGAAGACGTAATTACATAAATGTATTTTAAACGGCAATAATAATTTAGAAAAAAAATCCCTAAACTTCGTAATCGGTAGATTAAATGATTTGATGGCGGTAACATTTTACGAAAATAATAATCTTTGCCATTTACGTCACTAATTTATGTCCGCGAGTTGTTTGCATTTCTATAATTACTAATAAAAAGCGAACATTATGCCTGCGTTAGCTAATATACATGAAACATTAGGTCGTAAATTTTGAATCTCCCGCTGCGAAATGATTTATTCGCACGGGTGTGTCTTACAGGCAAAATTTCAAAACCCCACTTTTTAAAGACGCGTTGACACTAAATCCATTATTTAACGGTACACCTTTTTCCCAAACAAGTGGGACTCGAAATTATTTATTTTCGAGCTCGGAGTGAAATGGAAATGGCGATTTTACGAGCGCTCGAGCGAGATGGAGATACTCTAAAAATAATTACAGCGTGAGCCTGTGTTTTACGTGCCCGAATAAAATGTTAATAAAACGTGAAGTTATTTATGGTAACTATTAGGCGGTTAATGTGGCACTATAACGGCATACCATCGGCCGCCCATGAATCATTTGGGGAATTATTTAGCAAATTGGAGAGATTTCGCGCACGATCGCACCGGCTAATAATCGCTTGCAGTATTTTCGGCGCGGACCAAAACCAGGAAGTGAAGCACATCTATAATTTTTATTGCCGTAATTACTTTGCAGTTAAATGTTTTTTTTTCTAATGGGGAGGCGCTAAATTTCTGTCCGTCCTTTGATCTAAAACCATATCTCATCTTCATGGTTTTTTGCTGAAAGAAAAGTATGGATTCAAGCATAAATTATGCGTTTTCTTTTCATGAATGCAGTTTAACGAACGAAATATAGGGCGGCTTTAATTAACCCGACAAAATGAAACCACGATAAGAAGCGATGTCCGAGAGTATGGGAAAAAATTCATTCTACTTCAGTTTTCCAGAAACAATTAATCAAAAATTATCCCCAAAATGACGATGCGCCTCTGATTAAAAAATAAATGAGCAGATGAACGAAATAAATGCTCTCATAAAAGTTTTATGGCAGGCACTGCGGCGTAGCATCGGTTATGAACTTGTCCTTTACGTAGTATTTCACGTCAACTCCGTTTTTAGGTCAACGCCCGACGACGCACAGTGCGGCCGCCTTATAGGACGATAGGACAAAAATTGAAACTATAGTAACTACAATTGAAATTAAAATTTTTGTAATCAATGTCTGAAGGGTCCACATCATTTATACCCTTACCCTTTGGCCGTAACACAAGCTCTTCTTTCGGAGACAAAAACATTGCTGTCTCATTTATATTGAAAACTCTATTTGAATAATTTAAAACATCCAGAAGAAGAGCTTTTGTTTCCTGAAATCATTTTCTTATTGCAATTTCGGAAATTCCAGACAGGCGATTTCTAACAGAAGTTCCAGGAACGTTAAATAATTTACAGGCTCTAGCAACATCCTCTCTTATTGCTGTACGAGCATTTTCCATTGTTTCCGCATTATATTTAAATAACTGAATACCTACTAAAAAAATTAAGGTAAAACTACGTACCCTACAGAAAATTGCGCCCAAATAGAAAAGCCTGAATGTAAAGGGAAAAGGTTTCGTTAGCAGCCTTTTTGATACACGCCATTGCACTTTTTACATTACCTGGGGGTTAATAAGTGGACTTGGAATTGGAGTTAAAATTATCCCCAAATGTGTTCGATGGTGTCACGAAATCTTCCGGCACGGCCGCAAATGAGTTACTCCTCCCAAAGAGCAAGAACTCCGATAATTTTATTATACACGTAAAACACGTCTGACTTGTAGCACACTTCGAACAAGAAAGGACCTCAACGAGGCGAAATTGTGGCAGGCGAAGGTTGCGAGGATACGAAACCGAAAACAGTCACGTGGTGCGTCATCAAACTTCGAAGAAGCAAAGAAGCTTGGCAACTATCGAAAGCGGGCCAGATATTGTCTCGATTCCGCGTTTTCTTTGGCGGGAAATTTAAAACATAACACCATTTGTATACATATTGTCATGTTCACAAGGACACACAGTTTTCGGATTCTTCAAATAAGCAGAGAGTTACTTCCAATCTTCACATACAAAGGAAATTCTTCACCTACAACAATAAAACAAAGATCTAAATATTTATTTTACAAATAAAATGTAACATACCTTAATTTTATGTGTATTCTTTGAACCATACAGAAATTCCTTAAGAATACCATTTTTCTTACTTCCAACACAAACATTAGATGAAAAACTTAAACTAAAACAGAAACAGAGGGGCAATTTAAGTATATATTAAAAATTATACTAATCAAATTATATCTTACAGTGTCTGATCCAGAATCTTCAATTTTGTTGTTAAATTCACCAACACAAGAAGCATGGGTTGACAATAGTATAAGAAGTTTCTGTAACTGGTTCGAGGAACAGGCTAGGGAGTTGGCAGACAGGAAACAAGATGCGCAGCGGAACATTTCTGGACGTAGTCTTGATGTGCCGGTATTGAAGGTGCAGGATAATGTTCCAGTGACAGCTGTCATGTCGGCTCATAAAAAAGAGGGAACTGATATGAATTTCAGGCATAGAAACGGCCGATTGAGAAAGTTTTTAGTTAAATTGCCAAACGGAACGAATCTAAGAATGAAAAAACACGAGGCGATAAAATTAGGTTTTATTAATTGATATTTTGTTATGTTTAAAAAAGAATTAAAGGTTAATCTTGAGTAATAGTTCAATCTAATGTTTTAACTTACCGAAATTTGTTCAAAATGATGAAAAAACCACAGAAGTTGACAATCACTGACACACACATCTACGTCGTAGTGACAAATAACAAGATGACAGGATAATCTCAAACTAGGTAGGATTCGTGACGTCATTTAGCCTCGAACCCCTATTTTAAGATTCAAATTTAAGAAAATCAAAGGCAAAGTTAAAATATTTCATTATGAAACCTTAAATAGAAAATTATTTTATGATTGACGAAACAAACGGACAAAAGATTCACTGAAAATTTATGGAATAAAAATCAAAGGAAAAATAAAATAAATCATTGGCTTTTCAAAAATAAAAAACTAGCGCCGACGTCATAAAAAGGAGCCTATATAAAGCACGTCGAATTGACGTTCGCTCTCATTCATTTGACAACCATCACGGAGTGAATAACTCTAAACAATTTAACTTCCTCCACAAAAAGTAATTAACATTGAGCGAATAGCTTATTACATAAACACTCATTCCTTTGACACCCATCACGGAGTGAATAACTCTAAACCATTTGAATTCCTCTACATTTACACAAAAGTAAATATCATTGAGCGAATAGCTTATCACATAAATACTTATCATTGAGCGAATAGCTTATTACAGTTATTACACTTATCATTGAGCGAATAGCTTATTACAATCATCATATAAATACTTATCATTGAGCGATTAGCTTATTACTAATAACACTTATTATTAATTGATTGATTTATACAATTTATAATAAATAATAAATAATAGATAAAATTGATTTAAAAAGATATGATATTTGAAGTAAAAATAAAGGAAATATATTTAAATTAATAAGAAAAGAAAGAAGAATCGATACTATTGTTATTAACATCATTGTTTTATAAAGCATTTAAAAATTTGAATAAAATAAAAAAGTTTGAACATAAGTCTAGCATTTTTATTTATCTCTACTGCTGCTCTTTCTACATAGTCCCACTTTATTTACATACAAAAGATAATTATAAAAAGAAAAATTGCTATTAAGTAAACCACAAGACTAATGAAATAGTTAAAAGATAAACTTTTGACACATCAAAAGTCTGGTAATAACCAATGGTTATACGTCATAGCAATATGTACTAACTTCACTGCAACTAAACATTTATTATTGATGAACATGAGTATAAATGTTTTACAATGTAATAAATATTGATTTGATTTAATTTAAACGAGCAACTGTTTATTCTTAAAAGTAGAAATTTCAACTTTTTTTTTCTTTCATTTATGCCACTGTTTTTATTTCTAGTTAACTTATTCTCGAAAGTCGGTCGTTTTTTGTTTTTGAATGATACTAATAATTTTCTGATTATTCGATAAACATTCCTCGTCATGAAAATCGACCAACTTTTTGTTGCCGTCCGTTTTTATTTTCCGTTTTTTTTGAAGGTCTTTTATTTTAATTTCTACGAGTAGCTGGTTATGTTTGAAAAGTCGGCTGTCATTTGTTTTCGATTAGTTTCTGTTTTTCAATTTATTTTATTCAGTTGAAATTTATTGTTATTAAAACGTTTTTTTTTTCGCTGACCAAAGCAGTAATAGAAATTTTAACATTTTTTCTTTATTTACGCCTTTGCTTTTATTTCTAGCTAATTTATTCTTGAAAGTCGATCGTCTTTTGTTTTTCAACAGTTGCTATTTTTCTGATTACAAAAAAAAAACGTTTTCCAACGTAGAAAACTTTTATAGTCAGTTTTTATTTTTTGTTTTTTCAAGCTCTATTTTAATTTTTAACTGCGTAACTGTTTATCCTTGAAAAGTTGACTGTCTTTTGTGTTCCATTGGTTTTTGTTCTTCAATTTATTTTACCCATTAATTATTATTATTATTAAAGCGAAATCTTTTATCAGTTTTTCTTGTCTCGTGGAGTTGTTTTTTTTTTCTTCTTATGATTGAGAAGCGCAGTAATCGAAATTTTAACTTTTTTTTCTCTTTATTTAGCCTTTGTTTTTATTTTTGGCTAACTTTTCAATCAATCAATTTTTGTTCAAAATCGTTTGATCAATGTATTCTAAAAATTCCTTAAGTATTTCAATTTCTTGAATACGATGAGTAGTTGTTTTTCTATTCTCTTTTATTTGACCTCATTCTTCATCTCTTTCAAGCTCCTGATTTATTTATTTTTTTTTAATTACCACGAGGCAACTGTTTATCCTTAAAAAATCGAAATTTCAGTTTTTTTCTTTATTTATCCCATCGATGTTATTCTCTAGCTAAGTTATTTTCGAAAGCCTTTTGGAAAAAAGTGTAGGTAAGTATTTGCTACATTAGTGAACTGTTTTCTTGTTTTTAAAGGAATTCTTTTCGTTTCGTTACTAGCTCAATCTAACTTGGTACAATTTATGGTATCAATGATTCTCTTTTGAACAAACTTTCAGTGTTTTATTTTTTTGCAAAAAAAGGTTACTTGCGACTTCGTTTCTGGTTTGCGTTCATAAACTATGCCGTAGAGAGCAACTCGGGCGTGTAATCGCACGATTTTTAAGATATTTTGCGTCTAGCTCATTTGTTTCAAGACGATTTGCGTTTACATTATTTCCATGACAACGGGCGCACTTTTCACATCCTACTTACAAGCGGGACGTGAAAAGTGCGTCCGTTGTCATGGAAATAATGTAAACAAAAGACGTTTTGAAACAGATAAGCGAGACGCAAAACATGTTAAAAATCGTGAGTGAGAAAAAATTTATCTGAAACATCGTGTAGACAACATATTGGCTTGAGGAGTTACACACGACAAGACGGGCACCGGCTGTCTGCACTGTCGTGCAATGCCATGAATTTTTATGTTTTTTTTTTTCAAAGGTCATTTCGACTACGTAACACTCCGGATGTGTGCCAATTTCCCTATGATTCATAAGGTCGGCTTTTTCAATGCCGAATTTGCAGAGGTCAATCATGACTCTCATCGGCCAAGGCTTTTGATAAAGCGAGCCGCTGTTATGCTTGCTTATACAATCATACGTAATCTTTATGTGGGCGAATTTTTCGCATCGAGTTTAACTTACGTAATAATCTTAATGATTACGAAATGCTCGATTTCTTACATGATAATTATTGTGTGTTTACCGACAATTTAATGTTTAGTTATGTACGTTTTTAGGAGGCTCGTGAGTTGGTTCGCCAAGATTGTGGTATAAGTATTCTCCTCAAATAGATACATCTGCGAATTTGATAAACCTACAAAATCAGATAAGCTTAACGCTGTATAATTTGCAGTTGGTTTATTTACCAAACACAAGAGGAGAAAACGCAATAAAACCAACCTATCTCCTCCGCGCGTGTAATTATCATGTGCGGCTTCGCATAAATTATATTTTCAAACCAATGGCGGAAAGAATATTCACGATTTGCATGTAATTGTATCTTAAACAGCCAGCAGGCAAGAAGCATGTAGCGTGAGTCACCGTGTTACTGAATTACAACACCGGCACCGAGCAACGTGCTATTTAACGAAATTACAGCTTTACAATGGAACGCTCCAAATAAAAAATAATAATACACGTCACAGCATCTTCATTAAGAGATTACTGAAGTGAAGACGTTAAGGTTCCACCCAAATAAAATTTGGCCACTTAAGAGCTCTACAATATATTCCGAATAAAAATCATACAGCCGCAAACACTCTGTTATTATTATTACTTTTTTTTGGGTTTGACGATGTTATAGTTATTGAATTATCAACCAAAAGGATTATGATAATTAAATTTTACATTTCTGTCTCATATGTGGGTCTCGGCGGTTTGAAAAGTTTGAAACGCCTGTCCGGATTAAAATTTTCAACGGTCGTAGTGTGGCGTTGATTACGGAGGTTATTATAACATTTGCATAATAATAAATTGGCTCCTGAATAAACCGGCTCGCGTTCTCGTTCTCGTGTCACGTTTTCGTAACGAAATTTACACTCTTTCGAGAGCTGCTGGCTATAATTAGGCATATTCCTCATGTCCGAATCGTTTAGGAGAAACATTTTGTTTTCGTGCGTTTAACAGTTTTATCACATGCCAAAGAATTAAATTACCTGCCACCTTTCCAGAAGGTTTCTATATTACATTTTCTCTTTAGTCTTCGACTTGCCGCTCTCGTCATATTAACAAAGCCTATCACGTTTCATTTTACGAATACTTTTTAATTAAAGTTCGCTCAATCTGTTTCCATAAATGTGGTAATTGTGGATAAAACGTTGTATGGGCTTCATGCACATCTCTGCGTTCAGCGCCGCCTGGCGTGGTGATTTGTGAATTAGTGATATGAAAATATTTCTTGAGACTCATCGCATAGCAATAATATCACTCTTATGACAATTTACGATTGTAGTACATAATACTTGAGCTTCCTGGTATTGAAATACATTACAATATTCAAGTTCTAATATACACTCGTGAAACAACTCATATTTTCATACCACTAATGCACAATATGGTCATTGGTGGCGCTGGCTTCGCATGTGCATGGTTCCTATTGCATGCGTATTTTAGATGCATTTTATCCCCTCCTTGCGTGGATAAAATCAATGATTAAAATGCTATCTAAGACACTTATTCAATAAATAACTATTATCGATATTCTCAAAACTTCATTTTTGGACTCATGTTGTTTTTGAAATGAGCGCCAGCGCCGCAATTGCTTTTCCAAGGTTTCGCGGATATTTTGACTTAAAATGGCGTTTAAATTGTAGTACTTTATCTATCTAGGGACTTTAACGAAAATTTGCATGCAGTGCCCTCTGTCATCGAGTACTGTGAGCAGAATTACAGGTTTCTGTAATATCGTCAAAATTGGGTATTCGTATTTTTATTTTAACTTTTTGACAAAAGTGAGAATAACGAATTGAAGGGTTTTTATTTGTTCAAGAAAAAATTTTATAGTTTAAAGATGAAAGCAATAATTGTTAGACAACAGTTGTAAACTATTGTTTTTTTTATTTTTATTTTATTATACATCCTCTTATACAGGATGTTACCGAACTTAAGTTGTTTATATTAAAACATTTCCATAATTAAAAAAATATATAAAAATAATTATTATAGGGAGTCTCCTCTCAAACTAATTTTTACTGTAACCCAAAAATACTAAATAAACAGTGTTTACTAAATAAATCAGGAGTGTTTAATGCACGTTAACGTGAACAGGTGACAGGCCATGAACAATATAACAACAACAATATAAAAGTTCTGAAATAAACGAATTTTGTTTAAAAAAATAAAAACTTAAAAGTTCATCGACTCCCAGATGGTCAATATCGACCACGTTGGGAACACCTCAACTCAAAATTCATTCTCATTTATTTTCTATTTTCTTATTTATGTATTTAAATTTGATAACATTTCAAAATCAAACTTTATTTGTTTACTATGTATTTATTTAATTATTTTTCTTTTGGTAACAATTCAAAACCGACCATCTTATGTTTTCTATTTTTTGTTTTTATTTTCTGTTGAAAATCATTCAAAA
This sequence comes from Dorcus parallelipipedus, assembly GCA_958336345.1. NCBI lineage: Eukaryota > Metazoa > Arthropoda > Insecta > Coleoptera > Lucanidae > Dorcus > Dorcus parallelipipedus. The sequence goes on along the minus strand of OY284483.1, from coordinate 33,593,703 downwards.
TCGATCGTTATTTGTTTTTTTATATTTATTATTTTCTCTTGATAACAGTTCAAGTCGATCGTCATTTGTTTTCTATTAGTTTATTTTTCTTTTGTAACAGTTCAAAATCATTCAGAATCTGTCGTTATTTGTTTATTAATTTATTTATTTTTCTTTGAGTAATAACATACATAATTCAGAACCGATCGTCTTTTGTTTTCTATTTGTTATTTTTTTTCATAACAGTTCAAAATCGATCATCATTTGTTTTCTATTTATTTATGTTTCTTTTGTAACAATTCAAAATCTATCGACGTTTGTTTTTTTTTATTTATTTGATTTTCTTTTACAACAACAACAATTCAAAATCATTCAGAATCGATCGTCAATTGTTTTCTATTTTTTTTATTTACTTATTTAAATTTCTCTTGATTACAGTTCAGAATCATTCAAAATCGATCGTCATTCGTTTTTCATTTATTTTTTTAATTTTCTTTCAATAACGCTTCAACGAGAATTATAAAAAATATCTGCGCTAAAGAATTTTTAGTCTAATTTCCTGTTTTCTTTTTTTTTTCGCTTGCAACGAAAAAAGTTGATCGTCCTTTCATAAATAATCGATTGTCTTTTATTTTTATTTTTTGTTTTTATCAAAAGCTGAAAAATTACAACAGAAAGAAATGGTCAGCCGCCATTTTACCTCCAAAATCCATATTGCGGTACTTCATGAATCTATTAATTAAAATTTTTTCTAAACAAAATTACGATTAAACAGTAAATTTTTTTATGTAACGTGCGTTCAATAAAAAAACGGTCAAGTAGGCTGTAATTTTTGTAAAAAGTTTAATAAATTAGTAATAAACATTTATTTTTGCAATGTGTCTTTTAAGTTGGAGTGATGTTAGAAGAAGACATTCAAAAATAAACGTTTATTACTAATTTACACAATATTTTACAAAAATTAAAGCGTGTTGTAGCCTACTAGACGGTTTTTTTTATTGAACGCACGATACTTTAATTAATATTAATTTTCGTGTTTGTATTTCTTTTCAATAAGACACATCGGGTGATTTTTTAAGGAATTTATCACGTTAGGTTATCAGCAAAACTGACAACTGCCAAACGTCAATCGAAGTCATCCCTCAAAGAAACAACAATTGTCCTTGTTGAATTGAATTTAATGATTAGTTTGAACGCAGGTATATGGTAGAAATTTGATTCTGATAAATTGCTTATTGCTGGGCACCGCGTGTTCAACAACCTTACACGTAAGATCGCATTTACGTTCGTCTCTAACAAGCGTGCTTCTGCATATTTAATGGACATCTCAATTCCATGTTGGGATTTGCATTCGAAACGCGGGGAGTTTACAAAAGTACCACTCGAACCGGCCTTACCTTCAAAGAGAACATGATAACCCTTCTTAATAATATCTGCCTTGCATTGTATGCATAGTACGTAAGGCGATCGAGAAGTGAAACAAAGATTTATCGATTTCGAAAAGAGTTCATTCAATTTTGTCTACTTATATACTACTATTTTTTAAATGTACATAAATGTATAAACAATTAGTTATACAGTGCCACTCAATTAAATGTCCAATTACTTGTTTGTGCTAGCATACCCCCAACGCTTGATAAACGCGTTTGAATACATGAAGCGCAGGGTACGTTTGTGCGCATTCAAGTGTGAAGGACAGTTTTTCAGCATCTGCTTTATGTTGTTTTGAAGTAAATTAATTGTTTCTCTGAATTTTGCATTTACTTTATACATTTTTTCATAGAGGAAAATGAACAAGCAAAACTATCAAAGTAAAAAAAAACACTTAATGAACAAAAGTTAAAGCCTTAAGCTACATTCACAACCTTGTAATTAGTACCTAATTATAATAAGTTGATTTACGTAACGCACAAATATGGAATAGAAAAAAAGTAACATTTACGCACTTTAATTTTAATTAAACATTGTGAACGTTGGGGTTTTACTGCAAGTATAATTACAATTTTATGTCTTAATTTATGCATAAATTATTTATGTTGTCAATGAAAGAAATCAAAAAAAGAAGAAATGGAAATAGAAAAGTTTCACAGGCGAAGTTTTTAATTTTATTAACAAACTAATCACTTCATAATAATAATTTAAAGAAAGATGGTAACAAACCTGCTTTAATTATGAAATAAAACATACTACAAGCGGAAATTAAATGAAAAATGTAGTGAAGGAAACAAAACAAAGGAGCCAAAAGGATTTTAGAGAAAAGGAAAGACCCAGTTTTTGTTCATTTAATGAGAATTGTTTTATTTTTATGTTATGTTTTTCTAAAAACATATTACAAATTTTCTTTATTTCTCGATCGTCTTTTGTTTTATTAATATTAATTTTAGAAAGTCGAACAAGTTTTGTTTATTTAATGATTTATTTTTAGTTTCACGTTATTTTTTTAATTTATAAATTTTTCTGATTTATTTATTTCTCCACTTTTGTTTTACTTTACAAAAAATGCACAATTATCGAATTCTTAAAATATATCTTTATTTTATAAAGTCGACCCAGTTTTGTTTAATTAATGAGAATTTTTTTATTTTCGTAATTTTTCTTCATAAATTTTGTTTATTTCTCGATCGCCTTTTGTTTTATCTTACGACAGAAATTACACAATTGTCAAATATTAATTTTAGAAAGTTTGTTTATTTAAGTAGAATTTTTAAATTTCTATGCTGTTTTTTAATTTTTTTTTAATTTCCCGATTGTATTTTGTTTTAATTTACGTCAGAAATTGCACAAATGTCAAACCTTAATTTTAAAAATAGAACCCGTTTTGTTTATCCTAATAAGAATTTTTTGATCTTTGTTATTTTTTCTAAATTTTATAATTTTTTATTTCTCGGTCGCCTTTTGTTTATTCAATGAGAATTTTTTTATTTTTATTTTTTTCTAAATTTTATAAATTTTCTTTATTTCCCGATCGTCTTTTGTTTTATTTTACTTAAGAAATTGTACAATTGTAAAATTTTAATTTTAGAAACTGTTATTTTTTTCTTCATTTCTCTATCGTTTTTTGTTTTATTTTACGTCAGAAGTTGCAGAATTGTCAAATCTTTATTTTAGAAAGTTTATTTGTTTAACGAGAATTTTATTTATTTTTATGTTATTTTTTAAAAAATTTATTTATTTCTCGATCGTCTTTTGTTTTATTTTACGTCAATAATTATACAGTTATTATCAAATATTAATTTTAGAAAGTCGAATCAGTTTTGTTTAATGAATTTTTTTTTAGTTTTATGTTATTTTTTTAATTTATAATTTTTTTTGATTTACTTATTTCTTCCTTTTGTTTTACTTTACGCCAAAAAGTGCACAATTATCAAATTCTTACAGTATATCTTTATATCTTTTATAAAGTCGACCCAGTTTTGTTTATTTAATGAGACTTTTTTTATTTTTGTTATTTTTTTAAAAATTTTATAAATCTTATTTATTTCTCAATCATCTTTTGTTTTATCTTAAGACAGAAATTGCACAATTGTCAAATCTTAATTTTAGAAAGTTTGTTTATTTGAGGGAGGGAAATTTTTTTATTTTTATGTCGTTTTTTTAAAATTTTTGTTTTATTTTTCGATCGTCTTTTGTTTTATTTTACGACATAAATTGTACAATTGTCATATCTTAATTTTAGAAAGTTTGTTTATTTAAAGAGAATTTTTTTATTTTTATGTTGTTTTGAAATATTCTTTATTTTTCGATCGTCTTTTGTTTTATTTCACATCAGAAATTACAAAATTGTCAAATGTCTCAAAAACTATATCTTAGTTTTAGAAAGTCGAACCAGTTTTGTTTATTTGAAGGGAATTTTTGAATTATTATCTATTTATATAATTTTTTTAATTTTGTACATTTTCTTGATTTGTTTGTCGGTCGTTTTTTGTTTTGTTTCACAAAAATTGCACAATTTTGAAATTCTTAAAATATATCTTAATTTTAGAAAATTGACCCAGTTTTGTTTATTTAATGAGATTATTTATTTTCATGTTATTTATTTATTTAATTTATAAGTTAATCAAACGAAGCAAAAGGCATTATCACTTATTCGGGATGAAAGTCTGAAACCATGCTCGTCGGAACACAAACAACAATACGACGAAACAAAGCAAGAAAATCGTCCAAGAACTTTATCTCTTAATATTACTATTAATTCCTATTTTTTGAAGTGCAACTTGTATTTACAATAAACTCGTGAGAAATCTATGAAATAATGATCAAAACACTATGGCTTCATGGCAAAAACGAAAGACCAAGTAAAAGAAACTTGCAAGTAGATGGTTTGTCGAAAATGACACAATTTTTTAAGATGGCCACCAGATTAAATTCTCTGGGTTAGACCTAAAAGGCAAAAAGATTAAATTGTTTAAACCGTAAATTAATTAGCGTGTTTCATTTAATTGCACCGAAGTATATAATTGAGAAAGCACTATGAACAAAACCAGAGCAAAACAAACAAAAAAAGAAGTCCTTGTTAAGCAGTACATTTCAATTTTATTATTCCTTTGTTTGTAAGCGTTTTTTTTGCTTTTGGTTCCTGCTTGCTCAACTACATAATCATTTGATGTGTTAATCCACCAGCCAAGTAATGAAGTGCAGACTAATTGATTAATGGAAAAGATATTGAATGTATACTCCGCTAATTGAGTATTGAAAGTTAAACGTATTCCGATCTGAACTATAATAAAACACTCCTTAATTAACTATTGCTCGAAGTGATATGATTTAACTAGTTGTTTTTTTTTTTAGATTCTAAGATTAACTTGTGTACGTTATGTTTAATCATAATCAACAAAAATTGTCAAGGATCAAAACCAGTTTGATGATGCACCCGCATAACCTAATTCATATGCATTAAGGTGCACCCATATACGCATTAAGGAGATTAACGTGATTACGGTGAACTGTCGTCGATAATATTTCATGCCATCGCAGGGGCTTCTTCTTACAGCAGAATTCGTGGCACGTTTCTTCCATACGTTACATTTTGTGACAAAGTACGTCACTAGAACGTCCATAAACGGGATACATCATCGCTTTGGAATTATTTTGTAACTTATCTCGGCGTTTAGTTGGACTTTGATGCCCCTTGGGGATAAAGAACATCCGACGTAAACATCCTTCGCCGCCAACAGGTTTCCTTACACGGATTCACGTATACACACGTATGAGTCTTGTGAGAAACTTGGATCTACATACGTACATAAACGAAAGTGCATTGTGCAAAACAAATACTTTCGTAGACACGAAAGTCAAAAGGAAGAAAGTAGGCAAAACCAGATTAAATACAGAAGCATTTAAAAGATGATAAGTAGAACGATTATGCAAAACAAGAGCGAATTTACGACCTTCACAATTCGAAAAGAATTCTCAAAATTGATGTGTGATTAGTACGCAAAGGATTTGCAAAGTTGATGCTTGTTAAGAGTCCATTCGGTTTTTCTAATAATTACAAACGATCAGAGCTCGAAGGCCAAAGATTTTTAAAGAGCTTATCCTCATTAGGAAAATTACAGGAATTGCATATCGGAGATTGTAAGACCCAAGAGCTACAGCATTAAGCTACAGAATTAAGCCATTTAAGTGTAACTATTTCATAGGACTCCTCAGTCTTCTGAGGGCCAAATTGGCACATGTTCACTGCCTTCTCCTATTAAAGAGTCATGTGAATGCAAAGTCTCATCGCTCAAACGTAATGAGACACGTACCTACGTGTTAGCTTTGAGTAATGCAGACATTATACGGAATCAGAAAATACCCCACATGATTAATATGGAGGTTCATTTGCCAACTAATTTTCATAGGAGAGGCAATTTGATAAATGCGGTCGATTTCAACGCTGAGAGGACAGGCCTCCCACAGATCTCTCTGCTCTACAGCAGGAATGCCACAACAGAACATTTATCTTCAGATGTGTGCAACGCAAACATAAAATCAATTATTAATTGCACTCATTTAAGAGTCGTTTATTCCAGGCAACAATGGAATTAATAACTCTCCGTCGAGAGTTGATTCTATAAACGTTTTTTGGCTTGGTTTCAGATCGCACGGTATGTGTACGTGCGTGTTCACATTATTCCCAACAAAATTTACATATTCCATAAGTGAGTAATTTAAATGTAGAGTATGAGTGGCGATGTACGGACATTTTTATATCGGGTTTCACGCGATTTATTTCGAGACGTGGGAAGCTATCTGCATAGCCTAATTGAAAGAGTGCACTCTCGATATCCTCGAAGGCGAAAATCTCCTCTCGGATGAAACTATCATCATCATCATCGCCGCCATTCCTATTAGGGAGCATCACGATCCGCACATATTTTATTGAAACTGCGAATTTATTTAATTAATAATTGAAATCCCGTTCGAACTCAAGGCTCGCCTCACAGTAATATATTAACTGTAAATTTTTTATAATGCTTTTCTATGACATGAATATTGATACTTATGCTTATGGAAAAAACGGGAATTATCAGATGTATTCTCGCGTCGTGACTTCGCCTAGGAAAACCTGACTTAAAAATTAGGTTATTTATGGAGCTATTTTCTTGAAACGACCCCGCTCATGCTTGCTTGACTCACGCAATTTTTTTTTGTCTAATTGGCGAAATGAATTGTAAACAAACCATTAACAGTATATCTAGAATTTTATTGAATATCCGCTTGTATTCACTTCTAACACAACCATACTACACAAAACCTTAGTGTTTTCAAAATGAAAAAAAAATGTATAGGAACTAAGGTACTAAAGAATATAACTTTATTACAATTCCTTTCATTACCAGAAGGAATTAAAAACATTGAAGAACAAATCCTGTTTGGTAATTCCTTCATCCTTCGCACTTAGCAAACTTCCAAAGAGGACTCTCCAATAACTTTTGCAACGTAATAAATTCGCCTGTACACGTGCAACCATAAATAAATTCATTCTAGTTAAGTCCCTTGCTTGTATAATAAGCAACTACCGTGGACGTTTACTACCACAATAATAAGCAGAAATTACGCATATTTTGCAGAAGAGAGCAGGTTACTTTACGACTTCGCGAAAGTTTACTGCTAAAACGCATTAATCGTAAAGTGCAACCGGTGCTAACGAAATTCTTTCATAACTCAAAATTGCGCGTGATTTAATATAATTTGTTGTTATGACCGAGGCGTATACAGGGTGTAATCGTACAGGGTGACTGTCAATTAACCCGACAAATCCTTATTAGGATTTATTCCTTGCTCGATGATCAAGTTTAACTTCAAGTTAATCTCCATTACCAACGCGTTAGCCAATACTCGTCTTAAGGTCATTTTTTATTACCCTATTTTTTGTGTAAGACATGATACCATGATTTCTGAAAAAAAATAGAACTACCCATGTAATACACCATGTATAGAATATGTCTAAAACACGTTTTGAATTTAGTCTAAATGTACAACATTATAGACTAGTATTTATACGTATGAGTGACAGTCTAACTAACGTCTTTTTGTGGGATAAATATAACGTTTACACAAAATGTATATTTATATGGTACGCGCAATGTTTTATACTAGGCGTACATTTTGAAACTATAATCGTACGTATTTATATTATTACGATTTATTCTAAAGAAGCTGTCAAATCGAAACGTACAGCGAAATGTTGAAATTTAATTCAACTTTAAAAAGTGTCTCATCGTTTGTAGTAATTATATATTTTCTAATCACTTGTAATGGGCAAGAAAGTTCCTTCGGTTTTGACTTATAAACCACAACTTTAGTGAGCAATCCCATAGATGGTGCTCCTGTTGAAAAACTATGTGGCAGAGGTTGTGTATTTTACGTAAAAGTAGAACTAAGCTGGTCAACAGATGTCGCCCTGAATTCGTTGAAACTAGAGTTGAAACGGTAATTTCCACCCAATGAAGAGTCGTTGATTTTGGCGCCCATTTTAAATTGAAACTTGTACAATTTAGGTTAAGGCATCGATTTTCGTGTCTTCTCATCGACTACCTTTTGTTTTGTTCTGCAAGAATTTAACGTTCAGGGGAAGCCTAAAAACCTTAACCATATTTCTGAATCAGGAACTACCAGTTTTGAGCAAGAGTTGACGCTCTAGAAGTTAATTTTACAAAATCAATCCGAAGTGGACACAAATTAGGTTAAGGCAAGAGTTTCACGTTGAATTCTTTTGTTTTGTTCTATAAAATGAGTTTAGGAGAACCCTGTGGAACCTTAGGTATATTGCCTTGTCAGAAACTACCAGTTTTGAGCAAGAGATGGCGCTGTAGAAGACAATTTTACAGAAATCTATCAGAGATGGAAACCATTTAGGTCAGGGCAAGGGTTTCCGTATATTCCCGTCGATTTTTTTTGTTTTGCTCTACGAAATGAATTTATGGGAAGCCTGTGGAACTTTAGGTATATTTCCGTATCAGAAACTACCGGTTTCGAGCAGCAAGAGATGGCGCTCTAGAAGATCATGTTACAAAATCGGAGATGTCACATTTTACTTTGAGACAACGGTTTCTCTACGATTTTCTTTTGTTTTGTTCTGCAAGATTAATGCCTATAAACGAGTCTAAAAAGCTTGACTGTATATCCGTATCACAAGCTATCAGTTTCTGGCAAGAGATGACGCTCTAGCAGACAATTTTACAAAAACCAACAGAGACGTTACATTTTAGGTTAAGGCATGGGTTCTCGTCGACTTTCTTTTGTTTTGTTGGGAAAAATCAATATTTAGGAGAAGCTTAAAAACCTTAACTATACATCCGTTTCGGAAACTATTAGTTTTTGACAAGAGATGGCGCTCTAGAAAACAATTTTATAAAATCCGTCACAGGTGTCACAATTTAAGTTAATGCGTCGGTTTTCGGGTCTTCCAGTCGACTTTCTTTTGTTTTGTTCTGTAAAATCAATATTTGGGAGAAGCCTGAAAACCTTAACTACACCTACGATTTAAAAACTAGTAATTTTTGGCAAGAGATGGCGCTCTAGAAAACAATTTTTAGAAAATCCATCTGAGATGTCACAGTTTAAGTTAATGCGTCTGTTTTCGCGTCTTCCAGTCGACTTTCTTTTGTTTTGTTCTGTAAAATTAGTATTTACAGGAATCTAAAAACCTTAGGTGTATCTCCGCATCAGAAGCTACCAGTTTCTGGCAAGAGATGGCGCTCTAGATAACAATTTCACAAAATCAATCACAAGCATCACAATTTAGGTTAAGGCATCGGTTTCCTTGGCTTCCCGTAGACTTTCTTTTGTTTTGTTCAGCGAAATTAATATTTAGGAGAAGTCTTTAGAAGCTTAGATATATTCTCGTATCAGAAGCTACTCATTTTGAACAAGAGATGACGTTCTAGAAGACAATCTTACTGGGGCTCTAGAAAACAATTTTATAAAATCCGTCACAGGTATCACGATTTAAGTTAATGCGTCGGTTTTCGCGTCTTCCAGTCGACTTTCTTTTGTTTTGTTCTGTAAAATCAATATTTGGGAGAAGCCTAAAAACCTTAACTACACCTCCGATTTAAAAACTAGTAATTTTTGGCAAGAGAAGGCGCACTAGAAAACAATTTTTAGAAAATCCATCTGAGACGTCACCGTTTAAGTTAATGCGTCTGTTTTCGCGTCTTCCAGTAGACTTTCTTTTGTTTTGTTCTGTAAAATTAGTATTTACGACAATCTAAAAACCTTAGGTGTATCTCCGCACCAGAAGCTACCAGTTTCTGGCAAGAGATGGCGCTCTAGAAAACAATTTCACAAAATCAATCGCAGGCATCACAATTTAGGTTAAGGCATCGGTTTCCTTCGCTTCCCGTAGACTTTCTTTTGTTTTGTTCAGCGAAATTAATATTTAGGAGAAGTCTTTAGAAACTTAGATATATTCTCGTATCAGAAGCTACTCATTTTGAACAAGAGATGACGTTCTAGAAGACAATCTTACTGGGGCATTTAAATCACACCCAGTGCTTCTCAAACGTTTTTTGTAAAAAGTAAACGTGGATTTTTTCCTCGCAAACGTAACTTCGCTTCTTTTCTTTTGTATTAATAGTGATTATAGTAAGTGAAACTTATTTGATTACACATTGTATTTATTTGGCCGCCAAGTGGTAATCATTAATAATAATGTTTTTTTTTCTAATCCATTGCCTTTCCATCGTTTTTGCAGTACAATATGTATTAGCATTCTACACGTATCAATAATGAAATAAATAATTAAAACGTAGCTTCATAAAAAAAGGTGAGAGTTGTATGCACTGCGGAACGATTAAAAAAAAAACTTACGTTGTTGTCATTGTTGCTAATTTATTGTGAGAATATCCGAGAGTTAATGTCCTAGATTGGCGTGTTTTTCTTTGCTCGGGGAATTTTATTACGCGCATGTATAAATGTACCGTTAAACATAACTTTGTATGTATCTACCTGAAGCTGATGTGGCATGAAATACAGGCTGTAAAGTTGCAATTACGGACCATTAATTAAGGAGATGAATATGAAACGCACTCGAGGAAGATCTAAATAAATTGGATCACTGAAGATCTTTATTACATTAATCTTTCTTCGATAAAAGCGTAAGCGTAACTGAAGTTGTACACTTCGTAGACTTTGTACAAATTTGTGTTAATGATTCGTCTTTTGTAATAATACATTGAACGGCGCACACAAAACGTAATTGTAATAATTAACAAACCAAAGATTACAAATGCTTTTACTGACTACTTTAAATTCTGGTCGTCATCACCATTTCTTTATTATTGGCAAAGTCTGTTATTACTCATCAAACATCAGCGATAAACGACTGACTAAAATGCAAGGAAAGGATAAAGCGTAATGATGAGTCGTAAAGAAATAACGAAATGTTTATGACGGACACGTTGCTTGTGGGAATGAACTTAAAATTAAAACTAAAGAAAAATACTAGGAATTCTTAACACGGGGATTTGAATTGTTTACCTGTCAAAGCATTTGCACGGAGTAATTTACTTGAGGTGACTTGCATGCATTTGTCAAGTAAATATTTTTGAGTTCGTATTTGAGCTGATCACGTCAATTCCGTTTAAAGGTCAAGTTTACGCCCATAACACAATAAAACATCTGTTATCCTGTAAAATGTATTTGTACATTCTAATCGAAGAATTGATTGAGCAGAGAGAAAAGCGGTTCTCCGCTGGTATTTTTATTAAGAGTAATACTAATCTCTTGGAAATGTGACTAATTAGCGATAAATCAAAAAAGCCCGTTTTTACTTTATTAGCAAAACAAGAAACGCTTACCGTTATATAATGAATAATAATGTATTTATATAATTTTGCATGAGAAGTAACGAGAATTTACTGACTGTTTATACTACACCCACGTAATGTTTTAAACATTATCGGTTTCACGCAATAAACGTACTTTTACCAACGGGAACCGAATCGTAAACACGTACGGCTTTCAGGAAATCGGTTTTGAATAACCAAACTCATTTTTAACTGATGGTTATCGTTTTCAAGTTTAATTCGAGTTCTAATTATTTCTGATTGCTGATATTAACAACTTCGATGATTGGATAGTGTCAACTTTTGATAGCAGTTTCATGTTCCATTAAAGATCAAGGAATAGCTGCATTGATTATTATTTATTATACATACAAAAAAGAAACTCACGCGAACATCATCATTAAAAGATGGCAGCTGGAGAATTGGTTTCGCAATTTCCACATGTAGGTATTCGCTCGTAACGATTTCAGGATTCTTGCTGCTTAACTTAATTACGGGTTTTTGCAATTAGCACTAATGTTAATTAAAATCGTTAATTTGCATCTCGGTACTCTTATTTCGTTACATTTTACATCGGTTAACTCGGTGCGCACACTTTCTTCATCATCTACTTTAGATATGTGCATACTCTACGACTACGAAAGACTAAAAGACAACCGAGGAACAATTGCTGTTTTATATTTATGTAATTTTGTTGTTAAGTATCTTTTGTTATTGTCACTCGTACAATCCACGCAACTTTTTTTGGTTTTGTAATAATCTTGCAAGGATATTCCTCTTTTGATAGACTTTTCTTTACGTTTAGACGAATCTGTCCTTTTTCAGCAAGAATCATCTTGTTCTAATACGTTTTTCTCTTGTTTAGATCGTTCTGTTTAAATTCGATTCATATTTAAAGACCGTTGCGTTTAAATTTGTTTAGCTTTGCTTCTGAGTGGGGCAGGACAATTATGTTCGCTCAGAAGTCTACTGAGGCATGAATTATAAATGTTGCTCCGTTTGATTAGTTTTGATATTTTATATTTACAGTTTTATATTTACAGTTTTATATTTACAGTTCTATATTTACACTTTTATATTTACAGTTTTACATTTACACTTTTATATTTACAGTTTTATATTCACAATTTTATAGTTCAGTATTTTATGCATTATGTAATATTTCATAGGTATTTGCAATTATTATTACTTTATTGATAATGTAATTTTCATTACGTACTGTGATATTTGATATTTTATTACTGCCATAATTTACTTATAGTTTATTGTATCTACATGACAATGTCCATATCTTCGGATACGTGACAGTAAATAAATATTATTATTATTATTATTAAATTAATCTCGTTTTTGACGCCATCACAAATCGAACCGTTATTTTATTTTCCCGAATTTTAGGTAAAAAAAATCGTGAAGTTTGCCTCCGCGTAGAGTTGGGTGACTCAGTAAACCACTGAGGCGCATCAACGATTAGCTTTGGGTCTATTTTCATACGTCTAAATTAATTTACTTCACGTTAGAGATAATTAAGTTCGAAGTTTGACTTTAAGTTAAAAATCGAGGAGAAGTTTGCCTCAGCATAGAGTTGGGTGACTCAGTAAACCACTGAGGCACATCAACGATTAGCTTTGGGTCTATTTTCACACGCCTAAATAAATTTACTTCACGTCAGAGATAATTAAGATCGAAGCTTTGACTCTGAGTTAAAAATCGAGGAGAAGTTTGCCTCAGCGTAGAGTTAGCTGACTCAGTAAACCATTGAGGTACATCAATTATTAACTTTAAATTAAATTACGTAACGTTTGAGATCATCAAGATCCAAGCTTGTTTTAATTGCCGTGACGTTGAGGAAAAATTGTCTCAGCGTAGAATTGGCTGATTCAGTAAACCACTGAGGCGTATCAATTAACTTTGGGCCTCATTAAATTTACTTCACGTTTGAGATCATGAATTTATTTTAATTGAATTTAATTTATTTTAATTACCGTGACGTTGAGTTGAAAATTGCCTCAGCATAGAGTTGGCTGACTCAGTAAACCATTGAGGTACATCAATTATTAACTTTGTACCTATTTTCACACGCGTGAATAAATTTACGTAACGTTTGAGATCATCAAGATCCAAGCTTGTTTTAATTGCCGTGACAATGAGGAAAAAATTGCCTCAGCGTAGAGTTGGCTGACTCAGTAGACCGCTGAGACGCATCGTAACTAACTTTGGGCTTATTTCCACACCCCTGATTAAATTTACTTTTCGTTTAAGATCGTTAAGATCAAAATTTATTTTAATTATCGTGACGTTGAGTTGAAAATTGCCTCAACGTGGAGCTGGTGGACTCAGTAAACCACTGAGGCATATCATGATTAACTTTGGGCCTGAATAAACTTACTTCACTATTTTGATATCATTTGAATCGATGATTGTTTTAACTGTCGCGACTTTCGGTCAAAAATAGCCTCAACTTGGAGCTGACTCAGTAAGCCACTGAGGGCTTACTTTTACACGTTTGAATATGTTTACTGCACGCTTGAGATCATTAGCAACAGTTGCATAACCGAGTTGGTTGCGTTTTGTCTTCATGTTTTTCCTCTTCTTTTTGTATTGCATGAAAGCATCCGCCTTCTTGCAAGGATGTTCCTTTCTGGATAGATTTTTTTCACCAAGAATCATCTTGTTCCAATACGTTTTTGTTAGATCGCACATTTGTTGCTTGACCAATAAGTCGGTTGGGTCCTGAGGAGATGGATTTGACGTTTGTTGAGGTAGTTTCTTATTTAATGGGTGAAGCATCGAGTCGTGGAATATTCCTCCTACCTCAAGGTGCCAACTTCTAAGGTCAAATTGTCAATCCTTTTCGAATTTGGTCGAACCCAAAGGAATTCTACCTTTGATGGGGATGTTTAACATGCCAATCATCAATCATATTGACAGGGGGCCTACGATTTTACTGCCAATCAGAGAAGAACGCCTATTTTTTTGGCTTTTCATCTACAATTGAAATATCGACCGCTGGGTTGGGATTTGAACCCGCCCCATTCGGGTCGAAAGGCCAGGCGACTACATTTGAACCTATTCTGGTGCATGTGATCGACCGTATTGGGTTCATGCAGAGTCCTTTGAACTGAGTTTACCCAGTTTGTAAGAGGAACGACGAAGAAGAAAACCATTTAGTGATTCGTTGCAGACTCCATGGACAATAACTGATAACCATCCAAACACACCTCCCAGACTTTCGGATTCAAACGCCATCCTTATGTTTGTTTTGACCTTTCTTTTCAGTGTTATTTCTCATTTTTACTCTTTGGTCTTTAAATTACATCATCTTTAGTCTCTTCGTCCATGCACATTTATTTATCCAAGTTTCTTTTATCACCGTGATTCTTTTCTTAATCGTGTTCTCTTTTTTATTGCCTGCCTGTCTTCATCAGAAAAGTTTTCTCTTGTTCTTTCATTGTGAAAATATTTCCCATTTCTTCATCTAAGTGTTTCATCTTTGTCTCTGTGCTTTCCGTTAGGCCCTTTGGCCGCTACATTCATCTCTACGTCACGGTCCGTTCTTATCAGCGAGATCTTCGCTGTTCCTTTTTATCCTGACCATCTGCGTTCGCAGGGTTCGTCTCTTGTCTGTCGGTTTTTCTAATATTTTCTTATGTTTTCAAATTTTATCTTTTCTTGGATACTTCATCTCTGCGTTTGGGGTCCATCTTACCAGTGAGATCCTCGCTGTTTCTTTTTATCCCTATCATCTGCGTTCAGTGTTATTAAATTTCTCAATTTTATTCTTTGGTCTACATATTACATTATCCTTAGTTGTTTTTGATGTGTCTCTTCTTCTAGACTTACTTATCCGCGTTTCTTTGAACATCATGATTTAATCGTGTTCTCTTTTTTGTTGCCTGCCTGTCTTCACCAGAGAAGTTTTATCTTCTTGTTTCATCGTACGAATATCTCGCATTTTTTCAACTACGTGTTTCAGTTTATCAAAGTTTTCTTGTACTTTCCGTTAGGTCCTTTGACTGCTACATTCATCTCTACGTCACGGTCCGTTCTTATCAGCGAGGTCCTTTTTATCTTTACCATTTGCGTTCACAGGGTTCGTTCTTTATCTGTTTTTTTTTTAATGATCTCTCATGCTTTCAGGATTTATCTTTTCTTAGATTCTTTGACTACTTTCATCTCTACATTTGGGGTCCATCTTACCAGTGTTTCTTTTTATCCTTAGCATCTGCGTTTTTATCTTTATCTCTTGTCCGTCTTCTTATGTTTCTTTGGTCTTCAGGTTTTCTCTTTTTTTAAAGCGCGTGATTTTTAACTCTTGCTATGGAATTTGGATGGCATGTCGTAGCTTTACTGTAAAACAGCAAAAAGGAGTGCAATGACGGACTTTTCATTTAAGCTAAGACATGCCATCCAGATCTCATGGCAAGAGTTGATAAAAAATTTAAAAAAATCACTCGGTACCTTTTGACTATATTTATCTTTCCTCTTTCTTTGATTTTGCTCGATTTTTATCTAGAACGCGACTCTTTCTTGTGCTTCTTGTATTTTATTTGCTTTTTTGTTATGTGTTTCTGATGTTCCTGTACTCTGAGCGAGGATTCTTTTTTTTGGCGTGCATCTACCATGTGGTTTCCATTCTTATGTTTGTTCTTCTTCCTTCTACTTCTCATTTTTCTTAACCATTGAATTTTCCTTTCTTTTCTTTATCCATTAATATCCGTCGGTGTGGTTATCGAATCACAGTTTGAACCCATCTCAACACTGACTGTTGTTTTTTATCCTTATCACCTGGCACTTGCATTTACAGCCATCGCCTTTAGCTTTATCTCTTGCTTGCTTTTTTGTTATCTCATACATACATACCTTCACCTTTTTTTTAGACATCTTGAATGCATTTATCTCTTCTCACCAGGAAACTGTTGCTATTTCTTTCATCCTTATCCTTATCAATCATCTGTATGTTCGTCTTCCTTTTTTATCTGTTGCCTGTCATTTTTGATTTTTTTTCTGAGAGTGCTTCACTCTAGCCTCTCTCTCTCTCTCTCTTTACATCTGTAACTTCACTCTAGCCTCTCTCTTTCTCTTTTTACATCTGTAACGGAAGTCTTCCTTGTTCTTCTTCTTGTATTTTATTTGCTTTATTTGGCTTTTTGTTATCACCATTCTTGTTTTTATTAGTGCAAGAATTCCTCTTCATTCTTCTACTTCTTATTTTTTCTTTCATTCTTTCTTTCTTTCTCTTACCTTTCTCATCGAATCGACGGGTGCAAGTCTTCCTGTTTCTCATTTTTGTTATTTAGAGGATAACGAATTATTTTAGAATGAATTTAGAATTCAAATCAGTCGTTTCTTTTTAATTTGT
The DNA here is from genome assembly GCA_958336345.1 of Dorcus parallelipipedus. Taxonomy (NCBI): domain Eukaryota; kingdom Metazoa; phylum Arthropoda; class Insecta; order Coleoptera; family Lucanidae; genus Dorcus; species Dorcus parallelipipedus. Next base: position 33,577,086 of record OY284483.1, on the reverse strand, counting down.
GTTTCATTTTTTTCTGCAATATTTGTTTGTATGGAGAAAAGTTTTAAATCCGTCCCTGTTCATTAATACCCGGAGCGATTCAGTCTTACCGGATTTTTCGTCACGGTTCTACAAAGAGCACTCCTTCCTTCCTACCCTAGGCGTGAACATTGTAGCCTACGTTGCGTAAACGCACGCCGACATTACAAGGAGATAATAGAGCGCTTGCGCTTTCAAATGAAATATTCATGTGTTATTGTACGCCCCCACAGCATATGATTGACACTGTCCCATTCCGAGGAGGGATTTCAAACGCGCAATTGGCTATGGGGCAAGCATGCGCCCGCCTGATTGGTAGTTGTACCGGAAGTGAAAGCTAACGCTGAAAACACTAGTAGTAAGAAGGTAAAAGTCATTTGTCGGCGCTTTAAAAATAGTCGGCGTAACGCAATCAGACATGGCCGGTTGTTATCGACGATGGTTTTAATTAAAACGACCGTCTATAAATAGCGGACGAGAAAAACGCGCGTTAGTTTCGTTAATTGCTTGCGCGTTTTTTTTTAAATTTTGTCGCGTAAATGTCGACAACAATTTTACTGGACATCTCTGTTTGGAATTTATTTTTGTTACTTGTCCATTAGTAGTTGAGGAGCTAGAACTTCTTGAATACAACAACACTATTTGAAACATGGGCTGTTTGGAAATAGAACACGTTCTATTTTTTTTTTTTTTTTTTGATACAATTTTTAATATAATAGCAGCTTTCCCTCTCATTCAATCCAAGAAAAAAAATTAAAGAAAAGGTTCCGAGTTCAATCCTAAGATGCATGTCCTCGTGTTATCTTTTATATACGTATGCAAGACGTATCCATGAGATATATGACGTATGCAGTTACTTCATTTACATATTAGCTTGTGGAACATCATTATTTACTGGTATCCGACGAAAATGCTACATTTCCTGCATGTCTACCTCTTTTTTCAATTCGCCATTACTGGTTTGGACTTGTCAGGTAATTTAAAATTAGTTGCGAAATGGTATAGACATCGATTTTAATAGAAGACGGAATTCCGATGGACTTGCGGGTCGTAGAGTTAAGCAACTTCACTTACAAATTCATTCATGTACAGTATGAAGAGAAGAGATCCCAAAATCGTTCCTTGTGGAACACCAAGCTCACTAAAAACGCACGTAGATTGTTCTTAAGATAAACGAGGAACATCACACAGCTCAATCAATTGCTTTTAGTTTTTTATTTTTTAATCATCACATACTTGGAAATACATTTTGTAAATACATAAGTACGTAGTCTTTAGCTATTGTATTTAGTAAACTTCGTGAATGATTACAATGGAAAAGTTTGGTTAAAATAAACTCAGTAATTTACGCTACGAGATGAGGAATAAATTATTTATTCATTCTTACCACAACACTGCGCAGCAAAATTTATCGAAGAATGCGTTTATAAGAAATTAGTACATCGGCTTAAGTACGTAATTTATTGCTATGCAAATCGCTTTGATAAATGGAAATTTTATATAATAAATGTCTTGAATTACCGCTTATGATTTATGTGTTTGTATACGTATTTATTATTATTGTTAAGAGATTTATAGGTCTTTTTAATTCGACTTCTTTTGAAAATATTCCCGCGAAATGTGTTCATCTTTCTGCATTACACAAAACCTCAGATGAACGTTTTAATTAACGTTTGCTTATTATAGTCATCATTTATCCGCTTAAAGAGAAGTTCCTTTTGCTACATTTATTTTCATCTCTTTTTGTATCGTTGGCTTTAAGAGACAATCCTGCTAAAATTGTTCGAAAAATGTTGTTACTCATTTAAGACTGACATCTTTAAATCTGTCACCCAAAATTGTCAACAGAAGTAACATCTGTTCATTTAATAATCCGGTGGCATTACCTATGGAAATATTTTGTTTTGCAGCAGTGTTAAAATTGAACATAAACTTTTAAATGTCAGCAAGACAAATCATAAAATAACATTTACTACTCACTCACAAATTATATAAGATTCACAGAAAGACAACCTAGAATGGGATCATCTTCCAACGATATCATGCGGTAAGGATAGAGCCGGAACAATTTGTGGCACCTTCCCACAGAAAGCTCAATCTGTTGTGATTACTGGCGGATAAAGGTGTGAGAAGTTTGAAGTTTCGGTGACCTCGGTAGTACATTTTCTAGGTTGATCTGTTGTTTTTCTTCGGAGAAGACTTCCAGTTTCACGAAACAACTGTGCACACCAATGCAAATTGTCTGCGAGTGCTTTGTGGTCAATATAGTAACATCGGGAAATTCTACTGTAAACTCTTACAAGCAGTTTCGTCCTCAGTATACCCATGCCCCATCGATTTTTGAACTATTACGAAAATAGCTTTCAATCACAAACGTTTTCTGCTCTAAAGTAAACACAATTTTGTAATGCAATAAAGTAAAGTAAATGAGTCCTGAAAATAACTTAATTTTGTATAAAACTGACAAACAACGTACACAAACACGAAAATACAGTTGACAGGACGAATGACACTAGTGACAATATTGTTCGCGGCGAGCTTAAGCTACGACATGCCTTTACGAAAACAAAATATTTCCATAGTCGATGCTACCGGAATATTAAATGAATACGTCATACTTAAAATGTTCTAACAAAAGAATTAAGTTTGACTTCACAATAAACGCAAAGAAAATCTATAGGAAAAAAATTGAAAACTTAAAAGTGCAACAAAAAGGTTTGAAGAGATGGAAAGTTTGTAACATGGCCGACTCCATTAATAAGCTAACGCTTATATGGCCGTTTCAATTCGCCTAAAATTCGGTTCCGAGATAGCATGCCCATGATCGTACGGTGACTAACGTCATCTATGAAAGTCACTTTAAACTTAAACCTGCAAGATCGTTGTAAATTTTTTTTAAATGTATTAAGGAAAAGCCTGGAAAAGTCTGTTTGTTATCCTGCACTTTTTTTTACGAAATATGCTTTAATGAAGCCTAATTTTTTGATAATGTGTCAATACGAAATCATATATTATGTTTTTCTGTTATTTCCACGAGACACTTTAAAATCAGTGGTCTCGTGATAAGAGGTCTGTTCCATTCGTCAGGATTTCGAGTTCTGAACCGTTCAAAACCGCACTGAGCATGAGCAGTGCACAAAATTGGATATAAATTTCATACTGCGCATGATTCGAACGGTTCAGAATTTCTGTCAGATGGAACAGACCTAAGATCACGAAGTAACATTTTTAAATGCGGCAATTTTAAAAATTTAATTCTATATCAATTGTGAGAATACTAAAATCATCTGGTATTGCTAAAATTAGTTTTGAATTGTCTAACTTGGAATCAGAATTCAAATTTAATAATAGTTATACAATGATTAGAAAATGTATTGCTTGTGGCAACGAAAATAAGCCAGTTTGAATCTTGTAAATTTAATTTATTTTGGGACGCGTATGCGTTTTTTAAATTATCTAAACTTTTGTCTGCTTCCATTGGAGTATTTTCTTCCTGTTGAAGTTCTTCGCTTAAACCTGTAAGAATTAAAATGGGGCCTTTATTACGATTATAAATAAGAAATCTAACATAATACTCCTAGTTACTACTCGTATTTAATCTAATTAGTCGGAAATGATAACTATTACCATAAGATTGTTCCCCGTTGTCATTTTTTTCTTCTTGATACTCTTTCAGTATAATATCTACTGATGGTTTTGTAATATCGAGTACCACTACTCCTAAACTCATACATAATTGTGCAGCGGATAACCATGCCTGTTTAATTGTACATTCGACCTCATCGTCATTGGGTAAATTACAAATGTAGCTTAAACCTTTATCTCCTAAACGCCGATTGTGTTCTCTAGGAAACTGATAATTTTCTGAAATATAGAAGTTAATTAGAATTTTTTATCATTTTTACAAATAAATTTAAACAAATACTAACCCACGTCAGAGGCTATTTCATGTATTAAGTTAATTCTTTTTAGCCGGCGTAAAACATCAAGTACTGAGAAATTGGTTGTCATAGAACGAAGTTTTCTGAAGGTACTTTCACAAGGCTGGCTGCTAAGTAACCACGGAACAAATTCTTCATTATTATTGCTGTCTCTACATTTCTTAGCATAAAGCAATAAACAGTGAGCATTAATCTCGATGCAAGTATAAGAGTTTAAACTAATAAAAATTTTTGATAATGTGTAATGGGAATTTTGGCATATCCAATTTCGCCAAATTCTCAAAAAGAAGGGGGCTACCCATATTTTATAAATTCTTTCTTTTGGACTAATAGTCTTACATAAAAATGCATCCAAAATATATCTGCAAATAGAAAGAAAAACTGCAGTCCCTTTAGAATTCGATACATGTTCCATCAAATGTGTAACCACTTTTTTTCGACGGAATCAAAGTTCATTTTGTCTTCCGGTAACAGTACACTTTTAGTTAAAAAGGTTTATCTTTGGAGACGGTATCTATAAGCAAATGTAAATGAGTAGATGTAATAGAAAAACCACCAATATGTAGTGTTAGCTCTTTTTTTAGAAAGGCAGTTTTACGTTTTGTTCCAATGTGTACTGTGTCTTGCATAAACAATGGATCATTTTCGTTTATTGTTTTCATAAAAAACCATCTACTTGCAGCATCTATTAGGAAGACCAGCTCTTATTTTCATTGTTTTTAACATTCTTGTGTCACCATCAGTTGAAATACCATGCACGACAATGCCTTCATTTCTCGCAATTTGTACAAGCTTTGTCCATCTTCTATCTACCTCATTATATGAAAATTTGTTGTTTGTGCCATACACGCACAAACAAAAACTTGGTCTTTTATCAACAAGAGGCTGAGCCACTATTATGTTTATATATGACGATTTTACTTCATCCTGGAAATATCTTTCCACGTCTTTAAAGGATTCTACTTTAAATTGATTCGAAATCGGCATTCCATCCTGGTCCAAATGTGGTGTAAAACCAACTAAAGTATTATTTTTGGTTGAGTATTCTATTCTATTAAGAATTGCAGTCTGATCTTCACTTAGCCATACGTGGAGTGGATAACCCCTTTTTAGAAGGAAACACTTTAGTTCTGCAAAACGCACAGCTCCTTCATCTACGTCTTGCCCATCTTGAATGACTCTTTTAACTGTTCTAAGACTGGGTATAATGTTTTTCAAATTAGAATATAATGTTTCATAAAGGATATTTCCACCAATTAAAAATAGGTAAGTGCAAAAATGTTTAAGCTGCTCATCGTATTTTTTGGTATTAGATTTGATATTTTCATGTAGTATCTTGAAAAAATGTGGTATATTATTATTATCTAAATTGAATCCGTCCATTGTTGACTTTTTTAGAGATTCATTTTCGGAAATTCCTAAATTTGTCTTCAATAGTTTTTACAACAGGAAAGAAGTCTAATATTAATGAAAGTTTCTGTTTGGAAGCACATTTTTCTAACAATCGAATATTTCTCTGGCTTCTAGGATATATCAAAGATTTTCATTTACTTGGGGATTTCAAAGTTACGCAGGAATTACCATCCCCTTGTTCTATTTTGTTACTACGGGTAATACTGCGTTCAAAAAAATCCGTCGAATTCAAGAATCCATCAGAGTCAGCTTCGGAATCAGCTAATTGCAAAGGTAAACTTGTAACATCGTTTGTAGAAGTTGTGTTGTAGTTGTCTTGTTCTATAACAGTAATAAGATTCGAACACTCTGGAAGTTTTTCGGTGGAAATTTCTTGTAATACTTTTGTAATATTTTTCGACCTTTTTATTGGCATCCTTTTTGCGATAACTTGTGGCAAAATTTTTCATGTCAGTAATGACTTTCTTATAACCCGGTAATATGAAAAAATTTTCTGGTGACTCTTTAAAAGGCCCTAAATATTCCTCTAAATTATAGACGACAAATTTCACTGCAATACACTTGCTTAGAACCTTTTCTTTCTTATCTGATTCCTTGATGAAACTTATTATGATTCAGGACAGAGGAAGTTTAAACTATCCTAGTAATAAATTTGTCGGAATTATTAAGCAATTAACAGATAATATTCCCGAAATGTTACCTCTCTTGGAAAATACAAAAACCTGTGCACAACTATTTGAAATTCTATGTCCTGTACTCCAACAAAATACAATTTTTGCTTGTGACAATCACAAGAGGCAAATATGCAACAGTAGAGAAACCTGTTTTCGATAATACTAGTAGAGAGAAAACATGTTAGAATTTAAACTTACAAGCAGAAAAATTCTGAAACTGTTACATTTGACAGTTACTGACCACCGATCATATCAACAAGAGATAGCTAACTCCGTGTAAAATTTTTGGTACACTTCCCCCTCCACAAAAATGCTGCTTTTGTGCTGAATTTGAAGATGTTGCTGATGATACTGCAGCGCCCTCTCGCGTCATTATTAACAACAAAAAATTGAAAATCCGCGGGACATTCAAATTCAAATTGAATACTTTCTGGGGCATAAAAAGATGTTATAATTACATTCGTTACTTAGAAATCAAATATGTACATCTCACCGTAAAAGTTATGACTTCGTCAGAATTTAACGACAAAATCACAAAATTCACGACAAGTATAAAACACATTTGATTTAAAAGTACCCAAATATAATTATTACATCTCTTTACATAATTTAGGATTGAACAGAAATTTATAAATAAAAACATTGAAACGTCACTCAATTTATTATATGTATAACGAAATAATAATTAATAATAACAAAACAATTGTGTACAAATTCCAATTTTCATTGCAAAAAAGTTTCTGCATATTTACGTATTCATAGTGCATGCAAAGAGAATAATATTGCTACTAAGGCAATTTACACAACTTCTTAACCTATGATAGAAAAATGTGTAGGGTACGGACACAACGGCGCACCGCTTATCGCACCGCACATAGCACAGACCTTCGCTTTGCACAGGCCAAGCTAATGCATCTATTATTTTAAATGCACTTGGCCTCAACGACGCATCGCCCATCGTCTTGCACATGGCATAGTACCTTCGCCCCACGCAGAGGAATCGAGCCTAGTATTTTTTGGAACATCGCACAGCGCTCATCCGCTATGAACAAGGATAAAATCAGTTGTGTTTTTGCTATAGGACCCCTTTGGGATAAAAAAAGCAATTATCATCACTATAGTCTGGTTTTATAACAAAACTATGGAAAGTAGTGGCAATGGAATGTGAAACAACAGGTAAAGAACACAACTAAAAGTGTTATTATTTTACTTAATTAGGATTACGAGTATTATATAAATAAGAAGAAGATAATAAAGATGAAGGCGTAAACATTTCGATTGAAATTGCAATAAAAATGGTACGGAAAGACGATGTGCGGTGCATCACTGCGGACACTCGTTCGCTAGATTCTGAGCAAAGCAAAAATGATGCTATCCTATGTGCGATATGTCATGCTATGTGCGGTGCGCCGTTGTGGACGCACACTTAGGCTTTAATCAGCAATTATAGTGCATAAAAAAACTGACGAAATTATATGCTTACATCTTCAAAATTTTAAACAACTTAAAAACTGTAGACTTGTAGGATTACAGTTGTCACCACAGTACGATCTAAGACCACCAAACATATTCTCTAGAGCATCCTGATTTATGCTGCGTGTCCGTAGATGTTCCAAACCCATGGCTTTGCATTTCCTCCAGATTGCGGGCATGACTTCTAAATTAGCTAACCAGCCTTTCTGGGAGGGAGGCATTGCACCTTTATAGCCTACAAAGCGCCATTGGCCTGTGAAAAGAAAAAGATCTATCGATATTTGTGTCGAACTCAGTGAAGAGGTTGATGGGGCATTCATAATGTCAACGGAGGCATATATGGAAGGTATTTGTGTTGAAGGATTATAGGACGTGGATGGATAACAAAGCGAAATGGCTGGCAAAGGATTACCTAAATTCGATTTTGGGTAATCCTGCAGTTTAGGCCTCTTTGAATGTGCATAAAATAGGAGTCAGGTGTCAATCTTTGACCAAAATATATCGCTCGCGTCTGTGCTCGCGGTACATTAATTTTAACAGAATCAATAAATTATGTATGTACTATAATTTGTTCTAAAGCAAAGATACTCAAAATTATCACGCCATTATTTTATCTGCTGTGACCAGAAATGACAAGCGGCAACAATGCGATGTCTCGCATCACGATTTCAACCATGCGCATTAAAAGAGGCCTAAACTGCAGGATTACCCGATTTTGTAATTGTTTTTATTCATCTAGAATTTGAACCATAGTAAAAAGATATTTAGGTACTTGATTTATATGTATACTTACTTACTGATTACCGATGGAAACCAAAACAGGCGTACATTTTCAACTGCACCGCAAATAACACATAAATGTCGATCCATAGCAATTACTAATAAACACCACTAATTTGCTTTTTAAAGTAACGCCGAAAATGTGATGAACACGTAAAAGAAGAAGCAACACTACAAAATGACTACAAATTCCAGAGAAAATTTGACGACATTCAAATACGAATTGCGTTCGACTGAGCGTTGCGGAAATGAGAGGAAGAACAGGAAACATGAGCCAAGATGCTAAAGCGCCAAATTTAAATAAAGTGGCCAGCGCCATCTTAACATTCAGCGCGAGTAAACAATACTGAAAAAGGAAATCTGTAAACAAACTACGATGTGGCTAGCGCCATCTTCAAATTCAGCACAATTCTATACCTATTCCTTGCCTTTCACCCCCTTGGCCTACATTCAAAGTGATACCGTATTTCCCATGAAGTTGGACGGGCCTGGTTACTGACGTAGAACTAACTAACTATTTTCATCACAGAGGTCACTAGTCACCGTACGAATCTGTAAATTTTCTGTAACAATTTCAACAATGAAAAGCCGCCAATTGAAACGGCCATATAAGCGTTAGCTTATTAATGTAGTCGGCCATGGTTTGTAATGATAAAGGACATACATAGATTAAGAGATGGCGCAATTTTCTAAACAACGTGAAACGCAATTCGCAATAATTTCTTAATGTTTTAGTTTATAATTCGTTTTTACAACGACAGAACAAGAAATGGCGGTGCAAGTAGCAACTCTATTATCTTCAAAACTCATTTAATAATTTGCGATTCCGCAATTTTGAGTCATTGTCCTAGTTTATTTCATTATATTCATTAAATAAAATATAAATGTTAATAGTTAAGAATATTTTGAAAGTGCCATCTATACAAATGTTATTTAAGAATATTTTGAGAGCGCCATCTGTGGACGAGAGTTTTAATTTCTAGTCTCACGAGTAAAAAAAAATTCTCAATGCTTGAGAATTAGCAATTTTTTTTACGAAAATAAGCGTTGCGTAAATTTATTGCAAGTTGTTTGGGAGCAAAAAAAATTGAGAAACGCTGGTTTAGAGTTACCTCTTCAGAAGAAAATTAGAGAAATGGTGTAAGAAATTATTAACTTTCTTAAACGAAAAATAATACAGGGAGTAATCGATTAAGTTTCACTTATTAATAGAGACCGAACTTTTAGACGAATGCCTTTTTTTCCTTACTTCCAATTCTAGGGAAATTATATAATAAATCTGTTTAAAAGGATTGCGCGTCGATTAATTGCACATTATTTTGTCTCTATTGCCTATTTGACTTATCAGTGTCTAAAACGTGTCTATTTCTAGGAAATTGCAAAACAGTACTCAAAAAGTTTGTAAAATGTCAAAAAAAAACCCTCAAGAAATAGCTGCTCCACTGTATCGGTTTAGATGATAACATCATCTATTTATTGACCAAAGAAAAAAATATAACTATTCAAGTAATGCTCCACCCATATTAGGACATAACTGAACTCTTTTCCTTTTTAATCAACAAACAGGTGGCGCTAACGTCTTACAGCTCCTTAACAAGTTACTGATAGCGTTTTCCACTGGCTGCACTAGTGCACACTCATATTTTCATCTCATTTTAACCTCATAAGAGATGAAGCTACACTAAATGTGCACTAGTGCAGCCAGTGGGAAACGCTATGAAATTCATATTAATTAGTAATTTTCCCTAATTCGATTTTACTTTCAAAGATATTGCAATTTGGTGTATCTCCTTTGGTGTAAATGGGCAACATTTTATCTTACTAATTTTTTTTTCTCAATTGAAAAATAAGAAAACTTTACCTACACACGCTTATTTCTTCTTGCATTAATTCCGCCACCTTGGAGACCTTCGACGTCAAATTTGGCACAAATTTATTTCGTGCCAAGCAGACCTGAATTATAAATAGTGGTATTTGAATTCAAAAATTGTTGCTCCATTATTTATAAGTAGCGCGAAGTCAATACGGGGACACGTTGTTTTATACTTGGGTCACTCAACCGATGGAGTGATCACGCGTTAATTATTTCGCTGACCAGAGTTGGCCCACCTTTAGTCTAGTGTAAATTGGGTTGGGTTGGGTTGTTGAATAGGTAGAAGTCAGATGGAACCAGATCAGGTGAGTAGGGTGGGTGTGGAACTCCAAAGCGATGACACTAGTGTGAAGCATTGCATTATCCTGATGAAAAATGACTTTCTTATGTGCCAAACCGGGCCTTTTCTTTCTTGAAATGTTCTTGAATTTTTAGTTGCAATTGGTCCAAAAGCTTAGCATAATATTCGCCATTTATTGTTTGTCCGTTTGGAAGATAATCGATCATCAAAATCCCTTTTGCATACCAGAACCTTGCCAGCTGATTTTACTGTCATTGCTTTCTTTGGAGCAGAGCAACCAGATTCTGTTCAGTGCTTTGATTGCAATTTGGTTTCAGGCGCGTAGTAATGAACCCAGGTTTAATCGGTGGTAACAAATCGTCGCATAAAATCGGTTGGATTTCTCTTGAAACGATCCAATAGTATATTATTATATAAGTTTCACAAGAATGACTCTTGTGAAACGTGTATAATATACTATTTTTTCTACTTTGCGTCACTTATTGAGCAAAAATATGAAAAATATTGGATCTTCTTAGTATATGGGGAATTTTAGTTGTAATGCGTGGCAACACTGAAAACCTTTCGTTTTAATCAAAAGTCACATTAACAAGTTATTAATTTTTCTTATCCAGCTTCATTGTGAGTATATTGTTAAGTAACAAATAAATACTGTTATTTTGTAAAATCTATTAAATATTTTCAATTAAAAATGACTAAAATTTCCCCAAAAACAGTGTCACAATGAGCTTCATTGTGAAACTGTTTTTGGTGTCACAATGAATCCATTGTGAACGCAAAGTAGAAAAAGTCTCTTATGAACGTGTCTTTACTCAACTATAAGCAAATGCGGCAGACAGCTTTTTCATGTCTAATTCTTTGGTTACAATATTGCATAACCGCTTCTTTGAGATCTTTACAATATTGGCTATTTCACTCAATTCTAGCCGTCTGTCTTGTATTACCATGTGGTGGATTTTAGCGACCATTTCTGTTGTAGTGACACTTTTTGAGAGTCCAGAGCGGGGTTCATCTTGGATGCTCGTACGGCCCCGTTTAAACTCAGCAACCCAGTTTTTTATGGTTGCATATGATGGAGCACTATTTCCTAATACATTTTTCATCTCATCAAAAATTTCTAAGCCTTTCAAACCCTTAATGAAATGGAATTTCCATTGCTAACAAAACACTATTGACAACTTAAGAGCTGAACTTCAAAATGACTTATATAAATATTTTCGATACGAGCGCCATCTTTGCGGAGGCTAGCCAATTATCATCGCACCCTCGTATTAATAATACATAGTTACTGCAAGTGAAACTTATTTGATTACACACTATATAATTGACAAGATAGAGCGTGGACATTTTTAAAATTTGTCTAATTGTTACAAATTTGTTAATAAATTTCAACTAATTTAAGAATATTAATAATATAACGCGAATAAAAAAAGAAATTTATTTCAAATTCACCAATGCCACTCTACGTTTTCTGTGGATGTTTTGTAATGCTATTTATTTTCCGTAGAAATTCTGTAGAGCTCGAAATAGTCATTGCACAACGCATCTTCTTTTTCAGCTTTCCAATTCTTGCGACAAATTTGGAAGCATCGTGAAACATACGAGCGAAATTTTTTTTATTGTCCATGTCGAAACAACCGTTTGATTTCAAAATTAAAACCCAAATAGTAACTCTAACTTAAATTTTATGGCGGCGTTACGCGTCTGCGACCGGGGTTATGAACAGAGGCAGCAAAAAGTGAAACCAAAATCAGCAATTTTGCAACCAGCAAAATCGAAAGGAGAATTCCGAAAGTGGGCTGGCGTGCATCGCACACACCAACGCATTAAACAAGTCGAATAATAATAACCATATATCAAGCGCGGACGCATAAAAATCGAATCATTAAATAACATACGATAGTGTTTTCTTACTACCAGTTTATTTTACGATTATGTATTCATTGCATAATTTATGCGGTGAGTTGCTGGTTGAAAATCTCCTGCAGCTAACGAACGCGCTATCCGCCGCCGATACTTAAGTTATCAATAATTTCTAAACAATTATATCTGTGTGTAAATTAGGAAAAGCTTATTTAACAAAACACGTTTGACTCTTCATTTTGTTAAATCGCAGATCTTCGGTTAAATACACATTACCGTTCATCTGTTCTCTCGCCATTCGTGAATTGCGGCACTTTAATAAGTAATACTAAGCATAAAAAATAGTAATCGTATTTTGCTTTAACTCGTTCAACCACTTTTCATAAACTAAACTGTTGATCCCAAAGAATACGGAGCAATAAATTGTGTGTCATGATCATAAAAAAATGAAGCAAATTCCTTGGCTACGATACGACTTACTGCGACGTGAAGAAAAATGATTTTATTGGCCGCCCGACTTCGGCAAAAGTCACTGCTCGATTGCAGTTTTGTTTTTCGTTCCAACAGATGCTTTCTGCGCCGCCCGACTTCGGCAAAAGTCACTGCTCGTTTGCAGTTTTGTTTTTCGTTCCAACAGATGCTTTCTGCGGTCGCAATAAAATTTCTTTTTCTTGACCTACTTCAAAGACAGACGTGCGATTAATTCTTGCCCGATTTTCAACTCCGATTTTCTCGAAATGTGTAAAACTTTTGTTAAGGACATATGAGTTCAATCGTTGCCATTTATGGTAATATGTGCATACAGTAAAAGAACACGCCGTATATACAATCAAAGATCAAACTTTTTTTCAATTCTATTTGAATTCTTTTTGTATCTTTGATACTCCTTAAAGACAATTTAAAAAAAATAGGAAAGTTTTAAAAAAAATGTCAGTGCTAACAAAAGAATGATTAATTAAGTGTTTCTCGGAAATAAAAAGTGTAACACCCGTTTTAAAAATATGACGTTTCACAATTGTTTTCGCATAACCTTTCCTCGATTAGATTACGTTATAATATGTTAACATAACCTTTCGCAGATAGGACAATTATCTCACGCATAATCCACAAGATAATTGCATATACAGAAGGATGTGGTCGCTTGCGAAACACTGACAGCGCCGATATCGAAACCACGAACGAGAATCTTTTGTTTTTGTTTTAAATAAAGCTCGGCACTTGTGCAAATCAATCTATTAAAATCGAGTCGACGTTAATTGTGTTTCCGATTGTCATCGGACTTTCTTTTTCTGTTCGAAACACAACGTAAAAGTACAGCACACCTTCCAGGTGGCTTTGTCATTCGGATTTGTGTCGGAACAGATTAAGATTGACGTGATATCAAGTCAGCCGGTTTATTGTGTAATTGATAATGACTTTCCGCGCTATCGGATCCCTTATCTGATTATCTCTAATCTCCTCGGAGACAGGTTTCAGTTTACCTATCGACCGGCGACGGAGCTTTCTTGTGAAACGTGGTATTTGCGACGACAAATCCAATAAGACCTAAAAAGAAAAAAAAAAATAGAAACGAAATAGAAACAATTTGAATCACAAAAAGACAGAAGTATTAGTAAATTTGACTTCGTGGAAAATTCCGAAATGTGCCGCAAAGGTTAACTGCGTCATCTTTACTTTTATATCATTGATCTTTGCGTATTCATTTTCTAAGAAGCAATGGTATAATCTGATAGATAATAACTAAAACCAAACGTGATAATGCGTCTCCTATAATTACATTATTGTACAAAGGAGCGTAAAAAAAACGCGAGGTGTCCATAATTGTTAGAGTTCGTCTTTTATTCAAACCAACCCAACTCAACCCAACACAAGATAAGTGACAGATCTGAAGAAACAAACAATGCTACTTTCCTTTGTAAATCATCCTCAGTCCTTGAAGATTCTTTTTCTTATTCAATCCAGCGTAGAAACAATAGGCAAGCAACGTCTTCCTAAGATTAGTTAGGTCCAATTTTACAATCGTCTGATAAGTATTATTCTTAGAATAACGTGACGTAGGTATGACGTAGATATGGAGGAACGTTAAAGGATATTCAGCGAACAGTTATTCCGTCCTTATTCCACAATTGTAAGACTGGGCCTTAGAGTCGGCAAGAAATTGGATAAACTTGACGTAAGGCAAAAGAAGACAGATGAAATGAGGAAACCTATTGCTGTGTTATTTTCTTTTCTAGGAGTAATTAAATTTAAATGAAAAGGATACACACGTTGAATTTGTTTTATTTTGATGTATGATTTTTCTTTTGGCTTTTGGTGCCACATTTCTAGTATGTTTATATAACAGGATCCTTTAGAGTTCTAAAAATTAAACTTTCATTACAATATTTCTTGTACTTATATCTTTATTTTGTTAAAATGCAGAGTATACGTAACCTGGAAGACGATGCCATGAGTCTCGATTCCCCAACCACAGCAAATTGGTTGAAAAACAAGTTCGTTGAGCTTTTTGGGGAAGATTCTGATACAGAGGCCATGCCTGATGTCCATCCACCACCTGCTAGGCCTGTGTTATCAATGCCTGAGGTCCCAAGCACATCGATCAGGGAGGTTGGGTTGCCAGATCTTCAAACCCCTGCCCCGCAGCAGATGGAGGCTGCTGAGTTCGAGGAAGCAGTCAAAGAGCTTCCTCGTGTGTTCCTTAAAGATCGAAGAGGCAACAAGCGCCGATATCTGTTGCACCTTCCTGATGGGGCGAAAGTAAAGATGTTGAAGGTGGAGACACTTCGTTTGGGCTTAATTGGATGGCCTAGGAAAAACGAATTTAATTTTCATGCTTTTGCATTATACAGAATCGCATTTTTTAAGTTAATTTTCATGAATTTTTAATTTTAATTTTGTATTTTAGGGTTAAGTTTCTTTTGGGACATGTTTTTGTGAGCTTATTTCCCTATATAAGTGGGACAATTTTTCAATAGAATGAAGTCTTCCTTGGTCTGTGACAGTGATAACATCTTCTAGAAATGGTAAACAGTTTGAAATTTATTAATATTATTGTTGTTGATTTTGATTTAAACACACATTCATGTATTGAACGTATCAAATTCAGAGAGAATTTTCATTCAACCTGGTATGATTAGATCTGTTGTTAACAAGGACGACATGGTATAATTACATGCCGATTTGTGACAACAGAGTTATAAATTTTACCTCAAACACTCACATTTATGTATCTAACGTATCATACTTAGAGAGGATTTTCATTCAAGCTGGTATGATTAGATTCGTTGTTAAAAAGGACGACATGGAATAATTACGTGTTGCCTTTTGATGACGAAGTTAGATTGTTTTATCACAAACACATTTTGGTATTTAACGTTACCATAGTCAGAGAAGATGTCTTTATCTAACTTGATATGGTTAAGATTTGTTGTCGGCAAATACGAAATGGAATAAATACATTGAGTATTTGTTATAACGGATCCAAAATACACACTGAATTTCAACAAACCACAATTTGCTTATTAAATAATAATTCAAAACAACACACAGTTCATTCTTTGCATTCAACAATTTTTAGAATTTTTGGGGACACGGAACTAGGTATTATTTACCTTAGCGGTCACTGAAAATAACAAACCTGTTTGTTCATGATGAATGTGAGGTAGAGTTTACTAACTTCAATTCGTCGTGGCAAATTAGATTATAATTTTTATGTACTATTTGCATTTGATGACAACTTGGTTATGTGTATATCGTAATTTTGACAGTTCATGTATAACTTCAATACTACCAACAATATATTTTGTCACTAAGATATTCGATTTTTACTTACCCCAGTTACCACATTGTTCACAAATTTGCACAAAACAATTCAATAAATGTTTACAGAGTTTCAATGCTATTTTAAATTACTTCATTGCGTAGGAACACCGTGTAATGTTGTAACTTGTTTAATAATTCAATCATTAGATCCTGAGATCAAAATTATTTCAAAAAGGTTATATGCAAATACCACAGCACTATGTATATCCAGACGATTGAGTAATGACATGAGGGCTTTATCATTAGTGATATGATGAATTTATCGGGTTACTTTAAAAAAAAATCAATTTACTCTTATGAATATTTATGAGGACAATTAATTTTCCAAATGGTTCGAAACCAAACGGTTGTACGTTTGACGTGGCATAAATCTTAACGTGTACGACCGGAACAAATCGTCTCCTTTAAGGTAAAGACAAGTGTTCTTTCTGTTTCAAAATGATCAAACAAATATGAATAATCGCGAGCAATTAATTAGTTCAAGCTGTATGTCGGCGTGGGAAGTCCCGCATCAATATTTATGCCCGTTTTGCAAGAGGCAAGCCGAACGTGCATTGCAGATAACGTTAGAATGGGAATGCATTTCCAAATCAATCAATTAATTACCGTACAATACGTGACGCGGTCGATCGATATTGTAATATTCGCCGACAAAACGGGTAATGCGCCGGACTTCAATTAAATAAATTAAACCGGTTGTTTCGTATTCCGACCGGTATCTACGCGGAGGAATTTAATGCGCAACGTTTATTTGCCTGTAAATAATATTAAATTACAAGCAAGGATCGCTTTAGTCCTTATGGTGAAGCCTATCCAACCAAAGGAAACAGTAAGTCCGAAAATAATTTAATTGAGTTACCAAATTTGCTTAATCATAATTAAATATTAGATATTAAACGATTTTACAACAACATATGATGAGGTGTGTTTAAACTTATAGACGGCAGTGTACATTTCAAATCCTTGATAATTACGAAAATTAAAACGTATGCTTTTGAGATGAACTCTGCCCTCCGCACCTTAATGCGCAGCATAATAATTTAGAAAAATATACTTTATAATCCTGATTGAAAGCTGACAAGAAGTGAGAAAGCAACACGCAGGAAATACTCCAGATGTGATCGTAGATAACGGACGTTAACGTGCACGTACCACAAGCCATTAGCATTTCAGATTATTTCAGGAGTTTATGGCGAAAAGTATGTAAATTTATGTATTTCGCCTCTGCAACTTTGTACATTTAAATTGTATAGTATACGCAAAGCGATGTAATTGGTAATTAATAAGGTTTTATTAAGGAATAGAGTATGACGCAGATATAACGAGCAATCAATAAAAATTGAAGTTGCAGGTTAATGCGTCAAATCCGACTATGCGTAGCTAACCCATTTACTATAAACAACGCCTTCCCTTTTTTGCACCTTATATCTTTTTTATTCTCATTGTCACTATGTACTGTAGAAATTAAATTGTATAATAAATTGAACTAAGTCTTTTACAAATAATACGTACAGGGTGATCAAGCTTAAAAATAAAAAACTGACCTGGCACAGGAGCGCAGCCTCTTTTGTTTGAAAACCTCCGTTCATTCGTGACATATACGTGTGCCTGCGGTTTTTATAAACACATCAAAATTATAAACACAGCAATATTCACGGTCACTCGTTAATGTCGCCCATAAGCAATTCGATAACGGGAAAAGCTTCTAAATATCTACTCGCGTTGATCACCGAATTAAAATAATTATAACCCAACTTGTACGTATTGTTAATACACTTTCTAACTGTTGCTCATAAAAGTGTAGCAATTTACGTCAATAAAACAAAGTATTGTAATCTTCGGCCATCTGTTTCATTGGATAATCGACAATAATTACGTCATGATATTCCATACTTTGTAAACAAATAAAAATACACGATATAATTTAATTTGTTAAACGATTGAAAAAATAAATGAATGTTTTTATTAGTTAGTTTGCCTTACAACACTGAGTGAACTGCATACTCAGAAAAAAAAATGCAATAAATACAATCGACGCTTTTATTTATTCCTTTGAATGAATACACATTAATTTACATGTATGGTGAAGTTCATTGGAAAGCGGCAAAACGCGTTCTCCGATACCTCAAGGGAACTCGAAACCTTGGATTATGGTATAAGATGGATGACGAACCTTTGAAAGGGTATGTAGATGCGGATTGGGGAAATTGTCCCAACGACAGGAGATCGTACTCAGGTTATTTATTTATTTTAAATGGGAGTCCCATTTCCTGGGAATCCAGAAAACAAAGGACGGTAGCACTATCTTCCACCGAAGCAGAATTCATGGGGATGACTGACTGCATAAAAGAAGTTTTATATCTGCGAAGATGATTGGAAGAGGCAGGCCTTGAAGAACTGGGAGAGATAACTGTCTTCAACGATAATATGGGAGCTCTGAAACTAGCTGAAAACCCTGTATACCATAGCAGGAGCAAACATATACATAGATATGCGCTTCCATTTTATCCGCGATGCTGTGCAGAATGGCGACGTCCGATTGGTACATATCTCTACTGAAGAAATGATAGCAGACATACTCACGAAGAGTTTACCGAAACCAAAACATATCCGTTGCTTGCAGATGTCGGGTCTAAACCTAGAACAATTAAAATAGTAGCGAACCACAACTCGAAGGGGAGTGTTGGAGCTAGAAGAGTTTCCGAGTCTCATTCGCCTACTATGTATTGTTATATACATATTCAGTTGTTAAGTTGTCATAATAAGTTCAATAAAATTTTGTTCGACATACATCTTCTTCGTGTTCGTTTTACCAGAAACTCAACAATTATTTAGTATTTCTGGGTTTATAGTCATTTGGTTAGACTTCGATCTTTTCCGGGTGTGATCTTTATGTCTTCTCGTCCGGGTCTTAGTTTCCATCTCAGCATACTCGTTGCGTGTTGCCAGTGTTCTTCATCCTTCAGCAAGGATGTCGGCCACGTTCTCTATGGAATTTTTTCCCCTATTTTAATATGGGTAACTGGCGAATGCCATTACTTGCGTGATGTAACAGTCCACTTCGCCGAATTTCCTATTACACCGTCTGCTTAGGTCTTTAATAAAGGTTTTAGTCCATCTACGGTAAAAATCGCATGCGCTAACGCCATTTTACCATTAGGGTTTCCTGGACATCAGTGGTAGCTGTTCTGTCCCAGTCGTATTTCTGCTTCCGTTGCTCCGCTTTCAGCTTTATAGGTGGTACAGCTGTGATTGCTAAAATTGCCTCCGTGGCGACCGTTTTATAAGCGAAGGTAATCCCGATGGCCATTTCTCTGTTAAGCCTCTCGTAATGCTTGTATTTCATGGCTGGTGACAATGTGGGCGCCGCGTATTATAACGGAAAGGACGGACCTTCCTATTTTTAGGTCTTGGTCCGCTTACGTTGGGCATAAGTCTAGCCAGCACCATTAGGGATTTCGTCGCTTTTTCGCAAGTCTTAAAGTGGGTGGTCATCCTTAGATCTCTATCTAGGTAGACGCCCGGGTACTTTATTTCGTTCTTCGTGCTGATTATCGATCTGTCGTGGTTTATTGTCAGGGACTTCAGTTTCCTGGGTCCTGCCAGTATTATCGTTTCGGTTTTTGCCGTTGCCGGCTTTAGGTTATGTTCTTCCAACCATTTTCTGATTCTTAAGATTGCGTACTGCGCCTTATCTTCTAGCGGGGTGCTCATTTTAGTCGTGATTAGCACCGTCATGTCAAATCATCCGCGTCGGCAATAGTTGTTATGCCTTGGCCCAATTTCATTTTCAGAATTCCGTCGTATAGGACGTTCCACAGCGTCGGCCCTAGGACCGAGCCTTGTGGGACGTCGCACGATATTGCGGTCTCTTCCCCGGTTGGTGTAATTATAGTTCTGTTATGTAGATAGGACTGCAGTATTCTGATGATGTATTCGCTGGTCTTGGCCTTTTTAAGGGCATCTACAAGGTGTGGCCACGAAGCTGAATTAAAGGCGTTTTCGATGTCTAATGCCGACATTAGACAGTACTGTCTGGATTGACACGTGACCTCCTTGGTCTTGTGGACGATGTTATTTACCTTGGCCAGTGCATCGGTGGTGGACCTACCCGGCCTTAACCCAACCAGAAGGAAGCTGATTCGAATAAAACTTACCCTAAGGTCAATTGGACCAAACGTGGCGATCGATTCACGGAAAATGCATAGTTTAACCGCGTCGAAAGCGTTGGAAATTGGAAGTACATCTTTATTTTACATATGACACTAAGATCCCCTTATCTAAGCGCGGTCTTAACTCCAAAGCATCAACACAGGAAACGTAAAAAAATATTCAACCGTCGCGTCGTCTGCAAAGAGTGCTCGTGAACTGTTTCAAAACAATGGCCAGCCACCAGCTCTAACGTATGATAATTTTGGTGTGTAGTGTTCCCAACTGTCAAAAAGTCAACTTAACATACAAAAGAGAATTCCTAAAGTGTCAGTGATCAACCGAATCCGAAAATAGGTAAAAGATTTGAAAAATTTATTTATAATAAAGTAATAAAATCATAAATGACCCCCATTGAATTAATTATAATTTATTTTTTTACTTATTGCTGGGTGTGATTCATGATTACTGTTTAGTTAATTAATTAAGGAAATAAATTAATACTTGACGCGATAAAGCCTTGGACACATATAGGCGATCTCGACCACGATCACGATAGCGATGGCGATCAAACGCTCCCTAGTAAAGAAATGAGTTCGCACATACTGTTTCGACTTGGCGATACATTGTAATTTTGATCGCCATCGCTATCGCTATCGTGATCGTGGTCAAGATCGCCTATATGTATTCTTCGCTTAATGTGTACTTCGCTTAAAGCCAAGAACACATATAGGCTATCTAGACCACGATCACGATAGCGATAGCGATCAAAATTACAATGTATCGCCAAGTCACAACAGTATGTGCGATCTCGCCTACGATCACGATAGCGACAGCGATGGCGACATCGCTATCGTGATCGTGGTCGAGATCGCGTATATGTGTCCAAGGCTTAGCGATAGCGATGGCGATCAAACGCTCCCTAGTAAAGAAATGAGTTCGCATATACTGTTGTGACTTGGCGATACATTGTAAATTTGATCGCCATCGCTGTCGCTATCGTGATCGTGGTCGCGATCGCCTATATGTGTTCTTCGCTTAACTGTTTAGGTTTACTTGAGATTACGCTGTTAAACTGAAGAAAATTGCTTAAAAAGTTTAGCTCAGCGATTTTAGAGTTTCATTTCAGGAAATATAATTGATTTAGTGGCTATCTTACGGTTTACTCAGACAAGGAAACAAAAACTGAAAATTCCCTAAATTTTATGCGACAAAAGATTAGGTTGACATACATAATTAATAAATTAATGAAAGAAATGTAGAAAAATGAAAATTATTTCTCTTTAACAATGTTCAAAAATGGTTTTTGAAGTGTAACTTCAAAATTTATAATGAACTTTTCTGTTCAAGCGTTCTTTATGGCATTTGTCAAATGTTTTCAATTATTTGAATATATGTAAATATGCATGAAATAATAGCTACAACTAAAAATAGTATTATATGTAGTAAAATAATACTTCCCAACTTTCTCTCCATATTATATTTTGACGACCGGTTTGGGTTAATGAACCATCATCAGGTCTACAACTCATCTACAACTATTTGATCATGTTTCTTACCTAACTTCACGTCAAGTTTGACAGCAGATCCAAGCAAGTTACACGTTTTAATTTTTCTTCTCCTCTTCGCCAGCAAATTTGAAACAATGCCGATGGAACTGATTTATCCAGTAAGTAAATAAGTAAGTGCACATTCAGGCACAGCAACTTTTGAATCGTCTTAGTTATAGAGTTTTAGTCGACAACTTTTCTTGTAATTATTCTGTGTCCGTGTAATTAAAGCAACTGTTTCTTGTAGCTGTTTGTTTATTTGTGCCACTACATCTTGGGAACCCTGCCTCGTATTATCATCTTCAGCTGGGTAATTGTTCACCCTCGCGCTTTCTAACATTTTTAAACCACGCCCATCTTCACGGAGCTACCTGAGGCGACAGCTGATGAAAAGCAGCGCAAACTTGTCACCTAGTTTAAATGTAAGTATTAAGAATATTTCAAAGAAATAAACATGGCAAAGAAAGGAATTCTTTAAGGAAGCAAGAATACAAGAATTTAAGAAACCTGTAACACCAATACTTACGTACGGAGCAGAAACGTAGACACTGTCATAGAAACAAAGAAGATAGAAACGAGATTCTTCAGAGGAATAGAAAATAAAAGAAAGCAGACATAATTTAAAAGTGAAATCTTTAGAGGAAAAGATGTTAGAAGGAAAACTAAGACGGGTATCGGCACGTGAAAAGAATAACGGAAGATAGAATAGTGAGACGGGTATTTGAGTGAGAAGACTCGAGAAGATTGTGGCTGAGAGAAGTGTGAAATCTAGTAGTGAAAAGAGGAGTAAAACAAAGTGCAGGACAGAATGGGGTAGAAACAAACATGGAAAAGGGCTTTCTAATTAAGATAAACAAATGGAGATAAAGAAGACTTTGATTCTCAAGGACTTCGAAGTTAAATGTAAATGTAAATTAAAAAACTGTGTCGATCAGGTTCGCGTAACTAAATAATGAAAATGATGAGAAAGACTTCGCAAAATTTAATCTAACTGAGCGCCATCTATTAGACAGCTATGGCGAACCTCAAAGTTAAATTCAAATTAAATCAAAGTAGAGTCGATTAGGTTCATGAAACTAAACAATCAAAATTGATTTAACAAAGTTATAAAACTCGATAAGTTTGACGAAGAAATGGGCCGAGGAAGACGCCGCAGTGTTTGCGAAAATTTAATCGAATCGAGTGCCATCTCTTGGACAATTAGAGATCTTTGAAGTTAAGTAAAGAGGATGACGAATTTTATAAAGTTATAAAACAAAGAAAGCAAAGAAATGGATCGGGAAAGACGTCGGAAAATTCGAGTGAAGGAGGAAAAAAAATTAATCGAATTGAGCGCCACCTATTGGACAATCGGAGAAGCTTGAGGTTAAACGCAAGTGAATTAAATAAAAGAAGAGCCAATTAGGTTCGATAAGTTCGTCAAAGAAGCCGTTCGCGAAAGACGTCGCGTCGCAACGTTCGAGAGAAGGTGAGCAAATATTTAATTAAATTAAATTAAAGAACTCGAACCTTGCAGTGTAAATTAAATAAACGATCTAGAGCCAATTGGATTCGTGAAGTTAAGCAAAGAAAACGGGTTTAGTAAATTTATTAAAAATCACACTAGCTCGACGAAAAAGCGACAGACGTCGCAATATTCGAGAGAATGTGAAGAAAAGTTTAATCGAAGTGAGCGCCATCTACTGGACAATTAGGGAACCTCGAGTTAAATGCAAATTAAATGCAAGTATGACAGATTAGATTCGTCAAGCCGAACGAAGTAAACGAGTGGACGGAGAAAGGCGTCGCAATATTCGAGAGAACGCGAAGAAGAATTTAATCGAATCGAACGCCATCTATTGGACAATCAGAGAACCTTGAAGTTAAACGCAAATTAAACAAAAGTAGAATCGATTAGATTCGTGAAGCCACAGACAAAGCTGAACATAGGAAACGAGCAAACGGAGAGAGACGTCGGCAGAATACGAAGAAAAGTTTAATCGAATCGATTGCCATCTACTAGACAATTAGAGAATGTTGAAGTTAAAGGTGAATTAATTTAAAGGAGAACTCGATTAAAATCGTGAAATTAGCAAATTTATAAAATTCGATAAAGTTGATAAGAAAGTGTACGAAGAAAGTCGCATAATATTTGAGAGGGGACGAAATAAAATGTAATTAAATGGGGCGCCATCTATTGAGCATCGGAGAAAATTGATTTTTCCCACTTCCGCTTCATGTTGATTTCGGCGCAGTATTTTAAATGAAGCATCAATCGTAAATTTAAAAAAGAGTCTGATTCATGAAACTGTGATATCCAGAGGAACATAGTGTCTCGACGAGACCTTGTAAAATTGAGAAAGTTGAAAGTAAAGGATAATTCATTCCCTTTCTGTTATCATTTGTGACCACCCGTTCCTCGCTTTATCAAAAGCTTTGCAGATATGAGTCATGACTGACCTTTGCAAATTCGAGGAACTGCAGGCGCATAGGTTGCTCATCATGGTTTATACTAAATATTCGTGTTTGACGTTGTCGGTAAGTTTAAATATTTGTTTTTGGTCCATGAATATCATGCACTCCAAACAATTACATTACAATAACATAAAATAGTTTTCACAATTTACAAATGTATAAATGTCATTATGTATAAGATTTATTGTTAATACTCTCTCTTATCCTATTGTTGTAGACCTGATGATGCTTCATTAACCGAAACCGGTCGTCAAAATATATATCGAGAGAAAGTTGGAAAGTATTATTTTACCACATATCATCATATTACCCAATTTTTGGATATGACACATAAAAATAGTATTGTTTTTCTTGATTGTTTACCAGTGGATAAACGATACACTGACAACTCCTCTTATCGTTAGGCATCTGTTTTTGACGGTCTCCGCCGTGGTTTGAGTGGTTTGAAACTTAACTGAAGAAAAAAAAAACGCAGTCATTGTTTAATAATTATGGGGCGTGGAAAAACCTTAACAGAAACTGAAAGAGGTAAAATTGATGTGTTGAGTTAAGAAGGATTAAAAAAAAATTAATCTTGATGGTCCAGATGGATCTCGTTTTTATTATCACGATGAGAGGAAAGGAGAAACGAATCTGTCCCATCGCCATAGCAAATTTTTTCTCTCTCTCTCTCGTTTTCAGGATGGATTCCTCGAATAATTTTAGTGGATTTTGTTTGATTCTTCCATTTTTTTCTCTTCTCCCCCTTCTCTGGTTTCCTTCCAAATTATTGGTAATAGCTATAGGAAAAACTATGAGGGTTCTTCTGGACAAGGAATTTTATTGATTTTCTTTGCTCAATATAAAAATTCCACAACCGTCTAAATTTGTTTATTTTCTTGACGTAAACGTTTGTCGAAAGCAATGCAATAAAAAAAATCGTGGAAATTTTCAATCACTTTTCAAGAATTATTTCATGCCTTTTATTCTGGGAACTTAATCAGTTGTCGCATAAATTATAGTGGGATTTTGAATTTTTTTTTCTAGGTGTTCATTGTTTGAATGTGAATTCGGTGCTTCTCTTCTACGTTTTTTGTAAAACGTAAACGTAGATTTTTCCGGAATTATTATTGAGCTTTCCCTTTGGAGAATATAAAAGTAACTTTTTATTAAGGCAAATATGACGCAAATGTTAAAAAAAATCTTCTTTTCTTTATACAGAGACACAGCGTAAATGCATAGTTTATTTACTATGCAAAACGCAGTGAAATTTCATGTGGCAGACCAAGAAGTTCGTTGGGTAGAGGAGGTGCTTCTGGAGGTAGCCTGGCTGGAGTTCTGCGACCTGATGTAGCGGTTTCACAGGAAGCCGAGTACTCCTCTGACTGCAAGGCATTGGCCGGTCCAGGTCACCCAAGGAAGAGGAAGGAAGAGAAGGCTAGTTTACCTTGACGATGACCGAAGGGTGCGCTTAAAGGCTTCTATACTTTCAGACATTGGCATCGATTATACTAAACTGTTGCGGAAAAACCTGAAATTAGACGACAAAGTTTACTGGAGTGAAGTATTAATTCTACTTTAAATAAGCAAAATTTTTAATTTCACGTTAAGAATTCTTTTTATTTCAAGAGGTTACAAGTTTTGAAAGTGCGGTAAACAAAGATGTTACTTTAGGAATAAGACGTTTGTTTAATGTAAACAAACAATTGTACTTATCAATACATGAAGCTAATGAACGTCATTACTGAGGTAAATAAGTGCTTCTATAGATACTTACATTTCAGTTTGAAGTAAAAATAGATTGAAAACTTGGAAGTACCTGTTTACATCTCGGTCATTTGCGATGTACATGTTTTCCAACACAAAACTCGTAAAGCCGGATTGGAAACAAATTTGTTACCAACAGAAATCTAGGTAAGTGTTGATGGGAGTCGTTGCGTCCCGTCATTTCTCGCTTGCGATCGTTAAGATAGAGCGCACATGTAAGAGTAGGAATGACGGTGGGACAACGGCTATAAAAGCGAAGGATAAAGCCAGAATTAATTACTGAAAATTATAGATTAAATTCGCGCGGTAATTCAGATTCTCAACGATAACGATTCCGTTTGCTTAGACAAGATTCAACAAGTCTGGCCGCACCTAAATTTTATTGCGCGAATAATTAAAATGTTTTAAAACCTGTACAAATATTAAAAATAGAAGAAAACCTCATTAATTTTTAATTGAAAAATTTTATTTTAATACTTTTTTGGAACAAAATTCAAAAAAAATTCAAAACTAGATATTATTATATAAATCAAAATTTTAAACTACAAGTAACTGAGACTGGCTCGAGCACGAGCTCGTCGGTTCTTGGTTTTTTAAATAAAATAATAATAAAATAATAAATTTAATCAACGAAAAAGCAACCGTGCGAACATTTTTGTCTTTCTCATAAAAAGAAATATTGGTTTGTGTCAAACAAGGGACGAAGTAATTTCATGATGTGCGAACGCAAGGAATTACTTTGATGTTTGGGCATAAATCAATGTTCTTAAAGATTTAAAATTTATTTAAAAATATAAGAGAAGGAAAGAAGGCCCATGCCCCCAGACAAGACTAATTTAAAATACTTGTTCAAGAAAGAAATTTTGAGAAAACATAAATTATGTAGATTCAAAATCTGGGACAAACTAAATTACATAGTGTAATTTCTGGTGTATTAATAATGGTTATAGTGAAACTTATTCGATTACACACTGTATACTAGTCTAAAGTAATCTTAATATACAAATAAATAATTTATTTGTTACAGTAAACATTTTTAAATACTATTGTATTGTCACACCATCTTCTTTCAAGTATGTTTTGCTCGCTGATATACCCATTGTTTCACTTAAACTTGGAAATAGGCGGAGACAGGACAGAAAAGGCTGCATTATAAAATGCAACCGTTTACTCCATATAAGGTTTGGCCATAATGCTCTTGTCTCGTCTAAACTTAAAACAAAAGATATGCACGATTATTTTTAACTATAAACGAAACACACGATATGCATCGTACTTCTAAATAGAAAAATATGAAAACGTTTTCCCTTTTCAGTTCTGTCCAAGTCTGATATAACTGTAAGAGATTATTCTAGGTCCTAATCAGAACAAAAGTAGTTGAGAGAAAACGAGGCATTTATTTATTTATCATCATAATTTTATGCCATACGATACGATGACGGAATATATTTTTTAATCATAAACCTACCCATAAATTATTCTTGAATGCAACGCGACATTATTTGGGGAGTGTCTACACATACACGGCGGTTTTCTATAAAGCGCAGCAAATACCAATCACGTTGCTTCAATGTTACGCAGAAATTCCCTGCTCGCGAAAGAAAAAAGAAAATAAAAGTTTCGCTGCACGTGATAGTTTTTCGCCGCATGCGTACGCACCTGCTTTCTTGTTTGTTGCACGTTCAACTAATGTAGCCTTACAGTAATAAATAGTTGATTAATTATACCATTAAGATAATGCCTTCGTGTCAAATTTTAATTGCATTATAATTTATAACGATTTTAAACGCCGTTGCCGCCATGTGACATTTATTATTGTGATTTTCAGCGTTGCGCAAAGCATAATGCTTGGTTTTAAGTGCTTGTTTCAATTACTGATTATGGTGATTATTATGCGTAGGTACAACATGAATTTACCTGACATCTCTTTATTGCTTACAGTAACAATATTATGGAGTTTCCATTCCACTTGGACGTATATCAAGATCTATAAAAACATAACAAATTTAGTAAATTTAGTAAAATTGGCTGGTGCTAACTTTGCCAGATGGAACAACAGCGTCCAGATGGTCTTAAGAATGGGCAATAGCCAGAATGTTTTGAATGAAGAAGTTAGGTCTTCACTATAAGAATGTCATCTAATACAAACTTTTCGGACGACCCACTATAATGAATTTCACTATTTGTAGTGATAAAGAAGAACGAAATGTCCTATAGACATGTCTGATCAAGTGATGTACTGATCGGAAATCATGATTCGCAGCAAATGTCGTGTGTAGATTTTACGTCAAGAGATGGCGCTCCCGCAATAATAGAGTGACAAAGCAGACTAATTGACGCATTTGGGGCATGCAGAAGCTTAACAGATCAAATCTAGATTGATCCTATTCGCGGAACCTGTCATTCACATGAAATGTCAATTTTTAATTTCCGTCAAGAGATGGCGCTCATTTAAATTAACACCTAAATTCTGGCGTTTGTTTTCTCTTTCTGCAATCAAATTTGTGGATTTTGCCCCAAGAGATGGCGCTCCCGTACTAATAAAAGAAAACCAACGTTCTATGCACATTTTTGTAACGTATTTAGAAACTGACTTATAAAAGGGACCTCCAGAGCCCCAAGCGTCGACATCGTTTAGGTAGACAGTGTAAATGTCAAAATTAGTGAACGTCCCCCCCCCGCCCGTGGAATTTAAAGAAAGCAAAACGAATTGACGCATTTGGGGTAGTCAGAAAATTATTAGAAGAAATCTGGATTGGATTCGCAGTTTAATCTGATCGAAATTCGCAGTTCGGAATAGACGCAGTTTTTGAATTCGGTCAAGAGATGGCGCTCATTATTCCACCTTTTGTTTAATAATTTAAGAAACCGGTGTCTTGAAAATTCGGGGCTTGTACTTTGTACTACCTTATTCAGCAGTTAAATCTGATCATAAGTGGTGATTCGTAGCAAATGTCGTTTGTAGACTTTGTCCCAAGAGATGGCGCTCCCGTAGTAACTAAAAAATAATCCACATTCTATTCATATTTTTTAAATTAGAAACTGACTTATAAAAAAGGAGCTCCATGGCAAGGCAACGACTTCTTTTAGATAGATAAACAATATCTCGTAAATTAGTGCCCCCCCCCCCCAAGTAAAATTTGAAAAAGGCAAACTAATTGACGCATTTGGAGCAGTTGGTAAATTATTAGCTCATTATTTCGCCATTTGTTTTTTTAATTAAGAAACTTGAAAAATTGCCTGTCCAGAGATTTTTACTTACATTCTAGCATTTGATTTGTTTTACAATAGAATTTAATCAGATATAGTGATTCACGGCAACTGCCAAAGATAGTTTTCCCTCCACGAGATGGCGCTTTTCTCTACAGAAAAACTGTAGATACTTATAGGAAAACAGTTCGCATTTGATACGCATTTTTTAAACTGCAAGCAATGTAAAGAAGCTGTCATGTAAATGCCAGTGACCCTCAACCATATTTTTAATTAACGACAAAATTAGGGCGATTTAGAAATTATTTATTTCAACGCCATCTCTTATCGTTTACGAAGAACGCCATTTCTAGATGGCGCTCATTGCTTAACGTTCTTACACAACCTAAATGAAGAAACTAAAGTTTTCTGTGGTGTTTTTTTAAGATCGTTTTTGTTTAAACGTAGAATTGCGCGTGATTGCGTCGCTTTTAATGAAATGTCTCTAGATTTCGTCAAGAGATGGCGCTCATAGTTTCTAATTCTTACAGTAATCAAATTTTCCATCGACGATTTGCATTCGTCGATCTTGATTCACACGAACATGTAATTTCATTTGCATAGCCGCGCCATCTCTTGTCGTAAATGGCGTTTTCCATAATCGACAAGAGATGGAGCTCATTGCTTAACATTCCAAACAAACATAAAGTTTACAGAACCTAAGTTTCTGTGATTTTTTTGTTATTACTTTCGGTTAAACGTAGGAATTACGAGTGATTGCGTCACTTTTAATGAAATGTCTTCAGATTTCGTCAAGAGATGGCTCTCATCGTTTCCAACATTTATAGAAATCTGAATTCTAATTGACGTTTGATATTTTAGTGCTTTTATCGCTGACCTTGACTCACACGACAATTTCACTTGCACAATACCAATATAATTTTGTAATTTTTTTAAATGTCAAATGTCAAAATTATTCACACAATAGATATCAGTGGTCCAAAAACATTTTTTTTTAATTGAAAAGCCAAGGAATTACGGAATTAGAGCGATTTACAAGTGATTGCATAAACCACATTTATTTCGTAAACGACAAGAGATGGAGCTCGTTGCTTGACATTCTTCATTTTTAGTATTTTTACGCAAACCTAAAGCGGTGTGCTTTTGGAGAAACTAGGTTTCTGTGAATTTTTTAAAATTATTTTTGATTAAACGTAGAAATTACGAGTGATTGCGTCACTTTTCATGAAATGTCTCTGGATTTCGTCAAGAGATGGCTCTCTTTGTTTCCAACTTTTATAGAAATCTAAAGCATCGTTCATTTTTTAATTGACGTTCGATATTTGACTCACGCGATCACGGCAATTTCATTTGCTCAATACTAGTGGTTCCCAAATATAATTTTGTATTTTTTTTTAATTAAAAACCAAATTAATGGACATAAAGAGGGGCGAAATACTATAGTATATTTATACGTTCGTATCTTCTCTAAACAAGAATCTTCTTCATAACGTATTTTTAAAGAACAGCCCGAAGTGCCCCCTGGCGAAGGTTAATTATAATATCCAGACAACATAGTTGTTGTGATACGCCGAAAATTTTTCCTCGTTTAATATCAGCAGTACTTCGCAGGCAATTATCGTGTCACTTACGTGTTATTACTTGTGAATAAGTAATAATAGCGTGTTGAAACTAATGAGCTGTTCATAATGTGGCACTTAAGTTAAATTGCATCGACTCGTTTTATTCTTTCCTTAGTCCGAAGCTGATTGGCGATGAAAAATTTAGGCCTTTTATGTTTTATTGGTGTGAGTGATTACACCCACTTCATTCACGTTCCCTAAGGTGGTACGTTTAGACCGTTGGCATTTAGAAAAAGAATAAAATACCGTTTTCGAAGAATGGGGCTGGGTAACTGATATTATTATTATTTTCATCGTCATCACATATGGTCAGTATTAATCACGTAACAGAAGTCCACAGGCAACAAAAACCACCACCGTCGCAGTTTCCGTGCGAGCGCCGTAAAGCCTGTCAATCAGATCTAAAATTAATGGAATAATTAAATAATGCGGAGACATGTGCATGTTGTGCGTTGATATGAATAGACGCTCGTGCGGTTCGTTTGAAACCGCACTGTCTGCGCTTATAAATAAATGAAGCTCGCGTGTACCATCTGTCCGCACCTGATAAATTTATTCAAGTAAGCAAAGCCAACCGACGAGCCACACGAAAAATTGACGATGTGATTTATAAAGACTAACTAATTAGATTTTGATCAGTGGCCGGCTAAATTCGGCCCAAATTGATCGCGTCAGAAAAGTATTGATGTTTAATTTTGGCCCATTCTGTATCTGTTAGTTCGGGGGAACTAACTAGTCATGATTCTTTGGGGCAAAATACATTCCGAGGATTCTGGAGGCCACCAGAATGATATACTGGCTTTAAAGCCTTGCCTCTGCAAGCTGTAGATCTCTGAAGCTTCACCCTACGGTTCTGCATTGCTCGTCTATCATTGCCTCTGGCATTGCTGCAATAACATCTTCCCATTCGTCAAACTTGAGGTATAAAAGTCACAAGGAGGATAAATCTGATGATTCGGCCAGGGGAAAGCCATCACCTAATGAGATGAGGCATTCTGAAAAAAGTTTTCCTGAAATTCCTGGTAATTCAGCTCGTCAGTGAAGGCATTCCCAAAGGAAGAAATCCAACGAGATATATCTGGTGGTTAGATAGGTTTTAAAACCTTGCCTCCGCTAGCTGTACATATCTGAAGTAATTCAACGAGATATATCTGGTGGATAGATAGGTTTTAAAGCCTTGCCTCCGCCAGCTGTAGACATCTGAAGCCTCACCTTAAAGTTCTACAGCGCTCGTCTATCATCACCTCTGGCATTCGTCTGAATTGAAATAGAAGAAATCACAGGGGGGTAGATCTGAGGAGTCAACCACGGAAAGTCATCACCTAATGAGATGAGGCATTCTGAAAAAAGTTGTCTCAGAATTTCTGGTAACTCAGCTCGTCAGTGAAGGCATTCCCAAAGGAAGAAATCGAACGAGATATATCTGGTAGATAGTTAGGTTTTAAAGCCTTGGCTCCGCTAGCTGTACTCCTCTGAAACTTCACCTTAAAGTTCCCCAGTGCTCGTCTATCATTGTCTCTGCAATAACATTTTTCCATTCGTCTGAATTGAGGTGGAATTGTAAAGTCTCAGGGGGACAGATCTGATGATACAGCCGCGGAATGCCATCACCTAGTGAGATGAGGCATCCTGAAAGAAGTTTTCTCAGAATTTCCGGTAATTCAGCTCATCAGTCAAGGCATTTCCAAATGAAGAATTCGATCGGGTAAACCTGGTGAGCCAATCCGGCTGAAGCCTCATCCTCAGCTCTCGCCGGATCATAATTTTACGGTCTTTTCACACATCAGTTATCTGTCCGTCTTGAGACAGGAGGAAATGAGTAAACTACGTAACGACGAAACATCCTGGAAAAAGTTTTCCCAAAACTTCTGGCGTTGTTGCGATTCCTTTGCTCCACACACGTTCGATTTTGTAAATCAGTTAAAATCTTTTCCTGGTATAATGAAAAGGACGTCTTCGGTCTCAAAGAAGAACATTTATTTGGACCTCGCACGCTTCTTTCAGCGTTTACGTTTTGGCCTTCGCGTCATACGTTTCATACGCCACTTACCAATGATGTGTCGTTCATAAACGATTCATTCATAATGAACGAATCATTCTGATGACCTGTGGTCACTCTCTGTGGGCGCCGGATGAACTGATCGAAATTGAACTGAATGTATTGCGTTGATTCGCGACTGGATAAGTGAATGGTAAACAAAAAAAAAAAGATTCGCGATCGACGACCGGAAAACGTGAAACGGAAACAACTAAACAATATGAAATGAAACCGAAATTATTTTCGTTTCAATCTTTTCCAAATAGCCCGTATCGTGGATCGTGACTCGAGAGTCGAGTTGAGCCGCTAATCATCATCATCTGGTTCATATAAAAGAATCTTTGGCAGCGGGTCATATGAATGAGTGACCTGGTTCATCAAAAAGAGTCGAGTCTTACCATCACTACCACCTAGCTTTCTTTTTGCAATTGATGAATTAGACTCCACTCTCTCTCTTTCACTTTCTAGATAATTTTTAATAGCAAACGACTTTTCATAACATCGAGAAACTGTCCAGCACCTTTCAGCTAGGATAAAGGAGTCAGTCTGAAGCCTCGTTTAATGTGCAATGCTTAGCCCCAGCCTCCGACACGCTTACCTATTGCCACTTGTTCACCTTGGGGGAGGAAAAAATCACAAATTGATGGGAGAACTAAATCCAAATCAAGTCAATGAGGTGAGGTATGCTGTAAAAGTTCTCTCAGAATTCAAATTGCTGCATCCCCAAAGGGAAAGAGAACATGAGGAGGTCTGGTAAACGAACTTGCCACGGGATGTCTCTATCTAATGAGATGACAAGTTCTTTCAGTTATAGTTGCAGTTTATCAGCTCGTGCTTTGAGGCACATGCAAAAGAAAAGATATGGCGAGCGAGCGAGCCAGAGAACGTCATCGTCACATTAACGTGCCTCCAGCTCATAGGTCGTTGCGTGTCGCTTCAAAGGGTTTCGTAAATTTCTGCGAAACGCAACTGGCACCGTGTGTTCTTCTTCTTGAAGAAAATATGATCTCATAATTTCAAATTCTGGAAATAGCAACGCATTTCCTAAGGATAGATCGCTGATGGAATTATCGGGGATCGTCTCTGGTCCAATAGGTACCCAAAATTCTGCTTGTGATGATTTTCATACAATCTCCAAATTGACTTGAAAGCTTCCGAGGTGCTGTTCATTTTCTTCTGGCTTCCGGTTTCTTACCAAACTTCTTCAGGACTGATGCTGCTAATAGCTGCTGCTGTTGTGATTTCGAAGACGCAGTCCCCAGGGGGCAGCAGCCAGCAGCCTTGAGGAAGAATCTACACATTTTCAAGCACGTTGAATTTGGGTTCAAGATGTTGCGTATCATTTCCACATCTCTAGCAATGAGCTGGTGTTCTTCTCCCTCAAAAATTATTGTCTAAAAATTCGCGTTAGTTTTACGCTAACTGTAGAGAGGTCATGGGGATTATCTGCAGTCATTGAATAGACGATTATACTTATTGATTCAGCTTCGTCATCTGGATTATTGTTCAGGATGGCGTCGCAAGATACTTGGTGGTTGAACCACTTACGTTCCTTAAGTCCCGTATGGTTGGAGCTTAAGGCCTGCTTCACATTTCAATTAGGTATATCCTAAACGTTATTGGGTTTTAGGATTTACTGCTGCCATATTCTCTACATAGTGTTCGAACGCCGGCTGATAGGTCTAATAAATTTCTTCATTCAAACTGAAATTGTCAACCTACAACTGTATAGTTTTCTAGTTTTTTCTCTTCCATTTCCATCTATTCCGAAATACCTACGAAATCAATGGTTGCAATGATCATTCCACGTTGTGACTGCAATTCAAACGAATCCCTAATATCCCCAGTGGCGCTTGCCAAAGATCATTTTGCCAGATCTTTATTTATACGTATAGGTCACATGGATCTTCTAAAATGTGGTAATTGAGCAAATTTGTTTCAAGAAGGAACTCGTCGATGATACAGGAAGATCAAATCGCATTCATCGATGGTTATGTAACACGTGTTGACAGAATTAACGACTCGTAATTAGCATTAGCTCAAGCTAAGCGCAATGAATCAATCATAGCACGCAGGCAATAACTCAAACCCAACGTGAGGAAGAATAGCGAGGTTTAATTTCTTCCTGTGAAAAGCGAAAGAGAAAACGTGCGCCGGGCAAAAATCACCATTGTGTGTGTGTGTATGTTGCAATGCTAATACGTAACAGTTTTATGTCTTAAGATGCAATTAACATAAACGCACCGGCCGAAATCTGTAGCGTACCGATTCAGATGCACATTATAAAACTTTCTCCTCAATAAGCGAGAGAGCTACTTACTAATGGAAGTCGACGCCGCTAATGTGTCCCTTGATCGCGGTTACCCGGCTTAATGGTAATCACTGCTCGATTCCATGCTGTTCTTAACGTGACAGGTAGCTGCGCCATTTGCAGGTGTACGCCAGGCTTTGTTCTTTCTTTCTTTCGCACACGTCGGCAATGGTTGGAATCCACGGGGATTTATGTTCTCGTTAAATACCATAATGTTTTAATTAGCTTTTTGCTCTGAAATTTCGTCGTACGTCGTGGAATTTATTGTACACACGTTTTATTGCAGTCAATTGCAACTGGGGAAAAAAAACCTACTTTATTGCTTTCCAGAAAAATTTACGGTAGTCATTAAATCAGCAAGAAGATTACTTTACCATACAAGTATTTATTCAACTAATTAGGTATCTTATGTATGTATTTGTGTTTAAACTCTTAAGGAAATCCAGATGACCCAAAAATGTTTTCCTTGCAGATGTTAAGAGTGAAGGCAAGGAACTTACTGCATTAACTCTGTAATAACAATTTAATTCTGCGAATTACAGATGCAAAATATGTCGAAAATTCGCTCATAAAAATGCAGCGTCACGAGACAGTAAAAATAAAATAGTACTCTAGTAAACTCTAAATTGGCACCGGCAGTGTTAAATGAAAAGTGACGCCGTGAAACAAAGCGGAGTAAGTCGACGCGGACAAATAGCGGCGGTAGTCAACATCGTCCAATGAAAAACGTTAATACTGACTTACACCCATAAAAGGAATTCGTCGCGTAATGATCGTGGCGATCAATAATCTCATAACTCTTGCCAGGATACGAAATTATAACAAGTCTATTAATGGTTTTTAAACAAGAGTTAATTAAGAGACGATATTGAGGAAAAGAAGGAAAACAAACGACATTGGAACGCGAAACGAAAGTATTAAACAGTCAAATAGGGTTGCTTACATTAATACTAAAGGGAGTCCTAAAAGAGCTAAAAAAAGTGAAGCACTGGAATGAATGTAG
Organism: Dorcus parallelipipedus; assembly: GCA_958336345.1. NCBI lineage: Eukaryota > Metazoa > Arthropoda > Insecta > Coleoptera > Lucanidae > Dorcus > Dorcus parallelipipedus. Next base: position 33,540,845 of record OY284483.1, on the reverse strand, counting down.
AAGAATTAGAAAGCATGTATAAAGACGTACCTAGAAAAAAATTTGAATCTGGCAATTTTATGTACATACAAAATTCTCCGAAAATCATAGGAATTGGGAACGCTAGAGAAACGTCTATTGATAGAGTGGTTGATAGTGTTTATTAAATACAAAAAAAATGTGCAAGTCGCATGAAGAAAACTATTTGCTTACGCAAGATGTTTCATTCTACTTATTCCGCATCAATTTTATTTTAAACTTTAGCAAAAGGCGTGACGTGACGGATAATGTAGTTATTACAAACCATAATTCCTACATCACGAACGCCGCACTCTTTCATCTGCCATGTTATTCAGCATACAACTGATATTTCACTTTTTATACGTCCACGTAAAGATCAGAAGAAGAGATTTTAAGGTCTTTTTTTTCTTCTTTTATTCGAACAAAATGAGAAAATCATTAATTTAAGGCATGATATCATCATCACAGCCAATAAAGTTCATTAATTATAAATATTTGTTTTTTTGCCATTACATTTTTTCCATATGCCATATGTTTCATAGAAACTGAAAGAATAATCTGTCTCCACCTTTTTTCAAGATTCAATGAAACGATCGGTAGGTATTTTCAATTGCATTTATTGTCACGGACAGTTTACGATTAATATGTAATTGCATTCTCATTTCGAAATCACGAATTCAGCGAAGATATCCCTTGCTGCCGACGCATCCAAAAGGACCGACCAGATCGCTGCTCTCTGGACGATTCCTTACCCCAAAGCCGAAGACATCCCTCGTTGTCGCCTCCATCACTTACTTTACAATTTCTGTTTAATTTAAAAAAAGTGTAGCTTTGAAAATTGTGTTTCTTTTGCTGTAGTCAAATTGGAAACACCTGTGAGCAATAATTTTCAAATTTTAGTTTATTGGAGGGTCAATAAGTTTTCGTTCACACGACCGACGGCGACGGCCTTAGCATCTACCCGCCCAGCAATATTTTTATAGCATGTACATATTTCAGAAAACCGATAAAGTAAAAGTATCCACGTCCAAAGAGAAATAAATTGGCCTGAATTCCAACGGATATTTTATGCGAAATAATTTTATAACGCTTAATTAAATTTTGTACGCTGTTGCATCACGTTGTCTTGATGCAACGCGAAAAATACTCGCCGGCGAGTGAACGTACTTATAATAATAATTTTAATAATTTTGCCAAGAATAAAATGAGGCACCAGTTTGGTAACAATGAGCGAACGAAGACGCTCGAGTGCTGAGGCAATCACTGCACTTACCTACGTATCAGTTAGAAATTGCAACACCTTTAATTGATGCGGGATAAATTACAAAAGTAAATATTATGTAAAGTTTCAGCGTTTCCTCTAACTCGTCGTGTTGTATACCTACCAGTTTTCTTGGAGTTGGCTCGCCCGGCCACTTATAGTGAGATGGTCAGTGCATTCCCATGGATTACTGACACACTGTTGACCTCACGATCGCTGTCGAAATAAGTAAAATGATTGACACGCGAACTACAACACGTACACACACATTTCATCATTAAAACCATCGCTCGCCTTGTGCGATTTCAATGGGAAATTGTCTGGGTAGGAACTTTCGATTCTCAGAAATAATTCGTGGGCAAACACTCCAAAATTTATTTCTTGGTACTGTTAGATAATTAGAGGCGGCGTAAATAATAATAATTCTTTGATGGAGTTCGAAGTATTTTCATTTTTGAGACTAATCCCCTGTAGTATTCAGGGGTCACAGTTCAACAACACAAGACCGTCTGTTTGCTTAATGATTGGTTGTTACATCTTTTCAGTAATAACAAATTGGCTTAAATTGCTATATGTATGTGTATGCACAGGTAATTTTATGATGATGCCCAGGGCCGGATTTACAATGGTGGACTTATATAAAGATAAAATTTCAACATGTTTGTTTGGGCTTCATATTGTTTAGAGCAGAGGAATTACAAACAATTATAAACGAAAACGGAAATTAAAAAAAAAAGATAAGGTACGAGTATAATTTATCATCAAAGAAAATGGAACTGCAACAAAAAAGCGAAACCCTTGTAATTATGAACACTAGGTGGGCCAACATTCCGCAATACTTAAACATGTGTCATGTGCAGTCACAAAAATCAAAGATTTAATGAAAAGTAATTTGTCAAAGTGAGGAAACTACAGAATCAGATTTTGATCATTCTGATAAAACAGAAGAAGCTTTCTCTCTCTGGAGCGACCATCAGAAATTAGTCCATCGTAATTGGAAGTCTAACAAAACAGAAGAAAATAAATGTTTCTGACCAACTATGTGTATATCTGAGAAGTTCAGTTGGTAGATTGAATGAAAACCCTTTAGAAATTTGGTAAAGATCTGAAGATTCAATTTCCTAAATTATACAAGATAGCTTTTAAGTATTTAATAATGAATTTAATAAATTTGTCCCGAATCAACCGTCGCGTCGCCAGTCGCGACGTCGTAAGTCATTTTGGCATTCAAACAGACAATTAAAATGATTAAAATCAAAACAAAAACAAATATTGTGCAATTTGATATTTTATTACATTGTTACGTTTCAATTTTCCCGCCAAGAAAACGCGGAATCGAGACGACATCTGAGCCGCCTTTCGATGCAGTTGGCAAGCTTGTAATCCCTCCTTCGCTTACTCGCAGCTTATTCGTTGTGGGGCACCACGTGACTATTTTATGGTCGGTCATAGGCTAACGCTTTGCGATGTTCACGCGAAATGTAGCGACCACCATCTCTAATTGTTCTTTTACGTTCGGGCTTCGACTAGGTGCAACGTGTTTTGTGTGTTCTCGGAATTCTTGCTCTCTATGTGAGGAGAATTCACCCAAACGACTTTGCCGGAATTCCTGGTTGCACCACCGAACGAGTTAAGCTCCATACTAAGCCTGGGAATTTAGAAAGCCCCAGGTAACGTAAAAACGTGCAAAGGCGTGTACCAAAATGGACGCTAACATTTTCATGTCTCTTTAGGCTTTTTGCATAAGCTTTCAGTGCGGCTTTCAAGTATCTATCAATTTAATTGCATGATTATCGGAAAGCGAATTTAGGACGCTAAGTAAATAAAATTGGCATCCGAGTGGTGTCGGTTTGCAGTTACATTTGCAAGTTTATTTGTAATAAAGCTTTCAGTTGTGTTTAATTAAACTCGAGTTAACCTTCCCTGTTGTGTTTATGTCCACCACCTTGACGTACTAGTGAGTGAAAAGCTTCTATTTACATTTGATTTCTCTGTCCGATTTGGTCGATTGGAGACGTCGACTGATCGATTACTTTCGGCCGTAAAGTACAGTCTCCTGGCGCCCTTTAATAATTTTTACCATCGTAATTAAACTCACCCCTATCTCCACTGTTTGCTAGTCGAGGGGAACAGCTGATAGGTTTAGTCAGCGGAACTTGTCATCTATCGAGGTAAGTGATAGGCAAGTCAATTAAATTATAAATTTGGTGACAACACAACAATCTTTAATCAACTGAATTCAGATTTCAGAATTTTCTTAGAAATAGAAAAATGAACAAGGTTATTAAAACTTTAGTCTTTCGAAGTCTTGAGAGTTGCAATTTGGTAAAAGCTATAATGATGCTAAGTAATGAGCAACGAAAGATCAAAACATTCAAATTTTTTTTTATCGTAGATTAGACCCAAATAGGGCGTCTAAGAAAAATAATATTCGGAGATGAGTAACGAATAAGAAGAGATCAAGAAGCTTTTAATTTTTGGAATAGAAGGTTTGGAAGTTCTATTTTCTTAGATGAGGCCCAGGGGCCCAATTCTCGACATCATTCGACAAATGTCGTATGCGACATGACGTCAAAATGACGCAATTCTCGAACGATTTGTATAGTTTTGTATGAGAGTCTACGTCATTTTGACGTCATGTCGCATACGACATTTGTCGAATTATTTCAAGAATTGGGCCCCAGGGGGTCGATTCTCGAATTAAGATTAGTGGAGAATCGGCTTCCAGGCTGGACAATTTTAGGAACAAGAAATTTTCGAAAATGTTTTCGAAAGAACTAGGATGAAATTGAGTAACGAATAAGAAGTGATCAAAATTTTCAACTTTGGGGATAGAAGATTCGGAAGTTCTATTTTCTTAGATGAGACCCAGGCTGGACATTTTAGGGGGAAGGAATTTTCGAAAAATTTTTCCTAAGAACTAGGATGAAGTTGAGTAATCAAACGTGATCAAAATTTTCAATTTTGAGGATAGAAGGTTTGGAAGTTCTTAGATGAGATCTAGATGTGGCTCTCTAAGATGAAGGTTTTAAAAACTCTTGCTTGCAAGTCTCTTCTTGCTCGTCCCTTAGCATCATTTAAGTTCTTTGGAGAAATTCCAAATGCAAAAAAAGTAGCAAAAGACGAGATCAAAAAGAAATTGTTCGTCAGAAGAAAGGCGCCGAAGAGAACTCCAAAATTAATCCATGAAGAAGAGACAATGACCATTGAAGAAAGCCAATAACACTTAGCAATGCAAATCACCGCAGTTTGTTAAAAAAGAGAAAAAAAAATAACAATTCGATTTCAGAGGAAGTGTAATACTCGTCTTGGACGAATAAAAGATACAATAACAGGAAAATGAATGTGACAGAAGTTGTTTGTTTTTAGCAAGCACAACATTTTAAGGAAGTTGTTGTTCACCATTGCAATGTTGGAATTTGAAATAAAAAAATGTCAAAAATTATTTAGGGTCGACGGTTATTTCGACTTTGATTCAGCAATGATTCACGGTAGCACCGAAGAGTTTTTCTCAAAATTTCACGAAACATTTAACACAACCCTGATCAAGGTTTACGATTATCAAAATTTCGAGTTCGTTTCTCTTAAAAATACGTAAGGCTCTTCCCTTTCCATAACACATAAAATAAAATGAAGAGTTTCCGCAGAGAAAGTGTTGATTTAATTTGAACACGAGCAAGATAATTTATTGTTATAAAGCACTTATCGATTGCTTTATCAGTGCTTGCGTTTCTGCCGTTAAAGTCTAGAGGGAGCCAAGTTCATTATTTGCAAGTGAAATGAAAATTTTATGTTAACGTACGAATTGAAATTGCTCAAATGTTGTTCGTACCTTTCAATTAAAATCATACACATCATTGATTCAGGTTTCACGCTTCAAATAAGTAGTAAGAAGGCGAAAGAATTAAAAATAAACATATCTTAGCTAGTTTCAAAAAATGTCATCTTTAAATTGGTTTACTTGTAAATTCAAAATCGTCCTTTCGAAGTTTACTAAAATTGAAAAAAGGCACATACTATTTTCCCCTATTTTGATCCTTACACAAGCAAATAATTTCACGGCAATTTAGTCTCGGATAACCGACAATTATTCGAATTCTTCAGCAACACGGACTTCAGAGACGTTTTGAGCACAAGGTTCCGTTCCTGTTCAGCTCTAGCCCCGAGAGATCCTGAATTACAGTGATTATGGCGAGCTCAACTGAATTTACCTTCGAATTATTTTTTCCGACGCACGAGAATGCCTCAAATTACATAATTAGATGGATAAATAATTTAATTCAATTAACGCGTATTAACGGCAATCGATCGGAGAGCCCGACCAAAAGGAAAGAACAAAACGTGCCATTAGACGTGAGAAGTTAAATATAGATTTATAAGTATAGAGTTGGAGCTGTTAATTGAGTGATAGTTCCTTTTAAGTGTTATTTATGCGTTGGCAATTGTTTTTGTTTATTATTCTTGACGTTTGCTGGAGAATGTAAAGATAACCGTACTAGTATGATTAAAGAAAAGAGAAGCCACATGTTCGTTTCTTTTTTCTTTAATTTTTACCTGTTTTAAATTTAATGTGAAATCTACAATCTAGTGTGATTATAAATCAACTTGTAATGTGGCGTAATATATTATTTTCTTTATGTTAGTTTTGTGTACGCACACGATTAAATCTGACAAAACTGGAACAACGTGAGCTGTTGCGGCTGCGATAAATAAATAATTTAATTCAGCGCAGAAGCATTTCTGTTTAAAAAAAGGTAATGGATGGGGTTTTCTGTCCGTCACGCCATCGAACACCTTGATTATGAAATTACGCTTTTTTGCGCCTTGATAATTTTATTAACGTCAGCATTAAGAGCGCTTTTTAGTTTTGACTGACAAGAGCGGTTTATATCAAAGAATTAAGCATTTTCACGCCATAGCTCTACACATGAGTTGGAACATAATATGTGCCGTTAGTTACGTTTTTCTTTCATATTTTGTGCACTTGTGTTAAGGCCGTTTTACACGCTACGACTTATCGTACGTTTTATAAAACGTACGTACGTACGTATTAAATATGTACGTTTCTTAGAGACAAAGTAAATAATACGGATCTTAGGCGACTATAGCTTCTTCCACTACATCACGTTTCTTGCCTTCCATTTTCAACTTCTTTCAATCGTCCCTAAATTCATAGAACCAAAATGGAAGGTTAGAGTGAGACACCCACTCAAAGGACGGTATATACGAGATACCAGTATCGGGTAGGTATGAGCGAGACACCCACTCAAGCGGACGGTATATACGAGACATCCATATCTGGTAGGAATGAGCGAGACGCCCACTCAAAGGGACGATATATACGAGACACCCATATTTGGTAGGTAAGGGACTGGAGCCAGGTGGCTTAGCACGTTAGCACGGGCGGATGACTTGGCCAATGATTGCCTTAAGGCAAACGTCCACTTATCGACAACGAACACAACGCACACATCGTATTTCAGCATTTTTTATATTATTTGCCATAAGACTGCGTTCACCTATCCGCAGCGTACGCATCGAGAGTGGCAAACCGTGGACAGGACAGGAGAACATGTGTGACCGTGAACGGCGTGCCACACTCGGGGCTTCCCCGGACAGTAAATGGGCCGAGGAGAACAAAGTATGGCCGATTCTTAGACTGGCGAGGAAAACGGATTCTCTCCTTGTCAATGAAATTGGGAGTTTCCAGGGCCTAACTTGGGGTTTAACAGAATGCAGAAATCCTTCTTCTGCCACATACTTAAGATTCTTGTTCTCGGGGAAACTTGAAGGTCAGAGTGGCGTATCGGAACATTGTCCGTAGGCGAAGAAGACGCCAGACGGGCAGCAGCATCTGCGGCCTCATTTCCCCGAATACCATTGTGTCCAGGCGTCCACACGAACATACAGGCGCGTGAGAAGGTTCTAAGCCTCAGTAAGATCAGCTGTATTAATGGGTCAGAGAGTGACTGGAGTGCACTAAGGGAGTCCAAGCAAATGGTCAGAATACGGTATGCTGTAATTAAGAACTTCTAATATAGCGTATAATTCAGCCATGTAGATAGTTGCAGAAGAGGGGAGAGATAATAAAAAGGATTCTTCCCCAATCACAAAGGAGCATCCAACCCCGTCAGGGGTTTTGGACCCATCTGTCAACAACCATCGACCCAGGATATTGATCAAGAAAGTGCAGAAAATGCGTGCGAACGATATTTTGGTTATTTAAGAGAGAACCCAATTTAAGAAGATCGAAGCGGCATTCCGCAGGCTGAAATCGCCAAGGTAGGGTGGGAAGAGGCTATATGGGATAAAACGACGATAAGAGAAGATAGTAGGCGAATGCTGCAAGGTTCTCTCAATGGGTTCCTGCGTCTATAGGCTTCAGGCGACGCGACGGGGGATGTCTAAGAAGGTGATAGTTAAAGTGGATGGGGTTGGAGTGGATCCCTATAGCATAAGAGGCCAGGAAACGATTTCTACAGAAAGAAAGAGGCGTAAGACCTGCTTCGCAGAGAATACTTATGACTGGGCTGGTGTGGAAAGCTCCTGTCGCCCAACGAACTGCCGCGTTCTGGAGAACATCAAGCGGTTTCAGACGTGAGCGAGTGGCCGATGCATCCATAGTCAATTCTGGATAGCATCAGGCGTAGTAGAATTTCCCTGTCTGTACCCCATTTGCTGTTAGCCAGGACTTTGATAATTGCGACCAACCCTTCGATGTGGCTTCTCCAAGAGAGGGTAGAGTCAAATTTCAAACCAAGAAAAGTAACCGAAGAGGTGCATCGGATGGGAGAGGCGTGGATTTGGAGGCAAACGGCAGAAGTGTACGCATGAGGTCCTCGCAACAGAAAAGCTGAAACTGCGGGGCTCGGCATTCCCGACCACTACATCAATTGCCTTTTGCAAACGGCGATTGAATGGTTGCCGCGCAGGGGACGCCAGAAATATCGCCCATTCACCGCAACAAGAAATAACGTTACACTAAGGTTGGAGCCCTGTGGAATATCATTTTCCAAAGTATGACTAGGGGAGTAATAGTTTCCAACACGTACCCTAAACGTACCTACAGGAAGGACCGCGCGCATGGTGCCAAACTACCCCTTGAAGCCCAGCCTCTTCAGAATGTCAAAGCTCCAGGTGGTGTTGAAGGCTTTTTCAAGATCGAAAAATACTGCAGTAAGATGTTGCCTTTTAAAAAGAGCATCTTGTATAAAATTCTTGAGAAAGACGAGGTGATCCATGGTAGAGTGGAATTTCCTGAAACCTGCCTGTTATTTGGAGATAAGAAGAAACCATACCAATCGGTTGTTGGCCATCCTCTCAAAGATTTTGGCCGAACAACAGGTGAGAGAAATAGGACGGAAATTAGTTACTAGTAAGGGATCCTTTCTTTCCTTCCTTAGCAAGTGGGCATACTATGGCCTCGCCCCAGAGAGCAGGGTATAATCCTTTTTTCCACAGCACATTAAAATAGGCCAGCAGTTTAATAAATGCGCTTTCGGGATTATTTATTCGAACCACCAATTCGCATCAATATGAAAAATTTGTTCGACAAGAAGAAAATTCAAATGAAGAATGAAATGAACCAACGATTCTTCGACAGAATGTTTATATTTCATTGAGGATCTTCTTTTTTCATTTGAAAATAGTGCTGCTCATCAAGTGAACTTACACCGAATGATCGAAAAAAAATGCATGGAATTAGAGTGAAATAAAATCAGTTCGTAGAGAAAAAATTAATAATCCTCATTAAATAAAGTAAGAAAAGGAAATTAAAACCAATCAACACGAAAACGAGGATTAATTGATTTGGACTCTGCACGACAGACAGCTTTTCTCGCCTGTCAAAAAAGTCAAATCAAATCAAATTATTGTAATTGTCTTCGTGACGTTTCGAAGTTAATTTTTTGGCCTGTCCCGCAGCGTTTATTACGCAAAGGCGTAGAATGAACCGTTTTTCAACTTGTATACAACAATAATAGTAATTCAACAAACAAACGGGCATGTCATACATGGGCAGGCATGTGTGGGCGAATAACACGGCTACTGTAATTTATGTGGAAGCTTTAAGAATATTTATGGGCCCCACTTCCGAGAGAGTTTAATTTTCTTGAGATTCTAAAAAGAAGAAGAATCCACGTCGTTTACACTGCGTATGTACAATAACACGCAGTGCGTAACGCATTAAAAAAAAAACGAATTTGAATCTATCACAAAAAAAAACAAGTCCCAGCTGTATTATTACTAGTTATTATTATTATTGAGGAGAATAATAAATCCATCCAGATACTTGGTTAAATTATTCTGCCCACGCATGTAAGTTACGTGGAAGCTAAGATAATTAACTTCCATATACCTTGTAGTTACGATGATTTCATTTTATGTTACGACCGTTTATAGGCCTTTGAATGAAATCGTAAAAGTGCAGTTAGAAAATTGAAAATTCCTCGTATGCCGTTGCGTGAGCAACAAGAAATAAAACGAGCTGATGCGAAAATTAATAATAACCGGCGACCCTGACCACGTTTACAACAACGACGATAATTTCCCGCGACTTTTTTCCATTATATAGATATTTTAAATATGGTAATATCGATAAGGAGGATTTCCTCCTTTAAAAGGAACGCCAAGTGTGTTAAGATTCGATCTTCTACTAAACAGTGTATTATGCAAAAGAGGCCGCTCTGTGAAATTATGAAATTACTGTGAAGGAACGTGTTTTCGTTTTACGCAATTTTTTTGCATGATTTACGTATACCTACGTTAATGTGAAGGAAGCGTTTTATGTAGGTATGATGCAGTTAGAGAATTATACATACATACATAAATATAATTTTCTACGCTTGATACTCTTCAATTTATAAATAATCTTTCTGGAAGTCGTATCTCTACTTTTCATGCACACATTCACATCGTATCAAATCATGATAAAAATTATTTAAAAAAACAATCACGGCGAGCTTGTTTAGAATCGATTTCTCAAAAACATAACGAATTTTTTTGGTTTCAATTATAATTACTGTGAAATAAGAATATTGGAACATCCTGGTGAATAGGCCACCCGCAAAACAGAATTGAATGAGGTGTGTGTAATTGCAGTCCGCTCTCGAACTTAGATACCACAAAACTCTACCTGCTTACTTACTCTGATCGGTAACAAGTCTGCGCTGTTTCTTGCATCATCTCGACTAGTAACAGTGAAGAATGATGCAAATAAAGGCGCCAGGGTGAACAAGGCACGCCTCGGTTATGCAGGTGATCATTCACAACAACCAGGAGATTTTATCTTACTCACTTGTACGCTGAAGGTATACGCACAAAACAAAAAAGCCGAATTAATAAATACTTAAATTAAAAGAAAATGCAGAGTGAAATTACGTAACGTCACAGTGATTAAACACATGCGACTCACATCACTCCACTTACCAATAAAATTACGTTAGTTAATTAAACGCAAGATTAGTCGAAATTCGCTCTTTGGTAAAATGCAAAGCGTCGAAACAGTAACATAAAATTAAAACGATACAAATTCACGGCATCCAGAAAGTTGAAAGTCGCCTGTCAGTTTTCGATGTGCTTGTCAGACGTTGACTGGAGCGAATTTAGCGAGACTGTGACAGCGTCTCCTTTTGCCAGGTCCTTGTAACTGCTTCCAAGGGCTGATTAATTAATTAATTAATTAATACTAAATCGTACAGGAAGATGTACACTAAAAGTAGGTACACAAACAGCGTGCCTCACGAGACTTTAGACCAAGATTGCAATTCGATAGGCTTTCGAATGACGATGTCACGCAAAATTATTTTCGGAGGACGAAAAGGGGAAAGCAGAAAACACTAAGAAACTCAAACGTTCCATTGAGGGAAGAACAGAAACCCAAAGTATTTTTTGCAACAGTCCAAAAACACGCGAAGAAGAAAGGACGAACCCTACCATCAATTTCAGCCAAGAATAAAGCATTTTGTTAATTAGTAGACGAAAGAAGCATGCGTCGAAGAAAAGTCCAAAAGTACTGGTTCGAACCTAAAAGAGGATTTTAAGTTAAAAGTCAAAGGTTGTTGTTGCGCATTTGAAGGAAAATTGCTGAAGAGAAAAGTGTGCATAAGAAAGGCGATTCCTCAGGTAAAGTTCCCAAAGGCATAGCGAAGAACGACAATCAAAAGGCAAAATCTCTCGTAGAGGAAGAAAGTGTTCCAAAAGATCCCTGCAAAAAATCTGCTATTGGAAGGAGAAATCCAAGATCCAGTAAAGTACTTCTCAGTTGATAAAGTACGGAGGATACCTGCCCAGAAGCTAAGAAATCAAATGCACCGAGTTGACCTTGGCAGGCCCAAACTTGAAACAGTATACTTCACTTCTTTGCAAATCCGAAGACATTTTGTGGAGGAGTTAGCAAACACTCTGTGAAGGAGTTAGCAAATTGTTCAAAAAGTTGTTGGATTAAAGACGTAGAGAAAACTTGGGCTAAAGGAGGCATAATTCTGGAAGCAATGCACCATAATGACCAGGAATTCAATTCTTGAAACTGAAGAGGATTTAATAATTACGCCGCAAACTTGGATGAGGCTAAGATGTGATGCAGCTGCTCAGGGTTGAAAGTCAAAGGCAAAAGGAAGAAGAACTCTGAGCCCAGAAGGCAATAAAACGGTCATGGAAGCCAATAAAAAGAAACATCCCTCATGGAGAAGGCAACCGTATTAATTCGCTGTCCAAGATTAAGGGTGAAAGGTAACAAGACGCCCGGACGGCACGAGCAAACTGCCTCAAAAGTTGTTTCCCAAGTCGACGGGTCAAGGTCGTAAAATTTGGGCAACAGGAGGAACAAATCTACGAGTAGAACTAATGAGTTTGAAAACAACTTTCGGTGTCAAACATTTCAAAATCGCGTAAGTTTGACGTCTGCCATTATTTTAAATAACCTACACTTACATTTACTGCGTTCCCATATTCACTACTCTCTTATTTCACAGTATTTTCATCTCGTTGTCAAACGTTTCGAATCATGTAAGTTTGACAGATATGTGTGTCATTGTCGCTCAAGGCAAACGTGGACTTGTATAATACACATCCGTTTTTCGTTCTCTTTTGTTTTTTAGCATTTTCAAAATAACTTTTGGGTGTACGTCGAACAATTTAAATGACAGGTATCCAAATTTAATGACTCCCATTGTTTTAAATGGCGTGCACTATACATAGTTACATCTTTATTCACCTTACTCTTTTTCTCAGCATTTTCAAATAACTTTCGGTGTCACATGTTTCATATTATGTAAGTTTGATAGATTTTATGCCTGTCATTGTCACACATTCATTCTCCTGCCTTTCAGCACTTTCAAAAGAGTTACCCCTGTCAAATCCTTCCAAATCGATTAAGCTTGTGCTACCCACCTGAAGGCCAGCAAATTGTACGAGAGACTCCAGCACCGCTCGGCTAAGCTCTTGGAGATGGGAGGGTTCGACAAAATCCCAAAGCAAAAGGTGGGCAAAGTGAATAAAATGAAAATCACCAGCTGAGAACACTTGTTTTTATTTAAAATGCTCAAAGAATTGCTAAAAATAATAAACAGGTGTTCAATTTACAAAGTTAAGTATGACCCAGACGGGTTCTAGTGAAACGATACGAAAGTAAATAAATAATCTGACAAGTTAGAATTTATCCGATTAACAGATCTGTTCCTCGTTTACAATTAACGTTTAAAGTGATTAAAGAAAATTCACTTGAGTAACAACTAAATGTGAATAAAAATTACAACGCCGCGGAAACGTGAATCAACCCAACAGAGTAATTAAAAATAATTAGAGTAATTCCGACCTTGTATCAGGATCCGGCGTAATGACAGTCAGCTGTCAACAGTGAGGTAAGTGCAGTCAGTCACGTACTTCAACACCGATGTTACGTCTCAAGTGACGTCGAATCAACGGGTCAGGTTGACTTTCAAAGCAGGGGATGAGCCATGTTGCCGGGGTTCCAAACACCGATTCCGGCCTTTTCCTTCACCCAAAAAGGGTTGACTCTGATGGGTAAAACTACCACTAAAAGCCCAATAGAAGAGAGAGATATGCCTTACGCATCAGCACAAAATCGAAATGGCCATAAGACATACCTGTTCCTTGCTTCTGCGACAGGCTTTCGAAAAGATGTTTAACGAGCTTGTAATTCACTCGGCGTGCTTTAACAAATCTTGGAGATGATTCCGTTTCAGGTTTCGATCACGAAACTCCATGAAAGAAACACAAAGATTGAAGACACAAATAAACGACACGCACGGCGCAAGTGCTGATGCAAATATGACCGCGAGACGTTCTTTCACTCTGCGCTGAGACGGAAGTCGTTACGAATGAAATCAGTTTTTAACCGGACGACATCGACAGAGTGAAATGGAGGTATACTGTAAGACTAAACAACAGCGTATGGTTTTTCTGATGTAATATTGTGCAAACATTGAGAAATATGATGAAAATCACGTACGCATACTGAAGTTTGGCTTCCCGTAAAAATACAGGGCGTTCGGAAAATATTATGAATAACGTAAATGAATTTTTCAACCGTAACACATGACAGATATTCAAATTTGATATCTGCTGGTGTCGCATATGATGTATGCCGTCATCCAAAACACACATCTAATTCTCCATTCTCTCGTCTTTCAGCATTTTCAAAAGAACTTTCGCTGTCAATTAAATCACTCCACTTATACTACTAATGAAATGACATTGGTTAATTGAACGCAAGATTAGACGAAATTCACTCTTTGGTAAAATGCAAAGCGCCGAAACAGTAACATAGAATTAAAACGATATAAACTCACAGCATCCAGAAGATTGAAGGTCGCTTGCCAGTTTCCTCGTAACTGCTTCCAAGAGCTCATTAATCAACAAAGGGCGAAAAGGGTATTTCACATATGAGAATATTAAATCGTACAGGAAGATGTACACGAAGAGGTCTGAACTTATTAGTTTGAAATTAAACTGTTCCAAGAGCCGTAAAATTTCCGACATTAAAAAAATTGACGTTTTTGAAATGTGAAACGCAAAAAAAATAAAGCAGAAAAAAGAAAATCAGAAAAACAAAAGACATTCACAAAAAAATACGCATGAATTTTCCAAAGCAAAAGCGTACATAATACGTAAGCAGCAGACGACTCAATGAACGAGTTTTTTTACACACGAACCGAGGTCTAAACTTATTAGTTTGAAGTTCAACTGTTTCAAGAGCCAATGAACGAGTTTTTTCAAAACACGAACCGAGGTCTAAACTTATTAGTTTGAAACTAAACTGTTTCAAGAGTCAATGAACGAGTTTTTTCAATACCAGAACCGAGGTCTAAACTTATTAGTTTGAAATTAAACTGTTTCAAGAGCCGTAAAATTTCCGACATTAAAAAAAATGACGTTTTTGAAATGTGAAACGCAAAAAAAATAAAGTCTCCCGGAGGTGACGTTAAAAATAGAAAAAAGAAAATCAGAAAAAGAAAAGATGATTGAATTGTCAAAAAAAAAAAATTAGTACGTACGTAGCAGACGACAGAAATAAAAGACAATCGCAAAATTTTTAATAAACGCTGACGTTTATCGAATATGAAATTCCTAAAGAATTATAAATAAATAAAGCCCTGCAAAACTGACATTAAAATAAATAAGCAAATAAAAAAATTAAATGAAACAAGAAAATCAGAATAACGAAAAAAATTTTCGTCGTTACAATAAAAAATGGACAGTGTTTATCACGTTTATAAACGAAATATTCAGGAAAAGTTACGCATTTGGTAAATGACAAACAGTAAAAAAAATGTAAAATCTAAAAAGATCCACTCCAAGGACATTGCCGTTAAAGATCGATCCCATGGACATTATCATTATAGATCTCTTTAAAAATGAACGTTTTTGGCAAATAACATAACCACAAATGCAAAAATCTTTTTTCATTGCTGCCAGTACTCGTTCGTAAATGAAACATTCGGGCAAAAAATACGCATTTGGAAAACGTCCAAGTATTTTTTAATGTATAATCAAGAAATGGCATAAAAATTTAAAGTCGCTTTTAAAGAAAGGAAATATCATCATTTTTTTAATTTCATCAAACGAATAAACAAATGTCTTTTATTTAACTCTCCTTGATTGTTGCCAACAGATTCGTTCATTAATGAAAGATTCAGCAAAAAGTTACGCGTTTGGTAAATGACAAACAATTAAAAAAATTGCAAAATCAAACAAGATTCACTCCATGGACATTATTGTTAAAGATCGATTCCATGGACATTATCATTAAAGATCGGTTCCATGGACATTATCATCAAAGATCGATTCCATGGACATAAATAAAACATTCGGGAAAAGATTACGCATTTGGAAAACGTCAAAGTTTTTTTTTCTTAATGTAAAATCAAGAGATAGCATAAAATTTTTTAAAAAATTGAATGTCGCATTTAAAGAAAGGAAAAAAATCATCATTTTTTTTCATTTGATCAAGCTATCTTTTTAATTTTTTTAAAATATTATAATAATGAAGATTAAGATAAGTCAAGCACGTTTTATGTATAAATGCAGTTAAATGAATTCAATTCACTTCTGCCAACCGTAATTCGTTCATATAATAAAACATTCAGGAATAAATTACGTACATAATTAAAATGAAGAAAGATTCGCTCCATGGACAATATCATTAAAGTTTCGTTCCATGGATATTATCATTAAAGATCCATTCTATTGACAGTATCATTATAGATCTCTTTAAAAATGGACTTTTTTCATTTGCTGCCAACCGTACTCGTCCATAAATGAAATATTCGGGGAAAAATTACGCTTTTGGAAAATGTCAAAGTATTTTTTTTTTAATATAAATTTAAGGGAGATGATGCAAGAAAGGAAAAGGAAACAAGAAAACAAACGACGGTCGCAAAAGTACTGGTATGGAAAGGCGACGGCTTTTTCAGTTTATGAAATTCTTTTGTAAAATCCCCCCAGAAGTGAAATTTCCCAGAAGTGGCATTAGCATCTTCAAAACGAAAAAAAAAAAAAAATACAAAAAAAATCATAAGAACAAAACACAGTGGCTTTAGTACTTTTGAAAGGCGCAGCGAACATATCGAACTATGGCCCCGCGTTGGGCGCCAATTGATAAGGTTGGAACTTTAAACTATCTCAGCTTTTCTTACTGATTAAGGAAGTCACTTGTATTCGCAAGAATATCAGTCTTTTATTTGCATGTCCGAGTTGACGCGACAGTACTTTTAAATTCACGTAACTCGTCCTTATTTTCATTTATTTATTTGCATAATATGCGCAAATTTAAGTGAATTTTAAACACTAAAAGAGAACGGCGTGCCAGTCGATGAAAACCTGAATTAAAGAAGATACTCGCAATCAGAAATCAAAATGGCGTCAGTCAATTGTTTAGAATTTGCCTGTGTTTTAATGAGAAAACAACCTTGGACAGGGTAAAACAAGCCTTCCCTAAACGTTGGCGGTGCGTCTTGTGATGTTCCGACTATGTTTCCCAGCAAAAACTTCGATAATTCACACACGCGATATAAGCACCAGCCGAGAAGTAACGCCGTGCAACAGAACGAAACGGGTTGACGCGGGGTAATCGCAGATGAGGTCAGCGCCGACCAATAGCAATAGTTAATTTTCCCACATGCCACGGATCGATTCTGGCGATCAATAATTTTGAATTCCCGCCGCAGTGCTTGGGAAGTCAGGATAGCCACAATTCCCAAATGTTGCCGACTTATTTCGTGCGATATTTTGAAACGTGTTGAAAATGTTGATATGGTATTAGTTGCTGAAGTTTTGACAACCCTTTTGATGCGGGCAACGTATATATACGTTTTAAAATCTTGAGCCGTCAGTACGAATGCCGTATTTAAATGTTTCCATTTCTGTCATCAACTGCGCCAAACAGATTCTTGTTTTATGTGGAGGGGGGAGGGGATACTTTGCGACGGTAAAACAGGTAGCAACACATATAGCGACTACATTTACCGACATAGCAGCTAATGTAAAAAAATATAAATACAAGTTCTTGTTCAGATACTGTAAACTGTGAACAAAATGCTACTACCGTTACCGAAAAAAGGTTTTTTCTATTCGCAACAAGAATTAGAAGAAATTCTTACTCGCAGTGATGAATTTTTAATGAAAAATTTAGAAGAGCAAAACGAGCCGCCGCAAGATGTGGTAAATGTAACTGATTTTGACAGGGAAGCTATCGTAGGTGGTTTTTTTGAAGACAACTCAGATGAAACTGTTGGTCAGAAATTAGAAAACGAAATTAGAAATATAAGGTATCCTAAATACCACATTTCTTATGAATTTAATATACTTTTACCACATTGGTAAATTTCCTCTGCGGGAAACACACTTTTATATCCGCACTGGCAAAGCAATTACGGCACTTGAACATCACAGCGAGAGGGTGAAGTTTCCCAGCAAAAACCTCGATAATTCACACACGTGATATACGCACCAGAACAATTAGGCGAGAAGTAACGCCATGCAACAAAATGACGCGGGGTAATCACAAATGAGGTCAGCGCCGACCAATAGCAATCGTAAATTCTCCCGCATACCCATCGAGCTTGCGCCGCAATGCTTGGGAAGTCAGGGTTGTCACAATGAACTTGAAATTGGCCGAAATTCCCAGAGGATGCCAACTTATTTCGTGCAAAATTTTTCAAACGATTAAAAGCAATTTTTTCCAGCATCGCTTTAGTGCAAACTAATATAGTGTGTAGAGAAATATCACTTATTTAATTTACATCAATCGTACCGAAATGGAGTGTCTCTCTCTCTTTATTGTTCCCGCCGTCGCAGACTCGCTTTGAATAATGAAACGCCGAAAAAAGTCGCGAGCTTTCCCGCTGAGCGTCTTGCACGCCGCAATCGATCAATAATTATTGATAGCGGCAATATACGACTCGTGTATAGTTTGCCTGGAACAAGCAGATAGCTTCGGATTATGAATTAACCGCGGCGAGCTTGTACGTCGCATCTTACAGGCCGATAAATTAGTATTGTGTAACACCTTGTATGTTAACATTATTTACCGCAACGTTTTCGACGGGTACTCATGGACGATCTTTAGGAATTTATTCAGTCACATAAATAAACATTAAGATGGTTTTTTTTTTTAATTTCAGACAAGGTCCTGCATCAAAAAGAGTCCTTATCGAAAGTTAAAAATTCTACTCGTATAACGAATTATGCAATCTATATTAACCTTTATCTAGAAAATGATGTGTCAAAAGAAGGAAGCAACCATATCTGATAATTGCCGTGTCCGATTGATATAAGACGTTGGCGAACCGAAGTTACAGCAAAGCTCTCTCATTTGTGTAATTGCGGCGTCTCCTTTGTCACGAAATCACGATGGGCATAACTTATAAAAGGCTTATAAGTTATAACGCGCCGGCATTCCTCACACTCATAATTTCTGGGTACAATTGGTTGTCTTCCGTTGCGTTATTTATCGGAGGCTGCCTGTGAAATATCGCCGCCTTATCTGGACCATCGTGCTCGAATCGTTTGCATTGCCTTTGATTTTTATATCGGACAAAACGGTAGACGTGCCTGGTAGCTAGAGATTTCTGATAAGTGCGCGTTCCCAGGTGAATATTTCTGCTGAATAATTAATGGAGTTTTCATTTTCGAAACAAAAAGAAAAAGAAAATGCAGGATAGTTTGTAAACATTTTAAAGTGCATAGGACTTGCTTATGTAGATGAGTATCATGCAACATGAAATTACATTTCCATTCTTTAATTTTTCTATCGGCATTTCGCTGTATGGATTGACAGCTTTTTCAAGATTTCAATCTGAAAAATTCAGCAGCGAAACCTCGATTACAGAACGAAATGTCAATATACAGCGTGACTCGAAAGTATTTCTCAAACTTTTTTTGCCCCATACGTATGTCATAAGTGAAACTTACTTGATTACACACTGTATGCGTAACAAAAATTAGCAAACCTTGATTTCTACAAAAAAAACGTACATTTTAAAAGACACAGCAATAAATTAATTGCCGACGAGAAATAAAATAACGCACGTACGTGGTTTATTGTTACAAGATAGGTTTCCACGACAATTTATTATCGGTCGACAGTTTATTGCATTTTATCATAAAATATGTGATAGCGCCACGAGGTAGGTAATTTTATTGCAACCGATACTTTACTTGTGCGCGTAAGCAATTATGATAAACTGCGCACTGCTTCCGCATGTGAGGCAAAATTTTTTTCCCCTCGTTCGCTTTAATACTCGAAAGCTTTTCACTGCGGAATGCTTTTATAGTGTGTAAGTAATCTATTGTTGTTGGCTTGCTTTATATACGCCAAGGTTGGGTTTAATTAAAGTGTCTAGACTGCGAGTGGTTTTAATGGATAAAATTTTCGAAATCGGAAAATTCGCAGAAACCTCAATGTAAAGCACGTGGCTCACGACGTAATCAATCGAGTTATTAATCAGGAAAAGATAATAACACGCCAGAATATTGTACATAGAAAATATTGACGAGAAGATTCAAGCGGTGATCCTGTCTTTAACCTTTGTTTTGATTTTCTGCGGTAATTCTCACGCCCCTAATTTGTATTATATAATTGCTCGATAATTTATCTCACTGACTGCTTCTAGATAAGCACGGAGTGAGTAACAATTTACAGCACAATTATCTTCAAAGTGTTCGCGCCAAAGTAGGTACATACACATAAACGAGTGCACATAAATAACCGTACTGTGTTGGAACTTTTTTGCAAATTCTAAGATTATAGATATAGTTACGTGCATGTAAAAGGTCGGTCTGGTACCAAAACAAGCCAAATCGTAAACACATTGTATATACGTAGAGATAAACCAAACTCAACAATGGTGCGATAAAGTAATCGAACCGAACCGACCTTTACTAAATCAATCAATATGAAAATAAATGAACGGAAGGCGAAGACGATAATAGTGAGCAGGAAGGAGAAGATACATCATAAAACATGAAACGGTCGCGGAATTTGTTTCCAAAACTAAAATTTCAAATAACAAACACGTGTTCGAACTGTACGCTATAAAAATGCGACCGGGTGATTAGAAGGGCACCACGTCCCTTTCAAGAGGATGAAACAGCTAGAGGAGTGCAATTTTGGTTTTCACTTAGCGGTTTCTTTAGCGCTTGCAGTCATTTCCTCATTTTCTAGATAAATCATTTATTTCGGTACGGTTAAATACAGTGTGATAAGAAAGGGCAATTAACAAAACACGAACGCGCGTCGCAACGCGGGTGTTTTAAATTAAAGTGCGCGAAGTGCGTGAGTGCTCCACGGGATACGCGGTTAGTTTAGACACCGACGCACCAAAAAGAACCAGGTTACCACAACGTAAGTCCAGATTCACAGCGGTCACGAGATTATAATTATTACGAGGGCAGTATGATAAGTACCTGGCCTTGACAAGAAAAGAACTTTTTTATTTTTCAACATAATCGCCTTTCAGTTCGATACACTTAATCCAACATTTTTCTAGCTTTTGTATTCCTTGTAAAAAATATGATTGCTCTAGCTCTTCAAAATAAGCGTTTGTTGAGCAATGACATCATCGTTGGAGCCAAATTTTTTTCCGCCAAGCCATTTTTTCATATTTGGAAATAGGAAATAATCGCTGGGTGCTAAATCCGGCGAATATGGTGGATGCGGCAGCAATTCGTATCCTAACTCATGGAACTTTACCATGGCGACGACGCAAGTGTGCACACGTACATTGTCTTGGTGGAAGATGATTTTTTTCTTCGCCAAATGTGGACGTTTTTCTTTAACAGCAGAGTTAAAACGGTCCAATAAGTTGACATAAAACTCTCCATTAATCGTTTTACCCTTTTCAAGGTAATCGACGTGAATTATGCCGCGTACATCCCAAAACACTGTAGCCATGACTTTGGTCGCCGATAAAGTCGTCTTAGCCTTCTTTGGCGCAGTTTCCCCTCGAAAAATCCACTGTTTGGACTGTTCTTTCGTCTATGGTGTGCTGTGATGAATCCATGTTTCATCAACAGTTACGAACCTACGCCAAACGTCATTCCGATTGCGGTTTAACATCGCCAAACATTCTTTTGAAGTTGACACACGTGTGTGTTTATTGTCAATTGTGAGTAACCGCGGCACCCATCTTGCGGAAAGCTTTTTCATATCCAAATGAGTTGTTAAAATATTCTGCACCCGCTCGATTGAGATGCCCACAATTTCGGCAATCTCACGCACTTTCACTCTGCGATCATTTACCACGATATCATGGATTTTCTCAATCATTTCTGAAGTGGTAACCTCATTTGGACGACCTGGACGATCTTCATCAAAGATGCTTGTACGACCACGTTTGAATTCAGCTGTCCAATATTTTATGGTTGATAACGAAGGTGTAGAGTCCCCATCATTTGTTTTCTTTTTCAAAAACAAGTATTTTATCACTGCTCGATATTCAATTTTATCCATTGTTGTAAAATCACAAAAGTTGTTCTATTTAAAAGACTGTCATTGACAAATTAAATCAGTCAGCGACTTGACAGTTGGGCAGTATTGTTGTGAAAGGTTATATTTACGAAAAATACCACCTTTTAAAATCTAGCAGAGCTATCTCTGGCCTAGGCCAGGTACTTATCATACTGCCCTCGTATAATATTATGGTAAAGTTCCTCGCTGATTCCGAAGGGTCGTTCAACCGAAACAGAATGTAGGTCAGTAGAATAACCCTTAGTGCGACCGTAAAGTAATCAGGTAGCCCGGTAGCAGGTAGTTGTAGAATAGGGATAGGATAGCGACTAATTGTCGTAGTAAACCGTTGTTGTGTGACCTTTCGGAATTTTTCCGTAGTAAACACTGTCGGTCCAGTTATTTAATTTGGCAATAAATTTCAGTTGTTTTTGTTGGGATAGTTTTATTAGTTATTAGTAGTCCGTAAAAAGTCAACAAACCAGGATTTTAAACGGGCGCATTACAAACATAAAACTAGGAGTCACAATTCACGAGTTTTAAATATTAATGAAATTAGATGAAGAACTAAACGAAAGATCAAGATTGCAATTTTTGGCAAAAGAAAATAAATACCGAAAGAAATATTCAATGTTCCAAGACACAAAGATACTAAAATGAGACTTTTTGATAAACGAGGGGAAAACAAGAAAGGATTTTTAATAGAATGGAAATAGAATGACATTTTGGCGACGAATTAATTAATTGACAGTGAAACGAACGAGGAAACGGATTGTAGGCCCACATGATTAAAAGAAATCGAGTATTTTAATAAGGGGTCAGCAAAAATCGCAAGGTGATCAATTACGAATGAGAAAACAAACCGTAATGAGTTGACAGGCACAACCGGATCGCAGGTAAACAAGTTGGAATTGTACTGATCTCATTTTGATACATTTAGTGCTCGCGAGTGTTACACACTTGATTAGCGACATAATTTTTTTTTGCCGGTGCAGTTCTCGTCAGTCGAAATTTAAATTATGTTTCTCTTTCAGTGGTCGCATAATTATTTTAGATTTCTTAACTTATAGTCAAAAAATATCACCTTCAACCCTGTAACTTTTTAAATCGATGAGTTATTTACATTTTAATAAACCGAACATAATAATTATCGACAGACACACAACGGAATACATTAATGATAATATAATTCATTAATTTGTTTTACTTTAACGTGTTTCTTTAACAACGCCATAAATTTCTGAGTTTGTCACGCAACCTTCAGCACACACCATTATCAATTCCAACTAATACAATTCACCGCGTTGTCGACTGACTCTCGCAAGTTCATTTGATTGATTTTATAATTGAAGGTGTAATTGAGCTTGATTTTTATGAAATGGACGCCAGTGTATTATTATTAAGACAAACAATTATCTTACATAATGTTTCACGCGAATTAACAGCCAATTATGTTGCACGGGGCTTGTTTGCAAGTTTACTTAAAGGCCATTTTTTTTGTACAAGATTAAGTTAACATTCTAGTATTCTATTTCTAAACAATATAATTTCTTGAATTAAACAACGACAAGGAATAGGGTAGTTAGTCTAAAACGGTCTTAAGTGTGGGAGCAAGAACGCCAAAAGGAAAAAAAATTCAAAATGGCATGAATAAATTTTTGAATAATCACCTCGTTTATTTCATACGACAACACACGCAATACTACTAAAACCGGTAGCGATTTAAAAACACGCATTTCTGCATCCCGTTTAAGCGACGGACTTGTACAGACGTTGGAATTACACAGGAATTAAGATAAACGAGCAGATTGATTGAGAGAGGCAAAAATGACAAACTGTCCGGTGAAAAACATGCCTTCCTGCGCTGACATGTCATTAGAACGAACGGCTAAAGTGAATTGAAAACAACCTGCGTCCTACGCAAGCACATCGAACCCCAAAAAAATAAATAAAATAAAATCGCATAATTAAATCTGATACTTGAGGATTAAAAAAGCTCGTCCGTTCGCGAGCTTTCACGGTTTAGTTAGACGTTTCCTACTCGGATTATACTCGATTTTTGCGGAGCTTTGAGTAAACAAGGAAGTGTAAGGTTTGTTGCAATTAATCTTGATAAACGTCGGTAGCAGTTACAGGATAATTCAAATAATTTAACGTTAAACGATAAAAGCAGAGGTATTTCGCTTCCAAAAAAAAACCCCGGCGTGAGACTTTGCGTACGCAAAATCTTACATGATTTAAAACATAATTAATATTAATTTGCACAATTGAATTTACTAGTTCCGGCATAAATTGTTGTTGTTGCTGCTGGTGATGCATGGCACCATCTGTGAAGCATAATTTAGTGGACAATCCGAAAGAATTTCGAGATGTATTAGATAAGCTTTATTATGGCGAACGTCGTAAATTACGCCGATGGCACGATCTCATAAATACTGGATCTTATAGTATATAATAAAAATTCAGCTCGAGATTCCTTATTGTTTATAACGTTCCCGGCACGTAAACCTCTGCGCTACTTTTACACGGTTGCTATTACAAGGATTTACGATGGGAAACGGTGCGCAGCTCGATCGAAAGTTACTTTATATCCTTACGAAGTGTTATAATAATATGTACAGTCAGTATCGGCACTAGCCAACTAATTTGTCTTCAACAAGAAAAGAAACAAAAATTAAATGTGGTCAAGTCCGAAAGTTGCAAATTCGATGAAACTGCCTGTCGAAAGTTGTAGCTATAAAAATTCCAGCGAATTTTTTCTTGTTGTTTGGGCGTAATTGCCGAATTATGAAACGGACCATAAAATTAATTACAATTCTTTAATAAAAAAAAAATATGCTTCGTGCCGGTATTATTAAGCAAGTTCTTTGGGACAAATTGTTGGTCACAAGATTTTTACGATATACAGGGTGTAATCTAATAAGTTTCTTCATAAGATAAGACTAAGAGAGTTAATTCTAGCTATAAAATAAAAAAAACTATCCTACTACAAGGGCGCATCGTTTTTTGTTTGAAAACTTCTGCGCATTCGTGAGATAAAAGTGCGTCTGCGATTTTTATAAACACATCGTAAAACAACAAAGCTCCAGCAAAATTCACGGCCACTCGGTCAATGTTGTTCATTTAGCAATTCGTTAACGGAAGAAGCTTCTAAGTATCGACTCGCGTCGATTACTGAATTAATTCATTATAAGCCAATTGTTGCGTATTGTTAATACAGTTTATAATTGCTGCTTATAGTGTAGCAATTTACGTCAGCCAATCAAACAAAGTATTGTAATCTTCGACCACCTGTTTCATTAGATAATCGACGATAATTACGTCGTGATATTCCATACTTTGTAAACAAGTAACACACTATGTGATTTAATTTGTTAAACGATTGAAAAAATAAATGGATGTTACTATTAGTTGCATTACAACACTGAGTGACTGCATACTCACAAAAGAAAATGCGTTAATTACAATAAACGCATTTATTTATTTCTTTGAATGAATACATGTTAATCTGCACGACCTTTCGGAATTTTGTTTGTGTATTCTGAACGTAATAAAGTAATAAAGTCTTAAATTAAGGGATGATTTTATTATAGAATTCGACCTCAATTGAATTAATTATTATCCAACTTTTAACTTATTGTTAGGTATGGTTCATGAATCTTGATTGCTGTTTTAATTTAATTCCTTAAGTTAATTATGTAAGAATTATTTTGTGCATTTCTATAACTTAAAATTTAAATACTAATTAAAAATTAGAATGTAAATGTTTTATTGTGATGAGTAATAATTGTAATAAATGTTCTATCTTTATTTTTTTATTGCTTACGTATCACTAACTGTTAATCTCCATATTCTTTCTAATAACAAAAGTCATAAATGACCTGCCTCGACGTTTATTGTATTACATCCGCGGGTTTACTGCTCTATCATAATCGTAATAGTAAACTTCGCTCAATGGTGGCCTGAGTAAGTGAAACCTATTCGATTACACACTGTATATGACTTTTTCTTTTAATTACAATTTGTTCTTTTCTTAGTTAAGTTGGGTTTGGTTTATTAACCTTCCGCCATTGGGATTTCCGCCTTTTTTTAGATCCTCTTCTTACCAGATCTCTTTTCTAATATCTGTTCGATATCAAAGCAACGTCGATAACTTGTCATGAAGACAACTTGTTTTAAAATATTTTTGATGACAGTTAACAATCGTTTGCAACAATATCGCGCTAAGAGATTGGGTGTAAAGTTGTTTGCCAATATTATGAAATTATGGCGAGCCGAAATCAAATTAAAATCGTTTCTCAAGTTGTCAAGTCAATACTACGGTAAAGGTATTTTGGGATGATTCGGACAACGCATGAATGTTGTTGTATTTAGGGAAATATCAGATGGTAAAATTTCTGCAAATTTAAAACATACTTCCATAAAAAGTCTACTAAAAAAATCTAAAAGTCAGAAAGGAACGTTGCAGTTTACTTAGACGCGGTGCATTACTGTAAAAAAGTTGCAATTCGGTTTTGATTGCAATGGAGCACCCTCTGGACAGCTGTTTCAACCGTATTTGGGTGAAAAATGGGCTGCAAGGTGTCGCGACCTAAACTCAGTGTTACCAGAAGTAGTACTTTCGTGCCATTTGATACTTTTAGAAGTTATTGATACTAAGGCACTATTGCGTCCATTTTGGTACGTTTTTGTTTAAGACAGACAATTGCAATAACTATAATAATAATTATTATTAAGACTGAATTGAATTCATTTAAATCAAAGAATTTTTTAAAATATCGTTGATTATTAGAAAATTGGTACATATTGCTACGTTATTCGTTATTGAGAAATTAATTTGTTTATTTTTCAATAACGTCTATAAGCAAGAAATTCTTTCAGATTCAGGGTGCAATCTTTTTCTTTTGTTTTAACTTAATAAAATCTGTGAACACTTTTGGGTCCTTTGCACGTTCGTAGATTATTTCTTATGCTCATAAATAAATTAAATAAATAAGATAACTGCTCGAATTAAAATTTGTTATTAAGAACAATTTCTTTAAATGCAACAATAGTGACTGTTTGTTTGTTTTAGTTAAATTTAATATGAACTAATTTCCTGTAATGGCCATTTGTTTAAATCATAAAACAGTTGAAAATAATTGAACGAGTAATTATTATTGTTATTTCAATTAAAAAGAAAGTTGTAAATCGGGCTAAATTAAATTAGCAATTTGTTCAGTTCCTTACGGTTTTATACATCAACTAATATTTATTCTCACTTCATCTTGCGTAATTTAATTGATTCGCGTTCATAAATCGCCATGTAATTCTAATTTTAGTTGTCAAACAAATGAAACCGTACGTGGTATTAAATCGGCTCCTGGTCTAGGAAGTTTGACTTCAAGAACTACAAATCCTCCATAAATACAAATAATATTGTTACAACAAGTTTCAAACCTCAAAACTAAAATAACATAGCAACGTGTGTTTAAATGTAACGTGGTAATAAGGGTACTTCCTAATTAGATTAAAATTTTAATATAGCTGCCGGTTTCGATATTATATCTTCATCATCATCGGACTGTCATAGTAAAAAAATTGTTAAAATTGAAATCGAACTCGTTGATATTCCTTTTTCTTATTTCCAATGATGGTTGATTTCAATTAAAAAAAAATTTTGATGAGAGGCCTGAGCTACAATATCGAAACCTAAACCCTTGTTACCACGTTATAATTTTTTTTTTTTAATATAAAGTTATTATAATAAAATCTTATTTTTCAAATTACATATCTAAACCTTAAAAAGCTGATTTTCGTGACTTTGAAGCTCATATTAACAAAACACCTAAATGGTGAATCTAGCAAAATTGTTACCTCTTGAGTACCTCTGGTACTTTTGCTTGAGGGTTGATACACTGCATTTCCGTACGCTGGCAACTCTGCCTAAACTGTTCATTGTAAGAGTTACGTCACTTAACTTTAATCATCGATTAAGAATAAATAATCATTCCTATACCTTCAACGCTTCAACACATGTAACCATGGCAACGTTTACGTTTAACGGATGATTAAATTTAAGTAGCGTTTGTGAAATCCGCCAACATTGTTTTAAACCATTCAAGTTAAGCTGCTACAATTCCAAATGATAATCCTGGAAGAAATTACTATCATACCGTTGAAAAGTGAACCGTCCTAACTGAATGTACTCTGAGCTTAAAAAGAATTTTTTTTTTAAATACTTAATAATAATAATAATAATATCTCTTTATTTCGTTCCGGTACACATTACAAATATTAAAGAAAGAAAGATAATTCAACAGGAACAAAATAACTCAACGAAAATAAACTAATAATAATAAAAATAACTTGACGAAAAAGTTTAGGAAAGGAAAGAATGGAAATACTTGTCGAAGGAGTCCATTTAAAAAAGGGTTGGTTCCTTTTATCTCTGAACGAATTTCTTTTCTGGCCGGAAAATAGTATTACATTATAGAAGTCATCCATGAATTGAAGTTGAAAAATATCGACTTTTTTTAATGTAAAAGGAAGTTTGAAAACGACGAAATCCTGCTAGAAAAAAATTAATTTCTGTTAAAATTTCGATGAACAATGTTTGTGGAGAACCTGTGCAAAAAGATGAGGTTAAAAAAAGACTGTATGAACCTTTTAGACATTATTTTTGGATAATTTATTTAATATTTGTTTTTATTTCAGCTTATTTTGCCGGCACACTGACCGCATTTTATTTTTACCTTGTATTATTATTTCTTGTACTTCCTCAGTTAGTTAGTCTCTCTTCTGTTATCTTCTTTAAATGCAACAAATATTTCGTGGTGTTTATAAGCATAAAATAAACGTATACAAGATTCCGTAAAAGTAATTTAGATTCAATGGTTATGGTATGGCTGATGACCTTGGGTAAAACAAAAAAAAACGTCATCCGCTCTCTGATTATGGCAAATACGTTCGGGTTTCTTTTTCTCATAACACCGGTTTTAATGATGATTTTATCCTCTGTCCTTTAATTGAATTGCTTTCAATTCAACGTGTGACTTCAATGCGACGAATTCCTTCTCTGAAGGTGGAAATATACACGATTCAATTTTGTTGAACAATTTAACTGATTCAGTCAAATTGAACAGTGAACGGAAACGTGTATACATTTGTCTCCCTTCGTCTTCAATTTCATTCCTCTTCTATTTGGTTGGATCAACCAAATAGAATCGTGTATTTCCACCTTTATTTACACCAATTGTAGCTCTCTTTCCTTTTCGATTATTCATGTTATGAGCATTTTAGATTCAAACAATTACATACTAATCTATTTCTCTTTAATAAGCTTCGCCTATTTCTTGTCTTTGTATAATATTGTCTAAATTGTCACACTTGTAACTTTTTAATCGTTTCGAAGTACACAGTTATTGCCTGTCTTACCAGCCTTATCGGCCTTATCTGAAGTACAGTGTTGCCAGACGATTAGAATTTAAGTCACCAGATCAACTGACAAAAGTTACCAGATCAGCTGACAAAAAGTCACCAGTTACCAACTGAAAAGCACTAATTTGAATTTCTGTACAAATTTAAATTTACAATACAATTAATAGATTAATAAATTAAACAAAAATTTGAAAAGAATGACAATCGATTTTACAACACAATTTGATAGATTAATAACTTAAAAAAAAACAATTTATAAAGAATGGTGACAAAACAAAGAAAACAAGATAATAAGAATTCAGAATCAAATTGAAAAAATAAAATAAAAACAAATCACAATCGATCTTACAACACAATTTAATAGATTAATAAATTTTTTAAAAAATTGCAAAGAATGATGACAAAACAAAGAAGACAAAATAATGAGAATTCGAAAATAATCAAGTTGAAAAGATAAAATAAAAACAAAAGACAATCGATTTTACAACACAATATTAATAGATTAATAAATCTAAATAAATAAACAAAGAACATAAGAGTTTATATAAAACAGTTTAGAATTTACAAGATAGAAATAAATAAAATTTTTCTTACTATCTAGATTTTGCGAAAAAGCAACCAACATAGAACCCCGATTTTTAGAAAATAATCACCAGGTTCAATTCAACAATAAAAATCACTAGATCTGGTGATAAGTCACCACCTTTGGCAACACTGCCTGAGTATTTGACAGCTGATGAGCTAACAAGTTGACTGTAATAAAAAATTATTTATATTTTGCAAAATCTATTTTTGTGTTTGATAGCAATAAACTTTTTTTTGTATAAAATCGTTTCCCTTTTATCTTTAAATCATTTCTCAGTTTTGAATTTGATTTCTAGTATTTCTAGATTTCAGCTAATGTCTAGGGAGAGCTCGTTGAAGAGTTGGCAACACACTACGAAATATAATGCAGTCTTTAAAATAGCTGATTGACTTCAAATAACTTTGTATAGCGACGAAGTAAATAAACTAGTATAAAAAAATGTCGATAATGAATGCCAATGAACATCAAATGAAAGCAAACAAAATTCATGAAATTTTCCCAGAATTTCCCAAGCTCCAACTTCAAGTTATACAGGCTGGGTTCGGCTTCGGCATAACGCTCGGGGCATGCTCTGAGCAGAAGTGTGAGAAAGAACGAATGCGTTTTAGTGCATGTAAGAGTGAGAAAAAGGAATACTCCGAGTGCTCGGAGCGTTACACACTTTCGGACAAAAAGTTTTTGACTAATTTTGCTAGAAAGCGTTTTTTCAATCCTTTATGTAGGATCGGGCACACGCATGTCCTACTGATAGTTTCATTAAAACGTCGCGTCGTCAGAACAGAAATGGCTTTGTTATAAAATAAGGGAAACAAAATACAAGAGTTCGATTGATCGGTAAGCCATGCTTTATGCTTTCTGAGCCACTCAGTTAGAAGATTCAAGAAACGTGTTTTCTTATTGTATTCCTATGTTTAGACTGATCGCGCCACCTATGATGCAGACAAAATTCTAGTGTTTTCCAGAC
This sequence comes from Dorcus parallelipipedus, assembly GCA_958336345.1. Classification (NCBI taxonomy): domain Eukaryota; kingdom Metazoa; phylum Arthropoda; class Insecta; order Coleoptera; family Lucanidae; genus Dorcus; species Dorcus parallelipipedus. The sequence continues at coordinate 33,510,148 of OY284483.1, read as the reverse complement.
TTGCACTGAATGGTGGTAGAATTTGCTGGAATGTTCGATGTTTGTTCGCCGCCATTCTAGAAAGGGTGGATTACTATACAGGGATATTCACATAAACCGTTCGTTAAAAGTTTTCAAGGTTGCAGTTCACGTAGATATTTGAAATTTAAGGAGCAAGGGTTTTCCGTGGAGATCTCTTTAAATAAAATAAAATTGCCTTTGTATCACTTCCGGTTGTACCGGAAGTCGCTATCAACTCGCTTATTTTAAATGGAATGCTATATTTTTTATCACGTTTTTGAATTCTACATGTAAAAATATGTTAAATTGCAATACATTTCCCTATCTCTAAAATGCATCATTTTTGAGATATTTTGAATTTTCTTAGAAATTTGGATTCTGCAATCTGATTTTCAAAAAATTATAACACAGCTGTTATTAAAGCAATTTTATTTGTACTAGCCAATATTGTATTTGAAGCTTTAAGATTCTTAAAAATTCCATCAGCGTAATCTATTAAGCTACAGGGTGTCTAAAACGCACCGCTCCACTCGAAGATATTCAAACACAGAAAAATACTTTTTTTCAAATGGAATGACCGATATTTTAATGCACCATTGTATGTGGAATCAAATGCTGCGTCGAACTGTACTAGCATTCCCTATACCTAACTTTAACAGTTTTTGAGTTATGAAACATTTTCGATTAATTCAAAGAAAATTACAATTTTAATAGATCAAATATTTTTAATTTTATTATGATAGCATGGAAATTATAACAACGATTACTGTTACTACAAATTTTGTAGTCAACCAAAGAAAATAGAATTTGGCAAGTGGAAATTCACAAATTTTAATAGTTCTTTAATCATCCTTCTCTTAGGACGCTTGTGATCTTATAAAACGAAAAAGTATGAATTTCATTACTTTAAATTGAAGAATAAAATAGCTGCTAGTTTGCAATTCTCTGGATTAGCGTGAAAGTATTTTAAAACCATTGTCTAATTATCTTCGTTATTTGTTACTGATCTTCGTACATTTTATTTTTCCAAATTGTATAAAGTTAGGTTCAAACTTTCCAAACTGTGTTTTATTCATAGGAGACAAGAGGAGTACATTTGATTGAACACACA